>ML058513.1:3028870-4340870 GCA_003013855.2 Liriodendron chinense
TGTGGTGAACATCCAATCCACTCATCTAATGTGCCTCATTAATATAAAAGAATTATCCAAGATTCTCAATATTCGAAGACCTTTGGACTTTACAAATAAATTTAAAAGTTTCATGCATAAGTTTATATGGTGATTCACTTGAGAGTTGAATCAACTTGATTTTCAAAATAAGGCTCAAACTGTTGAGAACTTTGCGGAAGCACTGATGAGAATCAAACAAGCAAATACAAATGCATAAACAAATTCACACACAGAGGCAATCTGGTTTTTATGTGGAAAAACTTTTGTAGAAAAAAACCACGGCACAAAGCGATACTACTATGATCTCAAAAGTTACAAGAGAAGAACAACCCACAAGCGAAGCCCCAAGAGAAAACCCAAGCTCTCTCTCTCTCTCTCTCTCTCTCTCTCTCTCTCTCTCTATATATATATATATATATATATATATATATATATATATATATATATATATCAAAACTCTTTCCAAACCCTTAGACTTACCTTAGTTAACCCTAATCCCGATTACAACTGGCTTAGATATCCAAATAACAAAAAAAAAAAAAAAATAGCGTATCTGTCCAAAACATTGCCCATCGGATCGGCCGATCGAGCCCCTTCATCAGCCGATTGACATAACAGAAATTTATCAAGAGAAAAAGCCTTGAAATTTGGCATGTTAAGGCTAAAAAAATAGCTGATCGCCAGTCCTTGTCTCCTAGTAAAAAATGCTCGAAACTGCCAAAGACCTGCTATGCTATCCTAGGTTAATTCGGTCGGGTGACCGACAACTCCTGTTTCAGCACAGATTGAAGGCTCCACCAATAATCTATACCAAGGCTTTAATCACTGACTCCACTCTCCATTTGCTTCATCCATATTCTGTACTTCATCATAGCTTATTTGCTTTTCATGCATCTACTACGTCTTCATTTTGTCTTCGCAAATTCTAAAGAAGTTGCGCAGAACTTGAACATCTCTGTAAGAACCACCTTGGTGAGTATATCCACTGGATTTACACTTATGTGAATCTTCTTAAGAGTCACATAGCTTTCCTCGAGCACTTGTTAGATAAAATGGTAACACATATGAATATATTTAGTATGAGAGTGATAAACTGAGTTCTTAGCTAAATTGATAGCATTAGAGATATCATAATTAACTAATAGTGGAAAGAGCCATCACTGACTGAAACTTAGACATCTAACTAATCGCTCCACTCACTAACACAAACAAGTACCTGAAGGTTGATCTCCCACAATCCACATTGCTTGCATAATTAGAATTTACATACTCAACCAACTTGTTCCTTGACTTTTCAAATGTTAAGACATAGTCTTGCATATCTCGAATGTATCAAAGTAACCATTTCACAGCCTCTTAATGTTGTTTGCTGATGTTAGACATGAATTTGCTAACAATACCAACTACATATGAAATATCAGGTCTCGTACAGACCATAACATACATCAAGCTACCCACTGTACTTGAATAAGGCACACGAGACATATCTTGCTTCTCTTCATCTGATTTATGACATCGTTCCGAAGAAAGCTTGAAGTGATGAGCTGCATAGGGAACGCTAACCGACTTGGCTTTGTTCATTCCAAACTTCATTAATACCTTCCTAAGGTATTTAGCTTAAGACAACCACAACCTGCTCCTCTTTTTATCTCTGTGTATATCAATGCCAATAACCCTTTTTGTAGCCCTCAGATCCTTAATCTAAAATGTCCTTGAAAGCTGAGTATTCAATTCATCGATATTAGACATGCTATGATTGGCAATAAGCATGTCGTCAACGTAAATCACCAGTATATTAAACTTCACACCACTCGATATCTTGAAATAGACACAATTATCATACTCACTCTTGCTAAAGCCCTAGCTCATCATGAAGGAATCAAATTTCTTGTACCACTACCGAGGTGGCTGTTTAAGGTTATACAACGACCCCCTTAACCTGCAAGCTTTGTTCTCTGTCCCTTGTACCGTATAACCTTCTGACTGCGTCATGTAAATCTGATCCTCCAATTCCCCGTGCAAGAAAGTAATTTTTACATCCATCAAAGTAATTTTTACATCCATCAATTCCAGCTCAAGGTCGTGCTGGGCAACTGGAGCTACACATGAACCTGATAGATTTTTGCTTCACAGCTGGCATGAATATCTCACTGGAGTCCACCCCTTCTCGCTAAGCATATTCCTTCGTCACCAATCTAGGATTGTACCGATCATTTTTCTTAAAAAAAATCATTTGCACTCAATTATTTCTCGGCTCACAAAAAGCTCCATCAGCTCCCACGTCTGATTCTTGTATAGAGAGTCCATCTCGCCTTGCATTACCACCTTCTACTTTTTGGCATTTTCATCATTAAGTACCTCTTGAAAAGTAGATGGACCCCCCTCATCCGTAATAAGGGCGAATGCCACATTCGAGTCATCCCTATACCTTGCTGATAATCTTAGGCGGATTTCTTCGTACATGTGGCTGCTCCACTTGATTTTGTACCTCTACCTGAGTCTCAGTATCAACCCGTGTCTCATCTTTGTCAAACTGAATGTTGATAACTCTTAATTTTTTCCTTTGGCACATCCACTTAGAACAAGGATCCTTCGTCAAACCTAACATCATAACTCAAAGTGATTTTCTGTGTGACATGGTTATACAGTCTGTAACCCTTCATACCATCACCATAGCTCACAAAGATACATGTCATGACCCTTTCGTCTAGCTTATCTCTCTCAACTGATGGTACATGAGAGTAACCTTCACAACCAAACATTTGCAGACTCAAGTAGTCAATCGAATGACCACTTCACACTTCTTCTGAGATTTGACAATTTATGGGTGTAGAAGGTGACCGATTTATCAGGTAACGAGTCATGTTAACGGCCTTAGTCTGTAGCTCTTTGCCTAACCTAGCATTTCAACATGCATCAGGTTCTCTTTAAGAGAGTTCGATTCATTTGCTCTGCCACACCATTCTGCTCTGGTGGGTGGCATATTGTGTTGTGCCTCACGATCCCTTCATTCTTACAATACCCATTAAACTCCCCTGAAGTGAACTCTCCACCGTTATTAGTTCTCAAAACTTTCAACTTCTACCTGACTGATTTTCCACCATTGCCTTCCAATGTTTGAACCTGGTGAAAATATTGGATTTATTTTAAAAAAAATAAACTCACAACTTTCTGCTATAGTCATCAATAAACAAAGCAAACCATGATCACCCCCCAACAGAAATAACGGGCAACGATCCCCACACATCTAAATGGACATACTTCAGCACCTTTTTATAAACATGTTTTCCCGTTTTAAATGATAACCTAGCCTGTTTACTATACATACAATGCTCACATATACTAAAGTCTATACATTTAAAAAACTGAAGTTAATGAACGATTAAAAAAATACTTTCATGTCCCGCTCGTTCATGTGGCCTAAGCGTGCATGCCACATACATGCAAACGTGAAATCCACTACAATCGTTGCAGCTCCACCTGATGAAGTATTTCTAATCAACATGTAAAGGTTTTCATGCCTCCGTCCCTTCATAATGACTAGAGCCCCCTTTGAAACTTTACAGATCCGATCAAAATCGGTGAACTTACACCCCATTGCCTCAAGTGCACCAAGAGAAATCATGTTTTTCTTCAACTTGGGAAAGTGTCTCACTTCCATTGAGGTCTGTTTGATCCCATCAAATATGTTGATGAGCACTGATCAAATCCATACAACTTTATAGGCATAATCATCACCTGGAACATACTAAACCACCCTCATATTCTCTGTATGATATAGAGGTGCTTCGATCAGCGCACATGTGATACGAAGCCTCAGAGTCCATGTGTAACGCCTCGAAATTTCGACATTCGAGTACAAAGACTCCAATCCCGAGTTTCCTTATGTTACTAGTTAAAATGCTCTCGTAGGAATGTCACACATAGGAAAAAGCTCCCACGTGTGTTCTCAATCATATTTACATTCATTACATTCACAAACAATCAGAGTAACGCATTTCAATTAGTGGATCATAAGCAACGCGGAATTAACTAAATCTAAAAATATAGGGCTAACACCCTAGATGTACAATTCAAATGTAGTGTTAGCCCATATGAGAATTATATGAATCATAATTAATGCAATAGGAAGAAAAATTATAACTACTAATGGGATGAAGCTAGAAGACTACTAGGGTGCCCCGAGTGCACCACCATCTGGTCCTATTTCTAAGACATATCCATATGTCAAATGGAAGGCGTCGAAACACCAACATAGTGAAGAAATATCCCCAAGATTATACTCGGGGCAATTTAATTATCAACATGCTCATGACAATTACGTATTAAATATGTTAAGTCTAACGCACAGACACTAAATAAGTTACATGTGTTATCCACATAAAGATGTTTAGGCAATGATAGCATAACCAAGCGACCAGTCTCATAATCTAGTTGGTTTATTGCATGGATGTCATGATTTCTCATACAATGCATTTCTCGGGCAAGCCCTGGCCTGACCAACTGTGTATCGAGAGTCCACCTGTCAAGCAGGTCGTAACCGAGTACATCAGCCAGAATGACACAAAGAAATGACATGAAATGCTCAAGGTAACACTGGTGCCACATCAAGTAACCAGGTTACACGAGTCCCCCTCAAATGCAATGTCATGTATGCATGATTAATTAAAGTATTTATTAGTCCAATTCATTCAGCAAATTGGTGAAGCCAGAATACCGTCGTTATATTACAAAGTCTAACTGGGACCATCCGGCTCCCTACGGTGCGTCACCAATCATCACCAGTAGCCCCTTGATCTAGGTTTGGGTTATACACCCATGAAATATAGTCTGGCCGTAACTCGTCAGCTACGCCCAAACCAAGCGAAAGGTCTTATCTCTCAAATATCAAATACGATTAATTTAATTTAGAGGTGCGGGCGTTTCACTCGGAATTAACCCAATGCATGCCCGGGTGGTTCGAACGATGCACGGGCATACAAATATCGTCCAAGGTCACATTTGTCACAAGGGCTATTCGAACAATAATCTGTCAACACTGTCAATGCTCACTGGTTACTACGGGGAGGCACCACCTCAGCGTAGGCCGACAACTCATACATGATGTCCCACACCACCATGCCTGGCTCATGAGATTTGGTGGATCGAGTCGCAGTATAATTTTAAGTGGACTATTCACAGTGGAAACGATGGTATTCCATATTTTATATAATGTGATTCAACAATGAAATACAAGAATGATTAACTCTGAATGGGGCTTATTCGGTGGACCCAAGTGGACAACAACAACCCAACAATGGCCACTGTCGATCGACCGTGTCCTGCTTAGTCGATCGAATAAGTTCGTGACTGCTAACTTAGTGGCAGGCAGTACACTATATCAAACGATTATCAGAGCTTAATTTAAAACAACACTTAACTTATTATAATAATAATTTAGGTTATTAAATACCTAATCATAAACATATCCAAGCACCTAGCTTGACCAATCCAAAGGACCCAGATGACACGGGGCGTCACATATACCCACAAGCATAAATACATTACAATTTTGTAAATTCATATCATTTAGGCATTTCATCGAGCATGTTATCAATCAAATAGTAATAGAGGCATTTCATCGAACATGTTATACATATATCAACAATTAATATATAAATTCAAGCAATCATTAATTAGGATTTGTCGAGAATAAGCTCGAGAGTAGATCTTCACCTTAAGGTTGAAATGTTGTGATTCGGATGTGGCCTGAATACCGAAAATTAGAAAAAACCTCAATTACCTACAATTGAGCACAAATTTAGTGTTAATTAATTATGATTTAGTACAATTAAACCTCTAATTACACTAATTAAACTTTTATTTATGGTTTAAGGTTTGGATACCTGGAATTTGGGAAATCCCCAAATCAATTCGTCGAATCGGAGCCGAGGTTGGAGTGCAATGGAATCTACCAGGAGCCGTGCCCAATACGACATCCACGATGCATGAGCCGCTCCTACATGGTAGCTGGGGCCCTAAGCCCTAGCATAAATAACCCTAGGGTTAGGGTTTCAATGAAAACAAAAGAGGGTTTTTAACCCTAATGGCACAAAAAGAAGAAAATGGAAAGAGGAGATGGAAAAAGAGGTAGAGGAACATCATACCTAGCATAGGATGGAGAATCCAACTCGAAACCGTCGGATTTTGGCCGAAAAAACACAAGAACGGACATGGAGGTTGGAGAGATCTTGAAAATCCAAGATACCTAAGGGTTGGAGGAAGATTTGAGGAGGGAATGAGGAAGAAAATAGGTTTGAGGAAGGAAGATGGGAGCTAGGGGTGCTTTGGAGTTAAGGGAAGAAGAGGATGGAGGAGAGAAATTAGAGAAAGAGAGAGAGAGAGAAATGAGAATGAAAGAGAGAGAATGGGTTTGAAAACCCCCTTTTAAAATCGGACAAGCCACAACCGGCCGGCTGGTCCCAAATTAGGTCGATCGGATCGCGCTGTCCATCCGTTTTTCCCCCACGAGGGGTAGCAGCAACCGGTTGGCCGACTGCCTATCCGGTCGGCCGGTTCTCCCTGGTCTATTTTCCCCCCAAAATGTAGGGTTCCTCCCCTGCACAGTGAATTTTCTCCTAGCACAGTGAGTTTCTTTCCAGTCCAGGCTACTTGTCAACCTTAATATTTAAGTAAATGTTATACTTTAAGTTATTTATGTAAATAAGGAAGTACCCTCCATTTGAATTTAATAAAAAATACTAAAAAATTGAAATTCTAATAATAAAGATTTTGATTTTTCAATTCTAGTACAAATCACAACTTTTTAGTATTTTAAAAAAGTAGCACATTTTAAAAGAGAATATTTACAAATGTAAACTGTTCAAAAAACCTAACATATATACAATAGGCTAAAACACTAAGGTTCACTAAAATATTCATGATGGTTTTTTCGATCTACGAGTAGATTGATAATTCATGGTTCTTTACTTAGTCTCTACGACAATGACATAACCGAGTCAAACTGATCGTCGGAAAATTTTTCCAAACCATATGATCTTCCAACTCCTAAACTAATTCTATCATTTCTTTGACAAAAACATTCATTTTGGTCCAAAATACATGCGAACACACGTGCGGACATGCACCATAATGACAAACCAAAGGTAGCGCCTAAGGACTTTCAATTCCCAAGTTAGCGAAAATCCGGGGCGTTACACCACGAGCCATTCATTGTTGAGAAATCCTGATTTTGACACCATCAAGACCTCGCATACATCATTGCTGCCCTCGGATGATTCTGCGGTATTGGCCTCCCTTGAAGTTTCACATGTCTTCTCTTTCTTATATTCGAGATTCTTATGATCCCATTTCATGTGCCCTATCTTACCACATGCCTAACACTTCAACTTGCCTTTTCCCTTGCCCTTTGACTTAGATCTCGAACCAAAGGATCCAGTATCCTGTTCAGAATTTCTCCCCCCTTGTAATCAGTGCATCTAAAAAGGATCCAACATCATCGCTCTTCTTTCTCATCGTCTTCGATTGGAGGGCTGATATGACGGTCTCGACGTTGATGGTCTCCCTTCCCGCGCACAAGGAGTCTTTAAACGACTCATATGAATCTGGAAGAGGATTCAACAGGATACATGCCTGGTATTCATCATTCATCTGTTCTACTACATCTAATAACTCGCAAATGAGTATGTTGAAATTGTTAATATGGCCTTTAATATTGGGCCCCTCCGTTATCTTCAGGTTGAACAACTAAAGCATTGGATGCAAACGATTCTCTAGAGACTTCTTCACATAGATGTTCTGTAGTTTCGCCCATGTATCAGCCATCGTCTTCTCCCTCATAACATTATAGAGAATGTCATCCGTTAGGCACAATTATATTGAGATCTTGGCATTTTTATCGAGTTTGTTCAAATTTTCTTCTAACATAGATTTCGGTCGCTTCCCAAGTCCTTCCTCAAGGCCTCGCCAAACTAGAAGGCCTTCCATCTTCACCTTCCACAGTTCGAAGTTGTTTTTGTTGGAATATTTCTTTATGTTGAAATTCATGTTGGATGCCATGATACTTGTCTTCAGATTCAGAACTACTACCCAACATAAGCTTTGATACCACTTTTTGGGAATCTTACGGAAGCACATAGGAGAATCAAACAAGCAAACACAAACGCATAAGAAAATTCACAAATAGAGGTAATCCAATTTTTACGTGAAAAAACTCTTACGGGAAAAAAAACTACGGCACAAACCAATAATACTATGATTTCAGAAGTTACAAGAGAAGAATAACCTACAAGCAAAGCCCTAAGAGAAAACCTAAGCTCTCTCCCTATCTCTCTCTCTCTCTCAAAACTCTCTCCAAACCATTAGATTTGCCTTATTTAACTCTAATTTCGATTAAAACCGGCTTATATGGACAAATAACCAAAATTAGAAACAAACAATATATCTGTGCAAAGCATCGCCCGTTGGGTCAGTCGGCCAAGCCCCATCATCAGTCGGTCAACGTAATAGAAAACAATCCAGAGAGAGGCCCAAAAATTAGCATGTCAAGCCTCAAAATTGGTTGACCACCAACCCGTAGTGGCCGGCCGACGTCGAACGTCGAAAATGCTCGAAACTATTCAAATACCTACTATACTATCCTGGGTTAAACAACTCCTGTTTCAATACAAATTGAGTTTGCCAGATAGATAGGGTAGATTTTATGCACTTAAGTCGTTTATCACATGCCAGTGACAAAAAACCTAAGCGAGATGCCTAAGCACTTTTTGCCCATTGCATGGTGTGATGGTGGTGTTGATGTCAACAAGTTCTGTGTGCCCTACTATAATGTATGTGTTATATCTACACTGTCCATCCATTTTGATAGATCACTTTAGGGCATGGGCTTAAAAACATGGACTACACCACAGGAAAGCAGCAGAGATTGAACATTTTCCATTGAAAACTTGGGCCACAAAAGTTTTGGATCAAGTTGGTATTTATGTTTTCCCTTTGTCTAGGTCTTTGTGACCTTATGAATAGGTTGGATGGCAAATGAACATCACAGTGGGCCTTAGGAAGGTTTCAACGGTGGGCATCATTGTCCCTACTGCTTTGTGTGGTGTGGTCCACTTGAGCTTTGGATTTGCCTATTTTTGGGCTCGTCCACTTAAATGATCTTCCCATATGGGTAGACGGTGTAGATATTGTTGGTTTGTCCTCACATCGGTGGTATCAGAGCCTAGGTTATTCGCCTAGTCCATGCCCCAAGTCCACGTGAGCAGGAAGGAGGGGGAGGCCCTTGTGCATGTGTGTTGCACGCCCCAAGTTCTGCTGTTGGGAGGGGGATTGTTGATTTGTTGTCCCCACATCAGTTGAGATGGGGGCGGAGTTTGTCTTCATATATCCTGGGGTTACTCCACCGAGAAGGTTAGCCTTCTGGGTGTGACACAACAAATATAACACATACATCACAATGAGCAATAGAACTTGGTGACGTCTAACACAATGGTGGTGGTGGTGGTGGTGGGTGGCACATCAGCTTCCTCTCTTCACATGTTCCTACATGCCATAGGCGCGGATTTGGTGTTACCTCGGTAACAACTCAGTGGGTGTTACCCTTACTATAGGGTCCACCTTATCCTTATCATATGTTATACATCCATTTTGTCTATCCATTTTTACATATCATTTTAAGCCACGGTTCCGAAAATTAAGCATATCAAAATATCAAGTGGATCAACAAGAAAAAGTGATGATTGAATTCTCACCATTAAAAACTTCCCAAGGCCCACTGTAAGAATATCCGTAATGTTTATCTTTCATTCAAGCCATTGATATGGTCAACTGGAACTGGATGAAGGGAAAATATAAATATTAGCTTGATCCAAAACTTTTGTGGCCTTCAAAAAGCTTTTAATGGTCATTCACCACCTTTTTTGGTGGTTTGGTCCAACAAAGATTTGAATCCTCTTAAGTTTTGGGATTACATTCTTAAATGAGCTTAAAAACGTATGAACGGTGTGGATATGAAAAAAAAAATCATCAAGGTGGCCCCACATGTAAAAATTATCCAACCAATGGTAAAAAAGGCTTGCCTATAGAAAATTTTCCCAAAAGGTAAACTTAATATTATCCAAAACCGTCAATTTTCCGACCACCTATCTAATGGCTAGGATCATCTCATCGTGAAAATACAGTGGCATGATGTGGCCAACAGAAGAACAATTTAGATTACGAATGGACCAGTATGTCAAGACACATGCATTAGTTCATTCCCGCATGGTACGTGTGGTGGGTGTACGCTAGAAACCTAACGAACGGCTGGAATGTCATGCATGCGTGCCATGTCCGCACGTGAGCTGCAAAGACTTCTCCTGCTGTTGAAGCCCTTAATGGACCGGGCCTAGGGTAGTCTCGGCCCGGATTTTGAACTGTATCAGGCCGGGCCTTCGGGCTGGTCCTATGTAAAATTCTGAGTTTTAGGCCCGACACCAGCCCAGTAGTGTTACCCGGGTTATAGAATAGTGGGTGTTATCCTAACCGTGCGGAGCCCAACTTAATCTATTTTTTTGTATATCCAAGCCGTCCATCTGTTTTCCCATATCATTTTAGGACCGATCCCAAACCTTTAGAAAATCAAAATCTCATGTGTACCATACCAACTAGAAACAGTGATGAATGACCATTAAAAAAATTTATGAGCCACAAAAGCTTTGGATCAAGCTGATATTTGTCTTTTCCCTTCTTACAGATCCTCTAGACGTTATCAACAGGTTGGATGGAAAATAACATTAAGGAAACCTTACTATGGGCCCTTTAGAATTTTTAATGGCGAAACACTGTTTCTTGTGGTGTGGTCTACCTGAGATTTTGATCTTCTTAATTTTTGGAACCCCACCATAAAACGATCTGTAGAAACCGATGGACGGCGTGGATATACAATACATCATCAAACTGAGCTCCACCGTAGGGATAACACTCCCTAGCTCTTACCCGGGTAACAGCTAATCCGCTCCCTTCTTCCGCAACCCGTCTGCACGAAAAGACGATAAAATACTGGATGAGCACATTTCTCTCCGTACCATTGGTGGATGAGAGCGCACATTTCGAAACGGAACTTTAAAAAGCTACATATCGAGATGCATCAGGTACCGTAAATCGGTCTTAAACGGTGGGGATGCATCCCTACCGACTCTGCGCCCTGGAGTGTACCATTGCGCATTGAAGTCACGCGCAGAAAACAAAACCATTCCTCTTAAAATTTTGGGCCCAGCTTGAGAGTCGGTGCGCACAGCATCTAATGCCACGTAGACCCACTCAACTTCCACGAGGAATGGTACTATGCAGCGCGCAGCATAAAACTTCCTCGCACTTCACGTCTCAACATGCAAGTTACAAACATGTGATGATCAGGACCGTTGATCTGGTGGTCTAAATACAGACTGAAGATCTCATTTATCAGATAATTCTGGCTATCCTTTTGTTTTTCGTTTTAGTGGTTGAAGTTGGACTGCTTCTCTAAACCGTTCCCTTTAAGGCCACTTTAGATGGAAAGGACTATCCAATATTATCGATCTTAGAAATATGGGCCATCCATCTCCTGTCCCCCCACAAGAACGGTTCCGATCACACTTGTCTGCCACGTGTGCACCGTGAGCAAATTACTTCATATAAGTTTTATGCAGCGTGCTGTACACTACCATTCCTCCAACTTCACCAGAAAGAAAGCGGATTGCGTACTGAGCAAACTCCGTGGGGCCCACTGTGATGTATCTATTTTATCCACGCCGTCCATCACTTTTCATACTTCATTTTAGTGAACGAAACCAAGATTACAGCATATAGAAAGCTTAAGTGGACCACACCACAGGAAATAGTGTGAATTGAATTCTTACCGTTGAAAACTTCTTGAGGGGCTGTAGAAGTTTTGGATCAAGTTGATATTTGTTTTTTCCCTTCATCCAAGGTCCGTTTGACCTTATGAACAGGTTGGATGACTAATAAACATCACCGTGGGACTTAGGAAGATTTCAACGGTGCACGTCATTATCCCCACTTTTTCCTTCGGTCTGGTCTACTTGAGCTTTAGATATGCTTCAATTTTGGGCTCATACCCTTAAATGGTTTTTTTAAAATGGATGGACGGTGTGGATAAGAAATAAACATCCAAAGTGGGCCCCACAGAGTTTACTCAGTCCGCTACTGAGTAGCCAATCGTAGAGTTGGTACAACCCGATTACAGTAGAGCCATCTCTTTATAATACACTTGAAGTAGTAACTTGTCGATCGGGGCCGTACATCTAGTTGCCCATACCGTGGATGGAAAATGCTTAAAAAAAATACATAGATAGGACGATCCCAGCCCTTTGATCAGTTGCCTCAAACGCGACACTATGAAAAAGCATGATTAACGGCTGAGATTTACTGAATAGAAGAAAAAGCAATAGATACAAAGTAAAAGTGGGCCAGCCATAGTAAGAACCGAAAGTGGACGGCCGAGATTGATATATCAAGAAGCGAGGTGTTGCTCTGAAGAGAATCCGGCTCTACCGTATCAATCTCTTCCGTTGCAACTGGTTCATATCTTTATTCCCTTTCTACCCTTCTCTCTGTCGATGCCATCTCTTGCTTCGCATCTGTCTTTGCCATTTCTCAATGCCGGAATCCAACGCAAATTGCAAGTGGTATGTTTTTTAATTTTAATTTTTTTCAGTGGAGGGTTTAAATTTCCATTTTTGAAAACAGATTATCTGAGAATCCGTTTTTTTAGTTAATTTCTAATATGGATTTGGTTATATTGATGGGATGTTCTATCATTTTTAAGGGGGAATTTGTCAGCTGATTCGGGCGAAGTTCGTCACAAGGGTAAGCATTTTAATTTCTAGGGCTGTTTTATTCATTTCAGTTTCTAAACAAACATTTACGGGCGCGTTTGGATGCACTATCGACTTGAATTGCAATTACTTACTTATGTGGGAACCGATCACCTATAGCTAGCATGCGGCCCCCTGTCTTTCCTGCCAGCGCGTCACTTCTTCAGGACATCCGAGCCATGGGACGGTGGGCCCTGCCATGGAGATCACACGTCGCAGAAATAAGGCCGGTCTAGTTGCCTGATGGGCCACATAGTCAGACAATGATCTTGCTCAATGCATAGGTTCGGCTCACCTTATGAGTGCATTGGGTCGATTTCTAGACATGTGATCTTTCTGGTGGGGCCCGTGTTTTCGTTGGTGGGATGTCCTACATATGACACATTGACGGGAACTTGGCAGCGTGTGGCCCACCACAAGTGATCAGTTTGATCCTTTGGGTGAATAAGTTCTGAATTCCAAATTGTGATTGTGTTCCTTTTAAGTTGGATTAGAAATGAATGCAACTAAAAATTCTAGTACTACTTCATCATTATGAGTCATGGTTTAAAAGTCGGTTTTGGTGTTTCGTATTCTTCACCACTGATATGGGTTGTATTGCGCTGTATTGGGCTGTTTCAGGCTGATACGATTTGATACAGCCGTATCGTTCATTGACGATACCAGTATGTATCGGGCGATATGTACTGGTTTCGGATGATACTTTAAATCCTGTTATTAATGCTAGTTCTATCATATTAGTATGTTCATCATTCAAGGTGTAGCCGTGTGTTGGTTACTATGTAATCTCTTTCTATAACGCAATGACAACGAAATTATAATCTTGCCTAGGATTAGCTAGCAGCCTATCTTTCCTGCCAATGTGTTACTTGTGCAGAACATTGGAGCCTTTTAAATGTGTGGCCTGGCTGTGAGGATCGTCCAATGCGAAAATCAGACTGGTCCCCTCATCGAGCACGCTGCATCACTGAAAGTGGGGAACCAATGGTCTGTCTCAATGAATTGGTGCAGCTACCTTGTGAGTGGGTTGTCCTGATTTTCAAGACAGGCGATTGTCATGGTGGGGCCAATCATTTGGAGGGGTCAGGTGTCCTATGCATGTGGCAAGTTGGTGGGAAAGACAGGTTGTAAGCTCCGTGTAGGTGATCAGTTCTCAATAAAATTTAGGGAGATCCTCATACCTTGGAGGTTCTGTAGGTGTACACCAAATAGTTGGATTGTGTACGGGCTTCTCCAGAACAAAGACACCTGATGGACAATTTTACATCTCTGCTGTGGTTGTAGCAAAACTGCTCCTTGATGCATTCTTTTACCTCTCATCACTTTCAGATTCAAGCTCCTTTCACTGCAATTCTTTGATTTTGAGATGAAGAACTCGCCTAGGATTGGGAGAATAGGCGAAATCTGAAATCTAACTTGTGATATCTAATGACCCAAATGAGAAATCTTCAAAAAAAAAAATAAAAAGAAAAAAAAAGAAAAAAAAAGAAAAAAAAGAAGAAGAAGAAGGGAGAAACCCAATAAAGTCAGCTAATGAGAAGGTGTTTGTTGATGTCTTCTCCATAGTATTGTGATTTGTCGTATAGCTCTGAGGTGATTGAGAATTGGTTAATGGCAGTTTGATGAAATACAAAGATGGTTGGAAGTAGAGAGAGGTGATGAGAAATCTGATGTAGAAGAGATGATTTTATACGATGATGTTTATGTATAGTTGCATGAAGCGTGAAAGGAAAGCAACAATAGATTTGGGTGCAGGAGCAGGAAAGCATGTATTTCAAAATATTAGCAACCATAAATAGCTATGAAGCAAATGAGAGCCTGAGTCTGAAGTGCAATTCGAAGCTGAACCAGCACTTCAGACTGTCTCAGGCAAGGAAGTGGTTAGCTTAAAACTACTCTAGGAAGACTCTTGGTCATGCATCTGTGTGGTTGGTTTGACAGGTTGAATTTCCAAGGAATTGCAATGTGATCAGGAGATTGGAAGATATGAGGATGAATTTTGGTTCCTTTTTCTCTTTATTCATATTTCTCAGGGGCATGATGTTGTCAGTTGAACTTTAAGAGTGTTTATGACCGATAGGTAACTTACGCAATTTACTGTATGGATGGAACTGCTAATGACTTGACATAGTATACCTTCTGTTAATTATACAATAATGCAAATCATGAATATGCAGGATTTGTGCTAGCTATGGGTTGCTGAATGATTATCTATTTGTTTCTACGACATGATATTTGTGTGCATTTTGTTGGAAATTTGAAATGCTGAAATGGAACAGCAGAGCCTTAACATCATGAAATCAAGTGCAATTTCAAAAAACTAACATACCCATGAGAAATTTGAAGAGCCGATGGTTGACACAGGCTCATCTCTTGCGCTACTGTTCATCATCTCCACCCTTTTATTCAGTTCTTGAGAAGCGCTTTTTTCCCTGTAAGCGTTGGCTCTATATGCCTCCTGATCATGATCACATGCCGATGGTTCTTCACTCTGTTACCAGTCATGCCAATAAAGAGCCCGGTCATCATGGCCCACTTGATCCCACACAGCCCATGAGCATCCAAAAGCTAATCTGCTTCCTCAAATAAAAGATCCTGTTTATCATTGGATAGGTTGAGCCATCTTAGCATGCTGCTCATACCTGTTCGGAAACAAACTGAAAAAAGAAAGAACCCATCAAAAGAAAGGATACCTGAAATAGAAAAACAAAAAGAAAAGGATTTAAGGTTTTTCCATGTAGAGTAATGATATGCAAAACCATAAGAAGATTGCATGATACGCGTTCAAGCCTGATTTACTGTGAAATAGGGGGAAAAAAGTCAAAATCGGCATAATTTCTTCTATTTGAAAACACCTAAAACAGGATTACTAGCATTTATACTACAAAATTACCTAGATTACGGATTTCTAGCAATTATTGGCTGTTGGGAACAACCTTCAAAAAAAAAAAAATAATAATAATAATTTGCTGTTGGGCACAATATTGTATGATGCTCTTTTCCTTGTTTTCTGGTATTGCTTACTCATTAGTTATGTTGTTTTTTGGGGGTTTGCTAAACCCACATGTGTGTACAAGTCGGCTACTGCACACACCACCACATATGCATGCTGGCGTGGCAGCCAGGTGAAATATCCAAGCCATCCATCAAAGGGTACTGCCATGTCGATTCTCTATCCCAAGAATGAGGTAAGTCCACTAGTCAGGTGGGCCACATTTGACTAAATAAATTTACTGTTTTAAAGGAATCAGCCCAAGTTTCCTTACCCATCCACTTATTTCTAATATCATGTCACACCTACTCAATAGGGCTCTCAATGGGTCGGATCTGGATCGGATCCAGTTGGATCCAGCTCCAAGTCCGAATTTCTGTAGACGGATTCAGATCGGATTCGGATCCAACTTGGATCCAAAAGGTGATATCCACATCGGATCCAACTTGGATCCAAAAGGTGATATCCACATCGGATCCATTTCCGATCCAAAATCCATATAACCATGGGATTCAGGTCGGATCTAGGTCAGAATCCACCCCATTACAAATCTAAAAAATATATATTATAGTATATTTAACTTAGTAGCAAAATGATGCAAATCCCACTATTTACTGTGATATGATTGACCTGAGAGTGGCATGTCTCAATTTTGAGACATGGCATAAAATAATTTGGAAAATGGATGGCCAGCATGAATATAACATATACAGTAAGGTGATAATGAGTCGGATCTGGATCGGATTCGGATCGAACTCGGATATGTTTCTGTGAATCCAAATCCGGTCCATTTAAGTAATCGGACCTATTTTAAGATCCAAATCCGGTCCATTTAAATAATCGGACCTATTTTAAGATCCAAATCTGCATTATACGGATTCAGAGCGAATCGGATCTCGGATCTGACCCGCTACATTGAGAGCCCTGCTACTCAGTGAACCACCTTTATCTGTAGGAAGTAACATTTACATGGTGAGGTCTTCCTGATGGATGGCTTAGATATTTCACCTGTCTGCCACTCTGGGCCTCTGGCACATGTTGTCAAGTGTGCATTAGCTGACTTGTACACGCATGTGGTCTTATAGCAAAGCTCTTATTTTTATCTCTCTCTGGTTATCTAGATTCATTTTTCTATATCTTTAACAAGGGACTTCTTTGTAGAAACAGATGAGCTTCAAAAAGGAGACTCAATCAATACCAAAGGCAAAGAAGTAGTGGAATTAGGAGTGTTCAACGATGACAATGTAGACAATGACGTGGATGTGGATGATCATAACATTGAAAGTAATGGCATTGATGATTTTGTGACCGTGGATGCTGAAGCTAGAGTGGATGATCAAGGTCCTATGTTACTCATGGAAAATGAAATTTCAGAACCACGGGAGAATATGGAATTTGAATCTGAAGCAGCCGCATATAATTTCTACAATGCATACGCGAGGCAGATGGGTTTTAGCATCCGCCTAAGTAGATGCAAACGGTCAAGTAAAGATGGAAAGGTGGTAAGTCGATGGATTGTATGCTCGAAAGAAGGCGTACCTCGGAAGTCCAAGGCTACAAAACTGAAAAGGGCCATCACAAGGGAAAATTGCAAGGCGACATTGTGGGTGAAGAAACAGGCTTCTGGATGTTGGCTTGTAAGACGGTTTATCAAGGAGCATACTCATGAACTAGCTCCTCCAAATCAAGTATGTTTCCTCCGATCACATCGGCAAAATCGAGATAATGCCAAAACCCTGGTCTGCGTATCCAAGGGAGGAGCATCCAATACGCAGACTGTACTTGATTACTTCAAGCGCATGCAAAAGGACAATCCCGCGTTCTACTATGCATACCTAGTCGACGATGACGAACAAATGCGTAGTTGTTTCTGGATTGATGCAAGATCGAGGATGGCATATAGTTATTTTGGGGATGTGGTGACATTTACCACCTATAAAACAAATGACTGTCAAATGCTATTCGCTCCATTCACAGGGGTAAATCATCATAATCAATCCATTTCATTTGGTTGTGCACTGATTACGGATGAGACAGAGTCTTCATTTACTTGGCTCTTTGAGACCTGGCTTGATGCGATGTTTGGACGGCATCCTGTCTCAATAATAACTGACCAAGACAGGACAATAAGAGTGGCAATTGAGAAAGTGTTCCCGAGGACTCGTCATCGTTTCTGTAAGTCACACATTCTTAACAAGGCACAGGACAAATTGGGTCCTATTTATAGGAAGGAACCTGAATTCAGTAAGATGTTTAGAGAATGCATAAACCACTCTTTAACGATCCAGGAGTTTGAAACAGCTTGGTGGGATCTAATTCGTAACTACAATCTTGAGGGGCATGAGTGGCTTCAGACATTGTATGAGGACCGTCAACAGTGGGTTCCAGCATATTTACGGGATACGTTCTTTGCTGACATGAGTACAAATGAAAGAAGCGAAACTACGAGCTCGCTTTTTGATGGGCTTGTGAACTCGAAGGCAACTATAAGGGAGATCGTAGTTCATTGTGGGAAAGTCTTAGATAATAGGTATGAAATTGAGTCAGAAGAGGATTGTAGAACTGCTCAGAGCAGACCTTTTACAATGGATCAAGGCCCATTGGAAAGGCAAGCTGGCGGTATTTACACAAGAAAGATTTACAAGAAGTTTCAAGAGGAAGTATCTTCCATGAGCAACTATATTGCAGAAAAAGTCGATTCTAATGAAGGGGTTGACACGTACTTGGTGGAAAAGTATATGCAGGATCCCAGCCAGATAAAGAAAAAATACATTGTGAATCTTAATGCTTTGAACATGGAGGTCAAATGTAGCTGTAAGATGTTTGATTTTTCTGGGATTCTATGCAGACACGCGTTATTGGTTTTCAGAATGAAGAATATTCTTACGCTTCCTTCCCACTATTTCTTAAAGCGATGGACAAGATATGCCAAGAGAGGGACTGTCTTCGATGGACTTGGCGATGAGGTAATTGGCGACCGGCATGAGGACTTAACTTCGCGATACAATAGTATATGTCGTGCAACTCTAAAACTTGCAGAGGAAGGATCAAAATCTATAGAGAAGTATAACATAGCGATGCGTGCTTTAAATCGGGCATATAAGGAGGTCATTGGAATGGATTGTGATGATGAAGAAGCAGAACAGCCCCCCTTGAATCCTGTGAATGAAAATCAATCACGTGTAACTTTGTCCGATGCTCCACGTTCCACACCAAAGGGTCGTCCGACGCATTCCAAATATAAATCTCACCTGGCAAAGAGCACACAGAAGGAATTGTACAAGTGTAGCATATGTAATAGTTCTGGCCACAACACACGTACATGCGCCAAGAAGCGACAAACAGAGAATAAGGACACCATCGAATTGGATTCGGTATACTTCCATAAAAACCATATTTATTTCATTCTGGCATTGTCTCTTTCTATTGAACCAACAAGTAACCAACTGAAGGCCCGTTTGGTTACCATCAAAGCTGTGTTTGGAGAGAATTGTTTGGACACATCTGTCTAGGTTCTCTGAACAGGCATGCATGAATGGAATATTTTGTTGTATTGTCCGCTGTTTGTTAAACCCCATGTCTCGACAAGCATTTGTGGCTCGTATACAAATTAGGGACATTAGCACGTGTGGACACTCTGCATGCTTATAGATTACTAATGACATAGGCGGCACGATATAGGTTACTTAAAGATACAAGGTAGCACATGTTAATTTCTTGAACATGCATGGTGGCATGTGTACCCATCGATATTGGCACATGTGGCATGTGGAGTATTTGAAGGTTGCGTGTGCCACATGTTGGGTTGTCGAAAATGAGCGGTCCCACTTATGGTACATTTGCATGTGAGGCAAATGTGGCATATGTGCCATGCATGTGTACAAAAGATTGCCACTCCTTTTTATGGAAAATATGGGCTAAAACCCACTTTGTGTCCGGATTGCACAATCTAAAATAACAGTTAGTTTTTTGGAGAAGCTTGTTTGGTTTTATTGAAATTAATGCCGTGTTCAAATAATTGATGTTGACAAACCATGACAAGGCTGTCCATAATCAAACCGCCATAACTTGTCCTCTTTTTTTTTTCTCCAGAATACGAACAATCACCTGTCCTTACAAAATGTGGGGTACGGAAATAATACAGGCATTGCTCACAATGGTTGGAACAACAATCAAAGGTAAAGAAGATCTGATTATGTTGTTTTCTTACAATAAAAATATCTGGATATTCAATAGAGATGTTACTAGTAATCATGCATTATTGGATTTCATGCATGCAGGTTTGGTTGAAGCAGAAGATGATTTCCATCCATCAATGTATCACTCATCCATGGACTCAAAGGTCCTTGGTTTATATTGGCAGAGTTAGAGAGGAAGGTCTATTGGTTTAGAAGGTGGTTATTTCTCTCATCTGCACCAAATCCTAATTTTCAGATCATCAATTCATATCTCTGTGTTATCCCTGAATATCGCCATAGAAGGCCCTGTCCAATTTGGGTTTCTTATTTGCCTGCTTGATCGTGGCCTTTGAATCATGACTTAGTCCATTTGGGTTATGGGCTCGTGGACCGGAAGACATCAGACATGATCACTTGTTTTTGCTTAATGTCCCATGCTTCTGCAGATGTCCGAGAAACTCCTTTTACAAGAAAACTTCCATCCTTGAGAAAGATGGCACCGGGTCAGTAAACTTGCTCCTAATGATGCTCCTCTCCAGACTCCAAATTTATATAATAGAGCTGAAATTCTCTTCAGAAGAAAGAAAGCTCTCGGGTCAATGTAACATTAGACGGGTTGTTGTTGGGGATGCACTTTTACTCCGATTTGGAAGGTCTGTTTATATGGTTCTTGCACTTGTTAACCATGCTGACACTTTTTATTTTTTTAGCATAGTTGCTGGTTTTTTTGTTTGGCTGAAAATTTCGATGTGAAACTGTAATGTTGTTTCCACAGGTCATTTACTGTACCACCCTCGCTTTGATTGATGGATGAGCAGCACATTTTCCTGATGATTTTGGGAGTTTCTTGTGAGAAGTGATTTCAGGCAATCATTTGCAGTTTTGATCAGCCTTGTGATTGGCGATAAACAAGATATCAAATTGCAAGAAATCAGCAGTAGAAAGTGTTGGATCAATGGCATGAGACGCTATTGATCATGATGAATTGTGGAGGAGACTTGGGTAATCCCCACAATGGTTTGCTAATCCAGATCTTTGAACTCATTTTAACATAATATTAATATTACAAATTATATTTATTTTGTATAACCCATTGTTGATGGCTCAAATCAAGGACTAATGTGGATTAGCATTTTGAAAACACTGAAGCATGAGGGAAGTGCGTTTCTCTTTGGGTATTGAAGATCCGACCGTTAGGATGGTGGATTGGAATCTATGCAAGGGATTAGCAACGCCGTTGCAAAATACCACAGGAAATCAATAGAAAATCCTAGAAACTGCAATGGTCTAGAAGAGCATATCACCAAATCCATTCCCAGTCACGAGACGCTCTTTCCTCATGGCATCTCCTTCCTCATCGTTGGACGCTGATTGACAATCCCAATTTCTGTTGACTTCAGAAAGAACATGAAGAAGGAGAGTGATTAGATGGGTCTTCTTAGACATGGAAGAAATGCTGAAAGGTTTGGTTGATGAGAAATGACACCAAAATACGATGAGTACGGAAATTTCTTGTGGAAACTAAAAGAAAATGAGGAACAAGAAGAGCCCAGAGCTACATCTTGGAATGCCAATGCAGACTCACAGCAAGTGTTCTTTGACATGGAAGAAATGCTGAAAGGTTTGGTTGATGAGAAATGACACCAAAATACGATGAGTATGGAAATTTCTTGTGCAAACTAAAAGAAAATGAGGAACAAGAAGAGCCCAGAGCTACATCTTGGAATGCCAATGCAGACTCACAGCAAGTGTGCTATTGTTACAAAGTCGGAAACCTCATTGGATAAGAAACTTAAGCTTGAACTGGAAACGAAGTTCTCTGTTCTCATGGGGGTATGATTCATCATAACAGGAGTTTCAGGTTTGGTAGTAGGCAGGTTTTGGAGTTTTTTAACATCTTCAAAGAGACTTCAATTGAGTAGCTGAAAACAGATGCCTAAAGCCAAACTCTCAGCTCCAAAGATTTCTGGAGACAGGAATGAGAAAGGACTGTATTTAGATATAGACAAGACTACAGAGAGTTCATTTCTGGAGACAGGAATGAGAAAGGACTGTGTATTTAGATTTAGACAAGACTAAAGAGAGTTCTATGCAACTCTCAGCGTCGAAAATCTGTGTCAATTCTACTGTGAGAGTGCCGGCAGTGTGCATCAAATGGGCCCGAAAGGCGTTTTTTGGAGGTCTTATTGTTGTTGCAAACACACAAAATGGAGAACCCAAACTATAGACTGGTCTAGCCATTGTGACAGCATGAGGATATGGGTAATTTGGAAATGGGCCCACTTGGCCCATCAATGCGGTTCAAGTGGGATTTGGGCTTCCAGGAACCGTTGGATATGGCCAGGAAATGAGAGGAAAATAAGATGAGGCCTGGCCCATGTGCATTTGGTCGATCCAGCACTATTCGGTCCACATCTTGCAATGTGTTGATCGAATGATGCGACCCATCTGCCACTAGGTAATAATGCAACCATAGACATATTGCCATTGCATTCTCATTCTACATATGGGTCAGGCCTGCATTTTTAGGTCAGCCCAAATGGGCTGGTGGATTACTCTAACCCCCAAATGACCACTTTAACATGTGGATGGATGAGAATTTGTGTGTATTGATTAGATGTGTATGAATGGTTCTTCTCAATCATCATTTATGTTGCGTGCCATCACTTGTCAGAATTGAAACCGGTCATATAGTTCTGAGGTGTGCTCGTGTCTTATCCGCCACCAGCGAACATATCTTTGTGATCTAGACCATTTATCTGGTGAGTCCCATTGTGAATGGAGGATTCCATGAGAATTTCCATCGTTGGATGATCACAGAATCCTATGTTTGGCCTTTTCTCTGTAGTATGTAAATGATGTTTGTATCAATCAATGGGCTATGTTCTAGGGTTCTGGCCCAAAAATCATTTTAGTCCACTCATTAGATGGGCCACAGAGAATGGAACACAGAGATGAGCTAAACAAATTTTCCTAGTCATCATTTGTTTTAAAACACATCTTGACCCACCTGAGGTGGCCTCATTTTGGGCCAATGACTACAAAGTGTGGTCCACTTGATGGGCCGCTTGCATGTGTGGCATATTGGCAATAGTACGACTAGACCGGCAGGTGGGCTTGGGGAACTTCGAATAAAAATCTGGTGGGATTTGGGGTGACAATGGGCTGGGCTGTGTGGCACAGGCGACCCTGCCCAATAGGGCTAGGGCTAGGGCCCCTAACTTGGCCCGATGGTCAGGCCTAGGCCTCAAATATATGCCTGATGCTAGGGCCAGGGCTAATGATGAATGGTTGTGCCTAGCCCATTGGCACTTTCCAATTATTATTGGGCCACCATTATAATGGTTTAAAAATACTTTTTACTAATTTCCCATCAACATAAATGTGTAATTTAAATGTAATAGTGGTTTGCAGGGTCCTGTTTCAAAAATAATCTGGACAGTCAGCTCTTTTTCACATGGGGCGGGTGCTAGACTTGGGCCGGCGGATTAAAACAAGGGCTAGTGCCAAGGCATCATCGGCCCATTAGAGCTTGGGTTGGTCAAGGTCTAGGGTTTAAGGGCATTGGGCTAGGGCCAACTCTAGCTCAGCCTACATCGGCCCATTGTCACTTGTTACAATTTAGTGTTGGAAATATGTAAGGGGTGTGGCCCACATGATCACCCTTTTCTTCTTCTAGGTTTTTTTTTTTTTTTTTCTTTTCACTTTCGAGACCTTTCATGATTCAAGGAATATCTTTTCACATTACAAAAATTATCGTTTTACATTTAATTTATTAAATGTTTCCACATTTTAAAGATAACTTTTTCATTTCGAGAAATTCATTTTTAAGCATAAAAATTATTAAAATTCTATAATTCTATTGATTTTCCTTTAATTAATTGAAAGAGACAGAGTCACATATTTAATTAGTTGTTCTTCTTATGGGTTGTAAATATATCAAGGCTCTTAGTTATTTTTAACTCAATATTGCAATAAAATACACCAATCTCTATTCACACATTATAGTGAATTGGGAAGAAAAAAGATCAAACTCAATTGAATCCATCAAGTCAATATCCTATTAATTTATATTACTAAATCATATAAATCATATAGTTGCTAGCATTTATAGCAATCTATCCTTATGCATGTCAATATATATTGTGTGTGTATGTGGGATAAATGGACACAGGTTGTTAAGTGGGGCCACTGAGATGTACGTGAGATAAATGAACAAAGATTGCCTGCAAAAGCTTTTGGTAAGAACTTCTTGTGACAGAATGCTAAGTGGGGCCACCATGACGTTTGTGAGAAATGATCATGTTAAGACATGGGCCAAAAATTGACTTAGATCCAAAACTCAAGTGAATCAGGTAAGGAAAAAAGTAGGTAGGCAAACCCCCTTGCAGTCAACCATGGTGTTTATATGCCATTCATAAAGTCATGCCGGTTGGTATAAACTGAAAACACAAAAATATTAGCCTTAATTCGAAACTTCAATGGCCCACGAATGTTTTAATAGTGGACGTTGATTGTTTCCTATTTTCTATGGTGTGGATGGATAAATTTCTCACAAACATCACGGTAGGGCCCACTCAACTTTCCTTCTCGGAAGTTTTCATAAAAAGGCTTTCGCATGCAATCCGCATGCTGGAGTGCATGTCATCATGCGTTATGATCAAGGTGTTATCTTACACGTGGCAGTCTCATTCACATGCAGACGTCGTTAGAGAGGGCCCACCAACTTTTAAAATATTCTCGAGTTGACTCAACTTTTTTTAATTAACATTTGTAGGCCAATCAAATGCCGCCACGTTGGAATAACATCATGTTCGGGGTTAGCCGCCTAACCCGGTCCCCTCCAGGCTTATCTATCCGTCCTTTACTAACAGATGTATGCGTCCCGTAAGAAAGCCACGTGGCTGGCTCTAAACCACAATCGGTCCATGTGGATAATGCCATGTGTCACATTAATGAGACCTGTTTCGACCCCTCCATACAAACTACCTGTCACACCTGCCATTTGGCATTTTATGTGCCACTTGAGAGAAATGATTCATCAAGATGCAGATGGTGAATCTCGACCGCCCGTTTAGTGGCGCCTATTGTGGATGGCCCACAGTACAAATCACTCCAATCAGATGATCCGGGTCCTTAGTTCCAGAGTCAGACAATCCCTCATTTTACCTTTACCACTAACGTTAAGGATAATGATGGATGGCTAAGATCGGATTGTCTACGTTATTCTCAAACAACGAGTATGTCAACGGTAGGATTTACTCCGGTCCGGATACATAATTCCGAGAAGCAGATTGCGTATGAGTAACTCAGCACGCTATATCGTACTAAGCTTTGTTGGGCCCACCGTGAATGTATGTTACTTATCCACGCCGTTCATCTGGTTTTTCAGCTCATTTTAGAAGTTCAGCTCAAAATTGAAGCATATCCAAAGCTCAAGTGGACCACACCCCATGAAACAGTGGGGATGCTGGCGTCCACCGTTGAGCATAGAAGAAGGGAAAACACAAATATCAGCTTGATCCAAAACTTCTGTGACCCTCGAGAAGTTGTTGACAGTTGGAGTTCAATTCACACTGTTTCCTGTGGTGTGGTCCACTTGAGCTTAGGATATGCTTGGTTTTGGATGAATGTGAGATGGACTCGGAGTAATATGTTTATAACACTTAGGCCCGTTTGGATACCACCAAATAAGTTACTTTTTCTGCTTCAAGCATTAGATATTCTTTTATTATTATTTAAAATTACTTAATCATTTCAATTAATTTAATATATAGAAATAAGATAAGCTATTTAAGGCGTAAGTAACTCAAGTAACTTATGGTCCAAACACCCCCTTCAAGTCCCCACTAGTTAGGAGACATGTAGAATCGCCTTGGGCTAGGTAATCGAAGACTCTTAACTTTAGATAACTCTTGTATAAAGTTTGTGACTGAAAATTCTCAATAAATACCAAAGTGACGGTGAGGAAAGGAGTTAGGCACCCTCAAGTGCTTGTGCTTGCACACAATCTCTACTTTATGGATTTTTCTTTTTTTTTTTGAGAATTTTTAAGGTTTCGGGAAGGCCCTATGTTAATGAACTAATCTAATCAGTGACAAAGTCAGAAACTTGCTAGCGAGCCATTACTCCCCCAAACCACTGCCAAGGAGACCACAAAACTTGAATAATTTTATTTTCACCCTTCGAAAGAAGGCCGTGATCTAATGGTTGTGTTCTTAACGCGTGTGATTTTCTAGAGATGGGGTTTTGGTAGGGTAGACTGTAGAGTCACTCCACAGTCCGCACGGGCGCGAATTAGGTGTTACCCCGGGAATAGAATAGCTTAGTGGGTGTTACCCTACCATATGGCCCACATGGATGATATTTTGTATATCCATGCTGTCCATCTGTTTTCTACTGCCCATTTTAGGATGAGGTTCCAAAAATTATATAGATCCAAATCTCAAGTGGACCATACCACTAGAAACAGTGTGCTTGAGTGCCCTACCATTAAAAATTCCAAAGATCCCATCCCAAGGTTTTGCTAGTGTTTATTTGAAATCCAAGCTCTTTATAATGTCAATAAGGTATTGATAAAGAGAAAATGTAAATATCATATTATTCCACAACTTTTATGGCCCACAAAACGTTTATACTGGTTATTCATAACTGTTTATAGTGGTATGGTCCTCCTGAGATTTGGATCTTCTTGAGGTTTTGGATCACGTCAGAAAATGATATGAATAAATAGGTAAACTGCGTAGGTATACAAAAAATGCATCACGATGAGCCCCATACAATTAGAGTAACACCCACTAAGCTGTTCCCGAGGTAACACATAATTTGCGCCCAGGCCACACCACGGTACCGTACGGGGTGGGTTTTCGGTTTTCACCTCCAACTGCTGTGCTGTTTAAAATTAATTACACCACCGATCCCTGAGTGATTTTGAGAATTTACATCGCTTGGTAGGACAAAAGATTAAGAACTTATAGTTAAAAATCACTTAATATTGTTGGATTTTTTTTCAGCCATATACCTTTGACTTATTACTTATCACTTGATGCTTTGACTGATTTTGCTTTAAATTTTTTACGACTATAAACAAAATTATCCCCATCAGCAATTTGAAAAGATACTATTATCCTTTTACTTTCTAAATGAAATGCACTGTGATGTGGGAAAGTTCTATGAGCCCCACCATGATATAGGTATTATATCCACCATCCATTCATTTTATTAAATCATTTTAGAGAATGAGTAAAAAAATGAGGTAGATCCAAAGCTCAAGTAGGCCACACTGACAAATAATGAAGACAATGACGCTCATCTTTAAAACCATTTTAGGGACCACCGTGATGTTTATTTTACGTCTAACCTCTTCATAAGGTAACACAAACCTAGAGAAAGGAAAAACAAAAATATGAGTTTGATCCAAAACTTCTACGGGCCCAAGAAGTTTTAAATGGTAGATGTTCCATGCCCACGTTTTTTTTTTGGTTTGTACTACTTGAGCTTTGGATCTGCACCATTTTTTGTTTCATGCCCTAAATGACTTGACAAAATGGATGGATGGTGCAGATATCACTCATGGTGGGCCACATAACTTTGCTAAGTAGGTACCATTCACGTGCAGTGTCATAAGGAACATAATCCGAGTAGAAGGGTCCATGAGGCTTTACTGTTAGTTGGTGTTGCCCTAACCGTGAGAGCCCACATCAATGTATGTGATGTATATCCAAATCGTCCATTAGTGTTTCAGATCATTCTAAGACATGATCCCTAAAAATGAAGCAGATCTAAATCTCCAATAGAAAACAATGGTGATTGAACGTCCACCATTAAAAACTCATTGAGGACCACAAAAGTTTTGGATGAAGTTGATATTTGTGTTTGCCCTTCACCCAGGTATGCGTGACCTAATCATAAGGTTGGATGACAAATAAATATTACACAGGACCCTAAAAAGCTTTTAATGGTGGATGTTCAATCACTACTGTTTCCTGTGGTGTGGTCCACTTGAGATTTTAATCTATTTCATTTTTGAGTTCATGTCGTAAAATAGCCTGACAAAATGGATGGACGGTGTGGATATAACACTGGTTAACCCACGGAACTTACCACCTCCACCTACGTACGCCAGGCAATCCGAATAAAAAGGGGGCGGAGCCGTCGTAGTTACAAGGTAACACGCCAGTGGGTGTTGCCCTCACAGTGGGCCACCTTGATATATGTACTGTATATCCAAGCCGTCTATCAAATTTTCTGAATCATTCCAGGGTATTGTCCCTAAAATGAACTTAGATCCAAATTTCAGGTGGACCACACCATTGGATTCAATAGTGATTGAATGTTCGCCATTAAAAACTTTTGTAGGGCCATAAAAGTTTGGATGAAGTAGATATTTGTGTTTTCCATTTACCCCGGTCTATTTGACCTAATCCACAAGTTGGATGGAAAATAAACATTACAAAGGGCACTAAGAAGTTTTTAATGGTGACATTCCATCAACACTATTTCTTGTTGTGTGGTCCACCTGGGATTTGGATCTGTCTCATTTTTGGGCTCAGTGCCTAATATTAGTTTGGAAAATGGATGGGCAGAGTGGATGAAACACCTGCATGACAGTGGATCCTACAATCTTTCCTTGCACGTCGAGTACCAAGTTGGTGAAGGTTGTATCACTGCGAATATGAGTCCGTGTATAACACAACACACATGTAGTTTTTGACGTAGCAAAATTGGAGGAATCATACCTTTCATATTCTACGGAAGGTAGAAATTACGGCAACAAGGGCAAATATGATAAATTCTCAATTTTTAGACATTTGTAAGTAGCTTTTACTAAACAAGTTTTTGTGAAAAGAAGGCTTATTTTCAGATATCATGACTTTTTTTTATATAAATTATCAAACAGATTTTCCAGTGCTTAATAAAATTCACCACTTAAAAATTTTCTACACTCAAATTAATTTTTAGATCTTATTTTTATTTTACCAAACGACACTTGCATCTTAGACAATGATCTGAACCGTTGTTATCCTTACTTCCTCATAGAAGCTATGACCTTAAAATCATGATTACCGATGATTCTAAAATCTGACCATTCAAACTTTACTTTTCTCTCTTGGATTCATCTTCTATATAATTTATGTAGAGGAGGTAGCTAAGCTCTACATGATGAAGATAGACCAAAGAAAGGACCTAAGGAAGACCCCCAAAGCAATAGCCAAAGGAGTGAAGACCCAGCGAATTCAGAGTATGTCGTCCACTCCCAAGATCGACCACGATCGATCATTAGACCGGTCGAATATTCATGTAGGGACAGTCCAACTCTCTAGATTGTTTAGAGCCATCGACGACCGGTTGCATGATCGGTCGTGAGATCTAACGACCGTTCCCCAGACAGGTCAAATATTAGTTGGGAAAACGCCTAACTCGTTGGACTTTTTTGAGCCATCCATGACCGGTCTTGCGATGCACGGACAAACCTCTAACTTTCTAATTTGAAGACGATTTTTTTTCGTTTTTGGCTTGATTTTCTTTCCTAGTTCAATTAGGACTCCTTGATTGCGTAAATTAGAGTTAGAGAACTTATTTAAACTTGCTTTGATTCTTTTTTTATATGATTTAATATTTTTAACACAATTCTCTTTGAGTATATACTCTGTTTGCTCGTGTTCTTCGAGTGTCCTATGAGAAATCAAGGACGATTGGTTGGGGATTCCTAATAGGTCTGTGGATTCAGATCAGTTATCCTACGAGAGAGACGGTGATTGATCTTGTTCTGCCTACGGTTGCGCCAACAATCATCCGTTTTTTCTTAGAATGCATCTGTAGTATAGGATCGAGAACATGAGTGGTTCATATCACCATTTAAGAGGGAGTGAGAACCAAGGACATGAGCGGATTACGTGCTATCCGGGTAACACATTACTGGGTTTTACCCTTACCGTTGGGCCCACCTTGATAGTGTGTTGTATATCCACGCCGTCTTGGGCCATTTTTTACTTAGATCAAGAGTCATATGTCAAAGGTTTTGTGGCCGAAATAAAGATTATGTAATATCTGATCCATACATTTATTTCATCGGCTTATGTTAGAATGTTAATATAAAAAAATAAATATAAACTAAATTTAAATAACTCATTTATTAAAAAAAAAGTAAGGATGAGTCGTTGAGCATTCTTCTAATCTCTTTCCATGCGTGTTTTTTTAATAATTCAATGGCGTGTTGCATATCTCATACCTTGTCTAGCTTAAGTTAAAGATGAAAAGGACAACTCAACATGGATAACTTGTAAATCAGGCCATGCATGAAAGGATGTGACATCACATGCACTTTGTGCAATGAGGATGAAAGGTCACCCAGTCCTCGAACCATTTTGGGGGCATTTTTTGAAGGCATTGATGGAGAGATAGCTGAGTTCTACCTTTAAAGCATGACTATGCGTGCATACAGTGACGTGCCAACTGCCAACACTCCAAATATCATATCGATGCAAAACTTGATGCGAGTCTTATGATAGGAAACATAGTAATATATTGGCTAAACCCTCTAAATTTTAGGGCCCATTAGGATTCATCGAAAGGAAAGGAAATGTTGTTTTTATATGAAACCTATTTTCTGAAATTCGGATCCTCTACTTGCCATAAATATGATTTTTTTTTCCTGCATTACGATTGGTCCACATTATCACTGACTTTGTCAGCACTGCTGCATTAAATGCAATCTATGATGATGTGGCCCAATCACATTGTAACCAACAAAAAATTCCCTGTTTGTGGCAAGCAGAGGATCCGACTCTACTTTTTGTTATTTGTCAAATCATTTTTCATAAGAATTTGTGAAATAAGTCATTTTTCACCTTCTAACTTCGTTGGAAAATAAACACATTTATTTTCCTACCTTCACTCTTAAGAAAAATATTTTCTCACAATAAAAGGAAAATAGGTTTTTCAATGGTTAAACTCAAATATGCTACTATCCATCACATATGCTGCATGTGCCACATCATCGTGCCAAATGAGCTATTATCTATATTTGATTATGCCCCAAACGTGCCGTTATACCACATGCCACATGTGACACAAATGAGCTTCTCTTGCTCCATATGTGCAACTGTACCACATGTGCTAATGTGCCACACACAGTACCATCCATCTTTTCTTGTGCCCATATGTGCTAATGTGCTACATGTACGATTGTTCATCTTCTCTTACGCCCCCCCACATGTGCAAAGCACTCCGTACGTGCCATTATGGCATCATCCTTCTCAATTGCTCCAAATATGACATGCGTGCTAATGTGCACAATTGCTACTATCTAACTTCAAGTTCCCACATGTCTAATGTGCTAATGTGTGACTTGTGTCACATGTGCCACTATATGACTTCAAAGCACCTCGCATGTATCGCATGTGCCACAATCAAATTTAAGTGCCCATATATGCCACATATGCCACATGTGCTACTATTCATTTTCAAACATCCAACATGTGCCATGTGTTAATTTGGCATATGCTAGTGACTACATAAAAAAAAAATTTCTGGAGATCCATTTTCAAACATCCAAAATATGAGTTTGATCTAAAACTTCTATAGGCCCAAGAAGTATTAAATGTTAGATGTTCCATTGCCACAATTTTTTGTGGTGTGTACCACTTAGCTTTGGATCTGCATCATTTTTTGTGCAAATATCACTTATGGTGGGTTCACATAACTTTGCTAAGTCGGTCCGATGCATGTGCCCTGTTTTAAGGTACATAATCCGCGTTAAAGGGAGCCCATGAGGCTTTACCGTTATTTGGTGTTGCCCTAACCGTGAGAGTCCACTTCAATGTATGTGATGTACATCCAAACCGTCCATTAGTGTTTCCAGATCATTCTAAGACATGATCCCAAAAAATGAAGCAGATCCAAATCTCCAATGGACCACACCATAGAAAATAATGGTGATTGAACGTCTACCATTAAAAACTCATTGAGGACCACAAAAGTTTTGGATGAAGTTGATATTGGTGTTTTCCCTTCACCCAGGTATGCGTGACCTAATCTACACAGGAACCTCTGAAGCTTTTAATGATGGATGTCCAATCACTACTGTTTCCTGTGGTGTGGTCCACTTGAGATTTTAATCTACTTCATTTTTGGGTTCATTTCCTAAAATAGCCTGAGAAAATGGATGTACGGTGAGGATATAACACATACATCATGGTTAACCCACAGAGCTTACCACCTCCACCTACGTACGGCAGGCAATCCGAATAAAAGGGGAGCGGAGCCGTCGTAGTTACAACGTAACACGCCAGTGGGTGTTGCCCTCACCGTGGGCCCACCTTGATATATGTACTGTATATCCAAGCTGCCTATCAATTTTTCTGAATCATTTTAGGTATTGTCCCTAAAATGAACTTAGATCCAAAATTCAGGTGGTCCACACCATTGAATCCAATCATGATTGAATGTCCACCATTAAAAAACTTTTGTAGGCCATAAAAGTTTGGATGAAGTAGATATTTGTGTTTTCCATTTACCTATGTCTATTTGACCTAATCAACAAGTTGGATGGAAAATAAACATTACAAAGGGCACCAAGAAGTTTTTAATGGTAACATTCCATCAACACTATTTTTTGTTGCGTGGTCCACCTGAGATTTGGATCTGTCTCATTTTTGGGTTCAGTGCCTAATATTAGTTCAGAAAATGAATGGGCAGAGTGGATAAAACACGTGCATGGCAGTGGGTCCTACAATCTTTTCTTGCACGTCAAGTACAAGTTGGTGAAGGTTGTGTCACTGCGATTATGAGTCCGTGTAGAACACAACACACGTAGTTTTGACGTAGCAAAATTGGAGGAATCATACCTTTCATATTTACTGCCAAATATGATAAATTCTCAATTTTAAAACATTTGTAATTAACTTTTACCAAACAAGTTATTGTGAAAAAAAAGGGCTTATTTTCATATATTAGAACTTTTTTCACATCAATTATCAAACAGATTTCCCCGTACTTAATAAAATTCACCACTTTTAAATTTTCTACACACAAATTAATTTTTAAATCTTATTTTCATTTTAACAAACGACACCAGCGTCCTAGAAAACGATCTGAACCGTTGTTATCGTTACTTCCTCATAGAAGCCATGACCTTAAAATCATGATTAAGAATGATTCTGAAATCTGACCATTCAAACTTTACCTTTCTATCTCTTGGATTTATCTTCTATACAATTGATGTAGAGGTAATAGTGAGCTCTACATGCTCTGAATGATGAAGATAGATCAAAGAAAGGACCCAAGGAAGACCCTCAAAGCAATAGCCAAAGGAGTGAAGACTCAGCGAATTTAGAGTATGTCGTCCACTCCCAAGACCGACCACGATCGGTCATTAGACCGGTCGAACATTCGTGCAGGGACAGTCCAACTCTCTGGATTGTTCAGAGCCATCGACGACCGGTCGCATGATCGGTCGTGAGATCTAACAACCGGTCCCCAAACAGGTTGAATATTAGTTGGGAAAACGCCCAAATCGTTGGACTGTTTTGGGCCATCCATGACCGGTCTTGCGACGCATGGACAAACCCCGAACTTTCTAATTTGAAGACAATTTTCTCTGTTTTTGGCTTGATTTTCTTTCCTAGTTTAACTAGGACTCCTTGATTGCGTAAGTTAGAGTTAGAGAACTTATTTAAACTTACTTTGATTCTTTTTTGACATGATTCAATATTTTTAATACAATTTTCTTTAAGTATATACTTTGTTTGCTTGTGTTCTTTGAGTGTCTCATGAGAAATTAAGGAAGATCGGTTGGGGATTCCCGATAGGTCCATGGATTTGAATTAGTTATCCTACGAGAGAGATGGTGATCGATCTCGTTCTGCCTACGGCTGCACCAACAATCATCCGCTTTTCCTTAAGATGCATCCGTAGTGTAGGATCGAGAACATAAGTGGTTAATATCACCATCTAAGAGGGGGTGAGAACCAAGGACATGAGCGAATTACGTGTTACTCGGGTAACACATTAGTGGGTGTTACCCTTACCATTGGGCCCACCTTGATGGTGTGTTGTATATCCACGCAGTCCTGGGCCATTCTTTACTTAGATCAAGAGTCATATGTCAAAGGTTTTGTGGGCTAAATAAAGATTATGTAATATCTGATTCATATATTTGTTTCTTCGGCTCATGTTAGAATGTTAATATAAAAAATAAATATAAATTAAATTTAAATGACTCATTTATTAAAAAAAAGTAAGGATGAGTCATTGAGCATTCTTCTAATCTCTTCCCATGCGTGTTTTTTTAATAATTCAATGGCGTGTTGCATATCTCATACCTTGTCTAGTTTAAATTAAAGATGAAAAGGACAACTCAACAGGTATAACTTGTAAATCAGGCCATGCATGAAAGGATGTGACATCACATGCACTTTGTGCAATGAGGATGAAAAGTCACCCGGTCCTCGAACCATTTTGGGGGCAGTTTTTGAAGGCATTGATGGAGATATAGCTGCATTCTACCTTCAAAGCATGACTATGCGTGCATACAATGACATGCCAACTACCAACACTCCAAATATCATACCGATGCAAAACTTGGTGCAAGCCTTACGATAGGAAATATAGTAACATATTGGCTAAAACCTCTAAATTTTAGGGCCCATTAGGATTCATAGAAAGGAAAGGAAATGTTGTTTTATATGAAACCTACTTTCTGAAATTTGGATCCTCTGCGTGTCATAAATATGATTTTTTTCCTGCATTACGATTGGTCCACATCATCACTAACATTGTCAGCACTGTTGCATTAAATGCAATCTATGATGATGTGGCCCAATCACATTGTAACCAATAGAAAATTTCTGATTGTGGCAAGCAGAGGATCCAAACTCTACTTTTTATTATTTGTCAAATCATTTTTCACAGGAATTTGTGGAAAATGTCATTTTTCACTTTCTATTTCGTTGAAAAATAAACACATTTATTTTCCTACCTTCACACATAAGAAAAATATTTTCTCACAATAAAAGGAAAATAGGTCTCACAATGGTTAAACTCAAACATGCTACTATCCATCACATATGCTACATGTGCCACATCATTGTGCCAAATGAGTTATTGTCTATACTTGATTATGCCCCAAACGTGCCGTTATACCACATGCCATATGTGACACAAATGAGCTTCTCTTGCTCCATATGTGTAACTGTCCCACATGTGCTAATGTGCCACACATAGTACCATCGATCTTTTCGTGTGCCCATATGTGCTAATGTGCTACATGTATGATGGTTCATCTTCTCTTATGCCCCTCACATGTGCAAAGCACTCCATACGTGCCACTGTGGTAGCATCCTTTTCAATTGCTCCAAATATGCCATGTGTGCTAATGTGCACAATTGCTACCATCTAACTTCAAGTTCCCACATGTCTAATGTGCTAATGTGTGACTTGTGTCACATGTGCCACTATATAACTTCAAAGCACCTCGCATATATCGCATGTGCCATAATCAAATTTAAGTGCCCACATATGCCACTATCCATTTTCAAACATCCAACATGTGCCACGTGTTAATTTGGCATATGCTAGTGACTACATAAAAAAATCTCTGGAGATTTTATTTTTTTTAGTTTTGTTGAACAACAAAGTTAAAAATATGAAAAATAGATTCTAAATTTTTTAAAATCTCGTTGAAAAACAAATATAAAATCAATGTTTCATTTTCCATAGTTTTTAAAAGTAAGTTTTCTCATAAAAAAACGTTATTCTCCTTTCCTATGCTTTTCATGAATCCAAATAAGCCCTTAGAAAGAAAGGAATACAATTATTTTTCTTGAATTTGGTAATATGTGCAAACAAATGAGAAACAATATGCTAAAAGGATGAGCTGAAATGAGGATATTGAGATGGATTACAAGCCATATAAAGGAAAGGTAAAATTAGAAATGAATGCATCTAAGGAAACTTGAGAGGCACATGATTGCTTGTAAGTCCTGAAGTAGGGTTAGTTATATGAATCATCAATGGCAACACACCGCCAGTGCTTGTTAAATGTGGGATGCGCAATGAAAAACACTTGAAATGATAATTTTTTCCTCTTATCATTTATAAGCCCTGCAAATGCAATGGATGCTTTGTCACGAACCACATCGAGGATAACATTAGAAGCTTCCACTTAAGAGGAGCATCATCGCTAATAAGACGGAGAAAAGCAGACAAATTATTTAGTTGTGGAATAGTAACCAAGAACCGCCACAGTTAGGAGTTGGCTCAAGTTGAAGGCTTTAAGAAAGTAAAGGAAAGACTACAAGGGGCCATTTGGCATCTCTAGCTACCAACAAGTAGAGCTATACACTAGTTGAGATAGCTTGGTTGGCTCTCTTGACTTGGTTAGAACTAGCTCAGTTCAAATGTTGGGTTCGGACCGAGTCAAGTCAATTTTTTTTTTTTTTTTTTTCAAATTGAAGATTCTTGAGTTGAGCTCGAGCTAGCCCTTGTTCGATTCAGCTCAACTCGAAGCTCAGTTTGAATTTAACTCAACTCGACTAGTTGGAAAGGGATGTTATTTAGTCATACATTAAAAGAGCAAAGAAATAAAAGGAAAAATTGGCTATAAAAGTAAGTGAAATAGTAGTCAGGGGTGTCAATAAGCTCGGGGTTACCTTTGGGCCTGAATTTTGAGTTGTTTTAGATTGGACTTTTGCGTTGGGCCTATTCAAATTTTAGTTTTTTTTAGGTTCGAACGCTCTACTAAACTAAGCCGAGCATGTCATTCTATCTCGAAGGTCGGGCCAAACTAAGCTAGGCCCAACTTGATTCGGTTCGGCTCGGTGTGCAACTCTACTAATAAGAGTTTATTTGCTTATTCTAAAAAAATTAAATAAACTCTTATTTTAAAAATAGATTGTTTAATAAAGCTCTAATTTTATGACTTGATTTTTTAAAATCTAACAAAAAACTCTTTTAAAAAAAAAAAAAAGCAAAGTGATGGAGAGGTTTAAGAGCTTATTTGGCCTATGCAGCTGGGCATTTTTGACAAAATTTCGAACCAGCTTGTCATTAAACTTTTTATGTAATTTTCATCTTGCTTTATTTTCTTGTCTTTACAATCTCTTTAAGGTAGGCCCACATGATGAACAACCCATATTGAAGGTGGGGTCCCATATGATGAATGGTCCTCATCAAGGTGGGCCCACATAATGCACAGTCACATCAAAGGTTTGCCCCACACGAAGGATGATTCACATCAAGTGGACCCCACCCAATGGACTATCCTCTTCAAAGGGGGGACCCATATAATGGATGTGACTTGAATGTGGAACCACATGATGGAAGGTTGACATCAAAGGTGGGCCACATGATGAACACCCATACTGGAGGTTGGGCCCACATGATGGACGGTCCATAGCAAAGGTGGGACCCAGTTAACAGTAGGTCGACATCAAAGGTGGGTCCCACATGATGCAGTGGATTTATCACAGTGGGCCCACATAAGCTTTCTGTCACAGGCAATGCGCGTGTGGAAGTGCCCGTTATGACCAAACTGTCCCCCACATTGGATGGTCCAATTATTCATCTCATTTGTATATTTCACACAAGGAACTTCACGCGAGCAAGTGGACCGTTGTATCGGTACGATTATCTCATTGTTAACACGTGTCATAAGATGGGAGTGTGGTCCACGTGGCCCATTGATTCTTCGAATATTCGCATGCAGATATGCGTTGAAATGTTCCCCAAAATAGGCATGATTCTCTCCAAAGAAACCTTATTTATATTAGTAAACTACAACTATTATGTAGCAATAATTTATAGTGTTGAATGAACTGGCATTTTTGTCGCATTTGTGTTTAATTTCAACAGAAACGTAGGATTGGGTGAAATGTCGTTGAATTTCATCTCTCTTACCGAATCCCTTTGCTCATGCTAATCTCGTTTGTCTATCATGCGCCGGTGGAGTGCGTTAACACGAGTTACACGACAAGCCCCCTTCTTCTACTTGTCCGTGTAGAATATAGGCTCATTTCACATGTGGTGCGACATTGGCCACACTTGGGTGTTTGTTGAATCCGGATCCTCTGTTGACTCCAAGCTGGAAAACCTTTTCATTGGTCCACGTCATCACATAGGTCTACAACCATGTCACATCGTCAATGTGACCTGGTCACGCCTCAATGCAACCTAGTCACATTGATGTTATGCAGCGTGACATGGTTTAATGAAAAGGCTTCAAGCAGGGTTCTCCTTCTGAAGGTGTTTGTATGCCATCAAACATATTAAGAGTCACCCCACTGGAAAAAAAAATGCCCCCAAATCAATTCACTCTCACACTCAGGTGGCCCACCACGTGAATTTGAATGGTTTTCATCGTTTCTTATGGTGGGGCTAATCGGATTGTGTATATATTCCTTCTGACCTATGAATAACGTGGCCCCACAATAGTGATGGAAGTCTCAGAAAGCAACAGTCCTTCGTAGAATTCCTCAAGTCCGTCCACGCTATCAAAAAGCATTAGGTGTTGATTGGATTGGAAATTTCAAATGCCCGGCTATTCTAATAATACCCACCGCCCTTTTAAGTCTTGGAATTTGGGGGGTGACAGGCTGACAGACATCCAAAAACCCGGCAATTCAATGCCTTAGAAATTGGCCCTTGGATTCCTTAAATCTCGCCTTGGTCATTGGAAACTGTGGGCCAACATGATAGACGATTTGCATGGATGATGAAATCATTTATATTATTTTCAATATGGACCAACCATTTTCCATTCACCGGTTGGACTCAGCTTCTGCAATGACCCCTCCTACCAGTTCAGCATCGGTTGGTGCTAGAAAAGCTTTATGGACCCACCATGATGTATGTGTTTTACCTGAAATCGGATTGCGATACTTAGTCTGCTCTTATCGTACTGAGTAAAATCAGTTGGGCCTACTGTAAATGTATGTAGTTTATCTTTATTGCCCATCCGATTTTCCAGTAGACCATACCACAAGAAACAATGTGTATAATGATTTTCACCATTGAAGCCTTTCTAGGTGATGTTTATTTGTCATCTAACTTTTTTTTTTTTTTTTGGTTAGTCATGCAACGCACCCACCCAATTAATCGCGCAACACACCCACCCGGTCAGTCATGCGACGCACCCACTGGTGGGTGCCAGGAAGGGAATATTTCACCCTGATGGGTTTCGAGACCTTGACCTCTTGGTGAAGCTCCGCAGAGTTTACCAACGAGGTATCAGCCCCGAACCCGATTTTGTCTTCTAACCTATTCACAAGATCACACAGACATTAATGAAAGAAAAAACAAATATCAGCTTGATCCAAAACTTCCGCCGCCCCGTGAATTTCTCAATAGTACAGGTTCAATACACATTGTTTCCTATGGTGTGGTCCACTTAAGCTTTCTATATGCTTTATTTTTTGTCTCAAGTCATAACATTATCTTTTAAAATGGATGAACAGAGTGGATGAAATATATAAATCACGTGACCCCCGCAGAGTTTACTCAATACACAATCGACTACTGTTTTACCTATGTTGTCTGTTCATTTTCCAACTCATTTTAGAGCTTGTTTGATTTCTCTTGAAAATCAAGGTAAATGAACATTTATTATTCCCATAAGAATTCTTGCACCACGGCCGGTGTAACAAGTGAAGCTGCTTTTTGGACTTTCCAAGGAAAAAAATTATGTGGCCCACCATGATGGATGTGACTTATCCAAGCCGTTCATTTTTTCCCCCATCTCATTTTAGGGAAGGACCAAGAAAATGAGAGCGATCTAAATCTCAACTGGAACACACCATAAGAAACAGTGGGAATTGAACACCTACGGTTGAAAACTTCTTGTGGGCCTTATAAGTTTTCTGGATGAATCTGATATTCATCCCCCCCCCCCTCCTTATACATGTCTATGTAACCTCATGAATGGGTTAGATGACAAATAAACATCAATGTGGGCCTAAGGAATGAGAAAGCTTTTAATGGTGGACGTTATATAGACTACTGTTTGCTATGGTGTGGTCCACTTGAGCTTTGGATCTATTTCATTTTTGGGCTCAAGTCCTAAAATTTTTCAATAAAACAGATGGATGGCTTGGATAAGTCATAGACATCAAAGTGGGGCTATTATTTTAAGTAAGTCCTTTTGAAATGGGGTTTTAAGAAATGAGAATTCCATTGTTCATCAAAACTGATATGAGAAGTAATAACAACTCATTTCCAGAAATTTACCAAATATTAAAAATTTTTTGAGGGTCACAAAAGTTTCAGATCAAGCTAATATTTATTCTTTCCCCCAGGAAGTTATTAATGGTGGGCATTCAATTACCACAGTTTCTTATGGTGTGGTTCACCTTTAGATTTGGATCTATTTCATTTTTGGGATTATGATTTAAAATGATAGGAAAAAATGGATGAACGGCATGGATAAAACACATACATCATGGTGGGCCCATAGAACTTTTTTCTAAACCTACCACGACCGAGCTATGTGGTGGAAGTGTCAATACCTAATCCAAGTCCCATTGGCTCGAGGCATTAAATCCTGTCGATGTTTGTCTCTATCTTCGCTGGGACCACCTGCTTTTATTGCATGGACTGGGATAGAGAAATGTTGACAAAATGCTTGTATGTTGACTTTTAAACTCAATGTTTTTATTTTTTCCTAATGTGTCATTTTTTTAGAACATCTGAGCCATACAATTTGTAGTGACTATCATAAAGATCACCTAAAGCAAAAAATCGAAACAATTCACTTATAAGGTGGGTCACAAACATATGTTGAGTAAGACCATCGGCTGTCCATTAGTTTTGAAAATGTGGCCCTACTGATGAATGGATTCATCTGATTTAGGCCCTAGATGATCTTCATGATGTGGTCCACCTTCTTCACTGCCCCGATTTTATGCACAAGTGATATGCTGGAGGTAGGTCTACTTTCACATACCACGTTGTATAGAGAGGGAAGATGTAAAAGCATTTAAGAGCTGGGAAGCAATGTCAATCGTTGGATCTGATCCAGTGATCACCCACTTTTGATGAAATGTGAGTCATTTTAACTGCTCCTGTTTCAGCCATCCAAGATTGTTCATCTGGTGGGCCACGATGTGGATGGGCGATAGACCAACACTCCTATCTGGAACAACCACAGCCGTCCAATAGGCGGACCTTCTGATATTGAATAAGCGCTCTTGGCTAGATTTTCGTTTTGACCCTCCATATTGAACGGATACAATTGTTCACAGGTGGAGTTCTGCACAAATCAACCATCCAAGCTGGGCTGGGGCCCACTAGAGGATGAAATGGATAACTGAAAACCCGAAAGGCATCCTCACCTGTACACGCCTGTCATTCCATGCCAGCATTGCATATTCCCTCGTTTGGAAATGTATCGTACATAGCCCCTATATCTTTGAATAGTATGCACTTGCATTCAACTAGATCATATTTCAGTAATCAAGACCATTAAAATGATGTGTCCAATAGTGGATGGATGAAATTCTAAACGGATTGTAGAGAGAAAATTCTTAATAATTCTATTTATAGCCCAAAATAGACGGTCTAAATTCAACTTGACTGTCTTCTAATATCAATCGCTAAGATCTTTCAATGTGGAAGATTTCTGGGCCATCCTCAGTGGGATGAATAAACCAATGGCCTTGGATTACTGTATTATCGGCCCCAGATGTCAGAAATTAAAACACATGTAGACTATGCACCGACTTTTCTAAGAAATGATAGATACAGTGCATGTATCATAAGTTATGATACAACAATTTCCGCTAACTTTTCACATTTGTTGAATATCCAATCTGTGAAACAATTGGTTTGGACCATGATAAATATCTTTAATAAAAATCAATCCCATCCACCCGTTGGATTGGCCATACCAAGACACTCAATCATACCGTTGGCTGTGCATTAATTTTGATAGTGTGTTCCAAGGGATAAGTAAATTGTATTTATTTTAATAATTAATAATCATCATGATGTGGGACACATTTTTGACGGATGGGATATTCTACATATATTTCATGTTAGTGGGAAAATAATGGTTTTATCCTAACTTATGACACAGCCGCTGCATCCGATCATTTCTCGACACTAACCTTCACTAATGTGCGCCGGGCACGTATATGCCTAATTGAGTTAAAAGGGGGATTGCATCAAGAGAAAAACTTTGATACTCCGGTGGAGTATGATTGACGATATGCAGGCACTTAGAAATTGCATACATGGCAGACGCTTTAGTCAAATTCAACTGTCCAAATTATGGATCAACGTATAAATCACACTTATTTTATTATTCTACTATAGGAATGATGGACATTTCTTGTGGTGTTAAAATTAAAAAAATCCAACGGTCCAATTTCAAGAAACAACTGCTAACGAATCAGAAACTAGGATCCTTACAACCAATCTCAACTTGGCAGTGTACGTAGAAGCATAGGTTTCAACAATCTAGTCCGTTTAGTTAGATTTTATGTGTGCCACGTACAACTTTTTGAGAACCTGTGTATCAAGCGTCATACAGTGCCCGAGTATCATATAAATCCCCTTATATGATACGTGGCGCGCTTAAGAACACCAGGAACAGCGACAGTTAACAGAAGGAATTTTTATAAAATCCTTCTTACAGCAGGGAACCTTTTCAAAGAGGTTTTCAATAAGCTACACATTAATATAGGTAATTATCATTACAGTACTTCCACTAGATTAATTAACGCCGTTTTAACGGCCAGGAAAGGGGTTGGTGGCTAGGATGGAGCCCACTGTGATGTTTACATGCCATATTAGGTTTAGGATCCAAAATCCAACAGCGCACAAGGCTATGCTAACCCTTCAAACTGTTTCCTTGGTGTGGCCCGCATAAATAACTGTTAGAGCTTATTTCTGGATGGCTGGCCTTGATTCTAGTATGCATCTAATGGTTGGATTGGATTTTATATAATTATCAAGTAGGCACTATAAAAAGCCAAGAGTGGACTTCACACCAACCGTTTCCTTTCCTGTGACTCACTCACTATAGTCTTGTGTGAATTCTAATCCATCCAATAAATGTGTAATCCATATTAGGCCTACCCTTGATCTAAGTGGGTTACACCGAAGGAAACAGTGGGAAGAGATACCGACCATTGATTTTTACAGACCGCCGTGCTGATAATAAGAAATAATTTGGAAGATGATCATCGTCCTATATGTTGTTTCCCTCTGTTCCACATGAAGCACAAATGGACCCGACTTTTGATTTCTTAGTCGAATATGCCAATTTCACATGAACATCACAGTGGGGCTCACTGGGGTTATTGGCTCGTTTGATCGCCCGACAAACCCGACGGACTGGAGCCGCCGTTAAGAAAGGTGACAGAAGGAACTCTAATGATAATTAGGTAGTTGATTGAAAACTTTTCTTAAAAAGGTACCGAAATGTAAATAATATTAATTAGGTGTTTTCTGTAAAATTCCCAAAACGGAATGGTAAAAATCCCACTTCTCTGAGTGAAAAAGGAAATATCCAGAAAAATCAGGAGCATTGAAAGCTCTATACCGTTGAAAAAGAGCCATTACTACGCGCCTCCATTGCTGTTTGATGCCTCTTCAGATCTCTCTTTCTGCTTCAAAAATCTGCATTCCCACAAAGCCATGCAAATTCCCATCTGGGTCCTTTTCAAAATCCCATCTTTGCCCCTTTCCCGCCGGAAAATCACCTGATTACGTCCGTTCTCCGGCGAAACGCGTCGGACAATTCTTGGGTCCTCTCCTTTTCCTTTTCGGCCTGTTCTCAAATGGGTAATCATCTGATCTGCATGCCGAAGAAGGACGGTGGCGATGTCAGATCGAGAAGCAAGCGGAGCGGGCGGTCTCAGCGGAAGATGGCGGCGGAAGAGGAGCTCTTGCACCGGCAGGCGCTTGCGATGGCGATTCACCAGCACCAGCTGTCGCAGCGGTTCGACGGTTCGATGTCGCGGCGGATTGGGTCGACAAGCTCTCGGAGGCAGACACTCTCCGATCCGTTCTCGAACGGGAAGCCGGTACGCTCCAATTCCGCTTTGAATACCTTCTGATTTTCAACAGTTCATCTTTTGAATGACGGGAGATGTAGTTTTTAAATCTGCTTCACAAAAGCAAATGCTCAAATTACCAAAGTACTCCTGAACAAGAGTTTGCAGTGGAACACTGTCGAAACAGATGTCAATAGCTTTTGATTCTCTTACTCATCGACAGAGTTCGATTTGTAGTGCTCCAGGAAGAGAATTTGGAGAAAGATTGAGGGGTTGATCGGCTTCTCTGAAGTCGTGCATCTTTGAAATGCCCATTGTCTCCTATCTAAAGTTTGAAATCTCAGTATTGGTGTATGCATCACCAGTACAAACAGACTGGTGTGGCTTATCATCTGTATCGGTGTCAATTTTCCTGATTTAGAGCTGCATAGCGGTATGTATTGGACAAGATTTAGAACCGGTTCGGTCCTCTGACGAGAAAAGGGAAAAAAAAAATATAAAATTGCGGAACTGTATAGTTCCATTTTATAGGTGAAGAAAACCATGGGATAGAGAGGAGAATTATATATCTCAGATTAAAAGAGCTTTTGATTCACAAGAGTTCGCTAACACTGGTAGGAAAACCAGATTTGAAGATGTATTACTATCACCCAATATCTGCCCATTGAAATCAAATGGACCCACGATAGGACCTATTTCGGACTGGAAGGCAGCTTTCCAGTTTCCATACAAGATCCCGAGAAGCCGGTGTCAGTTGCAGGGAGGGGCATGGGTGTAACAGCTGGATTAGTAATAGAAAATAGAAATAGGTTGCTGTAAGACCTCAACATCTAGAAATTGCATGTTTCTGAAGTGGGGGATAGGGAAACTCATGTGACTGATACACCCACTAGCAGGTGAATGGTTGTGGAGTTGTGCCCCAAGAAAGGTAATGGCATCATCTCTCCTCCTAGAAACCACTTGAAACATCCCTGTCAAACCCAACATGATACTTTCAGACAAGCTAAGCTAGTTGTTACAATGCTTAGTCCCGTATGTGTATTTCAAAATTCCAGAACATTATCGCATCATAGCAAGAAACAGATCAGTGTTTTCTAATTGGCAGCTAGTGCAAGTCATGGGGAGTTATATGGTAGGCAATGTATGACTCTTGATTGGCAGGCACTATAACATCCATTAATTTAAATTAAACAGACAAAACTTCGGAATCCACTGTTGCTACTAAGTTGCAGTCTGAAATCAGATTGTTTGAACAAGCCCAACCTCTGCTTCGTTAACACTTGTTAGTTGAATTAGGACCATTGGATATTATTCATTTTTAACCATCCAATAAACGTCCACCACTCTGATAGTCAAACAACCAAACTAGTGTAATTTTTTGTTCACGATACATCTAAATTGGGAACCACAATCTGGAGAGTTTAATTTGACTTGTATGCCACATATGCAATTTCTTAGTGCCTGTGTATCATCCATCACACGCTTCCAGTGTATCAAAATTTTCCTCGCAAATCATACACCAATCCACGTACACAATCTAGAGGCTGCATCTGCTCTGCCCAATATCTACAATCAAATCCTTTTGTATTTGCATCAAACCCAATTCTAAACTGATACCAATAAAGAGAGAACAGAACCAAAAAGCATCCTCGTACTTGAATTACATTGCATTGTGTGCTGCCTTGACCACGCATCATCATTAATGAAGATAAAGGGTGGGTGAGATCAGATGTCCAATTAATTATTTTTGTTCCCATTCTGCACTAACCATCAGGATTAGGAATATGAGATGCAGGAAATGTCTCCCTGATAAGCTTGTATCTTTCTTAAATCCGCTCATAACACAAGCACATGCATGATAGATGCTCCCTCCAAGAAGCTATCCATATTCAGAGAGAGAGAGAGAGAGAGAGAGAGAGAGAGAGAGAGAGAGAGAGAGAGAGAGAGAGAGTTCTGAAAATGTGTAACATTTTCCTTACAAAGAAATTCTAGTAGAGGGGCTGATACAACTTTTCACAAAGATAATGTAATACAAAGGATCTGCCCTGAATGGTACATGAACAGGCATTCTGAACTAGAAAGGTATGCGTTTGCAAGTTTACACACATCACACATCACAAGAAATTGACTTGCTAAATGAGATATATCTTTATCAAACACTTCAAAATGCCCCATTTCTTTCAGTTTATTCGCTGCAGTGTTTTATACAGATCTGGCATTTGTTTAAGCTTACATGTTGCACTGTCATAGACATATATGCCACAGTGGCTACATATCATTTGGAATGTGGATACTTGATATAAAAGCAAATAGAGCAGCACAGGACCCTCCTTATTGAAAGAAGAATTCGACCATAATGTCTCTCTTCCCATAACCCAAGAGGACATGGGTAAAGGTAGTAAGAAAAGACTTGACAACCTATGGTCTAACTGAAGTCGTGGCCCTTGGGTGGAATGACAGAGAAGGATTCATGTAGCCAACCCATTTAGCTGGGAAAGGCTTTGATGATGATGATGTCTCTCGTCCCATAATGGTAGATTCATGAGCCAGGGAAGGTTTCTGAAGATCGACAATTACCTTTGAAGATTCACTTCCCTTATTGTAGTTCTCTTTTGACTTCATCTACAATTTTTATACTACTATCAATAACGTTTCCATGATTTATCGTTAAAAAAAATGAAATCCAGCATCATGAGTAGACAAAAACAGCCTAGAGCACTCACCTCTGGTGTCAAGCTACATGACATGCAATGAATTGTAGCTGATGGCTACAACCCAACAGGATGATCCTACATTGAAGCCCAACTCAGGTGGGTTGGATCGGGTTGAGGCCTAGAGGGTCAACCTGAACCTAACCAGACAGCAAGAGGACCCAATCTGTGACTCGACCCGACTTGAATTCCAACTCAAGGTGCCCAACATGAACCGAACCGAATTCCTCTTTACTCAGCCCTAAACCGACCCGACCCGACCCAAATACGTGTGATTATTTCCAACCCAACCTAACCCGATCCGAATTTGCTCAACCAAATCCCAACCTGATTTTAAATAGGGTTGGAGTTTTCCAACCCTAACTTGACCCGATGACATTGACAACCCGACCTCAGTCGGGTTTGGGTCAACCTGAACCCAAGTTGCAGTCCTAGTCCAACGTCTATCCTCATGTTTGCCAGAAATTATCAGATGCTTGTTCCATAATTGCAGTAAGGCCGCAGTTTTGAAGTGTAGTGATATCATCAAAATTATAATTGGCATGTAATGGGTATATGCCAAAACTAGTTATTTAATTATTTACTCTTTCCTAATCAGATGACAAGAGGGTAATTGACAAACGTATTTTTCTAAATCTGGAACCTGTATCTTCTACAGGCCCTGGAATCTATCGAGAACATTGAAACGAAGAAATTCGTTCTTATTCATGGAGAAGGGTTCGGAGCATGGTGTTGGTACAAGTCAATTTCTCTGTTGGAGGAAGCAGGACTGCTTCCAACTGCTTTAGATCTCACAGGATCTGGGATCGACCAGACAGATACCAACAGTATATCAGCATTGGCAGAGTATGCAAAACCCCTGATTGACTATCTACACAACCTTTCTGAGAATGAAAAGGTGAAAAGAACTCTGACAAATAGCTAGTGTTTCCATGTCAGTGGCTTTTAATGGTTATTAATTTCAGGGAATATCATGACCCATGTTACTGTGCAGGTTATTTTGGTTGGTCACAGTTGCGGAGGGGCAAGCATATCTTACGCTCTGGAGTGTTGCCCTAAGAAGATTTCTAAAGCAGTCTTTGTAAGTGCTACAATGGTATCAGATGGGCAAAGGCCCTTTGATGTCTTTGCGGAGGAGGTATGTTTGCATTAATTTCATAAATATTGCAGGAATGCAACTCCGATGCAGAATTGTTTGTGTTGGACTTGGATACAGTGTCACACATGGGGACTCTTAGATACCTGACATGCTAGCACATCTGTACAGTTATATGATAGTGCTGATAAATACTACTTAGGACAATTTAGCTTGATAGATAAAAATAAATTAATACTCTTAGATACCTGACATGCTAACACATCTGTACAGTTATATGATAGTGTTGATAAATACTACTTAGGACAATTTAGCATGATAGATAAAAATAAATCAATACAGCAAAACTGTATAGACTGTGTAAATAAGAGAAATGCTCAAACGCTCTCAGAGCACTATAAGTTACAGTGCTCCTAGTTGCATTGGAACACATAGCCAGTCCAATCCATTGATCTAGATTGTTCATTAGGTCCAATGCACATTTCATGGGCCACCATGCAAATATCACAGAGATCTGACACTAATGACCATTTGATCAATGTCCTTTAAATCAGCAATTTGATTAATCTGTTTGTTTAAGGGCATCACAGATTGCTTGCAATTCTAAAGAATCACGCAATCATCCATCCATGGCTTGGAAAGAGGACAACTATAGAAAATAAGGCCAAATTAAGGATGGATTGGATCATCCGATCAGTGCGATTTTGCATGTGTCCCATGAAATATTTTCTGGACTTAATGGATAGTTCAGATTGATTTGGAGTGTCCAAGTTGACCAATGCAACTAGGAGCACTATAACTTATAGTGCTCTGAGAGCACTAGAGCATCTCTCTATAAATAATACTAAAAAATAAGGGGGGGAAAAACGAAAGAAGCAAAACTAAGGTCTCTTTCGCTGATAGTCATGTCGGCATGTGTCCAAGATGAATCTGGTGCCACAATTCTTCAAAATGCAGTCTCCTTGTATAGATCACAGGCCATGCAATGATGACACTCCATTTTGTAAAAAAAGAAAAAATGCTATACCCAGTTAGATGCGTGTTCTGAACACATCAATGCAGCTATTAGAAGAAACCCTTTTATTATTTTTTTTCATTGTTAACTATATACCATTGCCTAGAACTATATCCTATTTATCTGGATGTCTTTGTGCATTTTATGCTTTTATGAACTGAGGAGTTACTCGATTCTTTGGCTGAGTATGACAATCCATACACATGCATGGAAACACTGTACATGTTGCCTGTATGTACCTCAATCAAAATTTTCCAATCTGTGGGCCTACTGCAGATGGGTCATGGGCCAAAAATCACAAACAAATGTTGATGAATCAGAGGTTAGGATTGTCCAATCAATCTGATTTTGAGGCTTTCCCTAATCTTTAGTGGAACCACACAGTTTGTTTTGGATTTAGGTGCATGTATGCAATGCATACTGACACTATGTGCATGCATATGGATCATCGTACTCTCTGCCAGCACATCAAATGACTCCTCTTTCTGTAAATAACACCTACGGACATGACCATATAACTGTTTTGGGTTGTCACCGTGCTGGGTTCTCCATGATGTCATTGTCTAAGACATATAGTCCATGTCTGATACTGACATATGCATCCCTTGTCTAACTTATTGGGCCACATGCAACAATACGGCATGTCTTTTTGTTGACAACCATCCTTTCTTTGACATCTGTTCTTCCCCAATCGGCCTTTCTGACAACTTGATCAATGTTTGCAGCTTGCATCTGCCGAAATGTTTATGCAGGAGTCGCAATTTCTAACGTATGGTAATGGTAAAGACAAGCCTCCTACCAGTCTCATGCTTGACAAACAGCAGATCAAGGGCCTGTATTTCAACCAGACTCCTCCAAAGGTATGATATTACTGAGCCCACTCTTTATAGGTATCCCGTCTTCGATAATGGCCATTGAAATAATCAATGCAAACTTATGTTTTCTTTTTGTTCCGACTAAGATGTTTGAAAGTATAGGATATTTACCAATAAAATCTTGAGTGAACTTGCCTAGAATATTGCAACACCAGATTGGATGAGCAAATTAACACGCTTGAGATGCTTTAGCCAGCCATGTGACAAGGACAAGGGATTCAGTGATGGTAAAGGCTGCAGTATGACTGTTATGGTACAGGCCATAACAGCCATCGTGGCCCTGTAATGGTTGAATTTCTTTTAAAGGAAAAAACTGTTGGACCCATATCAGTTTGTTGCTGGCACGTATCAGAATTTCTTCAGGGCAGTGTCGCTGCACCAGCCGTCTCCTCACCCCCTGGGGAGACAGGACAGAAAATTGTCATCCTCTGACAAAGAGAGCTCCTCAGTTCCCCTCCTACGAAAAGGAAGAATTGGTATGATATCTACAGGGCGAGTGGGCGACCCATCTACCCCTCTCGATGAAATGGCCCCACTGCAGCCACTCAATGTTTTGAATAGCCCTGAGAGACCTCTCCCATGCCAACAAGCGACCGCTGGCATCAAAGCCAGCAAGCAGACCAATGGACTTGTTAGGGCTGCTTATATACCAGTAAGGACTCTGATGGGCCCCGCCCCTTAGTAAATAAAGAGGGCCCTTTGACCATATGGTCGTAAGCATTTTGAAGCAAGCTTCAAAGGCGTCCCAATATGTAGTGTGTGCACCCCCAGCTGTCTCTGGTGCACTCATATCGCCTCGAATCGGCCACCTACAGCCACGTACTGGTCCTTTACGGGCCTGTAACAGCCGTTACAGGTCTGTTACAAGCCTATTTTTTCTTCTTCTGATCGGCCAATACAACCCTATATTGCGTAACGGGTCCCATTGTTACCGTTATGGCCATTACATAACTATTTTTGAATACCTTGGATAAGGACACTGGAAAAACTGCTGTATCTTTTTTCTTTTCTTTTCTTTTTTGAGATTTTAACCGCAAAATTCCTGAGGAATTTATATTTGACCAAATAATGCCTCCACGACTAGAAATTACATGGAGGTGCTTTTTAAAGGATGAAGTTACAAAAATGCCCTCATGTAAATTTATTTTTTATTTTTTTACTTTAGAAAGTAATAAAAAACTCAAAGACTTTGTAGGGCCCACATAATGTGTGTATAACATCCAACCCGTTAAACATATGCACCACACCATGGTGATAACAGAAACAAAACATCAAGTCAATCAGATCATCATATGGGCTACACTTGAATTGGGATATTTTGAGTGTACATTATTTTTTATAGATTGGCCCACCTTACGATTGGATCTGCCATATTTTTGGTTCGTCCACTAATAATGTTGGTGTGCATCTGTTGGATGGGTTGGGTGTGAGATACATGCCACATGCCACATGCGTCGGCCCTACAACTTTTGATTTTCCACTTTGTTGTAAAGAAAAAGCAAAGGAGGGCAATAATGTAATTTCTCCTCTTAAAAAGCATTGGCGGGAAATATCGCTTACTGGAGGCACTATTTAGTAAAAATCCAATTCCTAGAGGAATTTTGCGGTAAGCACATCTACAATGGCACTGTCTTGATTATCATTGTATGACAATACACAATGTTAGCGTGTTGGACAGTGGGAATGGCAACACTTCTGCGTGTGCATAACATAGCCTTTCTTCATCCAATATACATCTGTAATTTGAAAACCTTTGTGAAATTTGCAACAGATCCTTATGAGAACTTTCTTAAATTTCTTAGTACTGATGGCTTCTGTTGGAGTTTTGAGTGCGAAAAACTTCACATTTTCAGTATAGAAATGCATATTTAAACAGTATTGAAGTATGCTATGCAGCTGTTCTTTCTTGATTTGGTCAATAACATTTGCATAGTTGCATAATTCTCTCTCCTGCTTTAGAAACTTCCATAATCGACATAGCCTTTCCAAGGGCTTGTTGATATATTTTTTTTATTTAATCAACTCTTCGCAGTAAATGATAAAGCGCATGAGCGCATGCCAACATATCATGCATATGACAACAGGGACATCCAAAAGGTGGGCATCACCATGAATACTTCCTGGTGCAAAAAACAGGCCAGTCCACTCATCAGATGAGCCACCATGTAATAAAAGCAAGAGGACAGATTTGCTCATAACTGCCAATGTGCAGATTCAACATAGACTCAGCCTGCTCAGTGAGTGGACCCAGCCTTATTTTCACACCAGCCAATCATCATGATGGAGCCTACCTTTTGCACAGCTCGGTTGTCATGAATGCACCGTCATGTGATTGCATTCTAGGAGAAGTTCACATGCAATGCACTCCATATTAACTATATAAATAGTTTGTAAAGAAAAATTGAAAACAGATAAAAGGTTTTAAGGGTTTGTTCAGTTGTTCCTAATAGCCTCTTGAGCGTGCATCTGATGCATAAAATTTAATAAAAGACTTCACATACTGTTTAGAACGGTCCCATGTTTTCCACAGCGAACCCAAGTGCATCCTGTATAACTTGAGCACTGAAAGTGTACATGTATTAACCCTGACATGAGAAACCAGACACAGAAACCCAACGTTGTGATACACCCATACACATTACAACGGTAGAATTTTACTGTAACCTTAGAAATAACTTATATATAAAGGTTCAAGCCGGTATCTCATTGTAGACAGCATCTTCCAACATTGTGGTATCCAATTTGAACCCAGCTGACCTATTTGAGAGAGAGAGAGAGAGAGAGAGAGAGAGAGAGAGAGAGAGAGAGAGAGATTAAAAAGAAGCTCATAATATAAAAACCTCAAATATGAAATCATGAAGGGAAAAAATACAAATTGGGTCTTGCTTGTAGCACGTATCTAACACAATCTCAACAAGTACATGTGAAAATGCAATAGTTCAAAGAACTGAAGTGTCCATGTTACATTGGTAATATCAGGATATTGCACTGGCCACGGTTTCCATGAGACCGTTCCCTCTGGGACCCATCATGGAGAAGCTGTCACTATCACCAGAAAATTATGGCACTGCCCGGCGCTTCTTTGTCCAGACGCTCGATGACCATGCACTCTCGCCGGATGTCCAAGAAAAGCTCGTCAGGGAGAACCCACCGGAGGGAGTGTACAAAATCAAAGGAAGCGATCACTGCCCCTTCTTCTCGAAACCACAGTCTTTACACAAGATTTTGGTTGAAATTGCCCAACTGCCGTAGTACTGATTATCAGAAACGCCATTGGGATCTCTTCAAATGCAAGGCTGGAGTCTGTATAGACATGGGGGTGGCAAAGGCCTGCATTTGCTACTGCTGAGTTATTCTAGGTAGGGTGATGGAGAGGTGTTCACGATTTATTTTATGCATTGAAAGAATAACATACATGGAAATATGGAGGGTTGGGAGAAAAAGAAAGAGTTTTGAATTTTAGTGTTTTCATTTCATCTAATGCAGTATCTCAAAATTCAGGGGTATTTTGGTCATTTGAAGTCGTCGACCCTGTTGATGTGATCCTAGCATTTCTTCTTCTCTGCACTACTATGTCGCCAGGCAGTTGAACACAGATGTCCGAACAAATGCCTGAGTACATTCAGAGTTTAATATTAATTTTTTAAATATTTCCTTGATTTTATTATTGGAATTTTTACGGCAAAATTCCCCGCTAATTGGGATTTTACGAAATAATGCCTCCACGATTGGAAATTACATAGTGGTGATTTAGGAGGTGTGAAATTACCTCTCTTTCTTCTTCTTCTTCTTTATTTATTTATTTATTTTTTGCCCTTTACTAAGCATTGAAACTGGCAATTGTAGGACTGAGTTGGCATGTGTATATATCCAAGGCGTCCAACCAATGCACCCTGCCATGATGATTCGGATGAACAGAAAATATGGTAGATCTAATCATTATGGTGGGCCATAGCATGGAAGAATTATTTTCGCCACTCAAAAAGATCCAAATTCACTTGTAGCCCATCCAATGATTTCGTAGGCCCAATTCTTGTTGGCATGATCAGTATGTTCGGATGCAAATGTAAGACGGGTTGGATGTCATGCACAGACCACTTGGGCCCTACAATTCTCAGCTTTATTGCTTTGTAAAGAAAAAATACTAACCAAGGGAATTTTGGTACTTCTCTCTCCCAAAATACTATTTGCTGAAATTGGAATTTCTTAAGAAAATTGCCGTAAAAATCCCTTCATTATTTTCCTTCATTTACTGAGGAAAATGATGTTGACATACCTGATATAATGAATCTTTTACAACTCCATTTCGTTTTTCATGCCTTTCTATATATTTTGAATTAATAAATAGAAGAGTGGTGACTCACGTTGGTACTGGGTAAATGTGGGGCCCATGTGTTGTGCCTGAGTTGTAAAACAGCCTGATTTATGGTCTTGCCTTTCATAAAATGGGAGGGAATGCCCCATCGTCGATTGAGCAGTGGTGCACCTGAGTTGTAAAACAGCCTGATTTATGGTCTTGCCTTTCATCCGGGCCAGATGAAGGATCTGAATAGCCCGGATTGCATTTACACAGCACGGTTGGCCCCTCTTCTCTCTCAACTCGACGTCCCTGTTGTGTGGCCCACCTGAGTTTTGGATTGACCTGATTTTTGGGTAGTAGGGTTAGAGATGGCAATGGGTCGGGTCGGGTCAAGTTCGGGTCGGGTCATTTCCACCTCAACCCAAACCCGACCCAAATTGAATTCGGGTTGGATTTTCCTAACCCTTACCCAACCCAAATTAAACCGGGTCATGTCCGGTTGACTCATATTTTAATGAAACTAACTAATTTGTATATTAAACTAAATGCATATGACACTACCATTCAATTAAAAACCAAACCGTGTATATATATATATATATATATATATATATATATATATATATATATATATATATATATATATAACTCTCAAGTCCAACCGGTTGGACCACAATTTGCAGTTCACCCATTAGATTTCTTCCAACCGGTTAAGTGCTTGTGAAATCCAATCCTCCTATTAGGTTGGCCCCACCACAAGGATCCCCTAGTGCAAAAATCAGCCCTATCCAATCATTAAGTGAGCTACAATATAGAAAACAGTGTACATCCATTGATTAATAGCAAAATACAAGTGTGGTATGCTAGGTTAGTGGATGCAGCTGATTTTTGTATGAATTGTTCCTTGTGGTGGGGCCAACTTATTAAGAGGATTGGATTTCACAAGCACCTAACAGGTTGGAAGCAATCCACTGGGTGGACTGCAAATTGTGGTCCAACCGGTTGGACTTGAGAGTGCCTCCTCTCTCTCTCTCTCTCTCTCTCTCTCTCTCTCTCTATATATATATATATATATATATATATATATATATATATGGGAAATGGTACTATGAGGTCGACCTCATGAGAACTTTCCATGAGGTTGGGTTGTGTGGGCCCCACCATGATGTGTGTCAAACATTTACCCCATCAATCAGATACACCATTTCATGGTGGGCCACGGGTTTAAAAATCACGTCAATCCATAACTTAGATGGGCCACACCACAGACAAAAGTTGAAAGGGGTAATCCACCCATTAAAACCTTCGTGATCATTTATTTGGCCCACTGAGACGTGGTTCACAAATCCAGCCCATCCATTGTATGTGTCCCACTTGGATGAGGGGTTAGACCAAGTTTCAGCCGCATCCAAAACCCAGTGGGCCCCACCAAGTGCTTTTAGATGTTTTAGGCATGTCTTCACATCGTTTTAGATGGTATGGCCCACCTGAGTTCTGTATATGACTTATTTTTGGGGAGTCCGGATCCTCTGTTGAAACCTAATAGAGAAACCCTGCTCGTCACTTCTCTAATTTGTCCAGATCAGCCTGACTGTGTCAGAACAGTCAGTATGAGCTGGACCAATCAGAGCAGAGGTTCTCTGCTCGGTTTCAACAGAGGATCTGGATTCATTCTTGGGATATCCCATGACCTAAATGGGACCCATCAAATGCACGGTGTTGATGTCTAACATGTGGGGCCCACACAGCTCTTCTCATGAGGTCAAACTCATAGTACCACTTCCCTGTGTGTGTGTGTGTGTGTGTGTGTGTGTGTGTGTGTGTAAACCGAGGTTTTTTTTATAGAGTATTTCTATTACGCAAATACTGAAAGAGAAAAATAAATGGATATGATAGAGTGCATATTTAAAGCATACTTAGAGTAATGAGATGATGCTTCAAACACTTCGATTAAGTTTATTAAATTGATAGACATGTAGACCGTTCTCAACAAGGTATATGAGGAAAAAAAAAAACTATGTATTATTTAACTAATAAGAAAATCAATATATAATAGTCTAGTTAACCCCTATATGATTCGGGTCAGGTCGGTCGGGTCACCTTTAACCCTGAACCATAAAGATCCGGGTCGGGTCGGGTCAACCCAAAAATTAAATTTGGGTCAAATTTTCCAACCCTAAACTAGAAAAATTCAGGTCAGGTTGGGTCAGGTTAGCGGGTCGGGTCAAATTTTGCCAGGTCTAAGTAGGGTAACTTACATGTTGAATGTCCTTAATACATTGCGTGGGTCCCACTCCTATCCGATACCACTGGAGTGTGCCCCAAAGGGTGGTAAAAGATAAAATCATCAACCCATGGAGAATATCTGGCACAACTACAAAAGAAAGAAAGAAAAAAAGTTTGCTCACTGCATTCTGCAACACTTATTGTGTGGGCCCACTGGTGCATCTGGGATCGAAACTGTGCAGCAGGATCGCCCCCGCCCTGCTATTAAAGTGAGATGCCGCAGACATCAGGGTGATTCAGCCATCATGTTGGACATTGCGTGGATTTGGAGGTTTTAGGAGTTTTTGTCTATTTTCTATGGTGGGGCCCAACCAGTGGATTTGGAGGTTTTGGGGGTTTGTCCATTTTGTATGGTGTGGCCCAACTTATGATTGGATATGCCCAATTTTTTGAACACCCCATCAGCATAGTGGGGCCCACTTGGAAGTGCCGATTGGATTGCATTTACACAAAACGGTGGATGTACAGAATAAGCTTAGGGCCTGTTTGGTTTTCTAATTTCCTATGAAATGCAAAGTGTGGCAGAAGAGGCTTTATTCTACAGCACTGGTGAAACTGGCCTCTGAAAGGAACTGCACTGGCAAGAAAGCAACATGACGACTTTTCAAGTTTGGCCAATTCGCTCAATCGACGAAGGGCAATGAAACCATGAGAATCATATCATTATGAAATGCTCGCCTCATCCAAGCTTATCTCCATTTGCGTTCTACCTTGCGATGGGGCCAGGCTGCTGAATGGATCTGGACCATCAATCTGGCAGGCCCCACTGCAGATGGGCAACCAGACAAATCACGCTCATGGCGCTGTCTTATTTCCCCACAGGAGGACATGCTCGCCTATGCAGTTCCCTCGCAGCACCTGACAGAAATGCGAGCAATCAGGACCATTGGAATGGGGGACCAATGTCCCTAGGCCATATCCCAAAAGGCATGGGAATCAGAGGCTCTGGTAGCCAACCCGATCAGTGGTCTGCAAAGAAGAGATTAGAGAAGTTGTTGACATTCTGTGAAGATGGATGCCCTTGGGTGTTGACAGATGGCCCGATCCACATAACAACCGACCAGATCAACAGTCTCGACCTATGACTGTAAGTAGAGCTGGACACGAACCAAGTTTGACCGTTCAAATTGACTCCGTAAAACTCTGTTTGAAAAGTTCGAACACCAGGGTCTGTTCGAAAAAAAAATCGGGTTGGCTTCAATCACAGTGGTGTACATCATCTCCTCACTGTTTCTTGTAGTGTGGCCACTTAGCTTTGTATCTGCCTCATTTTTTGTTTAATGCTTCAAAATGACTAGTACAAATGGATGGACGGATTGGATAAAACAAATGCACCATGGTGGAACCTACATAGCTTTGACACCAGCTTGCCGCCCGGTGTTCGCGTCACAAGCCAACTCACGTCCACAGATTGGGTACTACTAGTCTACCCCTATCGAGACCTATCCAGAGACAGATGGTCTTGTTAGTGCTCTGTGGGCCCCACACTGATATATTGCTTATCAAAGCCATCCATCCATTTTGTAAAGATTATTTATGACATTATCCAAAAAAATGAAGTGGATCGAAGGCTCGAGTGGACCTCACCACAAGAAACAGGGGGGATGTTAACTATCTATGTTATAGTTTTTTATTTAGTTAAAAACTTTAGACCTTGTGATTTGTCATTTGTCATTTGTGATATGTAATTCGTGAGGAAATCAGTATTCACTATTTAGTAGTAGAAAAAATATTTTCAAGCAAAATTGTTCGAACTCATAAAAATTGTCCAAAATCTGAGTTTGACCAGAACCACTAAGCAGCCGAACGATCCGATCTGGTCCATGTACGACTCAGATCGGATCGTTGCCCACCTCTAACTACAAGTAGCCCAACTACAATGAACTTCTATGCAATAACCTGCATATTTACACTAACAATATGGAAAGGAGAAAATAAACATAACCATTCCCAAGAAAACACCATAAGACCATTCTACGATGCTTCTTTTTCTTCTTCTTGTTCCTCTTTTTTCTTTTCATTTTACACGTAAGTAGGGCTCAAGCCTCATACCCCCAACATTAAAAACACCATTTCTACCATAGCACAACAGACTCAAACCCCAAAGGAAATATTTCATTTCATGCAATAAATAGAAGAGAAAAAAAAAAAAAAAATCCAAGATTGTATGACATTTGAGTGATGGAGTTCGAGTAAATGCCCCGTGCTTCCTTCCTCGACTCGAATTTATTTCAAATTGTGAATCATTTCCATGGGCTTGAGAATATACAATCATAGGATTTGAATAATTGTTGTAGAATTTACTCAATGAGTACTTGAAGCAATACTGAGAGCATGCTAATGCTACGTTGGACTGAATTGCAGCAGCTGAAATAATAAAGGAAATGACCAAAATGGAGGTGGAGCCATATTAATTAATAAGGATGACCAGCCCAAATTGCAATTCCATGCATCCAACGTCAAACTTGGAAGTAATTTGGAATTGCTTTTTGGCAAGAGTCCCTTGTTACGAAGGTGGTGTGGCTATCCCACTTAGATCATTTCCACTTACTGTAATGAGTTACTATGATTCAATCCGCGCATCCAAACACAACCTTACAAAGCCAATGCAACATTGAGGCAGCAACCAAGCAAAGAGAGAGACAGTAACAGCCAAATACCAGGTAATGCTGAGAAAAATATACAGCCATGCCTGAAAACTGGTAATATCACCAACAAACAGTACCTCGTTTCAGCCACACACCAAACACCCCCCCAACAAAACCCAACAAATTTCTCCCTCAACTTCTTTGAACAGCTTCTGCAGTCAACGCACTAATCCAATCCGACCTGCTGACTTGGCATGCTGATGTGGAAATGGGTCCTCCAACTTCTCATCTACCCAGCTCAAAAACAACTCTTATTTACCTTGACTAACAAGTTCTCAGCCATCACATATGGCTTCCCAACCTATGATCTATATAGACAGTGGGAAAAGCAGCCCCGACTTTTCTTCAACTATATTTACAGTTTTTTAACCAAGAACAAATTGATCCAAAAACCAATATGCCTCAAAACCCAATTTGAGTAGTCAGCAAGAGTTGTCGGGCTCGCTTTCATCTTGCATCACCTGATAAGAAATCCGGAATCCTTCCGCTGAAAATCACTGGAGGGGTGCCTCAGTTAAAATCTATGTGCCAAGTGTCATATTCTATCGATATAGTATTCTTGTTATCCTGTTCTGTCTGGAGAAGGTTTGGACCTTCCCAATACATGTAGGCAAGGTCCAATCCATGTAGGCAAAACACCGATACCTGTCCTTCAGATCAATTTATCCTCTTTAAGTAACTTCATCCACTGATATATCCAATCATTTACTTTAGTAACAAGAGATTCGTGCTGCCCTTCGAATCACAGCTCCATTCCTTCAAGATTCAAATATCTCAACTGCAGGAGGTAAACCCCAGAAGGATTGACTGTTTCAAGACTCGCAAGGAATCCAAAAAAGACAGCAGAAATAGTCTTGCAGGTAAGCGGTGATAAATGGAAGTGTTTGTTTCTTCAAGCTATCAGAATGTTGTGTATCATAGCCGAGTAAAAAAAAGAGTAATCGAACAGCGCATATTTTGTTGGAATTTTGAAGAAATTCATTATAGAAAAAATAGTAGAATAAAAATTAACATGAGAAGAGGCAAAAATGAGTACTTAAAATCTATATAGGAAATTAACAGACAGACTTCAGAAGTAACAAGCTAAACTATCCATGCACATTGGATGATTCCTTAATTTTTTCTATTACAGGATACCAGGAAGGAACATAAGATGTTAACACTTAAATATAGGATGTAAAAAGAGACGAGAAAATGGTGAGAATAACAGATTTTTACACAAATTTCCAATTGTTGGATTGAACTTTAATTGCTTTTCCTATGTTTGGGTTTCTTTCTTATTTTCTTTAGGCTTCAGCCTCTCTTTCAATAAATTATCAATGATAAAAATAAAAATTAAAAAAAAAAAAAAAAAAAAAAAAACAAACACAGTTTTTTACACAAACCAAATAATTCAAAGAGGTTTGAGTTTTTCAAAGCTCTCCCTTTGCAAGAGAATAATCTCTCTCCCTAAACTCATACATTTCCTTCATTCATAATATTTATCAACTCTTTGTACATATGCCCTTGGCCAAAATACAAAGGATAGATCTTATAACTCTAGAATTTACTATTTTTAAACCAACATGTGACACAAAATCACTAAAAGAATGATAAACATATTTTCCAGAACAACCCAGTTTTCGAAAGAATTCCTCATCCGACCTATCCATATCTCACTCCCCTCACCTTTCGAAACCTTCGATATGTCCCTCTAGAAGCTTTGTGTTTTCTTTGGTATCTTACAGAACAATGGATAATTACTATGATCTTCGATGCAGCTCAGTTTCAGCTATACTTTGCCCATGCTGCTATTTGGATGAATCACCTGACCACAGAAACTCGTGGCCTCCTCAAGTTCTTTGAATGGTTCCAATCATTGCACATATGGAGATCTCTCCTCGACGATCATCATGCTGATTATGTTGAAATTGAATTCAGAAATCCCAGAGATCTGATCCATGCTCCAAATGGTGATTCATACTATGTACCCTACACCCATGATTGCGCTGTGATCCAGCAATGGCGCACATTTAATCTCTCAAGATCTTGGCAGGCACACCATCAAGAATTCACACTCTTTAAAAGACATGCGTGATCGCAACAACGTTCCATGGCGAGATGTTCCTGACGACATCTAGGTATATCCGTTTGCAGCCTACTATGACACTAGTCATCAACATTTCGCGTCGTATTGCATCGCTCATTTCGACTCCATCGATGCGATCACAAGTCCAAGCTCCTATCAAGACACAAGTGATGAATAGTGTCATAATGAATAGTGTTTGGCCCCACAAGCGGGTCCCACATGCTCATGTGTCCCAGTGGGCCCCACAGAGGCTTCAAGAAATGCCAATACATAAAGTAAAATATTATCATGAATAGTGTCACTATTCACCGAAAGCGACATTTCTCTCTTATGCAGAAGCTACGTGTTTTACTACGTGTCTCTTTGTACAAGTTGTAATAATGTCCCAGCTACCGCAGTTATTACAATCTGATCCGCTAGCAGCGACCAAAATCTCCACGTTAACTAACAGCTCATCTCCCCGGACTCCAACATGTTTTAAGTTCGATGTCCATCCACTTTCGGATTCCAACGGCTGTGAAGTCCGGAACTACAATGTGTTTACGTTTGCCTATAAATAGAGGGCTCTCCCTCAATTGTAATCAGGTTGTAGAAGCTAGCCTGTGGCTAAGCAAGTCGAGTCTACTAAAGAGTCCTGTAATGTCTGTTTTAGTCTTTAGTCCAGTCTCTGTAATGTGAGTCTTTTATGAATATACGTGTGATGTTTTCTTTTAAATATTGTTTTAAGTTTTATTATTTGTTTATTTAGGATGTATTTACCTATTATCCATATAAGTTATATCTTCCACCGAGAAATGCTTCTTCCATTTATGTTTTCTTTCATCATCTAGGTTCATTTGAATTAGGGTTTAGTTAGCTTGTTGTTAGCATCATTAACACGTTGTTGTGTTATAAGGGTTTAGGGTTTAGGGTTTAGCCCCCTGTGTCGTTATTTGGTACGAAGAGACGTAGCAAAACACGTAGCTTTTGCATGAGAGAGAAATGTCGCTTTCGGTGAATAGTAAAGCACTATTGTGAATAGTGACATTATTCATTATAAGATTTTACTTTATGTGTTGGCATTTCTTGAAGCTTCTGTGGGGCCCACTGGGACATGTGAGCATGTGGGACTCGCTTGTGGGGCCAAACACTATTCATCACTTATTTCTTCATTGGAGCTTGGACTTGTGGTCATATCAATGGAGTCGAAATGAGCGATGCAATACGACGTAAAATGTTGAAGACTAATGTCATAGACTTCTACTAGAATAGGAAACTAAACAACAACTAATAGATGTGTCATTCTTGAGTCCCCCATATGTGTTCAATCTACAATTAGGATACATCGAGTCTCCTCACACTTGAGAAAAACCCATCCTTGAGTTTGACATTGGTGTCAATCTTTGAACATGATACTACGCCACATGGCGAATCTTCTTCCACCATGGTGGAAATTAATGTTAAGGTTTGTGTGTCAGGTTGGCACCACTTGTGTCACATTGTGCAGTTGATCATTCCACACTTTGGTTTTCACTCCTTCCCTACTCATGTCCCCATGACGGCTTCCATCTTGTCCCTATTAATGGATTTGGTTGCAATGAATGTGCCTCCCTACCTTGCTTGCAGCTGATGTCCTTTCCTTCCTGCATCATCTTTTTCATCACAAGTCTATGATCACAGCACTTTGATCGAAATGGCACGGTACAATTGCCGTACACTCAACTTCAACAATTTCCTTAAGCCTTTGCCAATATGATTGATGAGTCACTCATCTCCTTTCCCCGCCAACTAATCCTTTGCTTCACCTGACACTCCTTCAGTTCATCAACCTTCTCAGTTGATCCATTTACATATCTATTGATGGATTCAATCAATTCATAAATGGGCTCTTGGCGTGTATCGTTAAGGATCATGACCAATTTACCAGGACATTCCTTTGGATCTTTAGGCAGGAGATCCATGCAGGCTTTTTGGCTAATTCATGAATTTCTCTTATGCCTTCTTGCACTGCACTTTCTTGAACCCAATATGGGCAGAATTTTTTAATCGCTTTCAGATTTGCTTGCTCTTTCCTTTGTGTGGCAAGACACAAAGGAAAGAACAAATTCCACCTGATAGAGTGGGGAGAGGCATGCAGACTGAAAGAGAAAGGGGGACTTGGGATAGTCTCTAAAGGCGATGAAGTATGAACATGGCATTACTTGGAAGTGGTTATGGGATTGGGGTGACTTGCGTTAAAGTCTCTAAAAGCTATGAACATAGTTACTTGGGAAGTGGTTGTGGGGTTGGGATTGAAGATGGGAGCTGATAGAGGAAAGAGAACGTAAATATGAGGTCTGCAGAGGGGAAGCAGGGGTACACCAGAGATTCATACAAATATAGAGAGTTGAGTTTGTGGAAAGTGGCTTGTATGGCAGAGGCAGCATTCTCCAGAGCAATCATTCACAGAGTTGATGGCTTGTGCAAGCAATTCTAGGGGGACATGTTTTGTGAAGACAGAACCCTGGGACAAGCCCATACTCACTTATTCCAGTTGGTGAGCAATAAAGAGGTGCTGGCACCCTTCTTCTTTTTTCTTTTCTTTTTTTCTTTTTTTCTTTTTTCTTTTTTGAAGATTAAGAAAGAAAGAGGTGTTGGTACTGCAATGCTACAAATTTATGGGTGGGGTTGGTTGTGTGGTCTCTGATGTTTCAGAGGAACCTTCATGAAGATAAAATCAAGCAATTTCTTTAGATGTATGGAGAGCTAGAATAGATAGTGCTCACATCCAAAGTCATACTTTTAAGAGTAGCCTGGACAAGGCAGGGGCCTTCAGTGAAATATTTTATTTTGTGATTATGGAAGGTCCTGACAAGGAAGTGGATGCGCCAATTACTTAGATCTAGAGCTACTTCAGCCTCCTTTGGCTGGTTGCTTTTGGCCAGCAGTGGGGCAGGCCAAAATCCTCACCACTAATCACCCAAGGAGCAACAACATGCCTATCACAAGTAGGAGCACAATGTGTCTTCAAGTTGAAGAAATGCTTAAATCATTTATTTCTACATAGCAATTTTCATGCTATTTGCGATGGTCTGGGTGATGCCTGGGACAATTCAAGCTTTCCTCCATGCACGGCAACAGCATGGGGCAGAGAAGGGTAAAACAAGAAAAATATTGTGGCACCTGTCTCTGCTTGTAGGCCTGTAGTCGGTTTCGAAGGAAGGAACAACAGGAAAGTTTAGCAACAAAGCAGTAGTCTTAAAAAAAAAAAAAGAAAAAAAAAAAAGAAAGAAAAAACAAAGCAGAACTAGTCACTGATACATGTCAAAAAGCTAGTTGGAGAGTGATCATTTCAACGAAGGGATCTTTAGCTTTCAAAGGTCGTGCCCCTGAGCATACTAACGAATGTTGGGGGGAAATAGTACTTGTGTATTATGGGTGCAATTATTTCTAATGATCCCTCCATGTTTGGCTTTTCGCTTGACCATTAATAAAATTTAGTTATCCTTGAAAACATAAATTGAATGCAGAGCCTTGTTGGTGGGCAAGCATCCAGTGATATATGAGCATCAGGAACTATATTAGTTTACAACCTGCCAGAAGAGTGCTTTCCTTTTGCGAGGAAAAACTATAAGCAATTGCTCGCTCCTAAGTCGGATCATCTATGACGCTAACATCATGATTCTGATACAGATAAGGTTAGAAAGGTGAATCATTTTGGAGAAACCTAAGTCCAAAGCATCCCACATATGATTAAACTTACAAATTGTATATCTCAGTAGGGTGCATTTTCTGAATGCAAAGCTCTATCTGACCTACTTTGTGTGACTCAAGAAGGAAAGGAATTGCGAGAATGATTGAGTAATTTTAGCTTAGTGTTCTCCAGCCCCTAGTCATTGAAGGCGATTCCACTAATGTTTTAAGACGATTCCACTAATGTTTTAAGATGGGATTCATCAAAAGGTTCTGAACCATGGATCTATAAATAAGATTAGGGAGACTCCCTCCAAAATAGATGAATACTTCAGTCGTGTTACAAGTGAAGCCAACGAATTGGCTGATTCTCTCACCAAGGCAGGTTTTGTTGAGAGATTCACTTTTAGTTGACTGCTCGCTGTGCTCACTTAGTTTTTTCGAATTTCGTTATTCTTCATTTCTTTTTCTTTTTTTTCCAATAAAGTTCAGGAAATGCTATGCATTTTCTCATGCTTGTTAGGTTTGTTTTTGGTTGCATGCTCCATTGAAAACTGTAAATGTAAAACCGGCACATTATTTTCACCAATAGAAAAATCAAAATTTACAAAGAGAGCTTACCAATTTTGGAAATATTAGGAACCAGAACCCGACTTCTGAACCCATACTTGTCTCTGCAGGTGCAATACTCAGAGATTAAACTACAAGCACAAGACGTTGCAATAATACCATACAGAATTTGAACACTTCATGGAAAAATTATGTGTTACTAACCTCATAGGAACCATATCCAATAGCACCTCCTCTCTTGGAAAGCTTTCCCTCAGAGAGATTATCAACTTCCTTCAATCCATGTGCTGCCCCACGGCGTCCAACATGTCTATGGGAACCTAAACAAAATACCAAACACTTTTCAGTCACAGAGCAAATGGAAACCAGCAGAATCACACATGACATCATGGATAAACAATATAGAATCAGTTGAGTTCATAGAAGAAAAAGCTAACCATTCTCCATAGAAGAAACACTGCTGCGCCCACTACCAATGCTTTTAATTTCTCCACTCCTGCCTACACCGTCAACTTTCATTTCCCCATGACTTGATGGAAGATCATATGGAAACTGAGAATTACTACCACGTCCTAGCCGAGAACTATTAAACCCCACATCCAGACTCCAAGGCCTCCCAGCAACAGAGGATGAATTATTGCCACTCTCTGTCTCTGCCACTATATCCCCAAGTTTACTAATACCAGAGGCAGCATGTTGAGAAACAGACATGCCTTCTAAAGTATCTGAGAGCAGCTGCACAGGCAGAGAGGATGAAGAGAGGGATTCATCACTGGTATGCATCCCATCTGAACGACGAAGAGTCCAAACACCACGATCAGGTCTGTCTTTATTTCTTGTGCGTCTATCTTGCTTATCAGTGGTGAATATAGAGGTATGCAGACCATTACTAACAACCTTATCATCTACTAAACCCCTTTGGGCTTCATAATCAGGGAGACCTGCAATACAAGAGATATGATCCTTGAACACAGAACGCGTGTTGGTTGGCCGAGGTGGACGCTTTTCCTTCTCTAGATTCAGTGTCTGCGACTGCTGCTCAGAGTGGATCAGCGCCATAGGTGATTGATTCTGGCGAGCCTCCTTGTTTGAGAGTATGCTTCTGATTATCCTTCCACTAGCCTCACGTCGCTGGTTCTGTTTGAAAGCAGTTGAACCTGATGAGTTTCTCACTGGAGACATTAGATGCTGCTGCTGCGACAGAGCAGCAGATGCCTGTGCAGAGCACCAAAAGACTTGAGCAAGTATAATAAAATTAGCCACCAGAAATATATATATATATATATATATATATATATATAGTATTTTGAACAAATCTTCTTCACAAATGAACATGATATAACCATATATAAAAAGTAAAAATCACTATAAAAAACGCCCCCCTGGAGAGGACAGGGAAGCAACCTTCAAAAAGAAAAGTAGGAATATTTCTTTCTTTCTTTAATAAATTGATTCTGTTACCGACATTGAAAAAAAGAGAGTGACAAGAAGAGGAATATAAGAATCAAATGCTTACATGAGAAACTTCTCTCACTTTCCCTTTCAGAAGGATGATTTTTCTCTTTCCAGTTTCAATGGATCCAGATGCTCCAGAAGTAGTTCCATCAGTGACAGGGACTGAAATCAAGTAAACATTATAAATTGCAAAACATGAATCCCCAGATAGAGAAAAATTAGGCAAGGACATACATTAAGAAATTAGGGACGGTTACACTCAAGTGCCAAACAAGTTATAGAATGTCCATGATTTAAAAAGGAATCATCATCATCCCAGCTGTCCCGACTATTTGAGGCTTGCTTATTAATCCTGTTTTGTCATTCCATTACAACCAGCTTTACTTCAACATAGGATTCATTCTCATGGTACCTCAGCAAAAGTTTGATGACAGGCTGCCACCCAACACCAGTCCTCTTTTCCCCTGTGAAAGTGCTACCGGCAAGTGCAACTGCTACCAGGCAGAATTCATGATTTTTAACAAATGATGCCCCAAACAAATAGTTCACAAGAAAATTTGTGCCGCCAAGAAACATATCACAATAAAAAAAGGTCAACTGCGTGAAAAGTAAGTTCAATCCTAACCAACCGCTGCTGCTTCTTCTTCTTCTTGTTGAAGAAACTAGATTTTCTCAAGAAAGAGAGAAAATACAAAACCCATGATGAGAAATCATCCGGTCAAAACATGCCCCCCCCCCCCCCTCCCCCCCCGCGGGAACCGTGAAAGGATTCTACCAAATAATTTGCAAGTATGCTAGTCGCATTCGCCCAATCCACAACATGATCTATTCCGAAAAGATCTGTTGTTTCACTAAGCCAAATTCACAAAACCGGCTACGAATAAAGCTGGCAAAGAGCCTTTTTCCTGTTTACTGCCAAAGTGCCACAAGAAAGAAATCCTTAATTGCACAAGTCATCACCCGAGCAACACCAAATAGATCAAACAACTTCTACTAGATCTTGTTGGCGAAGTTACAACTCAAGAGTAGGTGATCACCATATTCATTTTCCTGAAGACAATGATGCCCATTAGGAATGATCATTTGTCATTTTCGAAAGACAAATCACGCAAAAGCCAAAAAGCATGAATATCTCCATATAATGCAGCAGATAGACCTTTGCAGAAGAGGAAGAGTTGGCCTGGATAGACAAAAAAAAAAAAAAAAAAGATTTAACAGGGAATCAACAAGATTTATCCACACCCATCTCTTCCATGGGGGCACTTTGGCTATTCAGGAGATCCATAAGAGCTAAAAATTCTTCAAGCTCCTCATCAAAAAGCTTCCTTTGATTATCAACTTGAACTAGTCTGCCTTGATAAAACAACGCATCATCGGCAGACTGAAGATGGATGGTAATTTGCATATTCAATCCAGAAGCCATTTAGTAACACCTTCCTCAACTCTGTCCAGCATTTTACTAAGAGCCTCCACAATCACTACAAAGAGAAAATAAGAGAGGGGATCCCCTTGATGCCTTAAAGAATCCCTTAGGGGACCCATTCACTAAAAATTGTGCCAAACTTGTTCATTCCAACACCCATTTCCTCCTTTTTAACCTGTACCCCATTCTAGCAGGCATATAATTGACAAGGTTCTGATCTGCATGGTTGTAACCTTTCTCCAAATCTAATTTGCACAATGCTACCAAGTTTTCCTACCTCATCTCTCATCAATACATTTATGAGAGATGAGGCTGCCATCAAGACTGCTTCTAAAGGCAAGCACCTTCAGCCTTGAAGATAATCCCCCAACACTGAGCAACATCTGGATGCAAGTATTTCTACAAAAATTATGCAAGTGATCCCTATTAAGCTAATTGGCCTGTAGCCCCTTAGGCTATCTGCAGCTTTCTTCAACAGCAAGGTGATGAATGACACACCGACGTGCTTACCAAGACTCTTAACTCCTTCCCAGACCTCGTCTTCAATGGGTCTTTCCACCCAAGCAAATTTTCCAACTTGGGATTGTTCCGCTCTTTAGTCAAAAGCTCATAATAAAATTTCACAATGGCATCCTTCTTCTCAACTATTACCTTGTCAACAAGAAGACTCAAGATAGAGTTAGATCTTCTAGTGTTAGCTATACCATGAAAGAACTTTGTATTTTTGTCCCATTCTTTAAGCCACAGCCATGGATGTCCGACGCTACTTTATTTCCTCTTCTGTCATCTTTCTTTTTGAGTTAAAACTCCATCCGAGGATGCTCATTTCTTTCAGCTTCTGAGAGGAAACCTTCCTCATCGATGGCTTGCATGGCAGTCATCATGCACTCCTTAGCATATACTCAAGGGAGACCCCAATTTGTGCTTTCTCCTTTCCTTAGTCTTGCTATTGAGGAGCTTTAGCTTCATCATGAGCCAGTATCCTGCGCAACCCTTGGGAGAGAAGGAAAACATCAATATTTAACTTTAGAGACAAAAGTCACAACCCTCTAGCCACATGAGTTCATGATGCGGACATCAGTGGTGCACCCTTTAGAGTGTATCAGAGGAAGCAACGTCGCAGATCGAGTGTTGGAGCAGACGAGTTGATGTGGATGGACGCCGGGCCCATTGGGCCCATTTTCTGACGCGTTACGAGTACGCAAGATGCAGGATCGCGCAGGAGCATCATGACCGCTAGACCATGGAGCGAATTTACGTTTAGGCGCTTTTCTGTTTATTTCCTTGTTTCTAGGCGCTTTAGTGTCGTTATTTACTTTAGGCGTTTTTATGTTATTTCTTTGGTTTTCAGGCATTTTAGTATACTTTTTTTTTTTTTTCGTAGCTTATATATACTGTGAGAAACCCTATTTCGATTATTATTGAATGAATAGAAAATTCATGAGTTTCTTCCTCTTTGTTTGAGAGATTAGGGTTTCAGGATTGGCCCTCGGGTGTTGAGGATTCCACCCTGGAGTTTCCGTTTTTTCTCTTCTCTATTTCTTCAAGGTGCGAGGAAAGGTAAGTTTCTTTTGATTCCTAATTCGTGCTTCATGAGAACCCATTGCTTTTCGATATCCCTCGTCCTTTTCTGAACCCCCCCCCCCCCCCCCCCCCCCCCCCCCCCCCCCCCCCCCCCCCCCTTTGGGTACGATCGAAAAGAGGGATGCCTAGCTATGAGAACCGGATCCAAACTTGATTATGGACTGGTCTATGCTAGATCTGAGATATCCTCATATCCCTAGATCCTCCCTGTTTTACGATTTTACATGGTTTTATGTGAAAGGGGCATGATCCGGACGGATGGATCTCATCTTCGTGTTGAGATTTGTTAGTTTCCTCTGATTGAAAGTAGTTAGTTTCGTAATTTTATTATTTGAATATTTTCCAACTGAATATACATGCATCTAGGGTTAGGTCATCGCATGCCCCTGCATCAGTTCAATCCAGAAAGGTTTGGGTCTGGATCCAAAGATTCCTTGTAGGCTCCAAAAGAATTGGACAATGATAAGAAACAAAAAGAGGCAGACCATGTCGAATAGCATCTAAGCACATAGTTGCACTAAGTGTAAAGCGAAGCAACAATTTATTCAGGTGTGGGAGTAGGGAAGCATCTGTTTCAAAATATAAGTATTAATATCTAGGAAGTGGGAGTGTGAGTCCAAAGCATGATTGGAAGCAGAAGCTGCACCTGATTTAGAAGGATAGTGCAACTACGGCAAGGAGGATTCATCCCATTCGATCATAAACAAAAACCTATCAACCCTCAATAAGGCAAGCCTTTCTTGCTGATTTGACAATGTGAATTTTGCACTGAGCATCAGGAAGTCAATTAGATCATGCTTCTAAACCTGATTAGATTGTATTGGCCCCATTACGGTTATAATGAGGAAACCGAACAACAATGAAGTCACCCCTGATGCACCATGGCACATTCCATTTGGATGGACCGCAGCCCAATATGAACACCCATCTAAACTAAGACTGTTGCTGGCATTCTCGACAAGAGCTAACACGGAGAGCCGACCAACAATGTTTTCCGTATCATTACTGCGTAATGCATCACACCCTTGGGATACGGAAACATATCGGCTATCGCATGGGATATATCGGTTGTATCACGTAATGTATCGCTGTTGTTGGAAAATATGCGAACATTAGGAAATTAGTCGAATTTTTCAATGAAACTTCAGGGATTGTTGAAAAAGACATCAATACACACTTAGAAATCAAAACATTACAAAAAACAAGGGCACAAAATAGGTTTCCTTTGTATGGGTCCTAATCTATGCGTTGTCTGACTGAACTGATGTAAGTATATTCAAAGTCTATTCATATAGTTTATAAGTGTAAGAAGACATGTATGGAAACACAAGCAATATATTTAAAAGCAAAAGAAGAATTACTAGATCAGGTCACATACACGTTTGATTTTGTGTTTGGATACATAGATTACCAGCGATTTGCAAGAAATTAGAAAAAAATTATTTTTTCAAATTTTCCGCAACTCGGCCCATCTCCTCCAAGTCTCGAAATCGAAGCTCCAAATCCATGATTTTTCATGGAAAACATGAAGATAACCATTGGACACTAATTTAACATGATTTACAGAAGAAGAAAAAAAAGGGATCGAAAATCGAAAATAAAAAATGCTCACTAGATTGAACAGGTGGAATATATCGGCACTACCTGTGCGTTTCGTATCACACAGGTGGGAAACAAGATATATCGTAGGATATACCGCCTGATATCATCAATACTGAAAACATTGCTGACCAGCACACTAGTTTTCTTTCACCAAAACATCTTAATCCCAAAAAATTACTATGCCCCCAATTGCACTTGTAGCATTTAAGGATACCCGATCACAGTCCCATCCTGGACCCAAGTTTCTGCATTCTGGATAGTGGTCAGATGCACTTTTGCTTCTTACAAAATTGCTTAATTTGGGTATGTTTTCTTAGGACAACCCAAGCGTCTGATATTCCAAGACAGCAGCTTCATCCTGAACAAATCATGATTCCCTTAACCTGGTTGGAACCTTTTGGACCTTTGCTAGGAGAACCAATGAGCATTCTATCTCCCTTGTTGCCCATTTTACCTCTAGCAGATCCCTTCTGGTGATCATAGTTCACAGAAGATAGAGATTAAGCAGCTTTCTTACCCCTGCTGTGATTTTTTCTATCCAGTTTGCTTATTCACCCCATTGTTCAACTTCATCTGCTCTTCCATTAAATGGTACAAAGCATCCATACCTTTAACCTGCCTTTGAAGGTTAGTCCCACTGCCTTTCCCACCTTTTGAGGAGGAACTGTTGTGGACAGATAAGGCTCCTGACTCAAACAGTTCTCAATTGTGTTCCATCTAGTTTAAGAATATAGAAGGGAAATTGTTTGACTTTCTTACAGACTTCTGCAATAGGGGTACATTTTTTAAGGAACTTGGGGCATCAGACAGTAATTGTACCTGAAGGAGGGGAAAGCCTAAAAGACTATCAGTCAATAATCTTGATAAGGGAACTGCACAAAATTCTAGCAAAGATCATGGCCACAAGACTCAATAAGGTGATGGGAAAGGTGACCTAAATGCCCACGGAGATTTTACACATGGAAGACAAATTCTGAATGGGAACTATCGTAGCACATGAGCTTTACTGATTCTAGGTTCAAGAAGGGAATCTTGATATTGTAAGTAAACTTGATATGGAAAATGCGACTATTGTAGCACATGAGCTTATTGATTCTAGGTTTCAAGAAGGGAACCTTGGTATCATACTATCATATGTAAACTTGACATGGAAAAGGCATATAACATATAACAATGCCTACTAGAAATAAATTTATTATCAACAGATATCAGAATGGCTTCTTTGGGGTTTCAAGAGGGTTGAGACGAGGACCTAACCATTCTTGTTCATGGTAGCTGTTGAAGCTCTATGCAAGATTATTGAAAAGGCTTGCAAGGAAAACTTGATAAGAGGCATTCGGGTGTAACATGTGAATTTTCAAGTCAGACATCTCCACTTTTTGGATGAATGAATTCTTTTATGCATCAATAATAGGGAATCAAATGTCATATTTGAGGGAAGCATTGAGATGTTTTCAGGCTACTTCTGGGTAGAAGCTGAATGTGCAAAAAGGAGAAATGCTTAGAGCTTGATTGGATTTGGAGGAGAGTATGTGGAATGGAACAGTTGGTGGAAGTCTCCAGTCATAGGGCTGGTCACTTGCGTTCAATCTATCTAGGCCTCCCTCTTCCTGTGGGGAAGCTGAATAAACACCTTGTGGATGTTGTCACTGAAGGGATGAGAGAAAACTCCCAGTGTGGAAGAGTGGATACTGGTCTATAGGGACCCATATTACACTTTAGAACCCGCCCTTCCTAATATGCAGACCTACTTTACATCATTATTTGTTGCACGGTGCAACAACGTCATAACAGTTGGCAATACTGCAAAGGGACTTCCTTGGGAGCTATGGATGATAACCATAAATTCCAACTTGTGCTATAGGGAAAAGTGTGAACGGCTTGGGTTAAAGAGGATGACAGAAATACGAAGTTCTTTCACAACATCGCCAGTGCGCGGGCCAGAATCAATAAAATCAGCAGTCTAGTTATAGACAATCAGAGGGTTGAAGGCAAGGACAGATTATCGGTGGAGATTCCTCGCTTCTTTCAGACTCTTCTTACAGGAGATGATTGGACCAGACCTAGGCTTAATAATCTGCATTTCAGACGGTTCTCTGAGGTTCAAGCCTCGTCTCTAGAAGCTCCATTCTTGATAGAAGAAGTGAAAGCCGCTGTGGACTTGCTAGGGAGTGATAAAGCTCCGGGTCCGGACGGTTTTCCGATGGCCTGCTTTCAGATTTTTTGGGAGGTTATGAAGAATGACATCATGCTTTTTATGGCCAAATTCCATAATAGGGGCCGGCTTGCTCCCGAGATGGGCGCATCTTTCGTCACCATTATTCTGAAGGTTTCTGGTGCGGAAACCTTGAGATATTTCCACCCGATCAGTCTGATTGGGGGACCCTATAAGACCCTGGCTAAAGTTTTGGCAAACAGGTTACGCAGCATAGCAGGGAGTGTCATATCCGATAGCCAAACAGCCTTCATTCCTGGTAGACAAATTCTGGACAATAATCTCATTGCCAATGAGTGCCTAGATTCAAGATACAAAGATGGCTTGAAAGGGGTGGTTTGTAAGTTAGATATTGAAAAGGCCTACGACCATGTGGATTGGGCTTTCCTTTACTATATGTTGGATCATGTGGGATGTGGATCGAAGTGGAGGAAATGGGTTCGGGGATGCATAAGCTCAGCTCGGTTCTCTATAATCATTAATGGCTCTCCCAAAGGATACTTCAAAAGCTCTAGAGGACTCCGACAGGGTGATCCTTTGTCTCCGTTTCTCTTTCTCTGTGGTTGAAGCTTTAGGGGTGATGGTGGCAAAAGCTCAAGAGGAAGGGCTCATACGGGGTTTCGCGGTCAGCAGATCATCCCAGCCTATCTCGCATCTTCAGTTTGCAGACGATACTCTTATTTTCTGCGAGGCTTCGACGGTCATGGTCGAGGCTAAGAACTATTATCAAATATTTCTAAGTGGTGTCAGGCCTTAAAGTGAATTTACGGAAAAGTAAGATGTTTGGGGTCAGGTTGGAGCATTGTGAGGTGGAGGAGCTGGCTGGGGTGTTTGGATGTGAGGCAAGTAACCTCCTATCTATTTTTGTGGGTCTTCCTTTGTGTATAGGGAAACCTCCAAAGAGGCTTTGGGACAAGGTGGTGGAGAGAGTGGAAAGAATGCTTGCTCACTGTAAAGGCCGATATTTATCCATGGGTGGGCACATCACTCTCATCAAGGCGGTGTTGACCAGCCTTCCGTTATATTTCATCTCCCTCCTCAAATGTCTGGCGTCAGTTTTATCTAAGTTAGATAAGATCAGAAGGGATTTTCTTTGGCAAGGGGTTGAGGAGAAAAAGTGTTTCCATCTTTTAACTGGAAAGAGGTGTGCAAAGAGTACGAAGAGGGAGGGGCGGGAGTCAAGAACCTTAAAGCCATGAATATAGCGTTGATGGGAAAGTGGTTGTGGCGTTTGGGAGAAGACAGAGACGCTAAGGACAAGTACGAATTATCCCCAGGAGGATGGGGAACAAGGGATTCGTCGCTTTACAGGGCCTCTGTTTTATGGAAAGGAATATGTTTGGTCAACGCAAGTTTAGAAAAGGGTGTAGGCTTTGACTTGGGAAACGGCAAAAGAGTTAGGATCTGGGAAGATCTTTGGTTAAACGGATCAAGTCCGAAAGAAAAGTTTCCAGCCATATATAGTCTCGCTCCAAACCCGACGGCGGTAGTCGCAGATTGTTTCTATCGGGTGGGGGAGTCGGTCGTTTGGGATATCCCTTGCAGAAGATCGCTTCAGGACGAACAGGTTACAGAGTTTGCTAATCTTTTGAGCTGGCTACAAGGGATGGTGCCTTTGGAGAGTGAATCAGACAAAATGATTTGGAGACTTGATAAATCCAGCTCGCTTTCAGTCAAATCCTTCTACAGGGATATATCTACGGACAGCCGTAGCGAAGACGTTGCTAGCTCCAGCTTTGTGTGGTCCTATCCAGTCCCCCCTAGGATTCAAGCGTTCGGATGGTTGGTGGTTAGGAAGAGAGTCCTTACGGTGGACAATCTCCAAAAAAGAAATATGGTGATTCTGAATGTCTGTTCCTTGTGCATGCAGAACAAAGAGTAAAACGATCATCTTTTTCTCCATTGCCCTTGGGTTGCTGAAAAATGGACAGATTTTTGGAAGCGCTTCGACATATCCTGGTGTCATCCCCAATTTGTGGATCAGCATTTGCATGCCTGGCACGGGGTCAGATTCTTCAGTCAGACGACTAGTCTCTGGAGGCTTTCGCTCTTGGCTATTTGGTGGGCCGTTTGGGAGGAGAGGAACGGGAGGTGCTTCAGTAATAGTTGTAAATCCGCAGCGACTATCTCCCAGAGAGCGAGACTTCTAGTTATAGAGTGGATCAGCATTTGCATGCCTGGCACGGGGTCAGATTCTTCAGTCAGACGACTAGTCTCTGGAGGCTTTCGCTCTTGGCTATTTGGTGGGCCGTTTGGGAGGAGAGGAACGGGAGGTGCTTCAGTAATAGTTGTAAATCCGCAGCGACTATCTCCCAGAGAGCGAGACTTCTAGTTATAGAGTGGGCAGTTTGTGCGTCTAATCCTAAGGGCTACAATCTGGATTTCCTGAGGATGTAACTGAGTCACTATCTAGGCGACTCTTGGTTTTTTGTTTTTGTTTTTGTTTTTGTTGCGTGCCTGTTTTTTCTTTAATAAAGTCTTAGTTGCCATTTGAAAAGAAAAAAAAAAAGTGTGAACGGCTCATAAACAAGGGGTATGAGGATAGGGTAGCAAAATTAATAAATGTTGCTCTTCTTGGCAAGTGGTTGTGGAGGTTTGGGGAAAATGATTTCCTCCAAAAGCAAGCAATTGACAGTAAATATGATGACCGTCAAGTTGGCTGGTTTAAAAGGAAATCATCTCAGTAAAAGGTATTAGGGTTATGGAAAGCCATTTTTTTGGGCAGGGAGACTTTTCTCCGGAGGGCTGCTCTATATATTGGGAGAGGTGACGGAATAAAGATTCTAGGTGGATTCATGGTGTGGTGAGAAGCCCTTACAATATGAGTTTGCAAGTTTACAGAAGGACAGTGATAGGAAAAGATGTCAAGGTTAGTCAATGCAAAAGAATGTCTGAAGTCAAGCAGTTTGAATCCAAATTTTATCTCATTGAATTGTTTGTGAGATTGCAAAGGATGAGTCCTAACCTGAGCAAAGAAGATAGAAGGAGAGTTTTTCGAAGTTTGGGGCACTTTTCAGCAAAATCATTCTGCAATTCTTTTTGACAGGTTGAAGAAGATATTCCCACAGTGCTTACATCAGATATATGGTCGTATGCGAGTCATCCAAGAGCAATTGCTTCTGAATGGGTTATCTGTAAATATCCATAAAAAATGGCTTACCTACAGAGATAAGGTGCTAACGACTAATGTGGAATTCTCTGACAAGAAGACAAATGATCATAGCAAACGGGTGCATTCTGTGTTTGAGAAACGAGGAAATTTCAATGGACCATATTTTTATACATTAAGGAAGAGATTGTGAATTTGGGGCAATCAACCCTAATCCTCTTGAGAAGGATGACCTCTCATCACCCTATCCCCATAGTTTTTGTATCTTTTCTTGCTTCATTTTTAGGAAGTTCTCATCACCCATAAAAAATAAATGAATTATCATTATCAATTAATAAAAAATAGGATGAGCTAGCACATGAACCACAAGAAAGTCAACTGTCAAGTTCGTTCACTTACATTATGCAGTATACTTTTATGCCCTGTTTGGTAGACGCCTAAAAATAAGTTCATCTCATTTTAGTTAACAGTAATTATGTATTATAGATCATGTTCTCTAATATGCTATGACTCATTGTGCATTAAAGATCAAGATCTCTAACACATAATCACTATCTAGTCAAAATGACTCATTTTTTGGTGTTTTACCAAACAGGGCCATAGGCTACGTAACAAGCAGAATCAACTTTCGATGACATTTGCGTTAGTTAAGAACTCCTAACAATTAACATATGCAAATCTTCAAGAAAGCCTTATCTTTTTTTTCCGCTCATCTGGCAAAATATGATGAATGCAGGGAAAAAAATGCAAGTAGACCATGCAAGACCTATTTTACAGTAACTCTTTATGTTGAAGATCAAATCAGAAATACTTTATAACTGCATGAAGTTTGTGGGGGGGACTAAAGAAGAATACAAGATTCAGTTGCCAGTTGTACCAGTTTCATCTTCTAATGTTTCTGTTTCAGTTGCAGCAGCAACCGAAGTGGATTTATCTGAAACTTGCTGCTCATCTCGCGTTGGCACTAGAAGGTAAGTTGGCGTCTCCTTGCTGCTTGCATTCTTCGTACTGCTGTGCCTTAAAACATACTACAGACCAAACATGACAAATGAGTAATCATCAACTAATTCAATCATCTCACAGCACATGCATATAGGGAAGCCCAATCAGAGGAATAGAAGAATATCAGGGCACAAGAACACAGAACTGATGATGCATTTTCTTTTTAGGCTGGGAGTTACTGAGTATTAACAGCAACTTCACAACAGAACAGTATCATCATACAGCCACTGGAATGACAAATTTAAAAGAATCCAGCCTAAATAGCTCTGATCAAATGTGAAAAAAGGGTGAGGAAAAAAGATCCAACCACACAAGTTCCACAAATGCTAGGCCCAAAGTAGTACGCCTTTTGGTAGAAGAAAGTACAGACTTATCACTATGAGCTGAGCTACACTCAACACCATTTCTTTAGCCCTTGAACTTCAAGGAAGAGAGAAAAGGAGAGCCTCAAAGAATTCTATATGCTAACCCAAATTAACTAATACGCTACACGCTACTTCTATTTTTTTATTTAAATATAGAAAAAATATGATAAATAGTAAGAAAAAAGCAAAAAATATAAAAATGCCTAAAAGATGATTAATTTTTTCAACTATAAACATATTCAAATAAGTTATTAAATATTATTAATCAAAAGCCAATCCACATAAAAAAGTCATAAACCAAATCAAATAATTATCACATCAACAACTTTCTAAGCAACAACTTTCTAAGCAAACCACTTCAATTTTTTTGAATCAAACCACTTTAATTAATAATGCCTAATTGAAATCACTAGTCACAACTCATAAGTATGAAAAGAAAAAAAAATCCCACAAGTTAAGAATATTAAGTACAATACAAATGTCATCCATACAAATAGGGGTTTTCGAAAACCCTCGTTCGAAACCCTTTTTCTTTTTAGTTTTAAAGGTTTTTTAGCGTGTGAGTTTCACACCAACTTTAACAAAGGATTACCACCATTTTAAGTGAAAGTAAATGAACAAAGGTTTGGTTTTAACTTTACATTTTAAGTTTTTTGCTTTTAATAATATGAGTTCTACACCATTTTTAACAAACAAAACTAAAGAAATAAAAAATAAAAAAAAAATAAATGTTCTCATCACTCTTCAAAAATAAAAATAAAAAACAAAAAATACACTATAGCATACGCTATGACCTCTATAGCGTGCGCTACAGTGGATTTACGTAATTTAGCTACGCTACATAGCACACGCTCGGAGCGCTATTTGAAACACATGTAGAATTTGCCAATTGTGAATTACCCAACAATCCAGAACCCGAAAAAGTGCACCACGCTATGACTGGGAAATCCTCACTCATCAATATGGTGAGAGGAATGGTGATGGAGATCTTGGAACGTGCTTCTTGCTTGTCTAATAAGTTGTTCCATAAGAGATGAATAATGCAGGGGTTTCACAATATTCTTCCCCCAGCCATCTTTCAGGAGAAATTCCCAGCCATCTTTCAGGTGAAATTAGTTGCTTGACTGTGCACAGAGAATATGGAAAGATGCAGGGCTTCTCATGACTCTGGTCTGACCTGAATTGTGGAAGCGCCTCCAAGCACAAGCACAGCTTGGAACTTTTTTTTCACACATGCACTCACACCCCACACACACCCATGCACTCACACCACAGAGGGATTTCACCACAATGTGTACTCGAACCCATGACCTCGTGCTGAAACTCTTGTGAGTCTACCACCGAGGCATGAGTAAGGAGCTGAGCACAGCACAGAACTTAATTTCCATAACAATTGGAAATCCTCCCAAGGCAAATGGAGCTTCAGGGCAGTTGGAATCAGCAATGACTCTCTAATAAATGGGGCCAAGTATATCTTTCAAAAAAAAAAAAAAATGAATGGGGTCAAGTATCTGGCATTTGTGAGTTCAAACAACCATGTGAGTTGAGGTGACCCATGAACACTATCAAATGGCCAGAGGAATGAGCTCGACACTCCCGGCACTTGCATTCAAAATTCCAGCCAATCCATGACATTTAGACTTACCAGGGTTTGTATGCCATTTTATCACAAAGTACACTACGAGATAAATAAATAAATAAAATCCAATGACGACACAGATTAAAAAATAAATTAAAAAAATCCAATGATGACACAGATTCTATATCTCTAATGATTTAGGATCATGTGCAGCTGTTGTAAATTTCATTTGTACTTATCAGTAGACCTCAACCATCAACTGGAAAAATAGGCTGGCGAGTCAAATGATATCTCTAAAACAAGAGTGGAGATTTTAATTATCAAACATGGACTAACAGAAGTTTCTTCTTTATGGCACATATATCATTCACCATCCCCTTCTCTTTTCGAACATCCTTTTAGTGAAGTTATACATGATCAAAATATGGCTGATAGTCCTAGTCTTGAACTTCTACACCCAGGTCCTCATCCTAGCAACATCAGAGTACAGCCTAAACTAAAATAACTTACAGAATTTGCACTGGCATTATGTCACTACTGCCACGGATCCCAAAAGGTCATAGAAAAATGCACTGGAAGTTTGAAACTAACAAGGTTTTCTTCATCATATCTAGATTCTAGCATTGTATGAGCTGCTGGTTATCTGTATCATCAAGATTATAACCCAAAGTGAAGTGGCAACACCGAAACCCAACTTTCTTCAGGTCAGTACTATGGTGCCTGACAAGCCATTACCTTAGTTAACAACTGCAGTGAAACAGATGCCACCTCTCCATCCATGTCGCGGAAGAATCAACAAACAAACAAATGCCAGTGCAAGTCACATCACTATGAACAGATTTTTGTGTATCAAGAAATATATGAAGATATTGTAACCAATAACAGGACTGGCAAAACAGGATTTGTAAAACTGGCTCTGATGATGTTGACACGGCAACAGCTCCTCAGAAAAACCAGGTTTTGCACCACTTCTCCCTAAGGCTGTAAATTATTGTGCAGCTTGCAGTGTCCCCATACCATCCAGAGTATAAATCAAGAGCTGTGTTTTATTTCAAAGCTCCATTAGGTCACAAATTACAATCAAATGAAGGTTTTTCTTTAGACCCTAATATTCCCCATGGGAATTGGATACTCAAAATATCAATAGGCATGATTGTTGCAATGATTAGCTCCAGCCCATAAATCCACCAAAAATTATTTTGTTCATACAGGAAATATGCCTAACACTTTGACTGCTAGAAAAAGATAAAACAAATTATTCATCTGGAAAGGACCAACAATCAATGATATGACCAGATGAGTGTATGTCAAAGCTCAAAAGTGATCCTTTTTCCTTTTCTTCTCTTCCTTCTCTTTCTTTTCCTCCCCTCCAGGCAAAGAATACTATCAAAAAGGAAGATTGAATTCATTCACTTGTAAAGAGGAACCTAGGGCCAAAGCAAAAGACCAACTCGCTATTACAAAATAAAGGCACTAAAGGTGCCCGCTCCCTAACAAATTTGTAGGACATGCCTTTGAAACTGATGCAATAGTGCCGGTATAATTGCCCCCTCTCCTAAACTTTAAACAAACTTTAAAAAAAAAAATGATTCCATAACTTAACTACAGGTCTGGTCACTCCATCTGGAAATCAGACAGCATACAGGTTTAAGAAAATGCCAAAGCAATACAAAAATAGCACATAAACATACACACCACATCAAATGTTAGCTCTTAGTTTTTGTTCACATGAAAAATCCCAAGTATCTGGGGAAAAAAATTCATACCACTGATGTGGAAACCCTTCGCTTCTCAGAACTCCGCCTGGTGGAAGATGAACTAGAACTGCCAGCAGAAGCTCCTCCGGCTCTTCTACTAAGCTTCCCATTAGTTGATGGTCTCTGTATCAATCAGTAAATAAAATTCAGAGCAGGCTTATCAACACTTAAACAAATCAAAATTGGAAGAAAGATACAATATAAGTATGGTGCAGTTAACTCAATGAACCGAGAGTAGAGGAAAGACATGCCCCTATGTAACTTGAACATGAACATGTGTCTTGGTGCCAAACATGGTGGCTTTCAAAAGTCAGATTTGCTGCGATGTCCACAACATTTATAATTATAAAATATTGTATGTAAATAGTATATATTTTTTTGAACATTATATGTAAACAGTATACTGTAACTATTTATCTGTAAAAGAACTGCAGAATTAAATAAACAATAATAACAACATAAAACCTACTCATTCACTTACATGTACAAAGTATCTCGAAAATAAAAAAATAATAATTAAGCATGAAAATTTAGTTTTTCTACATAAGGCGGGTGTGGTAGGGTTGGACAACCAGAATCTGACATGTTTCAGCACACCACAATTTCAAAAAAAGTGCCTTGATGTGCCCAAATAGGGTCATAGGATAAGGGGTGTAGTGGGTGAAACAAAAAATTAAGGCAACCTAAATATAATCATGACTTTGAGATGGTAACTAGACAGGCATATGTGTAAAAAAAATTACATATACATAATTATATAAATGATCTCTTTGCTCAGATCGGTAACCCAGACACATACACAAAATAAAATGGTTTTCTAGTCAAGGTGTTACATGCCTGACTAAGGAAAGAAATCGTGTCTATATAATCAAATGGGTCTACGTGTTGAAGATGCTAGAAATATGCTCTCCCAATTGGTTCAATGATCCCTATCATTGGCATTATGAACTGGTGATTTTTTTTCCTCAATGCTTGTGATACTTATTATCCCATGCCCAAGCAAAACCTTTTACCAATGGCCAAATTGTTTTCATATGGGAAGACTGCAAAGGATACATAAAAAATGAAAACCTTTCACCGATAACTAAAATTGCTCTGATACGGGAAGACTCCGAAAGATAATATCAAGAACGAGGTCGTCTGAGCTCCAATGGGAAACAACTGACAGAGAGCCAATTGAAATGGTTCTCTCATGTCCTTGGGAAACTGGATATGGCCAAGGGAAAATCAAGGTCGAAGACCTAAAGGGATCTGAATTGTAGCAAGAAGTAACATGACTCTTGTTCACTTCTCAAATAATGGTGGTGGTGGTGGTGGTAAAAGTCAGCTACTTTGTTCTATAGATGGATAAGTTGAAGGGCTCGTAAAAACCACATAAACAAAAGAAAGGTGGCCATCTTCACACACACACAGAGAGAGAGAGAGAGAGAGAGAGAGAGGTGATGAGGTGATCATTTTTGGAGTGATGATTTCAAGTCCTGAAGGTGAGCATGTGATGGAGACATCACTGCACGGACACACCTAAGTACGAACCAGAGGAGGCGGCGGGCCCCAGTCTCCCTGTGGCTTGGCGAGTACCCGTTCCGAAGACCCCATATGGCATGTATGCGCATCAAGAAGACCCTACACTAGGGAGATACATGTGGGTTGTGAGAGGAGGACTTCTGGACCGTTGGATTGCGTAGACATGATGATTGGACCGTTGGATCGCATGGAGGACATGATCGGACCCTTAATCGTGGCCATCATCAGCTTGAGACATCTTCATCAGCTTTAGACGTCTTAAACTTTTAGGATTTATTTATTTTTGTTATTTAGTGGACAAGATTACATTAGTTTTGGTTGATTTTCATATTTGATACATTTTTACGTATTGGGACGTGTGGAAGAAAAAAAGAACTGAAAGGGCAAAATTGTCATTAAAGCCCCATAGAGCTATTAAGCTCTACACACACCCCCTTTAGGATTTTTTTAATGAAGTTTTAATCAAAATTTGGATTGGCTCTTTCTCTTGGTGTTCTCTTGAGATTTTCAAAATGTGTGAAGCCTCTTAGTGTGAAATTAAGTTTACCATGTGATGTGAATCCACAATCTATCATCTTCTCTTTTCTTCTCTACAAATGTACTTCTCATTTTCTTCTTCCTCTTTCTCATCTTCTCCTCTTTTTCCTTTCTATCTTTGAATTTAGGATTAACCCTATGCTCGGACATGGAAGCTCTACCTTCCATAGGTCTTGGCCTTTGAGATTTCAATCCCTTCACTATTTGCTTGTAGTTTGTGGTTGAAATTCATGATTGATTGCTTATTTGGATTTATGCACATGTGATTTGAGTAGATTTAAGAGACAATGCCATATATATGCCCATGTTTTGGTTGAATTCCAAAAAAATGCTTAGTTTTAAACTCTTTCCTAAAAGCCGCTTAAAGTTTCTACCGTTAGCCAAAAAAGCACGCTTCTTCAAATGCCGTTATTGTTTTTTCTAAAAGACATTTTTACCCTAAAAAAATTGAAAAGAAAACTTGTATGCTCTCTTACACCCAAATGCACCAAGCTTGCAACCCTCCCTGTGCGCCTAATAAAGCGCCCTCTCTTTCTTTCCCTCCCACGATCTGAGGGGAAATGCGGATAATGCACACTACTGCCCACCATTGGAACCTTCCCAGGGCCGCACCACTGGATATACAATGCATAAATCAAGTGGAGCCTATGGTCAAGTCCCACCCACATCACTGGTTCGGCGGGGCTTCGGTGGATACCTAACTGTGGGGCTTATTGTGATTCATGTACCTTACATCCATGCCCTCCATACATTTTTACAGCTCATTTTAGGGTATGGTTCAAAAAATGAAGTAGATTCAAATCTCAGGTGGACCACATCATAGGAAACAGTGGTGATTGAATCCCCACCATTAAAAACTTCTTGGGCGCTGCCAAAATATTCATTTGCCATCCAACCTTTTGATAAGGTTGCAAAGACCTCGATGAAAGGTCCACACAAATTTCAACTTGATACAAAACTTTTGTGGACCATAAGAAGTTTTTAATGGTCAATCACCATTGTTTCATGTGGTATGGTCCAACTGAGGTTTGGATCTCCTTCATTTTTTGGATCACATACTAAAGATAGTTGTGAAAATGGTTGAACGGCATGGATGCAAGGAACATACATCAAGGTGGGCCGCACAGTTTGGAATCCCACCTACCTCGTTGAATTGGCGATGCCGCTGGTTTCGGAAGCGGACGCGGATTAGCTACTGAACTTAAGTGATGTCACCACGTTCTGTGGACCCCATAATGATGTATGTGTTATATCCACACCGTCCATTCACTTGGAGAGATCATTTTAGGATATGACCCAGAGAATGAGTCAGATCTAAATCCCAAGTGGACCCCACCACAGAAAACTGTAGGGATTGAACGCCTACCATTAAAAACTTGTTTGGGCCACAAGTTTTCAATCAATCTTATATTTGTTTTTTCCCCTTAGTCCATGTCTTTGTTAACTTATAAACAGGTTGGAGCTCAAATAAACATCATGGTGGGCCCTAGGAAGGTTTCAACGATGGGTATCACTGTCCCACTATTGTCTATGGTGGAGTCCACTTGAACTTTGGATCTGCCTCATTCTTCGGCTTACGCCCTAAAATGATCTATCAAAATGGGTGGATGGTGTGGATACAACACATACATCATAGTGGGGCCCACAGAACGTGGTCTTGTGACTTCATTAGCAAGACTTGATACTGTCGGGTTCAGTAGCTAATATGCGTCCTCTGGAAGCGGATTTCCTGCCAAAGCTTTAGTAGGAAGCTCCTGCGCTGGGAAGCTAGGTGGGGCCCACTGTGATGTGTGTGAGTAATCCACCCCACCCACCTGTTTTACGAGCTCATTTTCAGGACTTGTAACAAAAAATGAGATGGATCCAAGACTCAAATGGGCTACAGGAGAGGGAAATTTGGAAAAAGAAATGCCTACCGTTGAGACCTTTCTAGGCTCCACCTAACTGTTTATATCCCATCCAAACCATTTATTAGGTCATTTCTACTTGGATGAACTAAAAAAAAAAAAAAACAACTTATTCTAATACAAAAGTTTCATGGCCATACAAATATATCGACGATGGTCATGAGGACCCTCTAGTGTGGCCCACTTAAGTCTTGGATCCAGCTCATTTTTTATTGCCTAACCTAAAATGAAGTTGAAAAATGGATGAACAATGTGGAATTCTCGTATAGGTCAAGGTGGGCCCCCACCCAAACTTCCAGAAGTCTCTCCGAGGAAATCGGCTTCCGCTGGTTTCGAGTCATAGCCAAGGAGCACTACCTTCTCCGCTAGGTTTCAAAATCTGTGCCCTGATATATGTGTGACATTCAAATCGTCTATTCATTTTTTGAGGTCATTTTGGAGCATGGACCAAAATATGAGCCAGATTCACATTTCAAGTGGTCCACACCATAGGAAATGCAAGGAATTGCCCTTTATAAATTCCTAAGGGCCAAACATGTTAGATGACAAAAAGGAATTACAGTTGTTCCCTTAATTTAGGTCTACATCACCTAATGAACAGGTTGGATGAAAAAAAAAAAGTTACAATACTGGGTTGTAGCATTTTTTTATGGGGGTTTAATTGTCACTGTTAACTCTTGTGGGATCCACCTAATATTTGAATCTTTTTTATTTTTGAGCTCATGACTTCAAATCATGTTCCACGAAGGATGGACGGCGTGGATTAAACAAACACATCAATGTGGGGTCCACGACGTAGTACACTTTTAGAGTGGAATCCGCGACCCTTGCATAAGGAGCAAAAATTTAAAGAGGGTATAATTGTCTTTTTGAAATATAAGAGGCGGAATTGTATAACCACCGTTAGTCAAAGTAAAAGCGAGTAGTTTTTTGACATATTTGAAACCTTAGGCGGGTTTTGGAGAAGAGTTTAAAAGTATGAGTTTTTTTGGAATTCAACCAAAACATAAGCGTTTTTATGGCATTCTCTAGATTTAATTTAATTGTTCATATTGTTCATTGATTCATACTTCCGCTTTAGTTTCATTCTGCATCATATTGATAGGCCCATTGTCCTGCGTCAGCATGGGCAGGCCAGAGATAGAATATCTACTATTTGTACAACATCAAAAGCAAATAATTTTATTTTGGTCTAAAAGCAAAAGGTTACAAATGGAATAATGCAAATTTCCATGTACCTGAGATCCACTCTTAGCAGCTCTTTTTTGTCGAACAAAATCCATCAGAGGGGTAACTATGACAGTTTCCTTTGGTGCACCTGAGGAAAAAAATACCAAGCAACTTCACCACACAATGAACAAAAGCTTCTCTATTATCTAACTTCTGTTTTACTTACATGTTTATATGCATATGTGCACACATGCATGCAAAGAGAGAAGATATTAAACTAACCAGCTCGTTCTGCTTCTCTTCTTTCTAGTTGTATCTCTGCGCTAGGAAGATTCTCAGCAGGCTTCGCAAGAAGATCAAGGAACTCCAAATATTCAGGATCTAGTTATTCATCAAAGAACTGCTTGTGATTATAACAGAAAACAGCTGACATATATGAGAGCATGCACCATAGCACCGCATAAGAGCTTGAATTTCTACAAAAATAATAATAATAAATAAATAAAACATACCTTTGAATATGGCCCCTTCACGGCCATCTTTTTTGGTCCACGGTTTTGGAACGTGTTGAGATGGTGCATATTCTACAATAGTCGTATACTGGGAACCTGAACAATGAGTCAAACCTTATTATATTATTTTAAGACAAGATAGAAACAATTAAAGATTTTATAAAATCTTGAAAACATAAAATACAACTTGACAAAATGAAAGGACAGCCAAATGAGACATTAATTGAGAGATCACAGCGTCCTCGTGATTTAGGACATGAATAGTGTCCCAATTCCCAAAGTGCCCATTTTGTTGAAATGGAGACAGGTCGTTGATCTAGACATTAAACTGCTGACCCCTGCCATTGATGGGTTTGTTTAAAAATCTTCTAAATCACTGACCTTTCTTCTAGGTCATTGTTGTATTTTCTCCAATATATAAATATAGAGGCCACTTAACAAGTAGGATCTTCCAACCCATTCCATGACAAGGCCCATAGTCAATGATGCAATTGATGGGTTTGTTTAAAAATCTTCCACATCACTGGCCTTTCTTCGTTTCTCCAGTATTTTTTTTAATGTAGGCCACTTATTCAACAACTAGGATCTTCCAACACATTCCATTGACAGGGCATCAGTCAATGATGCAATCGGCCAAGATGGATCATCTATGACTTTTAAACCATAGCCATCATAAACTGGTTCACTAGATTATCATTCATGATCATCCTAAACATTATCCATATATGTGATGGAGATGCTAAAGATGCTTAGACTCGCATGATTCTGACAAATTTATTTTTGACTTACAGGGATCAACTTCAATGGCACATTGATGATCCTACTGACTGATGCAATCAGCCAAGATGGATCATCTATGATTTTTAAACCATAGCCATCATAAACTGGTTCACTAGATCATCATTCATGATCATCCTAATTTCCTAAACATTATCCATATATGTGATTGGAGATGCTAAAGATGCTTAGACTCGCGTGTTCTGACAAATTTATTTTTGACTTACAAGGACCATGATGAGGACATGATCACTTCAAGTTTACCAACGAAGAAAGCGCCCACCACTAACACCTTCTTTGTGGTTAGGCGATGATTGAGGAGCATTGAAGACCCTACACACGTGATTTGGCACATAGAAGACACGTGTGTAGGATGAAAGAAGACCCGACTGAAAGAATAGAGAATTGCAATTCTGGAGGTGGTCGGGCGCCCGACCAAATTTGTCACCGGGCGACCGAAATTCAGCAATTTTTCAGTTTTTCTTGCTGGGCAGTTTTTGTCTTAGCCGGGCGCCCAGCCAAATTGGTCACCGGGCGACCGGCCAACGTACGAACTATTTTTTTTTTTTTTGTAGTTGTTTTTTACCAATATTTTAGGGGTATTTTGATACTTTTATGTTTTCTTCTTGCTTATTTAAGTGGGCTAAGCCCTAATAACGTGATTAGTTGATTGTTAATGAAAAGCAAACCTCTTTGGTGGCTTCTCTCTTCTCTCTCTCTCTCATGGTGCTTTTTCTCTTTCCTTGATCTTCTTCTTCTAATTTCTTCTTGTGCCCCTCCAAATTCTTCAAGGTAATTATCTTCTTCGTTCTATTTTCTAGTTTCGCTAACCTTTCCTCGATCAAACCTTGAGAATCGATCTAAACCCTAAATCCCCAAATTCTCAAATCCCTAATCCGAGAAACTTCCTGATTCTTCGGACTAAAGATCTTCATTGATCGATTGGGTATGACCATGCAAGATCGGGAGGTCTCATCCCTCGCCGGATCCAACCTTAGTAATAATTGAATTCCATACTCCATGGTTGTGATGATGGCCCGCTCCATTGCATGTTTCCTTTATGATTTTCTCAGTTATGATGATTAATGCTAGAATTTTAGATTATTATTGCCTTTTATTTCCGCTGAATAATTGTGTCTATAAGCATGCATCATAATTAGGCCATCCTGCATCAAATTTGGTATCAGAGAAGAGGCTTGCATGGTTTTGTCTAGATCGAGTTATCAAATTAGGGTTTTGATTTTTAGGTCTATTTAGAAAGTTTCCGATTTTAGAAACTTTCCAATTTTAGAAAGTTTCCTAATTTGGAAAATTTCCAGATTTGAGTTGTTTCCTGTCTTAATTTAATTGTGTTAGTTCATATTAGTTTTACATTCATCGCATTCATCTTATAAGTCATAAGACCTAGTAGTCTAGTTGGGTAGAGTTTGGTTCAAGTCTTAGTTGTATGCCCACGAGAAAAGGTAGAGGTTTCGGACTTCAACCAATCATGAACAACGAGCAGTTATCTGAGCAACTTGCTCAATTGATGCAAAAGATAACTACAATGGAAACGAGACAAAAGAATGAATACGCCCGTTTAAGTACCCAGATCACCACCACCATGAATAAAGTCGAGCAATTAGAGGCATCCCAAAGGGAGAACCCCATTCTTGGGGAAGACACGCACTCTCAAGTAGGAGAAATCATTGAGGAGCGTGTTCCCATACATGGAGGACATGGTGGTAGGGGACGTGGAACTGGTCGTGGTGTTGTGCGGGAGGCACAAGCTACATATGACTACCCAGACCACTACGATCCCGATGAGCAAGCGATAAAGAATGTGAAGGTGGAAGCCCCAAGCTTTGATGGGCATCTGGATCCCAAGGCATTCCTTGACTGGATTGCTGACATAGACCACTACTTTGAGTGGTATGGCATGTCGGAAAACCTTTAAATGCGGTTTGCAAAGATGAAACTTGTGGGCCAGGCCAAGTTGTTTTGGACCAACACTGAGCGAAAGGTAGAAAGGATTGGTAGAGCACCTATCACAGATTGGCACGAGATGAAAGAGAAGTTGAAGGAGAAATATCTTCCTCTCTTGTACCAACAAAAGCTCCTTGACCAATGATAATCTTTACGCCAAGGGTCAATGTCCGCCGCTAACTACATCGCCAAATTTGAGGAATTTATGATGCGATGTAATATCCATGAGGACCCTCTAGTAACGCTCTCACGTTTCAAGACGGGCCTTCGAGCGGATCTTCAGCGCGAGCTTATGACTCGGCCCTTAACGGACTTGGATGAAGCATATCAAGTTGTGCAGGAACTAGAGCAATACCTGAAAGCTCCTGTCATTAGACGTTTTGAGTCCCGAGACTCTAATGCTAGATTTAGTTCCCAGGGAACTAGACCTAACGTTGGTAGTCAACCTAGAGCGCAGGCAACTGTTCTGCCTAGGCCTAGGGAGGACAAGGGCAAATGAGTTCTTGGTGCAGGTCCTAGTGGAGGTAGCCAAGTGAGACGCTACGAATGTGGGAATCTCGGTCACATGTCCAATCAGTGTCCCACGAAGAACCGTGGGAAAGTCTTAGTTGTAGGCGAGTCCCACGAGGGTGTTGATGGCCAGGGTGTTGATTATGAAGTAGAAGAATATCACCCTGAAGGAGGTCTTACTGACGAAGATGGCGTAGATGAAGAAGCAACGCTTGCAGTAGTCAAGCGTGTTCTAGCTTAGTCTAGGAGTAGTGTTGATTGGCGTCGGAACACTATCTTCTATACCCTTGCCAAGTGTGGAGAAAAGAATTGTAAGGTGATAGTGGACAGTGGGAGATGTCAGAATGTGATTTCCGCTAACACCTTAGATCATCTGAAGCTGAAATCCACACCTCATCCTGACCCATACAAAGTTTCTTGGGTTGACAAAACATCCATTCCAGTCACCCATCAGTGTTTAGTTCCTATCGAGTTTGGGTCATACAAGGAGTCCCTCTGGTGTGATGTGATACCTATGGATGTTGGACATATTATCCTAGGTAGGCCGTGGCTATTCGACAATGACGTCACGATCTTTGGCCGTTCGAATGTGTATACCTTCATGCATAACGGTAAAAAGATCAAACTTAACCCTATGCCACCTGATAGCACACTAGGGAAGAAGAAGGATGAGACGGCGAGTGAGCCTAAGGAAGTGAGGAAATCCAAACCTAAGTCTCTTCATATAATTAATGCGAGAGAATTTGAGAAAGCGACTAAGGAGGATTCCATGGTGTATGCCCTTGTGGTAAGAGAGACTACACCTGAGGTTCCATCAGAGTTACCCCATGAGGTAACATCGGTTTTAAAGGAATACAGTGACGTATTTCCTGAGGATTTACCGAACGAGTTACCACCTATGAGGGACATTCAGCATGCCATTGACCTCGTCCCAGGGTCGACTCTACCGAACCTTCCTCACTACAGGATGAACATTGCAGAACATGCAGAGTTGAAAAGGCAAATTGATGAGCTTCTGCAAAAGGGTTTTATCCAAGAGAGTATGAGCCCGTGTGCCGTGCCAGCATTGTTGACACCAAAGAAAGACGGCACTTGGCGCATGTGTGTGGACAGCCGTGCCATAAACAAAATTACCGTCAAGTATAGGTTCCCCATACCTAGACTTGATGATATGCTTGACATGATGGCGAGGTCCACTATATTCTCCCAAATTGATCTCAAGAGTGGATATCACCAAATCTGCATACGTCCAGGAGATGAGTGGAAAACGGCGTTCAAAACCAAAGATGGGTTGTACGAATGGATGGTCATGCCCTTCAGCTTGACTAATGCGCCTAGTACTTTTATGCGGGTGATGACACAAGTCTTGAGGCTGTTCATGGGAAAATTCCTAGTGGTGTACTTCGATGACATTCTTATTTACAGTACCACTAAGGAATCACACCTTGAATATCTGAAGCAGGTCTATAGCGTCCTTAGGAATGAAAAGTTGTACGCTAATCTTAAGAAATGTGCGTTCATGTCTAGTCAAGTCGTGTTCTTGGGATTTATAGTGTCTTCAGAAGGAATGCGCGCAGACCCTGAAAAGGTCAAGGCCATAGTTGAGTGGCCTGAACCGAGGAACATTCATGAGGTGCGAAGCTTTCATGGCTTAGCAACTTTTTATCGTCGGTTCATTAGGGGTTTTAGCACGATCATGGCTCCCATTACTGAATGCATGAAAAAGGGAGAGTCCGTATGGTCTAAAGCCGTAGTCAAGGCTTTTAAGGAGATTAAGGGCAAAATGGTAGAAGCTCCTGTCATGCGTCTACCTGACTTTTCGAAAGTCTTTGAAGTGGCGTGTGATGCGTCTGGTGTCGGTATAGGTGAAGTGTTAAGTCAAGAAGGACACCCAGTAGCCTATTTCAGTGAGAAGCTGAATGAGGCTAAATAAATGTACTCCACTTACGACAAAGAATTTTATGTGGTAGTGCAATCCCTGAGACATTGGCGACACTATCTCCTACCACAGGAATTCGTTTTGTTTTCTGACCATGAAGCTTTGAGATATTTACATTCTCAAAAGAAACTCAACCCAAGGCATGCTAAGTGGGTAGCGTTTCTTCAGGAATATTCGTTTGTTCTGAAACACAAGGCCGGGGTTGAAAACAAACCAGCAAATGCCCTTAGTAGAAGAGTAGCGTTGCTCAACTCCTTGAGTGTAGAGGTCGTCGGATTTGAACAACTGAAAGATGAATACCCCACATGTCCTGATTTTGGGGATACTTACGTGTCGCTCTCTAGTGACCAGCATATTATGGGTGAATATGTTCTTAAAGATGACTTTCTTTTCAAGGAAGACAGACTTTGTATTCCCCGTATGTCCCTTCGTGAATTCCTCATCTGGGAGCTTCATTCAGGAGGGATAGTTGGCCATTTTGGTCGTGATAAGACCATTGCCCTCGTGGAAAATCGTTTCTATTGGCCAAGTCTCAAGCGAGACGTAGCCAAAGTTTTAGGGCAGTGTCGTACATGTCAGCTAGCAAAGCAAAGAAAGCAAAATACCGGGCTTTATACACTATTGCCAGTACCACATGCTCCGTGGCAGGACATTAGTATGGACTTCGTGCTTGGACTTCCCAAGACAATCAAAAAGCACGATTCCATTTTTGTCGTTGTGGACCGTTTTTCCAAAATAACGCATTTTCTCCCATGTTTTAAAACGTCAGACGCGTCTCATATTGCTCGTATATTTTTTGATGGTGTGGTGCGTTTCCATGGATTGCCTAAGACCATAGTGCCTGACCGTGATGTTAGATTTACCAGTTATATTTGGAAAACACTATGGCACATTGTGGGTACTCGTTTACAGTTTTCTACTGCCTGCCACCCTCAAACAGATGGGCAAACAGAGGTGGTAAATCGAAGTCTTCGAAATCTTCTACGTTGTCTAGTGGGTGAACATGTTAAGACTTGGGACCTAATTTTACCAACTGCTGAATTTGCTTATAATAGGTCAGTAAATCGATCTACAGGGATGAGTCCATTTGAAGTTGTTAGTGGGTATAAACCTAGAATGCCAATAGATCTCTTACCCATGTCAGTCATCCAAAGGTCTTCTGAATCAGCCGATGCATTTGCACGACATCTCCATGAATTGCATACGCATATTAGACAGCGGATAAATAAGAGTAATGATAATTATAAAATTTCAGCTGATTCTCATCGTAGACTGCAAGATTTTCAAGAAGGAGACTATGTAATGGTGAGAGTAAGGCCAGAGCGGTTCTCACAGGGATCCGTTGAGAAATTACAAGCGCGTAGTGCTGGACCATTTAAGATATTGCAGAAAATTGGATCCAACGCGTATCGGATCGACCTTCGATCTGAAATGGGCATTAACCCGACTTTTAATGTAGAAGATCTAGTTCGTTCCCCTGACCCTACCATTGATCCATCATCTCATTCATAGCCCTTTTCTGATTTTGCTTCACAACCCCTCCCACCCCTTCCTCCACCTATTGTCCATAAAGAAGAAATTGAAGAAATCTTGGATGAGGAGATAGTATCTACAAGAGACGGAGGTTTCCAAAGATACCTTGTCAAGTGGAAGCGTAAACCACCGTCTGAATCTACGTGGTTGACTGAAGCGGAATTGCAGCGTGTTGATCCAGACTTACTAGAGCGCCGCAAGAGTTTTAACTCGTCGGAGTCGAGTTTTTCTCACCCGAGGGGAGTTGATGAGGACACAAGATCATTTCAAGTTTACCAACGAAGAAAGCGCCCACCACTAACACCTTCCTTGTGGTTAGGCGATGATTGAGGAGCATTGAAGACCCTACGCACGTGATTTGGTACATAGAAGACACGTGTATAGGATGGAAGAAGACCCGACTGAAAGAATAGAAAATTGCAATTCTTGAGGTGGTCGGGCGCCCGACCAAATTTGTCACCGGGCGACCGAAATTCAGCAATTTTTCAGTTTTTCTTGCTGGACAGTTTTTGTCTTAGCCGGGTGCCATTGGTCACCGGGCGATCGGCCAACGTACGAACTGTTTTTTTGTTTACCAATATTTTAGGGGTATTTTGGTACTTTTATGTTTTCTTCTTGCTTATTTAAGTGGGCTAAGCCCTAATAACGTGATTAGTTGATTGTTAATGAAAAGCAAACCTCTTTGGTGGCTTCTCTCTTCTCTCTCTCTCATGGTGCTTCTTCTCTTTCCTTGATCTTCTTCTTCTAATTTCTTCTTGTGCCCTTCCAAATTCTTCAAGGTAATTATCTTCTTCGTTCTATTTTCTAGTTTCATTAACCCTTCCTCGATCAAACCTTGAGAATCGATCCAAACCCTAAACCCCTAAATTCTCAAATCCCTAATCCGAGAAACTTCCTGATTCTTCGGACTAGTGATCTTCATTGATCGATTGGGTATGACCATGCAAGATCGGGAGGTCTCATCCCTCGCTGGATCCAACCTAAGTAATAATTGAATTCCATACTCCATGGTTGTGATGATGGCCCGCTCCATTGCATGTTTCCTTTATGATTTTCTCAGTTATGATGATTAATGCTAGAATTTTAGATTATTATTGCCTTATATTTCCGCTGAATAATTGTGTCTATAAACATGCATCATAATTAGGCCATCCTGCATCAGACCAACTTCAATGGCACATTGATGATCCTACTGTGTCAAATGCTTTTAGTTGTACAGACAGTCAAATCACTGATTTGGACAATCCAATACGTTCACCTCACTTTTCATGGGCCACAATGAAAAATTCACACCAATCTTGATGTAGCCAAATCGAAAAAGGAGAATCTCGATTCAAATATTCGTTGCATGGTCCTTCTAACTAGGTGCTGACTCCATTTGAATCGCACTTCGCACTTCTGTATCCTATCTGTTATACTTGCTAACATTTTGAAATTGATGCTTTCTCTCTCTCATGCCTGAATTTGTAGTTGTCTTGATTCACACTTTCTGCATCTATAATTCAGCTACGTATCTTTGTCTTCAAGATCAAACTATAAAATTTCTTTAAAGATGCAACAGAGAATAAAATTAAAGGGTTGTGGATTGATTTCCAACAACGTACCAGCTGTTATGCTAGTGATCACAATAGTCCACTGGTCTATTGCTACTGCAAGCAATACATGTCATAACCTAAGTAATAACTTTCTTATTTGATCATAACTATTCATAAAAAAGTCCTTACACATTTATATACTAATTCTCAAAGTAAAGGAAACCCTAATATTATAAAACTGACCATCTATTTCTAAAATATAAAACTGACCAGAATACCCTTGAATCCCATCACAACCATATAAGTTTTACGTAAATTTATCATAATTAACTCGAACTGTGCTAGAATTTCATGAGCTTGGGCTTGTTTGAAAGCTAACCTAATAGGCTTTCAAACGGGACCAATTATGTGTCATTCTAACATCATTTGATATCTGTAAGTGGCCCGCTGAATATGTGATGAAAATACCAAAGGTAAACCCGTTGAACAAATCAGCAACCAGCTCTAAATAATAGCTAATTAGATATCCTTTGGACATGTAGAACATCTTATTGATCCCATGGTCCAACAATCTAAGTTGACTGTTAATTTTATCCAGATCTGTCATCAAACCACCGATTTGATTCATATCCTCCATCAAGAAAATCCAGACAGTTTGATAGGTCTGATCATTGATGAGACATCTTATGTCCTGTATGCATCTTTAATCTATGTGTATAGTCCAGGATATCTTATATTCGAGGAACTTTGCGGTCTAATTAATGTAATACAATCATGGTCAGATTGGATCAAAGAAGGTCCAATAACCAATATGAATAACCTGCCCATCCAATAGATTACACTTTCAATAGCATATCCCCAAAGTGTTAGTGCACTTATTTGTGGCATACTAGTGCACCATATTTGTCAATCACGTGAGTCCGAGTGTCTAGGTGTTGGTTGACCCCAAAGAAGATGAAGACCAAAGACACAATAGGACATGCTGCATCAAGGACAGAAGAAACAGGTAAATGAGGTGTCTTGGTGAGTCTAACCTCTTGAACCGAAACAAACCTTAACCTCTAGATGGCTTGGACCTCAATAGGTAAACTTTTAGTCATCTTAGAATGACCTTAGGAGTCCCAAAAGACCACCCATTGTAAGGCCTTAGAGGTTAGTAAGCTGATATAAACAAACTGCCCAAAACAGCAGAACTCACTTTGCTGTAGACAGGTATACAGACCCTATATACAGGTCGACTGGCCCTGTTGACAGGTCGAAACAGGCCAAATCTGGACAGCAAGATGGCCGGTTAATTCAACCGGCTGACACCTATGATCAACCAGTCAACAGATCCCGTCGACATGTCGACAAGTAGCCATTTCTGCTCGTTTTTAGCCATTGGAACTTCAATATTATAAATACGGCGTCCGGGCTTTGGGCAAATTGATGGGTTTTGAGTGTATTAGAGTCCTCCACCACTCCATATCCACAGGGGCTCTAAATCTATGAGATCTAAGCCATCTTCCATGTGTTTCATCACATTCACATGCAAGAGCATTCCAAGCTCGATTTGAAGATGTGTTTAACCTCCACCTTCCTCTAGAGTTTAGACCTTGATCCTAATAGTTAAATCCATGTCTAAAATCTCTAGAGAGACCCTATTAGGTGATTCTCCAACATGCAACCCAATCATATCCTTAGGTTGTAGAGAATCCACCACCTCCTCACCTTGGTAATCTCAAAGGCAAACCATATGCAAAGTAGTTGATCTTGGAGCTGAAGCATTGACAACACATTGGCATCATGATCGAGGGAGCACAAGGGGAGCTAATTCAAGCACTAGAGAGCTAGAAGAAGCAACCCAAAGAAGGCACATCAACGAAACTTATCAGACAAGTAAGGTTGTCATTTTAGAATCCATACACTCTTTTCTTGTTTCTTGTGCAGGATTGAGTGTAAGAGTTCGTAACCCAAACTCGACAGGATCTTGTGTAGGACCTGGAATCCTGTGTGGGGTCAAATCAAAGTCTCCAAGAGGAGCCACCGACATGGGTGCGTACATGGTCCGCCGGCATGGGTGCATACGTATAGGTTATTGGTTATCTTAAGAAACCATTATAGGTCTCTTGCGTATGATCGAAGGGCTAGGAGAAACCTCGTCAAAACTCCTAGGTTGGGTGGAACCTGCAAAACCTCCGTTCAGGTTGAGAGGTGAACTTGTTATAAAAACCTCTGTTTAGGTTGAGAGGTGAACCTGTTGTAAAAACCTCCGATAAATGTTGAGAGGTGAACCTAATTTAAAACCTCCGTTTAGTAAAATCCGATGTACTCATGGGTTGGGTACGGCAATCAGGAGTGGAGTAGGGAAACTGAACCACTATATATGCTTGTGCTTATGATTATCATTTGAGTACATTGTTATTCATGCATTATTGTTTAAGTTAATTATATGAATGTTTGAATGAAACATATGCTAGCACTTAATAGGTATAATCACCAATGTTGTCATAATCGTTATCGTATCGTAAATTGTAAAGGGGTCTAAATCATATCGTATCGTAAATTGTAAGATTTTTTTAGATTTCATAAAACATGTCGTAAAAAATATAAAAATTGTATATATAAAAATAAAAAAAACACATCAATCATCCGTTTTGTCATGAATATGCAAAAAACAAAAAGATTATAATGAATATCCCCATTTATATGTATAATGTATAAGTATTCAAATGATTAAAAAAATAAGAAAACTATTTAAAATTTCAAATACTTGAGAAAACTCCTAAAAAAATATTATTTAAGCCCACATAAACTCCAAATCTCACCACTCTCTCTCAAAAGAAAGAAAAGAAGTGATATTATAATGTATATGGGGGCCTAAATAACTTTTAAACAAAAAAGCCCTAAAAATTGCAAAAATATGGAAAAAAAATGAAAAAATCGAAATATATATTCATCAACTCAAGCATTCTACTACAAAAATCATGTGGCAACATGATACATGACCCACCTGTCAAAGAAGAGGACTACTGATATGACTCTCAGGGCCTGTTTGGTACGTTGGCTTAGGAGGGATTAAGTGGGATGGAATTGCATTTGGTTCCGTGCAAATTCCAAGGGGACGTTTGGAGACACGTGAAGGAATGGGATTAGGTGGAACGGAATTGCATTTGGTCCCATGTGGAATTTCTGGTGGATTTTGAAATCCAGTACATCTGTGGGCCCCACATTGATGCATGTGTTTTATCCATGCGGTCCATCCATATGCATCCTTTACACTGACATTTGAGTTGTATATATATGCAAGTGACCGACATCAGTTGTGAATATAGTCCGTTAATTATAAATCCATCATCCACCAAAAAGGGTTTTGCCTAATACGGTGTTTTTGCTTGAGGAAGGATCCAATCCCAAACATGGGGATTGGATGGTCAAAATACCATGCGGAGGTAATGCCATCTAATACTGTGCATGCCATGGCATAATTGCATAACTACGGCTTATGCGGTTGCATACTTCTCTATGCGACCGCATAAGCCCCAACGACATGAAGCATATGCCACCGACATAACAACTGCATATGCCACCATAGCATATGCAATCCACTGGTCCAAAAGGGTATTTGCAATAACATAATTGCTAATGCAATCACATATGACAACACTGATGAAGGGTCTTCGATGGACAATTAACACTTTATCTTATCAATGTTGAACAATTTCTATCGAGAGCAAAATGGACGCAATGCGGATTGCGTCCTTCTTCAGTATGGACGCAACGCGTCCAAACTGAGCTGTGGAGGGACCCACCATTATGTATCTGTTTATCCACGCCGTCCATTCCTTTTCAATGATCATTTTAAGCCATGAGACCGAGAACGAGGCAGATCCAACGCTCACGTCGGCACCACCAAATAGTGAGCTTGGTTGCATTAAATGATCCTCAGCATTAAATGCAAGAGTCATCTTTGGTGTGGCCGACCTGAGCATTGGATCTGCCTCGTTCTCGGTCTCATGGCTTAGAATGGTCATAGAAAAGGAATGGACGGCGTGGATAAACAGATACATAACGGTGGGCCCCTCCACAGCTTAGTTTGGACGCTTTGCGTCCATACTGAGGAAGGAAGCAAACCGAGTCCTACAGTTAGGATGCATCTCAAGTATAATAGGGTTGTCAACAAGTACCTAGATCAGCAAGTACATGAGGTACCAGACCTGATTTAAACAAGTCCAAGTCTAATTTCGGGACATGTTTAAAAAAAACAAAAAACAGATAGGATTTGGGTCCACCATCTTAGATCCGGTTAAAAAATAAGCAGCGTCAGGTCCCTCTGTTAATTATTGATCGAGTCAAGTCTAGGTTAGGTACTTGTAGTAATATAAAAACAATATATAGATTAAAGAATCTAGCAATTGAATGAGGGTAGATAAACCAACACATGTAAGAGAGACCATCTACATAACATGCATATGTCGATGCAGCACGTGTGTGAGATCCAATCCATCCAGACTTCGTAGATGCCCTTATCCAAGTCAAAATAAGACCCAAACCGAACCTGAAACTATGGACTTAAGACCTGATGGGTACCCAATAGAGATGCCTAAACTCGCCCAGATACGGGACTTCAAATGTGGTACAAGGTCGTAGGATGCACATGAGAAAAAAGAAAGAAGAGAAGAATGAAGTTTTGCACAAACCACGCAACTCAAGAAGGTTGATTTTTATGGTTTTCTCCTTTTGCAAGAGAATGCGTTCTCCTTAAACTCATGCTTTCTTATTCCAATCTCATTACCATATAACATCTACAAAGACATGAAAAACTCAATTATTCCAAGAAAAGAAAATCAAAATACTACACACATATTGACCTAAGTCTCTGCCGTCCTTTTATTCTCTTATTATCTCTCTTTCTCATCCGATTAAAGATCCCCCAGAATATTAATATAACCTATTAAAGATTCCCCAAGACATTGACGTCCTATCATGGATCAAGTATTGGTTTTAAAGTGTGACTTGCCTAGGGAAAGAAACTAGTACGATTCGCCCCAACTCAGTCCCGTTTAGGACCCCATATCTATGTGGTGAATCCCATCAGTTTGGACGATACGACTCAAAAACAATACCAGGTTGTATCGGATGATGTTTAAAACCCTGCCCTACTAAAGATCCTGTAAAACACAAATCTCTCGAAATAGAAAACCATTAGGGGTCATTTGGCAACATGGATTTAAGTCTTTTTTAGTGCATTCGGAATCCAAAAGTAGTTTGGTAGCGTGGATTCGGAGGTATTTGGAATTGGAGGTATTTGATATACATAGTTTTGCAATGCTTGAAATCTCTCCCTTCTGTTGTGATTCGGAATCAAATGCCTTTTTTGGCTCATTTTTAAAGGAGGGAGAGTTACACATGTAACAAAGGTGTTGCTAGACTACTAATCCATTGTACACGTGGCATGCTGATAATGCCCCCAAAACAATCAAATTATTGGCTGCATCAATAAAATTACATCAATAGAATGATCTGAACATTCCAAACATTGGAAGTGTAAACCAATTGCTAAAAAATGTTGGCGAGTCACTCGTTTGTGATCCTCCACTTGTGGCCCACCCAAGGCTCAAAATCACGTTATTTTTTGCCAAAGTATATATTTCAATGCGCTTATCACAATCTTTCTGTAAATATCACATATGAACACAAATTTGGGATAATAAAGTTTATTTAATAATCAAATTCAGATTCGTGTAAATAAACAACAAAATTTCAATGCATTCCTATTTTTGGATTCCAGTGAATACCGAATACAAGCTGCCAAATACAACTAAGGATTTGGAATCACCTTGAATTATGATTTGGATTCCAATTCCAAATCCCAGAAAGCTATTCGGAGACTCATGGCGATGGGGATTTTGTGGTACATTTGGAGGGCTCGAAACAGTCGTTGCTTCCAAAACAAGGATTGCTCTGTAGCATAAATTATTCATTTGGTCACAATTGTTGTTTGTTTCGAACTGGGCGCTTTATGTTAAATTAGCTATGCACACTGATCTTTCTTCATGGTTTTTCTCTAAATTTTTGTATTTTTTCCGGCTCTGGCAGTCTCTCAATAAAATCTTACTTATCTCTCAAAAAAGGAAAAATAAAAAATAAAAACAATGATTTGGATTCCAATGCATTCCAAATACAAGCTCCCAAACGAGCCCTTAATGACTTAATATCCCTTTAAAGATTCCTCAAGGCACATCTCTTAAAATGAAAATCCACTAATTACTTAATGACACATAAGACTCCTTATACTTGGAAACTATTGCCAAAGACAACCAAAGAGGCCTAACTTTAATTGAATCCCTCAAAATTTTCACTAGGCACAACACTCGTAGAGATACACCAGCACCCAGCTTGTTGATATCCCCTACTCAAGTATGGCCCTAGGCACATCAACCTTTCTCAATTTGCAAATCTGGGATCAATCCGCGTGATGCAAGAGCAATAGTGTAAATGGCCTATTCCACCCCTTCTACGATCCGGGCACAAGACTTGTCCACAATCGGAAGCCAAAAAATGCATTAATCCATGAGGCTAGAATAGAATCATCATGCTCTCCTCCACTTAGTACCACAACAAAAAGAACTAACTGAGAAAATCCTTAACAGTTCCAGTGTCCCGATCCTACAATCACTTCTGATGGAGCAAAGAAAATAGATTCTTGGAAATGGCAAACAAGTCCATATGCATCAGAATATCAACATTCTTCTTCTTCTTCTTCTTCTGGTGAAAATCAGACGAAACATCCATCCATTATTGTGCTTTTGAGCATAATCTCAAGTCAGCATTTTCTTGTTGGTTTCCCCTCGGTATACTTGGGTCTTCCCCATTGCATAGGTAAGCCTTCTGTTCTCATTTGGGACGTTGTTCTTGAAAGGATGGAGACGAAACTTTCCGCCTGGATGATTAATTCTCTAACTCTTGGGGGAAGAATCAACCTCATCAAAGCCTCTTTGTCAAGCATGCCCATTTACTATCTTTCAATTTACCGTTGTTCAAAATCAATTATTTATAAGATTGATGCTTTGCGTCGGAAGTTTCTGTGGCAGGGTTGCAGTGAATCTTTCAAATTCCCCCTTTTGAGATGGAAGGAGGTTTGTACTCCCCAGAAGGATGGAGGGGCAGGGATTAAGAATCTAAATATGATGAATAGGGCTCTCCTTAGCAAATGGCTATGGAGGTTTGCTATGGAGACTAACAGTTTGTGGAGGTAGATCATTGCTGCTAAGTATGGCGACTCCTCGACGAGGTGGTGGACTAAGGGCTCCGCGATTTATAGATCCTCTTATATTTGGAGGAACATAGCCAAAATCTCTGATGATTTTCGTCATAATGTGAGGTTTAAGTTGGGAGACGGTAACCGTCTTCGGTTCTGGATAAATCATTGGTGCGGTGCTGGTCTGCTAGCGGATACATTCCCTTCTCTTTTCCTTTTAAGTCCTAACAAGAATATTCCCATTAAGGATTTTTTTTTTTAGAATGGTACTGGTGGGGTTTGGATTCCCCCTCTTAGGAGAAACCTGTTTGATGATGAGATATTTGAATTCTCCTCTATGCTTTCTCTGTTGTGGGAGTTTACCCCGGATCCGTTGTCTCAAGACGAAATGGTGTGGAAGCTGTCGAGGAAGGATTCTTTCTCTGTCAGATCTTTCTACAACTATCTTTCGTCTGCTTCAAACACTAACATCTACAGGCATACGGGTCCGATATGGTCTTGTAGTGCTCCACCCAAAGTGGCTGCTTTTGCTTGGTTAGCTGGGAATTCTCACGCAGGACAATCTTCAAAGAAGGGGTATGATCCTGCCAAATGCTTGCCGGCTTTGTCTTCAAGATGGAGAATTGGTGGACCACCTACTCATGCATTGTCCGTTCTCAGCTAACCTTTGGTGGAGCATTCTTCGTTTAGCTGGGATTTCCTGGGCTATGCCGAAGTCGTTTGAGGATCTCCTGAGTTCGTGGCACACGGAGGATGGTGGATTCTTGGGAAGAAGGAAATGGAGAAGTGTTCTCTTAGCGATCATTTGGGCAGTTTGGGCTGAGAGGAATTACAGAATTTTTAGGAGCAAAGCATCCTCTTCAGCTTGCGTTTCTCCAAAGTTTTGAGTCTGTTTAGAGAGTGGGACTCTTGAGCCTCTGTTTGGTTTTTTTTTTTTTTTTTTTTTTTTTTTTTGGTGGGGGGGGCAGCGGTCCGTGTTGTTGGTCTCCTTTGTTTTCCCCTGTTGCTTCCTGCTTTCTTTTGTTTGTTTTCTTCTCTTTCGGCTTTGCGCCGTTTGATAAAGTTGCTCATCTTTCAAAAAAAAAAAATTTCTTGTTGGTAAACCCTCTGTAAAAAGCAAAAAATTGCAAGCATGGTGATTCATTCCCAAATCAAAGATCTTCCCCAGAAGTATTCCCCATTGCTCACTCCCTTTTTTTCTAATTTGTGTCTTCATTGTTCACTTAGCCTTACATATAGAAAAAATCCATTTTCCACATTGGAGACAACTTTCCATATAGCTAGCCGAATATAGCAATTAGCCCCATTGACCACCCAGCCATTCTCTTGAGCCCATATCTAACCACCGGTAGATGTTTTGACAGCCCATTATCATTCTTTCTTATTGCCACCACCACTTACCAAGAAGAGCAACATTTATTATTCCAAGTCTTTGGATGCTAAGGCCACCATTTATTTTAAATATCCATTCCTCCTAACCAATGCATTAGATGATATTTATGGCAGTCCTATCATTCCAAAGAAAGCTCTTTTGGAGGGACTCCATCCGGTCTATAACATCGCACTAGCAGCATCAAAAGACGAATATTTTACACCCCCCCCCCCCCCCCCCCCCCCCTCAAACGCGGCAGCACTTCCCTACATGGTCAGTTTCCTTTCAAACATTTCCATGATCTAATCTCAAAATGACCATTAAAAGCTTTTCTATGCAAAAGGGGATGCCCTAAAGAGAAAGTGTAAATGAGGCAACCCTACATCCAAGAATAGCTGCTATAACCTCAAGTTGATCACTGTCTACGCTTGCCCCCATAATCACTCCTGTAAAGGTTTGATTTTTTACCAGGTTACGGGGAAAAGTATGTAGAGATTAAATGGTTAAATTAAGCTAACCATTAACATGGTTTCACTTGCCTCAACCACTAGATCGATTTTCTTGATCAACTTATGCATTTGCCATGAGTTTTCTCAGAATGACTCTTCATGTAGCTATTGATGAAGCATGGCTCACATAAGAATTTTGGAAAAACCCACAAGGATCCTTTGGGGTCGTTTGGACAATGGTAAATGGGGCAAGTAGTAAATGATTTACAAGCAAATCATTTATTACTTGTGTTTGGATGCTCTAATTTGCTAATAAATCATTTACTACTTGTGTTTGGATGCTCTAATTTGTTACTAGCAAAGCCCCCTTCTCATTTACTAGCAAAAAGCTAAGATTTCATTTACTAGTAAATGAGGAGATGGCAACGGCTCTATTTTTATTTTATTTTTAATGAAAGCCTATAAAGCAGATTTCATTTACCATTTACCGGCTAAACAAACACTGTAAATTTAAAGCCAAACGGACAGGTCGTAAATAATTTACAGCCTTTAAGTGATTTACTAGTAAATCATTTATAACATAAACCATTTACCACCATCCAAACGACCCCTTTGGGAGTTCTGAAAAGTTCCTGTGTGGACAAATGATTTGCGCTATGCAAGAGTTCCCGATTTTCAGCACCCGCCAACCCAAAAAGAAAATAGAAGTACAAAAAAAAAAAAAGGAGAGCCCAAGTGAGATGACAAATGATAAATTACTCAGCAGCACAAAAAGCAGAGAACGGTGAGTTTAATCATGGATTACCCTTCTCATTAACAAACACGTGCCCATCAAAGAACTCCGCAAACTCGACCACATCTTCTGGCCTCTGGAAATTGATATAAGCTCGAGAATATCTCTGATTCTTCTGACTGCAGAGACAGTTCCAGATTACAGTCCCGTAAGTGTAAAAGCTTCAATATGCATGAAATTTCACTTTCATCGTAGGCAAACTAACAGTTTAAAATGGGGGAGAAAAAACTAAAACTAATTGCACCCACCACCTTCTCGTTCCCGAGAATCCTTACTGCAACAACAGAAACAAACAATAATAATGCAATGTCTAAAATAGTTCCTGTGAGATTCACGCGGTTCCAGTGTTCGAATTACAATATAAGAAATATGAATGCTTGGGATTCCTAAAACCCTAAGCTGCACAATAAATTCCGTCATTCTCGCTAACAAAATGTTCAAATATGTGTGTCTTTGTGCAATATCTCTAAGACACTAGCAGAATAATCAAATACAACAGAATAGGTGATTTCCCAATAGGAAGAGGGACCAATGGAACCCTAACCTGTTCTTTCCAGGGCGAAAACAGAACCACTTGTAGCGGCCCGCGAACCGGGAGTCGATTTGGTCCGCCAGCGCCGACTGAGAAATCGAGGGCGGCAAGTGCCGCAGCACTACTTTCGTGTGGCCGAATGGATCCTTCATAATTTGAAATTCCTCCCCCAGAAGAGAGAGAGAGAGAGAGAGAGAGAGAGAGAGAGGGAGACCGATATCGAGGTAAGGAGAGGGATTGAGTGGAAATTATGAGAAGTTTCGAATGGGATGGAAATCCGGCCGTCGAATCAGGGTTTTGAGCCCTAATTCATGGCGTTTGATCCGTAGACATGAACAGTTCCGAGAGAGAGAGAGAGAGAGAGAGAGTTTTATGTGTAGAAGATCGAAATTGATTCGGGCTGAGTTTTATGTATTAGGATTGAAAGTGAGTTGGGTTGAGTTTTGTATACGAGAATGTTGTGTATTAACTCACACATAGAAACTTCTGCGCCCATAGAAGGTTTCCATGGTGGGCGTTCAACCCCAGCTATTTTTCGTGGTGTGGCTGACTGAGTTTTGGATCTCGCTCTTTGGCTTATATCATAAAAGGAGCTGAAGGAGCTGGAGAAACTAATGGACGGAGTAGATATAACACAATTATCATGGTGGCCCCACAGAGCCTAGGGTTATGGGGTTGGGTTCCTTTAAACCTAGGTTATGGGCAAGTGACTTTGACGCTTCAAGTAGGGGACGCTGTTTGGCTGGTGATACCAATAGCTAGCTTGCATCAAAGCTTCGTGAGCTCCACAATGATGTATGTGTCTTGTCTACTATGTCCAGCCATTTTTCAGGCTCATTTTAGGGCATGAGCTTAAAATTGAAGCATAGCCAAAGATCAAGTGGACCATACCATTGGAAAGTGTTGGGATTGCACGCTTGAAAACTTATCAAACTCAAAGAAATGGATTAAGATTATGTTTATGTTTTCCTTTCGTGCAGGTATGTGCGAACTTATGAATTGAATGATAAATAAATATCATTGCGGGCCTTAGGAAGGTTTCCAACTGTGGACGTCATCATCCCACTACCTTTTGTGGTGTAGTCAGCTATACTCGAATTTTGGGCTCATGCCCTAAATGAGCTGACGGCATGGATAAAACACATATATCATGGTGAGGTGCAAAGAGCTTTGACACCGGTTAGCTGAATGGTGGGGCATCCGAGGTGGGGGAGAGACCAGCAACCGAGCCCAGTGGGGCCCGCTATGTAGCATGTGTGACATCCATTCTGTCAATCAAGTGCGTCCGTCTGTTTGACATCCTGCGTTTAAAAAACCAGCTCAAATTGATGCGAAACCACGGGGAGCATTGGGGATGGAGGACACACACCAAACCTTCCAGGTGCTTTGTGGGGTCCATTTAGTGTATATGCCATAAAGCCCATTCATCAAGTGCACCTGACCGTTACGAGGGGACACGCTTAAAATCAGCCTGATCCAAAACTTATGTTGGCCACACTTGGCGAGTTTAGAGGTTCTTGGAGTGATTTAATGTTTCTCCCGTAGCCTGGTCCACCTCACTTTTTTAGTGGGCTTTTTTTTTTTAAATGTACGGTGAAAATGATAAGGAGCACATGATAGACGGATTGGATTTTACACACAAACACCTGGGCCCCACAGAGCTAGGGTGCCGTTGCGGCCGGGCACAACACATGTTGTGAGACTATTCTAGTCGGAGGAAAAGGAGAGCGGATTAGGTGAGACCCCGGCCTCACCAAACACGGTACGGCCCTTACCGTGGGTTACCATGGGGCTCACCTTGACGTATGTATTATGTATCCATGCCTTCCATCCGTTTTTCCAGATTATTTTAGGTGATTATACCAAAAAATAAGCAGATCCAATTATCAGATGGACCATACCATAGGAAATACTGTTGATTGATCATTAATGGGGCCACGACAGTTTTGGATCAAGATGATATTTGTTTTTTCCCTTCATCCAGGCTTTTGTGAGCTTATCAACAGATTGGATGGCAAATAAACACTACAGAAACATTAAAGTGCCTCCTAAGAAGTTTTTAATGGTAGGATGGTTAGTCACCATTGTTTCTTATGGCACGGGTCACCTGGTAAATCTATGTGCTTCTTTTTTAGGGTAATTCTCTAAAATTATCTGGAAAAATGTATGGATGGAGTGGATATGTAATACAGACATCAAGGTGGGCCTCACGGTAGCCCCACCCTAATGGCCGCACCGTCTTAGGTAAGCCCGAGGTCTCACCTAATCCACTCTCGAGGAAAAGGAGTCACGAGACAAAAGGCAAGAGTGAAATTACCGAGGGAGAGTGTGACTGATGATTACTTCAGAAATTCAAAACATGGCACATTTCTTATTCATATCAGATGCTGTGAGATTATTCATATTTAGATGTACGATGAACTTTCAGCTTATTTCTGATTATGGGATTCTTCAACATTTATTGGACAGTTATGCAATGGCCTAGTTTTCCAATATAATTGCATATTGATGGAGGTTAGGGTTGTTTGATAAATATGATTTGCCACCATGCGTGCCTTAGAGATTGCAGGTTACACAATTTAAGGGTTTCTTTAAAATGTGGGATTAAATGGCATGGAATTGCATTAGATAGAATTAACATCATTATTGCACAATGATTGCATGTTTGAAAATACATGGTATTTAGTCCAACTCATGTTTGGGATCAAATTCTTATTGGGTGCGTTGCACAAAACCTTAGGATCTCGCCCCCAAACTTCGTGAATTATGTGATATGATAATGAAGCAAACACAATCAAATCATCTACCACACAACACGAGATTTTTATGTGGAAAACCCTTAAAAAGGTAAAAATCACGGGACTTCGTCCAAAGAAACAATCCACTATACAGTAAACTGTTTACAACTTCGATTACAAGCACAACCAGCTTGGATCTAACCTTCTTCACTCACGCAGGAGTGAATAAACAAGGAAAGGACTAGAAACTGAGAGATCTCACCGAGCACGAGGACATTGAAGAGCCGAGACGTTAATTGCATTGCGAATCACCTTCACGAAGCAAATATCTCACCTTCTAACAAGCTTCATCTCTCTCTTTCTCTTCCTCTCTTCCTCTTTTTCTCTCTCTGTCACCTTGGACGTGTAGAACACCTAATTAGATACCTAAATCTCAAATTGGAAGCTAATATATAGCTTTGCGCAAGAGATATGGCTCAAATAGGAAACTATGTATAGTAGTCCGCGTGCACCTCCGACCGATCGACTAAAGCCGTCGACCGGTCGAAAATACCAAAAAACAGTCCAAAGAGTTTTGTGAGAAAAACTGATTTATCGACATGTTTGTTGACCGGTCGGCCAGAACTTCATACCGATTGATAACTGGTTTAAACATGACAAATTGTCTAGCGTGCAGTAGCCTCCCCCAGTCGACTGCACATCTCTTCTTTGTAATGAGGAGGAAAACCCATCAATTCTTCCTTGGGAAAAGCATTGTATTAAGTGAAACCCGTGTTTGGCGGACCATAAAATTGTAATCAATGGACCATATTACACAACCGATGCTAATCACCCATACACATATGCGACTCGAATGTCACATGTAAAAGGCTCATATGAATGACAACATGAGTAAAACACATGCATCAAATGAGGCCCACAGATGTAGTGGATTTTGAAGTCCACTAGAAATCCTATAGTATCTACTATCGGGGCGGGATGATATGATACCTGAATTAATCCATTCATTCCCTCATTTCCAATTGTCAGATGGAAATTGCATGTAGCCAAATGAAATTCCATACCAACTAATTACATGTTCCACACATGGTGTGAGACTAAAATCTGAGCTATCCACTACATGCAACACCCCAAAAATCTCCCAAGGCCCAACTTTTAACCTGATCCAAAACTCTAATCAGTATGTATACATATGTGTGTGTGTGTGTGTACACACACACACACACACACACATATACTATCACGTGGGACAGGTAAATAATTTTCATCTCATAAACAAAATAATAAACTGAATTTTATTAAGGAATTAGTTATTTAAATGAGGTTTCTTTGTTGACTAAACTAAATGTACAAAAGAAGATTGTCAATATATAAATATAATCAAATGATTACGTGTGTGTGATCACATGATAAACTAAGCATTTGTCTGTAATTATCCCCTTAAATAACTCCCGAGACCGAAAAGGTTAAAAGGTTGGAGACATGAGGATGTGAGGATGTGCTATGTGGACCTGTCGGGGGCTAGCACCATTGGATTACTTGTTGCCCACACCTGTAGGAGATACAAAGCTAATGTGGGGCATAGTATGCATGAAATAAATGATAGTCTTCCCATGTTGCAGCTTATACATTTATTAAAATTATGGACTTAGCGCTCAATGTGAGAGTGAATGTGAGTGGCCACCAAATGGGTAAAATAACTTGCATTTCTATCGATGGCGTTTAAAACAGGGGGCCTTGTATTATGATCAGCTTGGATCTTAAGTGCATTGCATTTGTCTGAGGCCATCCGTGACAATTTACATGGGATGGGCCATGACCCCACCACATTTGATGTGCTAGTCACTGAATGGAGTTGACCACACCTACATATCACAATAAGGACGAGGAATTGTAAATTACAACCTACAATGCGAGTGTTGGGGTTACCAATTAACTCCCACGTTATAGATCCAATTGACGAGATCTTATGCTCGTTGGAAAGGTAATTCGATGAATTTTCAAATGGATATAGAATCATCTCATTTGGATACCATTTGACATCCAAAAGTAGACCCAAAGTTTATTATGACATTAGTTGCTCACAACAGTGCGCGAGAGTACTGGATTTTGAACCAACTTTGAAAGGTTATTACTCCCTCATTACAGCTCTGATCCAGGTGATCCTGTGCTAGTTGGAAAGGTAATTTGATGAATTTTAAAATGACTTTAGAAGAATATCATTTGGACACCATTTAACCATTCAAAAGTGGCTAACATCTATCATAATGTTAGTTGCTCGCGCGATCGCACGAGAGTATTGGATTTTGACTTAGCTTTAAAATGTCATAACTCTCTTGTTATAGCTCTGATCAAGGTGATCTTGTGCTCGTTGGAGACATAAATCAATAAAATTTCAAATGATTTTAAAATCATCTCATTTGGACACCATTTGGTAGTCTAAAAGTAGGCCAAAAGTTCATCATAATGTTAGTCGCTCGCATGATTGCGCGAGAGAATTGGATTTTAACTAAAATTTGAAAGGTCGTAACTTTTTCGTTATAGCTCTGATCGGGGTGATTTTGTGCTCGTTGGAAAAATAATTCAATGAAATTTTATATGGATTTAGAATCATCACACTTGGATAAGATTTGGCCATCTAAAAATGGGCCCAACTGAATCATGGCATTCAAGCGCATTTGCTCTCATTTCCAACATCACGCGATCATGCGAAAATGGTCATAACTTCCCTATTGAAGATTTGATTGGGGTGATCTTATGCTCGTTAGTAAGATAATTCGACGAAATTTAAGATATATTTGAAATTAACTTATTTAAAAACTATTTGAGCATTCAAAAGTGGGTTCAAATTCGTCACATTCACTTTAATTTCCGACTGCGCGCGATTTCACAAAAAATGTGCATAACTCTCTCATTATAGGTTGGATTGGGGTGATCTTGTGCTCATTGAAAAGATAATTCGATAAACTTTTAAATGGATTTGAAATCATTTTACTTGGACATCATTGACTATTTAAAAGTGAACCTAAAGTTTATAATGTCGCGAACGCTCTTGTTTCAAGCATTGAACAACCCACAAAAACATTCATAACTCTTTCAGTTTTTGTTATCTCTTTTCTTTCATTTTATCTATTTCTGGACAAAAGACTAATCTATATAGAATTCTTTGAAGAAAAAAGAAGAAGAACCTATATTTTTGAGGGGAGTGATTTAAACGTGGCCCTAACTTCACCCAAAGCGATGCGCCTTTTATTATGGGGCCCACTTTAATATAATTGTTTTATATCCACGCCATCCATCCATTTTGCCAGATCATTTAGGTTACATGTTTAAAAATGATGCAGATCTAAATTTTATATGGACCATACTATAGGAAACAATAGTGATTGAACATCCCACCATTTAAAACTTCTTATGGCCCGTTGTAATGTTTATTTTCCATCCAACCTATTCATACGGTCACATAAACCTAAAAGGGAAAAAAAAAAACAAATATTAGCTTCATCCAAAACTTCTATAGCCCATTATGAATTATTAATGGTCAATTGCCACTATTTCCTATGTCATGAATGGCATGGTCCACCTGACACTTGGATTTGCTTATTTTTTGGGCTCATGCCCTAAAATGATATGGAAAATGGATAGATGGTGTGGATATAGATTTCATGCATCAAAGTGAGGCCCAGGGCGCACTTGATCCATTACCGTTTATGAGATGCATATAAAATTAAAAAATAAATAAATGTGTATAGGTAGAAAAGTTTATAAGAAATTAATGACAAAAGAATGTACCATTGCTCAAAATTTTGAAAAAGTACTTAAGGGTAATTTTGTCAAGGAAAAATAAAGTATGCGGATGTGTAGAAAATTAATGTTTTGAAAATGATGTTATTTAAGTGCTCCCACGAAACGTAAGGTGTATCTTAACAAAATGTCCAATGAAATAGTGCAGTGTGCACATGTTAGGAGTGGGATCCATAGCAAAAAAAAAAAAAAAAAAAAAAAAAGAAAGAAAAAAAAGCAAAATTGTTATTTTGAATAAGAAATCTTTACTTTTTCATTAAAAAAAAATGATAACTGAGGTTTTCTTCCCCCACGTGGTGGCCCACCCCCAATTTGGTTTATCCACAAATTTAGCTAAAATTGGGTTCTTGTTTTCTCTTAATCCAAATTAATTAGGGACCCAACCCAAGCAATTTGTAGGGACACTTTCCTGGATGGGTCAGGAGAGAAGGGATAAAAATAGGACTAAAGAATATAAGCCATTGATTAGAGACCAGTGATGAAAGAAGGTAGCAACGAATCAGAAAATTCGGGCCGCCGATCCAAAGCTCGGATTCGGATCCTTAATCTTGAGAGGGGCCATTGATACCCAGTGTTCTGATCAAGTTTTTCGATAATAGATGCATGCGGTCACGATCCTGTGATTGAATGGGGTTATCTACGCCCACCATTGAAACCTTCCTAGGGCCCACCGTGATGTTTATTTGCCATCCGACCTACTCGTAAGGTCACATAGACCTGGATGGAGGGAAAACACAAATGTCAATTTGATACAAAGCTTATGTGGCTCACTTGAACCTTGGATCTGCCTCCTTTTTGCGCTCATACCCTAAAATGATCTGGAAAATGGACAAATGGCGTGGATAAAACCATACATGATGGTGGGCCTATAGAGCCCCTGCAATTTTTGTGGAGGCAGGGTAAGACGCAATACACTTCCAATTGGAACCGTTGGTTTATTCAACAATAAATGGTCCACCTACCAGTATAGTATTTCCAAGTGGTGAGGTGGGTCATGATCCGAAGATTAATGTTCGAATAATCAAAGCCCTTTAACTAATGGCATGGAAATGAAAACTAAAAGACAAAAATCACCAACCACGTCTATTTATTGATTACTGGTCCACTTACTTGATAGTTAAAATGGTCCACTCAAATCCATTTTAGGTTGGTGGTTACTCCCAGTGTAAAAGCACCCTATTGGTTTTTCCTTAACCGGCAGCTAGAAAGCAAGATCATGATTGGAACTATTAGGGAGTGATTTGATACACCTGCGGGGGCGGATGGTTCATACTCATGCACTCAGTAACCATACATGTGATGTGCGTAGCTCATATTGAACCGCTTAGATTGTGGGCCTCAGTGTAGTAGGCCATAGCCCTTGTTGATCAATGGACCTTGTTACTTGTTAAATTGTGATGGCTGACTACCTTTGTTTTAACCGTTCATTAGACTTCCACGCTCTTGCACCAGTTGGTCGGTTATCAACAGCGTAGATAAAAGCTAGAAAGTTTTATATTTTATTTGGTCTTTAACTAAGAAAAAATTTAGCAATGAAAATTTTGGTCAGAAAAACCCTAAAACAAGGAGAGCTTGAAAATGAAAAGTTCAAGTTTAATGCATTTTGTATTAAAAATGGAGGAAGAAATGGCTATACATGTGTGCACACACGTCTCTCTCTTACTCACCTACGCACCTAGTTCTCACGAGAATTCATGAGCACTTTTTGAAAACTCATCACATGTGATATGAGTACAAAATCTGAGCTGTTCACGTGATGTAGCATCCAAAAAAACCACAGGGTCCAACTTTTACCCTGATCTAAAGCTTTAGTGGGCCATGGCAAGAGAAAACAGTTTCCTCCTTGGATTTGCCTCTCTCTCTCTCTCTCTCTCTATCTCTCTCTCTCTCTCTGCTACGGCCCACCAAAGTTTTGGATCAGATTGAAAGTTGGGCTCTGAGGTTTTTTGAGGTGCTACATCACGTGAACATTTCATATTTTGGAATCACATCATGTATGATGAGTTCTAAAAAAGTTCTCATGAGAATTGATGCGCAGGTGAGCATTCCTCTCTCTATTACACCAACACACATCACATGTGTGATTGAACCTATGACCTCAATGTTGAAACTCAAGAGTAATCTACCGGCTACCATTGAATTTTTGTATATTTCCTCGTTAGTAATTAGGTATTTTGCAAATACCCATATAAAAACATATGATTTGTAAATAATTATATTATTAATTCACTGTTATTATAAATACTCATAAATCGTTTTTCATAACTTCTTTTATCAATTGGTAGAATATGATAAAAAAAAAATGCTAATATAAAGCTTAACAGACAATTCTCTTTTGTTGGAAGTGGGAACATAAATCTTTTAGTCATCTTTTATATGGAACAAACTACAAAATATTTTTTAATTAGTTTTTTTAGTTGGAGAGAGAGAGAGAGAGAGAGAGAGAGAGAGAGAGAGAGTTAGAGAGAGATGTTTTAGGATATAGATAATTTCTCTTTTTTTTTTAATATTCTAATAGAGTTAACAAAGATTAGATATAAATTAATGAAAAGTGGGTATTTGCGATAACTACAAATTGATAATATGATTATTTGTAAATGTATTATTTTTATACAAGTATTTTCAAACGCTCCATTATTCAGGTAGTTATTTGCAAACTACCCTCTACAAATAAGATTAAAATAAAAAAAAAAACATTTATTTTTGCCCATCACATATATGAAATACTAAGTAAAGGAAATTAACCATCCATCTTGCTCTAGCCCATCAGAGAAGGAAGAGCTCAAGCTAGGGGAAATGAGTGCATGCTACCAATGTCTTTCTTAGCCTTTTTTTTCCTGGTACTTGTTATAGGTTTCATCCTCCTTATTTGGTCCTTTGATAGCTGAGTTTGACTTTACTTTTTATATTGGAGTTGGCTTTTTAGCACTTCTTGGTTATACAAATTACTTCGTTCGCCTTCAAAAGAAAAAAATAATTAAAATTTCTTTATACATAAATAATGCTACATATAGATAGTCCAATGATATTTTCTCTCTCAAATCCTTCCCTTTTCAGGTTATCCATATATAAAATTTGTATCTACTATTTTTTTTCATCTTTTGCTCAAATTTATTAATGAGTGGTGATTCCCAGCCTCTATTTTTCTAATTGTCTCTAAATTTTTTATTTTATTTTTTAAATACTAAAACACATTTTATTTGAAAACATTTGTTTAATTCAATTTGTTAAAAAACCGAGCATTTTTTACTATCTTCTAAAATATATAAAGTTTTAAACATTTAATCAATTATGATTACATGAGTTATTTTCTTTTAAATAAGAGTTTAAAATAGAGTTTTGCATATATTCCTTATTGGACTTATTGTTGAAAATTCTTGTCCTTTTACAATAAACTCCATCATTAGTCTTCAATCCCATGCATTCATCGAACATCATCACTTTGGCTTCGTCCATTTAAGTCTCCTACAGATCTTTTATTACACCTATGTCAAGTGTAATCCCTTCAATGGATGCAAATTCCCAAGCATGAAGGGTACAACACACATTCATAGCCCCTCATCAATGAGCATGTTCATTAAGAACACTGTGCTATGCGCCAAAACTCACTAAAATGTAAGAGAGATACAATTGAATAGAAAAATGCTTTTATTAGGCTTGTTTGGGAGCTTGTAAATGGAGGTAATTAAATAAATTGGGAGTCAATAGCTTACTCAAATGTGTTCTGATGGGAGTAAATGAAATGCATTTGATATCAAAATATTTGGTTTGGATGAAAGTAAATAGGAGAAATTGGAATGCATTAGAGTTTTTCAATATATTCACAAAAAAATGTGATATCCTAAATAAGCTTTAATACCTAGATTAGTGTATATGTGATATTTAACAAAGTGATTGTAATAAGCCCATTGAAATATATACTTTAGCTAAAAATATAGAAATTTCAAGCCTTGGGTGGGCCACAAACATAAGGATCACAAACAAGCAACCTGCCAATGTTTTTTCATTGTTCATTTAGATGGCCAACCTTTGGACAGTTTAGATCATTTTGTTGTGTGATTTTAGTGATGTGGCCAATAATTGAATTGTTTTATAGTATCATTAGCATATTACATGTGTGTAGCAACACCTTTGTTTAGTTGTGCAACTCTTCAAGGGAGCTTAAAAAGGCATTTAACTCTATTCACTTTCAAATCTTCTTTCAGAAGAGGATCTCATTTACTGGCCCATATACTCTCATTTCTTTTCATTTACTTATATTTACTCCAATATAAAGACACTTCAAATGTCATTTACATTCATTTACCTCCATGTACTCCCATCCAAATGCCCTTAAATGCTCTAAAGCTTCCAACTTTCTTGCATGGTTGCAAATGAAGTTCTACTATTTATATAGTTTTAAGAATCCTTTAAAACCTATACATGATTAATGACTAGGATAATACCACATAATTACCATCCAACTGTTACGAACACTTTAGGATCTTTCTAGAAAATTCTATACTATTCTTCCTAAGATTCTACTTAGAGAATTCTAGATACTTCAGATACTTTTAGAGATCTCTACGCTGCTCTGTACAACCCTATTCATTCAGGTGCCAACCCAAAATCAAGCAGATCCAAAACTCAAGTGGGCAACACTGCAACAAACCATGAGGCTGTGGACAATCACCAAATGGGCTCACTGCGACGATGTTTATATGCCATGCAGCCCTGTGATTGCAACTGATGACCGAAAAAAAAACAAAGCAGTTTGATTTAAAACATTGGTAGGCCGAAAACAAGGTTTAAGCGGTGGGGGCCCTCACTATCATGGTTTGGTGTTGTGTGGACCACTCAAGATTTGGATCCGCTTAAGTTTTGAGTTTATGATCTTTCATGAGATGGCAAAACTGATGGATGGACTGGATGTCACGCAGAAATCACAGTGGAAATTCGTGTCCCCTTGCAATAGCCTTCCATATAAGGGTGGCAATGAGCTGAGTCAGCCTAGTTAACCCACCTTGGCCTACTTCTTCTTCCTTTTTTTTTTTTTTTTTTTTTTTGGGGGGGGGGGGGGGGGGTTTAGTACACACACTCCATTTTCAGTACACCCATCCCCACTGTTAACCAAAGGTTAGCCACCCACATTTAGGAATTGATACAAAGACCTCGAGCTCAGTGTTGAAACGAGATTATCTTCCCTCTGTCTATCACTTGAACTATGGATCGGGATGTATTTGGGGACTATTAATTTAGATTGCCAACCATTGGTTTCATTTATTGTTTAATTATTATTATTATTATTATTATTATTATTATTATTATTATTTGCATTGATGACCTAATTGATAAATGGATAGATTAGGAAAATTCAAAGCAAAAATTGAGATTTTATCAATTTTCGAGCTGGGTTGGTCAGCCTGGACTCAACCAATTTTTTTTGTTAGGGTTTGGGCTACAGTGTTTAGTGCCGGCTGGCCCCCCTGTTGCTACCCCTATGTTAATAATCATTTTTCAAATGTTTATTCTTTTTTGTTTTTTTTTTTTTTCCTTAAATTGAAGATGAAGGCATTTACGTCTGCCATTTCAGAGACAACATTGTGAAATCATGCCTAAAAACTCTAATTTGTGTTGTGTGGGCCACAAAGTCTTGGAATGTCTCGATTTTCAGCGAATCCATTCATCTGGATGTGAAGTGTCAGATGAGTGGATTAGATGGGATATATACACCACGGTGGATCCCACTTACAATTTGGACGATTTGAAAGGTGGGATTCCTATCTCAACTGTTCACACAGTGTAGCTCATCTAAGCGTTGAATCGTTCTGATTTTTGAGCCCTTGTTCAAACTCAGGGTGGCGCACCTGATGGAGAGGGTGGATCTCATCCGCTTGAAGCCCTTGTTCCATCACTACCATCTTCCGTTCTTCTTCTTCTTCTTCTATTAATTCTCATTTGTTCAATTACCGTTTTGTACGTTAGAGTAGGTAGTCAACCCTACCTTCTTCTCATTGCCTCTTGTCATGTAGATGTATCCATAACTACAGGCCAGTTGCTCAACAAGTACTTGCAGATAAGTTATTCTACAATGTCTGCAAGTGGGGCCCACCGGGTGTGTGTAAGGCTTCCAATTGGTCCTGCAAGGTCAGCCCACAGTGAAAGTTAAGAGCCCCCATATTTAAGTTGATGCAACCATCGCATGGCCACCACATGAATTTAGAGGTTTTTGAATGGTTGTCCATTGTTTTCTATGGTGTGGTACCTTAATTATTGTCCTAATTTCTATTTTTAGGATATCCCATTGTCGTTGCAGGCTTCACTTAATGTTGGATGGCATATACGCTATGGTGGTCCCCACCCTAGAAAACAATGAACAATCATAAAAAAAAAAAAAAACATCCAAATTCACTTGGTGTCTCCATCATTGTTTTATTGGATTATTTTTCTAGGGGCGTACAACTTTCATGGTGGGGCTCACGTGATGCCAGTGCACCCCACCCCCAATACTTTATAGAATAATCTTATTCAACAAGACTTGTAGGGTAGTGGGCCTCCCACATCTATCCTCACTCATTAACTTAGCACAATCTTGATTATGTCTACATTACTTTCTTGACATGATGATCTTATTTCCTTACTGATGGATTGAGTCCCTGGCCTGCATCACTAGTTTCGGATGAGAAGCAGATTGTGACCTGCAGGGCTTTATGTGGCCCACCATGATGTATAGGTATTATCAATGCTGTTCATCCATTTTGCCAGATTGTTTTAGGGTACGAACCCACAAATGAGGCAGATTGAAGGCTCAAGTGGACCATAGAGGTAAAACCCATACATCATGGTGGCCCCCACAGAGGCCCTGCCTGGACGGATTATTGTTTTGCCAAATTATGAATCGCAAATTACGGCACCTTTTCAAAATTTTGAGAAAAAATGGCTCTTTTCAATTTTCATTTTAAAACCTAAAATATACAATTTTCATTTTAACTCGTTGAAGTGGGACCATGATAGTCAATTGTAACCATGTATATTTCCATGTGGGCCCATTGTAACCTGATCTTAACCATGTGGGCCCACTGTTAATCAATCTTAACTATCTGCATTTCCACAATGAAACCATCCTTTGACGGTCTTAACTAGGGCTGTCAATGGGCTGGGCTCATGCCAGCAAAAAAAAAATTCAAATAGGCCCTGTCCAAACAGTTCAAAATCCATGCTGAAGCCAACCACTGGCCCAGCTCGTTGACAGCCCAAATCTTAATCATGTGGGGCCTGCTGTTAATTACTCCATCTATATTACATTTTTGAGACCATCATTAGTTGATCTTAACAATGTGGGGCCATTGTTTGATGATCCATCTGTATTTCCACCCTGCTGCCGTCTTTAGACAATCTTAACTAGTGGGCCCCATTGCTTGTCGATCGTAACCATCTATATGTCTGTATGTTTGCGTGGTGCCCATCATTAGATGATCTTAAAAATGTGGATTACTCTCTATCCTTTGTGAAAAGATGAAAATAACCCATGTGTACTTTTAACTCATCCTACAGAGCTATGTGGTGGATCCGGCCTCTTGTAGAAATGCCTGAAACTAGGAAGAGGTCTTGTATCCAAGGCCCTAGCACATTTTTTATCGGGTCAGGCCCCAATCTGACCCACTAAGGAAAATTGTCGGATTTGGTTCAGGTTGGGGTCAACCCGAGCCAAACCAGTTTACCAAATGGGCTAAGGACTTCGCCTGAACCTGGCCACTAAGCTTGAGCCAATGTGACCCCATTTGAATTGTAAGTGGGTTGGGCTTGGCCCGACCCGATCTGATTTGGTCTAAGCAATTGTGATATTAGTTGTGGTGAAAATTGTTGGGTCGGGACAACCAGTAACTTAACTGAGCCTCATTCTCTGGCCTAAGCCCAAACCAATACCCATTTAACCTGCTAGAATCTGGTTCAGAAGTGGATCAGGCCAGTTGATCCACTGGCCAACCTGATCATTCGCCTTCCCTATCTAATCTGTTATCTTAACTGCTGTCAATGGGCCTGGCTCGTATTGGGCTTCATCCATATTATCGAGATGATCCGACGGTGTCGAATTTTGGGCCATGGCCCACAACCAAATAATGCATTATCGATAATCTGATGAGGTAATTTTATCAAATCATATAATAAATTAATAGAAACATGGTCTCGATGAAAAGTTCACAAGCATATTCTTGTGACTTGATACACACCTGGGTCCTTTTACATACATACATGCATATACATATGTGCATGCAGACATGCATGCACGTATGCATAGGACATTATCGTATAAATAGTAATCAGATAACTAAACAAGACGATTATACATTTGAATGTATATATACTTATTTATATCATTTGAAGGACTTATTCTCCACCCAATTACCTGCATCCATTCAACCATTTAAGTCAGAGTTCTGCATTATAAACTAGTATTGGAGCTGAAATTACATTGCATGTGCAGAATGTTTCTGGAGCACTGATTTTAGCATACACCTAGTTGGACATACGAGCAATCCAGTCGATCAATCTGGGCTATCGATCATGTTCAATCCAACCACCTTAAAAATGGAATCATAGGATGGTGTAATCCTAGCCATCTGATTGATAACATGCAAAAATAGATAGCCAATATCATTTTTGATAAAAATGGTCCTACAGCCATTCTTGAGGATACGCGGCCAGACTCTTGTGTGCATTTTGCACCCCCATGAAGAAAGGGTGAAACGAACAAGTTCGTTGAAATCTCATTACATATCATCCAAACATCAAAATATCCACACTAGTTTTCTCCCAAAAATCTTCCGGTGGGCCGCGCCTTGGATTGTTTATTATTTAAAAAGTCACATTTGTTAGAGCATTGTAATGATCTGATCCTTGGGTTGGGAAATGGATGGTTATATGAAAACAGGCCTAATTGGGACGATTTTTTTCTAGATGAAAAGTAGGTTGAACCAAATGGATGGTCCAGATCAATGACATGGATGCCCACGCGTCCAAATGCAACTTGATGCATGTGGAGGTTCCCATACAATTGATGCAATGGATCATTCCCCATCACAGAAACAACATGTGGGAAATCTCTTGTATGGTTGATCAGCCCATTTCTTAGTGTTATAACTGAATTCAAGCAAAGCTATCATTTTATTCTTTACCCAAGATGAAGGGCTGTTTGATCTTGATGTGAATAGTGGGATGCTGCCTCCAGCATGTTTGCTTCGAAATAGTTCCGAGCGTCGAATGACGGCAGTGCGTCGAACTCAGGCGCTGGTAGCACGTTTGATTGCTGGGCCCGCTCGTTTTCGGCTATCTGAGTTCAAGAAAATCAGATGTGTATCAGAGAATGTTTGAAACACAATGCATGATCACCAACAAACCAGCAATGAAGATAGTTTCTACATTGAGTGGAATTTCTAGAAGTGAGAGGAATGCTTTTGTGCAAAAGGTTTTATAGATGATCAAATTATCAAAACAATCTTTGCTGATCGTACCATCAGGGCTCACCTTTGGGTGTCCCTGATTGTTCATATGGTGGACCACTTTACGGATGGCAAGGCTACACAGATATACTCCACTTAGCTGATCTTAACTGCCCGCTGATGGACTTCAAATGGACGGTTTAGCTAACGGTCCATTTTAATGAGAACCCACATATCGTATTACGTACTAAGCTCTACTGGCCTAGATTTTTGGGGCCATGGATCTTTCATCATGGGTATCCCAAATGGACGGTTCACAACTTTGCTTCACAAAAACGTCATACTTGCCAATGAAAAAAAAAAAAAAAAAGGGGAAAAAAAGCCATTTTGCTGGGTTGAGCAGGATGACATCTATCAGTCCAATAATCGATCTAGAACATCTATTTATTGAAAAAAATCACACCACTGGGGCGATCCTAACCGTCTGAAAAAAATAAAATAAAATGGAAAATAGGTCCAATTATCAACTCCAATCATCTACCCTTTCAGGCCCACCTTGGATAGCATTATTCTAAAGCACTTTCGTAGGATGATGCCAGCCATCGAATCTATGGCGCGTAAATTACAGACGGTCATAACAAGAAACAACCAAGACTAAAAAAAGGGTGGTAGGGCTTTTGCATCGTGTCCTGCCTAGTGCGTATGGAATCAATAGACGTCCAGATCGATGATTTGACTGTCTTTGTGGGACAATGCTAACATGCCCAAGAAGGCCGTAAGGTCAAAATGTGACTTCAAAGGGGAGTTATTCGATACTCCGGCTGCGTATGAGACTTGATACACAGGCACTCAGAAATAGTACACGTGGCACACATTCGCTCAAATCACCACAACTAATTACGGAACTCACTTTTGCTATAAATCACAGTTACAAAATGAGATTGGTTGAAAAATCGGAACCTCCATTCGTGGACACTTGTTTATGGAGATAGGTCTACTAGCTATTTTTCATTTTTAACCGCCCAATAAATGTCCACCAATCTGATAGTCAGATAATTAGATAAGCAAAATTTTCGTTTCATGATACATTTAGACGCAACCCATTAATCTGGAGAATTCAATTTAATTTACTTGCATGCCAAGCACACAATTTCTAAGTAATTTCTAAGTGCCCGTGTATCGTCCATACTCCACCAGAGTATCAAACTTTTTCTCTACAATGGGATTTAAAATACCTTAGCTCGAAGGTACAAGTTATCATTCTGTAACTCCATTTCCTGTCCATGTATAGATAGGAAGAATCAGGCAGTCGATTAGAATTAAAAAAATAAAATAAAAATAGATAAAAAATCATATATGGGTTGGGAGAGCTTTTGAATTTATACCCTTTTCTGCATATATTCAATTTCTGCAAATAACAATTCATGCTGATACAAAACAGAAAAGAACATAGAAATCAACAAAGGAGTGTAAAAAAAAAAAGTGCACTGTATTCTTGAGAAACTCAGTGATGGGGTCCACTTAAACAGTTTTGGGTGTGCCCCACCGTGGAGATGTAACATATCCTAACAATGCCATTGGGTGGAGGCCAATCTAACCGTCTGATTAGAGGAATCGGATGTGGACCGTTAAAAAACCATTTACTTGCAGCTGATGAGTGTGATTTTTAGATGGTGGCATCTCCATGGTGGGGTTCAAGATGATGTGGCCCGCATGATGACAATGGTGGGGTTTATTACCTTCTTTGATCTGATACGTGTGATTCCTCGTTCGAGTCTGTTCTCGAGTTGCTTGAGTTCCTTTACGGTGAGTGAACTCAAAGCATCTCCCATTAAGTGCCTGTCACCATGCATAATTACTCCTTTAAGAACTTATAGTAACGAAGCTGCCCTCCTACATGCCACGCCATCAACCAGCGTGCCAGTCGGTAGCAAGGTCCACGCGTCCATCAGGGTGGGTCAAACGTGTAGATTACCTGGTCTGAAAAACGAGGCCTGGGACAGTCATCAGTAGGTCACAGATAAGTGGACCGGCACATTCGAAGGATTTACAAAGTGGGACCCAGCTGATGAATGGCTTGGATCACACCTATGTTCCATCTGGCACGTGTTATGGCATCGTGGCTGTATTACAGCCGCTTGAACTTGGCAAACGGGTTAAAACTTTTGTTCTTGCCTTTAATTTGGTCATGGATCGCACCCGTTAAAGAGACCATCAGTATTCACGTAAGACGAGTCAAATGACCAAAGGGTTTGAGATATTATATAGTGTTTTGTGTGCAGCGTGGTTTCATTGGATCCCTGGATACACATAAGCCGGTGGATCCCCGACAGTGGGGTCCACCTATGTACCTTAAATCCATAAATCCATGCTGTCCATCGGTTTTGACAGATCATTTTATGTCATGATTCAAAAAATGAAGTAGATCCAAATCTTAGGTGGACCACACCACAGGAAGTAGTGGTGATTGAATACCAACCATTAAAAAGCTCTTTGGGGCCATCGGAATATTTATTCGCCACCCAACCTGTTTATAAGGAAGGTCACAAAGATATGGATGAACCGACTATATAAATATCAGATTAATCCAAAACTTTTCTGGCCCACTAGAAGTTTTTAATGGTCAACTATTATTTCCAATAGTGTGATTAACTTGAGATTTGGATATGCTTCATTTTTTGAATCATCCTTAAAATGAGCTGTCAAAACGTATGAAGTGTATGGATGTAAGGAACAGCCGCGGTGGGCCCACAATTAGGGCCCTTTTGGATAAGGCCCATGTTTTATATATTAAATGGCGTTGATTCTTTGATGACGTTTAGGGCCCTTTTGGATACCACCAAATAAGTTACTTTTTCTACTTACAGCGGTGGATGAGTAACTTATTTGAGATATGTAAGTTTGGTTTACGATCAATTATATGCAATTTTTATTTATTTAAAGTTACTTAATTACTTCAGATTAATAAATAGAAATCAAGATAAGCTCTTTAAGGCATAAGTAGCTAAAGTAACTTACTATGGGATCCAAACGCCCGGTACGCGCCCCCTTAGAGGTACAGAATTTGGAAAGTGGATCGGATTGCACACGTAAACTCTATGGGCCCTTTCCTTTATTTTTGTAATTATTTCTCTATGTTCCTGATTATTTATCTCTTTTTCTTTTCAAAAAATTATAAAGAAGAAAAAAGTGCTTTCCAGAAAAAGAAGAAATAAAAGGATTGTTTTCTCCTTAATTATTTCTGTTTTTATCAGAATAATAAGAAAAAAAGAGGTCCCCAAAAAAAGGAAGAAGAATGATTGCTTTTAATGTTTTCTCACGTCAAATTTTTCTCCTTTTTCAGCAAAGAAGGGGAAAAAAAAGAAAACACACGAGTGATTATCTTTGAATAATTTCTGATTATTTCTGTTTTCTTCAGAAAATTAAAGAAGAAAAAAGGAGGATGAAGAAGCATGATTGTATTCAATTAATTTTTGGATTATTTCTCCTTTTTTTATTCAAAAGAAGAAGAATGATTTTTTATATTTCAGTTATTCTCTTATTAACTTTCTTTAAAAAAAAAGTAGAAAAAATGAAGAGGGACAAGGGATCTACTTCCGTACTACTTGGTTATTTTATTATTTTGTATATTTTCATATGTTTATAATTTTGTGTCTCGCCTCCGAGCCCAGCTGGAAGACACCTAGGCGTGTCAACAGCAGGTCTCAGTTTCAGTGCTAATGAGACACACTAACCCCACTAATGGGTGGGAGCAGCGTCTGACTAAGCAAATGGGTGTGTTGCCCGGAGGCGGATTGCGTCCAAACTCAATATGGATGCAAAGCGTCCAAACCGAGATATGGAGGGGCCCACCATGATGTATCTGTTTATCCACTCCGTCCATTCCTTTTTTAAGATCAGGCCAACCACATTAAACCAAGAATGAGGCAGATCCAACGTTGAGGTCGGCCACACCAAAACACGGAGCTCGGCTGCATTAAATGCACCATCATTAAATGCAAGTTTCATTAAATGCGAGGGTAATGTCTGGTGTGGCCGACCTGATCGTTCAATCTGTCTCATTATTGGTTTCATGGCTTAAAATGATCTAAGAAAAGGAATAGACGGAGTAGATAAACAGATATATCACAGTGGGCCCCTCCACAGCTCGGTTTGGACACTTTGCATCCATACTAAGTTTGGACGCAATCGACATCCGTGTTGCCCACCTGACAGGGTGCGTTGCATGACTAACTAAATATATATATGTTTATGAATTTATATCTTGATAAAAATAATAAAAATATATTTTTTGACCCGCCTGGTCGACCACCCGGACCTGATGATCGTACGAGTCCTGGTCGGACTCAGGATGGACATTGATACAAAATCTAGGTCTGAGCCCAACTCATTTATCAATTGGGCTTCTAAAAGCTTGGCCCGTATGGATTTGCATGGGTACGTATGAAACTCACCGATTTGCATTTTGTAGGATTTGTATTTGCTGCCGCAGCTTCGATGCTTCTTGTTGATAGTACTGCACTCAGTGGATGGAAGAAAAACAATAGAAGAAAATGCTACGTGAAATTTCTTGAGTAAATTTTATAGTCTGTCTAGACATGCACAGTGCACTCATGCAGTTATGATTCCTTCAGAAGAAAGATCGATTCCTCTACAACCCCTGTTGTACGCAGGGGCTGCAACAACGGAGCTCTGTGGGGCCAACTATATTGCACGCGTGACTCAGGTGCGCTTCTTATGCTCACCGTACATCTCAAAAACCAGCCCGATCCAAAACTCCGGTGGGCCACAAACCTCTTAAGTTCACCTGGTGTGGCCCACAGGCCGATTTTTGGAGTGTCCATTCATCCAAGTGAGGTGCACCATGATGAGTGGGTTACATGAAATATACACACCATAGTAGGCCCTACACACAAACCTATATATGGCCCTACACCCAACCGAGTGGTGGACCTGATGGACAGTGGATAGTACACATACAAGATTGTGGGACCCACGGAGCTTGGGTGTTGTAGAGAACCACCAATAGCAGAACTCGTGCCAATGTACGTTTAAAAGCTAAGCCTAAATTAGTTGGAGAAAGGTGAAGAAGGTGAGAATGATTGAAAAACAAGGAAAAAGAAGGTACTTGAGAATTGGCTTGCGTGATGGAGGTGGTGTTAGAACTATCAGCACATGCTTTCTTGTACCTCTCTATTGTTGCTTTTATGCTGCACACACAAATATATTGGAACGTTAGTGTCACGAAAGCCTTCATTAATCAAACTAAAGTTGGGTCCCACATGCCCCAAACGTCTCCCATATGTTTATAAACGTCCACTCAAAAAAGAACAAAAGAAAAAGAAATAGAGAAAAAAGAAGAGCATAAAAGGAATAGTTATGACCATCTGATCAGTGTGCTAATGGCCTTTGGCCAGCTAAGGAGTTATTGTAAGGTATATGGTATTGAGGCATTGTCCAAGGCGAGATATGCAGGCACTTCGAAATTGTACATCTGGCATTGATTAAATCAAATTCGAACACCTAAATTGTAGAACGCTATCTCACAAACACAAAATCAGACTGAACTACCAAATCTTTGATTCATGGACAATTGTTCGTTGAAATAGAGCTATTGGATATTGTCATTTATGTCCACCAATCTTATAGATGACCAAATAAGGCTATCTTATAATTTGGACAGTTTGATCAGACATGCCACGAGGTTATATATCTTTGCTCAGTCTCCCACTTGGCCTTTTAATTTTTAATTTTTTTTTTTTATTAATTTTTTTATGTTAGCACACACATCCCACTGTTAGTACACACACCCACACTATTAGTCACTCTTCAATGTTAGCCACCCCCACATTGGGAATTTATCCCAGGACCTCAATGTTGAAACAAGGTCATTTTCACTGAGTCTACCACTGTCCCAAAGGTGTGGGTGTGAGTAAACATCATATCTTGAGCTATATATGGACCTGGGTGTGAGTAAACATCATACCTTGAGTAACAATAGTTTGTAAGTTTTGGAATTGAAAACCTGCTCTAACAACATGCACGTAGAAATAATAATTTTTTTAGCAGGGTTTTCTCTCCCACTTATTGTTCATCTGTAAAGATAAAAATATATAAATATGAAAAACATAATACGATGGCGTGCAAGACCCTGAAAATATAGGCTAACAAAAAACTCTTTGCTAAAGTCAACTCATGTAAAAACTGGGGTTGTGCGGTTTGGGTTGGGTTGCTGAATTCAACCTAGATCCAACCCTACCTAGGATCAGGTGGGTTGGGTCATCCACGTCCTCACCCAAGTTTGAATAAAAACTACCTTTAACTTAACTAAAAACTCTTTATCAAAGCAAAAATTTCACCTATGTAAAAATTAAATGAGTGAAATATTGCACATGGCAAGTCACAGTATATATATGTTCCAGGCATATGGACTTGGGCTTGAGTTAGGTTGGGTTGCTTGAGCCCTCAAATTGAAGTGGATTGCTGAGGCATTCACGACGAAGATGGACCAAAGGAAGAAGCTCAAGATCAAGAAAAATTGACAGCCAATAGCATAGATCGGCTGACTGACGACCCTAGTGTGAGAGTGAGAGGAAGATCGAGAGAGATCAGGTGTAGATCGAGCTCTCCGGGCTGTTCCTCATCAAGTGCAAACCATGTGCGCTGTCCTGCATCTGCTCCGGCCAGAAGCCTGCGATTGTGGGCCAGACAACCTTTGACTAGCCGGGTAAGAGGTCCTCTAATCGTGCATGCATGTTGTTTTCCCCAATTTCTAGTAACTTGAAGTGAATAAGATAAGAACTCCTCTTTGTTCATCCAAATCTTAGAAGTTTTAATGTTAGGATTTGTGCTTGCTAGGTCTTGGAGTCCCTGCAAGTTAGTCGGAGTAGTCTATTCTTGTCCGGGAGTTGTATTTGGGCGCGACTTCGTGGGAGCCTTGGTTTGGCGCCAAGCTCAGCCCCCTTTCGCTGAATCGAGTTGAGGATCATTCGAATCAAGGTAGGTAAACTCATAAATTCTTATTGAAAGTTTAATTAGGATAGAATGTAAGTTATTAACGGTGAATTTGCCATTAATTTAGGGTTTGGAGCTTTTCCCTCAAATTTCCTATGCCTAGACCGCGTCAAAATTGTTAGATTTTGATTTCAAGGGTGAGATCTACCCTTTAGGATTTCTTATGACATTTTTAGTCTTTCAATAATCTCAATACTTGATAATTATGTTGATTACCCTATAAACCATGTAATAACTTCTATAATCTATGTTATATGCGTTAATGTTAGGATCAATTGTGAGAATCCTTATTCTTGGAAATTTGTATATGAACATATAATATATATGCTTAGGCCTTGTATAGGTTGATCCACACACGCACACTCCTTTATATGTTCAAAATTATTTGAATATATTAAACGAAAAGTTCCATCTCTCTATTAAACGGGTGGTAAAAAAATGATATGAATTTCAACCTCTTTTCAAAGTAAAACTCTGTAGCCCCCACCATGATGTATGTGTTATATCCACACCGCTCATTCATCCTTTCAAATCATTTCAGGACATGACCAAAAAATGAGATAGATCCAAAGATCAAGTGGACCACACCACAGATAATAGTAGGTTCAATCGTAGACGCAATTATTCTTATTGTGGGCCACTTGAGCTTTGGATCTGCCTCATTTTTGGGCTCATGCCCTAAAATGATTTGAAAAAATGAATGGATTTGAAAAAATGAATGGATGGTGTGGACATAATGTTGTGAAGGCCTCATTAATGTGCGTGAACAGAGTCCACCAACCGGTCACCCGACCGGTCAGCCAGTGGACAGACTATGCAGTTTTGAGTCCAAAACTCTCTAGACGTTTTTTGAGCTTTTGAGACCAGTCGCCAGACCGGTCGTTGGCAGCTCAGACTGGTCGCCCGATCGGTCGCAGGGTGTTCAGACCGGTCTGGGGACAGGTCTGAGTTGAGGGAGCAGCAAGCAAACCTCTCTGGACTAATCATGACCGGTCGTGCGACCGGTCTGTGATCTGCGGAGATTGTAGTGTTGCGCGGTTTTCGCACTACTTGTTTCTATTTTCGGGTTTCCTCTTATATATATGTTTCCTAATCGTGCTAGACATCATGCTTAGCAATACCTAGCTGTTCTAAACGGGATTAGGGTTATTGAGAGAGGGATTGAGAGGTTGTGTGCTTTGTTCATCTTTGGGAACTACTTGGGTAGTTCTAGCTCTATAATCATCTGAATTCATAATGGAAGTTGTCGCTTTGTGCCGTGGTTTTTTTCCGCAAGGGTTTTCCACGTAAAATTCGTTTGCTTTTGCGTTGATTGATTGTGTGGCTTTGTGGTGATTGTTTGATTTTCTTCGGTGCTTCCGCTGACCGGTTTTCCAACAAGTGGTATCAGAGCTATCGTTGGAGGGTTGAAGAAGAAGTTTTCTGAAACGATCTCATGGCTTCAAGTACCAAGTTCGACGTTGAGAAGTTCTCGGGCAAAAATAACTTCGAGTTATGGAAGGTGAAGATGCGTGCTGTCCTAACTCAGCAAGGGGTTGTGAACGCCCTTGGAAAGCGCCCTGCCAAGATGAAAGATGATGAGTGGACGAAGATGGATGAGAAGGCAATGGCCTCAATCCAATTGTGCCTTGTTGATGACGTCCTCTATAACGTCATGAAGGAGAAGACCGCTGTGAAAACATAGACCAAGCCAGAGAACATCTATGCGAAGAAGTCTCTAGAAAATCGCATGTATCTAACGATGCAACTCTTCACTTTGAAGATGGCGGAGGGGACAGATGTGGAGGACCACATTGGCATGTTCAACAAGCTGATTTGCAAGTTGCTCGATTTTGGTGAGCAGATGAAGGACGAGTATCAAGCCTTGATCTTGTTGAACTCGCTTCCTAGTTCATATGAGTCACTCAGGGACTCGTTGTGTGCGGGTAGGGACACTATTAGTGTCGAGACCGTTGTCTCAGCCCTTCAATCGAAGGCCATGAGACAGAAGAACGGTGATACTAATTCCTCCTCAGAAGCATTGTTTATGAGAGGAAGGAATTCTGAGCGAAGTGAAAGATCGTCACGTTCTCGATCCAAGTCGAAGGGCAAGGGCAAAGGCAAGTTGAAGTGTTGGTGATGTGGCCAACTTGGGCACATGAAGAAGGACTGCAAGAGTCCTAAATATAAGAAGGAGAAGTCAGGTGATTCTTCTAGGGAAGCCAATACCGTTGAAGCCGGGAAGGTGGTAGTGATGTGTGTGAAGTCTTGACGATGTCAAAGGCTGGACCTCTCTGTGATGAGTGGATCATGGACTTTGGGGCCTCATATCACATGTGCTTAGATAAGATCGTCTTTACTTCCTATAGGGAGTATGAGGGAGGCTCGGTATTTCTAGGCGATGACTACGCCTGCAAGGTTGTGAGGATTGGTACAGTGCGCATCAAGATGCTCGATGGGATCGAACAGACCTTGACGGAAGTAAGGCACGTTCCAAGGTTGAGAAAGAATCTGATCTCCCTTGGTGCACTCGAAGCATTGGGGTGCAAGTTCACCGGTTTTGACCGGTTCTGTAAAGTTTCAAAGGGGGCCCTTGTAATTATGAAGAGACAGAGGCATGGAAACATTTACAGGTTGATTGAGAGCACTTCAGTAGGTGGAGCTGCAGCGACTGTAGCGGATTCCACGTCTGCACGTATGTGGCATGCATGCTTAGGCCACATGAGCGAGCGGGGCATGAAGGTACTCTCTGAACGATCTTTGATTCCTTCCTTTAAATCTGTAGACTTTAGTATATGTGAACATTGCATGTATGGAAAACAGTCTAGATTGTCTTTAAAGGGGGAAAACGTGTATGTAAAAGGGTGCTTGATTATGTCCATTCCGATGTATGGGGGCCGTCGCCCGTTATTTTTGTTGGTGGGTCATCGTGGTTCATGTCGTTTATTGATGACTATAGCAGGAAGGTTTGGGTTTATTTTCTGAAAAATAAATCTGATGTTTTCACGACCTTCAAGTATTGGAAGGCGATGGTGGAGAATCAGTCAGGGCAGAAATTGAAAATTTTGGGAACCGATAATGGTGGTGAGTTCACTTCTAGGGAATTTAACATGTATTGTAAAGAGGAGGGGATTGTGAGGCACAACACAGTGCGCCACACGCCAGAGTAGAATGGTGTGGCAGAGCGGATGAATCGGACTCTCTTGGAGAGAGCTCGATCCATGATTAGTAATGCTGGGTTGGGCAAAGAGCTATGGACTGAGGCCGTTAACACGACTTGTTACTTGATAAATCAGTCACCCTCTATGGCAATTGAATGTAAAATTCCTGAGGAAGTGTGGAGTGGTCGTACGCTAGACTACTCAAGTCTGCGAGTATTTGGTTGTGAGGCTTACTCTCATGTACCGTCAGTTGAAAGAGATAAACTAGACCATAGGGCCCAAAAAGGAATCTTTGTTGGCTATGGTGACGGTGTGAAGGGATATCGAATATATAACCCTGTCACACGGAAGATCACCTTGAGCCGTAATGTCAAGTTTGATGAGGGGTCTTTGTTCCGTAAGGATGCTAAAAAGGAACCAGAAACATCAGAATAGGTTGATACTCATGAGGACAGAGATGAGACACGGGCCGATACTGAGGCGCAGATAGAGGTACATGATCAGGTGGAGCAGCCACTTGTGCGAAGAAATCCACCCAGGGATCGCCGGTTAGCGGCAAGGTATAGGGATGACTCGAATGTTGCATTCGCTCTCATTACAGATGAGGGGGATCCGTCTAACTTTGAGGAAGCTCTACAGGATGTAGATGCTGAGAAGTGGAAGACGGCAATGCAAGACGAGATGGACTCCTTGTACAAGAATGAGACTTGGGAGCTTGTGGAGCTTCTAGTGGGCCGAAAAGTGATAGGGTGTAAGTGAATTTTTCGGAAGAAACAGGATATATACAAGGCAAGGTTGGTAGCGAAAAGTTATGCTTAATGTGAAGGCGTAGACTTCAGTGAGATTTTTGCATCGGTTGTGAAGCAAGTATCTATCATGTTCGTGTTGGCGCTGGTTGCCCAATACAACCTCGAGCTGGAACAGATGGATGTGAAGACTTCTTTCCTGCATGGGGAATTGGAAGAGCAGATATACATGATGCAACCAGAAGGTTATACAGTGCAAGGGGCCTAGAATAAGGTTTGCAGGTTGAGGAGATCGTTGTATGGTCTCAAATAGTCGCTTAGGCAGTGGTACAAGAAATTTGATTCCTTCATGATGAGTCAGGGCTTTGCCAGGAGCGAGTATGATCATTGTGTCAATTACAAGACACTAAATGATGAAAAGTTTCTCATACTGGTGTTGTGCGTCGATGACATGCTTATTGCCAGTCATAGCATGTCTGACATCGATGTGTTGAAGACTTAGCTCTCAGGGACATTCAAGATGAAGGATCTGGGGGCTGCAAAGAGGGTTCTTGGCATAGATATTCATAGAGACATAAAGAGGAGCAGGTTATGGTTATCTCAGAAAGAATACCTTGAGAAGGTATTGAAAAAGTACGAGATGGACAAGTCCAAACCGGTTAGCGTTCCCCACGTGGCTCACTTCAAGCTTTCTTCTGAACATTGTCCCAAAACGGATGAAGAAAAGCATGATATATCTCGTGTGCCCTATTCAAGTGCTGTGGGCAGTTTAGTATATGCCATGGTCTGTACAAGACCAGATATTTCACAGGCTATGGGTGTTGTAAGCCGATACTTGTCTAACCCGGGTAAACAATATTGGGAAGCTGTGAAATGGCTACTTCGATATATTCGGGGTATGCAGGACTATGTCTTGATGTTTGAGAAGTCAAAGGACAAGTTGGTTGGTTATGTCGATTCTGATTACGCAGGTAGTGTGGACAATAGGAGATCGACTTCAAGGTACTCGTTTGTATTAGAGGGTGGAGCGATTAGTTGGATGTCTAAGCATTAGTCGGTGGTGGCTCTTTCTATTACTGAAGCTGAGTATATGGCAGTGACAGAAGCTTTCAAGGAAGCTGTTTGGTTGAAAGGGATGATAAATCAGTTAGGGCTTCAGTAGGAAGCCGTGCCTGTTAATTGTGATAGCTCAAGTGCTATAAATTTGGCTAAAAATTCTGTTTATCACTCACGTATTAAACACATTGATGTGCGTCACCATTTTATTCGACAGGTGCTTGAGGAAGGAGATGTGACTCTGGACAAGATTCACACCAATGTGAATCCGGCGGATATGCTGACCAAGGTGGTCCCTACAGAGAAGTTTAAGTTCTGTGTAACTTCTCTAGGATTGGCGAAGGCTTAACGAAGACGCAGCGATGCATGAGAAACGGCTACTATGATTGATGATGAGTTTAGTTTTTTGAAGAGTAGAAGAGATGGTTCAAAGTGTAATGATGCCTTGGTGGAGTTTGTTGTGAAGGCCTCATTACTGTGCGTGAACAGAGTCCACTGACCGGTTGCCCGACCGGTCGGCCAGTGGACAGATTACGCAGTTTTGAGTCCAAAACTTTCTGGACGTTTTTTGAGCTTTTGAGACCGGTTCGTAGGGTGCTCAGACTGGTCTGGTGACAGGTCTGAGTTGAGGCAGCAGCGAGCAAACCTCTCTGGACTAATCACGACCGGTCGTGCGACCGGTTTGCGGTCTGCAAAGATTGTAGTGTTGCGCGGTTTTCGCGCTACTTGTTTCTATTTTCGGGTTTCCTCTTATATATATGTTTCCTAATCGTGCTAGACCTCATGCTTAGCAATACCTAGCTGTTCTAAACGGGATTAGGGTTATTGAGAGATGGATTGAGAGGTTGTGTGCTTTGTTCATCTTTGGGAACTACTCGGGTAGTTCTAGCTCTATAATCATCTGAATTCATAGTGAAAGTTGTCACTTTGTGCCGTGGTTTTTTCCTGCAAGGGTTTTGCACGTAAAATTCGTCTGCTTTTGCGTTGATTGATTGTGTGGCTTTGTGGTGATTGTTTGATCTTTTTCGGTGCTTCCACTAACTAATTTTTCAACACATAACACATACATCATGGTAGGGCCCACAAGATTTTGGTACATATATAGTAGGGTACTCAATGTGAGACTTTTTAGGAGAATGTGTATTTCCAAGGAAATAAAAAGATCAATAATCATTACTTATTTACCATTGACTACATATATGCATTCACTTACTCTCATTTCTCAACTATTAAATAGGCCCTAAATAAAAATAAATGGTGGGTATTTAATTCTAATTGTTCCCTATGGTGTTTGCCTGTGAGTGGGTTAGATCTCATGAAAGTTCCTTTGGCATGGCTCATGGTTTGTTAAAGAAACCCAGCTAGATGCTTAGGTGCAATTTACCAAGGCTTGTTAGAAGAGCTGCTTGATCCCTAAATCCTCTATAACACCTTTTTTACATGAATTCAGATTGTCTGTTCGGATTTAATAGGATTTTTCTATTTAGCGTGACTTGATTGGTCTAGCTTAGCACTGACGTTGTTGGCACTGAGCATTGCTGCATTTAATGCAGACCAATCAGGTTAGCGGAAAATAGGAAAATCCCGTTAAATCCGAACAGATGATCCAGATTCATTTTACATAGGCCGTACCGTAACAACTAAGCTTGTGGAGCCCACCATGTTGTGTATTTGTAAAAATACACTGTCTCCATCTTGTTCTTTTCTCTATTCTAGCCCCTTAAACAAAAATCAATGAGATCAACAACTCATATGAGCACACAATAAGAAATAATGGAACGGGATGTCAATCATAGGTTTGTTTGTGGGGCCATTAAAGTGTGTATCTTTCATCAAAACTATTAATTAAGTGTAATTCACCAAGGTAAAGTGAAAATAGATAAATCACATTCAGTATCAGGCAGGCCACACGGTGTGAACTTAGAGATTCTAAAAGCAATTTTACATTTTTTTCCATCTTTATGGCTCATGAGATTTTTTATAGGGCTAAATTTTTTTTATGTACGGTGAAAAAAGGTTTCTCACTTCAAGGACGAAGTTGATCTGCATATAAATCGTGATTGATCTCACAAATCTTGGGTGTTTTACTCGGTTGGGTAAACCAAGTGTTGTAAACTATTCCAGTATGCTTCGGGGAGAGATAAAGTAGATACAAACCATTGAGTGATATTTGATGGTGTAATCTTATTCATTATGTTAAGCAGGCACATTTTTAAATTACTGAAACATCTATAATTTTACTTAAAATGCCTTTTTATAAACTTTAAGGGGGTATTTGTTTTCCAATTCCATCCGGTGAGTGTAAATGGGTTCGGGTCCTTGCCTCGTTGGTTGACTCTGTAGAGTTTCAACAAGGGGTCTGGGGTTTGAAATCCATTAGTGGTGAAAATCCACGCTGCTGACAGCACCAGTGGGTGCATTGCATGATTGGGTGGGTGGGTTGCATGACTGACCCCCAAAAAAAAAAGAATTCATCCATTTTACCGTAATGTTTAAAGGCATGAGCAAAAAAAGAGGCAAATTCGAAGCTCAAGTGGCCCACACTGTAGGATATCACACTAATAAAAGGTTTTTAATTGTGGGCGTCGAACCCACTGTTTCATGTGGCATGGTCCACTTGAGCTTTGGATCTCCGTCAATTTTGGGTTCATGCCCTAAAATAAGCCCACAAAATGGATGGATGTAGTAGAAAAGTTACATATATTATGGTGGGTCCATATGAAATTTGCACAATTCTTAATTTTAATGTTTAAAAAACAAGCTATCATTGTGAAAAATGAAAAAAGAAAGTGAAGGAATTAAAGTGTAATTAATTAATATTCATTTGCACGAGGTAATCGAAAAACAAGTACCCCAAGCATACAAAGTTATCAGACAGCAGGAGGTTTTTCTCCTAGTGTTGGCGTTATAATAGAAGAGAACATGATTACTTATGAGAAAGTGAGTTAAGGTTGCGTGACGAGAAAGGCAATGTACTCCAACGAGGAATCGACAAATGGGAAGCTGACACCGTTTGGGCTGGGGAAGCCTTTTGTCATCTCAGAAGGCAGGAGAGACGACATTAATATGGCCACATTGTCGAAGAAAAAAGAAAAGAAAAGAAATCTGTAATCTTCTTTTTTCCGTATAGTCCGGTACACATGAGAATACCACTCAGAGCAAATACATCCCACGTGCATGCGAAGAAATTGATATCTACACCCACTCCCTGCTAGTTAGCTTACGCCCTCTTTCCATTTTGGTAATTGAACTAGTACGACTGGGTGCAGGTAAGCCAACCCATTAAAATGGAACAAAAGGGTCTCTTACACGTTTTCAAGCACCGGAAAAGACAGCCAGGAAGATCTGGATGATCTGATACAAGGATTCAAAGCACTGGAGAAACAGACAAAGGGGTCTCTTCCAGGTTTCTAGCACAGGAAAAGAAAGCCTGGAGGATCTGATACAAGGAGTCAAAACACGAGAAAAGGAAGGAGAGCCCTTAGGAAACAAAAGGTCTGGTGCAAGCTCATAGCAATTTAAAGGAAAGTAAGACAGACCCACCAAGGAAAATCAGCCAGGAGAGAGACTTGTAACGCATGCACCCTTCTCGAAATTTTCGTACTAGAAAAGAACAGAGAAGAGTGTATGCATGAAAAATAGAGGGTGTAAATATCAGTCCCAAAATGGTAAGAGTTTCTCTATTTGTTTATTTTACTTTAAAAAATAAAAATAGGGTTTTCACCCCTTCCATATTAAGGATCCATATAATGGTAGAAAGTAGATCTTGAGCCCTTCCAATCCTAGCCCTATATAATAAAAAATGAAAGAAAATATCATTAGAGCTAACCAACTATAAAACCCTAGAGAACAATAAAAATGCATGTTTCCTAAACTAGTAGAAGGAGCAAGAGGGGAAAAAGAAATCCAATGCTAAAGGCTTACATCTAATGTCAGGTGGCACACGTGTAGGATATCGGGATTGTTCATATACGGTGGTTTACCATCCATAAGGTGAAAATCACACTAGTCTGATGATCTTAGCCATCCAATGTAGGGGCCTAATCAATGGCCAGAATCGCTGGTTGTTGTGATGGGTAGCACTGGGTGCTCGCTCTAAAATCTAAATAAATCAAGAAAAAAAAAACAGTGACATGCCTGCAGTGCATGACCATCCTCACGTCACGCATGAACACAGACATTGTACATATGGCATGCATATTCAACAAACCAAAGTGTCCACGTCATGGTCTCCAATGTAGATGGGACACAGCTCCAAACTCTGATTGCACTGTCCAATCCTACGATCACTTAACATTTGCCATTAGCTCATTTTTGCAGATTAGCCGTCCATTTGATTGCCACCAATCATAGAATTTGGACCAAGTGCTTACAGTTATTTTTTATTTATTGTGATTTCCAGAACTTGGACAGTCTGGATTGAAGTTCATGCATATCACACACACGATGGGAGTCTGAAGGATTATACATGAACTTGCGCTGCCAGAGTATCAGAAAACTCCTCTCTTTCTCTCTCGATCTCTTCTTTCTAGAGGGTCTCCAGCGATAACGATGTAAAATTCAGAAAGAGAAGGAAAACAATACACACAAAAAGAGAGAGTTCCAAGACGGTCCACCCCGCTAATAACTTCCATCCAACCCTTCAAATAAGCTGGGCCCACAACAAGGATTTCCTTTTGTAAAAACTCAGAGCATGCGCTTATTAAATGGGTCACAACATAGAACACAATATTTATCCATTGATAAATAACGAAATACAAGTGTGGTCCACTCAGTGAGTGGATGTGTCTGAGTTTTTCCTAAGGTAATGGCAGTGATTGGGACAACTTGTTGAACAGGTTGGATTTCATAAACACATGAAAGGTTGGAATCAGCAATATGCTGGTGCACTGTAAATTATGGTTCAACGAGCTGGACTTTTTTGTCTTTTCTTTACCTCTCATATGTATATGCATACGTTCATGCATGCGCATAATATAAAAGAGAAGTTATCAAGTCCAAACAGCTGGAGCACACGTTCCGGTCTAGTTAGTAGATAATTTTCAACCTGTTGAGTTTCTAAGAAATCCAACCCTTGAATAGATTGACCCCACCATGAGGATTGCTTATTATAAAAATCAGCCACATCTACTTATTAGGTGGCACACATTGTAGAAAACAATATCAAGACATTGAGAAATATCAAAACAAAAGTATGATATTGTACGGATTGGATGTTCACACATGAAAATTGGAAGTTAGGGACTGGTAGACAGAGAGAGAGAGAGAGAGAGAGAGAGAGAGAGAGACTGCGTACTGGACAACCAGTTTTGAGTATCCAACATGTGATGACAGAGAGTTTGTTTTAGAAAGAGTTGCAGATCCTGTCATTGCATTTAAACCTGAAGATGCTAAAGCGAATTTATTGCTTATAGTTTGGAAACCCCATTTTTGGCAGTGTAGTTTTTGAAATTATAATCACGAAAGAAAGAAGCTGCTAGAGCCTGAAACAGGCTTTCTACTGTCTAATAATCCTCCCTCAGAAAAGAGCTCTCTATCTAGGAATAGAACATCACAGACAACAGTTTAGCTTCTTATTTCAAAGATGATCCGAAGTATAAACAACAACAACAACAACAACAACAACAACAGTCAGAGGGGACTGAACTATATACCCCAGCTTTTGATGCATCCACCCTTTATACTTTGGGTTAGATTAGTCTCAGAGTGCAGACTGTCCTATACGTGAAAAAAAGATGGGGGTGTACATGATAATCCCACATAAGTGTATAGCCCAGCCAACGTACATGCCAACCAGCACACGTTTTAGTCTAGCACACGTGTGAGATCCGGGCCTTCCATCAGGTGGGGGCCACTATGTTGATGTACAGGTCCAAAAGTGTAGATCCGTCCACTCATCAGGTGGGGTTTCTGTGTGTGTTTAAGAAATAGATGGTAAAGCAAGTTTTCTAGTCGTCCAAATGGTTCATACTCTGTCAATAACTTGATGAGTGAACCTGCCAGATTATTGGGTGAGGACATCTAGATGGGGTCCACATAATGAGAGGCTTGGAATGTACACCACATTGAGTGCTGTAGTGTACAGATCGGTTATCTCGATTAACATTAACAATGTTCCGTTCTCTTAAAATCCCTAACACAGAATCAATTGACAGCATTTCAGAGAAAAACATGAAGAACTATCCGAAGATGAAGTGAAAAAAAGAAAGAAAGAAAAAAGAAAAGAAAAGAAAAAGAAACATGAGATATATAGAATTCACGGATATTTAAATGTTTTTCCTTTTTCTAGTTTTCTACTTCCTTCTAGTCTCAAAACGACATGAAATATTAGAGACTATGAAATTAGAGAGAAAAAGATTCAGAAATAATAATATCTTCTTACTTTACATTTCATTTCTAGCTCAAACAAACAAGAAATGATAAAACGTAATAGACAACCAATACATTTCTAAAAAGAAAAGCATTAAGTAAGAAATCTAAATGGTCTTCATCCCAAATCCAGGATGGATTGCACAAAACTCAGTTTATTCTACATCTCTCACAAGAAATTCAAAGCTACCAAACACAAAGATGCAAGAGAGAAGAAACCCACCAAAATCGATTACTCCAAAATAATCCAATCCTTTTTTTTTTTTATTTTATCTATTTTTCATTAAAAGAAAGAAAAAGATAAATTGGGCAAATGGGTTACTTATTCTCAAAATGAATTGTTAATTCAAGTCTATTTCTGCCATAGGAAAAAAAAAGAATCGAACGAAATGGGTAGAGAGAAAAGGAAATACCTGCTGTTGGAGTATTCGTAGAGACGGCCGCGGCTTGAGAAGACAATGAGGGCAACTTCGGCATCGCAGAGAACAGATAATTCATAGGCTTTCTTGAGAAGGCCATTCCTTCGCTTGCAGAAAGTAACTTGACGGTTTGTGGTATTCTCAATCCTTTTGATTTCAATCTTACCCCTCCCCATTTCAGGATTCTTGATCTTTCTCTTCTCTTCCCTTGTTCTAATTTTTCTCTAGTTTTCTTGATTTTCTCTTCTTGAATAAACAGATAAAGAGAGAGAGAGAGAGAATGAGACATGAGAATGAATAAATAAACAAATAAACAGAAATATGTTTTTTCGTTTCTTTGTTTTTCTCAATAATTATACTAACAGTGAAAAAACAGCCAGCGAAAAGCAAGGAGCTCTCTCTCTCTCTCTCTCATCTTTTGATTATCTGAATAGTGTTTTTATGTATGGTTACGCTAAAGAAGCGGAAAAACAGGCTTTCTTTTTCATGAATAAAGCTTTCTGTAAAAAAAAGGAGAGAGAGAGAGAGAGATAAAGAGAAGAATTCTCGAGATAGGGTGAGAAATCATCCAAAAAAAAAAAAGCACAAGATTGAGCTTATGAAACTACATTGAACACGCAAACACCTCAAAACGAGAACGAAGTTATCACATCGTTTTCTTGATTAATTGAAAAATGATTTTTCAAAACCATCCGGAAACGTAATGAGAATGAGCTCCTAAAACTCTAGTTTCGGGTCCGGGTCTGGGGAAATCATCTCAAGCAATTGCTAAAAATCACAACAAAGACCTAGTTAATTTAAAACCTACATCAAAATATCGCCTGAAACTCGCGAAAAATCACCAAATCTACATATTCTTCCGAAAATCGGCCAAAAATAAAAGAAAGAAAGAAAAAACTAGATTCAAATTCAAGCTCAAACGCGAAAAAAAGAAAGGAGTATTTCACGCGAGAATTCCAGCTCGAATAAACGAACAATTCGCAGGACTTCAGCAACATGATGGCAGAAAAAAAAAAATCTCGTGGAAATTCGAAAAAAAAAACCCTCGAAAAGAGACTGATTTTTCGTTTTCCATTACGAAAATCGGAACGATCAGCTCCAAAGGATCGCAGGTCTTGTGAAAAAAAAAAGGCTTTCCTAGCGAGAAATAACATCTTCTTACAAGAAAAAAGCCATCTCCGCTTCCAAAAATCGGCACGATCAATTAAAAAACCTGATGATTTTTTTGAAAGTTCGCGCACCAGTAACGAGAAAATCGAGAGAAACTGTGAGAAGCAGTTCTGGTATTCTCTTCTTACCAAAATTATCGAGCGGAATGGCACGATTTTCTACGGATCGTGGGCGAGGATTCGTTTGGATCGGTATCGAAATGCCTCGGAACAAGCGTCTAGGGATTTCAACGTCTGCTTTCCGACTTTCTCAGCTTTCGGAAAATTCAGAGAGAGAGAGAGCTTTGCCAGACGCCGAATTCAATATCTCACTAAAGCGTGTTTATATACGTGAAATAATTTGATACTCAGGCAAGATGTGAGGCTTAATACGCACTCACTCAGATAGCATCCACGTGGCATATATTAACTCAACCTAAGTTGTCTATATCGATCTTAGTTCTTAGTCCTAACAAAAGGTCGATTGAACAATCTTGATTCGTGGAGACTTTATTTCTATTTGTTGAATTAGGATAATAGGCCTTTTTTCATCTCATCCATCCAAAACAAGTGTCCATCCAGCGATTCGTTTAAGGGTAATTTTTAGTTTGTGGTCAATCTAAACTGTTGTTCCATACAATTTGAATGGTTTAAATGAAGTTTTTTGCTTGCTAACTGTGGAAGTCTCTGTTACTGTCTGTCAATCATCACACTTTTAGAATACCAAGAGGTTCTTTTTTTAATCTTCCCGAGAGTTACTTCCATACTCTGACAGATGCTTAAGCATGCACGTGGTTCAAAATAGGGGTCGTTTGGATGCTTACATAATCCTGTACTTCACAATGGCATGTAGTAGTCAAAATCCTTTATGCATGGTGGAGAGGAAAATTAGTACACAAATTCATAACACGACAGTTAAGCAAAGATAGTCAATTTTACCTTGAAATGGTTGGATAGACTAGGATGCGGATTTTCCTGTGAAAGCCTTTCACAAGAAGTCCTTATTAGGGGAAGGTAGGTGGGCCCACCTTGAGCTTTGTGAGAAATCCACCCTGTCCTCCAGATAATTGTAGGACATGGGATCAAAAATTAGACAGAACTAAAACTCATGTGGGCTGGACAATAGAAAACAGTGAGAATTGAATGTCCACCGTTGAAACATTCCTAGAGACAAAAGTTTGGATCAGACTAATATTTTTGTGTTTTCAGTTCATCACAGTAGGAATGCCCTTATGAATGGTATGGATGGCATAGAAACATCATGGTGGACCCTAAGAAGGTTTCAACGATGGGCACTTCTCTACCCATTGTTTCCTATGGTGCAATCCACTTGAGTTTTGGATCTGCCTCGTTTTTGGTCCCATGTCCTAAATTATCTAGAAAAACTGATGGACCAGGTGGATTTCTCATAAACATCAAGGTAGACCCCACCTAGCTTCTCGTCATAGGAACTAAATTAGAGATAGACGGTGCATTATAAACATTTTTTTAAAGAATGATGGGAGCACATCATCTATAATTTTTTGAGTTAGGCAAAAACATTTTCCATTTTCCACATAATGGGAGGGGTGCCACACCCCTCGCCAAAATGGCGTGTGCTTAAGAGGGATTAAGAGGTATGGAATTGCATTTGGCTTCGTGCAAATTCCATGTGATGCTTGGAGACAGGGAAAGGAATGGTATTAGAACGGGATTGCATTTGGTCCCATGCTAGATTTATGGCGGATTTTGAAATCCACTACATCTGCGAGCCCCACATTGATGCATGGGTTTTATCCATGGGGTCCATCCATATGCATTCTTTACACTTGACATTTGAATTGCATATGCATGCAAGTGATTGACATCAGTTACAAATATGGTCCATTGATTACAAATCCATCATCCACCAAATAGAGTTTTGCTTGATACAATATTTTTGCTTGAGGAAGAATCTGATTCCAAACATGGGGATTGGATGATCAAAATACAATGGCCTTTTTATACATGCAATCATTGTACAATAATAGTGTTAATCCTATCTAATGCAATTCTATACCATTTAATCATGCGGGCCAAACAAACCCTAACAAAAAGAATACCAAGGATCCCACATAAAACCAATCAAACCAAAACAAAATATAGCTACTGTAAACTTGATGAAGAATCTTGTACAAGAATACAATGTTCTTTGCACATTCATCTTTTGGTGAAGGTGGGTTGGAGCTTCTATAATGTATATTAGATAAATGTACTAGTAGAATACATATACACACATGCATCAGATTTGACAGATGGTTTGAATGTGAGAATGTTTATGTCTAAGCACTTGTATATGCCACGTGTTATAAATGCTATATGTGTCACTAACCATCTTAAACATTCGGCATGTTTCACCACTTAACTATTATATATGCTTGCCGTGCACAAACCCATAATCAAATTAGTTGAACAATATTCATAACCTCTACTTATGGAAACAAGATATACAATTCAACTAATAAGTTTATCATGTTCTATAGGGACTGCTTTACCATGTTTCCAACCCTGCTGTATGATCTACCTTATCAGGTGATGTAAACATGCTCTGGCTCAAAAGTAAGTTCTACTGATCAAGTGGACTGCACTTAAAAAAGAAAAGAAAAGAAGGTGAAACTATCCCACCTTATCTTTATTTCAGTAAAGAGATATACAAGCAAGCAATTCGGGTGGGTTCCAATAAAAAAAAAACCGGGCCTCACTCATCGTATGACTATATAAACATTCCTCCCAAAGAGTAGAACAAGAACAAGCCTGTCACAAATTGTGGGCTGTACTAATATGCAGAATAGCGACTAATCAACTTTCTAGCCACAAATGTTTTCCGTGCTTGCGTGACCCAATTGAAGAGTTGATCAAACTGAATTTTGGGACAGGAAAGGTTTAAAATTACTCTCTCTCTCTCTCCTTTTTTTTTTTTTTTTCCTTCTTCTTCTTCTTCTTCTTTTGGACCCCTTGGTTTATTTTATATAAATTCTGCTGTCAACTTACACCTAGCTGGGGATAGAAGGAAAACCCCAACTTCAAGTCAATACAATGAAAGCCGGACCACCTGCAAGGGAAAAAATCCACCGAGCTATGCCAATTTGCTTTCATCCAACTGCATGAATTGGCACTCCCGTCGACCTTAGAACTCCCTCATCTTCAACAGCAACTGGACGAGGAAAAAGCCTGCTGTCATCATTTACCTGGATTCCCTCAAACCTGCTGTCATTCCTTTTGCACCCAAAGTTCCCAACTACTTAGTTGCTCAGATGTCTCAGGACATGTCACTTTGGCAAGAGTACTGCCACGAATCTCTTCTCAGTCTTTCCTTGGCCGGGTAAATCGCCCTGGAAGTTATGATCATCTTGACCTAGCTAACCTAGTTCACCGAGCAGATTTCCCACGCGGTTTGGCTTGAAATGCTGCCACTAGCCAGGTGGCTAGTGGTCGGTGCTCTGTGGGCCCATGGTAATGTGTGTTTTATCCATGCTGTCCATCCATTTTTCCAGGTCATTTTAGGACTTTATCCGAAAAAAAAAGAAAAAAAAAAGAGTGGGATGAGTACTACATCACGATAAAACAGTAGAGATTGAATGTCCACCATGAAAACCTCCTAGGCCAAACTGTAATGTTTATTTGACATTCAACCTGATGATTAGGCCATACAGACTAGATGAAGGAAAATAAATAAATATCAGCTTGATCCAAAACTTTTGTCACCCCATGAAGTTTTCAATGGTGTGTTCAATGTACACAATTTCCTGTGATTGCGGTCCATTCATTTTGGTATTATACCATAGAACGATTTAAAAAAATTGGATGAACAACATGGATGATGCACATACATCATAGTGGGGCCCATAGAGCACCGACTACTCACTATTGGCTAGTGCTAGGGTAAGAGAAACAACCACTTGCTCTAAAAGCTCAAGCCATCAATGTATATCAAAGGACTTTAACACTCCAGCCATGGTAGATTATCTTAAAAAGAGCAACTATATAGGTGCCTAATCATTCCAACAAGAAATTAGATTCATCATTATCTCGCTGCATTCATAATTACTTTAATTGGTGTGTTACTCTCTACTTCTTGATTTATTATTGTTTGAATATTTTCATACTATTATTTCTATTGGTGGAGGCTTCAAACTTGATTTATTATTGTTTGAATATTTCCATACCATTATTTCTATTAGTGGAGACTTCAAACTGTGTAAAACCACGATCCACTGACCGGTCATCCGATCGGTCATTTTTTGGACAGAATCGCATAGCAAGTCTCTGAATAATTTTTTGGAGTTTTCAAACTGATCAGACGATCGGTTTGTAGGAGGCTCTGACCGGTCGTATTTGAGGCAGAGTGGGTCGATTTTAAGTGGAACTCTTTGGACAGATTTCACACTGCAACCGACTCGTCGGCCATGGGCTACGATCGGTCAGCAGGTGTGGCGGTGTTCGGTATGGCTACGCGGTTTTGCGTAACATGTTTCTATTTTCGGTTGGAAGCTTATATAAACACTTCCTAATCATGTTTAGAAGTATCCTAAGACATGCCAATGAGTCCTAATTCGAGATTATGATTTGGGGAGATGATTGTGAGGTTTGAGAGTGCTTTGTTCATCTTCTGGGTTTGCTTGTGGGTATATTATCTCTGTAATCTTCTGTTATTCATTGTGTAGGTGTTGCTTTGTGCCGTGGTTTTTTCTCGTGAGGGTTTTCCACATAAAAATCAGATTGTCTTTGTGTTGATTACGTGTGTGTCATGTGGTAATCGTTTGGTTCTTCTCGGTGCTTCTGTTGACTTGTTTCCCAACAAGTGGTATCAGAGCAATCGTTGGGAAGTTGAAGTAGAGAATTCTGAGATGATCTCATGGCATTGAGCACAAAGTTCAACGTGGAGAAATTTTTCGGCAAAAACAACTTTGTGTTATGGAAGGTGAAGATGCGGGCCATCCTAACTTAGCAAGGGGTTGTGAATGTCCTTGAAAAGTGACCGAAAGACATGGGTGATGTAGATACATGGACCAAGCTAAAGAACATATACGCGAAGAAATCTCTAGAGAATTGGATGTATCTGATGATGCAGCTCTTCACTTTGAAGATGACGGAGGGGACCGATATAGAGGACCACATCAACACTTTCAATGAGCTAATTTGCAAGTTGCTCAATATTGGTGAATAGATGAAGGACAAATATCAAGCCTTGGTCCTGCTGAACTCACTTCCTAGTTCATATGAGTTGCTTAGGGACTTGTTATACGCGAGTAAGGATACTATCAGTACTGTTGAGATTGTAGTATCAGCTTTCTAGTCGAAGGCGATGAAACAAAAGAGCGGTGACGTTGATTCTTCCTCCGATGCACTGATTTTGAAGGGAAGAAATTTAGAGCGGGGTGAATGATCGTCACGTTCTCGATCCAAGCCTAAGGGCAACGGCAAAGGGAAGTTGAAGTGTTGGGGGTGTGGCTAAGCTTGACATATGAAAAAGGACTGTAAGAGTCTCAAGAGTAAGAAAGAGAAGATAAGAGATTCTACAAGGAAAGCCAATAACACTAAGGGATTGGACGGTAGTAGTGATACGTGTTAGGTGTTGATGGTTTCGAAGTCGGGATTTCTCGGCGATGAGTGGCTCATGGACACCGGGGTCTCGTACCATATGTTCCTCGATTTGAGCGTATTCCACTCATACAAGGAGTGTGAAGGTAGCTCGGTACTTCTAGGTGATGACGACGCCTGTAAAGTTGGGAGAATTGGGTCCGTATGTATCAAGATGTTCAATGGGATTGAACAGACCTTGACGAAAGTGCGGCATGTTCCTAAGTTGAAGAAAAGTATGATCTCTCTTAGTGCACTCGAGGCAATGGGGTGCAAGATCCCTATTTTAATCAGCAGTGCAAAGTTTCGAAGGAGGCTCTCATGATTATGAAAGGACAGCGATATGAGAACCTTTACAAGTTGATTGGGGTTACTTCATCAGATGGAGCTACAAGGATTGTAGCGGAATCCACGTTGGCACGTATGTAGCATGTATGCTTAAGCCACATGAGTGAGCGGGGCATGAAGGTACTCTCTGATTGTTCCTTGATTCCTATTTTTAAGAATATAGACTTTAGTATATGTGAGTATTGTATGTATGGAAAACAGTATAAGGTATCATTTAAAATCAGAAAATATGTTTGTAAAAGAGTATCTGAGTATGTTCATTCAGATGTATGGGGGCTGTCGCTCATTGTTTCTGTTGAGGGTCATCATTGTTTGTGTCATTCATTGATGACTTTAGCAGGAAGGTGTGGATTGACTTTTTGAAAAATAAGTCAGACGTTTTTATCACTTTCAAGCACTGGAAAGTGATGATAGAAAAACAGACAAGTCAGAAATTGAAAGTGCTGAGAACCGATAACGGTAGTGAATTCACTTCTACAAAATTTAATCGACATTGCAGAGAGGAAGGTGTCATAAGGCATGATACAGTGCACCACACACCGGAAGAGAATGGTGTGGTTGAGCAGATGAACCAGACTCTTTTGGAAAGAGCCTAATTCATATTAAGTAATGCTGGGTTGGGTAAAGGGCTATGGACTAAGGCCGTTAACACGGCTTGTTACCTAATTAATCGGTCCCCTTCTATAGCTATAGATTATAAAATTTCTGAAAAAGTGTGGAGTGGTTGGTTTTTAAACTACTCAAGACTGCGTGTGTTTAGTTGTGAAGCTTACTCTCATATACCGTCGGTTGAGAAAGATAAGCTAGACCAAAGGGCCAGAAAATGTGTCTTTGTTGGCTATGGTGATGGAGTGAAGGGTTATAGATTGTATGACCATATCTCACGAAAAATCACCCTGAGCTGTAATGTCAGGTTTGATGAGAGTTCTTTATTCAGAAAGGATGCACCAAAGGAACCAGAAAAATGAGAGATTGTTGACATCCAGGTTGACAAAGAGGAGACACGGGCCATACTGAGATGCAGATAGAGGTACAGGATCAGGTGGAGTAGCCACCTGTGCGAAGAAATTCACCTAGAGATTACAGGTTATCGGTAAGGTATAGAGATGATTCAAACATTGTATATGCTCTCATTATGGATGAAGTGGATTCTTTTAACCTTGAGAAGGCACTACAGGATGTAGATGCTGAAAGGTAGAAGGCGACTATGCAAGACGAGATAGATTCTCTGTATAAGAACGAGACTTAGTTTGTTGAGCTTCCTGTGGACCGTAAAGTAATTTGGTACTAATGGATTTTTTGGAATAAACAAGATAGATACAAGGTAAGGTTGGAAAGTATATTCTCAGCGGGAAGGTGTAGACTTCAGTGAAATCTTCGCGCCAGTAGTGAAGTAAGTATCTATCAGGTTTGTATTGGCTTTGATTGCCTAATACGACCTCGAGCTGGAACAGATGGATGTAAAGATTGTTTTCCTGTATGAGGAATTAGAAGAGCAAATTTACATGGAGCAACCAGAATGTGATGCAGTACAAGGGATTGAGAACAAAGTTTGCAGGTTGGGGAGATGAGCAGGTTGGGGAGTTGTATGGTCTCAAACAGTCGCCTAAGCAGTTGTACAAAAAGTTTGATTCATTCATGATGAGTCATGACTTTTCCGGGAGCGACTACAATCACTCTGTCTATTGCAAGACAGTAAGTGATAAGAAGTTTCTCATACTGGTGTTATACGTAGATGATATGTTTATTACCAGTCATAGCATATCTAATATCGATGTGTTGAAGACTCAGCTTTCAGGGACATTCGAGATGAAGGATCTGGGGGCTGCAAGGAAGGTTCTCGGTATAGATATTCATAGAGACATGAAGATGAGCAGGTTGTGGTTATCTCAGGCCGAATACCTTAAGAAAGTGTTGGTAAAGTATGGGATAGACAAGTTCAAACTGGTTAGTGTTCCCTATGCGGCTCACTTTAAGCTTTCTTTTGAACAATGTCCTAAAACAGATAAAGAAAAATAGGTTATGTCTCATGTGCCCTATTCAAGTGTTGTGGGTAGTTCAATGTATGCCATTCTTTGTACTAGACCGGATATTTCACAAGCTATGAGTATGTTAGCAGATTTATGTCTAACCCCGACAAGCAACATTAGGAGGCAGTGAAATAACTACTTCAATACATTCGGGGTACGCAAGACTACGTCTTGACATAAAAGGTCAGAAGACAAGTTGGTTGGGTACGTTGATTCGGATTACGCAGGTAGTTTGGATTGTAGGAGGTCAACTTTAGGTTACTAGTTTCTGTTAGTGGGTAGAGCGATTAGTTGGATGTCTAAGCTTCAGTCGGTGGTGACTCTTTCTTCGTCACCACCGACTGAAGCTGAGTATATGACGGTGATAGAAGCTTTCAAGGAGGCTATCTGGTTGAAAGGCATGATAAATCAGTTAAGGCTTCAGCAGGAGGCCATGTCAGTTAATTGTAATACTATAGTGCTATAAATTTGGCTAAGAATTCAGTTTTTCACTCTCATACTAAATACATTGATATGTGTCACCATTTTATCCGACAGGTGCTTGATGAAGGAAACGTTACTCTGGAGAAGTTACACTAGCTTAAATTCGACGGATATGCTCACCAAAGTAGTTCTTGCAGAGAAGTTCAAGTTCAGCGTAACTTCTTTAGAACTGACAAAGATTAAATGAAGATGCAACGGTGCACGAGAAGCGACGATACTATAATTGAAGATGAGATGTTTATTGAAGCAAAGGGAAGGTGGTTTTACGTTTGAAGCATCGGTAGAGATTGTTGGTGAAGACTTCAAACTATGCAAAAACAAAGTCACCCGACCGGTCTTTTTTTGACAAAATTGCATAGCAAGTTTCTGAACAATTTTTGGAGTTTTCAGATCGGTCAGACGACCGGTCTATAGGAGGCTCCGATCGGTCATATTTGAGGCAGAGTGGGTCAATTTTAAGCGAAACTCTCTGGACAGATTTTACACTGCGACTGACCGATTGGCCATAGGTTGCGACTGGTCGGTGGGTGCGGTGGTGTTGTGCATGACTACGCGCTTTTGCGTAACATTTTTCTATTTTCGGGTGAAGGCTTATATAAACGCCTCCTAATCGTATTTAGAAGTATCCTAAGACATACCAAGGAGTCCTAATTCGAGATTAGGGTTTGGGGAGAGGATTGTGAGGTTTGAGAGTACTTTGTTGATCTTCTGGGTTTGCTTATGTGTAGATTATCTATATAATCTTCTATTATTCATAGTGTAGGTGTCGCTTTGTGCCATTATTTTTTTTCCCACAAGGGTTTTCCATGTAAAAATTGGATTGTCTTTGTGTTGATTACGTGTGTGTCGTGTGGTGGTCGTTTGGTTTTTCTCAGTGCTTCTGTTGAACTGTTTCCAACAAGTGGTATTAGAGCAATCGTTGGAAAATTGAAGTAAGTAATTCTGAGACGATCTCATGGCATCGAGCACAAAGTTCGACGTGGAGACGTTTTCCGGCAAAAGCAACTTTGAGTTTTGAAAGGTGAAGATGCGGGCCATCTTAACTTAGCAAAGGGTCGTGAATGCCCTTGGAAAGCGACCGAAAGACATGGGTGATGATGAGTGGATTCATATGGACGAGAAGGCTAGGACCTCAATATAATTGTACCTGACGGATGATGTCCTCTATAACGTCATGAAGGAGAAGACCACTGTAGATACATGGACCAAACTAGAGAACGTGTACACGAATAAATCTTTAAAGAATCGGATGTATCTGATGATGCAGCTCTTCACTTTGACGATGACAGATGAGATCGATGTGGAGGACCACATTAGCACTTTCAATCAGCTAATTTGCAAGTTGCTCGATATTGGTGAGCAGATGAATGACGAATATCAAGCTTTGATTTTGTTGAACTCGCTTCCTAATTCATATGAGTCACTCAGGGACTCATTATGTATGTGTAAGAATACTATCACTGTTGAGACTGTAGTGTAAGCACTCCAGTCAAAGGTGATGAGATAAAAAGCCAGGCGTTAACATCATGGTCGGCTCCAAAAAAGTTTCAATAGTGAACGCCTTCCTGCTCACTATTTCGCGGTGCGGCCCACCTGTGTTTTGGAACTTCCTTGTATTTGGACTCCTTCCTTATCCTTATTATGATTTTGAGAAACTCATAAACGTGGCCCCACATAGCTTGAGGGAAATTCTGTGGCCCCACATAGCTGTCGACCACAGTAACTTCATGTGGGGGCACAGGCAATTCGCGTGCGAGAATCCTGGCTTTTCAGTCGAGCTCTTGGTTCCCACCGTATATCTCAACCGCACAGATTTTTCTTTCCTAGTGGCGCTGGTGTGCAAGATCTTGGCCATCCATCCAGTGGTATCCACTTCCTATTCATCACATGCGATTGCGGGGTCCCTTTAGTGGCACCCGGATGCTAAAAAGCCATGCCTTATCAGCCACCACATGCACCACACGTGTGTGAAAAACTGGACGGTTGGAAACGCTTGGGCAATGGTCCATATGTAGGATGCATGTGTGGGCCCACTAAAGAGTGGATCAAACCAATTTTAGGCTACTCTTATCTCCACACCTTGTCTTATCTGTTGAATGACCCGCTCAAAACTAAGACACAATTGCTTGGTAGGCACGTGTGCTGCAAAGAAAACACAATCTCACACGAGCGATTCCAGGTCTTTTCAAGAGCATTTCAAGCTCTCCTTCCGGGTAGTTTCTCGTTTCTAGTTTGGTACAAAGAAAATGACCGACACATCAAAGTCTCCTAATTCATCGTTTTCCTTCTTTCCCGCTAAAAAGAAAATGAATATTAAATGCGAGCGTGACGTGCTCCTAACATAATAACAGAAAATATAAATGCAAATATAATAAGAAAATGATATTTACACCTATTTTCTTTGTGGACTGTTTGGATCTCACGAAAGGGCTGCAAAAGAGTTGTAAACGCACACTTTTTCGTAATATTCACTTGATCTGACATGCAATGTCTCACCGTATTCCAATCCTCAAGAATATCACCGTAACGAAGACGCGAATCCACCACTTTTCGTGATTAGAATTCAGTGTTATTCAGGATTTTTTCTTTCAACAAGGATTGACGGCATGGATGTGAGGTACATACATCAATAAGGGCCTTAGTTTCGTGATCGTGCATCCTAAAGGTGTATCCAATCACTGTTGAGGCTGCACCCGTTTTATTCTGCTCACGGTTTGCTATCACAACAGGAATTGATTCCAACTACGCCACAACTATAAGAAATGAACTGTACTCTTATTTGTTTGTGGGATTCTTGGTGAATAACCTGAAAGGCATAATCATTACGAAAATACCACTACATAGCGAGATCCTCATTCCTGGCTGGTTTTTCCAGTATTGCACTTATAAATAGCTGTAGAAGTGATTTTTAGGGGAAACAAACGAGGTAAAACAATTGTTTTTAATCAAAATGTAAAAAATATCACTATACAATTACAAGATTAAATAATTATTACTGATTTTCAGCTAATCATTCTTTTGAAGCTCATCCTCTTTATAATAAATGATCCATTTGCTCCCAAATAACTTAATCCAATGTAAATCTCAAAAAATTGATTTTCAATATCAAAATATAAGCAAAGCAAAATTTTATAACATAACAGCATGTCTCATTAGTAAGTTGGTCCTGACCGATTCATCATACTCTGATATATATTACCAATCAATTTTGACAGATATATACAAATCTTTCTCATTGTCTCAATGGATTCTTACAAAAACAAAAACTGGAAGCCAAACAGGCCTGAATCGTCCCGAAGGACCACCACAACATGAAATTGGGATAGTTATAAAATCTAGTTGATCCAACCATAAATTAGGCCACCACATGCAGTAAATTTGAGACATTTTATATTTGTTTATTGTTTTCTATGGTGTAGCTCACCACAAAAAGCACTGGATGCTACCATGTTTGTAGAATGAGCTATTTTACAACTGTAGTCTTTGGGCCACATTGATGTTAGTGATATATTAGCTGCCTAGTTAAAAGAGTTGCCCCAACATGAAATTAGAACAGTTTTAAGAATCATACTAATCCAACCATAAATTAGGTTATAACTGCAAAAATATAATAATTACAAATTACAATACTGGTCTCCTGCTCAAAAAGAATTTTGAGCGAAATTTTTTATGTTTAAATAGGTCTAATAAAATTACAATGATAATACTTTTATGTTATTAAAATGTCAAATCAATAGAAAAAAATACTCTTTTTTCTTTTTGTTCAGATAGAAATATTTTATTACAATGTATGATAAATTCGTAATAATTACAAATTTCTTTATATGGCTCTTGTTACATTTGTACTTGATTGATGAAAACATAATACATTATATCTATACAAATGCTATAAAATTCGGATCCTTACTTATTCCCCAGTTGTAGATTTACAAGAGTTTCAACAAGCGGTCATGGGTATGATGACACTTCTATAATAAAATATTATCATAATTTGCTATCTAAATACAGCCTGACCTATTTTGGTGGTTGTTTGTTGTTTTCTATGGTGTGGCTCACCATACTAGATTCATTACCACGTTTGTAAAATGAGTTAACAACTTGTTCGATCTTGAGGCTATGTTAATCTTAGTGACATCCTAACAATCGAGAAGAGTCACTCCAACATGAAATTGGAATAATTGTTGATCCAGCCATAGATTAGGCCAAGACGTTAATGACATCCTAACCGTCCAGAAGAGTCACCCCAACATGAAATTGGAGTAATTGTCGATCCAGCAATAAATTAGGCCATGGCGTTGAATCCAAGATGTTGGTGGCTGTCTGTTGTTTTCTATGGTGTGGCTAACCACAGAGGCCATTATGATGTTTACAAAATGAGCATACTTGCAACTCTCGGCCCTGGGCCCGCATTGATGTTACTAACATCCAAACTGAAATCGGATTGCATCCTGAGTTACTCAGTACAATCCGGATCCTCTATTGAAACCGAACCTCTACTTCTGCTGCTCTGATTGGTCCACTCATCCTGACTATGTCAAAGCAGCTCACCCCTTACACAATCAGGTTGAGCTGGACCAATCAGAGAAGTGACAAGCAGGGTTTCTCTGCTCGGTTTCAACAGAGGAAGCGGACTCTACTCAGTAACACTCTTATCGTACCGGGTAAACTCAGTTGGGCCCACTGTAAATGTATGTAGTTTATCTACACTGTCCATCCGCTTTTTCAGATCATTTAGGGGGTTGAAACCAAAATTGAAGCATATCCAAAACTCAGGTGGACCATACCACAAGAAACAATGGGTATAATAATTTCTACCGTTGAAACCTTTCTTGAGCCCGCAGTGATGTTTATTTGTCATCCAACCTGCTCACAAGACCACAAAGACATTAATGAAGGGAAAAAAAAAATGTTAGCTTGATCCAAAACTTCTGCAGCCATCAAGAATTTTTCAACGGGGCATGTTCAATTCACATTGTTTCCTGGAGTGTGGTTGACTTAAGTTTTTTATATACTTAATTTTTTTGTCTCTAAGCCATAAAATTATCTTTAAAATGGATGAAATATATAAATCATGGTTGACTCCACAGAGTTTGCTAAGCACGCGTACACAATTGGGTTCAAGCCTTTACCTTGTTGGAAGATTCTGCGGAGTTTCAACAAGAGGCCTGGATATCTTAACCCATCAGGGTGAAACTCCCGCTGCGATGTATGACTGACCGAGTGGTTGTGTACCGTGATTAACTGGGTGGGTGCGTTGCATGACTAACCAAAAAAAAAAAAAAAAAGTACGGTGCACAATTGGCTTCCATCTAAACTGTCCAGCAGGGTCGACCCAACATAAAATTGAGACAATTTTTAAAACCAAGCTGATCCAACCATAAATTAGGCCACCACCGTAAATTCAAGTTTTTTTTTTTTCATGGCTGTCTATTATTTTCTATGGTATGGCCCACCAAAAGTGGCCGCATCTATTACAACATTTGTAAAATGAGCTTGCTCTACAGCTCTCGTCCTTCGGCCCAAATTGATGGCAGTGACATCCTAACTTTCCATAAAGTAGAAGCTGACCTAACCATAAAGTAGACCACCAAGATGAACCTGTGCGGACCAAGGGACCCTTCAATGATCTGGAATTTCCAAAATCCTAGGCCTACACTCACGTAGCCGCACAGAAAATAAAGAAACATTACCTAAAGACATTCAAAATCACGTGGTCCTGAAAGATGGTTAGAATAGCGTGACTTTTGGGTCCTTTTTAGGGTTGGATGATCCTTTTGGATGGGGATGATGACATACATTCAGCTAGGAAATATATACTTTTTTTTCACGGTTGTTGCAGAGTAGCACGCCTGGTAAGAAAAGCAGTATTTACTTAACTACCAAAAGTGGAAAGAAAGGGGTGAATGGATCAAAAAGTGGGTCAGCAAACAGTGGCTCCTCTCGTCTAGACCTTTGATTGCACCGGGCGCGGCTTTGGTGATCCTCCGATCTACTGATTTGGGTGGATCCCTGATTGTGGGGCTCACCTTCATTTATTTGCCTTATGTACACGCCATCCATCCATTTTGACAGCTCATTTTAGGGATGATCCAAAAAATCAAGCATATCCAAATCTCAGGTGGACCACACCACATGAACGGTGGTGATCGACCAGTAAAAACTTGTTGTGGGCCACAAAAGTTTTGGATCAAGCTGATATTTGTTTGGTCCCGTCATCCAGGATTTTGGGAGCTTATTAACAGGTTGGATTACAAATAAACATTCTGGTGGCCCCTAAGAAAATTTTAATGGTGGGTATTCAATCACCACTGTTTCCTTTGGTGTGATCGACCTAAGTTTTTTTGTACGCTTCATTTTTTGGTTCATACCCTAACATGAGCTGTCAAAACAGATGGATGGCGTGGATGTAAGGCATATACATCACGTGGGCCTCACAGCTAGGGATCCATTTAGCAGCACCCCCATTGCACGCAGTTTCACCACATAACCTATCTGGACCGTCCAATTGATCCAGTAGATGAACCATATTGCACAGCCGGTGACATCCTGTCATGGATGGAGATGATCGTTGTCACTGATTATAATTACCCCTCGGTTGCTCTGGTTTTTGCATTGTAGCATAAGAAGGATGGACTGAACAAAATGGACGGTGCAGATAGATCGCATGGATGCGAAAGAGTCATGCTGCAATTGCGCGCATGGGAATGTTTTCCACGCACGGAGCAAACTGAAACATTTCTCAATTCTCAATGTGAAATTTCGGTTTTTGAATATGGAGAAGAGAGTAATGGGAGTGAGGGTGACAGGCACGTGATTGGCTGACCCACCGTCACTCTTCCAAGTTCAAGGGTCGCTTTCGAGTAACCCTGTTGAGAAATGGCTGTCGCTTTTCTTTTGCCATTTTCAGCTCTCTCTCTCTCTCCCTCTCTCAGATCAGCCGTCTATTCAGTTGATCACGTTCATGCGTAGCCATTTGTTTAAGAGACACAATAAATGAATTAACAGACCTACCGTTGATTTGAAATGCACTTTTATTTGGACCGTATATTCAAAGGCCAATCTATGGTTGATTTGAAATGCACTTTCATTTTGACCTTACATTCAAATGCCACTTGATATGATTTTCAAACTTAAATCATCTGTGAAATAATGCCAACTAGATGAATGGTCTGGATCCACAAGCAAACTGACCACACGTCACGTATTGGATGGCTAACGTCATTTCCACACGGTCCACACGTGAATGTGTGAGATCTGACCTTTCTATCAGCTAACCCAACCCTGTTCAGATTTTCTGGCATTAAAATCAGGCCATCTCACTCCTCAGGTGGGCCACAACATATAAAGAAAGAGTAGCTAGAGAAAAATTCCACCGTCAATTTAATTACTCTGTACGTTGTGGCCCACCTGAAAAGTGAAATCCTAATCTTTTAGGCAGACCGTCTAAGCACTACTTTCAAACTTATGGATGGCTTAGATCTCATGTACGTGTTTAATATCTGCACTTGTGCCTGATTGTGGACGTTTATGTCAGTATGGCTACACACGTGTGGAATCAGCAAGCCTCATCTCTGCATATATATGTTCTCTAAGTGCTATGCTTACATTGAAAATGTGTGTCTTAACTTAGAGGTATGAGAAAGCTGCACGAGCAATTATGCTCTATCCATATTTGGGTCAGAGATTTGGGCGGTCTAGATTGCATTTCCAACTATTCCATATGTACGGTTGAAGTTTCACCACGATTTTTAGAATGGTATCTGACCACAAATAAGAGAGCCTTGCCCGTTGAAACTCTAGCTCCCTCTATACAAAAAAAGCACTTGAATGAATGTGACATATTCTTGGGTGGAAATCTGGCACCTTTCATCTTCCGGTTTACACTGAACTGTTGGCGTTATGTACATTCCAAGCTCAACCATTCATGATATGGCTCCATAAATGGACCCTATACCCAAATTCACAACGATAAGAAAATCCCATCCCTGTAAAAGAAAAAGTTCATAAAAAGATGGGGATTGATCACACACGTTCAAGCTGTGTGGGCCCACCCGTGATTTGTTTGTCATATCCAAACTGTACTGAGGCACACCTGATTAGCAGCGTGGATGACATGTACATATGTAATATGGAGTTCGGATTGTTTGCTCGGCTTCAACGGGATTTTCCTATTTGCGGACCACCTGATTGGTTTAACTCAACACTTTCAACATGATTTTCCTATTTGCCAATGCTTGATTGGTCCAGCCCAGTGCAGAAAATGTCAGTGCTGAGGTGCACCAATCAGGTGAGCGAGCTGGATTCATGCTTATGATCCTTGTGGAAGTTTCTTCAGTGTGTGTACCATTTCTCATTTTTTTCATTGGTGTGGCCCACTTGAGCTATGGATCATGATGAATTTTGTGATACACGCTTAAAAATGGGTGCATCTAATGGATGGGTTAGAAGTAATATGTTAGGATGGGCACCAAACAGTTCAAACGTGTGGTAATTACCACTAGTTGGTATACACGTGGTCGTTCCTGAAAATATGGCAGAATCTTTGAGGAGGTTTTTGATTTCTTGTAAATAGGTAAAAGGTTAATAGTGACTATTAAATGGTACTTGGAAGAGAGCATAACGAGGAGTAATTTCACCTATAGGGAGTAAAATCAGTGGGCCCAACCACACCCTTCATCTGTTCCACCAACTCACTTTAGACATGAGCTTAAAAACGAGTCAGATTCAAACTCAAGTGGACCACACTAAAGGAAATAATGGTCTGCTAACGTCCACAGATTGAAAGGTGAAACTTTTATAGATCCCATTAGGAATGTTTATTGTCATTCAACATATTCCTAAGGTTATAAGACATGGATAGAGGTAAGACAGGCACAGATGTCAACTTGATCCAAAACTTCTATGGCCCACGAAAACTTTCAATGGTAGATGTTGAAATTCTCATGGTTTTCCGTGCTATAGTCCACTTGAGCTTTGGATTTAACTCTTTTTTTACTCATAGTCTAAAATGAGATGACAAAATAGATAGGCGGTGGATAAGTCACACACATCACTATGGGTCTAGCAATATGTGTACAAAATGTTTTCTGCCTCCATTGTAAAGCCAGTACACACTTACAACTGTTAATCAATCATTAATAGCCTATTTGTTTTACCACTGAGGATGGTAAATGGCGGTAAATGGGTAACAATTATTTACCATGCTAAATTCTAGCAAGCCGGCTTATGACGTTGACAAGTGCACGAAAATTGAGATGAGGAAAACAAGACACGTGAAGTCTGTGGTGGTCAGCTTACTGTACGCGTGTTTAATCTACACGGTCCGTTCATTTTAGGATAAGGGCCCAAAATTGAGCAAATCCAAAGAGCATGTGGACCACACTTTAGACTAAAAAGGAGAACTGAAACACCTATCATTGAAAACTTTCTAGAGACCACCAAAGTTTTGGATCAAGTTAATATTTGTGTTTTTATTCATTAATGAGTTGCTGACCTTACGAACAGGCTGGCTGATAGATACACATCACTGTGGGCCCTATGCGAATTTTATCTTTTAATGGTGGACTTCATTACCCCTTGTTTCCTGTGGTGTGGTGCACTTGAGCATACAATCTACCTTGTTTTTGGGCTCATGCCCTAAAATGAGCTAGTAAAACGGATAAACGGTGTGGATAAGAAACATACATCATGGTGGAGGCCGTGATTTAACATAGGCAATCCAGTCCAATGAATTTCGTTTTCAAGGCACAATTACCCAATACTTATTACGATTTTGTCAGCACTTACTGTGGTAAATGGTAAAACGAACAGATCCTAACTGCTTCCGATGAATTACAAAAAAAAAGGTGCTTAATTAATATGGATTTGCATTTGGATACCTTTTTCAAAAAGATTTACAAAAAAGCGAACATTAATTAATATAATTATCATTCTACTATTGGAGATAATGTATAGGGCAACACTTACCTTCCCAGCTGTTTCCATGATTGTGGCACACATGAATCGCATATGAGTATATTTTTGGAAGTAGGCCTAAATTTTTGTGTGGAATTTAATGATCATATTAGATTTTATATAATTATCATGGTGGGCCTTATAAAAATCAAGTGTGGGCATCTCTCTCCCAACTATTTCCTTCGATGTGAGCACCAGCATCCCATGTTATAGCCTCTTTTTTTTTCCCCTTTTCCCTGGGCCTAATATAGGACTAAATAGTTAATGGTTGTAGTGGCTCTTATATAAACATCACGGTGGGCCCCCTTGATATCAAGAGCCCCTTACATGCAATTTTGTTTTTCAATAAAGACAATGACCGGTATGGTTGGGGAGGGACACCTGGATCTTTTTTTTTTCAGGGTCCACCATAATGTGTATACGAAATCCACTACGACCATTAGTTGCATATTCCCAATTTAGGCCCAATGCTAAAAAATCTAGCTGACTTGTGATTTAGGTGGGCCACACCAAAGAAAACAGTTGTGAGAGAGGCATCCACCTTTGATTTCTACAATGTCCACCATGATGATTATATGAAATATACTCTAACCATTAAATGTCATACCAAATTTTAAGCCTAGTGCATAAAAATAAGGCAAACCCATGATTGAGGTGGGCCATACTAAGGTTAATAGTTTGGAGGATGATCATTGCCTTGTAGTTTCCAATCATGTGGACCACTTGAATCACATATGAGAATGATTTTAGGCCCTTGGTTTAACATGAGGTGACACACCTAGTGGTTGATGTGGATTTTACATGAACATCATGGTGGAACCTATCCAAGTAGCCAACCCATTTGCTTGCACACCCACCCCCGTTAGCCCAACTGGAAGACCCCTAGGCATTTCAACAGCAGGTCTTAGGTTTGAGTGCTAAGGAGATACACTAACCCTACTGGTGGGTGGGTGGGTGGGTGGGTGGGTGCATCGGGTGACTAACTGTGTGGGTGTGTTGCGCAACTAATATGGTGGGTGCGTTGCATGATTGACAAAAGAAATCGGACTTAAAAAATTGTAATGGAAGGAATGATAATAACATCAATTAATGAAGTAGATTTTTACAAACCTTTTTGAAAAAGGCATCGAAAATGTAAATTCCATATGAATTAGGCAGTTGTTCCTAAAATTCCTTTCTCAAATGGCTGCGATCGTTCCAATAAAAGTAATTCTTCGTCCATAACTTATCAATTATTTCTTTTGCCAATGAATGAACCATTCTGACCATACACCTACGCCATATGTGCAGTGCAGTACAGAAAGTGGGAGGACGAAAATTTGGTTCTTCAAGGTGGGTCAGACTCTTCTATTAACTTTGGTTGATGTAGTATCTGGCTTATCGGGTTAGGCCCACTGTGATTTGTGGGGTTTTTTTTGTGCTGTATATTTTGGTGCTTCTTAGGTACATCGAATTCAAAAGTTCTCTCTGATAAAATTAGGGTACGTAAGAGAGGGATTATCCTCCCTAGTCAGTCTTCTCTCTCCATCCTCATGGTATCAGAGCTTAACTCTCTCTCTCTCTCTCTCCTAGAACATTTTCATATTTTACATTCTTTGATTGACTTGAGTGAAAAATTATAGGCTGCCAGCTTACGTTTGCCAAACTCAGATCCAACGATTCTCCCTCTTTCCCTCTCCCTCCCTACATCGCATGCACACATGTGTGCATGTTTGAGTGTGCGTATGAACAACTGAAACCAAAAGCTCACTATGGTAAAAAAATATGATTTAATCCACACCATCTCTCTCTTTCTATTAATCTATTTGCAAGCTTGCTTAGCCATTATATAAGGGAACAGTTGTCCCATCTCTATCAGGTTAGGACCACTGCTCTCTTGTTAGTGAACAAGGCCATTTCCTTCAATTGCTCTGATTAACTCCGGATCTGACTATTACTACTATTGTTAGATTTCCTCTTTGGAGTCTCCTTCTAAGAATATTACTTTTCTCTCAATCAAGGCGCATCTCCATAGACTGGCCCTGCATGGCCCTCTGGGTAGTTGTTCCCTATCAGCTTCGCTCAACTTATTTCCCATGAATATACTGCTTAGCTTCAAGTAGGGAGCTCTGCAGGCTTTCTTGTCCTTTTTCCTCTAATGTATATTTCATTTTTGCTTATTAATTCAGCCATCCATGTGAATCTTGTTTTCCTTATTTATGTATAACTCCAATTAGAACTCAGATGCCTCTCTACTTACACTCATCCATGGATGGATTCCCTTTCACCTCGTTTGTATGAAGTAGAAGAGGTTTGCTAGATTACATCCCCATCGTGTTGTATGACACGTTGGGGTTTTAGCTGTTGGATCATAATCCTTTTTAATGATCCAAACCGTTCATAAGATAGCCTTTATTGTGGATGGGATAATAACTAAAAACACTCTCAGATTGGAATATTTTAACCCTTTGAAACATATTAAAGGGAAAAGAGTCAAATTATGAAAGTGTTGAAACATTCTGATGTAACAGATTTTTTTCTTAACACTTCTCCCATCCAGGGTGAGGCCCATCATATAAACGGTTTAGATCATTGAAAGATGACCCCTGATCCAAAGACTATCCCATGATCATATAAGTAGAGAGCTAATTTCCTTGATCAATGAATAACATCAAATGCAATAGGACAACCTCTCTCTCTCTCTCTCTCTTTCTCTCTCTCTCTCTCTGGACCATGGTATGCAATGGCTACTCGCTGGAGTAGCTATCTAATCCTATTCTCACTACAAATGCCAGAGTGGCATGTGCGAGATTGGGACAGATCATCAGGTGGCTCCCACCGAGTTTGTTTTCACAGATCATTTCCTACGTGCGTGGTCCACCTGATGACCAGACCAGCCTGGTTTTGTGAGTCATGTTGGAGCCCACCCTACAGGAATGACTTGGAACTTGCATAGACATGTCACATTATAGAGAGTAGACTTTAGATGGCTACTTCTACAAGTAGCCATGGCATTTTCTTGGGACCACTTCCCCTTGTAGTTACACCATCTTTGTCCTTCCATTTATTAAGATTTTTAACTAATGAAATCAAGTATGCTACCACTCTGTCAAGCATTCAATGTATGTGAACTTGTATTCAAATGTGGAATTTTCTTCACAAGAAAAGTTTCAGTTAAGAAAAATAAAATCCATATTCATCTCGGAATATGAAACCTAACCTACTTGTAATTCCTTGTCGGAAGTCATTTACTCAAGGGAGTGTTTGGGACGTCTCTTTGTTGCACTACCGTTGTAACAGGTAGATGTGGGGCCCATGTGATGCATCCGTAAAATACAATCGATCCTTCATATGCATCTTCACGTTACAATCAGACTGATCTGTGAATGAGGTAGCCGCACCACAGGGATCAGGTTGGGAGAGAGCGTCCAGCCTTGATTTGGACGGAGGGCTCACAGTGTTGTATATATAAAATCGAAGCTACTCAAGACCCTTCATGTGATCTGGACTAAGGGTATGGTAGAAAATCAGGCTGTTTTGAATTCATGTGGACCCTTGTGTAAATCAAGTGTGTCCCTGTGTTGTCTCACTTGAGTGTTGGATCAGATTGATTTTTGGCATTACATTTGGTGAACGAGTTGGAAGGCCTTAATACATCAAGTGGCCCCCACATCTGACCAGTGCCACTGTAAGCCTACTGTCGTACCAGTACCACTCAAAGCACCCCTATCTACACACACACACACACACACACACACACACACACAAGTTTTCAACCTTTATTCAAGGGTTGATTCCTTTGTAAGAGTGCTATTATATAGAATTGATATGATGCCATCAACTATCATTTTCGCGGCTCAATCCATTATAAGCATGAGCATAAAATGAGTGTCTCTTCATGTTGATTCATCCAATTGTGCTCAAAATCTTGTATTTTGATCTCTCATTAGATCTAGTTGAAACTGAATTCATGATCTTCATCTACCTTTGAAATCAAGAAATTACACGAAATATTAGAAATGGCCTCGTATAGGCATATTGGTCTGTATCAGCACTGACATGGCCCATATCAAGCAATACAGTATCGATACAGTTTTTGCAACCTCTCCTTTACCACTCTCTCCCATGACAAGGTTTGTTGTAACACATGTTGACAGTTGTTATAAAATATGTCCCAGCAGTAGCCAATGAAATTGGGGTCATGTTTCAAGGATCCAAAACGGTTGATTTAACAATCTTGTGGCTGCCTCTAAAATATTAAAGATTGGGAGATCTGACGTATGTGTTACATCAATGACCCACATATATACCAGTTAAGTAGAGGGCCCGTGTTCAAAGTGGGAGAGAGAGAGAGAGAGAGAGAGAGAGATTGTTAATGTTAATACTTGAGTTATGTCAATACCATGGATTGACGACCTGGACTCGATCGATCATGTCCAACTTGGTTCAACACCACGAGTCATAGTGCAATAGTCATCCACTAAGTTAGGCAAGTCAGTGACTCAGCTCTGGACTAAACCAGTCAATCATTGACTTATAAAACCATGATCTATACAGGATGATATACATTCCGTGCCTTGTTAAAAAAAACTAATTCTCTTTCGATACGTTCCTCAAAAAGTTTGATTCTTGCTGATTCTTCCCCTAACTAATGAAGAGATCTGGGCAGAATTGAGGTGAAATGAAAATATCCTATTTGCAAAAAGTTTTCTGATAAAATATTTATAGATTATTATGTCATATATAAATATGCATTATGTGTACACCATGCAGCTCATGAATTTGTACTAGCTGAATATGTTCGAAGAAGTAGCTGGTGATCCTCAAGGGCAATAGGCCATGGAGGAAGAAATTGTAGGGAAAAATAAACGCCCATGAAATCTAGTTGAACTTTAGAGGAAAAGAAATCTATTGATTGCAATTGTATATAGAAAATAAAATGGAAAGCTACAGATGAATTGAAGTATTACAAAGCACGTTTTGTCACCAAAGGTTTCTTTCAAAGCTATGGGGAAGATTATGATAAAATATACAATCCCATGGCTCAAATCTTATATGTGCGTGTTATTGTAACTTTGATAGTTGCAAAGGATTGAATGTTTTATCAGGTGGATGTGAAAAATGTATTCTTAAATAACGATATTGATAAAGAGATGTATATGAAGCAATCTAAAAGATTTGAAGATCCTAAAAAGCTAAGGGCCTGATTGGTTGCATAATCTAGATTTTAGAAAAAAATTCAAATTCTAATGTTGGAATCCAAAATTGCTGAAATTGAATTGAAAACCCAGATTTCCTTTAGAACTTGCTATTTGGTTGAAAATTGTGTAATCTAATAGTTGCTTCCAACGTGGTCCACTTGGGCTTCAGATCCACCTGAGAACTTGACCCCTGGCCTATAGTAGTTCAGCAAGATAGATGGCTAGATTGGATGACAAATAAACATTATAGTGGGCCTTAGGAAGTTTTTACGGTGAACGTTCCATCAACACTGTTTTCTGTGGTGTGGTCTACTTAAGATGTAGATTTGCCTCATTTTTTGTCTAAAGCCATTAATTGAGATCTCAAAATGGATGGACCGCATGGGTATAAAACGCATACATTATAGATGTACAACGCATGCATCAAGGTGGGTACCACCCTAGGGGTATTATCATCAAAATTGAATGACGCTCACTTCCGCCTCTTTTCCCTTATGTAGAAATGGTCCCCCACATTGTTTTCACTAATCTTGATTCCAACTAATTTAGGTTTCCAAATGGAATCCTGTTTGGCTGGAATTTGCCACCAAACACACTAGTTAAAATTTGATTTTGCTAGAATCCAAATTTTAAAATGGAAACAAGTTTCCAGATGCTAACCAAACAGGCTCTAAGTCACATATGCAAGTTAAAAAAAGACGTTTTATGTGTTCTAAAACAAGTATTTATTACTTTTGCAAAGGTTAAAGAATTCTCTCTTTTATGTGGTTTTCTTTTTCTTTTTGTTATGCATGCACTTTTATAAAGTAGTCTAAAAAGGGTACAGTTATATGTGTTTTCTATGTAGATGATTTATTCACCAGAGGCAATGTTCCAGAAAAAGCGTAAAATTGAAAATTTCTCTTTTAATATTTGAGATAAAGAATTTTGATGACCTTTAATACTTTTTAGGCCTGTCGAAGTGATATAAGATAAAAGAAGTACAATTTTAAATCTTTTTAAAAAATTTGGTTTAGACTGTAAAGTTTGGTTTACTAAGTCAAACTTAATTATGACACCACTTGAAGCTAATTACAAGCCCTCAAAAGATAAATGAGAGATATTCACAGATATACATGCTTATCAAGAGATGGTTGATAGCCCGATTTACCTAAATACCACTGGCTTAGATTTAACATATCCAGCTTGAGTCACCAATCAATTTATGTAAGAATTGACAAACCCACATATAGATATAGCAAAGTGTATCTTAAGATATGTGAAGGCGAGAATAATGAAAGTGTATTTTACAAGTACGGTATATCGAAAAAACTTATAAGTGTTGTGGTGTAAATTGAGCCGATGACTTATCTGCACGTTGTTCGATATTAAATTTTTTTTAAGCCTTTGATCATGAGTAATAGTATTAACTCAATCATATTAGCATTAAATCCAACATGTTATATCTATACTAAGGACGTAGAGGTACGTTATCACTTTATTCACGAGAAAGTAACGAGAATATATATATATATATATATATATATATATATATATATATATATATATATATATATATATATATATATATATATATAGTAGAATTGATCCACATCTCTAAAAGTGACCAAGTGGCATATATTTTCACCAAACATTAAGTATAAATAAGTTTTATTTCTTCAAAAAAAGCTTGGAAATGATATATGCAAGTGAAACTTAACCTTAAGGAGAGTTGAGAATCATTGCCAAGTCATAATTTAATTAACATAGTTATTATGTAAGTGTTTACACCAGCTCTGATGCAACCAAAACCAACGAGTAAGATGCCACACCACGTGTTGGCACACTCGTATGAAAGCTAAGGCAGAAACCTACTCGAAATTGAAATGGATCACAAGAATCATAAATACCTATCTATGGAGGACATGTGTGCCTTGCCAAAAAGGTTAACCACTTAGAAACATATGCATGACCAAGACCTTAAAAGCGGTCATTTATCTTACGACACGTGACCAATAGATGTAAGGCATTTTTTTTGTCAGTCATGCAACGCACCCACCCAGTCAATCGCATAGCACACCCACCCAATCAGTTATGCAACGCACCCACTGGTGCTGTTAGCAACGTGGATTTTCACCACTGATGGGTTTTAAAACCAAAAACCCCTGTTGAAACTCCGCAGAGTCTACCAACGAGGCAAGGCTCTGAACCCTAATAGATGTAAGGCATGCTTTGACTTACAACATGTAGAAGAAGCCTTGCTGGAGAGTTGTCGCTACTAGACACTTAGATAAATGTTGTACGATGGGACCCTTGCTAGTGAGTTGTTGTTCCTAATCTCTTGCTTTGAGATTAGAGAGTTACATTTAGATAACATATGTGAAATTCTTAAAGATTATGAAATCGAACTCTAAGAGGAGGAAGTCGTCTGAAGACAAAAACATCATCCCTTATAGTAGCATAGTTCATAAAGGATTCCAAATCCTAATAAAACACACCATGATAAGGTCATTACCTAATGAGAAGACCACTTGTGGAAGCTATGGAGTTTTATGCACAGGCCTATAAAAGCAAAACAGAAATCAGGGCTTCGGGTGCTTCATGCCAATACATTCGTCACAAATCTTTTTCAACTCAACATTTCCTATCTTTCATCTCTTATGGATACCTATATATCTCAATTAGCATAGTTTCAAATCATCCGCTTTTATCCAACATCATGTTGTAGCAAATCCAAATTGCTTAACTTTATTTTAGTTTAATTTATGCTTTTGTCTAACTCATCAATGTAGCAAGCCAGTTTAGTTTAAGTTAAATATCTATGACCTTGTCGTCGAATCCCCTAAATCCCCAAGTCTTTACTTCGCAATTTTTCAATTAAACCTACTGACCAAATACCACGACCATATGCATTTCTCACAATTGTCTCACAATCACTCAAGTTTGGAAGACAATCAATGCAACAGTTGTTTTGTCATCTTGAATAACCATTGGTAATTTATTCTATTTCTTATTTATCAGCCGATTGTACTTCATCTATATCTAGATCAATAAAATCGACACATAGCCTTCTTTTCTTTGTTCTCTATTTATACATCCATTGATGAACATGATCAAGCTATTACTGTAATAGAGAAAATACGTGTTACCAAGGTAAAAAGAATTCATCCAAATGACTACCCTCCCCTTCACAAATCATCCGATCACCTTACCAATCAGTGGCAAAATAAATGATCGATCTTCATAAATCCAATTTTAATTGGTAAATCTCGGTGCATGGGCTCACGAGGCATTCAATTCGATTCAAGTTGAATACAACTGTGGCACACTCGCACTTATATACTCACATATTAAATATATGGTTGTGTGTCCAAATTAAATAGCAACAGTAAACTTTGATTGAGTCCAATTAAAAAAGTTGTTAGTTGAAAAATTCATTTATAGAGTTATAGTGTTAGTGGGATTAGAAAATAAGTACTCTTGTACAGTCGGAATTAGGCTAATGCATTAATAATATCATGGTACACTTTTTTGAAGAAGTAATTTTTATTTCTTATTCTCTCTTCAGTCATGGGCTTTTTCTTTTTTCTTTTTCTTTTCCGTAAACCCTAGGGCCATCCTTTTTGCAGCCTAGCCGTGAATTTTTCTTTACTAATGGTATATGATAGAAGTAGGGACACGTGGTATAGTACCATTGCTTTATACGAACACACAGATAGCTCATATTCAGGACCTGTTTGGGCAGCGGTATTAGATGGGTTTAGGTGGTATGGAATTGCATTGGCCACGTGCCCTTTCCACCTAGTGTTTGATAACAACAGGAAGATTTGAGTTAATCTTGGTATCATGTATCCCAATGCCATTGGTGGAATCTATTGGATTTCTTGTGAATTTAAAAATCCACTATAGTTGTGGCCCCTACATTGATGCATGTGTTTTATCAACATCAATAAGCCATACATGCCTTTTATACGTGACGATTAAACTGCATATGTACACGAGTGCCCAAAATTAATTGTGAAATATGGATTCTTAATTACAATTTCATGATCCGTGATGATGTTAATCCCATCTAATATCATGGTATTGCCAGAGAAATGTAATTAATGTGTAATAAATGATGTTTATCCTATCTAATATTTTCCATCCCATGGAATACTGCTGCCCAAACAAACAGGCCCTCAGCCTTCAAGCTCAACAGACCACTTGACTTCTGCATTATGGCCTCAGCCCTGAGGTATGAGATGAACAGACAGTCCAAATGTTTTCCTTTGAATTTTTTTTTGCTACACCCATGCATTAGCTACGCTACACCGGGTGAAACAATGACCCCACCATGATGTATGCGTTGTATCCATGCCGTCCATCCATTTGACAAGATCATTTTAGGGAATGATATAAAAAACAATGCAGATCCGAAGTTCAAGTGGCTCCAGGAAGTTTTTAATTGTTGGCGTTCAATTCCCACTATTTTATATGCTTGGACCATTTGACCTATGGATCTTCCTCATTTTTTGTTTCATGTCCTAAAATGATCTCGCCAAATGAATAGACGGTGTGGATACAACACAAACATCATGGTGGGGTCATTGCTACACCCAGCGTAGCTAACGCGTGCGTGTAGCAAAAATTCTCTTTTATCCCACGTGTACCTTCTCAGATACTGATAATGTCCCAATAAAGGTGGGGATACGTAAATATTAATGGTTTTTTTCCGGTGGCGCACGCAACATATACACACGCAGAGATGGCCCATATTCAACGGTTAAGCTCATTCGATGACACGATTTTTGCAACATGACCTGACCCTATAGGTAAGTAAATGAATGGATGGTCCACATGGACGATGGATAACCCCACGTGAAATTAAATTGCTAATGACCAGATAGAGATAGGACTCGTGGACTTTATTGTTTTTTGTGTGATTGTGATGCTTCATGCCTGCAAACAACCGTACGTGCAATCCTATATCACTGCTTTCCACGGGGCTTGTTATGCACCATGGATTTGAGAGGAAGTAATGAGAAGTGGAATCCATGATCATGAATTCTCCTCACTTTCAATTTTTGTCAATTCCAGATTTACTGTCAAAGAACTTGGAGAGAAGTCCAACAAGAGGGAAGGACGGTGTGGATTTTAATCCCACCATATGCCCACCTATATTTTGAATTTTGATCCGACCAGCCATCCATTTTTAAATCCATACTATCCATCTATTTTTACTCATCATTTTATGATAGGATCCCAAAATTAAAGCAGATCTAAATCTTAGGTGGACCATACCACATGAAATTGTAGTGATTAAATCCCCACCATTAAAAACCTCATGGCAGCCATTGGAATGTTTCTTTTCCATCCAACCTATTGACAAGATCACAAAGACTTGGATGAAGAGACCACACAAACATAAGCTTGATCCAAAACTTTTGTGGCCCATGGGAAATTTTTAATGGTTGAGTACTCCTGTTTAAACATTATTATGGTCCACTTGAGATTTGGATGTACTTAATTTTTTGGATTATGCTCTAAATCAAAATGGATGGACAGTGTGGATGTAAGACACACACATCACACTCTAGATGCCGCGGTTTGGGATACACCCAGCTTGAGAGACATCACATTGGGTCCCACATTAGGGAGGATTTTTCATCGAATCCCACTGTTTTGGGAGGAATCAAAAAAGTGTTGGGAAATGCACTTTTGATTTCTCATAGATTCTCTAAAACTAGGGCCAGTTGTATCCGTCTCCAAGTAGATATATCTATAGGCAGATTCAGATCCAAAAGGTGATATTCATATATGATCCATTTATAAATTGTTAGATCCATTTCCGATCCAAAATCCATATAACCATCGGATTCAGGTCGGATCTAGGTTCAAATCCACCCCATTAGAAATATATAGTATAAAATATGTAATATAATATATTTAATTTAGTAGAAAAATGATGCAAATCTCACTATTTATGTAGTATGGTCAACCTAAGAGTGGCATGTCTCAATTTTGAGACATGGCCTAAAATAATATATATAAAATGGATGGCCAGCATGACTATAACATATACTGTAAGGTGACAATGAGTCGGTTCTTAATTGGATTCGGATCGAACTGGATATGTTCTTGTGAAACCAAATCCGGTCCATTTAAGTATTCGGATCTATTTTAAGATCCAAATCCCGTCCATTTAACTAATCCGACCTGTTTTAATGTCCAAATCTACATTATACGGATTCAGAGCGAATCAGATCTCGGATCTGACCCGCTCCATTGAGAGCCTTATCTAAAACCCACTTCTCATCAAATCCGCTTCACCAAACTGAGAAAGCAAGTGATTTCTCATCACTTCTCATCAAATCCATGGTGTCAAACGAGCCATGAGTGGAAGAGTTGGGGTGGGGTGCGATATTCAATGGCCCTAACTTGCCACGTGCACATGCCACTTAAGTCACCAATCAACGGTTTCGGCCATGTAAAATCGGTGTATGACAACTCATTTTTCATCATGTCAGCATGCAAGGAGGGTCAAATCATGTCGAGAACAGCTTATTGCTGAAAGAATAAATTGAGAGGATCCTTGATGCTTGGGCTTTCCAAAGTGGATAAGAGTTTGTGGGGCCCACCATGATGAATATGTTTTATCTGGTCAGCAAATTATGGGGGTAAGCTTTGTGGAGCCCATGGTGATGTATGTGTTTATCCAGGCCATTCATTTGTTTGTCCAGCTTATTTCAGGCATGGGGTCCGGGGCCTTGCCTTGTTTGATAGACTATGCAGAGTTTCAACAAGGGTCTAGGTTTTGAAACCCATCAGTGGTGAAATTCTATGCTGTTGACAGCACCTGTGGGTGCTTTGCATGACTGAGTGGGTGTGTGTGTTGCGCGATTAACTGGGTGGCTGGGTTGCATGACTAACAAAAAAAAAAGCTTATTTCAGGCATGAGCCCAAATTTGAAACATATCCAAAGCTCAAGTGGACCACACCAAAATGGAGATGGTTAGTTGAATGCATACCGTTGAAAATTTCTTGGAGCCATGGAAGTTTTGAATCAAGCTGATATCTGTAATTTCTCTTGGTCCATGTTTGTGTGACCTTATAAACAGATTGGATGACAAAGAAACATCACTGTGGGTCCTATGAAGGTTTCCTTTGAGACATCATTATTCCCACTGTTTTCTGTGGTGTGGTCCACTTGAGCTTTGGATATGCTTCATAGCCCAAAAATGAGCTGGAGAAATGGATGAGAGGCCTGGAAAAAATACATACATCATGTTCGGCCCACAAAGTTTCCTCACACACTATAGGGTGTTGATTTGATCACTCCCAATCAGCGTTGAAGTCCCTGTTAAGGAATAGACCAAATATCGGGTCTTGCTCACCTGCTAACATACTGTTCCTTCACATTCCAAGATGTGGTGCATGTGAGAAATGGTTTTCAGATCCGTACCATCGATCTGATGGGCCCCACCTTGGATTGGAGATGCTTAAGAAATCTTCTAAATTAGATTTTCCTAGACAGTAAATGATTCGGTAGCAAGTCCTCTAACTCCAATATCTAGTGGGCCACACCATGGGAATCAATGTTGATTGAACACCTATCAATAAAAACCTCCTAGCAAACATAAGCTTGACCCAAAACTTTTGTGGCCTCCAAGAAGTTTTTTCTTAGAGAAACTTTACAGGTCTACTACTGAACGGAACATAGACCAAATATTATACTGTTTTGGGATGATCCTATCCCTTCAAATGGTATCAGCCACTGTTTATATGCAGTTAGAAAAGTTCATTTATTAGAAGGATGGGATAGGATAGTCCAATCAAGGAAAAAAAATTAGTAGTGGACAATCAACGGTGGAGAGCGCCGGATGCAACATCTCCATCATCGAACCGATCTGTCACGTCTCTTGGACACGATGTGTAGGTCCAGAGATCCCGTACTCTAGAAGCATTGGATCCCATCTAAACATTCCATATATCATCTGGACGGGACGCGGATTGAAAAGTAAAGATTCTCGACCCAACAACCAGACCTGGCAAAATTTAACCCTGGCTAACCCGACCGACCCGCCCCGACCCGCCTCGGTTTTTCTAGTTTAGGATTGGAAAATTTGACCCAAATTCAATTTTAGGATTAACCCAATCTTACCCAAATTTTTATGAGTTAGGTTAGGATTAAAGTTGACCCGGCCTGAATCGTTTACAAATTAAGTGGACTATTATATATTGAATTTCTTATTAGTTAAATAATACATAGTTTTTTTTCTCACATACTCTGTTGGGAACAGTTCACAGGTCTCTCAATTTAATAAACATGTGCATACCAATGATCACATTTTATGACATATAGAACTAAAATAGCATGAGATTTTTTATTATTATTTCTGGTGCTCGTTTATTGAAGAATTGAAATGATAGTTAATGGTCCATAAAATAAATTAAGAAAATTATCTTAATGGTTATATTAATTTGATTGTTGATAGGAATTTATTGGATGGTTAAAATGAAATGATCAAATGGTTCCAATTCAATAATTGTGTCCACAATTTAACTATTTAAAAAATTAAATATCAAATGGTCTCGTTAATTTGATCCAATGATCAAAAAATAAAAATAGAATTGTTGGACTATATATATATATATATATATATATATATATATATATATATATATATATATATATATATATATATATATATATATATATATATCACTTAGGTACCTATTAAACATACATGGTTTGATTTTCAATTGAATGCTAGTATTATATGCATCTAGTTTAATCTACAAATTAGTTAGCTGATTATTAAAATGTGGGTCAACCTGACTCAATTCAGTTTAATTTGGGTTAGGTTAGGGTTGGGAAAATCCAATTCGAATTCAATTTGAGTTGGGTTAGAATTGAGGTGGAAACGACCAGACCCGACCTAAACCCAACTCGAACCCGACCCACTACCAACAACTCAAATGTCAATTTTGCCCTTCTATTGATTTCCCACGCACATATAATTATCATTCCACTGCCTTCCTTTATATTTCTTTCAACCTGATGAGCACTGAGCAAGTGGGTATATAAAATCCAACCTAACCACCAAGTGTGTCACCTTATGCTAGGCCTATGACTCAAAAATCATCTCTATCCATGATTTAGCTTGACCATATGAATGAGAAACGGTGTAAAGAGCAACAACGATTGACTTCCAAGTTGTTTCCCTTGGCATAGCTCACCTAAATCACATATAGGCCTAATTTTTAGGCCTCATGCCTAAGTTTTGGTGTGATATCTAATGGTTAGAGTGGACTTCATGTAATAATTATGGGCCTATGAAAATCAAGACCAGACGTCTCTCTCAATTGTTTTCTATAGTGTGGGCCACATGAATCAGAGGTCAACAAATTTTTATTTATTTATTTATTTATTTTTTGCTATGAGTCTAAATAAGAATTACACAACGAATCACTAGAGTGGATCTCACATACACATCATGGTGCCCAAAAAAAGTCAGCGTCCCTCTCTATGTACAGAAATTATTTACCAAAAAAAAAATGGAATTGTTTGGAAGGCTGCTCTTGATTTTGATGTGTGGGATTTTGACAGGGACCACCATAATGTTTATGTAAATCCACTCCGACTATATATATATATATATCATGCTTACCTATGATTTAGGCGGGCCACATCAAAGGAAATAATTAGAAAAGAGATGTCCATCTTTGACTTTTATAAGAACCACCATGATGATTATATGAAATCCACTCCAACCATTAGATTTCATACAAAAATTTAGGGATGTGGCCCAAAAATCATATCCATTCGTGATTCACGTGGGCTACACTAATGGAAATAATTTGTAGGAAGAGCATTGCCTATGCACTTTTTTCAATCATGTGGTCCACCCAAATGATAGATGAAGTTGATTTTTAGGCCCTTTGTATAATATGGGGATATGCACCCGGTGGTCAGGATGAATTTTACATAAACATCATGGTGGGGCTAGTGGCCCGTCGAGCCACGGGCCCATTTGCTTGCATGGCAACCATGACCAAAAGTTGTGGAATGAGATTAATGAGGTAGCTTTTTTTAAACCTTTCTGAAAAAAGTTATAGGAATGTAAATTATCATGCGAATAAGATTCATCTAGATTTTCTGCTGCTTGGGTGGGCCCTACCATGATGTTTGTGTGATACCCACTCGCACAATTGGGTGAGTCACCGTAAATATGTTAGGCTCAAGCCTAAAAATCAGCCCATATGATTGTACATAGTGTACAGGGTGACTTTCACCCTCAAAACTACTTCCTTCTATGTGGCCCATCTGAATCATAGATGGGCCTGATGTTTAGACTCTATGCTTAAATTTTGGTGTGGTATCCGGCGGTTAGAGCAGATTTCACATAATCATTACAATGGGCCTATAAAAATCAAGGGTAAATGTATCTTTCTCAACATTCCTTTGGTGCGGACCACTTGAATCACAATCAGACTTCTTTTTTTCTTTCTTCTTTTACCTTGACATAACATCAGATTACACATCTAATGGTTGGAGTAAATCCCACATACACATCACAGGTGGACCTGTCAAAAACCAAGAATGGGCGTCTCCTAAAATTTTCGTGTTTCTTTTACAGCTACTAGAGTGACGCCACCTTCATTTCTTTTAGCAGCTTGGATTAGGTACTACTCCCACTAGGACGCAGTGGGAGACGGACGGATACGTGGCATGTCAGTATTAGTGATGAGTAGGAAGGCCCGCACCTCGGTATTGGTGGAGTGCTGACAGACCAATCACATCAGCAAATCGAGGTGCGGGCCCCACCTACTCTTCACCAATACCAACGTGCCATGTACCCATCCGTCTCCCACTGCGTCCTGGTGGGTATAGTACCTAATCCGAGCTCAACTATTAGATGTGTAATCCATGGTAAGCCCAGGCTAACAATTAGGTGGACCGTGATTGCTCAACTATTGATTTTTACAAGGCCCATTGTGATGATTATAGAAAATCCACTTCAACCATTAAATGCCACATCAAAATTTTACACATGTGGCTCAAACATCTGGCCCATTTGTGATTCAGGTGGACGGCACCAAGGGAAATGGTTTGGAGGGTAAGGGTTACCCTGCACACCATTTTCAATGGTGTGGTGCACTTGAATCACAAATGGGGTTGACTTTTGGGACGTAGGCCGAACATGGAGTGGCACATCTGGTGGTGGGATGAATTTCAAATAAACATCACCATGGGACCCCAGCCGAGCCGCCAACCCCTTTGCTCACAGGGCCACCTCAACTTTCTTCAATAAAATGAAACCAAAGGCACTCCATTGTTGATTACTTAAATTAAAATGGTACCTTATTCAAAACCTTTCTGAAAAGGTACCTAAATGTAAATTCTATATGTTAAGTAGGTAGCTCTTGAAAATTTCCCATACTCTGGCTGAGTGTGATGGATTATTCGCATATGCTGAGAAATTAATTGAATACGCGGCGTATAATTCAGGTGAACTGTCCAAATGATGGCTACCAGATTTGATGAATTATGAGAAAAACCTTTACATTTATTTCATTATCAGATTACCAGATTAGTGGATGATCCAATGGTTGAAGATGAAAGAAAAGATCCGATGGTCTTATTGCAACAAAGAGGTGTCCACGTATGAAAGGTCTGATTTGTCCAACCAATATGACTTCTGAATTGTAACCTAGAGAGTGTTTTCCATAATTTAGTAGTTTAATTTGAGTTTATATAAATATATATATATATATATATATATATATATATATATATATATATATATATATATATATATATAGTGTAAGAAGTGCCTGTGCATCAATTGTCGTTCTCAGCCAGAGCATAAAATAGCCCCCCCTTTTTTTGTAGAGGTAGTTGGCCATCAGTTTTTAAACGGGGTTAATTTGCTGTTCCAAATGGCCAAAAGGTCCAATCTGTGGGCCCACTGTCGATGGAGTATAGCCTTAAAAGCCAACTGACTGAATATCCTAACCACCCAATTTGTGTCTATTAGATGGATGGTAAAAAATAAATTGATCAGCAGTACAACTCAAACACCCTGATCCATAGCTCAAGTGGTAGACTGAGTGAAGATAACCTCATTTCAACACTAAGGTCTTGTATCGATTCCCTAGTGGGGGTGGCTAACATTGCAGTGTGACTAACAGTGAGAGTGGGTGTACTAATAGCGGGGTGTGTGTACTAACTCAAAAAAAGCAGTACAGTTTAGATGTTGAAATCAGATCATTAAGGCAGCAGGGATACAACCCATGGCTCAGTGGTAGATAGAGGACGTTTCAATTTGAGGTCATGGGTTCACGTGCCCAACATTGAGGTTGCCCATAGAAGACAATGAAGTTTGGGCTGTAATCCATCCATTGCCGTGGATGTACGCCGTATGCCCGTTAGAGTTTCTGGAGGCACTTTTTTTTCTTCATTTGTTTTCACACATACACACACCCCACGTGGGCACTCAACATCATGATCTCAGTGTTGAAACAGAGTCAGTCTACCACTAAGGGCCCATTTGAATACCACCAGATACGGTACTTTTTCTACTTACAGAAGCAGATAATTAACTTGAGAGAAGTAAGTTTGGTTAAAGACCAATTATAAGTGTAAAAGTTACTTAATCACTTCAGCTTAATAAGGAGAAACCAAGATAAGCTACTTAAGGCATAAGTAGCTTACTTAAGTAACTTACAATCCAAACGCCCCTAAGCGACTGAGCCAGACCCAACTTCTTGAGGCCCTTACATTTCCTACACTCCAGCGGAGGAGTATGTGAAAATGTAACGGGTTGAATGTTATACACATACTACATGGCCCCACAAGTTCTTGAATTTCACTATTTAAAGAAAAAAAAAAAAAAAATTTAAATGAGGACACTTCTGCAATTTCATCCCTCAAAAAGCACGTCCATGTGATTTCCAACCTTGGAGGCGTTAGTTGGTAAAATATAGATTCCTGGGGGATTTTAAGGTCAAAATCCCTTGTCTTTTTGTAAATTTGAACTCAACATTAAAACTGCAAGGCTCAGTCTGGTTTAAGGTTGACACCAAATGTAAACGGCAGGCATATGATACACCACCATACACGTGCAAAATGTAACAATCTAGACCATCCAAGTGGTGGGGCCCATTGTGGTTGGAGGATGAACTGATAACAACATTGACCAAATGATCCTAACCGTCCAATTCATGGACATGGCCGTCAAATTAAGGTTAACATGGAGATGGTCAGTGGCCCAAATTTAATGGGCATCGGATCATCAGATCAGTGTTCAGGAAATATGCTCCTTACACAATGGCACGCATGATTTAGTGAGCCAGAACTGACACGCACGCACGCCCACATAAACATATGATGTATACATGTTTGGAACTTGGATTGAACCCTGCCCAGCCTGACCTGACCATATGGCTTATCAATGGGCCAGGGCACATGACTCGACTTCACCCAGCCCAAAACCCATGTGTTGTCGTTTTCAGTTATGCCCAACCCAATTGTAACAAAATGGGTCGAGTTGGGTCAGGAAACAGTTCAAAATCTTGGCCTATTTGTAACAAAATGGGTCTAAGTTATGCTTATTCCGTCGGGTCGGCTGATGATCCTAGTCATCTGGTGAAAATGGATAAGCATAATGGATGCCTAGGATCATCGGATGGATGAAGAAGATAGTAGGTCATCCCTTATGGGACTCGTCAATCCAACACCTCAGGGCTCTTTCGGAAGCTTGTAAATAAAGGTAAATGGAAAATGGAACTGGAGGTAAATGAATTGAGAGTAAATGGCTTATTCAGTTGTATTTAGATAGGAGTAAATTAAATGCATTTGAAATCTAAATGCCGATGGTAGTAAATTGGAGGTTGAATGCATTGGAATTTTTCAATATATCCACATAAACATATGTAATATCTTAAAATAGTGTATATGTGATATTTAAACAAATGGTTGTGATAAGATTATTAGAACATATACTTTTGTTAAAAATAAGAAAATTTTGAAACTAGGTGGGCCACAAATGTAAGGATCACAAATAAGAAACTTGCCAACATTTATTAGCCGTCCATTTTTATGGTCAATCTATGGATGGTTTGGATCATTTTTTAGTGATGTAGCCCATAATTAGATTATTTTGGAGTATCATCAGCATGGCATGTTTACGGCGGACATGTGCACAGCAGCGCCTTTGTTTACTCTGTGACTCTCCAAGGGATCATCCATCATGTGGGCGTTGTGGAGTGACGATCAATTAATGTGGTATTATATGGTGAACGATCAACCGTCCGGGGACTTAAAGGGGACATTTGGATGGGAGTAAATGGGAAATGCAAGGAAATGCGAGTAAATGGGACTGCAAATGATACACCATGCACATTGCATGATGTACAGCAATCCAGACCGTCCAAATGGTGGGGCCCATTGTGGATATAAGATAAACTAATAGCAACATTAAGCAAATGATCCTGACCCTCGATTTTTTTTTTCCTTGGCCATCAAAGTGAATTTAACAATAAGAAAAAGAAAAGCTCAGTACAGTTTAATGGCATGGAACTATCACATCAGTGCGGTTTTTCAGGTCAAGCTATGTCCACAAGGGCCCATGAAATGGTCAGCCAGAATTGACCATGCAATATGTACAGTGAACGGGCGATAAGACACACACGTATGCCACGTGTACAATACATGAGCAACCAAAATTTAGTAATTTGTGGCTAAGGCACTCTAGCCTAGTGTGTACCTTGGAAAGAAAATCAAATCACGTTATAGCAGTGCTAGCTCCATACACGTCTTAAACTCTCTGAAACTAACAGCAAATCACAAAGCAGTGGGGCTTCTGATATTCACGTGGCCAGGAAAAACAAAAGGTCTTCCACTATTTTTGGTGAGAAAATCCAAAGAGCTTTCAGAAAGAACTGGGATTATTTTCCCTTTCAATACAAAAGCCAGAGAAGACGCTAACAAAAAATAAAATAAAAAAAAAAAAAAAAAAAATAAGGAAAGGTTGAATGGAGCATGTTTGGATGCATGTTTCTTTCCCTTTCTAGCAATCCCCATGTCTTTATGAAATAGGTGGCACACAAGGTTCAGATTGAAACTGTGCATTTCTTTCTTCCAATGGTGATTGGTCCATGTTCCAAAAATCGCAGTGTTTAGAAAATTCTAGCCCTTGGGGTGGCAATTGGCATACAAATGAACACTAAAAGACAAACCAGCAACGGCTCCTATTTAGGAAAGGCCCCTTTATTGTATGGTTATGATAGTCTAATCAAAGAAAATTTTGGTTAACAGTCAATTGGCAGCCTGAGTCCACATGATGGCTGGTTTAGATCATCCTACAGATGCCTCCTGAGGTACGCAATCCAGAGGCCATGCCTCCGGAAGCAAACCATCCATTCTCATAATATGAATGATAAAATATGGCAAGGATGGCTATTTATAAAATTAAATTATAAGAAAATAATTTAAAATACTTTTCAAAGATTAAAAGATAATAAAAGGAACACTGAGGTGCCCGAAAAATAAGTGGCAGCAATTATCTTATTATTCTTCTCATTGCGTTTGGCTGCAAAATCTAATTAAAGTACATTGAATAGAATGGAAATGACCAAAGTGCAGTTCGGCCCAAAATAGCCACTGTGATTGTCTCAAGTTGGTCTTTTTTCTCCATATCTTTGCATAAGACTACAATAAGAGGTTGGCCATCACAAAAAAATGATTCCACCTCCACTTTGGTCAGTTCCTTCATATTGAATTGGAATACTGCAACGCAGATGAGTTCAATTGACCATCCAAACGCACCCCCACCTTCCCAAAAAGAAAAAGAAAAAAGAAAAAAGAAAAAAAATGCTTTAGAATTTAAGCATGTCCATGCATGTGAATATTTCATACTAGCAAATGAAATAATAGAATGTAGTTCACGGGTTACCAAAGCAAGATAGTCCATTAAAACTATTCCTAATCATCATCTGATAAAATATCATTGGACTGTCCATGCATTACAAAAAGGCGGTACTTTTTCCGCATGCTGATCAAAATACCTGAAGCGATGCAGTGTCTAACCCAATAGCAAGTGTTCCTTATCTGTCCAATCAAATATTGTGCTGTGAAATGAAGCAGCACCACTTCCTTTGACCTTTTATGAGGTGCAAGAGTCAAGATCAATTAGTGCATGCCCTTTATCGCTGTCCCATCTAGATCAGATGGTGTACAGTTCACCACGAATCAATATTTTCTAAGGCTATCCAAAACACAATGTCAGTCTCTTCTGTTTTCCCTTTTACCCCATCCAAAAGGCTGCCACTATAAGGTCAAGACCCACAAGCCACAACATCAAGAACTAAAGAACCACAACCCAAGAAAGGAAATCATCAAGATACGCACCTCTTCCAGATTAAGCTCGCCGTGACCGCCCCACCCGAGATATCACCAACAAAATTCAAGAAACAAATAAAAACAAATACCAAGGCCCGTTTCAAAGCATGCAGAGTGGGGCACCAGATAACAGTAAGCATCGTCACACAACACAAGGAAAAGTGTGGATTGATTGCCAATCCCTTTCATCCTTTTTCTAGGAGTTTTGTGATCCTGGTCAGCAATATGATGATTGGCCAAATATAGAAGCTTTCCATCAAAGGGTCCTGTTGGAGCTATCTAGAATCAATGGCCATGGAACAACGGCATTGAAGAGAGGAAAGGTGAAAAGGGGATGGTGGTGTCCACGCATAAGCCTCTTTAGCCAAATGGCCATCAACCTCAGCAAAACACTTCTCAGAGATGTGCATTGAATAAAGGCAATGTCTAGATCTAGCATTTCTTAAAGCGAAGGGAATAAGGAAAAGCAGTGCTGAGAGACCCAAAACGATCAGTGTTGTTAAAAACAAGCATAGTTCAACAACTTGAAAACTCAACTTGATATTCAGCTGGGTCGGGTTGACTCGGAGACTTGGGTGGGTCTTTACTTGATTCAATATCTAACAAGTAATTTTATAATTTTTATAAATATTTTGCATATTTATATAAAGATAAATAAAAAGCGAACAAATATGAAATAGATATTTCCAGGTGTGCTATCCTTCAAATATATATATATATATATATATATTCTGGGTGCGCTGGTTGGAGATGCCAGTTCTTTTAGAGAGGTTGCAGGTTCAACCCCTCCCTCTTACTTTTTAAAGTCACTCTTTTTAGCTGACTGGTTCGAGGTGTTGCGAGTCAGGTCAAGTTGACTGAGTCATCGAGTCAATTTGATGAGACACCCTGAATCAAGGCCAAGTCAGTCTCACAATAGAGTTTGAAGGTGATTCAGCTCGAAGCTTGACTGGTTGAGTTGACTCATCCGAGTTTCAATTCAAGTTTTAGAACTGCAAAAACAAGATGTGCAACTGCTTGCTTGTCTGAATTTGATGCTTTCTTAATAATACAGATTGTAGTGTGAAAATCATCCACATATATGGGCTGACAGGCAGAGATGCTTCAATAGAGTTACATATGGATAATACAACATATGCAGTTTGTATCAAGTAGGATCCCAAAGATGATCTCATAAGTTGCTTACATGTGATTAATTTCTATGAACTTTTTTATGATTTTACTTGGTTTAAGGGTAACTGAAGTGTTACAACAGAATCAATCCAGTTCTGGGATATGATAGATACAAATTAGATGGGAATATCCTTAATCTCATGGCATATTGGGCAGTAACTCGCAACATGTACTAGTTTAGTGAAGACAAATATCAAATCACCTTTTGTTGAATTCCTCAGAAGCATAAAGAGAAGGCGCACATTTGTTGAACTAATCACCTGCGCATTCAAATCAAAGTATGTCAAACCTAACCAGTGGATCGGCCTTATTGTTTTAGACAGGCAATATTCATGGTGGGGGCCACCATTTACATTGGTTATTCTAAACAAGCGAACTTTGGTGGGAAAGAGGAAGTTAGGATACAACTGCGTGTAGGTAATCAGGGCCCCCCCACTTTCATGGGGATGTTAAGAATGGCCCTTTTTACTGACATGGTGGACAGCCAATGATAAATCTGAACTGTTCATTCATTTAAAGCACTAGTAACAGGACAAAATGCTAAAAAATCATGCCAACCAAATGATCCTAACTATCCAAAGAATAGCATGAAAAATGAGCAGTCAAGATCGAGCAGAACTAAAAAAAGATCAACTCACCATCCTGAAACATCTACCAATACGCCCCACCATGGATTGCTTATGCCTCCCAAATAAGCAGGGTTAGAATTTAGATCCTATTAACATCAATATGTTGCTCGTGAAATCGGACGGTTATAACGAAATGGCCAATATTCAAGGGGTTGGGATCTGTTTTTAGAACAGACCATATGTGGATAGGTTTAGTGGGCTGTTTTAGGATGTGTTACAAGTTTAGGGGTGGGTTTAGTACAGATTAGGGGTTGCAACCAGCTTGATTTTTCAGTACTTGGATGATTGGATCACCATGGGGCTGAAACAGGACTCGAAAACGGGATGTGAAGAGCTGGGATAGGGGCAGATTGCAGGATGGTAGGCTGAAATTATGCTGAGGTGAGGGCCTGGTTCTGGTCAGTTGGGGACAGATTCGGTACAATCCATAGGGAACGAGGCTGCAGGTTTTTTAACAATAGTTTTGGAGTCAAAACTGTCCTGATTGAGGAACAGGTTCAAGGTTGGACCCACCTAGTGGACAGCTTGGATATTGCACCCATCTGCCATGCTGGAGCATGTGGTGGCATGTGGATGGTATCCCTAGTACATACATGTGGGCTTAGCATTAAAGTACACTGCGTTCCCACATGCACCTGAATGTGCATTTTACAAGACTAAATAAAGTGCCAAAGATACATTGCAAACTTACTAAAAGACTATGTACGAACAAAATTGACCATTGACTGCCAAACAAAGCCGTAAAGTGTACAAATGCCATATGGCTTGTGCCATAGTCCAAAAGTAATTATCATCATCAAAGCCTTATCCCAACTAATTGAGGTCAACTCCAAAAGGAATCAACCGGTTAACATATATTGCAAAAAGTATCTCCTGGTAGGACTTGTTAGCCCTATGGTCCAAACAGTTGGCACATACGACAATCCAATTGGATTTGTGGGCTCCACAGTCCAATCAGATGCCCTACAAAAGGCTGAAATGTTACGCATGTACCAAGTGGGATCACGCACATGCAATGTGCGGCGTGGATGTATCCCGTTTTCCTTCATCCTAGTGAGTGCAAGAGCCAGTGCTAGATTGCTAGAGTGGGAGTTAGGCACTCTTTTCTAGGTATCAGGGATTCTAATCCATTAGTGTAATTTCTCTCTTTATGCAATAAATTTATCTCATTCATCAACGACAAAAGTTTGGCTATGATTTTTCCATGCGGTGGGAAAGACAGTTTAGACATTGACATTATGGAATAATGATGATGGAGGTGGAGTGCTTGTAACGCCCCAAGCTTTTTAATACTCGGGTATTAAAAGTCCTCGGGTGTTACCATAAAAATCCAATTTAGTATGTATGTGTGGGAATACACATAACCTACACTATACACCATCGCCCAATCATTCATAATCTACCCATCTTAACTGTCTAATCCTAAGCAATGACGACCCACAGCGTACCCGTAAAGGTTGAGATCAACCCGCCTTTGATTGACCCTTGATTTCTCAACGTAGGTTTACATCACTAATGATTGTTCAAACCACAATCTAAATTAGCCCATTGAGACATGATATTGCACCTAAACACCTCACATCGATCCAATTACAAAGATGAACCAATCCCTTGATTTTTGTCCTAAACAGACATGTACAATCATTCAACTTAATCATGAATTTATGCCATTCATACAATCGACCCCAAGATCAGTACGTATACTCAATTATATATCGGTCAAACTATCGAGAAGACTCATTGTAGACAGTTAAAGCTATCCGACTGTTGATTTTCAAGATGGACCATCACATCATCATGGAATCGATACTAGACGTGATTTAAGCCTATAGACCCGATCATCGACGAATTTGAATGTTAGATCGTAATCCTAAAACATAGATAAACATTCTATACCATTGAAATCAAATTCTAATGTGTAAAAATACACCATTGATCATCTATAGCTTTCTATGGTATATATGATCATACTCGACACTAAACATAAAAAATCATATCTCTAGGAACCCAATCACGATGAAATTTTAGACAATGCTTAGTTAGGCCAATTGAATCATACATTATCAATTTTAGGACCTAACTCATAAGATCTACTGTCCATCGGATTTCGAATCATATCCATTGAATGACCCACCTAAAAATCACCCAACAACCATCATTGTGATCCATGAGGGATTCCCGATGAATCGAATGGTTTATATTTTACATCGAGGCCCATCTAGACCTATTTCTAGAGATCCCAGATAATTCAAAGAGAATCCCATGAAATCCCTAGCTTCTAAAACAAAACGACTTGTTAACTGCGAATGTGCACTCTATATCATGCACTCTCGCTCAATAAAATGCAATCCAACCGTTGGTTTGAGAAATCATCCATAGACGTGCATCTAGAATCCCTTAAGAAACTCCATGGGCCCTTTTTTTTACACATGCACTCCCACCCCACACACACTCACACCATAGTGGGATTTCACCACAATGGGTACTCGAACCCATGACCTCATGTTGAAACTCTTGTGAGTCTATCACCGAGGCATGAGTAAGGACCCAACTCCATGGGCCCTAATTCGTGATTTTTGAGGTCAATCCGACTGATAAATTCATACCCAAACTTTTACAGATGTACGATCAAGACATTGATTTCAACCATTTATTTTCGATGATCCAAACCTTATATAGAGTGGGGCATAAAGGGCTTTGACTTGTGGACAACAAGCAACAAGTCTCGAAATGATCCACACGTGTGTATGGATTTGGAAAACTCAACATGTGTGTGTGCGCATGAACCTCTGTAACAACCTAGCACACGCATGAATAGGAAATTAGAAAGCACTCCAACACGCGAACACCACTTCAAAATAGGAAACTGCGTTTTCTCTACTCCTACGAGAACGATTCTCTCTTACGAATCCAGGGGAAGAAATCCCAAGAAAGTCTACACTGTCCAAGACAGGAACCACAATCGTCCAATATGCATCACGTGAATCAACGTCAAGAACCTAAAGCTCAGACAACGTTCGAACGAGCTTCTACTGTTGTTGTTTGAACACACCTACAAACTAGGATAGGACTCTTTGTACTAATCTGGACCATTCAAAGGGTTAATCACGGCCGTCCGAACATAGCCATCGAGTTCCACTTTCATACAAAACCGTTTGGAGATCCTTGCGATCAAAACAGGCAAACAGCCTCTGTGATCTCCCGTTTCTTTTTAGAAACCTCAAGGTCTTCATGAAATCCAAACCATCGATAATGTGGGACCCTCTTTTAGCCTTCAGCTCCAAAAACCTAACGGGAGAAGCCTTTCTAATCGTGTTTTCTGGCATGATTCTCACAAACACGTGAAGCACCTCGAAATCTTCTTTCAACGAACCCACCATGTAAACGTAACAGAAGCTTCGATTTCTAATGTCCACGAGTTTTCTATGACTAATCTAAACCGTCCAGAAGCAACGGCGTGAAGAAAGATACAATGGTTTGAAATCTGCCATTAAATAGCGGGTCATTTTCTCCGATAACCCACCAACCATAGGTTGCTATCCGGCCATAGAATTAGAATCCAATTTGAACATTTTGTGGCCCTCATGATCAATGCGAGATCACCAAATTTTCGCCAAAGAAACACACCTATGATCACGTCCAAGAATCAAAACAAAAACAAGCTTTTCATGCGCAAACCGTTGCTGCACACTGTTTAGCAAACTACGTTAGCCCAACGCGACTTCTTACACAAGAAACTTCCAGATAGGAGAAATTTCTATAAAATCCTCTCCCTGAAGACAACAACGCGTGCAAACAGAGAGATAAGAGAGAGAGAGAGAGAGAGAGAGAGAGAGAGAGAGAGAGAGAGTCTGTGAATTTTTTACTCACTGAGTTAGATATTCTTCCAAGTCTAGAGTTCTCCTATTGTTAAGGATCAAGAAGAATAAAAGAAAAGAAGAAAGAAGGAGAAGAAGAAGGAAAAAAATAAGAAGAAGAGAAGAAAAAACAAAGTCGACTCAGTGACTTAACTCGTTGAGTCACAAATGAATTCAAGGCTGAATTCGGGTGAAATCTAGGCGTTGTGCAAGGTAAACGATCCTTATGCACAATGATCTAGTTTGTTTTATGATTTTGATTCTCTTCTTACTCAGTTTGCCAATTCATTGAACTAAGACTGAGCCAATAGAGTACAAACCGAGTTGAACCAACAACGGGTGGATTCGGTTGCAAAACAAAGCCTAGCTTCGATCTAGAAAAAGTGGTACCAAACATAGGTGAGAATGTCTCTTCAAGCTTTCTACTAGAATTCATAGAATAACTATAGTTTTATGAAATTCATTTACTTCTAGTTTATCTTCTTATAAAATAATTAGGTTACATATTTAATATGCTCTTACATGTCCTTATGAACCTTAACATGCTTGGATCTTATTCACGAGAATGAAATAGAATTTACTTCGATTTAATCTTATGCTTATTGTTCATCCATATACATTGATGCTTACATGATGGGAAATTGGAAATGATCCATGATAAGGAATTGGAGATGTTCATGGTCTAATCTAGATACTTTGAGACGTGTGGCATGATTACCCACATCAAGAATTCGATTTGAGACACAATCCATACGGAGGACGTGTGTGGAAAACTATTCATGAGAATACTGTGTGTTGTTTTGTTGTGAACACATTTCATTGGACTATACCTTAAAATTTGGCTGGCCTATTTTCTTTACGGGCTTAATACCCATGATGATTTATGATTATATTGTCACTTTGTAACATGTTTGATACCCTAAGTGGTATGGGTGACAAGCCATTTATTTTGTGTCCATTAGTGACATGTTTTGGTGCCTTAAGTCGTACAGGTGACGAGCCATTTGTTTTATGTTCATGAATAGACTTGTGATTACAATGAATATTGAATTGATCGTGGTATGGTAATGTAAAAGCCCACTAAGTGTAAAGGGTTTCCATAATTGGTTATTTGTAAACCGGACTAATAAAGGCTTAGCTAATAATGCATTCATGGCACTTGATGACGCTGATGTATTTCACCTGAGATTCCGGGTAATGCCGATGATGTCCATTGTGATTCTAGGTCATTGTTTAGAACATACCACTTGGCGTCGGTGTATGTCCTTAATGATTCCAAGCTGTGATGCTAATGTATGTCACTTGGGATTCTGGGTAATGCCAATAACTATCCCTTGTGATTACAAATCATTATGCAGTAGTTCTTTTGCATCGTGGGTTTTACTCACACTGCCAGTTGAATGTGCATCCCTAGGCTGATGTGCATTCATGCATTAATCAAAATTTACATGTGATGGAATTATTATATTTGCTTTGTATGATGTTTGTGTACTATACTAGATTGTGGTGATAAATGTGAGAGGCAAATTTCCACTGAGTTGGCCACTCATGCTTTCAAATTCAAAAAACAAACAACAGGTGATGCAGGTCTAGGAGCACGAGGAGACACATGGATGAGTTGTACATGATTGTGACAGAGCTTCTCAAGCTGAACCAATAGTTGGATTGTTTTTCATTTCAGTAGAACTATTAACTTTGTCGGTTTGTAATAAGTCCTCAGCTGAGTGGACAAGTTAGTAAGTTATGTGATGTTTGGTTCTCTAATTACAAAGTTCAATTTATTTTGCCTTTGTGTGATGTATGCCATGCTAATGTAAAAAATAGATTGAAAAAAAAAAAAAATAAATAAATAGAAGGAAGAAAAAGAAGAAGAAAAGAAAAACAATGTGTGATTATGAAGCATTCATTCATTATTTAGCTAACACCCTCAAATTCAGGATCTGAGTACCTATGCTCGGGTGTCGGGTTTTGGGGCGTTACAGTGCTACAATATAAAATCTTCTCCTAAGAAAATCATTGCCAAACAACCTTGAGATCATTACTAATGAATGGAGAAAATGTTTGAAGAAGACAGGAGAGATTCACTAGGGTCTATGGGGATTTATCAGTATGGACTATAGAGTCAACTCATGATCTGCAAAGTTTCTCCAAAATACAATTTAACAGTGGACATCATCTTTATTTTTTACTATTAATGAAATTATTATCATCTTTAGAGAGGAGATAGATGAATTTAGTGGAGATTGATGCTACTGAAGTGCCTAAGCAATTCTATGCTTTGTGCCATATTACATCCCCATTTTGAAAGGATATACCCCATTTTCCAAAGAATTTGTTCAATTCATTTGGTAGCCATTGGAAAGATTGGATTTAAGATGGGAATGGGTGGGTACTCCCGCATTGAAAATGGAAGCGCTTACAGACCATTTCTTCAAAAGCAAGAACGGTGTCCCAATGCTCTGAGAGAGAACATGGGGGAAAATGAGATTTGTGTTGAATGGTAAGTTAGCCAGCTGGTAAACGACAGTAAAACCACAAATAGCTATTGTCAAGTTCAACTGACGCAAGTTTAACAGCTCGGGCAAGGGAGATGCCATTTGATTTCAAGCCCCCCATTACGACCAAAGGGGCTTGAAAAATAAATAAGGGTGAGGGGCAACGATAGAGATCATCTGAGTTGAATCTAGCACAGGGCACACTCTCACCAAGTGCTAAGCCACTTGGATCCTGTGTATTCTCGTTGTGGCAACGAAAGTGCATAGATTGTGTAAGAAAACCCAATGGACTTCAAAAGGGTAGGGATTTAGCCATGGCGGTTTGTTTCCTCATTACTTGAATTTCCAATCCTACGAATGAGGAAGTTCATGTAGGTTCGAACATCGATTATCCACGACATTTCTATCAATTTAACAATATAAGACAGGATTTCCCCTATTGGGAAGATGGGTACGGATTTCTTTGCCAGATTAATATCGATCAGATTATTAGTAGTTAGAGCAGTTAGCAAATCTCCTCGTAAATCTTCCATTAGCTCCCCAGTTGATATTTATCATAGTCATGTGCTAAATGCTAAAACTAAGAAGAGTAGGCGATAGAGGGTTCATCAATATCCCATATGTGGTAGAGCTAGAAGAACACTTTGCCCTTATAAAATTACAGGAGATTGACCTCCTTCACTAGGAAGTGCCATGGTGATTCATATAGTTTTTTGTAGATTAAGAGTAAAAGAAGAGAAGAAAGAAGAGAGAGAGAGAGAGAGAGAGAGAGAGAGAGAGAGAGAGAATTAGGGTTTGGATGTCCCTTCTCCCTCCTATATTATTCAATAAAAAGAATATGACCAAAAATGTCCTTAAGTAACAAAAGCAAAAAAAAAACAAAAAAAATCCCCACTGAGTTCTAAACCAACATAACACAACTAACAAAGGAAAAAGACTTAAGATAAAGACTAGGTGAGGCGTACAACAGTACGGCCCATATTCACATCCATTAACACTCCCCCTAAAGCTGGAGCATAGATGTTGTCAACGCCAAGCTTAGAGTATATGCATGTAGACTAGTAATTATGACTAAGGGCCTTGGTGAACACATCAGCAAGTTGATCTTGAGACGGAACATGTAGCATAAAAATTTCACCACTAGAGACCTCACGTATAAAGTGACAGTCAACCTCAATATATTTAGTTCTCTCATAATAGACTGGATTGTTTGCAATGTGGGATACTACTTAATTATCACAAAACAACTGCATAGTTAGATTCACTTCAAACCCCATCTCCTATAATAGCTTATTAATTCACATCAACTCATAAGAAGTATGAGCTCTTATCAAGTCTATCCACTCGAATCTCTCCCTATATTTTATGTCTCTCTTCCTCTACCCGAAATCAGTTCTCTTGAGATATGCAGATATTTTCTTTGGCAAGGGGGTGCCCAGTAGAGCAAGTTCCACCTTCTCAATTGGGAGGAGGTCTGTAGGCCTTATAATGAGGGTGGAGCTAGAATCAAAGTCCTGGAGGAGGTTAACTTGACGTTGCTAGGAAAATGGGTGTGGAGGTTTGGGTGGAGGAGGAGAGCTTGTGGAGAAAGGTTGTCACAGGGAAGTATGGCGTTTCGAGTTCAGGCAGATGGACCAAGGAGTCCTCGATGTACGAGGCTTCTTTTTTCTAAAGACACATCACTTGTATGGCCGGAAAAATTCTCCCCGAGATAGGAATCTCTTTGGACGGCGGGATCAAAGTGAAATTTTGGGATGACATTTGGTTAGGGGAATCGTCCCTTAGATCTTCCCTCGCCTTGCGAGGTTATGTCCGGACCAATCCACTTGTGTCGTTGATTGTTTCATCGCCCACGACACCGGCGAAGTGTGGCTTCCCCCTGGGCTTGAAAAATTCTCCCCGAGATAGGAATCTCTTTGGACGGCGGGGTCAAAGTGAAATTTTTGGTTAAATTTTGGGATGACATTTAGTTAGGGGAATCGTCCCTTAGATCTTCCCTCGCCTTGCGAGGTTATGTCCGGACCAATCCACTTGTGTCGCTGATTGTTTCATCGCCCAAGACACCGGCGGAGAGTGGCTCCCCCCTACTCAACACAACTTCACTGATGATGAAATTGAGGAGTTGGTGAAGTTGCTCTCTTTGTTGGAAGGCATTTGCCCCGACCCGAATGTCATAGATGACCCGTTTTGTCGAAGGGATAAGTCGGGCAATTTTTCAGGGCATTCCTTTCTCAACTTAAAGCAAAAATGGGATCTTAACCATTGATAATATTCAAAAGAGAGGGATGATGTTACTTAATGTCTGCCTATTGTGCAAGATGAATGAGGAATCAGTAGTGCATCTTTTTATTCATTCTCCCTATGCCAAACGTGTGTGGGATGGCATCCTCTAGATTTTCAACGTGACTTGGATTATGCCAAACTCTGCGGAGGAATTATTCTTGTCTTGGCATGTGGGAGGCCTAGATCTAAAGATAGGGATAATTGGCATCTGGCATTGCTGGCTTCTATGTGGTGCATCTAGTTAGAAAGAAATGAAAGATGTTTTCAAAATATGTTGCAGCCTCTGGGTTCCATTGTTACAAAGGCCTTTTTACTTGTTAGGGAGTGGGTATCTTAACCTAGAGGGTTAGTTGTATTTTTCTTTTTCTTTTCTTTTGTTTGTTTTGTTTGTTATTGAGCCTTTTTGGTTCTTTCAGCAAATGATTCTCAAAAAAAAAAAAAAAAGTATGAGCTATTGCTTTATATTTTGCTCTAGCACTTTGATCAGATCACAACACTCTGCTTCTTACTCTCATCAGGCTTCTCGGTAGTCAAATATTTTAATTTTCCGTTGGCAACTAAAAACACTTGGATGGATTTGAACCACTGACGATAACTTGTTCCATTTAATTTGACAAAGGTTATTTACCCCTCTAAAAAATCATATGGATTTGTGAATCCAATTCTCAAATAATTTTTTACTTCTATCCGGGACAAAGGACTAGGAAATATACCTCAAGCATATACGAACATGGTCCGACCTTTCACACCCAACAAATACCTAACATTTACACTTTACCCGTTATGCACACCACACTTGAAGAGAATAACCAACCCATAGGTCCACACATTCCAACCAATCACAAGGGTAAATGATCACGAACACAGCTTCCGAAGAAGGCAATCAAGCCACATGTCCACACACACAAGAGGTGATGATCACGAACACTTTATCCCCTTCTCATGCACATGTTAGTGCACTTTTCTGTGGCATACTAGTGCACCTTGTTTGTCAATTACTTAGGTCAGTGGGTCTAGTGTCGGTTGAGCTTAATGAAGACGAAGAACGAAGACTCAAGACGGACCGGCTGTATCAAGAAAGAAGAAACAGGTAAATGTAATGCCTTGGTGTGCCTTGCCTTGACCAAATCCTAACCCATAACCTCTTAGATGACTTGCACCACCTAGGTATACCTTTAGTTATCATCATTAGTCTTAGAACTCCATGAAAAACATGATAAATTAGACTAATAAAAGAGATGGAAGCTGCTGCAATTAAAAAGGCTCAAACAGCAGTTTCCGATAGGACTCCGATCAGTCGGACAGGTGCTCCGATAAGACTCCGATCGATCGGACAGAAATTCCGATCAATCGGAAATTGTCCCAGAAAAAATTGAAAACTCACTGGACATATTTCCGATCAATCGGACAGTCTTCCGATCCATCGGAAGGGGCTGTCCGATCAATCGGACAGTGTTCCGATCAATCGGAATTTCTTCCAGAGACTTCTCTGGATAGATTTCCGATCAATCAGACTTGTCTCCGATCAATCAGACTTGTCTCCGATCAATCGGACACTTTTTCCGATCAATCGGAGATGCACGAATCTGCCCATTTTTTTACCGTTAGAAGAAAATATATTTAAAAGGGGGATTCGTTTTTTGAGCTAAAAGAGGGGATTTTGAGGAGATAGAAGCCACCATTGCTAGAGATCATTAGAGGCTCTATCCCAAACCTAAAGCAAGTCATTCTCCTTGTGTTTTCATCACAAGCTTGGGCCATTCAATGGCATCTTGAGAATGGACTTGTTCCCTCTTGATTCCTAGGGTTTAGACACCTTGATGATAGTTAAATCCTTTGTCTAAACACTACCTAGGAGTCCATTTAGGTGAATTCCTCTAGGAAACCCATTTCCTACCATTTGTAGAGGTTTCACCATTCCCTAGCACCTTGGGCATCTCCAATGGAGCATCACATGCAAGGTAGCTGATCTTGGAGCTGAAGCCTTGGCAAAGCAACAACGTCAAAGATCGGGGGAGCACAAGGGGAGCTGATTCAAGCACGGGAGAGCGAGAAGAAGCAACCCGAAGCGGCGCTGAACAAGGGGCTCAATCCGACAAGTAGGTTGTCTTGTTAAGAGTCCATCCACTCAATTCCCTGTGGGAGTTGAGTGTAGAGTTTGTTTGACAAACTCGCCCCGGGGTCGTTAGCCGATCCTTGGCCTATTAGTTAGGCCTAAAATCTAGGGACGTCAGCCGTTCCTTGGCACGTTAGTCGGGCCTAAAACAAAGTCTCCAAGGGGGAGCCACCAACACGGGTGCAAACGTGTAGGTTGGGAGGAACCTGTAAACTCCCCGGTTGGGTGGATCCGAGTTAAAACACCTTGGTTGGGAGGAACCAGATTTAAACTCCCCAGTGAATGCCAGTGTGCTCAAAGGGGTTGAGTACTTGAACCAAGAGTGGAGTAGACAAGTAGTCGAACCACTATACATCCTTGTGTTTGTGATTGTATTGGAGCACATTTCTCTTTAATGCATTGCATTTAATTGGTTAATTATAAATGCTTAGTTAGGAATGTATGCTAGGCACTTGATAGGCATCCACACTCACAAGATGTACTTTCACTACCTCATGTTGACTTGAGCATTTCTTGATCCATCCTCTATAGTCCACATGAGTCACTTAGACTAGGTTGCTTATTGCTCTTATCTCTTGCTAGTCTTTTAATTGGACCCACTTAGGCTTGGAAGCCGAAGTGTTAATCGCTTACGTATTTTAATTTGCTAATTTGTTAAAGTAGGCGAAAAGATTTTTTAAAAGGTCCTTATACCCCCCTCCTATAGGTTCAGCCATAATTCTAGTTGCTCCTCAAGCTTCCGCATGCGTATGCGTAGGGTGTCGTGTTAGGCTACCCGACGCAATTTCAGCACAAACCATTAAAAGCCCCGACACAACAAGAAACCCTAAGTTTCTTAAAAGATTTTCAGCACAAGAGGGATGAGAGAGAGGCCAAAATTAAAAGAAAGAAAATAGAAGTGAGAAAGATGAATTAGATTAAAAAAAACAAGGATGCTTTAATACTATGTGGTTTTTGTAGATTAAGAGTAAAAGAAGAGAAGAAAGAAGAGAGAGAGAGAGAGAGACAGAGAGAGAGAGAGTTGGGAAAATAGAGAACTAGGGTTGGACATCCCCTCTCTCCCCTTTTATATTATTCAACAAAAAGAATATGACAAAAATACCCTTAAATAACAAAAGCAAAAATCCTCACTAAGTCCTAAACCAGCATAACAACTAAGTAGCAAAGGAAGAAGACTGATTAAAGACTCACTATATGGCCCACATTCACATCCATTAACAATTCTCATCAGATTTTACATCCTTGCAAGGGGGAGCAGAACCATCGATTTGAATAACCGTGGTCCATATGTACTAAACTTCTGGGCACAACTAAAAGAACCCTGGTTTTAAAGAAATACAGGAATTCCTTCATTTGTGACAAAAAAAAAATGTCCTCCTTATAAAATCTATACCTTGTATGTGTGATGCACATGCCCAAAACTTGGTAGAATTTTTCCCTAAAGATGGGACAAGGATATGATGATGATGACAACACTTCAGAGCTTAGAGATGATATGTGGATGATTCAAGTGGTCCAGTCCCCTGACTTTTGGTTTTACAAATGGTGGTGACACATACCTCAATTATCTAACACTCTTAAGGGATGAGCAAACAAAGGTCTCACTCCCGTAGGCCAAGCTCAAGTTCAAGCTCATCGTCCTCTTCAAACAATCTTAAAAGACGGGCATACTGCTCCTCTCTCTTCTTCTTCTGCCATTGCCTGAGCAGGAATATGGACAATGCCACAACTGTTACTAGCCCAAGGCATATGAACACTACCTGCAGCCCAGAGCTACCACCAGATGTTGCAGGTTTCTCAGCTATTATATCATGCTTGGAACCCAATGGGTCGTCCGCCAGGCCTGTAAATAGGAAAAGATTTTTCTTTTTTAGTTTGTGGTGAAGTAGACTAAAAAAGAAGAGTCTAGAATAACCAAAAACATGGATGAAATAGACTAGAAGACGTGTGTTGCATGACCTATCTAATATACATGATGGTCAAGACAATCAAAATACAGAATTTCCATTTCATGGATGATATAAAATATTAAAAAAGAAATAAAGACAGACAATGACTGAAACTCATTATCTGTGTTGCATATGTAACATAAAGAAGCCAGACCATATCTTCTCTTCTGAAGAGATTATCTATATCCCCAGCAGCTGTCAAAGAGCATTTTGTTCCCATAATTAAAATAATGAATGCAAGTCTGCAGCAGGTCATTACTTTTAGGGGGAGAGAGAGAGAGAGAGAGAGAGAGATCCATTTGTAATGACTTGATTTTTTTTTTTTTTCAAAGGTGGTACACGACCATACTCGAATGATAAAGATAATTAGTCCAAATTCAATGATAGACAATCCCTCCTTGCAATTAACAAAACGATTGTTTGGGAAATTTCTCTCCATTTTATTAATGGCTGAGAACTACATAAATATTTGCGGCATTCCACAAAATTCTAATTCTAATTCTAATTCTAATTCAAACTCAATACTAATCCACTCTCCCACAATCAAGTGACTACTCACTTGATTTTTGGGCTATTATTTCAAATTCAAAATTCAAATTGAAAATCAAAGATAACAATAGTTCTTAAGTGGCTAGGCCCACTCTGCTTCCCTGAATGGTTTAGCCCACTTGTTGACTCATAGACTAGGCCCACTCCACCAACCCGAATAGTTTAGCCCACTAGCTGACCCATAGACCAGGCCCACTCTCCTGACCCAAATGGTTTGGCACATTAGTTTACCCATGGACCCTAACAAAAAGTGCAAGACATTTAGGAGCAATGACTTGAATTATTGCTCACTATGTGTATTACATATGATGCATGCATGAATAACACAAGAATGAGCATGCACCATGTAACTTGGACATGGACAAATTTCGGTATCAAACATGGATACAAGGTGTTGGACATGGAGGCTTTAATGGGACCATACTCCGGGGCAAAGTGTTTCATGCATTAACTGGCCCTGATTCGTAGACCAGCCCTGATCCATAGACCAAGGGCAACTAATCATCATTTACAGAGACTACCAAAATATCTAATCCTATATGATCCCATGCCTTCATTACCCAGCATTTGCAGGGACTCAGAGAGTTGCTTTCGCTTTTGGCATTTCTGTATGAATCTCTGGATTTCCCCCTCACACATGAAATTCAATGCTCGTTCATCTCAGGTGGATTGGAACTTTTGACTTTCAAGCCAATTCGTCGGCTGCCTGATTCACTAGCAAGAAATATACATGGCACATAAAGGCATGAATGTCATCACTAACACATGTAATGACACGTAGCTGTCATTGCTTAATGGAGCAGTTTGTAATAAGGGAGGGCGTGGGCATTAAAATGGAAGTAGGAAAAACAAGAAATGGAAAATAATTGATGCACATAGATTACCCTGTCAAATCACCACTCAATCTAAAAGCTCGAGCTGTTAGAGCATGGCGTATCAATGTATATCAAGGGACTTTAACACTTCAACACTCCCCCGCACGTGCAGGGTGGAACTCCGCACAGGTACATATTGGGCAAGGGTGGAGGTACACTGACACCATAAATGGGCCGGGCTTGCCTCCTGCGGGAGAATATATTAACTGAGGCATATTTGTTGCTCCCGGGATTCGAACACTTAACCTTCCACTTTGATATCATGTCAAATCACCACTTGATCTAAAAGCTCAAGCCATTAGGAGGATGGCATATCAATGTATATCAAAGGACTTTAACACTTCAACACACCTTCTAGACTCCTATAATTTCCTCCCACCCCCTAAAGCCTGCCTCTTACACAAGCAAACTCATTATGTATTAAGGCCTAAGAGAAAATTCTTCTTTTCACTTTCTTGATCACCTCTATTATGCTTACGAATCTATTATTGAACATCATCTTGTTCCTCTCTTTCCCTAATATAGGTGACAATGGGCCGCACAACCCAACCCTTTAGGGCTACGGCTTGGGCCCCTACCCTAAACTTGGCTGAGGGTTAGAGCCACGCTTGAAATCTAGTTGTGGTGTTTGGGCCTGGGCCAATGATGAATGGCCCAGGTATGCATGTTGGCCTAGTCCAATCATCAACTTTGCCACATCATATCTATACCCAAAAAATGGATGTTCTAAAGACATTTGTAAGCTCTTTCCAGTCACCATGTTGGATCCGAGTCATGTTTCAATGATCCAAACCATTTAGATGATGGGATCCATAATCGATGGATGATTTTTTTATTTTTTATTTTTATTTTTGAAAGACATAGTCGATGGATGATACCCAAAAAATTTCTTGATTATTTCATAACTTTGATAAATCTTTCCATCACAAGGCTAGCCTGGTTCTGTAGGACTAGGGCCGTTCCAGCCCGATTAGGGTTAGGGTCAACCTTGGCCTGGCCCTAGCTCGGCCCATTGCCACCCTATTCCCTTACATCCATAGCAATGCCAATAGGTAAAATCTAGAATCTTATTGCCTTTGCTTCGATGTCTATGACTCTATACTTATATGCTTCCAAGAAACTTCCAGCAGGATCCAGCATGGAACCCATGCCAATTTCATAATATTCCTATTTTCTTAATGCATTAACTTCTACTATTTGTTTCTTTTTTTTCTTTTTCCCCCTTTTTTCTTTTTCTAGTAAGTGGAGATCCTAGATTAACGCTTGCGCATCGTCCGTGTGGTTCTCAATATTGGTGAATGGGAATCCCAAATGCTTCTTCCAATACAATCCAGGTAAATGCCTAGGGACCCTCCCTCTCCCCTTCTCCTTTTGATTAGTGTGAACTCCTTAAGAAAAACGTTAGAAAAGGTTGGAGCTTGTGGAGGGAATGAACATATCATCTTCTAATGATGGAATCACTCACATCCAGTGCAGATGATAAATTATTCCATGGGAATGGATCTAATCAGGAAGCGTAGCATTAAAAGGAATTCTAAGATGCTATGAAATATTTGTTGGTTAAGGAGTAAATCTAGCCCAAGGCTCGATACCTCGCATCTGCATTTCTCTTTCACCATTCAAAAAACTCGTGGGGGAGTTAAATTTGTACATTGGTCTTGTGAATTGGTTAGCTTAGGCAATTGGATGTGTCATCACTGCCATTGAAGCATTTGGTGTGGCAGAACTCAAGAAACATGGGATTAGCTAATCGAAAGATTTTAAAGGAAGTTTGCTTCTTGGAAAGGCTGGCTTCTATCCTTAGGTGGTGGGATTAACCACTTGAAGGCGTGTTTGCAAACTTTGGGGTTTACGTACTGTCTATGTTTGAATGCCCATTCAAAGTTGTCGGCAGGATTGAATCAATCCAGAAGAGATTCCTCGGGAATGACCAACAAGAGGCTCGTAAATACCATCTTGTTCAATGGCATGTTGTCCACACTGCAAAGAAGCACGAGGGGTAGGAATCAGAAGTACGAGGAAAATGAACATTTTACTGCTGGCAAATGGTGGAGGATTGGTGATGGTCAAGTGGCTCTTTCGAAAATATCCTAACTTCCAAATATGGTAGTTGCAGTTTAGGTTGGGAGATTAACGTTGCAAATTGAAGGAAAGGGTCTTCAATATGGAAAGCCTTATCAACATTCAGAAGTCAGTTTACGAAGTTCATCAGATTTAGAGTTAATAAGGGGACAGAGTGTGGTTTTGGGAAGATAAGTTGTATGGATCCAGTTCCTTAGCTAGCTTGCTTGAGCCTCTATTAAGGATCTCGCCTAAATTTGAAGAAATGGTGCAAAACCCTCTCTCGTGTTGCTGGATAGTGTTAGAATCCCTTGATATACATTAATACACCATCCTCTAAAAGCTCGAGCTTTTAGAGAAAGTGGTTGTTTGACATGGTATCAGAGCGGAAGGTCTTGTGTTCAAATCCCGGAAGTAGCAAATATGCCACCGGTAATATATTCTCCCATGGGGGGCCGTTTATGGTGTGAGATGTGATTATCCCTCCACTTGGGTGTGAGCTATGAGTGTCCCTCCACCCTTGCCCAATATGTTCCCGTGCAAAGTTCCACCCCACACGTGCGGGGGAGTGTTGAAGTCCCTTGATATACATTGATACGCCATCCTCTAACAGTTCGAGCTTTTAGAGAAAGTGGTGATTTGACATGGTAACAGAGCGGAAGGTCCTGTGTTCGAATCCCGGAAGTAGCAAATATGCCACTCGAACATATTCTCCCACAGGGGACCGTTTATAGTGTGAGTTGTGATTATCCCTCCACCTGGGTGTGAGCTATGAGTGTCCCTCCACCCTTGCCCAATATGTTCCTGTGCGGAGTTCCACCCCGCACGTGCGGGGGAGTGTTAGAATCCCTTGATATACATTAATACACACTTCAACAGATAGTAGTCTTATCTCCTCCCTCTAGAAGAAATTTGAATGAAAATGGCCATCTTAGATGCAATTGCTGGCAGTATTCTAAGAGTTATATATCCCCGTTTTAGGTGAGGATTTAAGGATCTAGGTAGTAGTGATGGATGGTACTTTCTCAGACTGACCTTTCTATGAGGCATCAGTTGCATCTCCCTCGGCTAGTCCCTAAGCAATATCCTGAATTTGCTTCAGAAAGGTCCAGTTAAAAATACATGTTTCATGTTAAACAGCAGCCATCGACATGATCCACACTGTGGACCACTTGAATCGGGCTCATGCGATGCCAATTTATTGCTTGATGCATGTTAAGCAAGAGAAAAACATTCCACACCTATTATTGCATTGTGATTTTGCATGGAAGGTGTGGCCAGTGATGCTTGAGAAAATTTGGGATTCTTTGGGTCATGCCAAGTTCAGTGTAGGCATTAAAATCAGATGATTTTCGAGAGGAATCATGTAATGAAGCAAAACTTTTGAGGAAGCTTGCAATATAATCCTAGATTAGAGAAAAGTGAATGGAAAATTCTGTGGGATCCCTCTCCAGTTCATCATATTTAACCAGAGGGAGCTGATACAGTGCAGTTATGGGATGATAATCTGTAGGAAAAGATGGAGGACCCCTGTTGTTGGATAGATTAAGCTAGATAATGAGAGTAGATATAGTTCATAAATCAAGCTTTGACATAAGACCAATGTAGAGCTTAAAACACTAATAAAAGAAAGAAACAAGATGAGTATCTCATGAGTTCCAGATAAATATAAGAAATATGGAAGGAGATATTTTTTCATAAATCAAGTTTTGATATTAAAAAAAGGCAAAGAGAAGTGTTGAAAGAGTGTTTATAAGCCCCCTTCTATGTTTCCATCGTTAATGGGTGTCAAAATACCCACACACAAAAAAAAAAAAAAAACACTCGTGTAAGTTTCAGGCGGCCTGCAGATTGCTTGAGGCAAGTGTAGGTGGCCCAAAACACCTAGGTGTGTGCTCATCTAGCACACCTTTAACTATACTGTATATAACTCAGGATGTGTGAGAGTAACAGAGAAATCGCTGTGACCATTAAAACTACAATACTTATGTATCACTAGATATTGAAAGGATGTATCTTGCCTTATACGGCCTGTTAGGTGCCAAACCCCCACCAGTTGGGAAGATTTGATAGAGTTCGTCTTGACTCATCGAGTCTTGCCTTTAACAATCAAGATAGAGTCGAATGTCAAGAACCAAGATAAACCAGATCCTTTATAAGTCGACTTAATCAGACCCAAAGTTCCCACACCAAGTTTATAAATGTAGGTGGAGCCAAGAGATCCATCATGTGAATAATACTTTTTTAAAGAAAAAAAAAAGCTGAGAAATTTTATTAGCCAGAAGCCAAGAGAAAAGAGCCACAAAGAACATAAACAAAACAAGAAGAAATAGAAACAAGAAAAACAAATACAGCAACCAGCCCCTCAATTGGCAAAGAAGACCCCATCCCTGAACAAAACTGGGACTCTAGAAAAACACCCCAACCAAGGAGATACTAAGATTTCTGAAATAGCGATTATTTCTTTCAACCCAGACAGCCCACGGAACTGCCAAGAAAAGGACTCTCCATTTCCTTTTCCCCAAGGCTCCTCCCGGGTCCGCATGCCATATGCAGAAAAGGTCAACAATAGAATTAGGCATAGCCCACGAAACTCCAGCCAAGCGAAGAGCACTCCACCAGATATCTGAGGAAAAGGGATGGTGAATGAAGAGGTAATCCACCGTCTCCTCCGCCCTGAGGCAAAACAAACATACATTTGGAAGAGACATTCCTCTTTTTCTCAAATTATCGATCGTCAGCACACAGTTCCTGCCCATAAGCCATCCAAACACCACAACCTTTGGGGGCACTCCATAAAATCACAAATAACCCATGTGACAACAGGCAGAAGAGACTAAAGAGGCTACAAGAGATCCATAAAGCAAACAAGCAAAGAAGAGGCCAAAACTCACCAGCGACTAGAGCAAAGAATCTTCATAGTTTGTGTAATGAACAAGTATTTTGGTGCGCATGCGTACATGTGCATGCGTATACACTTGCATCCATCCACGCATGCATCCATTAATTTGTACAATTTGTTATTATTAATTTGAGTAATCTATCTGTTTATTGTGAACTGTCGATGTACATGAGTAATAATTATATAAGTTTGTATATGTGTTTGTGTGTGTGTGTGTGTGTGTGTGTGTGTGTGTGTGTGTGTGTGTACGTTCACTCTTGCCACTGATGCACACGACATCGACCGTTCATTCACAAATTCGTCTAATCTTAATCATTGAACATGCATGAAACTCACTCAATCATCAATCATTCATGTAATCAAGACTCTAAAGCTAGCAAGTAGGGCGATCGTGTCTCTTGGGTGAAAGACCCTAGAACTCATTGAATCCTTTGGAATCTCCTTTGTGTACGACGTATGAGTACAATTGTGTGCACAGACATACGTCAGAAGTACAACTGAAGCAATTGTCTGACCAGCTAACGTATAAATGAGTCCCTCACCACGAGGTATCGGTGCGTGGGCGTTAATACAACGTGGTCATCCACTTAGGCACGGTGTTATAAGAAACGATGTTATTTACTTTATTGTTGATAGGAATTTGTGGAAAGTATTCCCAACATCTTTATAATTCCAGTATTGCATTCATGTCATCTTACAATTTAATATTTCAATTCCTATTTTGAACTTTAATCAAAATATTTCTATAAATTATATGTTTGATAATCTATAAATTTCATATTTGAGTTGGATATGATCCCACGAGTTCTAATAATCCATGCATCCATTAATCTGTACAAGTTGTGATTATTAATTTTGTGTAATTTATCTATTTAGTTTGAACCATTGATGTACATGAGTAATAATTATATAACTTTGTATATGCATGTTTATATATGTGTATTTGTATAAGTATGTATACATTCACTCTTGCCACTGATGCACACGACATCAACTGTTCATCTGCAAATTCATCTAATCTTAACCATTGAACATGCATTAAACTCACTTGATCACCAATCCTTCATGTAATCAAGATACGTGACTATCCACTTGTCCATCCGTTCATATAATCATAGGTTTAGTAAACAAATTATCTATCTAAACTGTTCGTCTGTCGGACGGACCCACCTTAAAACCCACTTTGTACTTATCCGTACGTGGAAGTGACCCTACACTAATCTATTCATAGGATCAGGCCCTTATCCATCTAATTACTTTTTTCGAAACTCATCATCTAGCCATCCATCATACTCGTATCTGCCAATTAGGTCACCCATCTACCAAAGTAAACCATCTATTTCATAGCTTGTAAAGTGTAATCTAAATCCACCAATTAGTGTCCAAATGGGACATTCATGCACGTCATGTGAGACCGGGAGAGGGAGCCGTTGAAATTCTATTTTCGGTCCACCATCAAGAATCATAGGTCGATATTAGACTCATTATGTAAAGTTCGTCGAGTGACGGGTCGTAGTCAAGTTCCACCTCAATCAGACGGTCTGAGTCTAAAATACATGAGATTAAACATTTAAAAGTAAAAAAGGAAGAAGTGAGGCATGAAGTGTTTGGACATTAAAGGAACTCCTTGTCCAATAAGGTATATTAAATGTAATAATAATAATAAAGAAAAAATAAATAAAAGAGAGGAGTATAGGTGAGTGTTGCTCATGCACACATTTCAGACAAATCTAGTCATCCATCCTTCGATTCCATCAAACATCTCAACCATTCATCATCAAACGTAGTCCAACTCAACCAATAGCCCAAACATCCTTCAATCCAACCTATTCATTCATCCGCCCATCTAAGCTATACGTATGTCTCAACCGTCCATCCATGTGCAGTATAATTAACTAATGCAGCATGTCTTAAACATGTGTACCATGGACATTTAAGTTGTAATTTTTTTTTAATTTACATTAGAGAGACGTAGCAAATCTGGACCATTCAAATCTCATTGTACTCACTAGCCAATGTATCCTCACATCAATCTAAATCGTCCAAAGAGTTCAGTCCCTGACCTACTTCCCAATATAAGATCCAACCAATCAAAACCATCTAGTGGCAAATCGTACCGTCTAGATTGTTGGGTTTGAATCTGCCATCCGGACTACCCATCTAGAAATCTAAACCATTCATTATCTGAACCATCTAAGCATACATCTAAGGAACGATATTCTAACTACAAAACTCGCCTATGTGCAACATATTTTAACTAGGAATAGAGGTGTTAGCGCAAGCCTAAGCATGAGTTGTGTTTGCGTAGGTTGAAACTTCTAGTGTTGGCATTAAATCTAACAATTAAGAGGTTTTAGAATTCGTACATAAAGCACGAGCTTTGATTTCAACATTAAAATCTCCCTTTGTAGTAAGAAGTTAAGGCTCGTACATTTGTTTCACATGTGACGTATGTTCATGAAAAATGTATGGCAATGAAAAAAACAAATATTATAAATAGGGGTTCATGCATAAGGATTGCTATGAAGTTTAAGTGTAGTTCAAAATATAATTTGAGTGCAAGTCCATCCTTATATTTATAGGATAAGGGGAGAGAGAATAGTCAGTGTGTGCATGATGCATGGGTGCGAATCAAATAAGATTCAATTTTAGACATTGTGTACATCGTATACATCGGGTGCATACTGCATAAAGATTGGTCCAGCGCGATATTCAGGTGGGTGATCCTCCTCATCTCTGAACTTTCAGATTTTATGTATTTACTTCCTAAAATTAATTTTTTTAATATTATCAAAATTCAATTATACCCTGATTTTTGTTTCAAATTTTAATATTAATTGAATCTAATTAAATTGTAAAGTTTAATTTAATCTAACTTTGTTTATGAAATTAGGTGTTATGTGAATTAAATTAATTTCACTAAATTTAGACCTTAAAATTGAGCTAAATTTAAACTAATTTACTTTAGAATAAATACTAACTAGTTTTATTTCTGTCTTAGCTAAGTTTAGATTCTAATTTAGAAGTTTTAGAATTACTTTAGTTAAGATTTAATTTAAATATAAGTTTAAATTACAAAACTCGCCTATGTGCAACATATTTTAACTAGGAATAGAGGTGTTAGCGCAAGCCTAAGCATGAGTTGTGTTTGCGTAGGTTGAAACTTCTAGTGTTGGCATTAAATCTAACAATTAAGAGGTTTTAGAATTCGTACATAAAGCACGAGCTTTGATTTCAACATTAAAATCTCCCTTTGTAGTAAGAAGTTAAGGCTCGTACATTTGTTTCACATGTGACGTATGTTCATGAAAAATGTATGGCAATGAAAAAAATAAATATTATAAATAGGGATTCATGCATAAAGATTGCTATGAAGTTTAAGTGTAGTTCAAAATATAATTTGAGTGCGAGTCCATCCTTATATTTATAGGATAAGGGGAGAGAGAATAGTCAATGTGTGCATGATGCATGGGTGCGAATCAAATAAGATTCAATTTTAGACATTGTGTACATCATATACATCGGGTGCATACTGCATAAAGATTGGTCCAGCGCGATATTCAGGTGGGTGATCCTCCTCATCTCTGAACTTTCAGATTTTATGTATTTACTTCCTAAAATTTATTTTTTTTAATATTATCAAAATTCAATTATACCCTGATTTTTGTTTCAAATTTTAATATTAATTGAATCTAATTAAATTGTAAAGTTTAATTATAATCTAACTTTGTTTATGAAATTAGGTGTTATGTGAATTAAATTAATTTCACTAAATTTAGACCTTAAAATTGAGCTAAATTTAAACTAATTTACTTTAGAATAAATACTAACTAGTTTTATTTCTGTCTTAGCTAAGTTTAGATTCTAATTTAGAAGTTTTAGAATTACTTTAGTTAAGATTTAATTTAAATATAAGTTTATTCCTAAATTTTGAGAATTATTTAAATCTGAGTTTATTCCTAAATTTTGAAAATTATTCTAAATTTTAGAATTAATTGATATAAACGGTTGGGCGGACGGGTCGTTGCTCCCCACAGGCACGGGATTGAACCCCCCTCCCCGCATTCTTACCCGGTGCATGCAGATTAGGCAGTGTTTTTGTGCGCTTGTAGGTATTAGTCTCATCCCCCATGGGAGGTGTGGGGATACCCTACATCATAAAAAATTAAAAATAAAAATAAATAAAAAAGAAGTAAATTAATAAAATTGGAGAACTTTGAATTAATCTATGGATAATCTAAGTGTAATATAGTATCTGAAGATAAATTTTATTGATTTAGATCAGAGTTGTTAAATTTGATTTGGAATTAATTTAAATTTCAAAATTAGAATTAATAACTTAAATTAGCTTGCAAATTTTAAGTTCTAAACTAATATATGTATTTAAATTCCATAATCAATAGTTAATTTAATTTATTAATTTAACCTAGATCAGGTGTAATTACGAATGTTGGAAACATTGATTAATTTAAATTTAATGTAAGGTAATTAGAATTAAATTATTAACTAGTGGTTAAATTTTAAGTATAAATTATTGAAATTTGGAAAACTAATATCAATTATATAGGTTGAAATTTGAAATTATTTTAAAATTGTAATAATTAAATTAATCTAAAAATTTTAGAAAATAAATTAATTATAATTCTAAAATTTTAGTATTTAGAGATTAATATGAACTTCAATTTCTATGATTTGCAAATTATTTAAGTCAAAATTTTAAAATGATATTAAATTAAAATTTTAAATTTTGTACTAATTTAAAACTCTGGTTAAGTTAATAATAATAATAATAATTACCATTTAAAGTATAAATTATTGAAATTTGGAAAATTAATATCAATTATACTAGGTTGAAATTTGAAAATTAATTTAATTTATTAATTTAACCAAGATCAGGTGTAATTAGGAATGTTGGAATGATTGATTAATTTAAATTTAATGTAAGGTGATTAGAATTAAATTATTAACTAGTGGTTAAATTTAAATTATAAATTATTGAAATTTGGAAAATTAATATCAATTATACTAGGTTGAAATTTGAAATTATTTTAAAGTTGTAATAATTAAATTTATCTAAATTTAAAACTAAGATGATTTTTGAAAATTTTAGAAAATAAATTAATCATAATTCTAAAATTTTGGTATTTAGAGATTAATATGAACTTCGATTTATATGATTTTCGAATTATCTAAGTCAAAATTTTAATATAATATTAAATTAAAATTTTAAATTTTGTACTAATTTAAAACTCTGAGTTAAGTTAATAATAATAATTACCATTTAAAGTATAAATTATTGAAATTTGGAAAATTAATATCAATTATACTAGGTTGAAATTTAAAATTATCTTAAAGTTGTATTAATTAAATTAATCTAAATTTAAAATTAAGATGATTTTTGAAAATTTTAGAAAATAAATTAATTATAATTCTAAAATTTTGGTATTTAGCGATTAATATGAACTTCGATTTATATGATTTTCAAATTATTTAAGTCAAAATTTTAATATGATATTAAATTAAAATTTTAAATTTTGTACTAATTTAAAACTATGGGTTAAGTTAATAATAATAATTATAATAATAATAACAATTATTATTATTATTATTATTATTAATCATGATGATAAAAATAATAATAATATAAGGTCCCAATAAACATTTTCTATAAACTATTAAATGGAAATTGAAATTAGAATAAAATAATCAGTTTCTGTTGGCAAATAATTAGCAAATTTCAGGGATTAAATATTAACAACATTGAATTTTTGTAAATTTTGTATAGAACCTACATTATTTTATAAAAATTTGATTTTCGTTTCATTGCTAATCTTGGAATCATTCATGACATATATACATTTCTATTGATTATCAAATTGTGAAAAAAAAAAATGAGAATAGTATAAGCAAGTAGGGCGATCGTGTCCCTTGGGTGAAAGACCCTAAAGCCAGCAAGTAGAGCAATCGTGTCCCTTAGGTGAAAGACCCTAGAATCCATTGGATTCTTGAGAGTCTCCTCTGTGTATGGCATATGTGTACAATTGAGTGCACGGACATACATCAGAGGTACAACTAGAGTAATAGTCTGACCAGTTAACGTATAAATGGGTCCCTTACCATGAGGTACCAATGTGTGGGCGTTAATGCAACATGGTCATCCACTCGGGTATGGTATTGTAACAAATGATATTATTTACTTTATTGTTGATGAAAATTTGTCGAAAGTATTCACAACATCTTTATAATTCCAACATTACATTCATGTCTTCTTACAATTTAATATTTCAATTCGTATTTTGAATTTTAATCAAAATATTTCTATTGATTATGTATTTGATAATCTAGAAATTTTATATATGAGTTGGATATGATCCCACGAGTTGTTATGCTCACACTCGTATTAACAGTGTTTCAGGGCATCAAAGTTTAGTCAACAGCGAAAAGAAGCAAAGATCTAGCCGTCAATTTAGTTATCGTTTTATTTGTAGCAAAAAAAAACGTATAGTGAAAACCTAGAAGTGAGTTCAAGCTGTTAAAATTTAAACATCGTATTCGGTGAATGTTAGTTTATTGTAATAAAATTTTTCTTAAATAATGCTTGTGAATGTTTGAAAATTAAATTATGACCTAAAATTCGGAGTTTGGTCTGGCCAACTCGAGTACCGAATTTTCGGACGTGACGAGTGGAGGATCACCCACCTAAATATCAGGCCAGACCAATCTTTATGCAGTACGCACCCGATGTATACGATGTACACAATGTTTAAAATTGAATCTTATCTGATTCGCACCCATTCATCATGCACACACTGACTATTTTCTCTCCCCCTCTCTATATCCTATAAATATAAGAATGTACTCGCACTCAAATTATACTTAGAACTACGCTTCAACTTCATAGCAATACTCATGCATGAACCCCTATTTATACTATTTGTTTTTTCATTGACAAAAATTTTTCACACACATGCGTCACATGTGAAGCAAAAGTACGAGCCTTAACTCCTTACTACAAAGGGAGATTTTAATGTTAAAATCAAAGCTCGTGCTTCATGTACAAATTCTAAAACCTCTTAATTGTTAGATTCAATGCCAACACTAAAAGTTTCAACCTATGCAAAAACAACTCATGCTTAGGCTTACGCTAATACCTCTATTCGTAGATAACATATATTGCACATAAGCGAGTTTTGTAGTTAGAATATCGTTCCTTAGATGTATGCTTAGATGGTTCAAATAGTGAATGGTTTAGATTTCTAGATGGGCAGTCTACATGGAAGATTCAAACCCAACAGTCCAGATGGTACGATTTGCCACTAGATGGTTTTGATTAATTGGATCTTATATTGAGTAGGTCAGGGACTGAACTCTTTGGACAGTTTAGATTAATGTGAGGATACATTGGCTAGTGAGTATAATGAGATTTAAATGGTCCAAATTAGTTACGTCTCTCTAACGTAAATTAAAAAAAAAAATTAAAACAACGTTGGTTATTTATATTTATATTCATTTATTTCTTCTCTTTTTGCATGTGTGTCACATGTCTGTGTACTGTGTGAAAGGTGGATAGTGTGTGTGGTTTGGTTTGGTACATGCATGCATGCATGGATGGATGGGTTAGATCTTGTAATTTAGATATTTTATAGTAGTTGAGTTGTTAAGTATGCTTGACGGTCCAGATTACCGACCTCTGATCATAGCCGCATGCCTTTTGTCTCTTAAAATCCAACACTCACGTGAAAATAACTTTACTACTAATTAATATACATTGATGTTTCATTTTTTTTAAATAAATAAAATATTTAACACAGGCTATTAACTCTTTAAAATGTTGAAACTTAAATGCCCATGTTACACACGTTTAAAACATGCTGCATTAGTGAATTATACGGCACATGGATGGACTGTTGAGACATACATATAGCTTAGATGGGCAGATGAATGAATGGCTTGGATTGAAGGACGTTTGGGCTATTAGTTGAGTTGGACTGCGTTTGATGATGAATGGTTGGGATGTTTGATGGAATCAAAGGATGGACAGCTAGGTTTGACTGAAATGTGTGCATGAGCAACACTCACCTATACTCCTCTCTTTTATTTATTTTTTCTTTATTATTATTATTACATTTAATATACCTTGTTGGACAAGGAGTTCCTTTAATGTCCAAACACTTCATGCCTCACTTCTTCCTTTTTAACTTTTAAATGCTTAATCTCGTGTATTTTAGACTCGGATCGTCTGATTGGAGTGGAACTTGATACGGCTCACCATTCAACGAACTCTACATAATGAGTCTAATATCAACCTATGATTTTTTATGGTGGACCAAAAATAGAATTTCAACTGCTCCCTCTCTCCCGGTCTCAAGCAGTGTTTGAAGTTTTGGTATCGTTATAAGTTTCGCTAGCCGGGGATACTGAAACAATATCGATATCGCCGCTAATATCACTAATAACCAGAAATGAGGGGAAATGGAAAAAACTGTGGAATTTTTTGGTGAAACCTCAGGAGATGCTAAAATACACATATTTGCATATTTAGGAATAAAAAAATTGCAAAAAGAATGCATACATAATACGTTTCTATTTAATGGGGGCCTAAAAGCATGTGTTGCTGTAAGAAATTCGTCCAACCATCATATCCATCCCATCTATCCATCCAATATCTAACCTTCCATGCAAACATCCATTGATATTTTAGAATATCATCAACATGTGATATTTCCCAACAATTTGTTAACAACTGAAAAAGAAACTAAAAATTGTGGTCTAGTTATTGCCATGTTACGATAATGATAATATCTTGATATTATCAATATTATCAATATTATCGTGATATTATCAGTATTATCATTGAGAAATTGAACGTCGCATACAACCATGTGCCCATAAAAAATATGAAATGAGTACTTTTTAATATATAGATTTTTGGTTATATCAATACATTGGCGATATCAGCAAAATATTGCAGATACATTGCACCTGGAATTTACACAGTAAAAAATATTAGCTATACACCGGCAGTATCAATGCATTAGCAATATAGATGACGCCTAAAATTTACACATTTGAAAATATTGACGATATGAATACATTGGTGACATTTAGTGATACATCGCCGATACCTAGAATTTTTTATACTATCACTGTTATCGGTATCGCTACCAGTGTAATCGGTATCACTGAGCTAGAGATAGAGATAATATCGGAGATAATTTGAACACTGGTCTCACGTGACGTGCATGAATGTCTCATTTGTATACTAACTGGTGGATTTAGATTACACCTTACAAGCTATGAAATAGATGGTTTACTTTGGTAGATGGGTGACCTAATTGGCAGATACGAGTATGATGGATGGCCAGATGATGAGTTTCGAAAAAAGTAATTTGATGGATAAAGGCCTAATCCTATGAATAGATTACTGTACGATCCACTGCATGGATTGATTGACAAGTGTTTGCCAAGGAGACCAACGGACGATCTAGATCACCTCGTGAAGCCATCCACACACTGCCCGAAGAGGGATTACTCGGGACAGGTGTCTTAACAACACGTTATCTAATATCGGATGCTTAACACGTCTCCCCCATAATAACTTTGATTCTGTGAGAGCAATAGGCAAACGTATCATTCATTCCCATTTCCATCGAACATGTGGGCAGAACAAGGCTTAAGGAGACAATCCCACTACTCCAATTAATACAAATAGGAGATGTCGCACTCGAGGCAATCACAGAAAGGGTAATATCTTGACATGTAATCGAGGCAGCAACCGAAGAGACTCTCGGGCACCTCGCCGCATTGATTGCCAATAAATTAGAAGCCCCCAAAGGAATATCTCATGAGATAGCCCCATCCTGCTCAGCATTCAAGATACCGTAGGACGAGAATTTTGTCAAAAACTCACTCAAGCCCAAGACAATAGGCAAAAACTCGCCCACACACCTTGAAAGAGGGGGCCAAGGACAAGCTTAGGATAACTTGAGGCTGCGATCTCGAAGAGGAATGGACACGTGTCCCTCATCCAAGACTAGAGTGGTCATTCTCAGTTCACACGCTAGAATAGGGTTGCCACATGTATGACAGAAACTGTTCAGTAGTCTACGCGACACCAGTCTCAAAGTTACTCCAGTCATGGCGGGCTAGCCAGGAAATAACGGAGGTGAGGAAGCGATAGCTTGAGGAAGGGAAGAGAAAGCAACCCTCCTAGAGTCTGTGGCTAACTTCGTCTCACGGATTACTTTTATCTCCAAAGAATTCTAGCCCACGACAATCTTCACTAAGGCAGGGATCTCCATCATCTTCTTAACCCTAATTAGCAACCTAGCTGAACAGGGCTCTTCCTAGAGCTCGGTTGCTTGATCAACTTGTAGAACCTCACCAACACAAGAACCCAAAGACACGAAAAAATCCTTAAACCATAACTCTAGAGGGACCTTAGGGAAGATGAACCAAACGTCCTCCGTCCCAAATTTGGACCATTCAGACCATTTACAGATCCCCTCCATCGATCCCACCCGATGCACGTTACCTGTAAAAATCATTCTAGTAATGTCGGAATAAGGTCGTAAAGATACACAAATTGCTAAAAGGGAAAGGAAACGGAGAATGAAATCTCCTGAGTTTAACGAACAATAAAATTAGAACCAAACCGTAAGATCTTGAAGAGAAAAACCTAGGCGAGATTAACAGCCACAGACCACTAGAGGTTCTCTCTGGCTTTGGAAAGGACTAACTCTGAAACCCGAATTGATGGCTGAGCCCCGATTAAAGGTGACTTCACAAAAGATGAGGAATTCGTCAATTGGGGGGGGATAGGGTGCAGTACTGTGGACAGGAGGAACGGGAGGTCAGGGAACCTAGAGGAGGAGGTATGGTCGGGGTCGGGGGGATGGATATAAACCCTGGCCTCTAAGGAGACCGTTATCAGTCTCAAAGCCCTGAAGAGCCTCCTTGTAGGATCTCAAGGGATTAGAACCTTTTGACATCACCAAAGGAAGGGGAGAAGGAATTGGGGAGCAAAAATGAACTTTCTGAGGGTGGCGTCTAGTCTAGAACTTTCTCAAGGGATTAGAACCTTCTCACATCACCACCTCCCTGTTCTCTGAATTCACCTTCTTCGGCCTGTAGTGTGAGACATTCACATGAATTTCCTTGCCGTAGAATTTTTTACCCCTCATTCCTTCAACCACACGCTTGAGCTCCTCATCAGTATTCATTCGACCGAAGGCAAAACCCCTAATGGAAGCAAATCCTTGATCTCTCGGAATGACTACTTCCCTTACCTGCCCAAACCTCCCAATGACTCTTTGAAAGTGGATCTCCATCCACTCTTTAGGAAACCTGTTCACGAAGAGGGTTGGAAGTTCTCTCCGAGGATTGACAGTTACAAGCCGAACATTACGAAGTTGTTTCTTCCTAGAGCCCACTTTTACCCATCCTCTAGAATCTTCGAATCTCTCGAATTCCTGAAGGCCCCTTGCTCTATCTACACCGGAAGGAACCCACCCCTTTCTCCTTCTACCATTACCTCCTTTCCTCTATTAACCCGGTCCAAAACGTGGTGATGGTCACGACTGTTAGAACCTCACCTTCTAATAGTTTCATAATCTCTCACAAAGTTGCCATCTAAGATTTTTTTTATTATTTATTTTTAAGTATTAGTCACCATCTAAGATGACACTACTATCTCGAAAAGATGATCAGCTTTGGTGAGCAGCTGATTGGCTTTGGTGATGCAAGGAGAGGGAAGGAAACCTTGAGGACCTACCCCTCCATCTAGAATAGTCCCGCAAACAAGATCTTCCTCTCGATCTGGAATGATGAGAGGCAAAATCAGATCTAGAATCTAGAGTTTTACGTCAGAAATTATTCTTCGATCTGGAAGTCGGCACCATGAAGATATGACACCATGAATAATACAATTTCCCAAGGGAAGTGCAGGAAAATAAAGGTATTATGTGATGCTCAATCGATAGAAGTGGCTTTTTCCTGTTAGATCTGCCAAAGGTGCAGCAACACAACTCCCAGTAACCCAGGTCTTTCAGTAGTTGTGCAATAGTGGAATGAGCGATGCCCCAATATCTTTTCTTTCTTTCTTTTTTTGGAAAGATAGATGCCCCAGTATCTCCCCCATCAGATGATCGAAATCCATCCAATTGGTGGCTTGGATATGTACAAACTACAAACTACAACAAATGATCCACATTTAGCAGCTGCCCAATAGGACAGTTAAGACCCAAAACTTGAAACCGTCCAGTGATAGAGATTTTTAAGGCTCATTTCGTAGCACGGATTCAGAGGGATTTGTAGGGATTTTTTTTTTTTTTTTTGGAGGGATTTGGATTTTAGAAGAGCCAAAATCCCTCAAAGAGCCTTTTCTGCAATCCCTTAAAGCTGATTTGCAAAATCCACTGGATTCCACAGGTTGCAAAATCCACTGGATTCCACAGTATATAAAATCCACACTGCCAAATGAGCCTTCGGGCCCCTGTCCACGACAGAGGTCCACCATATGCATGGTCAGGATAACCAAAAGGTCTGGCGCCAGTGCACTATTTGCTGAGACAGACACAGTGCTTGATCAATCAATGCATACTTCCTCTCGGGAAATAAACCCAAGAAAATCCAAAAAATGCCGAATTATCAATGGGAACAAGAGATCTTTTCACAAACGCAAATAAACACTGAATCACAAACGACAAAACCAGAATTGTGTTGTCTGAAAATCACAGAAATATGCAGCCCTTGTTATCTTGCAATTTTGGAATAGAAAAGCACAAAGCCCAAAGCTCCCTAAGAAGAGAAATACAATGTAGGATTCAGAGAATGGAATTATTGAACTACCAAAGAGGGAAAAATCTGACGGCTTATAGTCGACTCGGAAATCACAAATTGCTGTGAAAGCAGAAAAGGAATCTATAACTGATAATTTGAAAAATGCATTGGAAAAAAGGAGAATTGACCCCACAATATAGATGATGAAATGCGCAAAACTTCTGGAGGGTTCAAATGGCAGCGAAAGGGAGATCATCCTCGAGACTCTTTTTTTTTTTTGGTTTCTTTTTCTCGTATGTAGATTAGATGAGAGAGAGAGAGAGAGAGAGAGAGAGAGAGAAGGAGACGCACCTGAAATCAATTGCAATGACAAAGAAAGGTAGAAGAAGATGAAATGTCGTGGGGATCTGCTTTGGCGTCGCTGGTTTTCTCTCATCTCTCTCTCTCTCTTCCTCCCTCCCTCCAATGGATGATTTCTCTCTCTGTACTTTCGGTGGTTGGCTGATCGCGCCATCTTGGGTAGACTCCCATGTCATCATTTTCAAAATGGGACGCGAATTGCCTAAGATCCATTGTAACACCAAGCTCTGTGGGGCCTACCGTGATGTTCGTGTTATATCTACTCTGTCCATCCGTTTCGCCAGATTATTTTAGGCCATGATGCCGAACATGAGTGAGATCCAAAGTTCAAATGCGCCATACCACAAGAAACAGTTGAGATTGAACGCAAACCATTGAAATCTTATAAGGGACCATAGAATTTTGGATCAGGCTTATATTCGTGTTTTCTCTTCAGCCAGGTGGGAATCACCTTATGAACGGGTTGGATGCCATAGAAACATCACGGTGGTCCCAGGAAGGTTCCAACGGTGAGCGTTTTCCATCCCCAGTGTTTCATGTGGTGTGGCCCAGTTGGGCTTTGCATCTCCAACATGTTTGGGCTCATATCCTAAAATGAGCTGGCCAAATTGATGAAATAGGCAAGTGGCCCCCTACTACGGATGAAACATATCTGAAACATCTACCATCATAACCGTCAATTAATGGATGAGTAAAATTAAAATAATGAGCGACTCAATGAGCTCTGGGTATCAATTCAAGTGAGGGTGGCTAACATTGCGGGAGGCTAACAATGGGATGGGTGTACCAACAGTGGGGTGTGTACTAACCTAAAAAATAAAAAATAAAAATGAGTGACTTCAAAGCCAGGAGTGCATGTGCACATCTGCAAATAAAATACTAGCATGTGTGGTTGAAGCCACTACTCTACAAGTTTATAAAGACACTCAAGATAAGAATCTTATCATAATTACGGAGGTTCGATGAGAGAATACTTCTATTTTAAAAATTAAAGACATCGTAAAAAAAAATTCAAATTCAATGAGACTGTTTCCATGAAATTTATAAATCTTTGCAGGAACATATAATAAAGAGCTACAGGCCCTACGCCAACACAATTAATATGTACATCACAACACTGCTTATCTTAGTTTTTAGTTCTCTCACTTTTGTCTAGCCATGTTTTAGAATAAATGTTCGCAACGTTTCATTGTCAAATTCCGATCAATTGAATTCTTACCTAAAAGATCAAATACCTGGTTACATCCTGTTAACCATTTGCCTAGATTATTTGTTCATACAGGTAATTTAGGTATTTATCTTTCACTTTGTTTTATTTTCTAGTTTATTTAATAATTTGTCAATTGTAATAAGTATCATCTATAAATCAATAAAATTGGTATTGTTTTAACATTTTTCTATTTTATTTATTTATTTTTATTCATTTGAAAAGTATATTGACTATAATTATTGGTGAAAAAACAAGTCCTTAAGACAAGGCATAAAGGAATCATTAAGAAGGACTAACCCCTGTCCATCCGCAAATTGCCTGATCGTTGTTACAACCAGTGGCTAACAAGGGCGGCTGAATCTTAGAATCTGATTATAAGTATTTCTCTAGGGAAATCTCAGCAAAAAGCCAACTTAACTCATATTCTATTATATGAATGAAGCGTATTTATAAAAACACAGAGAAATTAGATCAGTCCATATCAACGTAAGAGGTGCTACTGTTCAATCAAATATTGAGTCGAGTATGACTCTGACACGCCTACACTTTCTAATTACACATGTAAACCAAATACAGGCCCTCACTAACAGGTGTGATCTCATGTTTGATTGAACTACACAAACATATGATACATCTAAGGTACACCCAAATCCATAGCTTAAGTGGGAGACGGAGGGAAGATAACCTTGTTTCGACACTTGGGAGGGTCTTGGTATCAATTCCTAAGGGGGGTGGCTAACATTGTGGTGTGACTAACAGGGTGGGTGGGTGTAACCAAAAAAAAAAAAACATGAGACATCTAAGGTGCCACCCACAATTTGCCAATTCAATTTCAAATGCTTGTATCCAAGCACGCAAGCTATAACTAACTTAGAAGTTAGACGTGCATGTTGGGCTACCTATATTCAAACTCTAGAGGGGTGGGTTTAGTTTAGGTTAGGTTATGTAGCTTGACCCAAGTCCTATCCGGACCTAAGTCAGGCATCTAATTTAAAATTCACTACCTTCACTAACATTAACATTCAGCATTCTCATTCCATTGCTCTTAGCGTGACCATCCATTTCAAAATTTTCAGATCCTTCAGATCCCACACATACAATCCACCACGCTAGTATTTCCTTTGTTACATGTATGTAGTTTATCATGCATGTTGGGTTGGTTTTAGGGTGGGTCAAGTTGCCCGAGGCCTTCATCCAAGCTTGACTTATAAGACTCTCATTAGGTGGGTCACATGTGATCATCAGTTTTATTGTGACCACTGCTTGCAATGAATACAAACGCAACTTAATGCAATCTCATAATGAAGAGTTATTGAATTTTGTGTGACGGGTAAACTTCTCTGACCCTCTTTTTCATAAATACATGTCTTGGTCTCTACACCAACATATATGAAAAACTCTAGTACCGTTCAGAAAATTTTAGAAAGGAGTAAGGTACGGAAGATCAAGATCTTTTGTCGACGGCATTGTGACATCATAAATGTCTTCTCACATAGGTATGCATTTAATATTACAATTTAAAATCTCTATTATTAATGCATAAACAATTGAGTTATTCCACTTTTCAAATTGCACGACCAAACTAGATTTGATTTTGGATTTCTAGCATAAGCTCATCTCGACTTCACCAGGAGTTCAGGTTGGGCCAATTGCACTTAGGTTGAGCCCAACCCGAGTTGAACCCATCACTTTACATTGTAACACAAAATGATGAAATAGAAGGCACACCCATGTATATGGGTGCCTAGGCATGTGTCATTAAGGAAACCCACATGAATACCATGTACAAATGCAATACCGAATGAATACCATGTGCCAGTGCCAATAACGTGTGACAACCTAGCCTACGTCACTGTAAATGCTATGTGAAAGAGAAATGTTATTAGTTTATTTCTTTTCATCAGTTTATAGGAATTTTTTATATATACCATCCTCACCTTTTGCTGCACACTAAAAAAACTCTCATTTTTTATATTGTCAAATAAACATTACATTTTTAATATGACCATAAAACACAGTATGATTAACTTCCGTCAAAGTTGACCATAAAAGAGGGCAGATGACCATTAAATTTAAACATCAACTACACAAAATGATGACGCATTGGTCATTGAATTTGTAGAGACGAGATAAATTTACATTTTGAACTAGATCTTAATCAACTGGTCATGTGAGCTGCAACATGGCTGCATGACCTAAACTAGTCAATGATGGGCCATTCATAGCATTTTATCTAAAACCATTTAAATGGTGGATCAAAACTGTTTAAGTGCTGTGGATAAAATAAAAATCTCTCATCTCTACAAAATCAAGGGCAAAAGCATCATTTTATGTGGTCAATAATAAAATTTAATGGTCAACAATCATCTTTAATGGTCAACTCTGGCAAAAGCTAAATATATGGTGTTTTATAATTGTATATGAACAGGGGAGAAGTTATTTGCAATACTAAAAGGGAGGAGGTTATTAGCATGCAACAAAAGGCCCTGTTCGGTAACTTAACCTTTATCATATATATTGATCTTCGCATGCAATCCAACATCGACATTATTACTGGTATTCCATTCATACACCTAATAAAGCTCCTTTCAACAATGAAACTACAAATTAGGTTCCACGAAGGGGTGATCAGTGTAACCCACAACAGGGTCTTGGCTATAGAAAGTTGCTTCATTATACTCATTCAAAGGTGCATTCACCTCAAACCTCTTGGGTAGGTCTGGGTTTGATACGAAATAGCGCCCATATGCTACTAAGTCTGCAGCTCCATTAGCTATGACCTTGTCACCTTCTTCTCTAGTGTAACCCCCACAAACAATAAAAGTACCCTTGAAGGCCTTCCTCATGGACCCCAAGCTATATGGGGTCTCAGAAATCTTGCCAAAGACATCTATCCTCGGCTCAATAAAATGGGCGTATGCAATGTGGTATTTATTCAGTGCTTGAGCCATGTAGACCCCAAGAGCTTCAGGGTCCGAGTCACTGCATTCATGGAACAACAAGAATGGGGAGAGCCTGATGCCAGTTCTATCCGCCCCGATCTCGCTGGCGATTGCCTCCACAATCTCTAATGCAAATCGGCAACGGTTCTCTAGTGTTCCACCGTATTTGTCGGTCCGATCATTGACACTATCTTTTAAGAACTCATCAATGAGACAACCACTAACAGCACGGATTTCGACTCCATCAAAACCTGTGATTGCAATCATGTTAAGGATAAGGGAAAAGGGTTAGTTCTAAAACTAATTTCGATCACAAAAACATGGTTCTAACATATCCAATAGAAGAATGTGAATGGACAATTGGGTTACCTGCTTCTATGGCGTTCCTTGAGGCGAGTCGGTATTCTTCGACTACCATAGGAATTTCTTCTGTAGCTAACCGCCGAGGGGGGTTGTACGTTCGGCCAGGATATAATTCCGGTGTCAACGGCTTGTTGGTAGGACTAAGTGGAGTTTGCCCATAAGGTGCACCTGTGAATGGGAACTGGACCCAAGTTCAAAAGTGGTCACCATATTTTAGGGCCCATTTGGGTTCACTCTCAAAAGGAGCATTTGACACCTAATTGCTGTTTTGAGCCAAACCCTTTGGGTCGTGCTTTGGATGCACTTTTGCAAATCATGCAGTTTGACTTCCACTTGCAGAAATAGGCACTAAAAAGGTCACTTGTCAATTGGTTTTTGAAAAAAACATACACACTTAATTTTGCAGCAAAACCCTTTTTGCAAAAAAAAAAAAAAAAAAAAAAACACCTTATGCGAAAGTCACATCAGAACAGACCCTTAGAAGAATACTATTCCATGAAATGTCTATTGAATAGGCATGATTATGCAAATATGCGCAATGGTAAGCTTGAACAGATTTTATGTATGTGTCAAGCAGAATTTTAAAATAGCATTGCATTATTTAACTAGATTTCCCGGCTGAAACAGGTGGTAATGGCTCTGACGCAAAAAATGGGTATGAATAAAAGGAATCTTCCGGTGGTTCGCATTCAACCCTACAAGTCAATGATCAGGAACATCCTTTCCACAGAATGATAGGATCATAAGCCGTTCAAAGTACTACCCAGATGATGGACAATTTGAATGGTGGATGGGGCGACGCTGCTGGAGACTGGGAGTCACAGCAAAGATAAAATGAAACCAAGATAAGGCATAGTGAGTAAACTCCATGGGGCCCACTGTGATGTGTGTGTTTACCACGCTGTCCATCCATTTTTCCGGCTCATTTTAGGGCATAAGCCCAAAATTGAAGCATGTCCAAAGCTCAAGAGGACCACACCACAGGAAACAGTGGGAATTGAATGCCTACCATTGGCATTGAGAACTTCTTGGAGGCCACAGAAGTTTTGGATCAAACTTATATTTGTGTTTTCCCTTCATCCATCTCTGCTTGGCCTTACCAACGAGTTGGATGACAAATGACATCACTGGGCCCTAGGAAGGTTTCAACAGTGGACATCATTATCCCCACTGTTTTCTGTTGTGTGGTCCACTTGAGCTTTGGATATACTTCATTTTGGTCTCATGCCCTAAAATAAGCTGCAAAAACGGATGGACAGCATGGTTAATGACACATATATCACAGTGGACCTCCAAAAGTTTACTCACCACACTCACTACACAATCCACGTTCCATCCAGCATTCCATAAAGGTAGGGCCTGCCTTTCAGCACTCTGTAAGCTTTCTGGATTGGCCCACTTAAGACTGGGCTTGGGCTGGAATACTGGGCCAGGGGGCTGGGCTCAAGTCTAAAGTTTAAGTCCATTTATTAAAGGGGAAGGGCTCAGGCTTTGTGTAGAGCCTGGCCCGGTCCAGCCTATTTAAGGTTTCAAGGCTATTTTTGTCATTTATCATGATGATGCAATCACAACTAATGAACAGCCAAGATCTTGCAAAAAGTTGGTGGTCAGGCTCAAGCTGGTCTGGCAATGCACAATCATCATCATTTGCACTTGGGCCTGTTTTTTTTTTTTTGGTTAGTCATGCAATGCACCCACCCTGTTAGCTGGGTAACACACCCACACGGTAAGTCAAATGATGCACCCACCTACTGGTGGGATTAGTGTGTCTACTTAACACTCAAACCTGAGACCTGCTGTTGAAACGCCTAGGCGTCTTCCAGCTGGGCTAGCAGGCGAGACACCACTTGGGTCTGTTTGCATTGGTCCACCACAGGCCAAGTCTGGGAATAGATTTTACTTTGCAAACTGGACTTGGACACATGTTGCCCAGCCCAACCCTGCCAGCAACAGCCCTACCAGCAAAGGGTCATGACTCAGAGCAGAACACATGATAGAGATCTGTGTATATGGCACATGTGTCAGAGATCTGGTTCATTCATCAGGTAAGGTACGCTGTAAACAAGCCATTAACCACCATTAACCAAAAACTAATGTTGGTCCGCTAATCAGGCAGGTCAAACCTATATCACAAAAACTGAGCAGATAGAAAAATAAGCTTGACAATAAAAATTCAACATCTACGTGTGGCTTGCTTGATAATTGTACTGCCTAATGAATGGCATGGATCTCTAACCATATTCCACTCCCTCAGTGAAGGCGTAGTAATGTAAAGCATGGTTTTAAGACTCATCCGAGTTAGGTGCAACTCGTTTGAGTCAAGTCGGACTCAGAGGTGCCTAATCCAGTTTGAACCCGCGAGTCGCCCCACCAAGTTACCCTTGACTTGGGTGAGTCAGGCAGATGCAGCACTGACTCAGGTGAGCCGCAACTCAACTCAGGACCAAACGGGTCGATCGGAGTCGCCTGAGTCTTTTTAAACATGATATAAACAAAAGAAGAACGTACTGGTATTATGGCTCCTCCCAGCGTGCCAAATCTGACAAAAGAACACTCCACCCTTCTCATGAACAGCATCCACAACAGTTCTCCAAGCTCTCACTTGCTCACTCGTCCAAATGCCAGGAAAGTTTAAGAACCTTCACAACATAAACAGGAAATTGAATGGTTAGGACTTTCGGATTTGAGAGATTTTTGGGGCATGGTCCACCTAGAGTGGGGCCCTTCAGATCAACAGCCCAGATCACTGGCCCCAATATCCACTTCCAAGCGGAATAGGAAAGTCCCATATTAGTTGCTCATGGAGGTGTCTGCCTGTACATCATTCTATGGAATAAATAGTAAATGCCGGTACCTCTATACGTCCTTGTAGAATAAGCTCATTCTACAAGGGAGGCACGTGCCTAGTGTGTGCATGGTCACTCCACCGTGAAAGTTGGATGCCCCAAAAATAAGACTGGTCCAATTGTAATGTAATGCACACCATGATGTAAATTTAGAGGTTTTTATGTACTTGTCCATTTTCTAGGGTGTGGCCCACCTAACGATTCAATAGGGCCTGAAGTTTGGAACATCCAATCATTATGGTGGGGCTCACCTAATGGGTGGGCTGGATGGAACACACAATGCAATGGGACCTACGTAGGAAGTAGTGGATAAGCACGTGAATAAGCAGATGAATAATCAGGTAAATGACTTTTACAGGCGGGTGAATAACGTCTTACACTAAGTATGAATAACTTGTAAAATGCCTATTCTACATGGACTACCTTGCAGACTCATTTTTGGTTCTTATGATCATCATGGGTTGGACTGTTGGATGCAATGGTTTAAATATCGACGATATCGGCCAATATATCCCACGATATATCTAGTATCCCACTTGTGCGATAAGAAATGCATAGGTAATGCCGATATATCCCACATGTTCGGTCCGATGAGCATTTTCAATTTCTGATCCTTTTTTTTGTTGAAATTATGTTAAAATCAGTGTCAAATGGTTACAAATCCATTGGTCTTTCATGTTTTGCATGAAAAATCATAGAGTTGGAGCTTTGATTTCGATATCCATTGGTTCTTCATGTTCTCCATGTTTTTTTTTTATTGAAATTTTCCTTCAACCAACTGTCAATTGAGACTAATTTCGAAGTATTTAGGAGTATTTGATGAAATAATCATCATATACACTCTAATTTCGAAATTTGAATGTAGGTGGTCCGATTTGGGGAAAATTGGAGAAAATTCAAAATTTCCCCAATTTCTCCCAAATCGCTTGCAATGTTGCACTCCAAACATGAAATCAATCATGAATGAAAGTTTATCTACTGTTTGTTAATTCCTTGTCAAATTTTGAAAAATAAAAATCATTTTTAATTAAAAATTAATAAAAAATTTTTTTTTTTTTTTTTTTTGAAATTTCCCTTCAACCATTTGTTAATTAAGATGAATTTCAAAGAATGTAGGAGTGTTTGATGAAATGATTATCACATATACTCCAAATGTTATGCATTCAATTTGAATATAGTTGCATTAGTTCAGTCAGACAACGCATAGCTTAAGACCCTATACAAAGGAAACCTATTATGTGCACTTCTTTTTTGAGATGTTACGATTTAAAGGTGTCTTAAGGTCTTTTATAACAATCCTTGAAGTTTCATTGAAAAATTCAAACATTTCCCTATGTTTCCCAAAAAGTATGATAAATTACTTGGTACAAACGATATATCCCTTGCGATAACCGATATGTATCTGTATCCCAAGGATGTGATATATAACGCGATACCGATATTTCGAACATTGGTTAGATGGATTGAACTTGGTATACATTCCACATGGGCCCCACAATTCTAGACTCCACTTTTTAGAGAAAAAAAAAATGGCAAAGGGCATTTGGTCATTTCATTATCCAAAAAAAGCACATTTTCCAACTTTAATCGGTGGAGGTATTACGTAGCAAAACCCAAGCTATTAAGGAAGTTTCGAGGTAAAAATCTAAATATGTATGGTTGCCACTTAAAAATGAGTTCATTTAATTTTATTTAATTATAATTATGAATTAAAGATTTTTTTTTACTAGGGATAAAGAAGAATATAACCAACAATTTGCAAAAGGGTGCATTCACTAATCATGAAATATCAGCAACCAAACGCATCTAAAATAATAATCTCGAAGATGTAATTGACATTAACTAAAGTGAGATTGAAGTCATTTTTAAGCGGCACAAACATGCAGTTAGAGAAAAGACGCATTTTATAAGGTGAAAGGATCTAAACAAGATGTGGCTTACCCACCGACGCCAGCTTCAGAAACTGCAGTAGCTTCTGATATTAGAAACCCTCCCTCTGAAGTTCTTTGGGAATAATACAAGCCCACATGTTGCCGAGGGACATGGTCATATGTTCTTGCTCTGACCACTGGTGCCAACACAACCCTGGAGAGATAGAGGTGAAAAATGCATGCAAAACCAAAGAAATTTTAAATGAGAAACGCCAAGGCCCTGTTTGGTAGACACCTAAAAATGAGTTGATGCCGTTTTATTTAACAATAATTATGATCTCTAATACATAATGAGTTCATGTTGACAGTGATTATTCATTAGAGATCGTGTGCTCTAATACATAATCATTTTTTAACTAAAATGAGATGAACTCATTTTTAGGTGTAGGTGTTTTAGGTGTAGGTGTCTAAGTATATTGAATATTACAAAACTTAAAGAGAGAGAATTATAGTTTTGCTAAGCCAGAAAGTGAGTACAAGCAACACTATCTATATGCACTGCATGTGCCAGCGTGGCCCACAGGTGCAATAACCAAGCAGCCCATCAAAGTGAATCTAGTCATCTTGCCCAAAAATAAATCTGGTCAATTCAGAATGCAGGCCAGTGTATGAATAGTTGCATGGTCAAGAAATCTTCAGCCAAGCTTGTACTTTTGTTTTGTAAACTGTGGTCTCATTGACAGGTGGGCCAAGCTGATTCTTAGGCCAAAGCATCTACATAGTAGTATTGTTCTGATGAATGGATTGGATCTTGTACCTATGTGCCATGCTCACTTATTTATGATGTGTACTTGAGCTGTCTCCTAAATCCATGGATTTGGGACAAATCCCAATCCCCCATAGACTTGGCAAATTCACAACTCTCTGCTTTCCAAATAAATGGACTTGTAGCCTGATCCCCAAATTGTGGATTTCGAATACTGTCAAATCCAATTCCAATGCAAATCCATAAATTTTGATTAGTTCATGGATTTATCAAATTCTCACATTTATTTCCATGATGCCAAACAAGCCATTATCTTCTCACTTCTGACACATGTTGCGCACAGTAGATAATACTATAGCATCCGACAAAGGGGAATTATTTGATACTCTGGGAGAGCATAATGCTTGATACATAGGCACACTGAACTTATATACGTGGACTATATTAACTCAAATTAATCTGACTAAATTGTGGAACCCACCGGGATCACAACCCCAAAATCAGATTGGTTTAGAAATCTTAACCTTTGATCCATGAAAACTGGTTTGATTTTGGAACTCTTAACTCCTTGTAGAATTTACAAAAATGTTGAAATGGGGGCTTTACTATGTCGGAATGAAACCGCTCTTTTTTTTTTTTTTTTTTTTGGTAACTGAATCATAGAGCTCTGTTATGTGCATGTGGGTATCATTTAATGATTTTTGGAAGTTCAACTACAAAGAGAAATCTCAAAAGTTGTAATAGTTTGTCTTTAATTGAGCCTATTATAAAAGCCAACCAAAAGTTTCAAGTGCCTGTGTACCAAATTTCCCCTATGTGAAAAACCCAACCTCAATCCATGGTTCCCGTTTCTCCAAAAGAGCCAGTTTACCAGCAAGTATGCATAATATTTCAATAAATAGGACTAGACAGGCTTAAATTAATCATTTTGAGTTTAGGTACTAATATATTTCATTTTATAATAATAAACAAGTATATACTTTGAAAAACATTGTTATTGTGAAGGAACAATGACAAACCATAGTTCGAAAACCCAAAAACTCGACTCAACTCAATCTTCAGCCAGGTCAAATTGACTCGAAGACTCATCCCAACTCAATTCAATATTTAGTAATTATAAATTAAAAATAAGTATAGAGATAGGAATTTAAGATAGTTAAAATAAATATAGGTCATATAAAATACAAAATCTAACAACAAAAAATTCAATGATGTATTGGTTAGGTTCATCTCTCCCTATGTCGAAGGTTGTGAGATTGACTCCTCCCCTCCCCTGCTCAAACTGTGAGTTATGTCGAGTCAACTCGACCTGTTGTCCTGAGTCACAATCGAGCCTGACTTAGGATAGAGTTTCCCAGCACCTTAGCTCAAAATCTTGCTGAGTTGAGTTTTGAGTCAGCCCAACAAGTTTTAGAACCATGTTAGATACATAGGATGTTTGCAATAATTCACATACATCACCATAAAACTTCCTCATGCTATTTGTTGCAGATCAGACCAGAACAAAAATGGTAAGTCCTATCATGAAAAGTGCTTGATGCAAAAGTTACAGCGGGTGTACCTGACTTTTACGCTCGGTGGTCTTCGTGCTGTGGCCTAGTTTTTGCAGAATGCATGTGAATTAAAACTCTCGCCCTCAGTCTCCCGCACAAGGATAAACTGCAATTCTGCTCACAATAGGCACTTAGGGGTCCTTTGGATGCCTGTAAATGGGGCTAACGGTAAATGATTTACGGTCTGTGTTTGGATGCTGAAAAATGCCTGTAAATGATTTATAGGCTGTAAATCATTTACAACTTTCAGCCCCATTTGATTTACAGGCAAAAAGGTGTGATTTCATTTCCAGGCTCTCCATTTACAGTCCAATGGCTATAAATGGAAAGATTGGCTCTCCATTAACAGGACTTAAAACAATTTACAAGCTACCCAAACACAAACAATCATTTACCACTTAAACCATTTATAGGCATCCAAACAACCCCTTATTCGCAATGGAGCTCTCTATCTCTATCCTCAATGGATTCGCCATTTTTGTAAACAGAAAACAGGGGCTATTATCATGACCCAAGAATCTCATTAGTTTGATTATCTGACTATCAGATTGGTGGGAATTTATTGAACGGTTCACCATGAAAACATCCTACGGTCCTATTTCAACAACTATCCACAGATCAGAGGTTAGGATTGTTCCAACAACCTGATTTTGGAAATGTGATTCAATGACGGTGGGTTCAATGGTTAGAAAAACAAATTGAGAACCCCAATTTCGAATAAAACTCTATGAAAAGAACATGAACACGAAAATTGAGAGTGTCGTAGTACCTGTGAGAGAGTTGGGATCTTCCTAATTTGTAAGGAGAAAGTAACGGCGTTTTACCCATCTTCGCTTCCACCGCTGCTGCAGTGCTTTCTGTCATCTGATGATCATCCATTTATAGGTGGGATGGGTAGTTGGGACGGATCTCCGCGCGCAAATTAAAATATGAGGCTAGCAAATCACACGCGGATCCAACTCTTCCCGCGTGGCTACATTTATGTACTTTCACGGTAGTGTGTGTTTCACTGATGTGGGGCCCACATTGATGTATATGTTGTATATCCACGCCGTAGATCTGTTTTTACAACTCATTTTAGATTATGATCCAAAAAATTAAGTACATATCAATCTTAAGTGGACCACACCTCAGGAAACAATGTTTATTGAATGTCCACCATTAAAAACTTCCTAGGACCCACCATCCAACATTTTGATAAGATCACACCGATCTGGATGATAAAAAACAAAACTCTGACCCACAAAAACTCTTTAATGGTCAATTGCCACTGTTTCCTGTGGTGTGTTCCACTTGAAATTTGGTTATGCTTTAATTTTGGTTTTATTCCCTAAAATGATAACGTAGAAACTGATGAACGGCATGGATATACAACACATGCATCAAGGTGGGTCCCAGGGTCAGGGAAACACCCACTACCTGTTACCCGGGTAACACCTTGGATATACAACACAGGACGCGGATTGCGTCCGCGTCCTTCCTCAGTACGGACCCAAAGCGTCCATGCTGATCTCTAGAGGGGCTCACAATGATGTATCTGTTTATCCATGCCGTCTATCCCTATTCTAAAATCATTTTAAGCGATACGACCTAAAATGAGTAAGATCCAACGGTCAGATGGACCACACCAAATGGTGAGCTTGGTCCCATTAAATGCACAAGGCATTAAATGCAAGTTGGTCCACCTCAGCGTTGGATCTGCCTCGTTCTTGGTCTCATGACTTAAAATGATCCTATGAAAGGGATGGACGGCTTAGATGAACAGATACATCATGGTGGGGCCCTCCAGAGATCAGCAAGGACGCAATCCGCGTCCTCCAACACTTACCTCGGGGTGGGCCCACGGTCAAGGGAACGTTCACTGCGGTGTCGGTGTTACCCAACGCAATCCGCTCCCATATGGATGCGGATAGCTAGGTATCGGTTCGCTGTCCGTACATATCAAGGCCACGTGGCCTATCCAGCAGACACGAGGCATTTTAGCTAGGATATTATGTAGCTTTTCCTACGTTCGTGTGTCAAGTGCTTAAATCTGAATCGTCCAGATAGTGGTGCCCGCTCTAGATGTATTCTAACTAAAAAAACGCATTGGAATTATAGATTCTAAGTGGCCGACAGTGCACATTTAAGGTAAAAATCGGACCGCAGAGAACAATCAAAATTCAACAAGAGATTCATTAAAAAGAGGTCAGATTTGCCAAATCAAATCTGATTTTGAGTACATGATGGGCGGTTTGGATCTGACAGAAATGCCACGTGTGCACAGGAAGCCTCACATGTATCCCAGCCACGTTACACCGGAAGCACAATTGAGCCTTGAATCTGGTAAATAATTATTACATTCTCATCTTGTTTTAAAATGGGTGGGTTGGCCCCACCGTAATGCATATGATATATCCGTGTGTTGTTTATCTGTTTTATTATAATATTTTAATACATGGTAAAAAAAAAAAAAAAAAAAGTAGATCTAATGCTAAAATAACCCACATGAAAGGAAACGGTGGCCTTAATTCATTCAATATTGAAAGTTGTTTTCCTCACTAAGCACACGTAGAGGTTTATTCATCATCTAGCAGATTCATAAGGTCACACAAACGTAATGGGAAAACACAAAAATCAGCTTGACGCAAAACTTCTAGGGGCTTGAGAAGATTTTAACCATAGGCATTTAATTTTCATTGTTTAATGTGGTGTGGTCCACTTGAGCTTTAGATTTGCCTCATTTTTTGGCTCATGCCCTAAATTCAGCTAGCATAACGAAAGAGGGATAAGCCACATACATCACAATGGGCCCTACATTTATTTCACAAATTTTTTTTTTTAAAGTGTTAAAAAGTAACAGGTCTACATGGGGAAAGATGCACTAAGTACATAGGTAAATAATTATTACCCATTTACAAGGTAATTATAGCCTATTAAAATGGCAAAGTCGATGGATAGCATGGATAAAACCCAGACATCATGGTGGCCCCTCACAGCCGCTGCTCATTCCAATATGGAGACGGGTGGGGGTAGGACACAGTCCACCTATCATTCTAGTGTATAATTCAAAAAATGAGGCAGATCAAGTGCACTACATAGCGGTGGTAGTGACACCTACAGTTGAAACCTTCCTAGGGCTCACCATGATGGTTAAGTGCCATCTAACCTGTTCACAAGGCTACATAAACTTCGATGAAGGGAAAACACAAATATCAATTCGGTCCAAAACTTTTGAAGCTCAACAAAACTTTCAACAATAGGAGTTTAATCCTCACTGTGTAGTCCAATTGAGCCTTGGATCCACCTCATTTATAGGTTTATACACTAAAATAATATGGCAAAGTTGATGGACGGTGTGGATAAAATCCATACACCATGGTGGCCCCTTAAAGGCCCATGCCCGTTCCGATCAGGAGACAATGGGGGCATGCCTACATTGAATGCATTTAAGGCCTGTTTATTTCACGAGTCACAGCATTAATGTAAAAGAAATATGCAATGACTATAAATTAATTATCTCCTAACCTTTGATTCTCGCATTTAATTTATTCACAGTAAAATAGAAATGATGACATTTTTACCTTACTTCAAAGTTAACTGACATTGTTATTTAAATTCAAGAATTTTCTATAATTACATGGAAAAGAGCAATAATTATAAATTACTCATCTTTTAAATACATTTGTATTTGACTAAACATTTTCCTATTTGGTTTGACGGTTATTAAATTATAATGATGACACAATTTCTGTACTAATGAAGACATAGGCAAAAAAAAGAGGCCCTTTATCTCGGCTGCTAGCCCGGCTGGAAGATGCATGCGTACTTCAACAACAGGTGTCAGGTTTGAAATGCCAAGGAGACGCACTAACCCCACTAGTGGTGGGTGATTACATGGAAAGTGAATGATGTGATACAATATATGAATGTGACCTGCCCAGTTTATCTATCTTTTCCCAGGTGACCTATCTTTCGCACTGATCAGATGTTCCACACAAGTGAGCATTTCGGTAGGAAGGTAAGAGTCGTACTTGAAAGTTCACGTACAATGCTGTCAGTGTTCACGTGAACATTTCTAAATTATGAAATTGCAAATTTAAGGGTTTTAAATTCTGGCTTTACCTGAAACATTATTTACCTAATACACTGTACGAAAATGCAGATATATTTTTGAAGTCAACATTATGATATTATGTTTTCAAGGTTTAACGTTTGGACTGAAGCAGTTAGACCAATGACCCAAATGTTATATAAAACGCGTCACATTGGACATAGGATATCCTAAAATATTTTAATATTTTAATTATTTGAAGATTAAGGAGACCATACATATCTAATTAAAGGAAAATAATTAAATGATTGAAGGTTGAAATATTCATTGCTTTGTTTGGATGAGCACCATATTCATGAATTTGGCAATTATCATGTTTGGTCTATACTTAATAGCTAAATTCACTAAGTGTCCAATTATAAAAAGGGGCACAAGTCATGAATTAATTGAAAAAAAAGAAAAGCTAAAAGTGATGAAGCTGGGAAACAAGGGCTTCACACTATAAAGCTTGAGAATATGGGTCCTCGCCCTCTACAAAATGTCCATTTTTGTAGCCATTTCTTTGTAGGCTAAAGATATTCAGTCAAAGCTATGTTTAAGAGGGAAAAAAGCAACCAAAGGTGGATCCCGCGTGATGAAAGGTCTAAATTAGTGACCATTTCTAATATAATCAATCCATATCATCAAGTTTCCAGGCCATTGCTTATATGGGTAAAGTCACTTGATCATACCAATTTTTAAAGGAAATGGGCTATCAAAATCAGACAAGGCAATGCCGTGCAAGCACTCATATTTTGCTTGAATTCTAAAAAAAAGCTTTCTTTTAAATTGTTTAGTAAAACCTACTTAAAATTTCACACGTTAGCTAAAAAACCGCATATTGTCTCATTCCGTTAGGTATTTCCTACTTATTTTTAAAAAGACAAATTTATCTTAAAACAAACCTTAAACAAGGTATCTAAAAAACACTCACAACCCCCATGATTTCGCCCAAAGGCTACAAAGCCCACCATAATGTATATGTTTTATCCTGTCATCCATTTATTCTGAAATATAATTTTAGGGTATGAGTCCAGAAAGAAGCCAGATTGAAGATTCAAGTGGACCACACCAAATAAAGTAGTGGAGATTTGAACTACTACTGTTGAAAACTTCTTAGGGCCCTCTACAATGTTTATTTTCCATCCAACCTCTTATAAGATCACATGGGCTTTTATGAAGGGAAAACATAAATATTAGCTTGATACAAAACTTTTGTGGACATAAGAAGTTTTCAACTGTTGGCTTTCAATCCCCACTGCTTCTGTGGTGTGATCCAATTAAAACTTCAATCTAACTCCTTTTTTAGCTTATGCCCTAAAATTATTTGTAAAAGTAGATAAACGGCGTGGATAAAACATATACATCACCATGTGTGGGCCCCACAACTTCTCACATGACCGCCCGTCTCTCAACCACACCTGCCGGGGCAGTATCCAATCCGGCCACGTTAGCCCAAGGGATCTGTGGGCCCCACCATGATGTATATGTTTTATCCACGACGCCCATCCATTTTTTTCATATAAATTTAAGGCACAAGCCCAAAAATAAGACAAATTTAAGTCTCAGGTGACCACACTACGGGAAAACAGTGGGATTGAACGTCCATTATTAAAATCTCCCTAGGGCCCACTGTAATGTTTATTTTCCATCCAACTTGTTGATGAGGTCACGTAGGCCTAGATGAAGAGAAAAAAACAAATATCTGATTGATACCAAACCTCTGTGGGCCCTTAAAAAGTTTTCAAGGGTAAGTGTCAATCCCCACTATTTCCTTGTGTTGTAGTCCACCCGAGATTTTGATTTATCTCATTTTTGGACGCATGCCTTAAAATTAGATGGAAAAATGGGTGGACAGCGTGGATAAAACGCATACATAATGGTGAGGCCCACAGATTTGAAACCACCCCTTATCGGACTAGCAGATCTGCGGGCATCCCATCAGTGGGTTTTCACTTCTGGAGGCGCATTTCCTACCAAAACTTTTTCTCTGTTTGTATAAGTTAATGGGCTGAGAAGATAGGTGGGGTCCATGCTGATGTCTTTGAGTAATCCACCCCATTCATTCATTTTACGAGCTCATTTTAGGACATTTAACTAAAGCTGATCCAGATCGAAGACTTAAGTGAGCCACACAAGAAGGAAAAGTAGTAAATGTAATACCTACCATTGAAACCTTCAAGGGCTCCACCTTGATGTTTATATGCCATCCAAATCGTTTATAAGGTCTTTCCTACGAGGATGAACTGAAAACACAAAACTTTTTCCTAACACAAATTTTATAGTGATACAAATGTTTTAATGGTGGACACTAAATCCCCATTGTTTTCTCTCATGTGGCCCACTTTAGTCGTAAATCCAGCTCTTTTTTTATTCTTTTTTTTTTGTCACATATTCAACTCAAAAAATGGATGAATGAAGTGGATTTCTTACAAACATCATAGTGGGCCCTACTTAGCTTCCTTACCAATGAATTTCATGCCAAAGGCTTCTGAGGTCGCTCCTCCTGCTTATGGTGGTTGGAGTTTGAAAACTTGTGGGCCTATCATGATGAATGTGGTACATTCACACCATTTATTCATTTTTTTAGGTTATTTTAGGGCATGGGCTCAAATATGAGGTGGATGCAAACTTAAGTTGCCACGTCATAAGAAACAAAAAAGAATTAAACACCTACCTTTGATTACTTTTTTTTTTTGGGGGGGGGGGGGGGTCGGAGACGTTGGATGGAAAAGAAGAATTATAATGGGCCTTAATTTAGGTCCACACTACCTAATCAACAGGTTGGATGGGAAAAAAAGAAATACAGCGGACCTTAGTAATTTTTTAATGGTAGGATTTAACTAACAAGGCACCGTCAATCCACATTAGATTTGGATCTTTTTAATTTTTTGGGCTCATGTCCTAAAATCATAATCAACCAAGAATAGACAATGCGGATTAAACAAATGCATCATTATGAGGCCTACGACATAACCACTGCGGTAGTAGATTTTGCAAGCCTTGAGCAAGAATGAAAAGCTTAAAAGGGCATTAAGGTCTTCTGTTAGTGCAACAAACAGAATTTTCTAACAACCGGGAGTCTAGATGGCTTTTTGACCATATTTTGAAATTATAAGTGGGTTTTGGGAAACAAATTAAAAGCAAGCTGATTTTTGAAATTCAACAAAAACTTAAGCATCTAGATGGCATTGTCTTAAATCAGACCCATGCGATTGCTAATGATCAAACATTTTTCTAATATACTACACAAGCAATTCTACAAAAAAAAATAACTACCTAGTTTTCAATATTCTACTTCATCAATTAAGTAATTATCCCTAGAGTACCTTCCAATTAGAATTATAAATATTGTTTCAGGGGGCAATGGGAGGAAAGGGGTGGCAGCTCCGGTGGGGCCACCATGATGTTGCATATAATGTTAGGCGCAGGCCCCAAAATTCAGCCCCATCATGATTCAGGTGGAACGCATGATTGGAAATAGTTTGCAAAACTCACCCTCCAAACTGTTTCCCTTGATGTGGCCCAGATGAATCATGGATGGGCCTGATCTTTGGCCCCAAGCCTAAATTATGGTGTTGCATCTAATTGTTGGATAGGATTTCATATATCCATCATTGTAGGCGCGCTAAAAATCAAGGTGGAGACCTCTCTCCCAATTGTTTCCTTTAATGTGGTCCGCTTGAATCATAGGTCAGCCTGATTTTTTTTCCCTGGGCCTAACATAGGATTACACATCTAATGGTTGGAGTAGATCCCACATATAATCATGGTGGGCCCTATAAAAAATCAAAGGTGGCCCTCTCATATAATTCTGTTTTTAAATATATCGTCAAAATATCTGTATTTCTTTTTTATCAGTGGGGAGAGGTGCTGCCCTTAGTCCACTGTGATGTGTATGTGGAATCTACTCTAACCATTAGATGTGTAATCCCTCAACAGGTCCAGGGCCAAAAAGTCAAGTTGACTTATGATTCGGGTGAGCCACATCAAAGGAAATAGTTGTGAGAGAGATGTTCATGACCATGATTTTCACAGGGCCTCCCTTAATGATTATATGAAATCCACTCCAACCATTAGATGCCAAATTCAATTTAGGCATGGGACTAAAAATAAGGCCCATCTGTGATTTAGGTGGACCACACCAAGAGAAACAGTTTGGAGGGTAAACGTTGTCCACCTGAACCACAGATGGAACTGAGTTATGGGCCCTGCACCTGTTAGGCGTTGACACACCTAATGATCAAGGTGGATTTCACATAAACAACATGGTGGGGCCCACCCGAGCTGACACCCGATCATCTATTTGCCAACTATTGATTAGTGGTGAGCATCATCCAACTAAAATGATCTTTTGGGAGGGAATCGCAATGGAAGGAGGGTCCGCATGAAAGGCAGAGTCAAGATCCCAAGAGGTCCCACAAATGGAGTAATAATAACTACAAATGAGGTTCCATAAAGGGGTAATCAGTGTAACCTACAACAGGGTCTGGTGTATAGAAAGTGGCTCTATCATACTTATTCAAGGGTGCATTCACCTCAAACCTCTTGGGCAGGTCTGGGTTAGATATGAAATAGCGCCCATATGCTACTAAGTCTGCAGCCCCATCAGCTATAGCCTTGCTCCCATCTTCTCTAGTGTAACCACCAGAAACAATCCAAGAGCCCTTAAATGTCTTCCTCATGGGCCCCAAGCTATGTGGGGTCTCAAAAATATCTCCTTGGTCATCTATCCTAGGCTCAATGAAATGTGCATAGGCAATGTGGTATTTATTTAGTGCTCTAGTCATATAGAGCCCAAGAGCTTCAGGGTCTGAGTCACGGCATTCCATGTATGATGAGAATGGGGAGAGCCTGATGCCTACTTTATCCGCTCCGATCTCACCCACAACTGCCTCCACAACCTCTAATGCAAACCGGCAACGGTTCTCTAGTGTCCCACCATATTCGTCGGTTCGATTGTTGACACCGTCCTTTAAGAACTGGTCGATGAGATAGCCGTTAGCAGCATGGATTTCGACTCCATCAAAACCTGCGATTGTATTAATAATCATGAATCTCTATGAGGAAAAAAAAAAAAAAAAAACTCAAGTTTCTAATATATCTTATACAAGAAAAAATGTCATATAGACAATGGGTTACCTGATTCCATGGCATTCCTTGCTGCGAGTCGGTAATTGTCTACTAATGTCGGAATTTCTTCCATTGCTAGTGGCTGAGGGGGGTTGAATGTTAGGCCGGGATATAATTCCGCCGTCAAGGTCTTGTTAGAAGGGCTAATTGGAGGTTGCCCATAAGGTAGATCTGTGAATCAAAATCGACCCAAGTTTAAGAATACTCACCATAATTTTTTACCTCTTTTATTTAGAAAAAAGGCCTATTTCATGACTTGTATATTAAAATTAGACATGATTATGCAAATATCCACAATGCTAGGGCTGAATAGATCTTAACATGTGTACAAAATAGTGTTTTAAAAATAGGACTGGACCGGACAATTCAACCATTTTGGACTGGAACCAGCCACCAAAGTGGTCTAGGTAAACTAAGGTGATAATTTATAAAATAGCATTAGTCAGTTGAACTTGTCTAGATTTTCAGGCTGAAACAGATTGGAACGGGTCTAACACCAACTGCAGTTGGACTGACCTGCCCACAGAAACAGGACTTAGGTGTGGTTTGGAACTAGGTTGTAGAACAATGCTTATAGTTAACAAAATGACACTCTCAGGAAAAGAACGGTATAGGAAATGTCCATATTTAATTTGGTTTTCGTTCTTAAAAATAGTTCAAAACATTTGGTCAAATAAATGGAAAAAAGGGGGGTTATTCACACACATACGCGTGCGCGCACACCCACACCCACACCCACACCCATGAGTGTATTTATTGTATATAAATAAAGATCAAAGTAAAAACTCAACTAAAACAGTTAAGAGTTTCTAAGGGGGGCGTTTGGATCGTAAGTTACTTAAGATTAGCTACTTATGCCTCAAGTCGCTTATCTTGATTTCTACTTATTAAACTGAAGTGATTTAGTAACTTTTGATCATAAACCAAACTTACTTATCTCAAATAAGTTACTTATCTACTGCTGTAAGTAGAAAAAGTAACTTATTTGGTGGCATCCAAACGGGCCCTAAGAGTGTGAGTGATAATCAGATAAATAATCAGAAAGTAAGTTGATACCATCTTTTGTCTCTCTCAAATCCTTTCTTTCTAACTAATTCATTTATAAGTCTGGTTCCATCCCAACTAAATTTTCCCACCTTAGGATCAGACTTTACTAAGGCTGGCAATAGGCTGGCCTTAGCCAAAGCAAAATCAATATTTAGAATATGGCTGGCCCAACCAGTTCAAAATCCAGACCTGCCAGTTGCAAGGCTGATTATTAACTGGGAAAAAAAGAAGTTACAATTCAGTGCAGAAAGTGAACTTTTTTTTATTCATGTGGGCCCAACAGGGTGACAATGCGGGTGATCCCGAGTAGCGGCACGGACAAAATGAGAACCAAGATAGCGATGCGTGCCCCACCATAGGTGGGGCCCACCTTTCATCACTGCCCCACGTTATCATCCATGTCGTTCTGGGAATCCTTCCATTCCACAGAGAGACAAAAGCATTCTATTGGGGTTAAGTGGCAAAAGTGAAAATAAAGAAAGAGGAAGATACCGGCATCATGGACCCTCCCAGCATGCCAAAGCTGGCAAAAGAAGACTCCCCCCTTTTCATGAACCGCATCCACAACAGTTCGCCATGCTCGCACTTGCTCACTCGTCCAAATGCCAGGGATGTTTGCAGAACTTCACAGAGTAACATGATAAAAAAATTGTTAAGTCCCATTGTGGATGGAGCATATATCTAAAAACACACTGATCAACCAATCCTAACCATCTAATCAATGGCTATAAAATGGATTGTTAAAAAGAAAAGAGTGAGTGACACCTTCTAAAATAGCCCTACTTTCTTTTTACTAAAACATGTGTCACCATTGTTTTGTACATGAATTTCCCATGAACCAGGGTTACAGCAATCCCCTCTAACACCTGACTTGGCCCAATGAGAATATTTCATGTGCGTGAGTCAAATGGCACCTGCTTAACACTTTAAAGATTTCCCTGCATAAAATGGTGATTTTTCCCTTTTCACTTTGGGCCCTCCATCTGACGTGCATGCTTTGAGTTTTCATTGGGCCACATTAGGGGTTACAGGGGCTGTAAACCTGGGTTACTTGCAATTCGCATCCTCATTTTTTAAATGGTAGAAAACTAACAAAGGCGTCTGGACCTACTTTTTATTTCCGCCCAAACATGCAACTAAACTCCTATGCCTATTTATCACCATTTTGAAAATAGTGATGACTTGTTCTCTTCACGTGTCACTCATAAATGGTTATCCAAACTATTTTAATAGTGGGCACACTGTGGATGGATCATATCTCTAAAATTAGACTGATCAAGAAATACTACCATCCAATTGTGGCTGTTAGGATAGTTAAAAGCAGAATACTGAACTGTCTGAATTCCAAGGAGAAATTGGATGGTTACTTTCATTTTCTCAGCCAGGTTTTTGGCTATACTCTATCAACAACTGGGTCAAAGATTTAGATGGTTTGCATTGTTGTACAACTATATCAAGTGTACAGTCAAAGATCACCGCCATTTTCAAAATTGTGCTGAACTATCATCTAAGTCTAGCCTATCATTACCACCCATTTTTATTATTTTTGCTCTAAGTTCTACAAATTAGAATGCAGATTCAGAAGGGGAATTTTTTTTTTCTCTACATCCAAATCAGTATCCCAGCTGGTGTGTATACTCTTCTGAAAGAAATGATTCAGAAGAATTGTAAATCTCATAAACTGCGAGTCTACTTAGAATACTATTCAAACTTTAAGGGTTCTTATTAAATATCAACAAATATATTTAGTAAATTTCCTAAAATGTCTGAATTTTAAGGAAGAAAGTGATGTGTGCAAATTGTTTGCTAACAAATCTCCCGCCACCCAATATGATGAGAAGTAATCTTAACAAATGTTTCAAAATGGACCTTTGGGAATTGGCATTTTGAAATCTAATATATTAAAAGAAAGTGACTTTCGCATTTGAGGTTTTCATGTCATAGGCCTCTTTTAAGCTTTGTACTTTTTTTCTTTTCTTTTATGCTTTTTTTTTTTTTTTATATGACAAATTAGCATGAGTGCCTTGAAGGGAACATGTGGTTAAGCCATGTCTCCACAAATGGAGAAACATATCCACATACAACGAACTTATGGGAGAACATAGAGATTGGTTATGTACTAGTCAGGTCCATTCATAGGTGGGATATTCATGTAGAACAAGTCACAAAAAACTTCATGGAGCACTAGGATCAAAAGAAGTCGGGCCAAAAAGGCCGATCTAGGACAAAAACTGCTTAACGAGTACTATACTTTTGATAACCATAATTGTGCATTGAAATCACGATCATAAGATATAGTTAGACAGCTATTGATGAACTATATTGTGGCTAATTTAGAAAGTCCATCAGCTCCAAATGATTTTGTGAAAAAAGGTCAATCTTAGGGGGTCAATTTTCAAGTTGACCTTAAACTTCACTACTTTTAGCAATTTTGAATTTTCTATTTCTAGGTTTTGAAGAGTCCATTCCCAACTCAAAGATTTTTTTTTTTTTTTTAATTTTTTGAGTCATCTAGGAATTTTAATGAGTTTGGCTCAATTTGGACACCTTTACTATTTTAAGTAAGTTTACTTTTATGGATAAGTTTACAATTCAGGTCAAATTAGGAGTCAAAGCTTATATAAGCCATATCAATTGTGTTGTAAAGAGAACAATTTTATTATTATTATAAATCTTATTCTGATTTGAGATTTTTTTTCATTGTGGGTTAAGGTTATCATAGAGGAAGAAGACAATGATCTTCTCCTTCTCTTTCCTCCATGCTTCCGCTGACTAAGATATAGTATGGACTACTTTCACATCAAAGATCACACCTATCAAACATTCATATCCATCTTATTTGTGGCCTTCAGGATGTTAGAAATACACATGTTGTACCATTGTCATAAGATATAAGTAGGGAGTGTCGTTGTTCAATCTAAGGTAGGTTATTTTCAGTTAACCAAATCATTGATATAACAAGCCACCCAACTGATGGTGGCTACCTTAAAAAAATTTCATGATCGAAAGATTCAAAACTTTTGATTGATGGCTCAAAAAACAACTATTGAGAAGAAGGTTCACATCCAAAAGAAAACAGTTAAATGATCAAAGAATTGTAATGTTCTGATTTGAATGCTTCTTTGGATCATAAGAATATTTAGGATCATTGAAACATGACCCCAGATCCAAATGCTATACCCGCATCCTCTAACAATAGGTATTATTACTACACCTGCCTCTCTTCAATCTACTCCGATTCAAAACCGTGCTTAACCCATGCTCAAAACCATTTCTAACAATAGACAAAACCGCGTTCTCTTCAAACAACAGGTATAATTTGGATTGTCTTGAACTCAAAACCATGCTCTTTCTATGGTGGCCCCTGGGGATTACACTTATCCCGACAACTGACTTTTACTGGTGGGAGATACTTTGTCCACCAACTGTTGGTGCTCACAGTGCAAATTGAAGTGGTGCACTTTTCTTTGTGCAATAGAAGATGAAACATTGCAGTGATATTCGAAGAAGAATCATCAACTCCTTGAAGTTTTCCTAAAATAAGAAATGCTTAGGGCCTGTTTAGTAGACACTTAAAAAAACAGTTCATCTTATTTTAGTTAACAGCAATTACGTATTGGAGATAAGATGAACTCATTTTACTGCTAACTAAAATTAGATGAACTCATTTTTAGGCGTCTACCAAACAGTGGCCTTAGAGAAAAGATGTATTTGATTAGATGAAAGGATCTAAATAGGGTATAGCTTACCCTGCGCCAGTGTTGGAAACTGATGTGGCTTCAGATATGAGAAACCCTCCCTTTGAGGCTCTTTGGGAGTAATACAAGACCACATGTGGCTGAGGGACATGGTCATATGATCTTGATCTGGTCATTGGTGCCAATACAACCCTGTAGAGAGAGAGAGAGAGAGAGAGAGAGAGAGAGAGATTTCTTTAGACAAAATGCATACAGGGGATGTATGCAAAAATTTCAACAAAATACAACCGCGTGGAATTAAAATAAAAATTAAAAATAATCATTAATTATTTTCAAAATGCTATAATTCTTTTTTCATAACATAATCATATACTAAGAAAACATTACAATTGACAAAGAATCATTACATTCAAGGGATTTATGCGAAAATTCAAATACAACCCCATGAAACTTGTCAGTGTAATGCGTTGCACATCGGGCTGTGCAATTGATGGGGCCCACCATGAAATAACTGGGTGCAAAAATCAGGTCATTCTGATAATAAATAAAAAAATCATGTGGCCCACCAGATGAGTGGATCTGCCTGATTTCTGTGCTCGGTGATCTTCATGGTGGAGCCTGCCATGGCTGGAAAATACATGATACATTGGCAAGTTTCAGAGAGATGCATATGAAAGTTTCACACAAATGGTATGCATGTGATCATCCCTTATTATTGAAAAACATGAAATAAAAAGAGGATAATGACAGTTAAAAAAATCAAATTGAGAAATCCAATTTCTCATAAATCTTGAAAATAACTGATTTTCCTTAGGGGTCGTTTGGAATCTTTGGATAGTGGTAAATGAGGCAAGTTGTAAATGATTTAGCGTTTGGATGGCTTAAAATGCTTTCCCCCTTTTCATTTGCTAGCAAAAGGCTAGGATTTCTTTTGCTAGCAAATGATTTACGAGCAAGAAGCTTCCAACGGATCTTTTTTTAAAGGTTGGGAGATATACACCTCCCTCTCTCCATTTTATCTAGAACTCGAGTCCGGATTGTCTGCTCGGCTTTAACAGGGTTTTCATGTTTGCCGACAATGTGATTGGTCCAGCTCAGCACTGACATTGTCAGCACTGCTGCATTTAATGTTGTCAGTGCTTACGTGTGCTAAGCTGGAGCAATCAGGTGTCGGCAAACAGTAAAACCCTGTTAAAGCTGAGCAGATGATCCGATTCCTAGAACTCCAACGGCTCTCTCTCTCTCCACTAACGGAAACGTCTTCCTACCGGCCTGACAAGAGTGCATTTGAATTCGTGGGCCCACTTCTATGGCTCACTTACTGCTTGGTTAATGTGAGGAGCAACCCTAAGCTTTAGTGAGATGGTTTAAAGTCCACTCGCATATGCCATTTGAATGTTTTTTAATGAATTACTTCTCAAAACCATCTCAGGTGTGAATACACAATTACTCCATATAAATCATTTAGGGCCTGTTTGTTTTCTGAGAAGTGGTGGTCAATGCAGTGGAAATAGTCATCATTATTTACATTGTAATTTCCATCTCTAATTTCAAAGCTGACAGTGACCGATTGAAAATTTTGGTGCAAAACAGAGGCGGGAAAAATTTTGGAGCCAAAAAACTTTAGGGCCCACCATGATGTATAGACCATATCCATGCTGTCCATCTATTTTGTCATCTCGTTTTAAGGCATGAGACAAAAAATGAGGGAGATTTAAAGCTCAAGTGCACCACATTAGATTAAAACGTGGGTATTAAACTTTTACCGTTAATAATTACTTGGGACCACAAAATATTTGGATCAATCTGATTTTCTAGTTTTCCCTTTATCCATGTATGTATGATCTTATGAACAGGCCAAATGACAAATAAACATTAGTGTGGGCCCTAGGAAGGCATCAACTTTTAACGGTTAAGGTCCGTTGTAATTATTGTTTGTTGTGTTGTGGCCCATTTTAGTTGTAAATTTGCCTCATTTTTTTATGCACACCTTACAATGGGCTTGTGGAACTGATGGATGGCATGAATATGACATATTCATCACAGTGGACCCTATGTTTTTGTGCATGTACAAATAAGTAAAATTCAATTAAATTTATCACGATTTCCAAGGCAGTAATTCCCTGGAAAAACAAACTAAGTGTAAAAGTAATAATAACCTGTTTACAATGCATTTCCGAGTATTTCGCCCAAACAAACAGGCCCTTAGAGGCTATCCAAACACTGCAAATGATTTACTAGTAAATCATTACAACTTAAAGCCAAACAGCCAAACAGACAGGCTGTTACCACCATCCAAACGACCCCTTAGAACTTCTCTGTTTCCAAATGATCAGATACGTTGGTCGTATCACGTCTGTAGAATATCCCATCCAAAAAAGAGGTCAGACATTCCATGATGATCACCTGGTATGAGAGTAAGGCCGATCCGCTCATAGATATGCACACAATTTCAAGATCAAAGTACAGCCAATGGTATGACACACCATACCGGTTTGGCCCATCCAAAGAATGAATCGGCATGGTTTTCGGAAACAGTGATCATCATGGTGAGGCCCACCTTTGCATGGATTGGATATTCTACACATTTCACATGTTGGCGGGAAAAGGGGGCTGTATCAGAACTAAGACACAACCTCTGTATCAAAGCATTTCTCTTTTCCTGTTGAAGAACATGAAAAAACCAAAATAGAAAATTGAAGTAGTACCTGTGAGAGAGTTGGAATCTTCCCAATTTGTGAGAAGAAAGTAATGGCATTTCACCCATCTCTGCTTCTCCTGTCCTTTGTTTTCTGCCACTAATGGACCATTTTATAAGTGGGATCGGTAGTTGGAATGGATTATCACGCCTCAGCCGTTGTATCAGGTGGGCCCATCCTTCGATGGTCTAGACTCTGGACCATTAATGTGGTGAAGCCTGCAATTGATTTGGAGGTGACCAGAAAATATTCCAGATTGAAAGATACCTACCACAGGATTATTAAAATCGAACTGCAGGAAATCGGATTGCGTACTAAGTTACTCAGTATGCTTGTATCGTACTGACTAGACTCTGTTGGGCCCACCTTGAATGTATGCGGTTTATCCGCTCCGTCCATCCGTTTTTCCAGCTCATTTTAGGTGTTGAGACAAAAATTTAAGCATAAAAAAAGTTCAAGCTGACCACACAATAAGAAATGGTGGGAATAATTATTTCCACCGTTAAAACCTTCCTAAGGCCTACAGTGATGTTTATTTGTCAGCCAACGTCTTCATGATATCACACAAACATGGATGGAGGGAAAAGACACTGTTTCCAGTAGAGTGGTCTACTTGAGTTTACGATATGCTTCGTTTTTGGGCTCGAGCCCTAAAATTACCTGGTAAAATGAATGGACGGAGTGGATAAAGTACATAAATCACGGTGGGCCCCACTGAGTTTACTCAGTACGCAATCCGCTTCCGAACTATAGGACCCATCCACCTATTGGCCCAGCCCAAATCCAAGACAGGCTCGTACATTAAAATGATTCTGAGAAAATGGATGGACGGCGTAGATAAACAGATACATCACGGTGGGCCCCACAGGAGCCCGGATGGATTATTGTCAGGGCGGGGTTGGACGGAATCCGCTTCCAATGAAATCTGTGTCATCCTTCAAGCTTAGTTCAAAAACTCGGTGACTCGACTCGGAACTCTGACGAGTCACAGACTCGTGTCCGACTCGTGTCGAGTCATCCGAGTCATGCTGATTTTTTTATTTTTTATTTTTAATAAAATATAGCAGAGAAGAAGAATTGAAACCAGGATCATCTCTTCTTCCCACATCCTCGTAGGGGAATAAAAACTATCAAACCGTCCGTTGAGACGTGCAGAATTGGGTGAAGAAAAACCCAAGAAATAAAAAAATCAGAAATTGCAGACCTGGATTCTCGGTTGCTTGCTTCCTCCCATTGGATACTCTGGCAGTTGAAGGAAGTGGAAGGTTTTACTAGAAAATGAATCTTCAAGAGAATCTGAGCCGTCGGATTGAAACGATGGACAGTTTGTCTTGTACGGATTCAAGTTTGGTCATGTTTCTTGCGAGCAGGTGGGGCTGAGATTCATGTCTGAAGGTGTACAACCTTTAGTAGTCGCAGGTGCACCGGAATTAATGGAGTTGGTTGCAAGCTGTGAATGATGGGACGTTATATCAAAGGAAAGGAGAATGTTGGACGCGGATTGGGTACTACGCCCGCCTGCTCCGAGGGACCCACCTTGATTTATGGGTTTATCCACACCGTCCATCCATTTTGCTTCATATCATTTTAGGGTATGAGCATAAATGAGGCAGATCCAAGACTCAAGTAGACAATATATTGAGGATTAAACGTCCACCATTACAAATTTCTTGGGAGCCGTACGAGTTTTGGATCAAGCCGATATTTGTTTTTTCCCTTCATCCAGGTCTATGTGAAATTATGAACAGGTTTGATGACAAATAAACATCATGGTGGGCCCTATAATGGTTTTAACAGTGGTCATCATTATTACCGATGCTTCCTCTGGTGTGGTCCACTTGAGCCTTAGTTCTGGTTCATTTCTAAGATTACAAACTAAAACTATATAGAAAAAATGTATGAACGGTGTGGATAAACCCATACATCACTTTGGGCCCCTCAGAGCCCCAGCCTGTGCCGAGCTCGGTACAGGCGGGGTAGTACCCAATCCAGCGTACGAGAATGTTGGCATCCACGTTCCGAATCTGAGCGTAGCTTGGAGCGGACGCGGTTTGGCCAGTGACGCTGCCACTAGCCAGAAGGCTAGTGGTCGGCTCTTTGTGGGCCCCACCATGAGATATATGTTTTATCTATGCCATTCATCCATTTTTTGATATCATTTTAGAGCTTGTTAAAATAAATCGGGGGATCTAAATCTCAGGTGGACCACACCAAGGGAAAACAGTAGCGATTGAATGTCCACCACTAAAAACCTCACATGGCCCACTGTAATTTTTATTGGACATCCAATCTATTGAGTAGGTCATACATACCTGGATGAAGGGGGAAAAAACAATTATCGGCTTGCTCCAAAACTTTTGTGGCCCTAAGAAGTTTTTAACGGTGGGAGTTCAATCAACTCTGGTACTCTCTGGATCCATGTAAAAATAAAATTTATCGAAACGTGTGGGCAATGTCATTTGCAGAAGATAGGCGAGGCCACGGATGATTAGAACCATCGGATTGCCGTCGTTTTCGGACAATAGCAGAGGAAGAGTGAACTGGACCGACAGACGGTCCATATAGAGAGACGCGGATTACATACTGAGTAAACTGTGGGACCCACATAGATATATATGTACATTATCCACACCGTCCATCCGTTTTATCAGCGCATTTTAGGATGAGCCCAGAATTCAAAGCATATCTAAAGCTCTAGTGGACCACACCATAGGAAACAGTGTGAATTGAGTGCCTACTGTTGAAAACTTCTTGGGGACCATGAAAGTTTCGGATCAAGCTGATACTTAAGGTTTTCCCTTCATTCATGTCTGTGTGACCTTATGAACAGGTTGGATGAAAAATAAACATCACTGTGGACCCTGGAAAGTTTTAAACAGTGGACGTCATTATCACGACTGTTTACTGTGGTGTGGTCCACTTCAGATTTGTATATGCTTCAATTTTTGGATCATGCCCTAAATTAGCTGATAAAACGGATGGACAGAGTGGATAAGAGATATACAATACGGTGGGCCCCACAGAGTTTACTCAATAAGCTATAGCGTGCTGAGTTATTTGGTACTCAATCCGGGCTACATAGGGATGATGTGCATTCCAAGAAACCCCAATGCAAGTAGGTGGGATAGGTAAGTCTCCACTCAGAAATTGTGCACACTTGGTATAATTTCTAAACAAACAAACAAAAAAAAAAAGTTAAAAGCTGTGGGACCAACATTAGAAGGGTGATAATTGGACGGCTTAATTTGTTTCCGATTGTGGATGGAGCATATTTTTAGAATTATAATGATCAAGCACTCCTGACCATCAATTTAGTTGCTAGAAAATGAATGGTTGAGATAAAAATAGTGCGTAGTTAAAATTTTGACAGGAAACATAAGATGGGTATTATTATCATCTCAATGTACATTTTTATTGTCCTCTATCCAAAGTTAGGTCAACAATTTGGACGGTTGGATTGATGATTCCCCATATTTTTTAAATGGTGATAAACAGTTGTAAAAGTCTAACCCTGGAACAGGTTGTTGTCACAATAAACAGTGTGATGTGATGGGCTCTATGCTTGCGGGGGGAATTTATTTAGAATATGTTTTAGGAGTATGCTCTCAACAATGGTGTTCTCAATTCAATTAAGTTTGGCCACCCTAATAATTGAGGGCATGAATTAGATTTTTATGTGTAGGTATGATACGCGAGTATACCACAGTATGCCTGACTCAAGGATTTAGGGTTTGATTGGATTGTTAATGTGCTTTATGCTAAAATAGGGTAGATTGGAGACCAGATACAGGATGTAGTGCTCTTGGGTACTTATATTGTGCTCCATTAAGGTGATTTGTGAAATGGTATAAGGCTAAGTATTTCAAATGAGTTCTTTTAAGCTTATAACAATAGTCGTGAGGTTACAACTTAAAGACTTTTTCTCTCACTAGTACTTCCAATTCAAAATTTTCCAAAAGAACACGCTGCCAAATTCATTAATATATTGAAATGATACTCATCGCAATTAATAAGTAGTATGACAATCAAATAAAAAACGAAAAAATGAAAAATAAGGGATAAATACCCAATATGCCTATCAAAATAGAAGATCGAGGCGAGCTCGATCAACTAAATTATAACTTAGAATGACTATGATCTATAACTTAAGATTGTAGAGAAATTAAATCTACTGCTAAGGTATTATAACAGGAGTCACTAGGCAATAGCTACCAAGTTATATTTGGAGTGAGGCTTCGAACTTTGCTTCAATTGCTCATTTTATAGCTTGTTGAGGTTGTATAACCTTCGCTTGGGTTTCCATGCTCATCATGAATCCTTCTCTCTTATGCTAATGCTCTCGATAAGGGTATCTTCTTCATTGATTCAAGACTATCGACTTATATTAAAAAGAAATGACACTAATTAGACCCGAATTCGCTAGCTTTCCAAATCTTCTTCTCAGGGTTAATCCTTCACGGGGACGTTCATGGCCCATTATATGGATCATATCAAGACCACTATAGTTTCATTGGATCCAGGAACCTCAAGGGCTGATCCAGTAGATTGATGATAGCTATCCTCCTGGTGGCCCCCTTTCTCTGCTTCGAGGTTTTTGATAGTCTAGATTAAATCTCCTTTTACACTTAACCATCTTATAGTGATGGATTGGAGTGATGAAGGGATTTAACACCTGAAACAAATTCTCCATTGGTCCCACGCTCTAGCCCTCACCATCTTTATTTTGATTGTTGTACGGTGAGGGGGATGTGATCGAAACAATGTGTCTGTTTCTCCGGATATGGGTTCGATTCAAGGCTGGGTTTGCTTAGACATCAATACGATATGTGGATCTCTGGAATCTTCTTAAACACTACCACTCATTCAAACGGCTTTAGGGAGATCTTTCATTTTGGAAAGACTATGAGAGATGACATTGTTGAGTAGATCATAATCGGATTCATGATAAGATCCATTCATTCAACGAGTCTTTTATAGCTGTGCTGAGCATGTTGCCTCATTATTTGGGTACGATAAACATGGTCACAAGGAAGACACTAATTCATTCTCCAAACGGTGGGCATAAAGTTTTGTGCTTTCACATTAATAACTGAATGCGTGTCGCCAAAGGGATGTTAAACGATGATATGCTTAAATGAGAGTAGATTTCGTGCCACTGTGATCACAGTATCAACATGCGGCGGCCTTTAATTAGTCCATGTCAAGGCGCCAAAATGGGTGTAAACAAATTATATATATTGTAACAGATTTAATAGATTCTTCTAATGGATGGTTAAAAGTAAAATATTGAGTCATCAAAATTTAAAGGGGAAAAAAAAACAATGTGCCTTGTAAGTGCAAAATTTTCAGGGATGCGCCATAGGCAATTATACACAATTATACCAGAAATTCAGACGGTCTGGATTGCCATGGAATCATGCCATCTGTGGGCTGGAAGATTCACCACCTCCTTTTAAATGGTAAAAAAGCTAGCATTTGTGCTTTGCGCATGTCATTAGCAAAGGTTAGGCATCCCATTTCTCTGTCTTCACATGTTACGGTATCCTTTTCGCTTAGGAAATACTTCGAGAATGCAAAATTTCCAAATTATCGCCCCGATTTAGATGAATGATCAACCATTGATTATCTGACTATCAGATCGGCCAGACACCTTCTGGCTAGTCAAAATTGAAAATTATCAAATGGTCCGTAGCGATAGATGGACGCATTTGGACCTGATAATCACTCGACCAGATTGTAGGCAGAGACAGACGCATATCACGCGACGTCAATTGGAAGACTCCACGCAAAGCCATGACTGCACCTTGATGTATGCATTGTATATCAATGCTGTCCATCCGTTTTGCCAACTCATTTTATGGCATGGGTGTGTTCCACCTGAGATTTGTATCTGCTTCAATCCTAGGCTCATACCATAAAATGAGTTGGCAAAACAGATGGACAGTTTAGATATACAACGCATACATCAAGGTGGGCCCCATGGTCAGGGTACCACCCACATTGCTCGTTCCAGGGTCCCAGCCAAGTGACACCCGTTTCATCTGAATCCATGTCCATGCTACGTATATAAATTTCTGCCCGCCTGCCTATCAAAAGTCAGGCTCTGGTAGAGTATCAAATAACTTCATCACTGGTTCAAGAGATGAATACGGCAAAGTAGCGGAAGACCCAACATGACGGCTCAGTCATAGTCTTAGGACCTGGACAGACCTCATCCGGTTCAACATCCCGACTCTCCAGACCAAACAATTCGATCACGAGCCACCGGGTAACCATGGGCTCAGCTTAACAATGTCCAGCCTAGCTGATGGTTAGATAACTGGGCCTCCGACCAGTTCACAAAATGTGGGCCAGTGACAGATAAGACTCATACACTGCCTAGCCATGCACTGCTCGCAATATCTATTTCCAGCTATTGGCTCCAGCATTCTTATACAGCAGAAAGGATCCATTAATCCTTCCATTGGACGACATGCAAAACAGTCTTGAATTTGTTCATTTGAGAAATGGAACCCCACCAATCCGGCTGTTTACAATTGATCTTGCACTGTTGGCTTTCATGTGGCGACATACAAAGTGTCGGTAATATAGGTTGTCAACAGTTCACAATTAGCAGCCAAAATTCCACTTGGATCAAACAATCACAGGGTCAATTCAAGATTGGAAGATCTCGGATTTAAAATATTAATCCAATTTCTAGCTTGAATGGGAACTGTTACAATGCTTCTCTTAAACCATCCATTTGCCAACCACCTATAGAAAGGTTAAGGCTCCTGCAATCAGAGGGAAATTTAGGCCTGGCCCAACCACGTGAGAGGCTCATCGTGTCAGCTGTCCAGATCACTGAACCAACGACCCACCACTTGATCCAATGTCTACAAACTCAAAACCCAGTACTACACTTTTGGCCTGAGCATGGTTATGAAATACCAACACACATCAGGCATACTATATTACCAAATGTTCAGGGACCCAATCTATCTTATACCACTGGTGCTAGACCATTGTATATGCAGGGAAAGCTACAACGAAAATCAAAATAAAGATGTGCTAGACTAGACCACAACCAAACTGCCACTAACAGCTAACAATGAAATATTTGAAAAAAAATATATATAATTCATCACCTAATTCATAAATCACAACATTCGAAAGAAGAGGATGAAAAATGTCAAGTGTACTGTATCATCTATCCCTTCTATAGCGCACTCATGGATGAAGCAAAAACACAAAAAAGAAAACTAGCCTCAGAAGGAAAATTTCAGCTAACCATTTTTTTTGGCGTGAGGTGAAGGGTTCTCACTTGAAACACTTGGCATCCAATAGAGCCTCACCCTCGAATGGCTCCTGATCTTCTATCATGGCATTGACACGCTCCTTCTGGGCTTCATCAGATATGTCCACCTTCGACCACTCGTACAGTTCCATGTCGTAGCACTCGTCAAGCACAAACTGTGGTATCTCCTGCCCACGGAAGAGCCAAAGTCCCTTCACCTTGTAAGGTGGCTCAGACCCGATCACCAGCATCTTTCCAAATGCATACTTGCGAGCCAAGTCCATTCTTTGGAGGAAACCACCCACCTTGTTCAATGTGACAAACGATACGGCGTTCTCTTCGTTGTATTTATAGACGCAGAACCAGAGGGAGTATCCTTCAGGATCATACATATCCCAAAATCCTGCAAGAGACAGAATGACAGTTGAATAAACAACTGAGACACATGTAGCAGTTGAAAATATATATGATATATTGTAATGCCATTGCCATCAGCATCATAAAAAACAACACAACCATCATAGCCTCCTAGGTAAATTCCCATTATGTTAAGGGGTTCTAATAATGGCCTGCAATACAACCAACAGCCATAATGGTCCGCCAGAGGCCAACATCACATCATAAGACTCATAAATGTCATCACTACAGTCCCTTGATGCCATAATTTTGTTAATTATCAAATTATTTAATTAATTAAGCATGTGAGTTTCAGTTGATAGCAGCAAATATATTGCCCAAAATCTTAGTACATCAATGCCTCTACATTATTAATTTTTTCTGTTTAAAAAAAAAATCAACAGATATACTGTCCATAAAAACGTTATGTCAACTCATTAGTCATAACAGAATCAGCCTCTGGCCGCTAATAACCATTATAGTCAGACATAAAACCACAGAGGCATGTGTTTTAAAATCTCTGTAACAGAAATACATGCTTGTGAGAACCACTCAGATATCACAAATCAGATATGAGACACTTGGAAACATCGCAGGTAGACGTCAGCAAGATACATCACAAAATTCAATAATATGCAATCATAAAAAAAGATTTTCAATAAAAAGAATAAGGTACAGATAAATGTATCCAGATAGCTAAAATACATTAAAACCAAATAGAATGTATATATCAATTTACTAGCAAAAACACATGCCAAGGTATCATAATATCTGTATACTTGAGCATCAGTGCGATCTGCATGTAGAGCATGGCATTACAATTAATTGGTACAAGGCTTAGATGATGAGGAAAAGGATTGTCCTTGCTAACAATTTCATACAATCTGTGGACATGATGAGACACGCACGCATTTTTGTGATAAGGAGCCGCCCACAAGCAGTGACTACTCCTAAAAATGTGTAACACAGTTGGAAAAAGTAATGAAACTTACCATGCCGAGCTACTCATTATAATGTGTTGAAAAGTTGTTGAAACTAGTACTGTCAAGGGAAAGGTTGAAAATTACTAGAAAGTGACAAGCAATGTCCTAAAGTGACAAAAGTTACCCTAAGAAACAACTACACAATGTAATGCGCCAACATGTCATTTACACAATGCAAAGTGTGCACGCACGCCCACACGCATGAGAAATGCTTTATTGCTCTCAGAGTACTGTTAGTTACAGTGTTCCTAGTTAGATCGGTTCACTTAGATCATCCAATAGGCCGATCTGAGCTGCCCATCGGGTCTAGAACACATTTCATGAGCTACCATTGAAAAATTGCACTGATCAGATTATCCAGTCAATCATAGGTTGGGTCTTACTTTCTATAGCCTTCATTTTTTCAAGCCATGAATGGGACAGTTGCAATTGCCTAAAACCATTGATTCTTAGAATCATAATTAATCCGTGATGAGCCCTAACAAATAGATGGCTCAAATTGTTTCCTTGGACTTATTTTGTGTTAATGATCCTGGCCGTCTAAGTCAAAGGCCATCGATCAAATGGTCAATATTTGTCAGATTGATTTGATGTTTATCTAGATCATGACAATCACCTGGTGCAAAAATATGCCATATCAACTCATCAACCAAACACACCCTAAATCAAAAATAAAAATTTAAGATAAAAACGATACCTTTGATTGCAACCTCACGGAAATTGGTCTTGGTATTTGAGTAGAGCCTCTTCCACTCATCCAATATCATCTTACTTGGGGGCAGCAAATCGAGAGGATTCTTCGGCTTGGGTTTGGGTGCCTCCTCTTCCTCACCTGCATCCTCCACCTTAGGTTTTGCAGGTTCTTTCTTGGCTTCTTTCTTCGGTTCATCCTTGGCCTTTGGCTTTGCAGACTCCTTTGGTGGAGTAGGCTTCTTAGCTGACTGGACTGGTGGGATGGACTTTGCCTGCTTCACCTCACCCAGAACCTTGCGAAAGTTTGGCTGGTTGACCATTGTCCAGAAATATCTCTCAACATGAGGAAATTCTGAGGTGAAGCTCTTAGTCATGATCCTATTGAATCCAAGATACAAATTGCATGTCGTCACAATGTCCGCAAGTGTTACAGAATGTCCAACCAAGAAAGTGTTCAAGGCAAGATGTGTATTTAAAGCAGATAGCGCCCTCTTCAATGCAGCAATAGCAACTTCTTCAGCCTTTGTATAAATAAAATTGTGAAGGAGAGTGATGTTAGGGAGGAATGGAATTAATAGAAAGATGTCTTGGTGCTATATAAAAAACCAAGCAGATCTGAAACTAACCGGGGGAAGGTACTGCCTAATTCCAAGTCTTGGTAAGAACCACTGCAATAGATTCGCATCAATCTCCATTGATGAGAAATCAATCCATTGCTCAACATGACCCTGCAAACAGTTAGCATTTGAAATGAGGAAAGGCACGAAAAAATGGAAATCCATAGAGAAAGATGATGCGTAACAAAAGATGGCAAAAAAAAAAAGGAAAGAAAAAAGAAAATTTCTTACATATTCGATCGGGGAAGATCCATAAAGAAAATTGTCACCCTTCAAGCGAGCAACTGCATCAAGAAACAGGAAATTTAATTCAAAGATGAATTTTGGGAACTTCTACTATGCAAAACATAAAACCATATCTCACCATAGCGTGCTATAGCGTTACTCTCAAATACAGCACCATCAGGTGTTTCCAAAACAGGAACCTGCATGACAATAAAAATAAAGCATGTTCCAGGCAGATGAACATATGGACTACATAGATGACGAGACGATTAGTTTTTTAAGTAAAATAGCAGCCTACCTTTCCAATGGGGTTCATCTGAAGAAACTCAGGGGTTTTGTTTGATACTCCCATTTCAAAATTTTGAACCAGTTGAACTTTAACTCCCACATATTCCGCCGCAATGAGAGCCTTCTGGGCATTTTTATTGGTGCTTGCAGCATGCAAGATCTACAGAATGGAGCACACCAGCAACACCAGAGAACTACAGATTAGCTATCCATTGATATATTGTTCATTGACAAACAGAAATCTAGATTGAAAGTCACTCAATAAGGGTCCATTGGGATTGCCCCAACAAGCAGGGCCAGCCAGATATTTTCCGGTCCAAATCAAGATCAGCTGTGTAACAAATAGAACGTGACATGCAACCAGATATTGATACTGAAGCAAAAAAGGAAATCCTAACACATGGTTACTAGATCTGATATCAATGCCACTTGGGATTTGGAGTAACATACGAAACTCTCCCTGTACAAATTAATTAAATCTAGTATTCATGTCTTTCAAAATTAAATTAAATCTATCATTCACAACAGTGGAATGGCAGAACGGGATTCATGTAGCCGACCCCAATTAGCTGGGATAAAGCTTAGATGATGCTGATTCACAACAGCGAATCTAAGCAAGTGGCCAAGCTTGTAAGTCCTCTTGAAAAGCAGCCCGGACAGTACTACAGACCCTCATTGGTGGCTGGTATAAGGGGCTATTAATTTTAAGTAGGGCTGTCAATGGGCCAGACTGGGCTGTTAGGATTTTGGACCATGCTTGGGCTGAAAAGCAAGACCAAAGGCTGGATCCAGGCCTAAATTTAAGCCCATTTAATAACTGGGCCAGGTTCAGACTTCATTTAAGAGTCCATCAGCCCAGCCCATATAGGTTTTCAAGGGGATTTTTGGTCATCTATCGTACATGATGGGGCGCACTTAATGAACAGCCCAGATGTTGCACAAAAGTAGGCATCTGGACTCGGGCGCAGGCAAGGCTTGCATCTGTTTGATTTAGCCAGTCACAGGCCCAGACTGGGCCTGGGTCAAGCTTTTACTTCACGGACTGGGCTTGAACAAACTTCAGCCCAGCCCAGCCCAGCCCAAGACCAGCCCTGTTGACAGCCCAAGCTGTCAATGGGCCATGCTGGTCGGTTAGGCTTTCGGGCCTGGCCAGCTAGGTAAAGGGGCTTGGACTGAAACATTAGGCCTGTGGACCAGGGTCAGGCCTAGGACTAAATTCTAAGCATGTTTCTTAATCAGGCTGTGCTCAGGCCGTGTCTAAAACCCCATCAACCCAGCCCATTTAGGGTTTCAAGGGCACTTTCAGCATATATCACACGTGGTGAGCACATTTAGCAACAGCCCATATCTTGCACAAAAGTGGTGCTCAGGCGCAAGCCAGTCTTGAGCCTGTTTCTTTTGACCCACTACAGGCTCTGGCCTAGATTTACTTTAGGCCGAGCATTGGGACTGACCACAACCTAGCATGTTGACAACCCTGCTTTTAAGGGGGGGATCACTGGATTTAAGTAGCGGGTTTGGCGTGTGAACAACCATAGGAACAAAACTAGTAAAAGTCTGTAATGCCCCATTTTTTGTAACCCGAGTTTTAAACCCATGTTTCGAAAACCCGAGTGTTAACCTATAAAGATTGCCAACATTTCGCCGGTATTTTTTTTTTTTTAACAAGCATCACAACGGAAGCAAACTAAGATATGATTAAAAGAAATGTCCAACATAAGTTCAAATGCCCAAGTGACGCCCATAGGGCTTATACAAACCAAATGTCTCAATTTAAATAAAATACAGAAATGAAAACAACACTGAATAATCTTGAGTAGCAAGATCCACCCAATTCTCATCCATGCTACCTACATCAACTGGTATGATTTGACAGCATCAATCGCTATCATAGTGAGGTACAAACCCACCAAGATTACCAATCATCATATTAGTTAAGTAAAGATCAACTAAAGATAACATATTACACAATAAGCAAGATATAAAATTTCAAGAGAAATGACATTCAACACAATATTTCACCCAATTCTAGAACATAGAAGGTCCAACACAATCAAATGTAAATTTCATACATGTTGCAAATAAACATCAGAAGTCATAATATCCACATATCTTTGTACATTCTTAATCTTGTTTAATTGCATAAATGTATGCACATGTTCATCGACTGGGGATGCACATCTAACCGGACCAAGGAATGGGTATTTCTAACAGTTGGCTCATTCCAATGCAAGAATGGTCGTTCGAACAATACTTTGGTATTTCAAAACAGTCGACTAAGCACCCGATAACACCTATATGCCATGTATGCACGATTAGCCAGCCTTTATTAGTCTGGTTTACAAACTAACAATTAAATACTCACGGTCAGTATGGGGGGTGCGCGCAACCAAACATAAGTCGACGGCTCAGACATAGTGCCCCATAACACCATCCCCGGCCCATGAGACGTCAACAAGAAGAATTCCACAACATACTAATAGTTAGTGACTGATATACAATAGAGTTATACACCTCTACACTAGTGGCCTGTTAAGATTTAACAATAAAACTTACCATTATTACAATATATAAACAATTTCACAAAAAGCCACTTTGGGCAAGGAATCCATTTAAGAATAAAAAAAATGATCATTTCCAAAAGCCATGTAGGCACAATCGACAACAAAAATGGTAACAATTTAATACATTTTTCAAAAAGAGTCACTAGTGAGAGGACACATTCCATCATTCGCCCCAATCACAACCAACCATACATTTATATAATCAATAATGAAGTAGCAATTCATTTCAACCTCTAAGTGACAACCAAGCCTCACATTAAGTCCAACCTTGCAAAACACATCATCAATCATCTCAAATCTTCAAATGGCCACCAAGCCACATAAAAACTCCATCTTCAAAATACATCAATTATCATCAAAATAAAAGTAAACCACTCCCTTCAATTTTGAATCAACACCACTAATTTCAATTGAAATTAATTAAAGCATGTTAAGTCAATAGCGTGTAAGATCATTTCAATTTACAACTAAATACTCAACATATTACGTAGTACTTAAATATAAATCAACAAATGCAATACATTTCACATTAGGTACTACAAGTGATAAAATTAAGAGAAAAATACTTAATTATAAGAATAAAAGAAAGCTTGAAGGGTGAAAACCTCACCTATCAAAAGAAAAACACACCAAGCAACTATAAAAAAGAAAAATAGGGAAAGACACTCAAGCTCATACAAGAAATATTACCTCGATAAATCAGTTTACGATTGTCTACAATAATCCACAAATGAATTAACCAAGAGGTAAACTCACCTCAAAACTGAAATAATTTAAATCCAAGACACACCCGATTCTAATCACCGATCAAGCAATCGATGCCTAACATCATAATAACCACAATTAAATATAGAGTTATAATTAATCAAATAAACTACAAGAGAACATACTCAAGAGGTTCAACTCACTAAAATCACACTAGGGAGCTATGACTAGCTTCCACCAAGAAGAACTCCGGATTTTAGGAAAATACCCTACAATTCATACATCCCCAAATCCAAATATTAATTGACGAGAATATCACTAATAGAAGAATTCATCAATCTAGAAGTAGGATTTGCATTTATCCCTCAAGTTTTGTAAACTCTAACTCCAAACTAATCCTTTATTAGCAAATCTAGGCTCCACATACAATCTGAACGTGTTTCCAACAACTGCATAATTTTTGGATTATGATCATTGATACGCACCTATAGACAATCTAAACTGTCTATTTTGTTAAGTGTGTTGTGCTCCGTCTAACCATGTTGGTCTCCATGGGTGGGAGCCATTAGATATGTGTGGATTTCGAACTAAAAGTCGGGTTAAGCGTCTTGTTTTTCCAAAATCGAAGGTGTTGAGTTGGCAATCCGCGTCTGTTGGATTCCAAAGTATCTAGTCCGTCCATAGCGGTTTAGAATACCTTGTTTTAAAGGATTAGTTTGAAATTAGGGTTTACAAAGCTTGAAGTATTAATGCAATTCTTACAACTAGATTGATGAATTCTCTCATTAGTGATATTCTCTTCACTTAATATTTGGATTTTGGTTGGTTTGGGATGTCTGGATTGTGGGCTATTTTCCTAAAATCCAGAGTTCTTTTTTGTGGAAGCTAGTCATAACTCATTAGTGTGATTTTATGTGAGTTGAACCTTTTGAGTATACTCCCTTATAGTTTATTCGATTAATTATAAATCTATACTTAATTGTAGTTATTATGGTATTGGGCATCGATTGCTTGATCGATGATTAGAATCGGGTGTCTTAAATCTGAATTATTTCAGATTTGAGGTGAGTTTACCTCTTCGTTCATTCATTTGTAGATTATTCTAGACAATCATAAACTGATTTATCAAGGTAATGTTTCTTGTATAAGATTGAGTGTCTTTTCCTATTTTTCTTTCTTATAGTTGCTTGGTGTATATCTCTTTTGATAGGTGATGTTTTCACCCTTCAAGCTTTCCTTTATTTTCATAATTTAAGTATTTTTCTCTTAATTTTATCACATTTTTTAGTACAACTTAATATGTTGGGTATTTAAATGCAAATTGAAATGATCTTACATGCTATAGACTTAACATGCTTTAGTTAATTTCAATTGAAATTAGTAGTGTTGATTCGAAATTAAAGGGAGTAGTTTACTTCTAATGTTGATGATAATTTATGTATTTTAAATATTGGACTTTATATGTGGCTTGGTGGCCATTTGAAGATTTGGATTTGAGATGATTGATGATATGTTTTAGAATGTTAGACTTAATGTGAGGTTTGGTTGCCACTTGAAAGTTGAAATAAATTGTTACTTCATTATTGATTATATAAATGTATGGTTGGTTGTGAATGGGGCGAATGATGAAACTTGTCTTTTCACTAGTGGCCATTTTTGAAAAATGTATTGAATTGAATGTTGTTTTAGGCTTTACCTCTTTGTTGTTGAATGTTCCTACATGGCTTTTGAAAACGATCATTTTTGTTTATCCTTGAATGAACTCCTTGCCCAAAGTAGCTTTTGTGAGATTGTTTGTATATTGTAATGATTGTAAGTTCTATTGTTGAATCTTAACAAGTCACAAGTGTAGAGGTTTATGATTCCTTGTATATCAATCACTAACTATTAGACTTGTATACGAGCCGAGTCGAGATGAGCTTTGACTTGTTCGAGCTAGGCTCATTCAATGACCACCCTGACTCATGTTCAGCTCGACTTGACCTTAAAGCTAGACTGACATGATCGATCTGGCCCGACCGAGCTTTCGAGCCCAGTTCGAGCCTAGAAAAAATAAAATTTAAATAGGCCCAGCTCAAAAGTAAAACGGTTTAACATCCAACCAAGTCGAGCTGCGATCGAGTCGAACCCCGAGCTGGCCAAATCAAACTTGGGTTAGCTCGAGCTTGGCTTGAAAATCCTTTTGAGCTTGGAAAAATGGCTTGGCTTGGTTCAAACCCAACCTTCGATTCGAGTCGAATCAAGCTAGTTCGAGCCGAGTTGAGCAAGCTAACCAAGCTAGCTTGGCTCGTTTTCAACTCAACTAACTATTAGTATGCTGTAAAATTCTTCTTGTTGAAGTCCCATGGGCCGGGTATGGTGTTATAAGGTACTATGTCCAAGCCATCGGCCTATGCTGGGTTAGGCGCACCCCTCATAGTGACTGTGGGTATTTAATTGTCTGTTTGTAAACCAAACTAATAAAGGCTGGCTAATCATGCATACATGGCATATGGGCATTATCGGGTGCCTGGTCGACTGTTTTAAAACACCAGAGTATTGTTTGAACGACCCTTCTTGTATTGAAATAAGTCAACTGTTTGAAAGGGTCATTCCTTAGTCTGACTGGATGTGCATCCATAGTTGATGAACGTGTGCATACATTTATACAATTAAACAAGATTAAGAATATACAAGTGTGGATATTGTGACTTGTGATGTTTATTTGCAACATGTGTGAAATTTATATTTAATTTTGTTGGACCTTCTATCCAAGGTGTTCCATAACGGTAATGGTGGTCGTAATGACCACCACCGTTACCTTTACGATACGTGGTGTAACGGCCGTCTTTACGGTCTCTTTTTCTTTTATTAGAAAAAAAATACGAAAAACTTGTATCAGCCTCGTAATGGGCCATTACGGCTTTTATGGGAGGCGTAACAAGCCATTAGAGTTGTAACAGCCTTTACAGGTCATTTTCCCCACTGTAATGGACCATTACGGCCTTTACAGGGGGTGTAATGGGCTATTACGGGAGTTATAACAGCCTATACTAGTCATTTTTTCCATAACGGTCATTACAGCCTTTACGACCCTGTAACGTGTAACAGTCACCACCATTACCTTTACATAACGGCCTTTACGGCCCTGTAATGGTCTTTACGACACACCATGCTTCTATCTTCTAGAATTGGATGAAATATTATATTTAATTGTGTTGAATGTCATCTCTCTTGAAATTTTATATCTTATTTATTGTGTAATATATTATCTTTAATTGATCTCCACTTAACTAATATGATAACTAGTAATCTTGGGGGGTTTTTACCTCACTATGATAACGATTGACGCTATCAAGTCATACTAGTTTGTGCAGGAAGCACGGATGAGAACTGGATGGATATTGCAATTCAAGACTATTCAGTGTTGTTTTCATTTTTGTATTTTATTTAAATTGAGACATTTTATTTTTATAAGCCCTATGGGCGCCACTTAGGCATTTGAACTTACGGTGGACATTTCTTTTAATCATATCTTAGTTTGTTTCCGTTGCGACGCTCGTTCAAAAAAATACTTGTGAAAATGTGAGCTATCTTTATAGGTTAACAATCGGGTTTTCAAATCACGGGTTTAAAACTCAGATTACGAAAACTGGGGTGTTACAAAGTGCCACCAGTGTTGATCTATACTAGACCTAGTGATCCCATATCAAAACGTTTCAATCCCAAACCAGTATGTATTGATCCATATCGGAATGACTTGCCACAGGACCATAGCATGGATTTTAGTAGCAGTTGCAATGTGCAAATTGCCAAGGGCCTAAAACTAGCAGGATTCACCCCATTGGTCTTTATTGGTACATTTCAGCCTCATGTCAGATTGGTGATTTGTTTAATTTCATACCAAAAATGATACAATTCAGACGATGCCAAGTTGTATTGGAAATTATCTAAAACCATAGGCTGCGGTCTTTTGGGGATCGGTAGTCTCTTTTGGGGATCGGTAGTCACTTTCTCTCTCAATATAAAAGCTGTCTATGAATCTAGAAAGAATGGAGCAGATGAGATAAACATTTCCTTTTCCATCACTGGATAGTGGATACCGTTCCCCTTGCCATAATTGGAGCTTTCTTTCTAAGGGAAAAAAAAAAAGCTCCATAACCCATGAAAACAAGATAATTCTTTAAATTCCAACCCCACTCAGTAAAAGGGCTCGATCAGCAGTCACTTTCTCAATATAAAAGCTATCTATGAATCTAGAAAGAACGGGTCAGATGAAATAAACATTTCCTTTCTATCACTGGATTTTGTTCCCCCTGCCATAATTGGAGCTTTCTTTTTGAGAAAAAAAAAATCTATAACCCATGAAAGCAAGATAATTCTTTAAATTCTGGCCACATGGCTGGATTCAGGCTTACCAACTTGTGGTCAAGGTTTTAAATCAGTGTATCGGCTATCGTATCAGTGTAACAGCCCTGTATCAGCCTGTATTGCCTCTGTAGCAGGCTGTTCTGGGCCAATACAAGCTGATACAGCCAAATCATCCATGGATGATACCAGTACATATCAGACAATACATACCAGTTTCAGCCAATACTTTAAACATTGCTTGTGACACAGCCATGTTCTTCCAGAGATAAAATAACATAGGTTAATATCCTGCTCAACCAGCAGCAAATCCCAATAGTGGAAAAATCATTGTTTCCAAGTAATAGAAAATTAAATAAAAGGTGAATGTGTGCATGCAGACACAAAAGATCTCATTATTGTAATAAAATAAATACACATAATAGGATTTGTATGCAAAAATTATCACAAGAACTTGGAAATATCCAATCAATAAAAAGAAAAAATAAATAAAAATCATCTGGCGTTATCTGTCATGTCTAAGTCAATTATCAAGCACTCCAATCTCCATACATGTGGCACACATGTACAGGATCCAGACCGTTCATTTAATCGGCCCTAACAGTCCATACCCCAGAAATCACACAGGTCAGATGATCCTAGCCAGCAATCAGCGCACTTCTTTTCAGCTTATTCAAAATAGGAACAACTACAAGAAAGCCTCACCATCAGTTGGCACTCATTAAGGCAAATCCCTCCAATTATTGGCTAGGATCACTGGACCAGAGTACGGACCAAAAGATAAACGGTTCGGATCTATTACATGTATGCCACGAATGCGGAGATAGAGAACTCGGCAACTAACGTAGATGCACGGAGAACTACTTTGAGCTCATACATCACAAGATCTTAGCAAAACCCAACAAATAAACAATAAAAACGAAGAGAGCCTACTGTTTGGTAATGACACAGTTCAACAGCATACTATTGTAGTACCAAAAGTAGAAAGAAAGGACGTATCTATCAAACATCCAGGGTCTAACAGCAGAAAAAGATACTGAATAAATCCAAATCCACAGCAATTAGAAAATGCAACGACTTAACTAAAAAGGATCGGAAAGAAAGCGATCTTAGAAAAAAAGATCGAAGAAGAAGAAGATCTAACCAGAGCCATCGGCTTTGGATTGAAAGATGCGAGTTCGATGATTTTCTCTTTTTTCTCCGCCTTTTTTCTTTCCCTCTTCGAGAGAAAGAACAAAACCCTAGATGATGAAGAGTAACGATGTTGCTGTCGCTGCTCGCGTGCTTATAAAGTGATATACGAGCCCTAGATAGAGAGATGATCCAGTGGGCTAGGTATATCGGAAACTATTCATACACATCTACTTACATTGGAACTCGTTGGAATCTACATAACCTATCTAGACCGTCCATTTAGATCCAGTCCACTACTAACAGGCTTTCTTTAACAAGCGATACTTACACAATTACAAAATTGTAAATTCAATGGCACTCAAAAATGGATGGGCAAGATTTTCTCAGCTGATAGCTCCATTCAACAATTCTCAATACAGTCGGATTGACGTGAGTTCTTTCAATTGATGGAAAATTTGTGGAATGAACATAATGGACGGTTCAGATTATTGATGCGGATGATAATGAGACTATAGTGCATCTCAAGTTTCCATGCAGCCCATTAACTTATTTCTCTTTTAAATATTCTCAAAAAAGATTTATTTAATACTCTATTAGAGTAATATAGTTCATGCTCATCCCTTACCATTTGTGCTCATGAAGTACATGCAAATCAAATTTAGCCATCCAAATTTGGAAAAATATTGCCTAAAGAAAACCACATTAAAGTCATATCGATTGGACGCATGTAATCAATGATTATTAGAAATTTGTTTGTTAAACTTGGATCGTTGAGTACTCTCTGGTTTATCCGTCCATTAGATGTCCACCATTAGTAATTCGCTACGGTGTTGATCCATAACAATAAAAAATAAAAATAAAACATTGTACGGTTGTGTTGATTTGGGTCCATTTGTATGGACCATCACTTTCTACCGGAGTATAAAAAAAGGAACGGATTAGCTGTTACCCGGTAATGTTACACTAACCGTGTGGGTCCCACCTTGATGTAGTTTTTGTATATCCACGCCGTCCATCTGTTTTTTCATTTAACTTCACCGCACGATCCCAAACCTGCAGAAGATTAAAATCTCCGGTAGACCATACCACTATAAACAATAATGAATAACAATTAAAGACTTTTTGTGGGCCAAAAACGTTTTGATCAAGATGATCTTTGTAATATACCTTCATCCAGGTCTTGTTGACACTATCAACACGTTGGATGGAAAATAAACATTACTAAAACCTTAAAATGGGCCCTTTGGAATTTTTAATGGTGAAGCACTCGATCACCAGTTTTTCCTGTGATATGTTCCACCTGAGATTTGGATCTGCTTAAATTTTGGATCAAAGCACTAAAATGTTTTGTAGAAACGGATGTACGGTGTGGATATACAAAATATCATGAAGGTGGGCCCCACGGTAAGGGTGACACCCACTAAGATGTTAACCGGGTCACACCGAGTCACCGGCAGTCAAACGTGAGAATTGGAACACCTGTGCCGCAGATCCGAACTTTTAATCACGTGGCCCACGTAGATAAGATATTCTTTGCTAAAAAATATCAGGCCATTTTAAGGTTTGGTTGGCATCTAAAAACCTAAAATTTGAATTCCAGAAAAATTTAATTTTAATTGGGGTGTTTGGTGGCAAGTTCCAGTCAAAGAAAATTCTGTCTGGTAACCTAAATTGAGTGGAACCGGAATTAGTGGAAACGTGTGCGTGACTGTTGTATGCGTTGCGGGTGACGGCTGCTGTTTGGAAGGGAAAAGAGGTGGAAGTGAGCGTCACCACCTCCATGTATGTGTTGTACATTTATGTTGTATATGTTTTATATCTCCACGGTTCATTAGTTTTGAAATATCAATTAAGGGCATTGGACAAAGAAGGAGGCAGATCTAATCTCAAGTGGGCCACACCACAGGAAAACAGTGTTGATTGAATGTCCACCATTAAAAACTTCCTAGGGCACACTATAATGTTTATTTGCCATCCAACCTGGCCATCTGTCCTACGGTACTATAATAGACTAGGGGTAGGATTCTCATGTGGATCTAAAGCCCAAGTGGGCCATGCCACAAGCAACAGTTGGAACACAATTTGAATTGCACTGTTTTTAACCAAACAGCAAGTTACAAATGGAACCTACCAAACAGTAAGTTACAAATGAAACCTGAGTTCCACTCTAGTTTCTGCAATTTTAGACTCTAGAATCTAGATTTTCTCTTGAATCTGGGTTCTGCAACCAAACAGGCCTAATACTCATGTGGGCCCAGCGTCCAAAGACAAATGCATGTTACTTCGCCGTACTTGTTTTTTTTTTTATAAGACTGCATATTACTTCTCATCCAATCTAAGTAATCTTCTATGAATCACATGCTTGCCATATTGGCATGTGCGTCTGCCTATGGATGGACGTGGATCCGCACGCGTATGGCTATAGCACCGTATCGAGGGAACTGCTTGATTGGCCGACCAATTTCAAGTGAACCACTAGTCCACAAACACTATCCGGTGTTTGAATCGGACGAGGATTCCATGCGAAAGCCTTGTGCAGGAAGTTCCTGTTAGATGTGCCCACTGTGATGTTTTTCGAGAAATCTACTCCGTCCATTTGAGAATATTTTAAGACATTATACCAAAATGAATCGGATCCGACTCGCTGCTCTAAAGGAAAAGGTGGGCAGGGAAATTTTTACCGTTGAAACCTCCCTAGTTCCATAGTGATATTTGTATCTTATCAATGCCGTTCATAACGTCATTCCTATTTTGACGAACTGAAAAAAAAAAATTAACTTGATTTAAAATTTCTGTGGCCCCATTAATATTTCAATCCTCACATTTTCTATCCTCACATTTTCGGCCCACTTGAATCTTGTATCCGGATCATTTTTGGTATTTTATGAGCTCACAAAAAGATGTACGGGTGGATTTCTCAAAAAACATCACGGTGGTCCCACATAGGCTTCTTCCTGCGCAAGGCTTTCGCAGGAAATCTGCGTCCATTTGACTTGAGGAGGAGAGGTACGGTAGAGCCTGTACAACTGGATATGGCAGGTCCATCTAAGTGGACCCATGGATGGAAAATAACCAAAATATAAATTGATTAGATCATTCTAGCCATCTGATCAGTGGCTTTGTAAAACAACGGTAGAAAATCAAGATATTTAAAAGAACACATCAGGGATTGACTGAAAGTGAAAAAAATTGATAGACGGAATTGTATTTTAAGTAGGATTTTTTTATTTTTTTTAATACAAGCCATTCTTGGCAGGCCCCAATAGATCGACAAACTTGATTGATATACCGCAGATTGGACGCAGATTTCATTCGAAAGCCTTTATCAGGAAGTTCCTGCCTGAACCTAGGTGGGGTCTACTGTGAGTTTGTGATAAATCCACCCCCGGTTCATCCGTTTTGTGAGCTTATTTTATGACGTGCCACCAAAACTGAGCTGGATCCAATACTTAAGTGGGCAGCACAAAAGGAAAATATGAGTAGGTAAATTCATGTGTTGTTTAGCTTTAAGCTGTAATTTGCTTACAAGTAAATAATTGTCTGTGTTTGGATAGCCTGTGAATTATTTGGATAGCCTGTAAATTATTTAGAAGAATTTCATTTGATTTAAAAGTTCAAAATTATAGCCGTTATGTTGTAAATGAATTGCAGTTAAATGAAATCACATTCATTTTCAGCTAAAAGCTGTAAATCATTTACAGGCATTTTTCAGAATCCAAACACTGCCTGTAAATCATTTACAGCTAACCCAATTTACAGGCATCCAAACAATTATTTTCTATTTCTTTAACTTGGATTCCGGAGAATGGTTGTTTGAATTTCTTCTCTTGTTCAATTTCTTGGTGTTTAGATTCTCCAGTGATGATGAGATTCTAAGCCTTTTGAATCCATTGGCTGGGGACATTCTTTTCTGTGGCCCTTGGAAGTCCATTGCTTAGATGACCATCTGTTGGATGGGGTATACAGTTGATGAACAGCTGTATAAATATCAAAATGTTGGATGATGGCCTTCAGAAAAGGGCAGGTATAAACAAAGTCGTCTGTTACCACCTTCATCATGGAAAGTTAGGCGCAACCGTCCCTTGTCAAGTGATCCAAGTTGTTTTGGTACTAGTAGGGTTGCGTATCGATTCGATCGATTCGATTTTGGATGAAATTGAAATTAAATTGATCTTAAATTTTCGAAGTTGAAATTGAATTGATTTTAATTTTGAAATTTCGAAATGAAATTGAATTAACCCAATTTTTTTTGGAATTGAATTGAGATTGAATTGATAAATTTTTCAATTCAATTCGATTCGATTCAATTTTTCATACATTTCAATTTGAAAACTTATAGGTTTCGTAGGTTTGAATTTTATAGTACCTCAAATAGTAATATTAATAGAAATACTTCTGAAAACATATGCATAATAACTAGTCCATACATGAAAATTAGAAAGATCATATTGATCCAAAGTTTTTTATGCTCGAAAAATGTTTTTAATGGTTATTCATCACTCTTTCTTTTGGTATGGTCCACCTAAGACTTGATTTTCTTATAATTTTGGATCATGTCCTAAAATGAGAAGTAAAATTAAATGGACGTAATGGATATACAAAAAAATATATTAAGGTAGGCCCCACATAGTAAGGGTAACACCCACTAAGTTGTTACCAATGTAACACTTAATTTACCATTAGGCAAACTTCAAATTGTACGCTTTTGTCGTACTGAGTATACTTAGTTGGGCCTACTTTGAATGAATTTGGTTTACCACACGGTCCATTCTTTTTGCCTGCTCATTTTAGCCGTTGAGCCCAAAATTGAAGCATATCCGAAACTTGGGTGGACTATGCCACATGAAATAGTCGGAATAATGATTTCCACCGTTGAAACTTTCCTAGGGCCTACAATGATGTTTATCTGCCATCCAACCTGTTCATAAGATCAAATAGACATATATGAATGAAAAACACAAATATCGGCTTGATTCAAAAGTTTTGTGGCCTACAATAATTTTTCAATGGTAGAGGTTCAATTCACATTGTTTCCAGTAGTGTGTGCCACTATACGCTTCAATTTTGAGCTCGAGCCATAAAATTATCTTTTAAAGTGGATGAACGGGGTGGATAAAATGAATAAATCATCGTGGGCCCCACAAAATTTACTCGGTACACCAAGCACGTTGAGTTATTAAGTTTGCAGTTCGATTTGTCTTGGACTCTTGGGTCGGTGCGAATATGCAGAAAGGTGGTTTCAAGGCTCTGTGGGCCCCACCATGGTGTATGTGTTTTATCTAGGCCCTTCATCCACTTTCCATATGATTCTAAGACATTATCCAAAAAATGAGACATCAAAATCTCAAGTGGACCACACCACAAGAAAACAGTGGGGGATTGAGATTATTGTTGACATTACAATGTGCCCTAGAAGAATTTAATGGTGGACGTTCAATCCCCATTGTTTTGCTGTGGTGTGGTAATCTGAGATATATATCTTACTAATTTTTAAAATTTTTCCTTAAATTCAAATGTTAAAATGGATGGACGTCATGGATAAAACTCACTATGATGTATCTATTTCATCCATACCGTCCATTATTTTATATATATATATATATATATATATATATTTCGATTTTCGATTTTCGATTTTTGATTCGATCGATCAGAACTGAAAATTGAAATTGAATTTTTTGCTTTTTTAAAAAATTGAATTGAATTGATCTTGGAGAACCATTCAGTTCGATTTGTTCGATTCAATTCAATCAAGAAATTGATCATAAATTGAATTGTGTGCAACCCAAGGTACTAGTGAAGCCACTTTAGACATTCCATGAACAAAAAGGCTTGTGGACAGAAAATCTTTTTTTTTTAATTACACACACTCACACTACAGTAGCTTTTTTGTACCACAATGGGTACTCAAACCCATAACGACGTGTTGAAACTCTTGTGAGTTTACCACTAAGGCATGAGTGTTGAAACTTGTAGACTAAAAATCCTGACCGTTGATTCTGTCTAGAAAATAGATGGCTAAGAAAGATAATAAAGGACGGCACACATTTAGCCAAAACAATGCCGAAGATTTGGTTAGTATCTCGTAAGCTTGGAATTTTGGTGCTTAGACTATTCATGGTGAGACCCATCATATAAAACAGCTCAAATTAGTGGAAACCCATGCTTGGGGTCATTTGGCTCCTTAGAACACAGCCTCTGGGAAACAGATTCCATTAGGGGTCGTTTGGATGTAAATGATTTACTAGTAAATGACTTAAGTGCTGGTAAATGATTTACTATTGTTGTTTAAATGTAAGTTGTAAACTATTTACTAGTAAATCATTTACAATATTTGGATAGCTTGTAAATGGATTATATCTTATAATTATATATTCACATTTGAAAAACAAATCAGCAAATAACATTTAAATTGCATATTGGAATTTCCTTTCAAGTGGATCATTGGGTTAAGCCCATGTCACTAATGTTGGAAGAAGAGGTTGAAAACAACTGACAGATATTAAAAAAAAAAAATTAAAAGAAATGTAAAGAACTTATTGATTTGAAGAACACTGAGTCGAGGCTTGACGAGTCACTGGGCTTGAAACCAAATCTGCCCTCCTTGGACCGCTTTCCAAATGCAATAAGAGTCACGGACAGTTGGCCTCCAGGATACAACGACTATCACCCTAGTCCCGGCTGTGCACTCGCCGTACAGGGCTCGAACCAGCAAGTATACCGCAAACTCGAGATGTAGTGACTCAGTGAGTCAGAAAAAACAGAAATAGAGTCCAGAGCTTTAGTAAAGTTGAGAGAGAAGATGATTTTCGAATCTTTTTAAAACGGATTAATCAGATCTATATATAGACTTGATTAGGTGCTTAATGCACCATTTTGAATTGGGTTAGGTCCGTTGGGTTTAAACCCAACTGATGCGACCATCCGAACAGACGCTTCTCTGGACGTTTAAAACAAAAGACCGTTGGTGCAAGTACACTTTCAGTGTCCGTTGGAGCAAAAGGAAGGTGCGCAAGTATACTCACAGTAGACTCAGACCCAGACCCAGACCCGAGCCCGAGCCCGGCACCAGCGACGGCGACGGCGCGGCTCGGCTCGGCCGGCCGGCGGGCAGGCGGGTGCGCTCGCGCGTATGTGGTTTTTGGCATAATATGGTTCAATGTGCATAGCCCCCCACAAACCACAAAATTCACTTGCCCCCTGAGGGCCTATCCCATGTGCAAAGCCTCTACTTTTATACTTGCTTTTTTCCTTGGTTCTTTCCAATGTGGGACAAAGAAAATGCACAAACTCCAAAAACAAACTTGTGGAGGGAAACCATTTTTAAAGTGAAATTTGAAATAAATATTTTAAAATTCTTTTTAAAATACAACAATCCCCCACATGTTTCAAATTTCAAAACATTTCGAGTTTAGAGTAGAACAGTTGTGTAATAGTGTTGATGTCTATCGGACTTTAATCAACATTTAGAGTAAGCAAGACAGGTTTACAGGAATTAGGTGACTATCGGTCTTTAACCTAACCCTTTAACGTAAACGGCCATACATGCCACTCACACAACTATTCCGATACTGCTGGTTCTGCGGTTTGGTGCGTTTCGGCCATGCACCTTTACCTGGATTTTCATGAGCGCTCTAGAGAATAGCCTAATATCTCATAGGAAGCGGCCTCAACTTCCACACTCATATAGGTGAATTCCATCAAGTGTACACAGCAAAAGGATACACCACCAATCTTGGTTATGGATTCATTAAGAGTTCAAACTCATCCTCCCAAACATTGCTGTTTGCACTGCGTACATCTCAGGAAGAGGTAACTCACTGCAGTGCTTCCCAGTCTCTTAGTGTCTTGTTGTTTACCCATTGAACCTATCGCATGAGATCTCCACTTGTATAGGTTGGTTTGCCGACACTGGTAGCTCATAATGTTAGGCTCAACCCCATTCCCTTCGATGTTTCTATGACTAACCCTTTGGATAGTCGTTTGGTCAGAGGATCTGCCAGATTCTTTTCCGATCGTACGAAATCAATAGTAATAACACCATCAGTCAGCAGGTGTCTAACAATATTATGTCGAAGTCTGATATGTCTACTTTTACCATTGTAGATCTTACTATTAGCCCTGGCTATAGCTGCTTGGCAATCACAATGAATAGATACAGTCGATACAGGCTTTGGCCAAATAGGTATATCTGCCAAGAGATTTCTTTGCCACTTAGCTTCTGAACCTGCTTTTTCTAATGCAATGAATTCCGACTCCATTGTCGATCTAGCAATGCACGTTTGTTTTGTAGATTTCCAAGATACTGCTCCTCCACCAATTGTGAATACATATCCACTTGTGGATTTAGTTTCATCAGAGTCAGTTATCCAATTGGCATCAGTATATCCTTCTAATGCTGGTGGATAACCTGTATAACATATACCATATGTAGCAGTACCTTTTAAATATCTTAATATTCTATTTAAAGCATTCTAGTGATCATAATTAGGGTTATGTGTATATCTACTCAGTCTATTTACAGCAAAAGCAATATCTGGTCTTGTACAATTCATCAGATACATTAAACTACCAATCACTTGAGAATAAGGATGTTGAGATATACTACTTCCTGTATTCTTCTTGAGTTGCACAGAATGATCATATGGTGTACTGGCAGGTAAGCAATCGAAGTGTTCAAACTTCTTTAATATCTTTTCAACATAATGTGACTGAGATAATGTAATATTATCATCTTTCCTGATTACCTGAATACCTAGGATCATACTTGCTTCTCCTAAATCTTTCATATCAAAATTAGAAGACAGGAGTTGTTTAGTATTATTCACAAGTTTTCCGTTGGTTCCAAAGATTAGCATATCATCTACATATAGACATATAATGACACCTTCATTATCAAAAAATTTACTGTAAACACATCTATCTACATCATTTACAATATAACCATTTGATTTTAAGACATTATCAAACTTTTCATTCCACTGTTTAGGGGCTTGTTTTAAACCATACAAGGACTTAACAAATTTATATATTTTGTTTTCTTGTCCTATGATTTTATATCCCTCAGGTTGTTCCATATAGATTTTTTCTTCTAACTCACCATTTAGAAATGCTGTCTTAACATCCATTTGGTGAACCACTAACTTATAAATAGATGCAATAGTTATTAATACTCTAATTGATGTAATTCTGGTTACAGGTGAATATGTGTCAAAATAATCATATCCTTCCTTCTGTCTAAAACCCTTTGCTACTAACCTGGCTTTGAACTTATCTATAGTTCCATCAGGTCTAAGTTTCTTTTTAAAAACCCATTTACAGCCTATAGGTTTGCTTCCAGGAGGAAGATCTACTAGTTCCCATGTGTTATTAGATATTATTGAATGTAATTCATCTTTTATAGCTTCCTTCCAAAAGGTAGCGTCTGAAGAACTTATAACTTCTGAATATGTTACAGGGTCATCTTCTAATAGGAATGTAAAAAACCCATCTCCCATATTAGTTTCTTTTCTAGCCCTTTTACTTCTTCTTGGTTCTTGATTTATTTCATTAAAAGCATTAGGTTCTTCCATTATTTCATTAGTAGTTTCTATAGTTCTACTAGTTAAGTTCATATCCAAAGTATTATCATCTTTTGTTCCTTCCAAACATGATTTAAAAGGAAAGACATGTTCAAAAAACTCTGCGTCCCTGGCTTCTATAATAGTGTTTGGATCTAAAACATTATTCTTTGATTTTAGAACCAGGAATCTATATGCAGCACTATGTTGTGCATAACCTATAAAGATACAGTCTGATGTTTTTGGACCTATCTTGGTTTTCTTGTTTTCAGGTAATCCTACCTTAGCAATACACCCCCACACTTTTAGATATTTGTAACTAGGAGTATGACCTTTCCATTGTTCATATGGTGTCTTTCCAGACACCTTGTGAGGTATTCTATTTTGGATATAATAGGTTGATAGGATAGCTTCCCCCCACATGTTGAGAGGCAAACCTGAACTATTTAACATTGCGTTCATCATATCTTTTAGAGTTCTATTCTTACGTTCTGCTATTCCATTTTGTTCTGGTGTATAAGGTGCAGTGGTTTCATGAACTATGCCATACTTTTCACAAAACTCCTTAAACTTTGTTGACACATATTCTCCACCTCTGTCTGATCTAAGCCTTTTAATTTTTCTACTTAGTTGGTTTTTAACTTCAGTCTTGTATTTGATAAAGGCTTCAAATGCATCATCTTTATTTCTAAGAAGGTAAATTATGGTATACCTAGAACAATCATCTACAAAATTTATATAATATCTTTTACCACCTCTAGACATGTGATTTTTGAAATCACCTAGATTACTATGAATTAACTCTAGTAATTCAGAATTTCTAACTATAGATTTGAAAGGTTTCTTATGGAATTTTGATTCTACACAAACCTCACATTTTCCTATATTTTCTTCTGATATATTAGGTAATAAACCTAACATATTCATTCTTTTTATAGATGCTACATTAACATGACCTAATTACTATGCCACAAAGAAGTAGACTCAACAATATAAGCAGAACTGGATGACATCTTATTATTATCAACGTTTACAATATAAAGACCATCATTACAATAACCCTTCCCAATGAAGGTACCATTCCTAGTCATTATAAGCTTGTCTGAATCAAATACAAGTTTAACACCAGCCTTGTTGAGGAGCGAACCAGAGATCAAGTTTCATCGAATATCAGGTACATGTAGGACATTGTTCAACATTAACGTCTTTCCCGACGTAAGCTTCAGAACTATCTTTCCTTTTCCAGCAACCGGAGAGGTCCGAGCATTTCCCATGAAGACTTATTCATCATCCCTTATTTCTTGATAAGAGGTAAACATGCTACGGTCCTTACAAACATGCCGAGTTGCCCCGGTATCCAGTATCCATTCCAGGTTGTGTACAAGGAAGACTTCGGTCAGAACCGCAACACCCGTATCAGCTTCTGTTTCAGCAAGATTAACTTGTGGCTTATTGTTCTTTTTCTTCAGCTTACATACGTTTGCATAATGTCCTAGTTTTCCACAAAAATGACAATTGCCTTTCTTTTTGAACTATTTGTTTGGCTTCTTTTTCAGCCGACACTCATTAGCATAGTGTCCAAACTTTTTACAATTGTGACATTGTATTTTACTTTTGTCTTTCTTTTCCTGACCTGATTCGATTAGGTTAGCCTTTGAAACAGACTCATTGGCATCACCAATTTGATCTCTGATCCTATTTGCCTCCTCTATACGTATGTGTAAAATTGTATTTTTCAAAGAGACGCCATTCTTTTTGTGTTTCATTTTATTTTTGTAATCTTTCCAAGAAGGAGGTAATTTCTCAATTAACGCTTCAGAAAGAAATACCTCGTCTAACTTTATTCCTTCAATTGTTAATTCATGAGTCAGATTTTGATAATCACGAATTTGATTTGTGACAGGTTTATCATCTGTCATATTGAAGTGAAGGAAGTTCGATATTGCATGTTTTTTAGATCCAGCGTCTTCAAGAACATACTTCTTCTGAAGTGCATTTCATATATCTTTCGCGGAATCATACAAAACATAAACATCATACAGTTCATTTGACAAGGTATTCAGAATGTAATGTTTGCAATTATTGGCATCTTGAACTTCAGTTTGGTTGGCTGAGTCAACTATAAATGTATCAGACAAAATGTAAAAGACTTTTAAGGTTTGTAAAGCAAAAGATATTTTCTGTTTCCATCGTTTATAATTCTGTCCAAAGAAAGGTTCAATCTTGGACAGTTCAGTAGTAGGATTAACTGTAATAGTAGCCATGTGTGCTTCACTTTGGTTTGAAGAGAAAAGAGTAAAATTCTGTTCCGAATTAAGTTTGGAACAGACAGCACAAGAGGAACTGTAATCTGTTCCGAGTTGAAATTGGAACAGACAACAGAAGATCACAGAAATAAAATCTGTCTGTTGTTTTCAACTTGTATTTGGTTTCAAGATTGTTGGAAGAAGAGGTTGAAAACAACTGACAGATATTAAAAAAAAAAATTAAAAGAAATGTAAAGAACTTATTGATTTGAAGAACACTGAGTCGATGCGTGACGAGTCACTGGGCTTGAAACCAAATCTGCCCTCCTTGGATCGCTTTCCAAATGCAACAGGAGTCACGGACAGTTGGCCTCCAGGATACAATGACTATCACCCTAGTTTCGGCTGTGCACTCGCCGTACAGGGCTCGAACCAGCAAGTATACCGCAAACTCGAGATGCAGTGACTCAGTGAGTCAGAAAAAACAGAAACAGAGTCCAGAGCTTTAGTAAAGTTGAGAGAGAAGATGATTTTCAAATCTCTTTAAAACGGATTAATCAGATCTATATATAGACTTGATTAGGTGCTTAATGCACCGTTTTGAATTGGGTTAGGTCCGTTGGGTTTAAACCCAACTGATGCGACCATCCGAATAGACGCTTCTCTGGACGTTTAAAACAAAAGACCGTTGGTGCAAGTACACTTTCAGTGTCCGTTAGAGCAAAAGGAAGGTGCGCAAGTATACTCACAGTAGACTTAGACCTAGACCCAGACCCAGACCCGAGCCCGAGCCCGGCACCGGCGACGGCGCGGCTCGGCCGGCGGGCGGGCGGGCGCGCGCGTGTGGTTTTTGGCATAATATGGTTCAATGTGCATAGCCCCCCACAAACCACAAAATTCACTTGCCCCCTGAGGGCCTAGCCCATGTGCAAAGCATCTACTTTTATACTTGCTTTTTTCCTTGGTTCTTTCCGATGTGGGACAAAGAAAATGCACAAACTCCAAAAACAAACTTGTGGAGGGAAACCATTTTTAAAGTGAAATTTGAAATAAATATTTTAAAATTCTTTTAAAAATACAACAACTAAAGCTTAGAGTTAATCTTCAAAGAAAATCGAGTAGTATGTGAGCCATACAAGTGGGCCCACGAATTCGAGGTCGCTGGAGGTGGTTGAGATCGTCGGTCTAGTGGAGAGCAGCTGCCGGAAGGATCTTTGAGGCTTGGAAGATCACCAGAAGGAGGGAGAGAAAGCGAGAGATTGCAGAGAGGGAGAAGGAGTCATTGGATATTCTGCAACAGAAGGTGCGAATCTGTTTTATAGTAGAAATTCAAAAATAGATTTGTTGTCATTTTTTATCCCTTCATCCCATTTACTAGTAAATGAAATCTCACTTTTTTGCTAGTAAATGGGAGAAGGCATTTGCTAGTAAATGACTTACTACTAGTAAGTGATTTATTAGTAAATTGGAGCATTCAAACATAAAAAATACCCATTTACTAGCAAATAATTTACAGCCTATCCATATAACCCCTTAGTGAGGAGCTGGATTTGTATTTTGAACATGGGAAAAGGCGGAAAATGAAATTCCATGGGAATCCATTTCCCCAAATTTGCTTATTTAATGATTTCCTTATCTAAGATGGGTTGCAAAATTTTGAAAAATAGATTCCTATATAACAATCATGTTTCGAAAACGATAAAAGGTTCTAAACAACTCTTACCTACAATTGAAAGACAAAAACTAGATTCTTGCTATCAGCTTTCGCAGTACCCAAACAGTGGAGAGAAAAACTCTTTCCCTGAATATCCACACCCCGAAAACGGATTCACCACCCCTTTTAAGAGCAAGGGAGCCAAATGATACCATAAACCCTTGGCCCAGCATTTGAGGTTTGGCTAAATCATTTTCTAGTTATTTGCTTGAAATTTAGGACTGTTTTTCTCTCTTTTCTAGAGTAGTCCATAAATCCCTCTAGCTACGAGAATTTCAATAACTATGGAAATGAGCTAAATGGGTGTATTTTGCTTTGGTTATTGATGGCATTGTGGCCATGGAGGCAATTAGAGGGGATTTCCATATCCTCGACAGATCTCTATCATGGGCAGGCATTTTTGATACCTTCATCTAACCTCACTTGGAAATGGTTGATGAGTAAATCTAGCCTTAGAGATCTACATATTATTGAGTATTATACCAATAAAACAACAAACACAAGATCTAGAAGATCTTAAGATAAGATCGAGATTTAATGTACCAATAGTAGCTGGTTTACATCTGCTAGGTTGCTCGATCCAGCGATCATCTCAACCTTTCAGTTATGATGACGTTTTCCTTATTCATCATTTTCATCATCGTTGTCATCATCATAGCATTGTCCAAACCATTTGGCGTCGGCTTTGTCATTTTCTAGTGCAAAGAAAATAAGGGATTAGATTAGTTAAGGGTCGTTTGGATAGGTGGTAAATGATTTATTAGTAAATGGCCATTTTTTCTGGTTGGATGCTCCCATTTGCTAGTAAATCATTTACTAGCAAAACCCCTCTCCCATTTATTACCAAATAGGTGAGATTTCATTTACTAGCAAATGAGCAAGATGGCAACGGCTCTATTTTCAAATTTTTGCTTTAAAAGTAGATTCGCACCTGTTCTGAAATCACTTCCAACGGCTCTCTCTCCCTCTCCCTCTCTCCAATCTCCCTCCCTCCTTGCCTCCCTTTGGTGATCTTTGAAGCTTCAAGCATCCTTTCGGGCCTTTTTTGGTTATATTGAGTTATTTGGCCTTTGACAATAGCATTTGAATTCGTGGGCCCACTTGCATGGCTCAGATACTACTCAGTTTTTTTTTAGGATTAACACAATGATTCACATGGAAGGAAATTCTAACATGTAATTTGAATGTTATAAGTTAAATTGATTTTCAAGTGTGAATATACAATTACAGGATATAACCCATTTACAGCCTATCCAAACAAGGTAAATCATTTACTACTTACATCCAAACAGAAGATAGTAAATCATTTATTAGCACTTAAGTCATTTACTAGTAAATGATTTACAACCTATCCAAACGACCCCTTGGTCTAAATTTCTCAACTTCTGAAAAGATCATTGGGGAAATTAATCCCTCGAGTTCCTGAGAACTGTGGAAACTGCTTGTAGGCTTCTGAAACTTACCTATTTGAATAGCTTTCATTGACGGGGTAGAGATACACTTGATTCTTTATATCGGCTGATATTCCCATTCTTCAGGATAAGAGAACTTCAGAGGATCTCTCTCGCCCATTTGGAAAGATTTTTGGTGTTCTCAACTGTATATTTCTTGAATTCTAAGAACTTATGGAATCCTTTGACAACCATCACTATAAGTGAGCTATTTGTGACTTGTTCACATTATTTGTTTATCTTTTCTTTGTGATTTTTTTTTAATAGCTTTTTACTAAAAGAAATATGTGGTGCCCATGTACGAGTTCTAGACAGTGTTCGGAGAAGTTCCTTCTTGACCACACTCACAGAAATATTGGAATAAAGAGAAAGCAAGGAAAAAAAAAGAAGCAAACCACAACACAAAGATTTACATGGTTCCCTTTCGGTATATTCACGGATTCACAGCAATCCACTATGCTCCAGGAAAAAATGAAGAAGTAGCTCTTGATACAATGACGGCTCTCTCTTTCTCTCATGACAGAATATATATTGCCCCAAATGAACTACGATTTACAAAAAATTCCATGTGAAATTATGAAATAGCCCTTCGGAAAAGTGATGGCTGGATGAGTAGTATACCTCTGATGATCAGGCTTTACAGGTCCTAACAGATAGTTCGTCTGATGGTGAGGATGAGGAGATGCCAATTTGCCACAAACCACAAACCACACTGATTTGCTGGCGAGGATCATACAATGGATGGCCTACAAATGGAAGTTTAACAGCAAATATGAGCAACAATACTTGTTCAATGGGCAAAAATCCATCACTTAGCATTTAGCAATCGTTTGATTTTGGGCTATCCAAAAATTGGTGGGCCCCACAGAATTAACAGTTTAGATCTCTTACATGCATGCCAATGTGCATGGTTGTAAATCGAGGGCAGCACATTTTGTGACACACAAATATAGCCCTTTATTTTCTACTGTATTTTTCCTTCTGGGAAGGTAAGTGTTAACGTCAGATTTGGTAACAGGATCCTCCAGACGTTCACCTTCCTTCGAGCTAGTTCTCCTTCGAACCTGAAAGAATATAAGAGAAAGTTAAGGGTGGCCGGCGTCCAACCGTTAGCCCTCCGAAGCTTAAGTTAGATAGGATATGGTTAAAAGGAAACTAACCATTTAGCAGTTTAGAGATTGTGTATTATCTACCTTTACCACCTGTAGGATTATCTATTTATGCAGATCCGAGTGGTCCAGTCCGTTACGCAAGCCATTAAGATTACTGCTGATTTTTTAGGATAAGGAGCTTATCCTATCAATCCTTAGATAAGGGGATAGCCTAACCGTTCTATACGTCCAACTGATGTCTCTTGATGGAGATCCCCCATGGTTCGGAGCTACAAATAGAAACAAACCAAAATCGGCCTATATGGGCTGCTGGTACTATAAGCTGAGGTACGTCATTGCCAGAGGCCAGAGACCAGAGACCAGGGCTGCTCAATTGTCGGGAGCTGCTCGCGAACCGGGCTGCCCGCATGACGGGAGCTGCTCGCGAGTCAGGGTGCTTGCATGTTGAGATGCGACGCCTTTCAATGACCACGAGCCGAGCTGCTCACAGGTCGGGAAAGATGTTCCGTACTTTTCTAATATTCGACCATCGACCACAAGGGCTCAAGAACTCGGTGACTGTGCGCCGTACTTGTCTAATGTGCGACACTCGACCAGGTGGGCTCGCGAGTCGAATATTGCTATAAGGGTACTCGCACGTCTCGAGTTTTTGCGAGAACTCCGATCACCGTGATTTGACTATAACAGTAATGATGGATCAAATGAAATGGAGCTAGCTACCTTGTCAGAATCAACAATGCACAACTCAAGAAACCCTTTCCTTTTTTTTTTTTTTTTTTTTTTTTCTTTGCAGAATAGTTTTGGCTCCGTTGACAAGACAGAGATCTTATGGAAATGTCCCGCAGCCACACGCCATCTTGTTTTACTCTCAAAGAACCACACAAGGGGGACTTTTAATAGCTGAAGCCACCGGTGTTTCTGACTCAGCTCAAGGGTGAAACATGAAGTTCCAAGTTATCTTTTTATTTTTTGTGTTTGCTTTTTATTAATTTGGAGGCAATGATCTTGCATCCTGTATAACACAATTATGTACATAAACCACCTCTAACATCTGACAATGCACACACTCCTTGACTAATGGATGGGCATCTAATTGGTGCATTTTAGGCTTTGTCATCCAATAGGTGGTCCATTGATTGCATTATCCAGATTCCCAGGCATGTGCACTGGTTGGACAGAGGAGATGGTTTACATATAGAGGTTCATGCATAGTTTAAAAGTTCTAATTTTACACAGTTTAAACTATAACTGCATTTGGATATCATTGTGGATTTTTAATTAGATCAACCCTGTTTGGTAGAATTGTTGTTACATTCCTCAGGCCCTGTTTGGCAGACACCTAACAATTGTTCCATCTCAATTTAGTTAACAGTAATTATATATTTGAAATCTTCATATCTATTACATAATTTTTGTTAACATGAACTCATTATGTATGAGTGATCAAGATCTCTAATACATAATTACTGTTAACTAAAATGAGATGAACTCATTTTTAGTTGTCTGCCAAATGAGGCCTTAGTCTTCATATCATGGGACTAGGCTCCATACTGCAATTACGTACATTACTTTCAAGTAGGGCTGTCAATGGCACGGATCAAGATCCGTATCCGATCCGTATCCGATCCGATTTAATCGGATTCGGATCAATAATCGGATAATCGGGTCGGATACGGATATCCAAATATGATCCGTTTAATATTCGGGTCGGATTCGGATCAACCTTGATCCGGCCCGTTAACGATCCGACCCGATAAAAAAATAAATAAATAAAATAAAATAAAATAAAATAAAATAAAAACATATGAGAATCTCTCTTTATCTCTCTCTTTCTCTCTCTCCTGTCTCGGATATCCGGTCGGATATCGGGTCGGATCATAATCGGATCGGAAACGGGTTTCGAAAAATTTAATCGGGTCGGGTTCGGATCATATACTTGTGATCCGAATTGGATTCGGGTCGGATATATTCTTAATCGGGTCGGATTCGGATCATCATTGATCCGGCCCGTATCCGACCCGTTGACAGCCCTACTTTCAAGTTGGTCTTGAAAAGAAGGTACTCTAATTTGGGGGTTGGTTCTTCATTATCAATACTAGAAAACGCTTAACAGTTGTCCATTTCCTTGTGAATAAACTGAGTGTTTACAGCTCAACTCATGGGGAATTATTGAATCTCTTACACTGTTACACATCACAATGCAAATAACTTCCTGATGTTCCCGTTTTGTACAAGTGGGGCTCATGTTTCATTGATCTCTTGGGATCCATTGCAAATGGGAGGTGACCTGAAAGCCTGCCCGATTACATGATCATAGTCATCAAACCATTGGACTTTTTCCCGACCATTGTTGCATTTTTCTTAACCGTATATTTGTGGGTTAAAATGATCAAAGGGGCCTGATGCAGAGTAAGGACCACAAGATAAATGGTCTGGATAACCGAAACAGACCCCATTTGCATATAATGGTGTGTTGGGATAGCATTCACGTTCTAAGGCATTATGGCTCCCATTCAATTCATTTGGTCATCCAAACGCAGCCCAAGTTTTTTTTTTTTTTTTCTTCCTGATCTCTCTGTAATTTTCTTCCCAATTTTGAAGGTACGCAAACACGCCTGGAATGTGGACGAAAGAGCAGGTGGAAGCTTGGAAACCGATCGTGAATGCTGTTCATGAGAAGGGTGGCATTTTCTTTTGTCGACTTTGGCATGTGGGGAGGGTTTCTAATTATGGTGTGTCTTGAGTTTTTTAAGCTCTTTATCATCTTGTTTTTCTTGTTTCCTAAAATGACAACATGCCACAACTTCGTAAATAGAAATCACCTTTTTTAGGAAAACTGTGGAAATGGAAATCAATTTCCAGTTTTCCACAGATAAGTATGTTCTCGCAAACAGCGGAAAATGTCACATTTGTGGAAATCGATTTCATTTCCAAGGTTTTCCATAGGATTCCACCATTCCAAACAGCCCTTTGTTTCTTCCTCATCCTTGCAAATGTGGCGATTTCAGGAAATCCATTCCTTGTTTTGATCCATTTGTTGGTTTATTAGGACTATTAAGGCCACCCTATTTCGTTTGTCACTGAAATATTTTTATCTAATTCCTGTTTACAGGATTTCAGCCTAATGGGCAAGCTCCAATCTTGTGTACGGACAGGCCAGTGCCACCTCAATTTCGTGACAATGATTTCAAAATTGAAGAGTTCTCACCTCCGCGACGGTTGAGGACAGATGAAATTCCTTTAGTCGTCAATGATTTTAGAGTTGCTGCAAGGAATGCTATAGAAGCGGGTACGATTTTCATTTCATACGCAGCATGAGAAAAGAATTTCAAAGTTTCACAAGTTCAGTTTGTCTATACATTCATCTTCAATTGAGGAGTTATGGCATGTCAATTCACCATGGATGGGACAGCTCAGTAATCATTCAAAACAAACCTCTCTTGTTGGTATGAGCAAATGGGCCATTAAAAACAAATACAACTGACTGTTCAATCCAATGTGCCAAATGTCCATCAGATGGTTATGGTTATCCGATCGGTATTATATTTGGATTGTGGCCTGAAAATGTGGCCTGTTAAGTAACCAGGCCAGGCTGATTGCCTCCGACCCACTTATAAGAAGCCTGTAACAGGTGTTTTGATATCAAAAGGTCTTTATCAGCACCATTGGGCCTCAAAATGAGGCACACCAAGTAAATGGGTCTAGTCGAGTGGGGCGTGGGCCTCATAAATTTGTTTACAGCTCGGGCCATGGGTCTAAATTATAGACCTGTTTGGTAAATGGGTCTAGTTTGGGTTGTGGTTCATGGGTTACTGAGAGCTCGGATCCCAAACCCCACCCATTGCCACCACTAGTGGATTAGTTCCTCTGCACACATGAGTCTGAGTCTTTGTCTGCATTGTGAATTTTCTTTTGTATACACAGGTTTTAATGGAGTGGAAATCGACGCAGCGCACGGCTTCCTAATCGATCAGTTCATGAAAGACCAAGTCAATGACAGAACTGATTAGTATGGTGGAAGCTTAGAGAACCGTTGCTGCTTTGCTCTAGAAATAGTTGAGGCCATTGCCAATGAGGTCGGACCTGATAGAGTTGGTATCAGGCTCACTCCTTTTGCCACTTATATGGATTCAGGGGACTCAAACCCAGAAGCTACTGGCCTTTACATGGCTCAATCACTAAACAAGTATAAAATTCTCTATTGCCACTTGGTCGAGCCAAGGATGGTCACAGTAGGCGAGAAGCTTGAAACTCCCCATAGTCTTTTACCAATGAGGAAGGCTTTGAAGGGAACTTTCATTGTGGCTGGGGGCTATAACAGAGAAGAAGGGAATGACGCAGATCTAATTGCATACGGACGCTTGTTCTTGGCTAACCCTGACCTGCCTAAGAGATTCAAGTTCGATGCGCCACTTAACAAGTACGATAGAAGCACTTTCTATACACCTGATCCAGTTGTGGGGTACACCGATTACCCATTCCTTGAATCTACAGTCTAGATTTGCAGTTATGTGAGATAAGGGAGAAACGCAATTTTGTTTTCGTGATGGTCTAACAGAAGTTCTTGAGGTCTCATGAATTGAAAGTTACAATAAAATGCGTGACAACATTTACTATAAGTTGTGTTTTAGATAATATGCTATTGAGATTGTTTGTAATTGTATATATATTTTTTTTGTGAACATATCTAAAAAGTTGCAATACAGTAATATGCATTTGTACATGTGATTCATGTCAGACCTGATGAGCAATTCTTAGGGAGTAGATGTTGATTAACTAATGGCCTGTAGTTGTAGGAGCTCTTTCAGTCAGACGCTATCGGTAGATTAAGTCTTCCTTACTGGCTACGAGAATCTGCATTTGGTTGGAGAGATGATCTGCGTTTGGTGGACGCCTAAAAATGAGCTTATTTCATTTTAGTTAATCATGATTATGTATAAGAGATCATATTTCTTTTTGGTTAAGTATTAAAAACAATCTCAATTACTAACAATAATGAGATGAACTCATTTTAGGTGTCTACCCAGAAGGCGTTAAGACTATCCATCGCAGACTATACTGAAAATTCCTCACTGTGTGATAGTGTATTATGTTGGTAGGGTGTATTTGGATGACACTGTATTTAGTGGGCTGTTTGGATGTCACGTACCACAAAAAGGGAATTGGTGGGATTTTTAAGTTAAAACCGTGCAATGTGCAGTGTACATGAGAGGTTGAATTATCACTTGGGTCCATCCATCTGTTGGGCTCTAATAAGGATTGCTTATGTTTCGAAGATCAAACCTAACAGAGAATCCAAACCATCACTTTTCTTCTTACCATTAACCATTTTATTTTCTATCGTAGTTTTAATGAACACTGATCAATGAATAAAAATGTCTGATGAGTGTAATTTTTTATGCATGTGCCATCCAATTTTTTTAATTAAGTGCAATCTTTGGGTATTGGAATGCCGTGGGCCCTTTATTGGACCATTTGATTGCAATTCTCATAGTATAATTGGGCTTCTCTCTATTCAAATTTTGCAGGATGATCATGGCTGGATTATGGGTTGATCATGAGCAGATTCTTGGCTGTTTTTCAGTTTTCGATTTTGATCAAATTTGAGTTGTTCCCTTGTCTTTCTAGCAGATTTTGGTGGTGGGCTTCTTAGATGATTTTTAGGGGCACGATGATATTTTGCTCAGTCTCAGTTTGGTGGCATGGAAAAAATTTGAGTGGGCCACATTGGGGACCCCACCATTGAAAACCTCTCAGATTGTACGTGCAGCACACTGTTTTAAATATACCATCTAATCCATTCAGAAGATGCATCCAACCAGGATGAATTAACACCCAAAAAATCAGGCCATTCCTAAACTCAGGTGGGCCACAACATGTGATTTTAGAGGCTTCTAGGCATAATTTTACATGGTTTGCCCGCCTGAGTTTTGGATCAGCCTGAGTTGTCGGATCCAAGAAGGATAGGAGAGGGAACACATATGGACGGATTGGATGTCGCTAAACCATTGCAGTGGGCAGCACACATCCATTTATACATTAAGCTTATCCCAGAAACGTGTGTACTGGATCCGCCCTCTCATTCATCTGGGTTGCTCTCTTTCGTTTCTTTGATTCGTTAGAGCCGCTCTCCTCAAAGATCCCCTTGTTGGGACCCTGAAACTCTTCCCTGGGCAATGGTTCATGCTCGGGTCCTCTTAGGTTTGACCCTTTAATCCCTTGTTCAAGGAAGATTAGAGGAGACAGATGGGGTGTGTGGCACCTCGTCATTGGTGGAGAGCCGGTCCGCCCACACTGATGTGATGGTGGTGCGCTGACAGCCTTGTCACATCAGTGCGGCACCACTGCTCTTCACCAATGATGAGGTGCCACGCACCCTATCCGTCTCCTCAGCATCCTGGTGGGGGTAGTACCTAATCCGATCCCCTTTTCTACTGTGGCCCATGTAACTCTAACCCAGCTAGGCTCATGAACTTTTCTGGCTTACGCCCAGCTAGTCCATCTACTACCCTAATTTTTGAGCAATTGCTACAAGGCTCTGCACACGGGATATTCTGTGACGTAGGGATCCAAAGACCACTAAAAACAGTGATCTTCACCTTCCCGCCAGACACATATTGGCACATACCTATGCAGACCCACCAATTGATGGGTCCACTTGGGATGGAACCGTTGGTCCATATTCAACTGAAAAGATCAAGAGATTACGTCAGCGGTCGTTGGGTTGTCTCAATCCGATGGACTCCGATGTGACAGAACCACGGCGCCACTGCAGAATTGAAAACTCTTGTTTACTGTGGTTCTTCTGTCTTTCTTTCTATCATTATTTGCGTTGCATTAATGTAAAACCTAACCTTGGTTCTTCTAAAAAGGAAAACGATTTTACTGAAAAGAAGAAGAAAAAACAGCGCACGTTTAGATTGGAGTAGGGCCGGGGGTGGCAATGGGCAAGGCTAAGACTATGGCTGGGGTGGGGTGGGATGGGGTCGCCTTGGCCTAACCTTAGTTTCCTAAGCTCTGGCCCTATGCAGGCCTTGTCCTCTTAGTAAAGGTTTGAAATAGTCTTAAATCCAATTAAAAAAAAATAAATAAATAAAAATCAGCATCTCCTCCATCCACTGGCTCCCATTTATACGAATGCCTTTTGACATGGAAACATGACCCTCTACCCAAAAGTACTTTTAAACTGCATGTGTTAAAGGAGATCCCGCACAAGCATCTTCAAATTGTCAATTCTTTTGTCTAGCAATGACCTACTTAATGATTTGATTAGGCCAACTGTTGGCCACAAAAGCAACTTTAGATAAAATCCAATAAGCAGAAGAAAAAGAATAATTCAAGTAAATATAGATAACACAAAATTTTTTACGTGGAAAACCCTTGTGGGAGAAAAACCACAGTATAAAGAAACAATCAATCCACTATATTAGAAAGTTACAAGAGATGGAACAATTTATAGTATAAGAAAATCCTAGCTTTCTCCCCTTTACAAAACCTTACAAACCATATAGACTCTCTCACAATATCCTAATCATGCTTAGAAACGTACTTATATACCCCGTATAAGATTAGATACAAAACCCGCATTTTCTAAAATCTTACACATCCCGTTTGGTCAACCTAACTAGACCTTTGGTTGACCCATATATCAAGAGAGTTTGTCAATCAACTGGACAAACTTTGGTCGACCGAGAACATCATAGCGTGCTTCGGTCGACCCAACTGGCCTTTGGTCAATTGAACTGCACTGCAACAAATTAAAGGCACTCGATTAAAACTAACGAGAGAGCTGGGCCATTGTTGGCCTTGATGCATACTGGCTTGAACACTAGGTCTAGATTTCAAGTTTAGGTCCAACTCACATGCCAAGCATAGGGGCCATTGCTAGGCCTATTAGATTGGAGGAATCCATTTGGATATTTCTGTGATCACATGGTTGTAAAACATGATTATAAATAACCCTTTATTTCTTCATCTTTTGATTCTAGGTGTGGGCCACTTGGATGTTGGATCAGCCTCAATTTTTTATCATGTCCCAAAATATTCCAGTAAAACTAATGGACAGAGCGGATATATCATATATATCATGGTGAGGCCCATAATTTAAACTACTTCTTTTGGATCGATTTTCGAGGTAGGAATTATACTGAATTTCAAATGAGGTAAAGAAGTAATAATGGGATATTTCCGATGTATTTCCATTTTCGAGGAAAATCAAACAGGCTCTACTATTACTTAGCATGTAATTACTTTACTTTTTTTATAGTGATAGTTTTGTTTTTGTACACTAAAATTAAGGAAGGTACAATTTTTTTGTGGGGCCCATTGTAATACATGTGGCTTATCCACACCGTCTATCCATTTTGCAAGGTGATTTTAGGGCATGGATCCAAAATTGAAGCAAATCCAAAGCTCAAGTGAACCACGTCACATGAAATACTAGTTTGAACATATACCATAAAAAAATAGTTTATGATTACGATTTCGTGGGCTACTTAAGCTTTAGATATACATCATTTTTGTGCTCATCCTCTAAAATTTTCTCGCCCCACATACATATGGCTAGCCAATTTTTTTTTTTAAGGTTATTTACATAAAGTAATTTCTCTCCCGACGTAAATTGTTGCATCCATTTAACACGTGATGAAAATGAACGGGCGCGAATTAGGTGTTACCCCGGAACAGCTTAGTGGGTGTTACCCCCACCGCATGGCCCACATGGATGATATTCCGTTTATACAGCCAATTTTAGGATAAGTTTACAAAAATTATGCAGATCCAAATATCAAGTGGGCCATACCACTGGAAACAATGTGATTGGGTGCTCCACCATTACAAATTCCAAAGAGCCCATGGTAAGGTTTTGGTAATGTTTATTTGTAATCCAAGCTCTTGATAATGTCAATAAGGTCTCGATGAAGGGAAACTGTAAATATCATATGGATCCAAAACTTTTGTGGCCCACAAAATGTTTTTAATGGTTATTAATCACTCTTTCTAGTGGTATGGTTTGCCTGAGATTTGGATCTTCTTAAGGTTTTGGATCATATACTAAAATGATATGAAAAAACAAATAGACAGCATAAATACATAAAAAATACATCACAATGGCCCCCACACGGTAGGGGTAACACCCACTAATGTGTTACCAAGGTTACATCCAATTCGCTCCCAAAATGAACAAGTTGATGTCATGTCATATAAATGAGCCCTGACATCACGGTGGGAAACGGATTGGCTGGTGCACCCTGGTGTAGGGACGTGGCGGACGCAGAGGGAGTATGCAGTCCTCAGTACCATATTTGTACAAACGGTTCAAAGAAGATTAAGGCTACATGGACCCCAAAATGATGTATTTAGTACATCTAAACTGTCCATACATTTGGCGAGATCATTTTAGTGTATGATACCTAAAATGAGTCATATCCAAGACTCAAGTGGACCACACCAATAAAGAAAGTGGGGACAATTATTTTCACCGTTAAAACATATCCAGGGTCCACCATGATGTTTATTTGTCATCCAAACTGTTCATAAGGTCACACGGACCTGGATGAAGGGTAAAAATAAATATCAGACTGATCCAAAACTTCTTGGACCTCCAAAAAGATTTCAATGGTATACGTTCAATCTCCCACTGCTTTCTGCAGTGTGGTCCACTGAATCTTTGGATCTATCTTATTTTTTGGTTCGGGTATTAGAATGATCCTAAAAGATGGACGAACGGTTTGGATATAACAAGTAACTCATGGTAGGACCCACAGAACTTGATGACGTCACTACACCAGCAACCGCGCTGGTGTAGGGTGCACCAGACAATCCGCTTCCGTCACGGTGAATGTCACACTTCTGAATCACTGGATGCAGGCAGGAAATGTCTTTTCTCTGCATTTTTATCGTGGGAGTTATTAGATACTCTGGCTGCACGTATGACGCTTGATAGGCGGGCCATCTGAAATTGTACTCTTGACGTTAATTACCTCAAGTCAACCGAGTAAATCATGAGCTCACTGTTCTGAGTCCCAAACCTGATTCGTTAAATCCTAACCTCTGTTTTGTGAATACTTGTTGGTTGATATCGGGCCTTTAGATATTTTTATTTGGACCCATCCAATAACCGTCCACCAATCCAATGATCTGATGATGAAATAAGCATTTTGAGTTAGGATACATCTAAACTGGGAGCCATAATTCGTAGTCTAATTTAAATTACTTCTCATGCAGGTATTCTATTTTTAAGTAAATTTTATGTGCATGTGTATCATCAATCTACCATGCTAGAGTATTACATTTTTTAGGGCCTGTTTGGTAGCTAAGAAATGAAAGATACCAACCAAGAAATAAAAGCAGACCCAAGACTCATGAGCACAGCAAATATTTACAGACCCAGCTTTTATCCTCCCAAAAGCTTACGGATGAATGCAGCGGCCAATCCATCTTCATTAATTGGAGAACCGGAGGAGTGTCCTGAATCCTGATGCACCGGCTTATATAAAGGAGCCCATAGTTCGGTAATCTTGGCCGTGCATCTGATGGGTTCCAATCAAACGTTGCATACCCCTATTAGCGATCAATTTGCAACGTTCAAAGGTGGCCTACCTCACGAGTAGACCCGCCTGCATTTGGCGCCAGGTCTAATTCCAAGGTCATGCTGGGTTAAAAGCCGATGAGGCCGTACCGAGGTCGGTGAACACCAGTGCGCTAGATCTTTTACCAAAGAAAGATTACGCCAGCTGAACGGCATCCAACCGTTAGTACTTCTCCGGAGGGTTATTCCCATCAAGACGAACTGAAAACTCACAAAATTTAGCTGGATTTGAAAATTCTGTGGCTGGTTTCAACGGTGAGCATTCAATCTCCACTTTTTCCTGCAGCCTGATCAACTTAAGTTTTGGATCTGTCCCATTTTTGGGTTCTTGTTCTTCTTTGAGCCTGTGAAACTGATGAAGAGAGTAGATATTTCACAGGCACCCGTAGCTTGGGCCTAATGAACTTCTTGTTGGCTGGGGGACATGAAATTCACGCCGGTCATCCAAGCTTGTGGGCCCACTGTACAGAATACTTACAATCTAGAACAAAATTAGAAGGATACATAACTCAGGTGGGCCACGCACAGGGAGCATGGGATGGCAACCATGGGCTATGGATTTCTGTGTGGGGCCACCATAGTGTGTATCTTTCATCAACCCGTTAGTCAGATCTAACTTGACAGGATGAAATGCAATTACAAAAGCAAGCCTGATCCAAATATCAGGCGGGCCACACCATGTATTAGCGGTTTCCTAGGAGAAGTTTTATATTGTTCCCATTGGTGTGGCCTATCAACGTTTTTTATTTCTCTGATTCTTTTAAAATACGGTTACAATAAAGGTTCTCACCTGATGATCCGAGTAGATTTACATTTGCACACGTTGGAGCCCACAAAGATTATGTGTTTTCCTCATCTGCATAAAACAAGAGGTGAATTTCACAGGTTGTGTTCATTGAACGTCCAACGTCAAAAACTACTTGAGGGCGACAAAAGATTTGGATCTGGCCTATATTTGTTTTTTCCTATAGTCCATGTTTGTATGACCTAATCAACAGGTTGGATGTCAAATAAACATTACAGTGGGCCCTAAGAGGTTTCGCTATTATTTTTCTATCGTGTGGTCCACCTGACATTATATCTTCCTCAATAATGATCAAGTCTAAAATGATATGAAAAAAAATGAATTTACAATGTGGATCAAACACATGCATCGTGTGGGTACATAAAGCACCGACCACTAGCAAAACTGCGAGCTTGTATTTCAAATACTTTATTGTAATAATTCCCAATTTACACGCGCTCTCAATTATAACAAGTGGGCCATGCTTTCATGATCCGGCTGTTTGCCCTTTACATTAGGCGCGGGTTAGCTGGTTAGGCGAACACCCGCAAGCAAGCTGATGTCAAAGCTTTGTGAGTCCCGCCATAATGTTTTTGTTTTATCCACGCCGTAGGTTCATTTGTACAGCTCATTTTAAGGCATGAGACAAAATTTAAGGCATATACAAAGCTCAAGTGGACAACACCACAAGAAATAGTGAAGAAAATGATGTCTACTGTTGAAATCTTCTTAGGGCCTACAGTGATATTTATTTATCATGTGACTTGGTCCTTGGATTCTGTTCGATTGGTGGCGTACTAATGGACACCCATGGGAAGAGAGAGGGACTTGAGGATTCCGTAGTGAACCATCCATTATGTCTGTTTGGCACCATGGATTTGAGGAGAAGTGAGGAGAAATCACTTGCGGTACCATGGACTTGATGAGAAGTGAATTTGAGAGGAATATAGGAGAATTCAAAAAGAATATAGGAGAATTCGAAAAGGCACTTTTAGCTCTTTTTTAAATCCTTAAAAATGTAGGATTAGAGGAGAAATTCTCCCTAACATGGGACCCACTGTAATGTGTCCCTAACTATAGGACCCAACATGATGTATATTTTCCATCCATCTAGTTGATAAGGTCACAAAGACCCGGATGAAGGGACCACACAAATTTCAAATTAATTCAAAACTTTTGTGCATCATAAAGGTCTCATTCTCCACTTTTTTTTGTTTTATAGTCCACTTTAAACGTGGATCTACTTTATTTTTTTGATGATCCGTAAAAATGGATGAATGTCATAAATTTAAAAATTAAGGCTAATAGGGTGGGCATATGGTGGAATTAAAATTTAAGCTGTGATTTCTCTTTAAATCTTGGCTGCCAAACAGAAAATCTGGAACTGATAAGAATTGTAATTGATGAGAATTCGAATCCACTTCTCCTCCAATCCATGATGCCAAAAGGAAAGTGCTGGAAAGCTCCGTGGGCCCACCATGATTTATGTGTTTTATCTATTGGTGATTTTTTTTTACAGCTAATTTCAGGGCATTAACTAAAAAATGAGGGAGATTCAAATCTCAGGTGGACCACAACAAAGGAGACCGTAGTGATTGAACGCCATCATTAAAAACTTCCTACGGTGGGCCTGCGCATCCGACGGCCCAAATGTGCCATCCTGTAAGGCGGACGACGCCGAGTTGCTGTTCGTTCACGGTTCTCACCTCCCTGATCCTCTGTTAAAATCAAGCAGAGAACCTCTGCTGCTGCTGATCTGATTGGTCCACCTCAACCTGACTATGTCAGAGCCGCTGGTTTTTAACAGAGGATCCGGACTCCTTTCGTTGGGGTAGCGCTTTTTAAATGAGTGAACACGCAGGCGCATGAAACACTTTCAAGTAGAAAAAGACGAGAAAAGCTTAAGGAAGAAGATGTCTGAAATCATGTCTGAAATCCCTCTCTTAACTCCATATAAGATGGGAAAATTCCATCTTTCTCACAGGTCTCTTTCTAACCCAATACCTGCATTTTCATCTCCTTCCATCCAAACTAACTGCGGATTTTCGGTTCGATCTCTTTATTTCTTTCTTTCTTTTAAAATCTTTGGTACTTCTTCTTTCTATCTCGTTGTCGGATCTTCCGTTCTTCTCTTTCTTTTTTACAGTCTATTTATACTTATAACTTGAATTTCGAAGAATGGTTGTCTGTATTTCTTCTTCTTCTTCTTCTTCTTCTTTTCTTAAGTAAAGATAGCTTGCGGGCTTTTTGGTTCCGGAGGCCTGGCCCACTAATTCTTCGCGGATGGTGGATGATACATAACATGCAACGGGTGGCGTATGATAAGGAGGGATAAGGTCCTCACACATGTGGAGGAAGTCACGCAAGACTCCTCCGTCTTTTTTCTCTCCGTCTCCCTTTACTTCTTACTTCTACTTCATTCTCTATAATTCTCCCTCCCCTCTTATACTTCCTATTTTCTTTGTAAGAAAATCTATAATAAAATTGAAATGTGAAGAGAGTTCTCATGATGAGTGTGAACATCTCTCCCTTCTCTATCTCTGTCGCTCTCTGGCTGTTTCTGTTCTTCTTCATGGTATCAAAGCCAAGGTTCTGTGAGCACCATTAATTCCGGCGACTTTCCACCGAAACTCATCTCAAATGAAATCACTCCTTCACCGATTCCGACCATCCAGAAAATAAGCAACCATCTACCGAAACCCATCTCAAACGAACCTCACCTTCACCGATTCAGTCCATCGAGTAAAACAAGAAAAAGAAAAAGAAAAAGAAAGGGAGAGCGGGAAGAAAACTAACCGTTGCCGCTCTTTGCTGCTGCCGCTGATTGCGTCGACCGTCGCCGCTTCGATTGATTCGGCAGCCCCACGACCGTCGATTCAAACCACCCTAAGTCCCCAATCGCCGCTGTCTCCATTGATTCTGGCGAGCACAGACGCTCGCTACTGCCGACAACAACCCCCATTCCTGCTGCACGCCCATGGTGATCTCAACCGGGTCCCCAGCACCGTTAGATCCCGGTGAACCCATCACAGCGGCAGCGGAAGATCACCGTTGGCGATCTCTACGGTCCCTAAGCCCATCGCGTCCGGACTCCGGCTGACCATCCGGCAGCGCATCGAATCGCGTCCGGATTCCGGCTGCCCATCCGGCAGCGCCCCCGCCCTCATCTCCCTCTTTTCAAAAAAAAAAAAAAAGAAGAGGAAAAAGGCCGGCAGCGAAAGAAAGAAAGAAGTCTTTACCCCTTTAATTCGGTGGTCTGCAGGCGTACACAGACTCGTGCTCCTCGTTGAACTCTCCACTTTGCCATTTCTGTCTTTTTTCTTCTTTTCTTCATTATCTATAATGGTGGCTTCACCATCATCTTCTTCTCTTTCATTATCAGCCCATTCTCTTCAACGTTTAATCAAATATTGTCTCCATTAAACTAAATGCCTCTTAACTATCTTATATGGAGAACATGTTAGTTTAAAATGGTTTTAAAAAATAGATTTGAAAAATCTTGGAAAAACAGATTTTTCTCACTTACTTAATTGGGTTTAGTTTTGTCCAACATTGAAAAGTTGTTTGGAAAATTAAGTCTTTATATTAAAATCCATCACTAATATTTTGTATTGAAAAGTAAGTATGTGCCATGGGAGGAACCTCGCAAGCGCGTGCCGTGGGCGTGGCAAGGCACTGGTGCGATGCGGTGTGTCTTTGATTGGACACTTTTGGTATTCTCTACATACGTTTTGTCCTTTTCTTCATGTAAGGACAAAAGTACAACTGCCCCTTAATCATGCATTTATTACAGCAGCCGCACGCGCATCGAAGCCCCAACGGTTGCCTGCTCTACCTTTATAAAGATATCTTCTCTGTTTTAGAAACCATTCGAAAATCTATCTTCTCCTCTGATTTTATCTCTGCAACTCTCTTGTGGGCAAATCAGTTCAAGTTTCTTAGGTTCGTTAGGCTGTGATCAAGAATGCACTAGATCAAAGCCGTCCATCTCGTGGAGGAGAGCTGTTGTATCCCAAGGGCAGACTTGCTGGGACCCAGTGCATCAGGACCGTCTTCCTATGGGGGCAAATCTGTTTTTAAGATAGCGACTGTAACATGTCTTAGCTCTCTAGCCTTCTTGTTCTTTCTCTACTTTATTATTGTTGTTTTGTGCCCTATCTCTTTAAATTAGAACCAACAAAACACAAATTCTTCTGTTAATTCAAAGTCTTAGTGTTGACAATCGTATCAATGAGGATCTGCCAGCCTAATTCATACAAAATGACCGTGAGGTTTGAAACATGTTAGAAGAAAACTGTTTATAGGCCACAAAGGACTGTGAGGTCTAATTGAAGTAACAGATGCATGACCTTAAATTAGCCATGCAATCACCGTCCGATTACATCAAGGTTTTCAAAAAGATTTTTTTTATGGGCTAACAGCTATTCAGAAACCCGTAGCAGATGATGACAAAGTTATCTATATGTCTTATGAATCTTGCTAAAAATACAACATTTTGGTAACTTCTATGCTTGCAAAGCCTCCTTTTCCCTCGTTCTCTCAGTTTGTTACTACCGTACAAAGCTATGATATACAACTGAGAGAATGGAACTTGAACCAACACTCGTTAGACCATAACATGGCCTTTTTCACCCAATGGCCTAATTTGGGAAGTTGTAGTCGAGGCAATGGGAGAGACCGAGTTAACTTTAGATATCGAGGTTTTGCTCTAGCAGGGAAGAATTATAACTACTTAGGGTATCAACCAAGAAACCCAGGGTTGCGATCTTATTCTCCAGTTTAGAATTTTCAACAAGGAACTATCATGCAACCATAGAGAGCATTTGATGTAGGGTAGAGCGTGAAAAAGTGAAGAGGAAGATCACTGTCTTCCTTAAGTAGGCAAGAACATTGAATCTACAAGGAGGGTTCTTGAATCCACAAGAAATTAAGATAGAAAATTTAAATATTTTATTGAATAATGTGTAATCTCTATGATTTCCCGATAAAACCACTAATAAAGTAAAAAATAAAACCCTAATTCGAAATTACCCAAAATAGCAAAAATTCTAACCCTAATAGAAGTCCTAATTCAACCATAATAGAACTTACAAAAAATAGTAAGGTGTGCAAAAATAAAAAGTCATAAATTAACTTTATTGGAGGATTCCTAGTATGATTACAATCAATCTCTAAAAATGACAGAAATCTAAAACTCTAAAAATAAGGAAATACGACAAAAATAAGAATTACTAAAATAATAAGTATTCCTTAAAATCTCGATTTTGAATTGAAAGCGTGCGTTTTCTTGCGAAACAGACTGACATGACCTACATGGCAGGTCGGTTGACCTTAGATGGCCCGTTATATAAAGATTGATAGGTCGTGCATTCCATAATGATACCCAAATTAAAAGTTATGGTCGATTTACTGTTCACACTTCAAACGATAATTTCTCCCTATCCGAATGGGCCCAGATCTGACAAACTATTTCCCATGCTAAGAATGCATTTGTGCCTTGTCTTACATCAGTCCTCTCCACTTAGAAGAACTTGTCCTTGAGTTATTCAACGGACTTGGCTCGTGATACCCATATAGGTTTGCGACATTGAAAGTTCAGGAGATCTCTATGCCCTCAGGAAGATCAATAACATAGGCGTTATCATTGATTTTCCTGAGGATCGGAACAGAGCATATCTTCTTATTCTTCAACTTATTATACATCCAGGTCAGAAATCTCTCATTGCATAGGTGAACTAGCACATTATCACCCACTACAAACACCTTATGATGCCGATGTTTATCAACATCTTTCTTATACTTGCCATTAGACTCCTGTAACTTTTTTTGGACCTTGGCACACACTGTCACGATCCAATCCGCCATATATTCTTCCGCAACACTCATACCTAGTAACTTAGGCTGGGTTGAGTGTATGTTTAAGAACATGATCATACACAACCTCGAATGAGGACTTGCCGGTGGATCGAGTCTGCATGTTCTTGAATGCGAATTCCACCTGAGCAAGAGCAATATCCTGCATGGGGGGCGACTTGTTGGGAAGTTCATCGGGCATTATCCCCTTAAACTCTTGTAATATTAGTTTCAACTTCTCTGGGATGTTCAAGGGTTCTACTTCTTTTCTCTTCGCAACTAATGCATTGATCTCTCCCATCTCCTCAGATTCTTTGACGAAATCCTATATGGTTACGAGAGATTGTCGTTCCACTTTAGAAGTGTTGGGTTGGTTCTCTGTTCTCATAGGGGTGAGGATAATCTTTCTACCATCTTTAAAAAAATAAAAATATTATCTCGACCTCTATGCGTGGCATCGTACTACCATGGTCGACCAAGTAACATGTGACAAGCTTCCGTATCGACCACGTCACACATTACTTTGTTCTTATAATATTTACTAAGGGAGAAGGGAATACGACATCGTTTAGTTACCTTTGTTTCGTTGACCTCCTTGATCCATCCAATCATGTACAGAGAGGGGTGCTTTTCTATCGTTAGTTGCAACTTTTTCACCATCGTCTTTGACACGATGTTCTCGCTACTCCCGCCATCTATGATCAGATCATAGATCCTTTAGTTCACGATGCACCTTGTTCGAAAGATGTTGTGCCCCTGCAAATCAATCTTTTCCTTTGGCGTGTACAACAACTTCTTCACAATAAGAGCAGTGGCTTACAATTCACCATTATTGGGTGGTGGCCAACAATTTATCACCAATGTCTCACATGAACATGATGATCGTGAGCTCCATCGTCGATCTCATATTGCTTATATGACCCGCAGATTCTTCCGTCGGAAAGCTTCAAACGTCGTTGCTATCATATAATCGTTCCCTGGAGCACCATCCATGGGATTGTTGTCCGCACTATTGTTAGATGCCATCGAACTGAGGAAGATCCTCTCTCTAATACCAACTGACATAGGGAAGAGTGTGAAAAGTTAAGAGGAAGATCACCGTCTTCAATTGTCTGATCTCTATTTGATTATCAGGTGGAGCAACGAACAATCGTTCGGCATAACCGATTACTCGAGGACCAAAACTGTAACAACGTCAGAACACAATTCACCTGAGGAGCAGAACTCAGCATTAGAACATGATTCACTTGAGGATGAAAACTGTAACAACCTGCCTTAAACCATGTTGACTTGTTGTTGGCTCATTTGGGAGACATACACGTTTGTGGGGGGTGAGGGTGACTCTCTCTCTTCTCCAGGAAAATGAGTCAACTCAGTTTTGGGTGAGTTTTGGTTCCATGGAAGAAGCATTGAATCTGGAAAATAGCCTTATCAAATCTCTTTTGGTTTTGTCTACTACCTGTTCTCAGAGTGAGAAGGCTTTGATTATTCAAATCTAGGGTTATACTATATACAATGCTCGGGCGAAGAGGTTGTACAAGGGGGCACAATTGGTTTTGGTGATCAGAGCTGTTTATATGATTGGATCTGCTTTAGAGAGCCAATGAATCAAACATCTCTCTGATGTGAAAATCCTAAACCTTCAATATGGATGCAGAAATTGACGGCTGAGAAAGAAAATGCAGCAACATTCCATAGTCAATCCAAACAAGGCCAGAGATTGATGGATTGTATCTTCAAGTCTTGGGGATTTTCAATGCATAGACCATCCATGTTGAGAACCTTCATAGTATAATTGGGTCATTGAAGCATGTGCCTCACCTGTAATATCCCAAAAATTTAGGCGCACGAGTAAGTACACGAGTGCGTGTTCACATGTGAGAAATTAAATTCTAAACTGTATTGTTCACACGCATACACACATGTATACAGTTTATACGTGTTCAGACAACTCGTCAGGCCTCTGAAAAACGTAATACTTAGTTAAGTCGATAGATCGACTGTTAGGGTAATCTGTCGTTACTAGAATAGAAGATTTAACCGTCCACTCTGATTTCGAATTACGCGATTAATGTAAACCGCCGTACATTATCCTGCACACATGTCTGCCATAAATTGTGTCCATCACAAGGTGTATACTTAGACCAGTGAAAGCTGCTCGGGTGTGTTTGTGACCCCTTAGGATTTTAGAATAACCTAAATTATAAATTAGTTATTCAATTAAGAAATTAAATAAATTTAATATAAATAAATTAATATTAATTAATCCGTAAGAAATTATGGTATGGCTCCTTCATTAAAATCGCTCAACATGAACCCTAGGATAGTATGGAAGTGGCAGACTTCGCAAAACTTATAAATCTACAAGTACTAGGAAAGTACCATTAGTCAACTTAAGTTATAGGACCAATTGCAAGTTTTATAATTTCTGGAAATCATTTTCACGCAAAACTCTACATACTAGTTTTGGGGCATGATCTAACCATACACGTCGAATTTCAGCTCTCTGATCATCCTACAAATGGCCTAACCAGAAATCGAGCCATAAGTGGGCCATCTGATCTCGGAACTACCTCATTTTTTGTGTCACACCTCAAGATTGGGTGGCCGGACTGATGGTCGAAGTGGATTCAGTATATACATCATGGTGGGACCCACGTGCACAATGTGCACGTTGGACGCCCGGTCAACACGCGTTGACCGCGTGCGTTGCAAGACGCGTAGCATCTTCTTCTTCTTTCTTTGTTCTTCCGTCCGCAGCGGCAGCGAACGGCGCTGTCGGCCTGCGTTATCCACGCCATCCATTGTTGGACCATCACGGGTGGACCCCACGTTGGGACAGCTTGCAGAGGCCTTCGTGCAACGCACGTCATCATAAAAAAAAAAAAAAAAAAAAAACAGTGGACGCGTTTTCTCCAGACGCTGTTACAACGTCCGTTGCACAGCGTCCGCCTGAGCCAGCTGGCGATGCACGCCGTCCATCTGTGGACCCCACGTCCGAAATCTAAGCCGTCCATCTGATGCACTACTCGCCCGAACCTAGGAGGATGGTGGTCTTCTCGTCTTCGAGTGAGTGTACGGTCCACCCCAACCTTCCGAACTCGACCATAGGATTCAAGATCGGCCAAAATCTTCGGATCTGCCATGCATGGATGGGCCAGATCTTTTCCTGACCTCCGTGTGGAGCCCACCTAGATTTCCAACGGATTATTTACGCAAAGAAATTCGGAACTTGGTCGGTTTCCTATTCCAACTCAAACTAAAATCTCCTCCCTACGCACAATCTACCCCACCACGGTAAGCTATAAAACCTCTCAGGCCTGTTATTCTCATTCAGAAAACTCAAGGGAAAGAGAGAGAGAGAGAGAAGCTGCGAGAGAGAGACTGAGAGAGGGGTGTGCGTGCGGCTGTCTCACTGTTGCTGCACTGCACCTCTGCTGGTTATTCCTCCAGCAAAAGGTAGAGGAAGAAAAGAAGGAAAAGAGGAAGAAAAGAAGGAGAAAAGAAAAGAAAAGAAAGAAGAAGAAGAAGGAAAAGAGGAAGAAAAGAAGAAGAAAAGAAAAGAAGAGAAAAAGAAGAAGAAAGGAAAAGAGGAAGAAAAGAAGAAGAAAAGAAAAGAAGAGAAAAAGAAGAAGAAAGGAAAAGAAAAGAAAAGAAGAAGAAAGAAGGAAGAAGAAAAAAAAAAAGAGAAAGAGAGAAGAGAGAAGGACCTTCCTTTCTAGACATCCAAATCGAGTTGACTCGCTGAGCGACTCGCTGAGCCAACCCATATTCAGGTTTGGGCTTGTATAGAGCCTATCGTTCATCACAGGTGAGTGATTCATCTCATGTAACTTTCTCTGTTAATATCCTTTAGTGTTCTTCCTTATCTGCGTTCAATTTAAAAAGATTCTTCTTTAGTTAGGAATTTAAGTATACATTCTTTCGTACCATGGAATCCTAGGTAAGGGATCCGTCCATGTCCTATCTCTATATCCATAAAAGTTCATCGCCATTTATCCTGTTCTTATTTAATTAATCTTCTCAAGTTTTCGTTTCAATGCACATGTTAGAATTCTATGACAGTTCGATTTAGGATTAGTTACATATGACGTAAGCATCATGCAGTACTGGATACATGTAGTATTCTTAAAATTCCCCGTGACATCATTCTCAAACTTCCCGATAAACAACAACTTAGGGTTCGACAGTATACAATACATCACCCTTGAACAATGTTAGCCTGTCAACGCACTAGATCTTACGCAATGACCTTCCCAAATCCCTCGATCAACGATAACTAAAATTAGATAAAGAATTAACTATCTGAATGAAAATAACATATGCATGGTGTGATTGGAATTGAGTTGATATGCATTGTATGCTTGAAGAGTGCTTCCATAACTCATGACATGTGCATACATTTATACACTGCGACAGAACAGGAGCATGGTTGATTTGACTCCTGGCGTGCATGGTTGATTTGCCGCCTCGCTGTACCGGTTAGGTGAGCATGGTTGATTTGCGACAGGTTCCTAATGTTCAGTGGCAGCGAGTTCTGGTTGTTTCGCTTATTGAGCATGGTTGATTTGCTCGGTTGGATCAGTGGTGCATGGTTGATTTGCCCACTGGCGTGCATGGTTGATTTGTCGCCTCGTTGTACCGGTTAGGTGAGCATGGTTGATTTGCGACAGGTTCCTAATGTTCAGTGGCAACGAGTTCCTAGACGTTTATTGCTCTCGCACCTATCATAACATACATGACATCATGATCATTATGTGACATTTATAATAAATCATAAAGTATATCAATCATAACCTTATCCTTGTATATTTCATACAATTCTATCCGTTGATGATTAATCTCCTATCTCTTATTAACTGGAATATTACCTGTGATGGAAATGACCTCACTGGGCTTTTAGTTCACCAAAATCACCACAGTTCTTGCAGGTTCACAGGAAGAAAAAGACATAGACGGAGCAAAGTACTCAGAGGGTCACATATCACATGAGCGTCGAATGTAATCGATTTGTTTTAGTTTTGTAAAATTCAATGTAATAAGACATTAGTGGAAAAGAAATTTTATATTTGGGAATTTATTTTAGATATATAATGTGTGGGATGGAATCTCAAGGAATCTATGCTCGAATTTTCAATTCACACCCTAGAACTCGGGCTTCGGGTTGTTGTACTCGGATTCCGAATTTCAGGGCGTGACATCACCTGTGCATATTATAAACCCAAGCTCACTAGAAAAGCTCTTGTCCCAGGCATTTTCCTTGTTCACCACCATCTAGCTTTCTTCCAGCTATTTGAGATTGCCTTCGATGTTTTCCTTGTTCTTCTGGAAAAAGGAAAAAGAAAAGAAAAGAAAGAGGATTTAATCAGTTAGTTGAAAGTTCTGAACATTTTGAAGAAATCAGTGGAGAAATTACTCTCTCAAGTTCCCAAGAACTATGGGAACTGCTTGTAGAACACTGAAGTTTGCCCATTCGAATAACTTTAAATGATCAATTTCATGTTCCAGGTAAAGATACACTCAATTCTTCTACCAGCTGAAGCTCTCATGCTATTTAGGATAAGAGAACATCAAAGGACCTCTTTTTTTCTTCTCCTCTAATTTGTAAAGGATTTTGGTGTTTTAAGCTGTGTATCTCTTGAATTCTTTAGAACTTTCGTCTTCTCTTGTGGGCCATCACTTAAAAGTTGAGCAATTTGTTACTTGTTCACATTCTAAGCAGTTTTTTTTTTTTTTACTTAAAGAATGTATGTGGTACTGGTACCCATCTACGAGATCTAGATCGTTCTTCTGATGGCCATACTGTGGAGACTCCATAGCCTGAAAATCATGCAATTCAGATGGGTGGTTTGTCCAATGGATGGGTTACAAATGGAAGGTTAAATGAAAATATGAGCTGCAGTCCACATCCACTAGGAAAAGGCTCACCAATTAGACAGGATTTGGCTATCATGCCATTTTGGTCTGTCTAGACAATGATGGACCCTGCAGAATTAACCATTTAGATCTCTTACATGAATGTCTTGTGTATGGCTGTAGAGTTAGGGCCACCGTATGTTGCGAGGCAAAGGTAGCCCGTATTTCTACTGTTTTTTCTTGTTAGAAGGTGAGGAAGGATTAAAAGAAATGTGTACCTTGTTCAGGAATCAATAATGTGCAACTCAAGAAACTGTACTCTTTTTTTTTTTTTTTTTCAGAATAGTTTTGGCACCATTGACGAGGCAGAGGTCTTATGGAAATGTCCCTCAACCACATGCCATCTTGTATTACTCTCAAAGAACCACCAAAGGGGGCCTTTTAATAGCTGAAGCTACTGTGATATCTGAAACAGCTCGAGGGTAAAACTTGAAGTTGCAACTCATCTTTTTTTTTTTTTTCTTCCCGTCTTTGTTTTTAATTTGCTTAGAGACAATGATCTTGTATATATACCATTTCACCAGATTCTGTACATAAACCACATCTAACATCTGACTAATGCACGTACATGTCAATTAATGGATGGCCCCGAAAATCTCATCAGTTCCATATCCAAGCCATCTGATCAATGGATTCATTTTGTCGGTTGCCACCCTTAACTTCTGATGGTGCTCCAAAAGCATGCTATGATCAGAGTGAGCATCTAAGTGGTTTCATTTAGGCTTTGTCATCAAATAGGTGGTCTGTTGATTGCATGATCTAGATTCATTAATATGGGCACTGGGCGGACAGTGGGGATGGTTTACATATGGAGGTTCATGCATGTTTTATGCTTTACAGAGGAATAACCAAGTCTGTGTTTGGATGCGCCATTGGATTGAATTGCCTTAATTAGTAGAATAATGTGGAAATAGCCAAATTATAGTTGCACCCCTTATCATTCATATAAAAGGACTAGGCTCCAATCTGCAATCACTTTACTTTTAATTAATAATTAGGACTTGAAAGGAATGTACCACAATTATTTTTGAGAGAGAATTACTAAAAAAATACCGTTACATTTCCTCATGATTAAACTTAGTGTTCACAATTCGACGCATGTGGAAGTGTTGAATCATGATGCATTGGAACTAGAAAATCATCCTAAGCTGCAATTTTGGTCAAGTGGGCACATTGTTCATTGATTTTATGGGATCCATTGCAAATGGGAGATGAGCCAAAGCTCTGCAGAGTAGATTGGAGGATACTAGTCATTGAACCATTGGCTACTTTCTGAACGGTAGCTGTATTTTTTCTTAACCTTCTATTTGTAGGCCATCATCAAAACTATAGGGAACATCTAATCTGGCAGATTTTTGAGGAATCCCCAATAACAGTATTGACCGTAAGATAATGGTTTGGATGACTGAAACATGGCTCCCATTAAATATATAATGGTGAATTAGGTCTCTATTGACATTTTGATGCACTGAGACTTTATAGTTCCTCCCGAACTTGTGCATCCAAATGCAACAAAGTTTTGTTTTTCTGGATGCAGATCACACCACCTCCAGTGGTGGTGTGTCGATGTGTTGGGTGTTGTGGGGCCCAACATGATGTATGTGTTTTATATCCACGCCTTCGATCCTTTTTCCAGCTCATTTTAGGGCATGAACCCAAAAATGAAGCAGATCCGAAGCTCAAGTGGACCACACCACAAGAAACAGTGGCAATAATGACACCCATGGCTGAAACCTTTCTAGGTGCCTGCCGTAATATTTTTTGTCATGCAGCTTGTTGATAACTTCACTCAGACCTGGATGAAGTTATCAACCATGGTCCATGGGTGTCATTATCGCCACTGTTTCTTGTGGTGTGATCCACTTGAGCTTCAGATCTGCTTCATTTTTGGGTTCATGCCTAAAATGAGCTGGAAAAAGGATGGACGGCGTGGATATAAAACCCATACATAAGATTGGGCCCAACACATCAACACACCACCGCTTGGGGTGGTGTTGGCAACACCACCTAATCTGCGTCCTGTTTTTCTGATGTCTATGTATTTTTCTTCCCCATCTTGAAGGTACCCCGAGACACCTGGAATTTGGACAAAAGAGCAGGTGGAAGCCTGGAAACCTATTGTGGATGCTGTTCATGAGAAGGGTGGCATTTTCTTTTGCCAACTTTGGCATGTGGGGAGGGTTTCTAATTATGGTATGTTTGAGTTCTTTTAACTTCTTTATCATCTTCTTTTCCTTTAATTCCATGGCATATAACCCGAAACTAGCCAAAGCATTACTTCAAAAAGTGTGCCTATGCATGTTTGTATTTTTGTCAATGAATGTAGGAAAAGACATGGCTTAATGGGCTTTTCATTGTGTTTGTGCCATTAGTTGATGTAGGGAGATGATTAGAGCTGCAACTTGGGTTTAGGTCCAACCCGAACCCGATTGACCCGGGTCAGGTTTCCAGGGTCTTTGGGTTGGGGAATTTACACAACCCAATATGGGGGAATTTACACAATCCAATATGGGGAATTTACACAAGAGAATACATTAATATGCTGCCTAAAAGATCCTGGTGATATTACACAATACTATGTACTTAATGCATCTTTATCTCTACAAGGTCAGGCCAGGTTGGGTCAGTTTATGGTTAATGTTAAGCCTTGAATTGTGCATATTTATCCCCAATTCCATGCTTTAATTACATAAAACAATGAGCTTAAAGACCGACTTTAATGTGTTTTTGTGATTATTGGAGCAAATGAGAGATGTGAATGAAAGGAGCTCAATAAGGAATTGATGGACAATAAGCAATGGACCACCACGTGAACGGTATGGATTTGAGGCATGACTAGCTGTTAAAATAAAGGAAAGAAAAAAAAAGAAGAAGAAGGAAACAAAGGTGCTGCATGGTTTTTGAGTTTGAAATAGGAAAGAAAAGAAAATTAAAAACAAGGTTGGTGTTTTGAGTTTCAAAGAAAATAAGAAATAGGCTTGTTTCCATTTTGGGTTTCAACCAGAATAAGAAACAGACAGCCCAATCCCCTTTTTCACCTTCTGGCCCAACTTTCAGGGCCTATCTTGATGATTTTTGCAAATGTAGTCCATCTATGTCGAAGAGTAGTTTGACACGAAAAAACCCAAATAGTTTCGTGTCGATTTGAGCTACGGATTGACCGTGGCGGCCAAAACAATACGAACTGTCCAGAAGTTTCCTGCTTTCTGCTGACTCAACTCTGGGATTGTTCAGGTGGCCCACCAATACTGATATGAAGAATCTAAGCCGACCATCTTGTAGAGAACATTAATATTTGCAAAACCACAAATTTTCATGTCAAACGGATGTATGGTTTAATCGTACCAGTTGAAAGAAGATGGACAGTCCTGAAAGATTCCAACTGCACAGTGTCTAAAAAATGCCCTAAATGTTTTGATTTTTGGGCAACATTTTGGAATAGTTTTTGACAATCTAAACCATCTATTATGTAGAGGATGGAGTTTTCTACCAATGTTCAAAATTTGAGACCAATCCGACCTCTGTACAATCCGTACCATCCGAATTGCACAAATTGGAGAGGTGGTCACTGTTCTAATTCGTGGGCCCACCCAAAAGATAAATTTGGAAATCTAAATCATCCATGAAGAATTCCAAATTTTAGGGAAGTTACAAATCAAATTTCAAGGCAATCCGACCGTTGGGTAACCCGTGCCAAGCGAAACAAAATTTGTTATGTTGTTGTCCTCCTATCTATCATTATAAATATGAGAGCTCATTTCTCTTCCAGGTGTTAAGGACGTGGGAAGCAAGGAGATCAATACCAAGGAGGCTTCCAAACCTCTTTTTTTTCTAGTTTTTTTTCCTCTTTTAGTTCTAATTTTTCATGTTTTTCTTAGGCTAACTCCCAACTAGAGCTGAGAGGTGATACTTTTAGTTTATTAGTGATGTTCTAGTTCTTTTGATTTGAATTTTGGTTTCACGATGAACATGGTTTGATTCTAGTTTAAATGAAGTTCTAGTTCTAGTTCTTCTTTGATCTATTGATGAATCCGGGCTCATTGGATTCTTAGAAGTTCTAAATCTAGTTTACTTATTTGTTTTGTATTGTTTAGACCTATAAAGTTTATTAATCTACCATAGACTACGGGCATGGTAGATTCTTTGAATTCCCTGTGCCCTTAAACATGGTTCTTAATGTGGGAACTATTTCAAACCGAAGTTCTAATCTTTTCTATGAATCTGAGTTGGATATTTTTCTTATTGATATTGGTTTGATTGGAGTTCAAATCATGGTTCTAATTAAGTCTAGCGATAGGATTTGAAGAAGACCATGATTATGATCTTACTAGTTTTGTTAAAGGATTGGCCTATACAATTGAGTACACCTAACGCCTAAGCCTTTTTAAGGGAACTATATCAATGAACAATCTATCTATCTTAGATATGATATTATGATTTAACCGCTTTATATTCTGGTTGGATAAGATGTAACTCTAATTCTAGTTGAGTAGCTAATCGAATCATGTGAATTAGACATTGTTAATGACTAAAAATGGATTCTTGATGCTCTAGTGTTTATTTTTCATTAGTTTTCCTTTAAATTTGAATTCAAATATCCTTAATCCAATTGCAATTTAGTTTAATTAGTTAGTTGTAGATCCTAGATAGCCTTAGAGTGTTTAAACCTAAATTCCTTCCCCGTGGATCGACCTCGGTCTCACCGAGATTATTACTATATCGCGATCCTGCACTTGGGGTTGTAAACAATTGAGTACAGAGGAATTCAGGTTGGGTTCAGGTTGGAATTCTGGTTGGGTTGCAGGTCAAGTCCTCTTGAGGTCTTGTCAGGCTCGGGTTGATCCTCAATCCAATCCAACCTGCCCAATTTGCACTCCTAGAAATGATATTCAAAGACCTACTGCACCTAGAAAGTATGTAGCAGATGTCCATTGGCCATTAAATGGATCCTTCATGGGTGGGTTTACTTTTTTTTCTTTTGAATGGTCCTTCATGGGTCTACTGTAAAGCACTAATCAGCGCATTGAGCGCTGGAACCCTTTCGTTTGGCTTCAACCGGTGGAAGTGCTTCTACTTTTTATTTCTCGTCTTCTTGCTACTTGGTCATTGAGTAGATGCTTTTTTTTTTTTTTTTGTTTATTATGAATGTGGAGGCCTCCTCCATGTCGTTTGTCTCTGAAATAATTTTATCTAATTCCTATTTACAGGATTTCAGCCCAACGGGCAAGCTCCCATCTCCTGTACCGACAAGCCACTGACACCTCAGCTTCGTTCCAATGGTATCGATGTAGCAGAGTTTTCACCTCCACGGCGGTTAAGGACAGATGAAATTCCTCAAGTCGTCCACGACTTTAGAGTTGCTGCTAGGAATGCCATAGAGGCAGGTAAGAGGTTCATTCCATTGACAGTGCTAGGAGAATTTCAACATTCCACATTCAGTTTCTGTTTGCAGTCACAATGAAAAAGTTTATGAAGGATCTGTACAGTCTTGTTAAATTGAGGAGTTATGGCATGTTCAATCCAGTGGATGGGCCAGAGCTCTATAATCATGCAAAACAAACTTTTGTGTGATTGGTGCAAGCAAACGGGCCATTAAAAACAAATTTGGCTGGCCGTTTGCATTCAATGGATCAAAGTCCACATCATGCCCCGGTCATCATCCAGTTGTTATACAATGTTTGCATCATGGCCCATCAACATAGATATCAGATGAACAGTCTGCCTTGCCAGACCATTTTGGCTACTTGTTTTTGCTTCATCTTAATTGCATTTCGTCTGATCTTTAACATCTTGTAGTTTCCTTTACATGAGCAGCATAGTAATGTGACTGCAGGGTGCAGAGACTGTTCTAAACGTCAGAAAATAAGCTTCCATCCCTTTCGGGGTGGCTAAAATTTGGACCATGTAAGTCTGGCAATGTGTCATGTCGGCCTGCTTGCTTTCTTCTTAGCCAGGTCGGTCTGCACTTATCTGGTTGGGAGTTGGGAACGGGCCTGAAAATGTGGCCTGTTAGGTAAACAGGTTGGGCTCAGGTGGATCCCATCTGATCTCTTATAAGAAGCTTATAAATAATTATACAGGGGTTTAATGTCCAAACCTGCTTTATCAGTACCATTCAGCTCAAAATGAGGGGTCTGCTAAGGTAAATGGGTTGCCCTGATTGCACCTTGCACCCAGTGATTTGTTTGTGGTTTTGGCCATGGGTTTAAATTCTAGACCTGTTCAGTAAATAGGTTAAGTTCAGGTCACGGTTTACTGGTTGCAGTTCGGGTCACAGTTTACTTGCTCCATTCGGTAAATGGGTTGAGCCCAGGCTGTTCCTGACGGAATCCTAACCCAAACCTGACCTCCACCTTTGCCACAACTCATCCATCAGTTATCCCAGAGTTGTAAGATGTGCCCACATGAGTCTGAATCTTGTCAACATTCTGAGTTCTCTGGATGCATACAGGTTTTGATGGAGTTGAGATACACGGGGCCCATGGCTATCTAATTGATCAATTCCTGAAAGACCAAGTTAATGACAGAACCGACGAGTATGGTGGAAGCTTAGAGAATCGTTGCCGCTTTGCTCTGGAAGTAGTCCAGGCCATCGTCGATGAGATCGGAGCTGATAGAGTTGGCATCAGGCTCTCCCCCTTTGCCAATTATATGAAGTCGGGGGACTCAAACCCAGAAGCCCTTGGCCTTTACATTACTGAATCACTAAACAAGTACGGAATCATCTATTGCCACGTGGTCGAGCCAAGGATGGTCACAGTAGGTGAGAAGTTTGAAACTCCCCACAGTCTCCTACCCATGAGAAAGGCTTTCAAGGGGACTTTCATCACAGCCGGAGGCTATGACAGAGAAGAAGGGAACAAAGCAATTGCTAGTGGTTACACAGACCTAGTTGCTTATGGCCGCTTGTTCTTGGCTAATCCTGATCTGCCTAGGAGATTTGAGCTTAATGCTCCTCTTAACAAGTATGACAGAAAGACTTTCTATACACCTGATCCAGTTGAGGGGTACACTGACTACCCTTTTCTTGAATCTACCACCTAGATTTTCCTTTATGCGAGATAAAGGAGAGCTGCATTATCGTTTCCCGACAATTATTCCAGAAGATAGGATTAAAGCAAGTTGTGTTTTAGATGATATGATATTTGAGATTGTTTGTAGAACTGTTTCTGTGATACTGTATTGAGATTGTAATATAGTTTCTGTGAACTCATCTTGTAATACTTTGCATTTGCCTATATGATTCATGTTACATGCAACAATGAAATCCTTAGTGGTTTTGTGGTGTAGATGATCTCTTTGATTATATTTGCTAATGAAGATGTGGATCCAAGGCCGTCCATTGCAAAGGATATTTTTATTTCTTCAATTAACCTTTATTAGAGGTTGGTTTCATTCGGATGTTGGTGACCGACAATCCCAAATGGGTAAAACAGAAAGGGTACTTGGCACGTTCCGGAAATATCCAATGGACTTGATCAACAGATCTAGAACCCAACAAACCAGATGCTGGCTGATGATCATCTAGACTCTCCGAATGCATCTTTTTGTTTGAGTTGTCTCTAGCTGACCCAAGAAGCATCGGAAATCCAAGCGGGTCAAGTAAAAAGGGTCCCTAGCGCCTCCCAAAAACCAACAGACCCAATTGGCAGATTTGGAACCTGACAAACCACATCCTGGCTGATTGTCCAGACCATCCACAAACCCAGATCGTGCCTTATTTCAATAAAATCGTCTTTGTGTGACTCGATAAGCATAAAAAAACTAAACTAGTCAAATAAAAAGGGTTCTCGATAGCTCCCAGAAACAACCAATGGACCCAATCGACACATCCCAAATTCAACAGAACAGACCTATGTGGGCACCATACATCGAGACACTGGATGCAAAAAAAAAGGATAAAACAAAGCGTAGTTCACTGGGTGACCGACATCCCACCTGGCACACTTTTAATTTTTAAAATTGTTCACTTACCTGTTGTTTTGCGGAACAGAAAGGTATCCAGTTGACATCAATCTCAGTCACCCACTGACCAATGATGGAAGGTCTATATAAGGCGTGCGGTACCTGCCATTTAGGACATTGCGAAAGGTCTATATAAGGTGTGCGGTACCTGCCATTTAGGACATTCCAAAAGCTCCAGTGACATTACATTTGTTACAGAGATGGATAGGTCTGATAGACAGAGGGAGTGAGCTTTTTAAGGTTCCTGGAGTGTCTGAAAATTCCTGATAGCCACGACAGGCTGCCCAACCTAGTGAAGCACAATAGCCAGCGGAAGAAGCTGCTGAAGTCTAGAGTAGGGTTGGGATTAGGGTTATTCGACCATCCCTTTTTTTTACCGAGAAATAGTGTATGATCTCTCCCTTTCTTTCTAACATCTCAAATCATCCCAATTGTATCTACAACGCTTACTTTCCTTTTACTTTTATTCTTTCCTATCTAATTTTATTCTATTGCTTGCCCTGAGCTAAGTAAAGCCAAGTTTCTCTCTTTTTATTTTATTGCTGGTCTGAGGCCTTTTGCTTTGCGAAGCAAGGCTGGATTTGCTTTTCATTTTATTTTCCTATCTTAAGCCATTCGTTCTATGAAGCAAAGCTAGATCACTCTTTCTTATCACTTAGCCATATCTTATGGGTGTTTTGAAGTAAGGTCAAATGTAATGGCGTGAAAATTCTACCAAATCCTCAAAAAATAATAAAATCCTATGAAAGTAAAGACCACATGACGTATGAGGTGGAAGGAGTGCCCAACCTCTTTCTATTTCATCATCAAGGCCCTCAATTAGAATTTATGGTCGTAGACTAACTATAGAAGTTACCTGTGTTAGAGTGTCTTACAATTTTCTTACCCTCAACCGTAGATTCCAAGCTTCATTTAGCTAGTGGTGACTTCAAATAATATGCTTATCATATCTGAGTTAATAGCACACCCAATCTACATAACTGAAAGAAGGAAGTGGGCACGCGCTCCACAGCGTTCACAACCTCAAAACAGCACTGATTGAGAGGCGGCTCAATGCTTTGATACCATGTGAAAGTCCCTTCAATACTTATTCAACTCTATACAAGTCCTTTTCAACACACTTGGTCCACAGGTTGGATGGTATATAGATGCCACATTGTCATACAGAGGTTTGAAGAAGAAGAAGAAGGAAAGATAGAGAGGGCGTTGCTAACATGCAAACCCTAATCACCATTTTTAAATTAGCCTAAACCATGTGAGAACCGTGTAAGAGTATTGGGCTACACTAGGTGGACCCAATACTCGTTTACATCTTATTCAACTCCCTTCAACTATTCAACTCTATGCAAGAATGTCCTTTCCAACGCACTTGGTGCACATGTTGGATGGCATATACACGCTACAATCTGGCCCAACTGCAAAGTGTGCCTCAAAAAGGAAATTAACAAGTGGAAAGGAAAAACTTTCATATTATTGTAAAGTGCGGTTTACTGATGATGATTAATGTGTACCATTTATATTTGCTTAAAGCATAATTCGACTGATTTGAATGTGTAGTTCGCAGTTCAATACTATCCCAAATTTCTGAATTCATCCGGGGGCATTTGATTTTATTATCTTGGTAAGACCATAAGACCTCATTGAGGGGGTCGCAGTTCAATACCATAAGACCTCATTGAGGGGGCATTTGGATCCTAAGTTACTTAACCTACTTATGCCTCAAGTAGCTTATCTTGATTTCTACTTATTAAACTGAAGTGATTAAGTAACTTTAAATAAAAAAGTTACTTATTATTGATCATAAATCAAACTTACTTATCTACTGCTATAAGTAGAAAAAGTAACTTATTTGGTGGTATCCAAACAGGCCCTTAATTAGCATTTTCATTTGTCCATACTTTGCCTATGCGTCACTAAGGCGTTCTAACTCAACCTGGCCAGATCTTGTTTGTATGGCCAATGTTCCAACTTCAACAAACAAATGGCCATTATCAGGGGTCAGTGTTTAATCATACTTTCGGACAATGATCAATCTACAATGGGCCCACATCTGTACAAAATTTAAGAGCATTTTCTGCCATGGATTTACTCTATTATCTGCATCGTGGCCGGCCTGGATGGAAATCGGTCCAGGCAGGGGCTCTGTGGGACCCACCACAATGTATTGGTTTTATCCACACTGTTTATCCATTTTCCAGATGATTTTAGGATGGTAGGCATAAAACGAGGCATATCCAAGGCTCAAGTGGACCACACCACAGGAAGCAGCAGTGGTAATAACGCCCACCATTGAAACCTTCCTACGGCCCAAAATGCTTTTTTCATTATTTGGATTGATGGACAATTATTGGATGGTAAAAAATGAAAGATATCCAACGGTCAGATATCAACAGACAAGCATTCACAAAGAGAGGTTAAGATTGCTTAACGAATCTGATTTGGAACTTTACCAAGAACTGTGAGTTCTAGGGCTGTAAATGGTCAGGTAGTGGGTGGGTTTAGCCAAAACCAGACCTGCCCATTTACTAAATGGGTCTCGGCCTAAATTTTAGACCCAGACCAGGGTCCGGCCTGAGTCAACATCATCAGACCCATCTGGTTAAGGGAGGTCCCCCCATACCCATTTATAAATGGGTCTGCTCTAATGGGTCTGGGTCTGGGTCTGGATCTATTATGCAAGCATTTTTACTAGGTTTAAAATCGGGTTTGGACAGGTCCGGACCTACATAGGTACCTTGCAACATAAACCAAACCTGCTGATTTACTAAATGGGTTTGGATCGGTCAGGTCGGGCCTAATATAAAGGAAACTAGATCCAGACCCTTTTAGCAATTGGGTCTGTTCTTGGACCCAGATCTGTACCATTTAACAAATGAGTTGGGTTTGGGTCAGGTCTAAATGTGTTGGGTTTGGGTACCCCATTTGAGCAGCTGACCCATTTACAGCCCCCTTGAGTTCCACAATTTTTTACTCGGTTTAACTTGTGTTAACTTATGTGAAGAGTTCAATTTCGGAGCGCCTGCGTATCAAGCATCAAGCGCGCAGCCTAAGCATCTAATAACTGCCCCAAAAAGAAAAAAAGAAAAGAAGAGAAGAATAAGAAGAAGAAGACATTCCCTGGAAATCAGATTTCGGATTGCGTACTGAGTTACTAATAGACCATTAAAACCTTTTATAGGCCACAAAAGTTTTGGATCAAGCTGATATTTGTTTTTTTTACTTTCCTACACATCTGTGTGACCTCATCAACAGATTAGATGGTCAGTAAAAATTACCGTGGGCGCTAGGAATGTTTAATAGTGGTCATCCAATGACCATGGTTTCTGTGGTATGATCCCTTGAAATTTGTATCTCATTCAGTTTTGAGACCATATTCTAAAATAAGTTAGAAAAAGAGATGAACGGCATGGATCCAAAAAATTAAGAAAATCTGATTTTTAGGTAGGCTACGCCACAAGAAACAGTGGTGATTGATCACCCAACATTAAAAACTTTTGTGGGCCCACAATAAGCAGATCCATAATGTTAATTGCCATCCAACCCATTTGATAAAGTCAAACGGACCTGAATGAAGCTCAACTGCAGATATCAACTTACTTTTGTGCAAGCTGCAAAAGGATGTTAATGTTCATTCGCTACTTTTTTCAGTGGTGTGGTCCACTAGATATTTAGATCTGTTTTAAGTTTTGATACAACGACGTCCTAAAATAAGCTGAAGAAATAGATAGGCCGGCGTGTATATGCAAGAAATTCATCAAGGTGGGCCCCACATGATAAGGGTAACACCTACTACGCACCAAGATGACGGTTGCGTACGATACCATCTTCCCCCTTGTAAAAGATTGAGCTCACAGTGTGCAGCGAGCTTCAGTGCAGCCTCGTCATTTTTTCATTCAGAATGATCTCAGAACCGAGCATGGTATGCTGGACCTGGCGCAAAATGCAGGCCAGTCTACTTATGAGGGACGCCAGCTTTATACATTGCAAGTGGACTGCTAGCGAGTATGGAAGATTTTCAAACAATCTCCCTTAGGGCGTTTGGCACATGAAATTAGATAGGATTAGGTGGGATGGAATTGCATTTGCTTGGTGCAAATTTCATATGATGTTTGGGGACTATGGCGGGCTTGGGATTAGGTGTAAGCCCCACATTGATGCATGTGTTTTATCCATGCCGTCCATCTATATATGCCCTTTACACGTGACACTATGGTTAAATACATATACAAGAGATTGGCATCCGTTGTGAGTTTGGTCCGTTGATTACAATTTCATGGTCCACCAAACATGATTTTGCTTAATCCAATGTTTTTCCATAGTAAGAATTTGATCCCAAACATGGGAATGGACGGTGAAAATACCATTGTATTTCTAGACATGTAATCATTGTGCAATAAATGACGTTAATCCCACCTAATACTATTCCATCCCTTCTAATACCATGCACCAAACACCCTCATTAGATGCACGGCCGATATTACCGTACCTTGGGCTCCTTGGTGCAAGATGTTGCAGCAGGATTCAGGACACTCCTCAGGTTCTGCCACATGGATGGCTATGAGTTAGTAGGAATCATGATGGATTTGTGGCTGCATTTACCCTTGCGTTTTGTATCAGTCTCATTAGTGGGTTCTTGTCCTAAAGCCTCGTTCACATCCTATGAGGGGTGCGTTTGGTGCATGGCATTACATGAGATTAGGTGGGATGGAATTGCATTTGGTACCATGCAAATTCCATCCATCATTTGGGTAGGATGGGAGGGTTGGGATTAGGTGGGATGGAAATGCATTTGGTCTCATGCAGAGTTTTCATGAATTTTGAAATCCATTACACATGTGGGCCCACATTGATGCATGTGTTTTTTTCCATCTAGTCCATCCATACATGCCCTTTACACATGATATTATGGTTATATGCATATACAAGTGACTGACATCCAATTTGAATTTGGTTCCTTGATCATAATTCCATGGTCCACCAAACGGGATTTTCTTAATCCAATGTTTTTCCTATAGCAAAAATTTGATCTCAAACATGGCATTGGATGGTGAAAATACCATGGTATTACCAAACATGTAATCGTTGTGCAATAAATGATGTTAATACCATATAATACCATTCCATCCCTTCTAATATCATGGACCAGATACCCCCTGAAGGGTTTGAATAGCATATAAACATCATGGTGGACTGGAAAGGTTTGAATGGTAGCATTTCCATCTTACTGTTTTCTCTCATGTGGCCTACTTGAATTTTCCATCTATCCCATTTTCAAGCTATTGTTCTAAAATGAGTTGACAGAATAGATGGATAAGATGGATGTCTCATAAAGATCATGGTGATCCCCCACATAGAATTACAGCTAGTAGCCCATCATGATGTATATGTTTATCCAGTCTGTCCGTTTTCCATCTAACATAGGCCAACCACATGAGACCAAGAATGAGGCAGATCCAACACCGAGGTTAAAATGCACCAAATGCAACTGTCATCTCTGGCAGCTGGCCTGAGCGTCGGATCTACCTCATTCTTAATCTATTGCCTTAAAATGACCTTAAAAAAGGAATAGATGAAGTAGATAAACATATACATCACAGTAGGCCCCTCCACAGCTCCGTTTGGACACGATCCACGTCTCCTGTTGGCAAGGGACAGCGAACTTGTGCCCTTTCAATTTTGTCCACTAAATCCATTGCTGCATAATTTATATGGAAGCGGATTGCGTACTGAGTAACTCCGCACGCTAGCGTGCGGAGTAAACTCTGTGGGGTCCACAGTGATTTACGTATTTTATCCACTCCGTCCATCCACCTTAAAAGAACATTTTACGTATGGTGCCAAAAAAATTAAGCATATCAAAATATAAAGTGGACCACACCACAAGAAATGTGTGAACTGAATGTCTACCATTGAAAAATTCTTGGAGGACACAGAAGTTTTGGATCAAGCTGATATTTGTGTTTTCCCTTCATCCATATCCATGTAATCTTATGAACAGGTTGGATGACAAATAAACATCACTGTAGGGCCTGGGAAGGTTTCAACAGTGGAAATCATTATTCCCACTGTTCCCGTGACATGGTCCACTTGAGATTTGGATATGCTTAAATTTTGGGCTCAACCACTAAAATGAGCTGGAAAAACATATGGACGGAATAGATAGAGCACATACATTCTAGGTGGGGCACAACTGAGTTTACTCCGCACGATAAGAGCGTGCGGAGTTACTCCGCACGCAATCCGATTCCAATTTATATCCCTTGTGACATGTGCAACCTGTAAGCAATTTTTAAGGCCGGTGTATAGGCATTTTAAAATGGGAGAAGTAACGTCAATGATTACGTAATTATTAAAGTGTACAATAATATATATATATATATATATATATATATTTTGTTTAATTAATCCTGTAATAAAGAAATTCTCCACATATTTTATTGAAAAGGGAAATTTTCTTATAAAAGTAGTACAAGACTAAAATATAATAGGGCAGCCCCTTTTTAGACGCGGATTAGCTACCGACGAGTTCACTGCTTATCTCATTACTGAAGCGGGGGTCGCTAAGTTCCCCTCCATGATGTATTTGTTGTATCCACACCGTCCATCCATTTGGAGAAAATATTTTAGGGCATTAGCCAAAGAATAAAACAGATCCAAATCTCAAGTAGACCCATCCTAGAAAACAGTGGGGATTGAATGCCTACCATTAAAAACTTCCTATGGACCACAAAAGTTTTCAATCAAGCTGATATTTGTGTTTTCCCTTCTTCCTGTGTGAACTTATGAACTGGTTAGATCTGAAATAAATATCATGGTGGGTCCTAGGAAGGTTTAAACGGTGGGTGTCAATGTCCCCACTGTTTTTTATAATGGGTCCACTTGAGCTTTGGATCTGCTTCATTCTTTGTCTCATGCTTTAAAATGATCTTTCCAAATAGATGCTTTAAAATGATCTTTCCAAATAGATGGACGGTGGGGATACAATACATACATCATGGTGGGGCCTACAGAACTTGGTGACGTAACTTCAGAAGTGGATCTCGCTACTGAACCCGTCAGTAGCTAATCCAAGTCCCCCCTTTTTGGAACCGCGACACATATATGGTGGAGCCCAACAGATGAACGGCCCCGATCTCGCTCACATGCGGCGCTGACGGCAGGCATGACCTATCATAAGGCTATCCTCATGATGATAAAAAATACGGAGAAAAAGGCCTTCTTGTCTGCCTCCAGCGATTCGGGAAATGTGACATTCGCCGTGACGTTAGCCTACTTTAAGTAAATGGTACGTCACGGTCAAACCAGGAAGACTTCAACGGTTGGGGTCATTATAATAGCTGCTTCCTATGTTGTCATCCATATGTCCCTGGGATATGCCTATTTTTGGTCGTTAATATCATAATATTGCAAAATGGATGGACGGTGTGGATAAAAGCCATACATCACGGTGACCTTCAGAGGCCCAGCCTGTGCCCGGGGTCAATGCACAACCCACGTCCTCCCTTGACATCAGCGTGAGTTGGCTGCGACCCCGAACCAGCGGCCCGGGATGAAGGGTGCACCTCCACACATGCATTGAGGTGGACCACACTAGAGAAAACAATTTCATGTGGTGTGGTCCACGGAATGTTTTTAATGGCCAATAGCTATTGTTTTTGGTGACGTGGTTCACCCATAATTTGTATTTTCTTCATTTTTGACTCGACCCTTAAATAAGCAGGCAAAGTAGATTGATTATATGGATATGCATGCATCAAAGTGGGCCCTATGGTCAAGGTTGTTGGGTGCGTTTCACAAACCTTAGGATTTCGCCCCTCAAACTACTTGAATTATGAGATATGATAAAGTAATAAACTAAATCAAATCATCAACCACATGACGCAAGAGGTTTTTACGTGAAAAATCCTTCAAAATTTTTACGACGCAAGGATTTGTTAGGAGGTGGTGCTGGTGACGAAGGAGGTGCCGGATCTATCAGGGGGTGGTGCCAGATCTATCCGGGAGTGGTGCCAGAACAGGATGTGCAGCTGAAGATGGTTGAGCAGGGTTGGGTTGCTGGAGATCGGTATGGCTTTGATATCACGTAAACAAAGAAAAGACAAAAAAATGGAGAATCTTCTTTGGTTTATTGTATTTGAGACAACTCTAAAGAGTTGAATATATAGAGATGTACAATCATCTATACAAGGTAAATGATAAAAACAGAATCATTTATCTATACATGAAAATTAGGTATAAAAGGCATGTGGCCTGTCTAACATGGAAATTAGCCATACGAGGCATGTTTTCTGTCCAACATGATCACCCAACATTAAAGACGTTTGTGGGCCCACAATAAGCAGATCCATAATGTTAATTGCCATCCAATTCATTTGATAAAGTCAAACGGACCTAAATGAAGCTCAACTGTAGACATCAACTTACTTTTGTGCGACCTGCAAAAGGATTTTAATGGTCATTCGCTACTTTTTTCAATGGTGTGGTCCACCAAAGATTTAGATCTGGTTTAAGTTTTGCGACAACAACGTCCTAAAATAAGCTGAAGAAACAGATGGGCCGGCGTGTATATGCAAGAAATTTATCAACGTGGGCCTCACATGGTAAGGGTAACACCTACCACGCACCAAGATGACGGTTGCATACATTACCATCTTTCCCTGGTAAAAGATTGAGCTCAATGTGCACCGGGCTTCAGTGCAGCCTTATCGTTTTTTCACTCAAAATGACCTCAAAACCGAGCATGGTATGCTGGACCTGGCGCAAAATGCAGGCTGGTCTACTTACGAGGGACGCCAATTTTACACGTACATTGCAAGTCGACCACTAGCAAGTATGGAAGATTTTCAAACAATCTCCCACAGGGAGTTTGGCAATATTAGATGGGATTAGGTGAGATTGAATTACATTTGGTTCCGTGCAAAAGTCATATGATGTTTGGGAACTATGGGCGGCTTCCATGAAGGATTTCTGTGGGATTTCAAAACCCCGCACACATGTAGGCCCCACATTGATGCATGTGTTTCATCCATGCCGTCCATCCATATATGCCCTTTATACATGACACTATGGTTATATACATATACAAGTGACTGACATCCGTTGTAAATTTGGTATGTTGATTACAATTTCATGGTCCACCCAACTGGATTTGCTTAATCCAATGTTTTTCATATAACATTTCCATCTTACCGTTTTCTCTCATGTGGCCTACTTGAATTTCCCATCTATCTCATTTTCAAGCTAATGTTCTAACATGGGCTGGCGGAATAGATGGATAGGATGGATTTCTCATAAAGATCATGGTGATCCCCCACATAGAATTACAGCTCGAAGCCCACCATGATATATATGTTTATCCACTCTGTCCATTTTCCATCTAACATAAGCCAAGAATGAGGCAGATCCAACGCTGAGGTGAGAAATGCACCAAAGGCAACTGTCATCTCAGGCAGCTGACCTGAGCGTTGGATCTACCTCATTCTTAGTCTATTGCCTTAAAATGACCTTAAAAAAGGAATTGATGAAGTAGATAAACAGATACATCACAATAGGCCCCTCCACAGCTAGGTTTGGACGCCGCGTCTCCTGTTGGCAAGGGACACAGCCAACTAGTCAACTAGTGTCCTTTCAATTCTGTCCACTAAATCCATTGCTGCATAATTTATATCCCATGTGACATGTGCAACCTGTAAGCAATTTTTAGGGCCGGTGTAGAGGCATTTTAAAATGGGAGAAGTTGCGTCAATGATTACTAATTATTAAATTGTACAATATATATATATATATATATATATATATATATATATATATATATATATATATATATTTTGTTTAATTAATCCTGGAATAAAGAAATTTTCCATATATTTTATTGAAAAGGGAAATTTCCTTATAAAGGTAATACAAGGCTAAAATATAATAGAGCAGCCCCTTTTTGGACGCGGATTAGCTACCCACGAGTTCAATGCTTATATCACTACTGAAGCGAGGTCACCAAGTTCCCCTGCATATTGTATCCACACCGTCCATCCATTTGGAGAGATCATTTTAGGGCATTAGCCAAAGAATAAGACAGATCCAAATCTCAAGTAGACCCATCATAGAAAACAGTGGGGATTGAATGCCTACCATTAAAAACTTCCTACGGACCACAAAAGTTTTCAATCAAGCTGATATTTGTGTTTTCCCTTCTTCCATATCTGTGTGAACTTATGAACAGGTTAGATCTGAAATAAATATCATGGTGCGTCCTAAGAAGGTTTAAACGGTGGGTGTCAATGTCCCCACTGTTTTCTATAATGGGGTCCACTTGAGCTTTGGATCTGTTTCATTCTTTGTCTCATGCTCTAAAACGGTCTCTCCAAATGGATGGACGGAGGGGATACAACACATACATCATGGTGGGCCTACAGAACTTGGTGAAGTCACTTCAGTAGCCGATCTCGCTACTGAACCCGTCAGTAGCTAATCCGCATCCCCGGCTTTTGGAATCGCGACACATATATGGTGGAGCCCAACAGATGAACGGCCCAGATCTTGCTCACATGCGGCACCGAGGGCAGCCTCTTGTGGTGTTGTCCACTTGAGCTTTGGATATGGTTTAATCTTGAAATAATTCACTAAAATTAGCTGAAAAAACGGATGGACGGCGTGGATATTATAAACACATAACGGTGTGCCCCATGAAGTCCTTACATAACGTAGCACGGAATTCACCACGTAGTCCGCGTGACGTTCTTTCAAAGGTTCTTACTTCTTACTTACCTCCTTCGAAAGTGAAGACTGGAGAGTGGCATCTTTCGATGGGGAGCGCTTTTTTTTTTTTAAAAATATATTCCCAGGGAAGACGCAGGAGCATTGAACCATTTCAGAGTGGAAGAACAACCAAAGAAGAGAAAAGCTCCTTGTAAGAAAGAAGATGGCTGCAATCCCTCTCCTAACTCCTTACATGATGGGAAAATTCCTTCTTTCTCACAGGTCTCTTTCTAATCCAATTCCTGCATTTTCATTTCTTTCCATCCAAACCAACTTCATATTTTGGGTTGAATCTCTTCCTTTCTTTGAAATCTTTGGCGCTTCTCCTTTCGATCTCGTTGCAGGACTCTATGTTCTTCTTCTTCTTCTTCTTCTTTTTCAGTATATTTGTACTTATTATATAGCTTGAATTTCGTAGAATGGTTGTTTGTATTTCTTCTCTTGTTCAATTTCTTTTTTCTTTTTTCTTTTTGAAAGTAAAGATAGATTGCAGGCCTTTTGAATCCGGAAGCCTGGCCCACTGATGGTGGACGATCCCGACCATGCAACGGGTGGGGTATACAGTGGATGCACAACTGTATAAATACGGCATCTTTTTGTGATCGTTCAACTGGGGGTCTTTGGAAATGGCAGTGGTAGACAGAGTGTTCTCCGGATCCAGCTTCAATGTTGAAAATTAGGCATCTTGGACTGTCCGATCTCTGTTCTGTACAGTTGATTATCAGGTGGGGCCCACCATGTATGGGCCGGCCAAGGGCAATTGATTGGTTATTGCCCAACGATTGCTCCTTGCTATGCCGGCCTTAGGTGGTTGACCTTGGTCGTTTGGATGCCGGTATGTTCTGTAAGTGGAAATTCACAACCTGTAACTCACTTACAGGCAAAACAGCCAGGAAACTTCATGGGGCTGGGGGTAGAAGTCACTTCCGTGTAAGTTACATATAGCTGGTGAAAGTTAGTTACAACTTATAAACTTACAGGTATCCAAACGACCCTTAAAATGAAATTGCGAAAAGCTTTCACCTTTTTGGCTTTGATTTTCATGTTCTTCGATGAAACGATTCAATTGATTGAAATTTCTGGTTTGTACATTCAATTTGTAAATATCTGTGGACTTTTCTTGTCATGATTTTGTTCAATCACTCGAGAACAATGGAATTCTATGGACTAAAACTCAGCATTGGAACATGTTTCACTTGAGGAACAAAATCGTAACAACCTGCCTTAAAACATGTCAACTTGTTGTCGGCTCATTTGGGAGATTTACACATTCGTTGGGGGGTGACTTGCTCTCTTCTCCAGGAAAACGAGTCCATCAACTCAGTTTTGGGCAAGTTTCGGTTCTGTGGAAGAAGTATTGAACCTGGAAAATAGCCTTCTCAAATCTCTTTTGGTTGCCTAGTACTTGTTCTCAAAGTGAGAAGGCTTTGAGTTTTCAAATCTAGGGTTATAATATATACAATGCTCAAGAGTTTGTACAGTGCACTTATTTTTTCAGTTTGTACAAGGGGACACACTTGGCTTAGCAACCAGAGCTGTTGATATGATTGGATCTGCTTTAGATGGCCAATGTGCCGGACATCTCTGGGATGTGAAAATCATAACCATTCAGTATGGGTGCAGAAATCGACGGCCAAGAAAGAAAATGTAGCAACGGTCCACAGTCAACCCAAACAAAGCCAGAGATCGATGGATAGTATCTTCAAATCTTGGGGATTTTTAATGCGTGGACCATCCATGTTGAGTCCCATCATCATATAATTGGATAATTGGAGCATGGGCCTCACCTGTGCATACTGAAAACCCAAGCTCAGTAGACAAGCTCTTGGCCTGGTCATTTTCTTGTTTTCCACCATTGTTATCATTCTCATAACTCTCTCCCAGCTATTTGAGGTTGCCTTTGATCTTTTCCTTGTTCTTTTGGAAAAATAGAAAAAAAGAAAAAAGAAAAAAATAAAAATAAAGAGAAAGGATTAAATCAGTTAGTTGAAATTTCTGAACATTTAAGAGATCGGTGGAGAAATTAATCCCTCGAGTTCCCAAGAACTATGGAAACTTCTCACAGAACACTGAAGCTTTTCTATTTGAATAACTTTGAATAATCAATTTCTTGTTCTGTGTAAAGATAAACTTGATTCTTGTATTGCCTGATGCTCTCATGCTATATGGGATAAGAGAACATCAAAGGACCTCTCGTTTTCTTCTTCCCTAAAATTTTAAAGGATTTTGGTGTTTTAAGCTGTATATCTTTTGAATTCTTCAGAACTTTTGTCTTCTCTCGTGGACCATCACTTAAAGTTGAACTATTTGCTACTTGTTCACATTATAAGCATTTTTTCCCCTTTTCACTTAAAGAATGTATGATCTAGATGATTCTTCAGATGGCCATTCCATGGAGATTCCATAGCCTGAAAATCATGCCATTGGGAAAAGGCCCATCAATCAGACAGGATTTGGCTATCATGTCATATTGAGCTTGTCTAGACAATGATAGACCCCACAGAAATAACTGTTTAGATCTCTTGCATGCGTGTCGTGTGTATGGCTGTAGAGTGAGGGGCACCACATGTTGCGAAACATAAGTATAGCCCTTATTTTTACTGTTCTTTCTTGTGAGAAGGTGAGGATGGATCAAGGGAAAGGTAATTATCTACCTTATTCGGGAATCAGTAATGTCCAACTCAAGAAACGGTACCCTTTTTTTTTTCAGAATAGTTTTGGCACCATTGACAAGGCAAAGGTCTTATGGAAATGTCCCTCAACCACATGCCATCTTGTATTACTCTCAAAGAACCACCAAAGGGGGCCTTCTAATTACCGAAGCCACTGGAGTATCCGATACAGCTCAAGGGTAAAACTCAAAGTTGCAACCTATCCTTTTTTTTATTCTTTTGTTTTTTTGGTCTTTGTTTTTAATTTACTAAGAGGCAATGATCTTTTGTATATACCATATCACCAATTCTATACTAAAACTGCCTCTACCATCTGACCAGTGCACATACTTGTCAATTAATGGATGGCCCCAAAAGTCGCATCAATTCAATATCCAAAACATCTGATCATTGGATTCATTTTGTCGGTTGTCACCCTTAACTTCTGATGGCGCTCCAAAGCCGCCTATGACCAGACTGTTAAGAGCATCTAACTGGTTACGTATAGGCTTTGTGAACAAATAGGCGGCCCAGTGATTGCATGATCTAGATTCATGAACATGTGCACTGGTTGGACAGTGGGGATGGCTTACACATGGAGGTTTGTGCGTGTTTTATGCTTTACACAGGAATAACTACGTCTGTGTTTGGATTAAGCATTGGATTGAATTGCCTTTATTAGTTCAATAATGTGGAAATGGCCAAATTATAGTTGCATCCTTATTATTCATATGAAAGGACTCAGCTCCATACTGCAATCACATTACTTTCAGTTAGGGCTTGAAAGGAATGTACCAGGATTATCTTTGAGAGACAACACTAGAATTTTTTTTTTTATATTTTATTTTCCACCTTCAAAAAGAAAAAAGAAAAGAACAAAAACTGTTTCATTTCCTCATGATTAAACTAGAATGTTCACAATTCAACCCCTGTGGAACTTTTGAGTCATGATGCATCAGAACTAGAAAATTATCCTAAGCTGCCATTTTGGACAAGTGGGCATATGGTTCATTGATTTTGTGGGATCCATTGCAAATGGGAGATGAGCCAAAGCTCTGCCAAATTAGATTGGAAGATCCTAGTCATTGAACCATTGGCTATCTTCTGCAGTGTAGCTGTATTTTTCTTAACCTTATATTTGTGGGCCACTCATCAAAACTATAAGGAACATCTAATTGGCAGATTTTTGAGGAATCCCCTATAACAGTATTGACCATAAGATCAACAGTTTGGATAACCGAAACATGGGTCCTATTAAATATGTAATGGTGAATTAGGTCACTGTTGCATTTTGATGCATTGGGACTTTATAGTTCCTCGCAAGCTTGTGAATCCAAATGCAACCGAAGTTTTGTTTTTCTGATGTCTATGTATTTTTCTTCCTTATCTTGAAGGTACCCCGAGACACCTGGAATTTGGACGAAAGAGCAGGTGGAAGCCTGGAAACCTATTGTGGATGCTGTTCATGAGAAGGGTGGTATTTTCTTTTGCCAACTTTGGCATGTGGGGAGGGTTTCTAATTACGGTATGTTTGAGTTCTTTTAACTTCTTCATCATCTTATTTTCCTTTAATTTCAATGACATATAACCTGAAACTAGCCAAAGGATTACTACAGAAACTAGAGATGGTGTGACTGTGCATGTGTGCATATTTTTGGCAATGAATGTAGGAACCATTAGTTGACCTGGGGGAATGATTAGAGCTGCAACTTCGGTACAGGTCACAACCCGAACCTGTCTGACCCTAACCAAATTTGCGTTGGCTTGGATCAGGTTGCCAAGGTCCTCGGGTTGGGTTAGGGTTGGACAACTCCAAGCCGATTTGGAATTGGGTTGGGTTCGGGTTGATTTGGGAATAATCTCATGTATTTGGGTCGGTTTGTGTTGGGTCTGTCAAACTGACATTGACTACTAAGCTTGAGACATAATTGATGCAGAAAATTCCATGTATTGCAATGTCCCAGTGGAGGGAATTCATACAAGAGAATGCATTAGTATCCTGCCTAAAGTAAGTGATAATAAAAGATCCTAATGATATTACACAATATTATTCACTTAATGCATCTTTAACTCGACGCTCCTCAAACTGATGTTGATTGAGCAACATTAGTTTGTCTGCTAAATAATCATGGTGAGGTCAAGTCATAGCTTTGTAAATATATAGCAAGTTGTTCTTAAGAGGTCACATGACGAAGGATGACTTCTTGGGACAAGATATATATATATATATATATATATATATATATATATATATATATATATATATATATATATATATATATATATATATATATATATATATATATATATATATATATATATATATTGTGGAGAGGTAATGACAAATTTATTAGCAAAAAACTATACAAAGAAAAGAAACAACAAAATTGCACAAAAATTACATTAAAAAGTTACAATTAACTCCCTCCTAGACTTGTTGCCTAACCACTAACAAGACCCACCGCCCTCAAAGCCATCTAGCCTGGACTGTGGCTCAAATTATGGAAGCATCTTCCATTCCTTTCTTCCCATAACACCCATAGACCGGCCAGCAAGCAGAGGTGCCATACTATCATGAGGTCCTTTACAATTGCCACAGCCATGCCATCCCATAAGGAATTGGCCAATGGAACACAACGGAACCCAAGAAATATGAATCTTAGAGAGTAACCCGTTCCACATAGAGGAAGCAAACAAGCAATGGATAAACAAACAATTGATCAATTTCGAGCTAGCCATACACATTAGACAAGCGTTTGGAAGCATCATTCGCTGTTTCTGAAAATTATCCACAATCAACATCCTTCCTCTACCAACAAGCAATGCGAATGCTGCGGAGGGGCACCATAGAACCACACATGCTTGGTATATATGGATTACCCAGTTAGCCCTTGCTTATAGAGCATCTTATAAAAAGACTGCGCTAAAAAACACCCAAATTTATTCCTACGCCATATCATCCTATCCTTGTCTCCACTGGCCAGGCAACATAAATGGATTTGACTAAGGAGTGATGCCGATTCTACCACCTCTTCATCCGAAAGGAAGAGATGACACGGAGGGGACCATACGACAAAGTCACCACTTGAGAGAAACAGCGAGCAACTACAATATTTTCATCCATACGTAATTGAGCAATTCTCGAGAAAGGAGATTGCAATGGCTCTTCCCCAATCCACACTTCCTTCCAAAATCTAATGGCCTCCCCATTCCCCAACACAAATCCAACCCCTTTGATAAAGACCCCTTTCCAAATATTCGAGTCCCTATATAAAGAGGAGTCCTTAGTGCACCATTCGCCTTCATTACATCCATCTTTGCTGGCATGTGTATTCCTCCATTATGCCCCTTCTTCTTTCCCGAACCTCCATAGCCACTTTCCCAATAAAGCCTTATTCATCACCCCCAAATCTCTGAGATCCAGCTCCATCTTCATCCTATGTTTTACACACCTCGCCCCAAATTGGCAAATGGAACCTGTTTGCACCATCTATCCCACTATCTCAGCGGAGAGAACTGCTATGACACCATGTCAAACTAACGATGGCTACTAAGCTTAAGAGATAATTGGTGGATTCCATGTATTTACACGAGAATATGCTGCCTAAAATAAGAGATCATAAAATATCCTAATGTTATTACACAATACTATGTGCTTAATGCATCTTGCATCTTTGTCTCTACAGGGTCATGTCGGATTGGGTCAGTTTGGGTTAAGTATAGAGGAATTCAGGCTGGGGACCTGAGATTGGAATTCTGGTCGGGTTGTGAGTTGGGTCCTCTTGAGGTCGGGTCGGGCTCTGGTTGATCCTCAACCTGACTCCACCCACCCAAGTTGCACTCTCGAAATGATATGCAGAGACCTACTGCCCCTGGAAAGTATGCAGCAGATGTCCATGGGCCCTTAAAATGGATCCTTCATGGGTGGGTAATTATTTATTTATTTTTTGAATGGTCCTTCATGGTTCTAATGTAAAGTGCTAATCAGCATGGGTTGGATCCCAAGTTGCACTGATAGAAATGATATGTAGAGACCTTCATGGGTTTTCTGTTAAGCGCTAATCAGTGCATTGAGCACTGCAACCTTTTTCATTTCCCTTCAACCAGTGGAAATGTTTCTACTTTTTATTTCTTATCTTCTTGCTACTCGATCATTGGGTTGATGCTTTGGTTGGTTTAGGAGGACATAAAGGCCTCCCCCATGTCGTTTGCCTTTGAAATTATTTTATCTTATTTCTGTTTACAGGATTTCAGCCCAACGGGCAAGCTCCCATCTCCTCTACCGACAAGCCACTGACACCTCGGCTTCGTGCCAGTGGTGTCGATGTTGCAGAGTTCTCACCTCCACGGCGGTTAAGGACAGATGAAATTCCTCAAATCATCCATGATTTTAGAGTTGCTGCTAGGAATGCCATAGAGGCAGGTAAGAGGTTCATTTCATCTACAGTGGGAGAAGAGAATTTCAAAATTCCATATTCAGTTTCTGTTTATCGTCATATTAATTTTTTTTTTTTAATGGTGGATCTGTACAGTATTGTTAATTTGAGGAGTTATGGCATGTTCAATCCAGTGGATGGGACCGAGCTTTATAATCATGCAAAACAAATTGTCAGATTGGTGCAAGCAAATTGGCCATTAAAACCAAATATGGCTCTGTCCACATTCAATGGATCAAAGTCCACATGATGCTACGGTTATCCAGTTGTTATATGATATTTGCATCATGGCCCATCAACATAGATCAGATGAACAGTTCACCTCACCATGACCATTTTAACCAATTGTCGTTTCCTTTACATGAGCAGCATAATAACATGATGCAGGCACTCTTCTAAATGTTAGAAATAAGCTTGCATCCCTTTCAGGGTGGCTAAAATTTGGACCATGTACAGTTGGCAAGGTGTCATGTTGGTCTGCTCACTTGCTTCTTAGCCAGGTTGGGCTGCACTTATCTGGTCAGGAGTTAGGAATGGGGCTGAAAAGGTGTCCTGTTAGGTAAACTGGTTGGATCCCACCTGACCCACTTATAAGAAGCTTATAAATAGTTTTACAGGGGTTTAATGTCCAAACCACTTAATCAGTACCATTGGGCCTCAAAATGAGGTCTGCTGAGTTAAACGGGTTGAGCTGATTGCACCTTGCGCCCAGTAATTTGTTTATGGCTTCGGCCATGGGGTTAAATTCTAGACCTGTTTAGTAAATAGGTCAAGTTCAGGTCACTGTTTACTGGTTGCAGTTTGGGTCACGGTTTACTTGCTCCATTTGGTAAATGGGTTGAGTGCAAGCTGACCCTGACCCAACCCCAACCCAAACCCAAACCCGACCTCCACCTTTGCCACCACTCTCCATCAGTTCTCCCATAGTTGTAAGATGTGCCCACGCAAGTCTGAATCTTGTCCACATTCTGAGTTCTCTGTATGCATACAGGTTTTGATGGAATTGAGTTACATGGGGCACATGGCTACCTAATCGATCAGTTCATGAAAGACCAAGTTAATGACAGAACCGACGAGTATGGCGGAAGCTTAGAGAACCGTTGTCGCTTCGCTCTAGAATTAGTCGCGGCCATCGTTGATGAGATCGGAGCTGATAGAGTTGGCATCAGGCTCTCTCCCTTTGCCAATTTTATGGAGTCGGGGGACTCAAACCCAGAAGCCCTTGCCCTTTTCATGGCTGAATCACTGAACAAGTATGGAATCCTCTATTGCCACATGATCGAGCCAAGGATGATCGCGCCTGGTGTGACGCACGAAACTCCCCACAGTCTCCTACCCATGAAAAAGGCTTTCAAGGGGACTTTCATTGCAGTTGGAGGCTATGACAGAGAAGAAGGGAACAAAGCTATTGCTAGTGGTTATGCAGACTTAGTTGCTTATGGCCGCTTGTTCTTGGCTAACCCTGATCTGCCTAGGAGATTTGAGCTTAATGCGCCTCTTAACAAGTATGACAGAAACACTTTCTATACGCTTGATCCAGTTGTGGGGTACACCGACTACCCTTTTCTTGAATCCACGGACTAGATTTTCATATTGTTTGCCAACATTTCTTCCTGAAGGTTGGATTTAAAGTAAGTCGTGTTTTAGATGATATGATATTTGAGATAGTTTGTTGTACTGTTTCTGTGTTATGATATCGAGACTGTTTGTAATACAGTTTCTGTGAGCTTATCTTGTAATACTTTGCATTTGCCTATATGGTTCATGCTACGTTCAACAATGTAGTCCTTAGTGGTTTTACAGTGTAGATGATCTCGTTGATTATCTTCGGTAATGAATACGTCGTGCACAAGGCCATCCATTTTAGAGGATGCTGTTATTTCTTCCATTGCACTTTGTTAGAGGTTGGTTTGGGTCTATTGTTGGTGAGTTTGTGGATGTAGTTTTGAAATACCTCAGTGCAAAACCTAAGTCTCTACAGCAGATAAGAAAAGTGGGTGAGAAGTGCCTATAAAGCATTCTAACTAAAGCCTTTTTGAAAAACTGTTATATTGTGCCCGGATGCTTAATTGGGATCCCTTTCTTTGAGTCTTGATGGGCTTAAGTTTTGTTAGAGTCACTTGCATAAGACTGCTTCCATTGCCGAGAAACATCTCTTGATTTTTGGGGTGCACTAGTGTTATGTTAACCAGCAACATTACACCTCTTAAAAACTAGGAATTTCTCTCATTCTAGGCTTAACACACCGAACCAAATTTTGTAAAAATCAACTAAGGGGCACAAATTATCTCAATGATAGCAACTACGTCTGACAGGATCTACATGACCTTTGGAACCTTTGTACAAAGCTAAAAATGGACACTTTACAATTATTACGGGAGCAGAGAAGATTTAATCACCAATTTGATTCTACAATTTTGATGGCCATCAAATCACGATTAAAGGCTTAGATCATCTAGAGGTGGCCTAATGAACAGAATATGTCATTATGGTATCCTCCCTATTTTTCCTCTAGAATCCCCTCGATCGTGATAATTATACGAGGGGATACCTCCCATTTTTATAAAGTACGGGAATATATAAGAGGAGTTTGGATGAGATACGGATAACCCATCTCATCCTATCTCTCTTCCGTATCCTTTCTCATGCAAATTTGAATTTCAAATTTGAAAGAAAAATAATAGAGACAAAAAGGATGGAAGTGGGATGAAATCGTGTGGGACACACCCAATGGTGGTTACCCATAAGTGGGCCCACGAGCACATATCCAACAAGATGAACCGAAAGTCCGTCAGATTAGAAGATCATGGTCATTAAACCAATGGATTTTTTCTGGGACATTGTTGCATTTTTCTTAACCCTCTATTTGTGGGCTGAAATGATCAAAGTGACCCGATGCAGAGAATGGACCACAACCACAAGATAAATGGTCTGGATGACCAAAACAGACCCCATTTGCACATATTGGTGCGTTTGGATACCATTCATTCGTTGCTGAAATACTTCAAAATTGAATGCTGTGTAATGACAGGCCAATGCCACCTCAGTTTCGTGATAATGATTTCAAAATTGAAGTTCTCACCTCCACGACGGTTGAGGGCAGATGAAATTCCTTCTAACTCGTCAATGATTTTAGAGTTGCTGCAAGGAATAACGCAGAAGCTGATACCACATTCATTTCATGCACATTCATCTTCGATTGAGGAGTTATTTCATATCACTCTATCATGGATGGGACACAGCTCAGTAATCTTTCAAAACAAACCTGTCTCTTGTTGGTATGAGCAAATGGGCCATTAAAAACAAATACAACTGACTGGTTCATATCCAATGGGCCCATGTCCATCAGATGGTTATGGTTATCCCGTCGATCTTATATTTGGATTGTGTTCTGAAAAGGTGGCCTGTTAAGGGCCCGTTTGCATACTACCAAATAAGTTGCTTTTGGACTGAACTTAAGACGTTAAGTTACTTTTGGCACTTAAGTAGTTGGTTTGGTAAGTATAATTGAAAAGTAATTTATCTCTTAAAAATTACTTATATTAATAAGTATTTTTTTTTAGCTTTTGACTTTTGACTTTTCTACTTATCTCTCTCGTGTCACGCTTTTGCTCCTTTTTTTTTTGTTAGTACACACCCACACTGTTAGTCACCCTCCAATGTTAATTAACCACCCTCCAATTTGGCTTTTCTACTTATCTCAAGTCATGCTACATATCAAAGTTCTCTCTCATGGTTCACTCAATTACCGCTCTCTTATACCGTCCATATCAAAGGAGGCCCCACATGATGGACTGTGATGCAGGACAACTAACCACTTGCTCTAAAAGCTCGAACTGTTAGAGTGTGGGGAATTAATCCCTTTATCTCATAGCCCAGGTTGAGAGGGCCCCGAATCCACGGGTTCACCTCAGGGCCCTGAATCCACGGGTCACCCTAGGCCCTCGGTCGAATTCTCCTACGTGGGCCACGAATCCACGGGTGGGTCCGAATCCACGGTCCTCCTGAGTCCACAGGCGCTGAGTCCACAGCCGACCCCACCCCAAGTGTGCTCCTGAGTCCACAGGCCGCCCCACTCGAGCCCGGTGTGAAAATGCCCCCGCATTATTCACCCTCGGTGAGGAGTTTCGAACACGAGACTTCCCGTTCTGATACCAATTTGATGCAGGACAACTAACCACTTGCTCTAAAAGCTCGAACTGTTAGAGTGTGGCGAATTAATCCCTTTATCTCATAGCCCAGGTTGAGAGGGCCCCGAATCCACGGGTTCACCTCAGGGCCCCGAATCCACGGGTCACCCTAGGCCCTCGGTCGAATCCTCTTACGTGGGCCCCGAATCCACGGGTGGGTCCGAATCCACGGTCCCCCTGAGTCCACAGCCGACCCCACCCCAAGTGTGCTCCTGAGTCCACAGGCCGCCCCACTCGAGCCCGGTGTGAAAATGCCCCCGCATTAGACTGTCCCATCAAAGGTGGGGCTCACACAGTGGACAGCCCACATCAAAGATGGGCCCTACATTAATTGGTGCAAGATCCAATCCACCAATCAGGTTGATCTGATCTTCTACATCTTTTCCAAAAATGATTCAAGTCCACTCACCATGTGGACCAACTATTGAAAACAAGTGAATGGATTAGAAAACTTCAGCCAAACTGTGGCCCACCTAACCAGTGGATCAACTTGATTCTTGTGTTAGGGCATCCATATAGTGGTCCCATTCTGATGGATGGAATGTATCTTGGACCAATTGTGTCATGCTAGACATGAGCTTTATTGCACGCACGTGGGATTAGAAAAGCTCATTTTGCTAGGAAAACTGCCTCAAGGCTTAGCTTTTTCTTTTCATGTCAATATGTTGCTTATTATATGTAGATTTGAAATTTTCTTTCGAAAGGTTACTTATCAATGTATTATTACCAAACATACTTATTTACTTATTGGCTGATAAGTATGTTGTTTACCAAACATACTTATTTGCTTAATAAGTAAAAACCATGATAAGTAACTTATCTGATAAGTAGCTTATCTTAAGTAACTTACAATCCAAACGGGCCTAAGTGAACAAGCCAAGCTGATAGCACCCATCCTACTTACAAGAAGCTTAATTATAAATTAAAAGAGGATGTTACTGTCAAGTTCCTTGATATACATTGATACACCATCCCTTAATGGCTCGAGCATAATATAGTGTCCCTCCACCCTTGTCCAGCGTGTGGAGTTCCTCCCCGCATGTGTGGGGGGAGTGTCAAAGTCCATTGGATCTAACTGCATGTGGCCACTTTTCTTGGCTAACCCTGACCTGCCTAAGAGATAATTCAAACTCAATGCGCCACTTAACAAGTACAATAGAAGCACTTTCTATACACCTGATCTTGTGGGGGTACACCAACTACTCATTTCTTGAATCAATGGCCTAGATTTTCAGTTCCGTGAGATAAGGGAGCTGCATTTTTGTTGTCCCTCTTGAGGTCGCATGAACTGCAAGTTACAATAAAATGCGTGATATACTATTGAGGTTGTTTGTAATTGTTTCCCTGTGAACATATCTAGTAAGTTGCAATACATTAATATGCATTTGTATATGTGATTCATGCGACACCTGATGGGCAATTTTTAGGGAGTACACGTTGATAAACAAAGCTGACTGTTTGGTAGATGCTTAAAAATGAGCTTATTTAATTTTAGTTTATTACAATTATATGTATAAGAGGTCATATTTCTTTTCGTTAAGGACTAAAAACTATTTTGATAATCAACAATAATTAGACGAACTGATTTTTGACGTCTACCCAACAAGCATCAAGGGGGTGTGTGCATCGAAAGTTACTTTAGATGAGCTACTTATGCCATAAGTAGCTTATCTTGGTTCTCTACTTAATCAGCAAATAAGTATGTTTGGTAAATATCATACCTATCATCTAAAGAGTAGAAAACTATGTTTGGTTTCCAACATCCTAAGTAAATATGTCTCAAGTCTTGTTTGGTTCCCCTCACATCTAATGTCCATCTTGTGGGGCCAACCTTTGATGTAGATTGTTCATTGTGTGGGCCCCACCTTAGATGTTGACCTCCATCATGTGGGGCCCACCTTGGATGTGGGCCATTTATCATTAGGTGCTGACTTTTAATGTTCACCGTTCACTAGGTAGGGCCATGTTTGATGTTTGCCATCCATCATGTGGGGCCCACCATCAATGTTATTGTCCATCATGTGGGGCCCATCTTAAGTATCCACCGCCCATCATGTGGAGCCCACCTTTGATGCGGACCATCCAGTATGTGGACCCACCTCTGATGTGGGTCGTCCATCATGTGGGGCCCACCTTGGATATGGGTCACTCATCATTAGGCCAACATTTGATGTAGACTATCCATCATGTGGGGCCCACCTTGGTGTAGATCATCCATCATGTGGGGCCCACCATTATTAATTGTCAATCATGTGGAGCCCACCTTTGACACGGACTATTCACCACGCATTTGGTTATGTGCAAATTCCATGGGACGCTTGGAGACACGAGAAGGAATGGGATCAGGTAGAACAGAATTGCATCTAGTCTTGTGTTGATTTTTTTTTTATGGATTTTGAAATCCACTGTATCTGTGGGCCCCACATTGATGCATGTGTTTTATCCACGAGGTCCATCTATATGCATCCTTTACATTGACATTTGAGTTGTATGTGTGTGAGTGACCAACCTCAGTTATGAATATGGTTTGTCTTACCGGTAAGAGTTTTGCTTAATACAATATTTTTGCTTGAGGAAGAATCTGATCCCAAACATGGGGATTGGATGGTCAAATTACCATGGTATTTCCATTATGCAATAATGGTGTTAATCCTGCAATTCCATACCATTTAATCCGAAGGGCCAAAGAGGCCCTATTTTCTTTTGTTCATAGTTCGACTTTGGCCATACATCAGCAAGGTGTTCTAAGTCAACTTGGCTCGATCTTATTTCTATAGACTGTTACAACTTCAAGAAACAAATGGCCATTTATAAGAGATTAGGATTGTTTAATCACACTTTTGGACTATGGCCAATCTACAATGGGGTCCCACATTTTTTATGGTTTAACTTGAGTTAATGTATGTCCAATATAAGATTTCTATTCTAACTTGGGTTCCATGATCTTTTTATTCTTTCTAATCTGTTCAAAATTGAAGAGCATTCCTGCCATAGATTATTCTGTTCTTTGCATGGTAATCGTACCAAGGTCAAGCCCAACCTTTATCAGCTGAAAAGAAACAAAAGATTTTAAGCTAAAAAAAGAATAGAGAAAAACTTTAATACTCTGGCATGGATGATGGATGATGCAGGGGCACATGAAATTTACTTAGAAACAGCATCCTTGGAATACAAATAATTCAAATTAGACTTTCTAAATTCTGGTTCCTAATTTAGATGTATCATAACTTAAAATGCTTATTTCATCACTATTGGATTATAGACCAATTGGACGGTCAAATTGAAAATATCCAACCGTCCAACAAACAAGTATTCACACGACAGAAGTTTCAGCAATCCTATTTGGGACTTTTGCTCAGTACAGTGAGTTCCACCATTTACTCGAGTACAATTTCGGAACGCTCGTGTATCAAGCCTCATATGTTCAGCCGGAGTATCAAATAGCTGCCATGATGATAAAAAATACAGAGAAAAGGGCCCACTTGTCTGCCTCCAGCGATTCTGGAAATGTGACATTCGCCGTGACGTTAGCCTACTTTTAGTGAATGGTACATCACGGTCGAACCCAGGAAGGCTTCAACGGTTGGGGTCATTATAATAGCTGCTTACTATGTTGTCGTCCATTTGTGCCTGAGATATGCCTATTTTTGGTCGCTGTTATAATAAGATGATATTGCAAAATGGATGGACGGTGTGGATAAAAGCCATACATCACGGTGACCTTCATGGGCCAAGCCTGTGCCCGGGTCAATGCGCAACCCACGTCCTCCCTTGACATCAGCGTGAGTTGGCTGCGACCCCGAACCAGCGGCTGGGGGCGAAGGGTGCACCTCCACACATAAATTGACGTGGACCACACTAGAGGAAACAATTTCATGTGGTGTGGTCCACATAAGGTTTTTAGTGGCCAATAGCTATTGTTTTCGGTGACGTGGTTCACCTAGAATTTGTATTTTCTTCATTTTTGACCTGACCCTGAAATAAGCAGGCAAAGTAGATTGATTACATGGATATGCATGCATCAAAGTGGGCCCTATGGTCAAGGTTGTTGGGTGCGTTTCACAGAACCTTAGGATCTCGCCCTTTAAACTACTTGAATTATGAGATATGATAAAACAATAAACTAAATCAAATCATCAACCACATGACGCAAGAGATTTTTATATGGAAAACCCTTTAAGATTTTTACGACGCAAGGATCTATTAGGAGGTGGTGCTGGTGACGAAAGAGGTGACAGATTTGTCAGGGGGTGGTGCCAAAACAGGATGTGCAGCTGAAGATGGTGGAGCAAGGTTGGGTTGCTGGAGATCGGGATGACTTTGATACCACGTAAACAAAGAAAAGACAGAAAAATGGAGAATCTTCCTTTGGTTTATTGTATTTGAGACAACCCTATAAGGTTGAATATATAGAGATCTACAATCATCTATACAAGATAATGATAAAAATAGAATCATTTATCTATACATGAAAATTAGCTATACAAGGCAACCTGTCTAACATGAAAATTAGCTATACAAGGTATGTTTCTTGTCCAACATGATCACCCAACATTAAAAACTTTTGTGGGCCACAATAAGCAGATCCATAATGTTAATTGTCATCCAACCCATTTGATAAAGTCAAACAGACCTGAATGAAGCTCAACTGTAGATATCAACTTACTTTTGTGCGAGTTGCAAAAGGATTTTAATGGTCATTCGCTACTTTTTTCAATGGTGTGGTCCACCAGAGATTTAGATCCATTTTAAGTTTTGCGACAACAACATCCTAAAATAAGCTGAAGAAATAGATGGGCCGGTGTGTATATGCAAGAAATTTATCAACGTGGGCCTCACATGGTAAGGATAACACCCACCATGCACCAAGATGACGGTTGCATACATTACCATCTTCCCCTGCTAAAAGATTGAGCTCACAATGTGCACCGGGCTTTAGTGCAGCCTCATCGTTTTTTCACTTAGAATGACCTCAATACTGAGCATGGTATGCTGGACCTGAAGTCGACCACTAGCAAGTATGGAAGATTTTCAAACAATCTCCCATGGGGCATTTGGCGATATTAGATGTGATTAGGTGGGATTGAATTACATTTGGTTCCGTGCAAATTTCATATGATGTTTGGGAACTATGGGAGGCTTGGGATGGAATTTAATTTGATCCATGAAGGATTTCCGTGGGATTTCAAAACCCCGCACACATGTAGGCCCCACATTGATGCATGTGTTTCATCCATGCCGTCCATCCATATATGCCCTTTATACATGACACTATGGTTTTATACATATACAAGTGACTAACATCTCTTGTGAATTTGGCATGTTGATTACAATTTCATAGTCCACCAAACTGGATTTGCTTAATCCAATTTTTTTCCTATAGTAAGAATTTGATGCCAAACATGGGATTGGATGGTGAAAATACCATCGTATTACTAGACATGTAATCATTATGCAATAAATGACGTTAATCCCACCTAATATCATTCCATCCCTTCTAATACCATTCGCCAAACACCCGCATCAGATGCACTGCCAAGATTACCGAACCTTGGGCTCCTTGGTGCAAGATGGTGCAGCAGGATTCGGGACTCAGGTTCTGCCACATAGATGGACGGCTATGAGTTAGGATGAATCAAGACAGATTTGTGGCTGCCTTTACCCATGCGTTTTGTATTAGTCTCATTGGTGGGTTCAAGTCCTAAAGCGTCATTCCTATCTTATGAGAGCACATTTGGTGTATGGCATTAGATGAGATTAGGTGGGATGGAATTGCGCTTAGTACATTGCAAATTCCATCTGTTTGGGTAGGATGGGATGGTTGGGATTAGGTGGGATGGAATTGCGTTTGGTTTCAGGTGGGATTTTCATGGATTTTGAAATCCATTACACATGTGGACCCCACATTGCATGCATTTGGTTCGTTGATCATAGTTCCTTGGTCCACCAAACGGGATTTGCTTAATCCAGTGTTTTTCCCATAGCAAATACTTGATCCCAAACATGGCATTGGATGGTGAAAATACCATGGTATTACCAAACATGTAATCATTGTGCAATAAATGATATTAATCCCACCTAATACCATTCCACCCCTTCTAACATCATGCGCCAAATACCCCTGAATGGTTTGAATAGCATATAAACATCATGGATTCATGGTGGACTAGGAAGGTTTCAACGGTAGCATTTCCATCTTACTGTTTTCTCTCATGTGGCCTACTTGAATTTTCCATCTATCTCATTTTTGAGCTAATGTTCTAACATGAGTTGGCAGAATAGATGGACAAGATGAATTTCTCATCAAGATCATGGTGGGCCCCACATAGAACTTCCTATGGGTAGGCATAGATTGCGTCCAAACCGAGCTGTGGAGGGGCCCACCATGATGTATCTATTTATCCACTCCGTCCATTTCCCGTCTAATGTCAGGCTAACCACATGAGACCAAAAAATGAGGCAGATCCAATGCTGAGGTCGGCCACACCAAAATACTTAGCTCGCCGGCATTAAGTTGCATTAAATGCAACTGCCATCTTTGGTGGCCGACCTGAGAGTTGGATCTACCTCATTCTTTGTCTCTTGCCTTAAAATGATATTAGAAAAGGAATGGACTGAGTAGATAAGCAGATACATTACCGTGGCCCCCTCCACAGCTAACTTTGGACACAATCCGCGTCCCCTATTGGCAAGGGACACAGCCAACTTGTGTCCTTTCAATTCTGTCCACTAAATCCATCGTTCCGTAATTTATATCCCATGTGACGTGTGCAACCTGGAAGCAATTTTTAGGGCCGGAGTATACGAATTTTCAAATGGGAGACGTTAGGTCTATGATTTAGTAATTATTAACTTGTACAATATAAAAAAAAAATATATTTTATTTAATTAATCCTGTAATAAAGAAATTCTCTACGCATCGACAGGGAAACTTACTTATAAAGGTAGTACAACTAAAATATAATAGAGCAGCCCCTTTTTGGACGCGGATTAGCTACGGACGAGTTCTCTACTCATCTCACAAAGCCACTGTCCATCCATCTGGAGAGATCATTTTAGAGCATTAGCGAAAGAATAAGACATATCCAAATCTCAAGTGGACCCATCATAGAAAACAGTGAGGATTGAATGCTTATCATTAAAAACTTCTCAGGGTTATAAAAGTTTTCGATCAAGCTGATATTTGTGTTTTCCCTTCTTCCATGCCTGTGTGAACTTATGAACAGGTTAGATTTCAAATAAATATCATGATGGGTCTTTGGAAGGTTTAAAATGTGGGTGTCAATGTCCCCACTTTTTTCTATGGTGGAGTTCACTTGAACTTTGGATCTGCCTTATTCTTTGGCTCATGCCCTAAAATGATCTCTCTAAATGGATGGACGGTGGGGATACAACACATACATCATGGTGAGGCCTACAGAACTTGGTGACGTCACTTCAGTAGCGGATCTCGCTACTGAACCCGTCAGTAGCTAATCCGCGTCCCCCGTTTTTGGAACCGCGACACATATACGGGGGAGCGCAACAGATGAACGGCCCAGATCTCGCTCACATGCGGCACTGACGGCAAGCATGATCGGGGGCAGTCTCTGTGCTTTTGACGGTAGCAGTTGTAAATCGAAACGCCCCAATCGCATTCCCACTACCACACTTCACGTAGGCCGAGGCCAATACAACCATTAATTGGGTGGGCCCGCGCAGCCGGCGGCTCAAAGATGCGATCCTATTAGGCGGGCGCCGCTGGACGCGGACTGTTTGGTGACCCGAGACGGCCTACCTTCGTGGTGTCAGTACATTGTGTGGTCATCGTGATGTATGTGTTTTATCCACGCCGTCCATCTGTTTTACCAGCTTATTTTAGAGCATGAACCCAAAATTGAAGCATATCCAAAGCTCAAGTGCACCACGACATAGTAAAAAGTCGCAATTAAAGGCTTATCGTTGAGAACTTCGGGGCTACAGAAGTTTTGGCTAAGCTGACATTTATGTTTTCCCTTCATCCACGCCTGTGTGACCTCGTGACCAGTTTGGATGACAAATAAACATCACCATTACCCTAGTAAGGTTTCAACGGTGAAGGTCATTATTCCCACTTTTTCTTGTGGTGTGGTCCACTTGTGCATTGGATATTCTTTAATTTTGAAATCATGGACTAAAATTAGCTGAAAAAACGGATGGACGGCGTGGATAAAATAAATACATAACGGTGTGCCCCATAGAGTCCTTACATCACGTAGCACGTGGTATGGAGTTGACCACGCAGTCCGCGTTATGTTCTTTCAAAGGTTCTTACCTCATTCGAAAGTGGAGATTGGAGTGCGGCATCTTTCGATGGGGAGCGCTTTTTTTCAAATATATTCCCAGGGAAGACGCAGGAGCATTGAACCATTTCAGAGTGGAAGAACACCCAAAGAAGAGAAAAGCTCCTCGTAAGAAAGAAGATGGCTGAAATCCCTCTCCTAACTCCTTACAAGATGGGAAAATTCCTTCTTTCTCACAGGTCTCTTTCTAATCCAATTCCTGCATTTTCATTTCTTTCCATCCAAACCAACTTCATATTTTGGGTTGAATCTCTTCCTTTCTTTGAAATCTTTGGCGCTTCTCCTTTCGATCTCGTTGCAGGACTCTATGTTCTTCTTCTTCTTTTTCAGTCTATTTGTACTTATTATATAGCTTGAATTTCGTAGAATGGTTGTTTGTATTTCTTCTCTTGTTCAATTTCTTTTTTCTTTTTTTCTTGAAAGTAAAGATAGATTGCAGGCCTTTTGATTCCGGAAGCCTGGCCCACTGATGGTGGACAATCCCGACCATGCAACGGGTGGGTTATACAGTGGATGCACAACTGTATAAATACGGCATCTTTTTATGATCGTTCAACTGGGGGTCTTTGGAAATGGCAGTGGTAGACAGAGTGTTCTCCGGATCCAGCTTTAATGTTGAAAATTAGGCATCTTGGACTGTCCGATCTCTGTTCTGTACAGTTGACTGTCAGGTGGGGGCCCACCATGTATGGGCCGGCCAAGGGCAATTGATTGGTTATTGCCCAACGATTGCTCGTTGCTATGCCGGCCATAGGTGGTTGACCTTGTTAATGCAGATTGGCAATGTATCGCTTAAATGAGATTTTTGCTTAACTAGCCTATACCAAGGGTCGTTTGGATGCCTGTATGTTCTGTAAGTGGAAAGTCGTAATCTGTAACTCACTTACAGGCAAAACAGCCAGGAAACTTCATGGGGCTCAGGGTAGAAGTCACTTCCGTGTAAGTTACATACAGCTGGTGAAAGTTAGTTACAACTTAAAAACTTACAGGCATCCAAACGACCCTTAAAATGAAATTGCGAAAAGCTTTCACCTTTTTGGCTTTGATTTTCATGTTCTTCAATGAAACGATTCAATTGATTGAAATTTCTGATTTGTACATTCCATTTGTAAGTATCTGAGGACTTTTCTTGTCATGATTTTGTTCAATCACTCGAGGACAATGGAATTCTTTGGACTAAAACTCAGCATTGGAACATGTTTCACTTGAGGAACAAAATCGTAACAACCTGCCTTAAAACATGTCAACTTGTTGTCGGCTCATTTGGGAGATGTACACATTTGTTGGGGGGTAACTTGCTCTCTTCTCCAGGAAAACGAGTCAATCAACTCAGTTTTGGGCGAGTTTTGGTTCTGTGGAAGAAGTATTGAACCTGGAAAATAGCCTTCTCAAATCTCTTTTGGTTGTCTAGTACTTGTTCTCAAAGTGAGAAGGCTTTGAGTTTTCAAATCTAGGGTTATATTATATACAATGCTCAAGAGTTTGTACAGTGCACTTATTTTTTCAGTTTGTACAAGGGGGCACACTTGGCTTAGCGACCAGAGCTGTTGATATGATTGGATCTGCTTTAGATGGCCAATGTGCCGGACATCTCTCTGACGTGAAAATCATAACCCTTCAGTATGGGTGCAGAAATCGATGGCTAAGAAAGAAAATGTAGCAACGGTCCACTTATCTTCAAATCTTGGGGATTTTCAATGCGTGGACCATCCATGTTGAGACCCATCATTGTATAATTGGATAATTGGAGCATGGGCCTCACCTGTCCATACTGAAAACCCAAGCTCTTGGCCTGGTCATTTCCTTGTTTTCCACCATCGTTATCATTCTCATAACTCTCTCCCAGCTATTTGAGGTTGCCTTGATCTTTTCCTTGTTCTTTTGGAAAAAAGAAAAAAAGAAAAAGAAAAGAGAAAGGATTAAATCAGTTAGTTGAAATTTCTGAACATTTAAGAGATTGGTGGAGAAATTAATCCCTTGAGTTCCCAAGAACTATGGAGACTTCTCACAGAACACTGAAGCTTTTCTATTTGAATAACTTTGAATAATCAATTTCTTGTTCTGTATAAAGACAAACTTGATTCTTGTATTGCCTGATGCTCTCATGCTATATGAGATAAGAGAACATCAAAGGACCTCTCGTTTTCTTCTTCTCTAAAATTTTAAAGGATTTTGGCGTTTTAAGCTGTATATCTTTTGAATTCTTCAGAACTTTTGTCTTCTCTCGTGGACCATCACTTAAAGTTGAACTATTTGCTACTTGCTCACATTGTAAGCATTTTTTCCCCTTTTCAGTTAAAGAATGTATGTGATACCCAAACTATGAGATCTAGATGATTCTTCAGATGGCCATGCCGTAGAGATTCCGTAGCCTGAAAATCGTGCCATTGGGAAAAGGCCCATCAGTCAGACAGGATTTGGCTATCATGTCATATTGAGCTTGTCTAGACAATGATAGACCCCACAGAAATAACTGTTTAGATCTCTTGCATGTGTCTCGTGTGTATGGCTGTAGAATGAGGGCACCACATGTTGCGAAACATAAGTATAGCCCTTATTTTTACTGTTCTTTCTTGTGAGAAGGTGAGGATGGATCAAAGGAAATGTAATTATCTACCTTATTCGGGAATCAGTAATGTCCAACTCAAAAAACGGTACCCCTTTTTTTTTCAGAATGGTTTTGGCACCATTGACAAGGCAAAGGTCTTATGGAAATGTCCCTCAACCGCATGCCATCTTGTATTACTCTCAAAGAACCACCAAAGGGGGCCTTCTAATTACCGAAGCCACTGGAGTATCCGATACAGCTCAAGGGTAAAACTCAAAGTTGCAATCTATCCTTTTTTTTATTCTTTTGTTTTTTTGGTCTTTGTTTTTAATTTACTAAGAGGCAATGATCTTTTGTATATACCATATCACCAATTCTATACTAAAACTGCCTCTACCATCTGACCAGTGCACATACTTGTCAATTAATGGATGGCCCAAAAGTCACATCAATTCAATATCCAAAACATCCGATCATTGGATTCATTTTGGGGGTTGTCACCCTTAACTTCTGATGGCACTCCAAAGCAGCCTATGACCAGACTGTTAAGAGCATCTAACTGCTTACATTTTGGCTTTGTGAACAAATAGGTGGCCCAGTGATTGCATGATCTAGATTCATGAACATGTGCACTGGTTGGACAGTGGGGATGGCTTACACATGGAGGTTTGTGCGTGTTTTTTGTTTTACGCAGGAATAACTAAGTCTGTGTTTGGATGCGGCATTGGATTGAATTGCCTTTATTAGTTCAATAATGTGGAAATGGCCAAATTATAGTTTCATCCTTATTATTCATATGAAAGGACTAGGCTCCAAACTGCAATCACATTGCTTTCAATTAGGACTTGAAAGGAATGTACCAGGATTATCTTTGAGAGACAACACTAGAAAATATTTTTATTTTCACCATTCAAAAAGAAAAAAGAAAGGAATGTACCAGGATTATCTTTGAGAGACAACACTAGAAAATATTTTTATTTTCACCCTTCAAAAAGAAAAAAGAAAGAACAAAAACTGCTTCATTTCCTCATGATTAAACTAGAGTGTTCACAATTCAACCCGAGTGGAACTTTTGAGTTATGATGCATCAGAACTAGAAAATTATCCTAAGCTGCCATTTTGGACAAGTGGGCATATGGTTCATTGATTTTGTGGGATCCATTGCAAATGGGAGATGAGCCAAAGCTCTGCCAATTTAGATTGGAAGATCCTAGTCATTGAACCATTGGCTATCTTCTGCAGTGTAGCTGTATTTTTCTTAACCTTATATTTGTGGGCCACTCATCAAAACTATAAGGAACACCTAATTGGCAGATTTTTGAGGAATCCCCTATAACAGTATTGACCATAAGATCAACGGTTTGGATAACCGAAACATGGGTACCATTAAATATGTAATGGTGAATTAGGTCACTGTTGCATTTCGATGCACTGGGACTTTATAGTTCCTCCCAAACTTGTGAATCCAAATGCAACCGAAGTTTTGTTTTTCTGATGTCTATGTATTTTTCTTCCTTATCTTGAAGGTACCCTGAGACACCTGGAATTTGGACGAAAGAGCAGGTGGAAGCCTGGAAACCTATTGTGGATGCTGTTCATGAGAAGGGTGGTATTTTCTTTTGCCAACTTTGGCATGTGGGGAGGGTTTCTAATTACGGTATGTTTGAGTTCTTTTAACTTCATCATCTTGTTTTACTTTAATTTCCATGACATATAACCCGAAACTAGCCAAAGGATTACTACAGAAACTAGAGATGGTGTGACTGTGCATGTGTGCGTATTTTTGGCAATGAATGTAGGAACCATTAGTTGACCTGGGGAAATGATTAGAGCTGCAACTTCGGTACAGGTCACAACCCGAACCTGACTGACCCAAACCAAATTTGTGTTGGCTTGGATCAGGTTGCCAAGGTCCTCGGGTAGGGTTAGGGTTGGACAACTCCAAGCCGATTTGGAATTGGGTTGGGTTCGGGTTGATTTGGGAATAATCTCATGTATTTGGGTCAGTTTGTGTTGGGTCTGTCAAACTGACATTGACTGCTAAGCTTGAGACATAATTGATGGAGAAAATTCCATGTATTGCAATGTCCCAGTGGAGGGAATTCATACAAGAGAATGCATTAGTATGCTGCCTAAAGTAAGTGATAATAAAAGATCCTATTGATATTACACAATATTATTTACTTAATGCATCTTTAACTCTACGCTCCTAAAACTGATGTTGATTGAGCAACATTAGTTTGTCTACTAAATAATCATGGTGAGGTCAAGTCATAGCTTTGTAAATATATAGCAAGTTGTTCTTAAGAGGTCACATGAGGAAGGATGACTTCTTGGGACAAGATATATATATATATATATATATATATATTGGAGAGGTAATGACAAATTTATTAGCAAAAAACTATACAAAGAAAAGAAACAACAAAATTGCACAAAAATTACATTAAAAAGTTACAATTTACTCCCTCCCAGACTTGTTGCCTAACCACTAACAAGACCCACCACCCTCAAAGCCATCTAACCTGGACCGTGGCTCAAATTATGGAAGCATCTTCCATTCCTTTCTTCCCATAACACCCATAGCCCGGCCAGCAAGCAGAGATGCCATACTATCATGAGGTCCTTTCCAATTGCCACAGCCATGCCATCCCATAAGGAATTGGCCAATGGAACCCAAGAAATATGAATCTTGGTGAGTAACCTGTTCCACATAGAGGAAGCAAACAAGCAATGGCTAAACAAACAATTGATCAATTTCGAACTAGCCATACATTAGACAAGCGTTTGGAAGCATCATTCGCTGTTTCTGAAAATTATCTGCAATCAACATCCTTCCTCTACCAACAAGTAATGCGAATGCTGCGGAGGGGCACCATAGAACCACACATGGTTGGTATATATTGATTACCCAGTTAGCCCTTGCTTATGGAGCATCTTATAAAAAGACTGCGCTAAAAAACACCCAAATTTATTCCTACGCCATATCATCCTATCCTTGTCTCCACTGGCCAGGCAATATAAATGGATTTGACTAAGGAGTGATGCCGATTCTACCACCTCGTCATCCGAAAGGAAGAGACGACACGGAGGGAACCATACAACAAAGTCACCACTTGAGAGAAACACTGAGCAACTACAATATTTTCATCCATACGTAATTGAGCAATTCTCGAGAAAGGAGATTGCAATGGCTCTTCCCCAATCCACACTTCCTTGCAAAATCTAATGTTCTCCCCATTCCCCAACACAAATCCAATAAAGCCTTATTCATCACCCCCAAATCTCTGAGATCCAGCTCCATCTTCATCCTAGGCTTTACACACCTTGCCCCAAATTGGCAAATGGAACCTGTTTGCACCATCTATCCCACTAACTCAGCGGAGAGAATTGCTATGATACCATGTCAAACTAACAATGGCTACTAAGCTTAAGAGATAATTGGTGGATTCCATGTATTTACACAAGAATATGCTGCCTAAAATAAGAGATCATAAAATATCCTAATGTTATTACACAATACTATGTGCTTAATGCATCTTTGTCTCTACAGGGTCCTGTCGGATTGGGTCAGTTTGGGTTAATTATAGAGGAATTCAGTTCGGGGACCTGAGATTGGAATTCTGGTCGGGTTGTGGGTTGGGTCCTCTTGAGGTCGGGTTGGGCTCTGGTTGATCCTCAACCTGACTCCACCCACCCAAGTTGCACTCTCGAAATGATATGCAGAGACCTACTGCACCTGGAAAGTATTTAGCAGATGTCCATGGACCCTTAAAATGGATCCTTCATGGGTAGGTAATTTTTTTTTTTTTTTGAACGGTCCTTCATGGGTCTAATGTAAAGTGCTAATCAGCATGGGTTGGATCCCAAGTTGCACTAATAGAAATGATATGCAGCGACCTTCATGGGTTTTCTGTAAAGCGCTAATCAGTGCATTGAGCACTGAAACCCTTTCATTTCCCTTTAACCAGTGGAAATGTTTCTACTTTTTATTTCTCATCTTCTTGCTACTCGATCATTGGGTTGATGCTTTGGTTGGTTTAGGAGGACATAAAGGCCTCCCCCATGACGTTTTCCTTTGAAATTATTTTATCTTATTTCTGTTTACAGGATTTCAGCCCAACGGGCAAGCTCCCATCTCCTCTACTGACAAGCCACTGACACCTCAGCTTCGTGCCAGTGGTGTCGATGTTGCAGAGTTCTCACCTCCACGGCGGTTAAGGACAGATGAAATTCCTCAAATCGTCCAAGATTTTAGAGTTGCTGCTAGGAATGCCATAGAGGCAGGTAAGAGGTTCATTTCATCTACAGTGGGAGAAGAGAATTTCAAAATTACATATTCAGTTTCTCTTTATAGTCATATTATTATTATTATTATTTTTAATGGAGGATCTGTACAGTATTGTTAAATTGAGGAGTTATGGCATGTTCAATCCAGTAGATGGGACTGAGTTTTATAATCATGCAAAACAAATTGTCAGATTGGTGCAAGCAAATTGGCCATTAAAACCAAATATGATGCTACGGTTATCCTGTTGTTATATGATATTTGCATCATGGCCCGTCAACATAGATCAGATGAACAGTCCACCCCACCATGACCATTTTAGCCAATTGTCGTTTCCTTTACATGAGCAGCATAATAACATGATGCAGACACTCTTCTAAATGTCAGAAATAAGCTTGCATCCCTTTCAGGGTGGCTAAAATTTGGACCATGTACAGTTGGCAATGTGTCATGTTGGCCTGCTCACTTGCTTCTTAGCCAGGTTGGACTGCACTTATCTGGTCAGGAGTTAGGAATGGGGCTGAAAAGGTGCCCTGTTAGGTAAACTGGTTGGATCCCACCTGACCCACTTTTAAGAAGCTTATAAATAGTTTTAAAGGGGTTTAATGTCCAAACCACTTAATCAGTACCATTGGGCCTCAAAATGAGGTCTGCTGAGTTAAATGGGTTGAGCCGATTGTACCTTGCGCCCAGTAATTTGTTTATGGCTTTGGCCATGGGGTTAAATTCTAGACCTGTTTAGTAAATAGGTCAAGTTCAGGTCACGGTTTACTGGTTGCAGTTTGGGTCACGGTTTACCTGCTCCGTTTGGTAAATGGGTTGAGTGCAGGCTGACCCTGACCCTGACCCTGACCCTGACCCAACCCAACCCGACCTCCACCTTTGCCACCACTCTCCATCAGTTCTACCATAGTTGTAAGATGTGCCCACGCAAGTCTGAATCTTGTCCACATTCTGAGTTCTCTGTATGCATACAGGTTTTGATGGAGTTGAGATACACGGGGCACATGGCTACCTAATCGATCAGTTCATGAAAGACCAAGTTAACGACAGAACCGACAAGTATGGCGGAAGCTTAGAGAACCGTTGCCGCTTCGCTCTAGAAGTAGTCAAGGCCATCGTTGATGAGATCGGAGCTGATAGAGTTGGCATCAGGCTCTCTCCCTTTGCCAATTTTATGGAGTCGGGGGACTCAAACCCAGAAGCCCTTGGCCTTTTCATGATTGAATCACTGAACAAGTATGGAATCCTCTATTGCCACATGATCGAGCCGAGGATGATCGCGCCTCGTGAGAAGCACGAAACTCCCCACAGTCTCCTACCCATGAAAAAGGCTTTCAAGGGGACTTTCATCGCAGTTGGAGGCTATGACAGAGAAGACGGGAACAAAGCTATTGCTAGTGGTTATGCAGACTTAGTTGCTTATGGCCGCTTGTTCTTGGCTAACCCTGATCTGCCTAGGAGATTTGAGCTTAATGCACCTCTTAACAAGTATGACAGAAACACTTTCTATACGCTTGATCCAGTTGTGGGGTACACCGACTACCCTTTTCTTGAATCTACGGACTAGATTTTCATATTGTTTGCCAATATTTCTTCCAGAAGGTTGGATTTAAAGTAAGTCTGTTTTAGATGATATGATATTTGAGATAGTTTGTTGTACTGTTTCTGTGTTATGATATCGAGACTGTTTGTAATACAGTTTCTGTGAGCTTATCTTGTAGTACTTTGCATTTGCCTATATGGTTCATGCTACGTTCAACAATGTAGTCCTCAGTGGTTTTACAGTGTAGATGATATCGTTGATTATCTTCGCTAATGAAGATGTGGTGCACATGGCCATCCATTGTAGAGGATGCTGTTATTTCTTCCATTGCACTTTGTTAGAGGTTGGTTTGGGTCTATTGTTGGTGAGTTTGTGGTTGTAGTTTTGAAATACCTCAGTGCAAAACCTTAGTCTCTACAGCAGATAAGAAAAGCTAACTGGGGTCCCTTTCTTTGAGTCTTGATGGGCTTGAGTTTTGTTAGAGTCACTTGTATAAGACTAATTCCATTGTCAACAAACATCTCTTGATTTTTGGGGTGCACTAGCATTATGGTAACAAGCAATTTTACACCTCTTCAGAGTTAGGAGTTTCTCTCGTTCTAGGTCCTTATATCTTTGCAACGACCCCTATTCGTCCTCAGTCCTCACTGATAACTGGGCATATGAAGGAAGAGTGGTGATGAAGTTGGGCTTGTATCCTTCGGGGTACACGTTGGGAGTCTGATGGATCTACACCGGTTAAAGCAACTAAGGGACACAAACTATCTCAAAGATAGTAACTATGTCTGACGGATCTACATGACCACGATTTACAACTATTACGAGAGTAGAGAGGATTTTATCACCAATTTGATTCTACGATTTTGATGGCCATCAGATTACGATTAAAGGCTTAGATTGTCTAGAGGTGGCCTAATGGACCTGATGGACAGAATATGTCATTATGGTATCCTCCCTATTTTTCCTTTAGAATCCCCTCGATCGTGATAGTTTCACAAGGGGATACCTCCCATTTTTATAAAATGCAGGAATATATATAAGAGGAGTTTTAATGCAGGGGCATGCGATGACCTAACCCTAGATGCATGTATATGCAGTTGGAAGATATTCAAATAATAAAATTACAAAACTAACTACTTTCAATCAGAGGAAACTAACAAATCTCAACGTGAATATGAGATCCGTCCGTCTGGATCATGCCCCTTCACATAAAACCATGTAAAATCGTAAAAATAGACTAGTCCACAGTCAAGTTTGGATCCGGCTCTCATGGCTAGGCATCCCTCTTTTCGATTGTACCCAAAAGGGGGGGGGGGGGGGGGGGGGGGGGTTTCAGAAAAGGACGAGGGATGTCGAAAAGCAATGGGTTCTCATGAAGCACGAATTAAGAATAAAAAGAAACTTACCTTTCCTCGCACCTTGAAGAAATAGAGAAGAGAAAAACAGAAACTCCGGGGTGGAATCCTCAACACCCGAGGGCCAATCCTGAAACCCTAATATCTCAAACAAAGAGGAAGAAACTCACGAATTTTCTATTCATTCAATAAAATTTCGAAATAGGATTTCTCACAGTATATATAAGCTACGAAAATAAAAAGTGCACTAAAGTGCCTGAAAACCAAAGAAATAACATAAAAATGCCTAAAGTAAATAATGACACTAAAGCGCCTAGAAACAAGGAAATAAACAGAAAAGCGCCTAAACGTAAATCCGCTCCACGGTCTAGCGGTCATGATGCTCCTGCGCGATCCTGCATCTCGCGTACTCGTAACGCGTCGGAAAATGGGCCCAAGGGGCCCGGCGTCTATCCACATCAACTCGTCTGCTCCAACACTCGATCTGCGACGTCGCCTCCTCTGGTACACTCTAAAGGGTGCACCACTGATGTCCGCATCAAGTTTGGATGAGATAGGGATAACCCATCTCATCCAATCTCTCTTCCTTATCCCTTTCTCTTGCAAATTTGAATTTCAAATTCTAAAGAAAAATTACAGATATAAAAAGAATGGAAGTGGGAGGAAATCGTGTGGGACACACCCACTGGTGGTTACCCATAAGTGGGCCCACAAGCACATATCCAACAAGATGAACCGAAAGTCTGCCAGATTAAAAGATCATGCTCATCAAACCATTGGACTTTTTCTGGGCCATCGTTGCATTTTTCTTAACCCTCTATTTGTGGAACTGAAATGATCAAAGTGACCCGATGCAGAGAATGGACCACAACCACAAGATAAATGGTCTGGATGACCAAAACAGACCCCATTTGCACATAATGGTGCGTTTGGATACCATTCATTCGTCGCTGAAATATTTTTATCTAATTCCTATTTACAGGATTTCAGCCTAATGGGCAAGCTCCAATGCTGTGTAATGACAGGCCAATTCCACAACTTCAGTGTGTCTATACATTCATCTTCGATTGAGGAGTAATTTCATGTCACTCTATCATGAATGGGACACTGCTCAGTAATCGTTCAAAACAAACCTGTCTCTTGTTGGTATGAGCAAATGGGCCGTTAAAAACAAATACAACTGACCGGTTCATATCCAATGGGCCCATGTCCACCAGATGGTAATGGTTATCCCGTTGATCTAATATTTGGATTGTGTTCCGAAAATGTGGCCTGTTAAGTGAACAGGCCAGGCTGATTGCACCCATCCTACCTACTTACAAGAAGCTTAATTATAAATTACAAGAGGATGTTAGTGTTGAAGTCCCTTGATATACTTTGATACACCATCCCCTAATGGCTCGAGCGATGATACAGTGTCCCTCCATCCTTGTCCAGTATGTTCCCATGGGAGTTCCTCCCTGCACGTGCGGAGAGTGTTAAAGTCCCTTGAATCTAACTGCATATGGCCACTTTTCTTGGCTAACCCCTACCTGCCTAAGAGATTCGAGCTCAATGCACCACTTAACAAGTACAATAGAAGCACTTTATATACACCTCATCTTGTGGGGTACACCAATTACTCATTCCTTGAATCAATGGCCTAGATTTGCAGTTCTGTGAGATAAGGGAGCTGCATTTTTGTTGTCATGATGGTCTTACAGAAGGTTCTTGAGGTCGCATGAACTGCAGGTTACAATAAAACGCGTGATATGCTATTGAGGTTGTTTGTAATTGTTTCTCTGTGAACATATCTAGTAAGTTGCAATACATTAATATGCATTTGTATATGTGACTCATGTGACACCTGATGGGCAATTCTTAGAGAGTACATGTTGATAAACAAAGCTGACTGTTTGGTAGATGCCTAAAAATGAGCTTATTTAATTTTAGTTAATCACAATTATATGTATAAGAGGTCTTATTTCTTTTCGGCAAAGACTAAAAACTATTTCGATAATCAACAATAATTAGGCGAACTGATTTTTGACGTCTACCCAACAGGTATCAAGGGGGTGTGTGCATCGTAAGTTACTTTAGATAAGCTACTTATACCATAAGTAGCTTATCTTGATTCTACTTAATGAGCATATAAGTATATTTGGTAAACAACATACCTATCATCCAAAGAGCAGATAACTATATTTGGTTTCTAACAACATAAATAATTATCTCTCAAGTCTTGTTTGGTCCCCCTCGCATCCACTATCCATCATGTGGGGCCAACCTTTGATGTGAATTGTTCATTGTGTGGGCTCCACCTTTTATGTGGACCGTCCATCATATGGGGCCCACCTTAGATGTGGGCCATTTATCATTAAGTGCTGACTTTTAATGTGCACCGTTCATTAGGTAGGACCCATGTTTGATGTTGGTCATCCATCATGTGGGGCCCACCATCAATGCTATTGTCCATCATGTGGGCCCATCTTCAGTATCCACCACCCATCATGTGGAGCCCACCTTTGATGTGGACCGTCGAGTATGTGAATCCACCTCTAATGTGGGTCATCCATCATGTGGGGCCCACCTTTAATGTAGACCATCCATCATGTGGGACCCACCTTGATGTAGATCATCAATCATGTGAGCTAGTCCACCATTATTAATTGCCCATAATGTGGAGCCCACCTTTGACACGAATTGTTCATCACGCATTTGGTTTTGTGCAAATTCCATGAGACGGTTGGAGACGCAGAAATGAATGAGATTAGGTGGAATGGAATTGCATTTGGTCTTGAGATTTCGGATGGATTTTGAAATCCACTATATCTGTGGCCCTCACATTGATGCATGTGTTTTATCCATGAGATCCATCCATATGCATCTTTACATTGACATTTGAGTTGTATGTGTGTGAGTAACCAACATCAATTATGAATCTGGTCTGTTGATGACAAATCCATTGTCTACTAATAAGAATTTTGCTTAATATGGTGTTTTTGCTTAAAGAAGAATCTGATCCTTACCATGATATTTTTAGACATAAAATCATTATGCAATAATGGTGTTATTCCAATTTAATGCAATTCCATACCATTTAATCCATAGGGCTAAAGAGGCCCCCATTTTCTTTCGGTTCATAGTTCAGACTTTGGCTATACATCAGCAAGGCGTTCTAGTCAACTTGGCTCCATCTTATTTGTACAGACTATGTTCCAACTTCAAGAAACAAATGGCCATTAATAAGGGGTTAGGATTGTTTAATCACACTTTTGGACTATAGCCAATCTACAATGGGGTCCCACATTTTTTATGGTTTGACTTGAGTTAATGTATGACAAATATAAGATTCCTTATTCTAACTTGGGTTCCACGCTCTTTTTATTTTTTTTATATCTGTACAAATTTGGAGAGCATCTCCTGCCATAGATTATTCTGTTCTTTGCATGGTAATCGTACCAAGGTCAAACCCAACCTTTTTCAGCTGAAAAGAAGCAAAAGATTTTAAGCTAAAAAAAAGAACAGAGAAAAACTTTAATACTCTGGCATGGATGATGGATGATACACGGGCACATGAAATTTACTTAGAAAAAGCAAACTTGGAATACAAGTAATTCAAATTAGACTCTCCAAATTCTGGTTCCTAATTTAGATGTATCATAACCTAAAATGCTTATTTCATCATTACACTATTGGATTAGTGGACACTGGACAACTATTGGACGGTCAAATTGAAAATATCCAACCGTCCAACAAACAAGTATTCACAGGACAGAAGTTTTAGCAATCCTATTTGGGACTTTTACTCAGCACAGTGAGTTCCACCATTTACTCTAGAGTACAATTTCGGAACGCTCGTGTATCAAGCGTCATATGTGCAGCCGGAGTATCAAATAGCTGCCAGGATGTTAAAAATACAGAGAGGACTTTCTTGTCTGCCTCCAGCGATTCAGGAAATGTGACATTCGCCGTGACGTTAGCCTACTTTTAGTGTATGGTACATCACGGTCGAACCCAGGAAGGCTTTTAACGGTTGGGGTCATTATCATAGCTGCTTCCTATGCTGCCGTCCATTTATGCTCGGGATCTGCCTATTTTTTGTCGTTATTATTGAAAATAGGGGCGCCTGCTGCGGAAGCCGAGCAAACACCATATATAACATCAAACGAAAAATATAATGAAACCAATTCACACAAGCATCCAACCACAAGAGACAATTCGATTTTACGTGGAAAAACCCCTCAATAGGTAAAAAATCACGGCACAAAGCGATCCACTATGATTAACAGAAGATTACAGAGAATGACAACCCACAAGCAAGGAAAACAGAGAAAACCCAAGCTCTCTCCCTCTCAAAACACTCTCCCCTCTTCCTAATGTAATTAGGAAACCTTGGACACCTTAAGATTACATCTAAGTCCTGATTACACCCTTTTAAATAGGCAATAACCCAAAAATAGAAACATCTTACGCACTACTGCGTAATAGCGTAAGAAAACGCATGCAGTCTGATTGGTGGCCCGACCGGTCGGAGTACACAAAAAAAGTTCAGGGGAAAAATACACTCAGACTCGTCACGCTGCCTCACCACCGACCGGTCGCCCGACCCCTGCAGACCGGTCGGCCGACTGGTTTAGGTGAGAGAAATCTGTCCAGTGCCTTTTATGCATCTGAGCCATGACGTGCAGATCAGTCGCCGACTGGTCTAAGCACCCAATCCGTGCACTTTTTGAAGACTCTCCAACAATCTCTACCGAGGCTTCAAACGTTGAATGAAACCATCCTTCCTTCGTTATCTTATTTTCATCATAGCTCCACCGCTTCTCGTGCCTCCATCAACCCTAACCTTGCACTTTCACACCCTTTTCCCGCTCTTCTCATGTGGCCATTGGGCACTTGCCACATATGAGCAACCGTGAATCTCGATGTCGATTCTGCAGCTCCACTGTGAATTGTGCTCCCGATCAACTTGTAAAGATGGCCGCACCTCCGTGCCTTCATACACACCAGTGCCCCTTCAACACCTCACAATAATGATCGCGACCGATGAACACACACCCTATCGCTTCGAGTGCACCAATAGAAATCACACTCATCTTCATCTTAGGGACATGCTTCACATCTTCCAGGACTTATTTGATCCCATCGAACATCTTGATGCTCACTATACCAATACCCACCACATTATGAGTGTAGCTATTGCCCACAAACACTGATTCACCACCATACTCCCTTTATGTCGTGAATGAATTCCGGTCAGGACAAATGTGATATAAAGCTTTTGAATCTAGGATCCACTCTCTACCGTGAGATCTCTTGCCAGATACAGTCAGAACTTCATAAAGATCGCAACTGTCCTCTACGGTATTGGCTCCCTCTCTAGAAGAATTTTCATACCTCTCTTGCTTCAACTTGGGATTCTAACAATCCCCACTCATGTGGCCTTCCAGACCACAACTCCAGCACTTCACCTTAGATTTTTCTTTGCCCTTGGCCTTAGATCCCGATTTTGAATATCCTTCACCACACTTAAAATTTCTTCCATTCATAATCAGTGCATCTGAGGAAGAATGAGAACTCACGTCGCTGCTTTTCTTTCTCATCACCTTCGACTGGAGGGCTGAGATAACGGTCTCGACGTTGATGGTCTTCCTCCCTGCGCACACAGAGTCTCTAAATGACTCATACGAATCTGGAAGAGAATTCAATAGTATGCATGCTTGATATTTATCCTTCATCGGTTCATCTATCTCTATCAACTTGCAAACCAACCTATTGAATGTGCTAAGTGGTCCTCCACATCCGTCCCCTCAGCCATTTTCAAGGTGAACAACTACATCAACAGATACATGCGATTTTTTAGAGACTTCTAGGCATAAACCTTCTCTAACTTCGCCATTGTATCAGCCACATTCTTCTCCTTCGTGACGTGACAAAGGACATCATTTGTAAGACATAACATGATCGAGATTCTAGCCTTCTTATCGAGCTTCGTCCACTCAGCATCTTTCATAGCCTCATGTCGCTTTCCAAGAGCTTCATCAAGTCCTTGCTAAATTAGAAGGGATTCGATCTTCACCTTCCATAACTTAAAGTTATTTTTGCCAGAGAACTTCTTTACATCGAACCTTGTGCTTGATCCCATCTTCTAGTCTCAGATCTGAATTCTACTCCACCCCAACTTTAGCTCTGATACCACTTATTGGAAATAGAGGCGCCAACAGCAGAAGCGGAAGCCGAACAAACACCACAGTAGTATACAAGATCAAACGAGAAACACGATGAAACCAATCCACACAAGCATTCAACCACAAGAGACAATCCGATTTTACGTGAAAAAACCCTTCAACAGGTAAAAACCCATGGCACAAAGCGATCCACTATAATTAACAGAAGATTACAGAAATTGACAACCCACAAGCAAGGAAAATGGAGAAACCCAAGTTCTCTCCCTCTCAAAACACTCTCCCATCTTCCTAATGTAATCAGGAAACCTTGGACACCTTAGGATTGCATCTAAGTCCGGATTACATCCCTTTAAATAGGTAATAAGCCAAAAATAGAAACATCTTACGCATTACTGTGTAATAGCATAAGAAAACACGTGCACGTCCGACTGATCGGAGGACACAAAAAACGTTCAGGGGAAAAATACACTCAGACCCATCACGCTGCCTCACCACTGACTGGTCGAAGCCCCTTGCAGACTGGTCGGCCAACCGGTCTAGGGTGAGATAAATCTGTTCAGCGCCTTTTGTGCATCTGGGCCATGACGTGTAGACCGGTTGCCCAACCGATCTGAGCACCCAATTCGTGCACTGTTTGAAGACTCTCCAACAGTTATATCATAAGATGATATTGCAAAATGGATAGACGGTGTGGATAAAAGCCATACATCACGGTGACCCTCAGATGCCCAGCCTGTGCCCGGGGTCAATAGACAACCCACGTCCTCCCTTGACATTAGCGTGAGTTGGCTGCGACCCCCGAACTAGCGATGTGGGGGACCCTGACCGAAGGGCGCACCTCCACACATACATTGAGGTGGACCACACTACAGGAAACAATTTCATGTAGTGTGGTCCACAAAAGGTTTTTAATAGCTAATAGCTATTGTTTTCAGTGACGTGGTTCACCTAGTATTTGTATTTTCTTCATTTTTTGACCCGACCCTGAAATAAGCAGGCAAAATAAATTGATTACATGGATATACAATGCATGCATCAAAGTGGGCCCTATGGTCAAGGTACCACCTACATCGTTGGATTTGGACAACTTGAGTTTTTTTATGTTGGAAAAATATCGATAGCAAGAGATGGAAACCAAAATGAAACAAAAATAGAAAACAGATTTCAGTTGTGAAGCATATATCAAATATGCTTTCCCTAAAGTGTTATTCGCCCACTATTGATGGTATGAGATTGCTATCAGCTTGTTAGGCGAACCACTTTCAGAATACAACAAGCCTCAATGGTTTTACGTATAATAATCACAAAGAAATCTATCTATTTATTTTGAATGAAGAGATATGACTCAACTCAAATTGGCCAAACCAACCATTATAACAACCATCAAGAGGAGGCGAAGTGTCAAGTGGAGGCTTTGAATGAAGTGCAAAAGGTGTCACTAGTGCCTTTACAACCTCATTGCCTACACCACACGTACACATACATTTCAATGCTTCAAACTGAAATACACAAGCTAGCCTACTTCTCTCTACAAAATCCAAATAAAAATACTAGAAAATTAAAAAATTAGAAACCCTTCTAGCTTCTTCTTTCCAAGCAAATGTGGAACAAAAGAATTTTAAAGAATTTCACTTTTACAAATCAAGTTTCGAAGGAGAAAATGAGATTAATTCTTTTAATAAAACCGAAGAAAAAGAGCAAGTGTATGACTCTAAAAGAACATATTTATTTATTAATTTAACAAATCTCAATTAAGATAAAATCTTAACAATTTCCCACTTAAGTAAATAAGAATAATAAAAACAACTGCCATAAGAGAAATATTGTTATTTTGCATATAGAGAAGTATATTTCAATTTAAACATTTTTTTTTAGTAGTAGTGTTTCAAAGTTCTATCAAAATTTTTATAAGTATGGCTTTTAATAAGGTTTTTTTTTTTTTTTTTTTTTTTATGATAGAACCAGAGAAACTATGCACATAATCATGTCCACCTATATAAAATTCATGAGTTTGAACTCGCTTATTCTGTTATGAGCCATTCTAAGAGAAACTCTAACTCTCATCAGAAGTAGTATCACATCTAGTTTCACATAAGTGAAGTCTCTCCAATGAAGCTGAACCATTCAACTCTCTATCTATAACCACCAGTACTATTCATCTGAATAAAATTTTATTAATTTAGTTTGGAATTAATATTTTAGGACAGACTAATATTTTTATTTTCAACTCATTCCGGTATCAACATTGGATGCCCACCGTTCTAACTTTTTACTGGCGCAAAAGTTTCCGAGGCTATTGTTGTTATTTTCAGACTCGAGTTTTACATCTGACGGCTCTTGTGTAGCTTTTTGCCGACGGGAACTTCCTCGGGGCACAAGCTTGGCGTTTGCGTGTGTACGCACCGAGATGCCGGTTGCGTACGGTATAATCTTCTTCCTCTGGTAAAAGGTTGCACTGAGTTCGGTGCAGCCTCATTGTTTTTTAAGTCTGCGTGGCCATGGTACCGAGCATGGTGCTTAGGGGGGTGGCGCAATATGCAGGCTGGCCTAGCCGCGAGATAGGCCACCTTTGATTCTGGAAGAATTTCAAACAATTTCCAATAGGGGCTCATCAGATGCACGGCCAAGATTACAGAACAGTGAGCTTCTTTGTACAAAGCTGGTGCATCATGATTGAGGACTTCTCAGGTTCTGCCACGTCCTGGATGTAGGCCAAGCACGGATGTCTGTAATGTGCAGGACTGTGGCCCCCACATGATGTATGTGGATTATCACTGTCCAACTATTTTACCATATCAATTTTGGGAACGAGACCAAAAAAATATGTAGATCCACATCACAGGAAGTAGTGAGGATTCCACCGTTGACACCTTATTAGGGCCTACCATGGTGCTTATTTGCCACCCAGAACCTGTTGATAATGTCACAATGACCTGGATGAAGGGAAAACACAAATATCAGCTTGATCCAAAACTTCTATGGCCCTAGACAGTTTTCAGTGTGTAGGCGCTCAATCCCCTGTGTTTCTTGTGGTGTGGTCCACTTGAGCTTTGGATGTACCTCATTTTTGGGCTTTTACCCTAAAATGATCTGAAAAATGGATGAATGGCATGGATAAAACATATACGCCACAGTAAGGCCCGTGTAGCTTTTCTATGCATACACAATGCAAACGTCAGTGATGTGTTCCATACTACGCAAGCAATCCGAGTCTCATAATTTCCTCCGTTGTTGTCGAATAGACCGCGATGAGTTAGAATGAATCAAGACGGATTCTCGTCTGCGTTCACATAGCCGGCATCTGTCTCATATCTTATTGGCGTACTCTGAATGGTTTGGATGGCAGTAGACATTTCTGGCCTATTGTGCGGCTTACTTGGATTTTGAATCCTCTATTTTTTTTTTTTTTTTTTTTTCTTTTAAGCTAATGACCTAACATGAGCTTGGGTATGGATGAACGGATGGATTTCTCACAAACATTGCAGCAGGCCCTATGTATAAGGCTAAGGGCACAGGCAAGTTGCGTAGAAGCGGATTTGGCCATGTCACCTAGTTCTTTGGGAGCCACCATAATATATGTGTTATATCCATACTGTCCATCCATTTTGTGAGATCATCTTAGGGCAATAGCCCCAAAATGAGGCAGATCCAGAACTCAAGTGGACCACACCATAGAAAGCTGTGGGACAATGATGCCCACCATTGCAACCTTCTTAGAGCCTACCATGATGTTTATTGTCAATAAGGTCCCTGGATGAAGGGAAACTCAATTATCGGCTTGATCCAAAACTTCTGTAGCCCAAAAGAAGTTTTCAAGGGTTTGCGATCAATCCCCATTGCTTTTTGCTGTAGGGTACACTTGAGGTTTGGATCTGCCTCATTTTGAAGCTCATAACCTAAATGGTGTAACAAAAGGACGCGGATTGGCTAGTGACCCCAACACCAGCCCGGGCTGGTGTCAAAGCTGTGTGGGCCCCACCATGAAGTATGTGATTTATCTACACTGTCCATCCATTTTTCCACCTCATTTTAGGGCATGGGCCCAAAAATTAGGCAGATCCAAATCTCAGGTGGACCACACCACGGGAAACAGTGGGAATTGAATTCTCACCGTTGAAAACTTCTTGGAGGCCACAGAAGTTTTGGATCAAGCTAATATTTGTGTTTTCACTTCATCCAGGTCTGTGTGACCTTATCAACAGGTTGGATGGCAAATAAACATCATGGTGAGCCCTGGGAAGTTTTTAAGGGTGGACGTTCAATCAACACTGTTTTCCTGTGGTGTGGTCCACCTGAGATTTGGATCTGCCTTATTTTTGGGCCAATGCCCTCAAATGAGGTGGAAAAAAGGATGGACAACTTGGATAAAACACATACATAATGGTGGGCCCACACAGCTTTGACATCAGCCCCGGGCTGGTGTTGGGTCACCAGCCAATCCGGTCCCATAACAAAAAGGACCATAGTGGCCCACCGAACTTGGTCACATCAACACATTACCGAGTACAGTGCCACACCACGCAATCCGCTTTCGATTTGCACCTTCAGTACCTAAAATTTGAACGGTTTAAATTGACTTTATTGCCACGTATGCAACCTGTAAACAATTTATAGCACCTGCATATGAGCACGGATTAAGTGCGAAAACACTTGAATCATTTCAGAGTGAGAAAACACCTCAGGAAGATAGAAGATGGCTGAAATCCCTCTCCTAACTCCATACAAGATGGGAAAATTCCTTCTTTCCCACAGGTCTCTTTCTATTCCATTTCCTGCATTTTCATTTCTTTCCATCCTAACCAACTTCATTTTTTGGATTGAATCTCTTTCTTTCTTTCGAAATCTTTGGTGTTTCTCCTTTCGATCTCGTTACAGGATCTTCTCTTCTTCTTCCTCTTCTTTACACAGTCTATTCGTACTTATTAATATAGCTTGAATTTCATAGAATGGTTGTTTGTATTTCTTCAATTGTTCATTTTTTGTAGTAACTTCTGATTTCCCTTGAGTTCCCGAGAACTATCGAAACCTCTCATAGAACACTGAAGCTTGTCTATTTGAATAACTTTCAATAATAAATTTCTTGTTCTGGGTAGAGATATACTTGATTCTTGTAATATTGGATGATGCTCTCATGCCATTAGGCTAAGAGAAAATCAAAGTGCCTCTTATTTTCTTCTCTTTTAAATATTTTGAGGACTTTGGTGTTTTAAGCTGTATATCTTTTGAATTCTTCATAACTTTCGTCTTCTCTTCTGGACCATCTCTTAAAGTTGTTCACATTATAAGATTTTTTTTTTTTTTTTTTTCCCTTTCTTACTAGAAGAATGTATGTTGTACCCAAACTACGAGATCTAGATGGTTCTTCAGATGGCCATGCTGTGGAGATGCCATAGCCTAAAAATTGTCCCATTCGGATGATGTGGTTTGTCCAATGGATGGCTTACAAATGGAAGGTCAAAAGCAAATATGAGCAGCAGTCCATGTGCCATCAATCAATCAGACAGGAATTGGCTATCATGTCATATTGGGCTTGTCTTGACAGAATTGGACTCCACAGAATTAACCGTTTACATCTCTTACACGTGTATCATGTGTATGGCTGTAGAGTGAGGGGCACCCCATGTTGCAAGGCACAAGTGTAGCCCTTATTTTTACTGTTTTTTTTTTCTTGTGAGAAGGTGAGGATGGAGCAAAGGAAATGTTAACTACCTACCTTGTTTAGGAATGAGTAATGCCTAACCCAAGAAACTGTTTTTTTTTTTTTTTTTCAGAATAGTTTTGGCACCATTGACAAGGCAAAGGTCTTATGGAAATGTCCCTCAACCACATGCCATCTTGTATTACTCTCAAAGAACCACCAAAGGGGGGCTTTTAATAGCTGAAGCCACTGGGATATCTGACACAGCTCAAGGGTAAAACTCAAAGTGCAACTTATCTTTTTTGTCATTCTTTGTTTTTAATTTACTAGGCGGCAATGATCTTCTGTACACACTATATCACCAGATTCTGTACACAAACCATCTCCACCATCTGACCAGTGCATATACTTGTCAATTGATGGGTGGCTTCAAAAAGTGCATCAATTCAATATCCAAACCATCCGATCAATGGACTCATTTTGGGGGTTGTCACCCTTAACTTTTGATTGCGCTCCAAAGCACGCTATGATCAGACTGTTGAGAGCATCTAACTGGTTTCATTTAGTATTTGTGAACAAATAGGCGGCCATTGATTGCATGATCTAGATTAACGAACATGTGCACTGCTTGGACAGTGGGGATGATTTACACTGATAGAGCATCATTTCCTTCCATGTATAGTAGATATTGCATTAACGATCTATCCTTGTATAGGGAGAGATTCTTTTCCTCTTTTAGGTTGTACGTATCTCTAAATGCCCCATTGTGGCTAGAGTAATAGACAGAAAAAACTCAAAGGAGAATTCTCCAAAATATCTAATATTTCCAAAGTTATCATACACAAAGAGGTTCATGTGTGTTTTTTGCTTACACAGGAATAACTAAATCTGTGTTTGGATGTAGCATTGGATTGAATTGCCTTAATTAGTTCAATAATGTGGAAATAGCCGAATTATAGTTGCATCCTCATTATTCATATAAAAGGACTAGGCTTCAAACTGCAATCACATTACTTTCAATTAGGACTTGAAAGGAACGTACCGCAATTATTTTTGAGAGACGGTACTAGAAAATACCCTTACATTTCACCCTTCAAAAAGAAGAAGAAGGAAAGAAAAAAAACCCATTACATTTGCTCATGATTAAACTGAGTGTTCACAATTCAACCCATGTGGAACTATTTGAGTCAATGATGCATCAGAACTAGAAAATCATCATAAGCTGTCATTTTGGACAAGTGGGTCACATGGTTCATTGATTTTGTGGGATTCATTGCAAGTGGGAGATGAGCCAAAGTTCTGCTAGATTAGATTGGAAGATCCTAGTCATTGAACCATTGGCTATCTTCTGAACCATAGCTGTGTTTTTTCTTAACCTTAGATTTGTAGGACTCTCATCAAAATTATAGGGAACATCTAATCTGGTAGATTTTGAGGAATCCCCTATAACAGTATCGACCATAAAATCAATGGTTTGGATTACTGAAACATGGGTCCATTAAATATATAATGGTGAATTAGGTAACTATTGACATTTTGATGACTGGGGTTTTATAGTTCCTCCCAAACTTGTGCATCCAAATGCAATTTGTTTTTCTGATGTGTATGTATTTTTCTTCCCTATCTTGAAGGTACCCTGAGACACCTGGAATTTGGTCAAAAGAGCAGGTAGAAGCCTGGAAACCTATTGTGGATGCTGTTCATGAGAAGGGTGGTATTTTCTTTTGCCAAATTTGGCATGTGGGGAGGGTTTCTAATTACGGTATGTTTAAGTTCTTTAACTTCCTTACCATCTTCTTTTCCTTTAATTTCCATGACAGATAACTCAAAACTAGCCAAAGGATTACTACAGAAAGTAGAGATGGTGTGCCTATGCAGGTGTTTGTTTGTATTTTTGGCAATGAATGTAGGAAAAGATTTGGCTTGATGGGCTTTTCATTGTTTTTGTACCATTAGTCGACCTAGGGAAATGATTGGAGCTGCAACTTGGGTTCAGGTCAACCTGAACCTGACTCACCCAACCCAAATTTGGCTTGCGTTGGGTCTGGTTGTCCAGGTCCTCAGGCTTGGGTTAGGGTTGGACAATTCCAACCCGATTAGGAATTGTGTTGGGTTCTGGTTGAGAAAACCAGGTTGGGTTAGGTTGGGTTGGGAATAATCTCATGTATTTGGGTCATTTAGTTTTGGGTCTGTTAAACTGACAATGACTACTAAGCTTGAGATATAGTTGGTGGAGAAAATTCCATGTATTGCAATGTCCCAATGGAGGGAATTCATACAAGAAAATACATTAGTATGCCGTCTAAACTAAGAGATAATAAAAGCTCCTAATAATATTACACAATATTGTTTACTAAATGCACACTCCCCAATAAACTGATGTTGATTGAGCAACATTAGTTTGTCTGCTAAATAATCTCGGCAATCTCGAATCATAGCTTTGTAAATATACGGCAAACTGTTCGTAAGAAGTCACATGAGGAAGGGTGACTTCTTGGGAGAAGAGTTTAACTAACTCAAAGGTGAGAACCGTTCTGATACCATGTCAAACTAAAAATGGCTACTAAGCTTAAGAGGTAATTGTGAAGAAATTCCATTTATTGTAATGCCCCTACAAAAGAGGATTCATTAATATGATGCCTAAAAATAAAATATCATAAAAGATCCTAATGTTATTACACAATACCATGTACTTAATGCATCTTTATCTCTGCAGGGTCTAGTCACATTGGGTCAGTTTGGGTTGAGCATAGAGGAATTCAGGTTGGGGACCTGAGGTTGGAATTCTGGTTGTAGTTAGGTCGGGTTGTGGGTTGGGTCCTCTTGAGGCCAAGTCGGACTGTGGTTGATGCTCAACCTGACCCAACCCACCCAAGTTGCACTCCTAGAAATGATATGCAGAGATCTACTGCACCTGGAAAGTATGCAGCAGCTGTCTGTGGCCCTTGAAATGGATCCTTCATGGGTGGGTCTAATGTAAAGCTCTAATCAGCACGGGCTGGGTCCTCTTGAGGTTGGTTTGGGCTTGGGTTGATCCTCAACCTGACCCAACCTGGCCCTGTTGCACTCCTAGAAATGATATGAGGAGACCTACTGCACCTGGAAAGTATGCAGCAGATGTCCATGGGCCCTTAAAATGGATCCTTCATCGGAGGGTCTTTTTTTTTAACAGTCCTTCATGTTTCTACTGTAAAGTGCTAATCAGCACATTAAGCACTGGAGCCTTTTGTTTCCCTTCAACCAGTGGAAATGTTTCTACTTCTTTATTTCTGTTCTTGCTACTCAATGATTGTGTTGATGCTTTTGTTTAGTAGGACGTGAAGGCCTCCCCCATCTCGTTTATCTTTGAAATAATTTTATCTAATTCCTGTTTACAGGATTTCAACCCAATGGACAAGATCCCATCTCCTCTACTGACAAGCCAGTGACACCTCAGCTTCGTGCCAATGGTGTTGACGTTTCAGAGTTCTCACCTCCGCGGCGGTTAAGGACAGATGAAATTCCTCAAGTCGTTCGTGATTTTAGAGCTGCTGCTAGGAATGCCATAGAGGCAGGTAAGAGATTCATTTCATCCACAGATAGTTGTATTAAAAAAGTTTATGAAGGATCTGTACTGTATTGTTAAATTGAGTAGTTATGGAATGTTCAATCCAGTGGATGGGACAGAGCTCTGTAATCATGCAAAACAAACTTTGTTTGATTGGTGCGAGAAAATTGGCCATTAAAAACAAATATGGCTGGCCATCTACATTCAATGGATCAAAGTCGACGTGATGCTACCGTTATCCGGTTGTTATATGATATTTGCATTATTGCCCATTAACATAGACATTAGATGAACAGTCTATCTTGCCAGACCATTTTGGCCACTTTTTTTTTGCCTCATCTAGCAATAATTGCATTTTGTTTGATCTTTAACGTGCTGTAATTTCCTCTACATGAGCAGCATAGTAATGTGACTTTAGACCTTGTTCTAAATGTCAGAAATAAGCTTGCATCCCTTTCATGGTGGCTGAAATTTGGACCATGTATGGCTGGCATTGTGTCATGTCGGCCTGCTCACTTGCTTCTTATCCAGGTCGGCTGCTCTTATCTGGTCAGGAGTTGGGAACGGACCTGAGAATGTGGCCCGTTAGGTAAACAGGTTGGGCTCAGGCAGATCCCACCTGACCACTTATAAGAAGCTTATAAATAGTTATACAGGGTTTTAACGTCCAAACCTGCTTTATCAGTACCATTGGGCCTTACAATGAGGTCTGCTACGGTAATGTGTTGAACTGATTGCACCTTGCACCTAGTAATTTGTTTATGGCTTCGGTCATGGGTTTGAATTCTAGACCTGTTCAGTAAATAGGTCAAGTTCGGGTCATGGCTTACTGGTTGCAGTCGGGTCAAGGTTTACTTGCTCCGTTCTGTAAATGGGTTGAGTCCAGGCTGACCCTGACATAACCCAAACCCCGAACCCGACCTCCACCTTTGCCACCACTCGTCCATGAGTTCTCCCATTGTTGTAAGATGTGCTCACCTGAGTCTGAATCTTGCCCACAATCTTTCTCTGGATGCATACAGGTTTTGATGGAGTCGAGATACACGGGGCCCATGGGTACCTTATTGATCAGTTCCTGAAAGACCAAGTTAATGACAGAACTGACAAGTATGGTGGAAGCTTAGAGAACCGTTGCCGCTTTGCTCTAGAAGTAGTTGAGGCCGTCGTCGATGAGATCGGAGCTGATAAAGTCGGCATCAGGCTCTCTCCCTTTGCCAGTTACATGGAGTCTGGGGACTCAAACCCAGAAGCCCTTGGCCTTTACATGGCCAAATCACTAAACAAGTATGGAATCCTCTATTGCCACATGGTGGAGCCGAGGATGATCACAGTAGGTGAGAAGCTCGAAACTCCGCACAGTCTCCTACCCATGAGAAAGGCTTTCAAGGGGACTTTCATCGCAGTCGGAGGCTATGACAGAGAAGATGGGAACAAAGCTATTGCTAGCGGTTATGCAGACCTCGTTGCTTATGGCCGCTTGTTCTTGGCTAACCCTGATCTGCCTCGGAGATTTGAGCTTAATGCGCCTCTTAACAAGTATGACAGAAACACTTTCTATACGTTAGATCCTGTTGTGGGGTATACCGATTACCCTTTACTTGAATCTACTGTGTAGATTTTCATTTATGTGAGATAAAGGAGAGCTGCATTATTGTTTTCCAACATTTCTTCCAGAAGGTTGGATTTAAAGCAACGTGTTGTGTTTTAGATGATATGATGTTCGAGATTGTTTGTAGTACTGTTTCTGTGATATGATATTGAGGTTGTATGTGATACAGTTTCTGTGAACTTATCTTGTAATACTTTGCATTTGCCTATATGATTCATGTTACATGCAACAATGAAATCCTTAGCGGTTTGCACAGGGCCATCCATTGCAGTGGATACTGTTATTTCTTCAGTTGCACTTTGTTAGAGGTTGGTTTGGGTCGATTGCTGGTGAGCTTGCGGATGTTGTTTTGAAATACCTCAGTGCAAAATATTAATTACCACGAATGCTGTTTTGAAATACCTCAGTGAAAAACATTAATCTCCACGTCGGATACAGAGAGAGTGATAAGTGCTTATAAAGCATTCTCACTGAAGCCTTCTGAAAAAGTGCTACATTGTGTTCAATCCCTCATGTGCGCACTAGGCCAGCCTGTTGGGAAAACCAGTTAATTGACCGTGTGCGCACAATACTCATGTGCAGGGGTGTGCACGAATCCAGCTTCGATAAGCTTAATTGGGGTCCCTTTTTTTTTAGTTTTAATGGGCTTAATTCTGTAGGAGTCACTTGCATAAGACTGCTTCCATTATTGAGAAACGTCTCTTGATTTTCGGGGTGCACCCACATTTTGGTAACAAGCAGTTTTATGCCCCTCTTAAGATTTGTAATGAGCGATTTTGCACTTCTTAAGATTGGGAATTTCTCTAACTCTATTGTTAACACCATGAACAGAAAAAGAAAAAAGAAATCTCCTCTCTTTTACGACGAAGTTTTTTGTCATCTCCGATAATTGGGCATACGAAGGAAAGCAGTGGTGTTGGGTTTTTTCTGTGGCTTGTGCATGCGAGAGATAAATTGTAGACTAAGCACTGTATCATGAGGGTAACGTGTTGGGAGAGTACTGCACTAGTCAAAGCAACTAAGGGCATGAACTATATCAAAGACAGCGACTACAGCGATTCCATTTGTGCCTCGTCCTAGTAGGAAATTTAGATAAGTAATTTTCTATTGCTTTTGCAATCATCAACAGGTGTGAAGTCCAAATCTTCGTTGATTTATTTCTATTTGATTTTATTTCCTTGCATCCGATTCAACAAGTTTGAGATAGATGGCTCCTATGACCTCAAGAAACTTGAACTACAGTAGTTGATTCATCCGAAAACTTTCAGTGGGCAGCATCAGTAAAGGTGGTGGAAGATGTTCTTCTACCTCACTATGCTTTATGCTTTATGTGACTCATGAAATAAATTGGGTAAAACCGATGCAGGATGCCCTAATTATGATGCATGCTCATGAACACAATTAACTCAACGGAAAATAAAAGACAACAATAATTTAAAATTCAACGATAATCATCATAAATTAAGAAGATCATAAGAGACATGCAATGGAGCGGGCCATTCATCACAGCTACGAAGTATGAAATTCAATTATTGCTATAGTTGGATCCGGCGAGGGATGGAACCTCTCGATCTTGCATGGTCATAACCCAATCGATCAATGAGGATCACTAGTACGAGGAATCAAAGAGTTTATCAGATTAGGGATTTGAAAACTTGAGAATTTGGAATTTTAATTCAATTATCAAATTTAAGATTTCAAGGATTGAGGATAATGGAGATAAAGAGAGAGAGAAGGAAGAAGATCTTACCTTAGAGGAATATTGGAGGGGCACAAGAAGAAAATAGAAGAAGAAGATTGAAGAAGAAGATGAAGTTTAATGAGAGAGAGAAGGAAGACAACCAAAGAGGCTTTCATTCAATAATAATCAACTAATCTCGTTTTTAGAGCTTTGCTCACTTAAATAAGCAATAAGAAAACATAAAAGTACCAAGATACTCCTAAAAATTAAGTAAAAAACAAGTTAAAAAACAATTTGCGCGGTGGTCGGGCGCCTGGTGACCAATTTGGTTGGACGCCAGACGAGGATAAAAAACGTCCAGCAAGCAAATCTTTAAAATCGGAGAATTTCGGGAATTTCGGGCGCCCGGTGACCAGTTGGTCGAGCGCCCGATGACCTTCAGTCGGGTCTTCTTCCATCCTACACACGTGTCTTTTATGTGCCAAATCACGTGCAATCACGTGCATAAGGTCTTCAATGCTCCTCAATTATCGCCTAACCATAAGGAAGAAGCTTGTGGTGTGCGCCTTCTTCGCTGGTAGACTTTAAATGTTCTTGTGTCCTCATAAAAAACCCTTGGATTTTCATGAACTGGAGGTATTTATTGTCCGTTAGAAGTGGGATGTTTATGCAAAAATTCCACAGTCAATGCACTTTCAAACTAATTATATGACTTGTTCTGTGATTAGTACAACGCTAAAATATGGTTTCTTTGAAAAAGATCTATAAGATAGAAGAAATCAGGCATGGAAAAATATCCAGACCAAATGGTAAATGGCAGGTTTGTAGTTTAGTAGACAAACGAATTGAATTTGATAGTTTATAAGATCATTTGTGAGGGGATAAATTGGATGAACTCCTTCAAGAGGCGGCAGTCACTGAAAAATTATCCCAATCTTGAAAAGATTCTAAAACCACCTTTCGTTGTAAAACCAATGAACTATTCATAGAATGCATTATTGTTCATTTTCATATTGAGGAAGAGGGAAGGCTTTAGAATAAAAATGAGGAATCAAATAACGAAGTTTGGAAAATCAACTTGTTGAACAAGAAGAATGAGGAAGTTCAACTTAAGGGAAATCCAAGAACCTGAAACTAACTCAAAACAATCAATGCATACCTAATAAAATATTTTAAGGATGAATCGCTTTCTAAATTCATAATTTCTAAAAATGAAATAGAAAATCAATAAAAAAAAAAAATCGAAGTCTTTAAAAGTAAGGTGGTGAATGCATTATGAAGGATTTTGATAATTTCTGTAAATGTAGCAAAATTATTTATAAGGTTACTACTTCATATTCCACTCAATAAAATGGGGTAGCTGAATGTTAAAATAAGATTTCAATTAACACGGTGAATGATATATTTCTTAGTTCTACTTTCTTTATTTTGAATGCTATATTTAAATTCAAGGCCTGCAATTAAATCTAAGATGATCCTTACAAATTGTAGGAAGATAGAAAATCCAATATCACTAATTTTAAAATTTAGGGCTATTTTGCCCATGCTAGGCTAATGGATCTTAAAAGACCTAAATTAGAAACCATAACATCTTAATGTATACTTGTAAGATATAATAAGATATGGATGTCTTAGTTGCTTACAGATATAATAAGATATGAATGCTATATTTTTGTTGGTCCAATATCAACAAACAAGTATTAACAAAATAGAGGTTAGGATTGCTAGGTAGCTAAATAGATATGATTTGGGACTTTTACTAAGCACAGTGAGTTCTAATTTTTTTTACTTGGGCTAACTTGAGTTAATTTATGTCCAGAGGACAATTTTGGGGCGCCCGTGTATGAAGCGTCATAACTTCAGCCAGAGTATCTAATAACTCCAACCATAAAATAGGGAGAGAAGACATTTAACGTCTGCCTCCGTTGATGTTGACCGACAGGTAATGTGACGCCGTGACGCTAGCCTATTTTGAATCCGGATCCTCCGCTCCCTACGTGGCACCGACGTGTCACATTTGTATTGGTGCAGTGCACATTGTCAGAGGTGACCTGCCACGTCAGCAAGCCTGACACAATCATGTCACGCCTCCTCTCCACCAATGCCCATTATCCACGTACTAGCCTGTCCTGAGCTCAGGACAGGCTCGGGAAGTACCAAATCCGCTCCCGCAGAGAACCTTTGTTTATGCCTCTGTGATTGGTCCGGCTCTGACACAGTCCGTCCGAGCTGGACCAATCACAGAGGAGGAAAACAGGATTCCGAATTCATTTTGGAATTATATGAGATCTGGGTTCCATCCTTTTTAGACCGTACATGCAACAGGGATAGCATCCAAATTGAGCTGTGGAGGGGCCTGCTGTGGGTAGAAAATCTGCATGAACCGAGCTTTGCACGAGACCTCGGTATGTGATGATCCGAAGTCTAAATGAGAGATAAAGTCGATCCGACTATCTTACACTGAGAGATCAGCTCGGATATTGTTAAGTTCGGGAGACCTATAAAAGCTGAACTCATCCCTTCTCCTATAACAGAAAGCGGACGACGCGGTCCTTAAGGATCGGAACGGCCCAATCCCAGGATATCTGCCGAGATCTCCGACTTGATATTGGCCACAATTTCATCTTAGAATATCTCCTCCAACGCCTATAAAGGAAGAAGAACGCCTTGACTACAGGTAGACTGAATCCCTGATAAGAAAACACATATTGCCCTTAAAACCAATCAACTGATTTTGGCATCGGAAGATTAACGGCCGGAACCCGGCCACCTCTTAGCCTTCTGTTCTGTCTTGCAAGGATCAAGGGCCCAAATCAGGGCCGTCCATTCGGATCGTATCTCAATTCCGATCAATCGGTTGGTGTTTGTATCTTATCTTCGGTTGTCATGAAGAATCGACGACAACAGCTTGCGCCGTCTGTGGGAATGACTGAGAAAGTTGTGCCCATCTAAAAACTCTTTCATCTAAAAAAAGGAATCAGTGGCTGGTGGAAAAGGCAATAGGAAGGGGAAAGCTCCCGCAAACGCTGAACCTTCCTATGAACCACGATCTGAAAATGAAGGCCCCCTCCAGGAGACTCCAACCTTTCACATCGGAAGTTCGTCCCCCTACTTCAACCTTCTAAGTGGACGACAGAGGTCCCGCAATCGCGAGGTTAGATTGTCCACCTTAGAAGAACAAGTTGGAGGTGTTGTAGAACGTTTGGGTGGAGTAGATAGACGATTCGGGTATGTGAATGAAAAGCTAAACGAAATTACGGCCCTGCTGACCAATTTAGCTTGGCCTCCGCCCGTACCTGAAGGCAGCCATGAACCTCAGCTACCTCAACAAAGCTTTCAGCCACAACAGTCACTCTCTAATCGTCACCGACCCGATGAAGACGAGGTCACAAGTTGAGCTTCAGGCTCGAAACTTCGGTCAGCTACAGAACTTCCCACGAATGATCAGCTCGGGTGAGCCAAGGCCAAGATCGGGTGGATGATAATATCACCCCTCTGGAGGCCGAGCTTCAGGAGCTTCAGAAGCGAATTGGGGATATCCAGAAAGCGCAACGTACCCGAGCACTGACCGTAGCTGACATCCTCGTGGACTTATCTGAATCTCCATTCACCGACAAAATTCGCAACGAACCTCTTCCAAAGGATTTCAAAATCCCTCAGCTCAAACAATACTCCGGGATTGGAGACCCAGCCGAGCATCTCGAGAACTTCAAGGTCGAATGGAGCTCCATAGAGTCAACGGACATATCATGTGTAAGGCCTTCCCGTTATCCTTGACCAGACCTGGTTCCGTAATTTAAAGCCGAGATCCATCTCCTCATTTACCGAACTAAGCAGGGCGTTCGCAACTCAATTCATCGGGAGTACCGATTTGAGGAAACATTCTACTCACCTCGCTGCGGTTAAACAAAAAGATAATGAATCGCTGAAAGATTACCTCTCTCGATTCAATGCCGAGGCAGTTCAGGTGGGGAACTTATCTCAAGACGTATTACTGCATACGATGATAGGAGGGCTACGTGATGAAAAATTCCTCTGGTCGGTAGGGGAACAGCCCCCTCAATCCGTAGCCGAGTTCCTCGACCGGGCCGCCAAACATATCAATGCAGAGGAGTTGGTAAACGCCCAGGGATCGTCGCATAAAAGAAAAGATCGCAAAGAGGAAACCCTCTATCAGATGACGTCGAAGCTTGATTGACCGCTTTTTTGAAAGAAAATGCAGATGCTTTTGCATGGTCTCATAAAGATATGCCCGGAATCAATCTCGAAGTGATGGTCCACCGACTCAACGTCGATTCGACCTTCAAACCGATTCTCCAAAAACGACGAGCCTTCAACACGGAGAGATACGCCGCGATCGAAGAGGAGATCCAGAAATTACGTCAGGCAGGATTTATCCAGGAAATCCATTATCCCGATTGGCTCGCCAACGTCGTTTTTGTCAAAAAATCCAATGGAAAATGGACAGTCTGTGTCGACTACTCCGACCTCAACAAAGCCTGCCCTAAGGACAGCTTCCCACTACCTAAAATAGATCAGCTCGTAGATGCGACGTCGGGCTATGAACTCCTCAATTTCATGGATGCGTACTCCGGATACAATCAAATCCAGATGTACGCTTCCGACAGACCAAAAACAGCTTTTGTTACCGATTGAGGCCTTTACTGTTATAAGGTAATGCCTTTCGGGCTTAAGAATGCCGGGATGACGTACCAACGTTTGGTCAACAAAATGTTTGCCGAACAGACCGGTAAAATCATGGAAGTTTACGTGGACGACATGCTTGTTAAAAGCCTAAAGTCAGAAAACCACGTCGAGGACCTCCGCATTATATTTGGCATCTTAAAAAGATACGGGATGAGACTCAATCCCAATAAATGCGCCTTCGGGGTGAGCTCGGGAAAGTTTCTCGGCTTCATGGTAAATCAAAGAGGAATAGAAGCCAACCCGAAAAAGATTCGCGCATTGATCGAGATGAGCTCACCAACCACTGTGAAGGAAGTACAGCGTCTCACCGGGCTGGTCGCCGCACTTAATCGGTTCGTTTCTAGGGCCACGGACCGATGTCTTTCATTTTTTAAGCAACTCCGTAAGTTCAACGAGATGACCTGGACACCAGAATGCGAGCAGGCCTTCCAAAATCTCAAGACGTACCTCGGATCACCTCCATTACTGTCCAAGCCTGCACAAGGAGAAGAACTACTGCTGTATCTGGCTGTTTCCCCGGCAGAGATAAGTTCGGCTTTAATTCGTGATGACCGAGGTACATAGAAGCCGATATACTATGTCAGCAAAGCTCTTGTTGACGCAGAAACTCGATATCCCAGCTTAGAGAAGCTGCCTCTGGCGTTCATAACAACGGCGTGGAAACTGCGACCTTATTTCCAAGCACATCCGATAACAGTGCTGACAGACCAGCCATTAAGGCAAGTATTACAGAAGCCAGAAACTTCAGGTCGCCTCGCTCATTGGGCCATCGAGCTCGGAGAATTTGACATACAATATCGACCTCGTACCGCCGTTAAGGGGCAAGCTGTGGCCGATTTCATCGCCGAACTTACCAACCCCCCCGTCCTCGAAACCAGGACGTCTCATACAAGAAAAGAGGCGGAATCCCTATCGGAAGATGGTTCGACGGCATCTACATGGTTTTTATACGTAGACAGCTCATCAAACTCCCAAGGATGCCAGGTTGGAATAATTCCGACTTCTCCCAATGGGATTAAAGTCTAATATGCCCTGAGGTTCGGTTTCAGAGCTTCTAACAACGAGGCCGAATATAAGGCCCTACTTGCTGGGTTAAGGTTAATTAGCTTTGGCGATCTGTGTCCGAAGGGTCAAAGTACATAGTGACTCGCGACTGGTGGTCGGTTAGGTGACCGCTAAGTATCAAGCGAATGGAAAGAAGATGTCCGCGTACTTGTTAAAATATCAAGAGCTTTGGCCCGATTCGATTATTGTAAGGTCTTTCAAGTACCGAGGACCCAGAATACCAATGCGGACTCGCTAGCCAAATTAGCATCGGCAGGAGACGACGAGCACAAGAGGTCGGTTCCCGTTGAATTCCTCCCCCGCAGAAGTATAGCCCACGAAGAAACCAAAGAGGTATGTCCGGTTTCCGCTGTTCGCTTCCCCAAGTGTAGGGTTGCGATGTAGTAATAAACTCGGTAAGACCGAGGTCGATCCACAGGGAAGGAAGTAAACAATTCCAATTATCCTAATAACTAGAATCAAAGAGGTTTGTGAAATTGGTTTTGAACATAAAATAGAAAATCTAATAATGAAAAGATAACTAGAGCATCAAGGATCCACTTATAGCTCTTCTTAGATGCATAATTCGCTATGGTTTCTTACTTTCTCAACTAGAATCGACATTCCTGTCTATCTAGTCGGATGATAGAGCTGTTAAACCAAACAGTCTGTCATATGTAAGTTCTATGCATAGGATTCACTCAATGAAGGCTGAGCTGAGCATGCTCAATTGCATAGGTCATTCCCCTTTCCAAAAGGTCCAGTTCACAATCATAACCATCCTCAAGTCCTCTCACAAGACAAGGCTAGATCATGATTTGAACTAGATTCAAATCACATGCACAATCCATACATATTCAGAAAAACAGAAAAATAGAACTTTGGTAGGAAGTCCCTTCATGAAGAGCTTAGTACTAGAGCGCACTCCGATTCCTCGGATCATACAGGTCTAGACTGTTGCAAACGAATTAAGAAGATAAGTAATTCATCCAAACATCCATGAGTCATCACAAGACTAAGAAAAATTACTTAAAAACTTGTATAAACTTCAAACCTTAGTTCATAATCATGAATTCCAAACTAAAAACCAATAAAACGAATTAAACAATCTAAGAAAACTATAAGGTTCACCTCTTAGCTCTAGCTAAGAGATTAGCTAATAAAAAGCATATTAAAAACTAGAACTAGAACTAAGAAAAGGAAGAAAAACTAGCTGGAGGAGGCTAGGAAGCCTCCTATGACTTGAACTCCTTGCTCCCCACGTCCTTGGTTCCCTGGAATAGAAGAGAGCACCTCCTTTTATAGTGCAGCACTAGTACAGCAACATAGCAGAATTTGTTTCGCTTGGTACGGCTTAACCAATGGTCGGATTGCCTTCAAATTTGATTTGCAGCTTCCTTGTAATGTGATCTTCCTCATAGATGATTTAGATTTCCAAGATTGTCCTCTGAATGGGCCCACCAATCACATCACCGACCGCCTCTCAAAATCGCGCACTTCGGGTACCTTCAGAACCAGTCATCTTGCTTTCAACGCTCCGAAGTGTACAGAGGTCGGATTGATCTCAAATTTTGAACATGAGTAGAAAACTTCCTCCTCTACATGATAGATGGATTAGATTGTCCAAAACGATCTCAGAATGTGGTCCGAAAATTAGAACAATTAGGGCTTTTATAAACTCTGCGCAGTTGGAGCTTTCTGGATGGTCCATCTTTCTTCAACCGGTACGATCAAACCACACACCCTTTTGATCTGAAACTTTTTTGGTTATTCATATATGGATGTGGTCTAAAATATGGTCAAAGTAGATTTTTCATATCCTCAATGATGGGCCACCTGGACCGGCCCAGAGGGGAACAGCGAAATCTAGAACTTTCTGGACAGTTCGTATTGTTTTGGTCACCACGATCAATCCGTAACTCCGATCGACACGAAACCACTTGGGTTAGTTCGGCGTCGAGTTTCTCTTCGACATGGATGTGTTGGATTTCCAAATATCATCAAGATCGGCCTAGAAAACTGGTTTGAAAAACTAGGTGCGGGAATACATTGCTGTTTTAGAATCTGGAATCTGAAACTTGCATGGCCGACCGGTCACGACCGGTCGGACAGGGCTGGCCGACCGGTCACGACCAGTCAGGCCCTCTTTGGCATTACTCCAGAAAGCATGGCCGACCGGTCAAGACCGGTCGGTCTCTTTTTCTTCTTGTTTTCTTCCTTTCTTTCTTCTATTTTCTTCTTTCTTTGCTTCTTTCTTTGCTTCCTTCTTCCTTCAGCCCTCCTTGGGTCTTCATCCAAGGTTCTAAATCAGCTCTTTTGGTCATCAATTGGGCAAAGTAACTCTCATTCCCACAACCACAAAACATGTATTTGATTAGTCTTTAAATTATGAAAACCATGCATAATGAGTGATGAATTGGGGTTAAAATATGCACAATTAAGAGCTCAACACACCCCCCAACCAGCATTTTGCTAGTCCCGAGCAAAACATGCGTGAAACAAGTTTCATTCTCCAAATCCAACTCTCCTCTAGAAACTATTCTTCTATACATTCCAAGACACACAAGCATAAAAGTCAGAAAAATTAGGTGATAGAAGTTGAAACCTTAAGCTCTTAAAACATAATAAATATCCATATGAAATTCTCACTGATTGATTGATGAATAGAACTCGAACAAATTCAACCTAGTGTGCATAGTGAAAGTTCATCTCATGAGTTTCTGGGCTCATCTTCTTCATAGATCAACTAAACTATGGATTTCAAGATGCAAAGAGCAACAACAAGCCTATGACAGGAATTTGTCTTACCGTCCTTCCGACGACTTTCACACTACGTCCCATTTCCGGCTTTGGTTACGGGTAGACCATCCCCCGGTTGGTAGTAGGTAGCCCTAATCGGAATTTTCCACCATTTTTCCATCATTCCCAATTTCATCCTTCCTTTTCCTTTTTCTTTTATATTAGATAGGATTTTTAGAAATCCATATCTTTCGTTATTTTCCCATGGACAAGGATGGACAAAGTACCCCGGCCTGGTTTCTCAACACCTCAAATCTAAGTCTAGCTAATCCAAAAATCACATAATCCTTTCAAATCATGAAAATCGTGTAATGTGAACTAGGTGTACAAGTGTTCAAATTTTCTATCAATCATATAAATAGGGGAATTCACATATAAAACCATTATATTAAGAGAAGTTCAAAGCTTGCAACATCACTCACTTCGTATCTCCTCTTCTTATACTCGTATCATCTTGAATGCATAGAAACAACGTTTTCCAAAAGAGTTTTGAATTTTAGAAAAATCAAAAATTTTCTACATAATTGCTCGAAATGTCACAAAAGCTAGTAGATTCATCTAAGGAATCTCACCCCCCAACCAAAATCTTACATTGTCCTCAATGTAATAAGATATGCAATATGCATGACATGAGAGCAATGACACAAAACAAAGGAGAGTGAGAACGAGAGTACCTGAGGTAGCAAGTTGATCAATTCTAGCATCTTCCATTGTCTCAATGAGACTTATTCAATCCTAAATGCAGAAAGAAATCCTAACCTACCTACCTACCTTTGATTAGTCTGATCGACTACATGATCAAATTTGAGCAGGATCTTCATGAATTTCAATAGGTTTCTCATGAGGACCATCCAAAGTCCTGCTCGAATGTATACATGTGTGCGTTTCTTCATGAAAGTCCAATCATAGTATGCACCACACGCATGTAAGGAGGAGATAAGAGCAGCAAAAAGATATCTCCTCAAGTTCTGAATTGGATTGTAATTGATTAAAAACGGGTCCTCCCAATCAGAATTTTCAATGGGTTGAAGAACCCATGATGGTGGAGAGACATTCATTAAGTATTTTTCAGTTTGGATTGTCTCCTCCACAAATTCAGATTTGCATGGTGCTTCCACAAACCATGGTAAAGAGTGTAAATCAGTGGAATGGTGTTCTTCAGGCACCGACACCATGTCTAACAAACTATCCAACTCCTTAATCATCTCATCATCCAGATCATAGGGGTGGGTCATGCATTCCTTTAGGAAATCGAGAGAGTCGAATGAAGGGTCCTCGTTCTCCCTAAGTGATTGAGGAAATTCTGTTTCAAGGGTAAGGAATTCCTCCTCTATAGAGGGGAGGTCTTCCAAAGAAAAATTTTCAGATTTAGTGGTAAGCACATCATCTAGCATTGGTTGATCTTTTGAAATTTCAGATTGTGCCACACCATCATCCAAAGAAGTAGAATTTTCAACCCAAGGGAGTTCTTCCACAATAGAATCCGGCATGTGTTGTTGGTGGAAGGACTTAAAAATATCGACTTCGGCCATCTCTCTAGCAAGAATATCTTTCGGTGATTCAAAAACATTCGGCCCTTTGGAAGAGCAAATCATGGACTCACAATCATCCTTTAAACCCTCATTGTAGGCAATCAAACTATCACTTTCAGATTTTGTAGATTCCTCGGGTTCGTCAACCGTCCTTGAAATCTCTTCATCATTCAAATCGAAATAGCTAAAAGAGATAGTTGATTTACCATAATCGATGGTAATGGTGGGATCACTGAGATCAATATCCTCTAGAAGTTTAGTCATTAAATCTAGAGAAGGTTGGGTTTGGATAGCCTCATCCTCCTCATTGTTGGGGATTGATTCGGTGTTCCCAATGTTGGGTTCAATATTTTGAGATGGCGAGAGATTTTGTATGCATTGCTCAGTTATTTCCATAAACTCTCGCAGTGTATCCTCAAGAGTTCGTGTCGGTTGAGGATCATGAGAAAGAAACTCTTGAGGATAATTGTTGGCATCCATGGTTGTCTCATCCTCCATTGGACTAAAGGTGTGAAGACTCTCTCGATGAAGACCATACGTGTTATATGACGAAGACTGATAAGATGGTTGATAGGCATAACCATACAAGTGATCACGCAATGTCTTTACCGGTTGGTCATTACTCCCCCGGTCCTTTTTCTTATTCCTACCTCCTGTTAAACTTGGTGGGGTACTCATGTTATTTTCAACCCAGTAATCACGTAGTGTCTTACGTTGGGGGGTAGTGGAGGTTGATTTACTCTCAGAATAATACTTATGCTTAAATTGGTTCCAATCATAAAGAGTTTTGATTCCATGGTCTGTCATCTCATCTTCCAAAAGGTATGCATAAGCACCACACTTCCAATCAGCCATAATGAGATTTTAAAGAGTTGGAACTACCCTAATCTAGAAAAAAAAAACAAAAAGAAGGGAGATGGAGAGATGTTACCTAATAGAGCGAGATATATGTCAGCAACAATGTCCTACAAAATCCAACAAAAAATTGTTAGTAATCTAGAAAAAAAAATCAGAAAATCTTCTTCTATAAAAACTGAAAATCCTACCTAACTAAGACTACTCTATAGTAACTAGAACAATTAGAACCGTTTAACCTCTTCCCCGGCAACAGCGCCAAAAACTTGTTCGCTTTCCCAAGTGTAGGGTTGCGATGTAGTAATAAACTCGGTAAGACCGAGGTCGATCCACAGGGAAGGAAGTAAACAATTCCAATTATCCTAATAACTAGAATCAAAGAGGTTTGTGAAATTGGTTTTGAACATAAAATAGAAAATCTAATAATGAAAAGATAACTAGAGCATCAAGGATCCACTTATAGCTCTTCTTAGATGCATAATTCGCTATGGTTTCTTACTTTCTCAACTAGAATCGACATTCCTGTCTATCTAGTCGGATGATAGAGCTGTTAAACCAAACAGTCTGTCATATGTAAGTTCTATGCATAGGATTCACTCAATGAAGGCTGAGCTGAGCATGCTCAATTGCATAGGTCATTCCCCTTTCCAAAAGGTCCAGTTCACAATCATAACCATCCTCAAGTCCTCTCACAAGACAAGGCTAGATCATGATTTGAACTAGATTCAAATCACATGCACAATCCATACATATTCAGAAAAACAGAAAAATAGAACTTTGGTAGGAAGTCCCTTCATGAAGAGCTTAGTACTAGAGCGCACTCCGATTCCTCGGATCATACAGGTCTAGACTGTTGCAAACGAATTAAGAAGATAAGTAATTCATCCAAACATCCATGAGTCATCACAAGACTAAGAAAAATTACTTAAAAACTTGTATAAACTTCAAACCTTAGTTCATAATCATGAATTCCAAACTAAAAACCAATAAAACGAATTAAACAATCTAAGAAAACTATAAGGTTCACCTCTTAGCTCTAGCTAAGAGATTAGCTAATAAAAAGCATATTAAAAACTAGAACTAGAACTAAGAAAAGGAAGAAAAACTAGCTGGAGGAGGCTAGGAAGCCTCCTATGACTTGAACTCCTTGCTCCCCACGTCCTTGGTTCCCTGGAATAGAAGAGAGCACCTCCTTTTATAGTGCAGCACTAGTACAGCAACATAGCAGAATTTGTTTCGCTTGGTACGGCTTAACCAATGGTCGGATTGCCTTCAAATTTGATTTGCAGCTTCCTTGTAATGTGATCTTCCTCATAGATGATTTAGATTTCCAAGATTGTCCTCTGAATGGGCCCACCAATCACATCACCGACCGCCTCTCAAAATCGCGCACTTCGGGTACCTTCAGAACCAGTCATCTTTCTTTCAACGCTCCGAAGTGTACAGAGGTCGGATTGATCTCAAATTTTGAACATGAGTAGAAAACTTCCTCCTCTACATGATAGATGGATTAGATTGTCCAAAAAGATCTCAGAATGTGGTCCGAAAATTAGAACAATTAGGGCTTTTATAAACTCTGCGCAGTTGGAGCTTTCTGGATGGTCCATCTTTCTTCAACCGGTACGATCAAACCACACACCCTTTTGATCTGAAACTTTTTTGGTTATTCATATATGGATGTGGTCTAAAATATGGTCAAAGTAGATTTTTCATATCCTCAATGATGGGCCACCTGGACCGGCCCAGAGGGGAACAGCGAAATCTAGAACTTTCTGGACAGTTCGTATTGTTTTGGTCACCACGATCAATCCGTAACTCCGATCGACACGAAACCACTTGGGTTAGTTCGGCGTCGAGTTTCTCTTCGACATGGATGTGTTGGATTTCCAAATATCATCAAGATCGTCCTATAAAACTGGTTTGAAAAACTAGGTGCGGGAATACATTGCTGTTTTAGAATCTGGAATCTGAAACTTGCATGGCCGACCGGTCACGACCGGTCGGACAGGGCTGGCCGACCGGTCACGACCAGTCAGGCCCTCTTTGGCATTACTCCAGAAAGCATGGCCGACCGGTCAAGACCGGTCGGTCTCTTTTTCTTCTTGTTTTCTTCCTTTCTTTCTTCTATTTTCTTCTTTCTTTGCTTCTTTCTTTGCTTCCTTCTTCCTTCAGCCCTCCTTGGGTCTTCATCCAAGGTTCTAAATCAGCTCTTTTGGTCATCAATTGGGCAAAGTAACTCTCATTCCCACAACCACAAAACATGTATTTGATTAGTCTTTAAATTATGAAAACCATGCATAATGAGTGATGAATTGGGGTTAAAATATGCACAATTAAGAGCTCAACACACCCCCCAACCAGCATTTTGCTAGTCCCGAGCAAAACATGCGTGAAACAAGTTTCATTCTCCAAATCCAACTCTCCTCTAGAAACTATTCTTCTATACATTCCAAGACACACAAGCATAAAAGTCAGAAAAATTAGGTGATAGAAGTTGAAACCTTAAGCTCTTAAAACATAATAAATATCCATATGAAATTCTCACTGATTGATTGATGAATAGAACTCGAACAAATTCAACCTAGTGTGCATAGTGAAAGTTCATCTCATGAGTTTCTGGGCTCATCTTCTTCATAGATCAACTAAACTATGGATTTCAAGATGCAAAGAGCAACAACAAGCCTATGACAGGAATTTGTCTTACCGTCCTTCCGACGACTTTCACACTACGTCCCATTTCCGGCTTTGGTTACGGGTAGACCATCCCCCGGTTGGTAGTAGGTAGCCCTAATCGGAATTTTCCACCATTTTTCCATCATTCCCAATTTCATCCTTCCTTTTCCTTTTTCTTTTATATTAGATAGGATTTTTAGAAATCCATATCTTTCGTTATTTTCCCATGGACAAGGATGGACAAAGTACCCCGGCCTGGTTTCTCAACACCTCAAATCTAAGTCTAGCTAATCCAAAAATCACATAATCCTTTCAAATCATGAAAATCGTGTAATGTGAACTAGGTGTACAAGTGTTCAAATTTTCTATCAATCATATAAATAGGGGAATTCACATATAAAACCATTATATTAAGAGAAGTTCAAAGCTTGCAACATCACTCACTTCGTATCTCCTCTTCTTATACTCGTATCATCTTGAATGCATAGAAACAACGTTTTCCAAAAGAGTTTTGAATTTTAGAAAAATCAAAAATTTTCTACATAATTGCTCGAAATGTCACAAAAGCTAGTAGATTCATCTAAGGAATCTCACCCCCCAACCAAAATCTTACATTGTCCTCAATGTAATAAGATATGCAATATGCATGACATGAGAGCAATGACACAAAACAAAGGAGAGTGAGAACGAGAGTACCTGAGGTAGCAAGTTGATCAATTCTAGCATCTTCCATTGTCTCAATGAGACTTATTCAATCCTAAATGCAGAAAGAAATCCTAACCTACCTACCTACCTTTGATTAGTCTGATCGACTACATGATCAAATTTGAGCAGGATCTTCATGAATTTCAATAGGTTTCTCATGAGGACCATCCAAAGTCCTGCTCGAATGTATACATGTGTGCGTTTCTTCATGAAAGTCCAATCATAGTATGCACCACACGCATGTAAGGAGGAGATAAGAGCAGCAAAAAGATATCTCCTCAAGTTCTGAATTGGATTGTAATTGATTAAAAACGGGTCCTCCCAATCAGAATTTTCAATGGGTTGAAGAACCCATGATGGTGGAGAGACATTCATTAAGTATTTTTCAGTTTGGATTGTCTCCTCCACAAATTCAGATTTGCATGGTGCTTCCACAAACCATGGTAAAGAGTGTAAATCAGTGGAATGGTGTTCTTCAGGCACCGACACCATGTCTAACAAACTATCCAACTCCTTAATCATCTCATCATCCAGATCATAGGGGTGGGTCATGCATTCCTTTAGGAAATCGAGAGAGTCGAATGAAGGGTCCTCGTTCTCCCTAAGTGATTGAGGAAATTCTGTTTCAAGGGTAAGGAATTCCTCCTCTATAGAGGGGAGGTCTTCCAAAGAAAAATTTTCAGATTTAGTGGTAAGCACATCATCTAGCATTGGTTGATCTTTTGAAATTTCAGATTGTGCCACACCATCATCCAAAGAAGTAGAATTTTCAACCCAAGGGAGTTCTTCCACAATAGAATCCGGCATGTGTTGTTGGTGGAAGGACTTAAAAATATCGACTTCGGCCATCTCTCTAGCAAGAATATCTTTCGGTGATTCAAAAACATTCGGCCCTTTGGAAGAGCAAATCATGGACTCACAATCATCCTTTAAACCCTCATTGTAGGCAATCAAACTATCACTTTCAGATTTTGTAGATTCCTCGGGTTCGTCAACCGTCCTTGAAATCTCTTCATCATTCAAATCGAAATAGCTAAAAGAGATAGTTGATTTACCATAATCGATGGTAATGGTGGGATCACTGAGATCAATATCCTCTAGAAGTTTAGTCATTAAATCTAGAGAAGGTTGGGTTTGGATAGCCTCATCCTCCTCATTGTTGGGGATTGATTCGGTGTTCCCAATGTTGGGTTCAATATTTTGAGATGGCGAGAGATTTTGTATGCATTGCTCAGTTATTTCCATAAACTCTCGCAGTGTATCCTCAAGAGTTCGTGTCGGTTGAGGATCATGAGAAAGAAACTCTTGAGGATAATTGTTGGCATCCATGGTTGGCTCATCCTCCATTGGACTAAAGGTGTGAAGACTCTCTCGATGAAGACCATACGTGTTATATGACGAAGACTGATAAGATGGTTGATAGGCATAACCATACAAGTGATCACGCAATGTCTTTACCGGTTGGTCATTACTCCCCCGGTCCTTTTTCTTATTCCTACCTCCTGTTAAACTTGGTGGGGTACTCATGTTATTTTCAACCCAGTAATCACGTAGTGTCTTACGTTGGGGGGTAGTGGAGGTTGATTTACTCTCAGAATAATACTTATGCTTAAATTGGTTCCAATCATAAAGAGTTTTGATTCCATGGTCTGTCATCTCATCTTCCAAAAGGTATGCATAAGCACCACACTTCCAATCAGCCATAATGAGATTTTAAAGAGTTGGAACTACCCTAATCTAGAAAAAAAAAACAAAAAGAAGGGAGATGGAGAGATGTTACCTAATAGAGCGAGATATATGTCAGCAACAATGTCCTACAAAATCCAACAAAAAATTGTTAGTAATCTAGAAAAAAAAATCAGAAAATCTTCTTCTATAAAAACTGAAAATCCTACCTAACTAAGACTACTCTATAGTAACTAGAACAATTAGAACCGTTTAACCTCTTCCCCGGCAACAGCGCCAAAAACTTGTTCGCTTCCCCAAGTGTAGGGTTGCGATGTAGTAATAAACTCGGTAAGACCGAGGTCGATCCACAGGGAAGGAAGTAAACAATTCCAATTATCCTAATAACTAGAATCAAAGAGGTTTGTGAAATTGGTTTTGAACATAAAATAGAAAATCTAATAATGAAAAGATAACTAGAGCATCAAGGATCCACTTATAGCTCTTCTTAGATGCATAATTCGCTATGGTTTCTTACTTTCTCAACTAGAATCGACATTCCTGTCTATCTAGTCGGATGATAGAGCTGTTAAACCAAACAGTCTGTCATATGTAAGTTCTATGCATAGGATTCACTCAATGAAGGCTGAGCTGAGCATGCTCAATTGCATAGGTCATTCCCCTTTCCAAAAGGTCCAGTTCACAATCATAGCCATCCTCAAGTCCTCTCACAAGACAAGGCTAGATCATGATTTGAACTAGATTCAAATCACATGCACAATCCATACATATTCAGAAAAACAGAAAAATAGAACTTTGGTAGGAAGTCCCTTCATGAAGAGCTTAGTACTAGAGCGCACTCCGATTCCTCGGATCATACAGGTCTAGACTGTTGCAAACGAATTAAGAAGATAAGTAATTCATCCAAACATCCATGAGTCATCACAAGACTAAGAAAAATTACTTAAAAACTTGTATAAACTTCAAACCTTAGTTCATAATCATGAATTCCAAACTAAAAACCAATAAAACGAATTAAACAATCTAAGAAAACTATAAGGTTCACCTCTTAGCTCTAGCTAAGAGATTAGCTAATAAAAAGCATATTAAAAACTAGAACTAGAACTAAGAAAAGGAAGAAAAACTAGCTGGAGGAGGCTAGGAAGCCTCCTATGACTTGAACTCCTTGCTCCCCACGTCCTTGGTTCCCTGGAATAGAAGAGAGCACCTCCTTTTATAGTGCAGCACTAGTACAGCAACATAGCAGAATTTGTTTCGCTTGGTACGGCTTAACCAATGGTCGGATTGCCTTCAAATTTGATTTGCAGCTTCCTTGTAATGTGATCTTCCTCATAGATGATTTAGATTTCCAAGATTGTCCTCTGAATGGGCCCACCAATCACATCACCGACCGCCTCTCAAAATCGCGCACTTCGGGTACCTTCAGAACCAGTCATCTTTCTTTCAACGCTCCGAAGTGTACAGAGGTCGGATTGATCTCAAATTTTGAACATGAGTAGAAAACTTCCTCCTCTACATGATAGATGGATTAGATTGTCCAAAACGATCTCAGAATGTGGTCCGAAAATTAGAACAATTAGGGCTTTTATAAACTCTGCGCAGTTGGAGCTTTCTGGATGGTCCATCTTTCTTCAACCGGTACGATCAAACCACACACCCTTTTGATCTGAAACTTTTTTGGTTATTCATATATGGATGTGGTCTAAAATATGGTCAAAGTATATTTTTCATATCCTCAATGATGGGCCACCTGGACCGGCCCAGAGGGGAACAGCGAAATCTGGAACTTTCTGGACAGTTCGTATTGTTTTGGTCACCACGATCAATCCGTAACTCCGATCGACACGAAACCACTTGGGTTAGTTCGGCGTCGAGTTTCTCTTCGACATGGATGTGTTGGATTTCCAAATATCATCAAGATCGGCCTAGAAAACTGGTTTGAAAAACCAGGTGCGGGAATACATTGCTGTTTTAGAATCTGGAATCTGAAACTTGCATGGCCGACCGGTCACGACCGGTCGGACAGGGCTGGCCGACCGGTCACGACCGGTCAGGCCCTCTTTGGCATTACTCCAGAAAGCATGGCCGACCGGTCAAGACCGGTCGGGCTTCCTTGGCCGACCGGTCAAGACCGGTCGGTCTCTTTTTCTTCTTGTTTTCTTCCTTTCTTTCTTCTATTTTCTTCTTTCTTTGCTTCTTTCTTTGCTTCCTTCTTCCTTCAGCCCTCCTTGGGTCTTCATCCAAGGTTCTAAATCAGCTCTTTTGGTCATCAATTGGGCAAAGTAACTCTCATTCCTACAACCACAAAACATGTATTTGATTAGTCTTTAAATTATGAAAACCATGCATAATGAGTGATGAATTGAGGTTAAAATATGCACAATTAAGAGCTCAACATCCGCCGAGCCCAATTAGATGGACCCCATTGTTCGTTTCTTACGAGATGACGATCTACCTGAAGAAAAGAACGAAGCACGAAAAATACGGTATAGAGCTGCTCGATATACGCTGATCAATGATATATTGTACAAGAAGGGCTTTTCGTTACCCTGCCTCCGTTGCCTCGGACCGGACGAGGCCAACTATGTCTTAAAAGAAATTCACTCAGGCACATGCGGAAACCATTCCAGAAGTAGAGCACTGGCACAGAAAGCAATATGTCGGGGATATTATTGGCCGACCATTCAGAGAGATGCCCGAGTAGTAGTCAAGAGGTGTGACAAGTGTCAAAGGTTCGCACCAATCCCTCACCTACCACCCGAAGAACTCACCCCTATGTCCGGACCGTGGCTCTTTGCGCAATGGGGAATCGACATTATCGGTCATCTCCCAACTGGTAGGGGGCAAGTCAAATATGCGATTGTAGTCGTTGATTATTTTACAAAGTGGGTCGAAGTAGAACCGCTCGCAACGATTACCGAGAAAAAGATAACAAACTTTATCTGGAAGTCAAGTATATGCAGGTTTGACATCCCGAGCACTATCATCACCGACAATGGACCTCAGTTCGATAATGCGAAGTTCCGGGAGTTCTGTCAACACTTAGGCGTAAAAAATGTGTATTCATGCCCCCATCACCCTCAAGCCAACGGACAAGTCGAGGCAATCAACAAGATTATCAAGGGTCACCTGAAAATGAAGCTCAACGAATATAAGGGGGCTTGGGCAGAGCAGCTCCCCAAAGTACTATGGGTATACCAAACCACAGCCCGGTCAACAACAGGCGAAACCCTTTTTTCCTTAGCGTTTGAAACTGAAGCCGTAGTTCCAGTGGAGATCGGGCTATCAACCAATCGAACCGGCTGCTTTCAAACAGACAAAAACGACGTTGAGCTTCGGACGAACCTCAACCTAATTGAAGAGGTCCGAGAAATTTCTCAAACCCGAATTGCAGCTTGCTAACAACGCGACGCTAAATTCTACAATTCACATGTCAAGGAAAGACGTTTCAGGGTGGGTGACCTCGTCCTACGAAGGAATATGAGAGAGAAGAGAGACAAGATCGCAAGCGCATTCAATTCGAACTGGGACAATCCATATAAAATTGTAAGGTTCGTTCACTTGGGGACTTACTGGCTTGAGAATATGTATGACCAAGCCCTACCTCACCCATGGAATGTGGAACATTTGAAGATCTATTATCAATAAAAGCTAAGTATTTAATTTTGTCGAACGCTCTCTCATAAGTCACATCCCCATCGAGGAAAAAGATATACCTGCAGAGGCTACTATCGTCCGAAGCTTTGTGTACACGCTTAAGGTCGGTAACAATCAAAGCACATGAACTGGTCATTGCCTTCACCTATACTAACCTACACTTCACCACGTTACTCCAACACGAGCTAATTTGCTCGGCCACGGGGTAAGGAGGGCTGGGTGAATAATGAAAGCGAGGTGAATAATGAAAGCAAACAAAAAGGACAGAAAAATCGCAAGTCTGAGAGATACGAAATATCAGAATATAATAACATGACCTCAAAAGGGTCAACATTACAACATTACAAAGTGTGTGTTTTAAAGCCCCAACACATGGCCAAAAAAAAAAAAAAAAAAAAAATACATATGCGAGGGAGATGGAACTCTCTCAAAGGGGAGGGTCAACTGCTGGTTCAGCTGACATCGGAGGGTCGGTCTCTTCCACCTTAGAGTCAAGAAAGGAGAGGTCCAGATCTGGGTGATGACTTTGAACCGTCATCCGGCACTTCTCGTAACCGAAGTTAAACATTTCGTCGGCCTCGGCAATCTTAACTTCCAGGTTGGATCGTACTTTCGTCAGCTCCGCCTCCAGAGCTCCTTCAGCAGCCTTCTGGTCCTCGATCCAAGCATTAAGCTCGGCCTCCACCCTCTCCCTGTTTAAAAGCTCAGCTCATAATAAGGCATTCTCACGTTCCCGAGCCTCCAGAGCCTTCCTGGCATCCTCCTCGGACTTCAGAGCCTCATCTAAAGCCCGTTTGGTCGAAGCCAGAGATCATGCCCTTATCTCGGGTCATCTCCTCCCACAATGCTTAGCATCTAAAAGCAATTTGCAAAGTGTCCAATATAAGATCAGCACACGAGAAAAATAAAAGCAGCAAGCTAAAAACTGGGGCAACAGGCATACCTTAGCTCCGAAGATCCCAAGAGTATTGAGTAAAGACAGCCCCGGAACCCTCGTCATCGCCTCCACTTCGGCCTCAGGAATGGCTTTATATGCCCACTTGCACAAGTTGTACAAATGTGGCAGCATCTCTGGGCCTCGACGCAGCGATGATGAGGATTGGGCTGGGGCCACAAGAGGTATGCCCCCGGACGGACTGGCTTCTGGGACAGCCACGAAGTTTATGACTTGGGTTGGCTGAGGCTTCCCAGAGGCAACAGGGACTGTAGCCTCAGCCGCGGGCGCCTCCGGTCTCACTTCGAAGGCTGGGTTTAGGGGGGCATCAGACGTCGAGGCAGTAGGGGGCGGTTCGATGGACTCTTCGACACCGCTTTCTGTCTTTTCATTGCCCTAATTTGCTCCTTCTCCTCGGCAGTCAGAGTGACAGACTTTCTTTTGGGGGTCGGAGCAGACATACCTGATTAAGCGAAAGTACAGAACGGTGTCAGTGCTGTATGTCAACATAAGCTCAGCTAACCACGTCAAAAGAAAGTAAATGAAAGATTACCTGAGGGATTGATGCCTACGTCCGTCAGAGTTTCGTGAGAAAGGAGAATCTTCACACTACGGAAGCTAGGGTCCAGTTCCCACACTGTCGCAATGCGATTCTCTTCTTCCGGGCTGAGGCTAGGAGGGCTCCCACGAACTGAAAAGTGAAAAGAGAGAGGGGTCTGGTCAGGTCGTCTTAAACAAAGAAGCACTTAAAATTACATAAAGTATCATCCGACCCGACCTGGCACTGACAACTAATTGCACACCCGAAGATCTGGAAATTTGACTTCAGGTCAGGAACCTTCCCAACCCTTCGCAACAAAAAACCACTCCTCCTTCCAACCATGAACCGAGGAGGGCTGGTCATTAATGAGGTGACTCCCTTTTTGCCTCGAGGTGACAGATAGAACCATCCCCGAGAATTGGGATGGCTTTTCAGCTGATACAGGTTCATCAGTTCGGCCACGGTAGGATCTAACCCGTGGACCTGGCGCCATAAAGCGACACAACCTATCAACGTCCTCCAGGAATTGGGAGGAACTGCCCCGGAGCTAAGTTAACCCTAAAAAGATACTACCTCACAATAGAGAGCAGAGGAAGACGAAAACCGGCCTCAAAGAACTGGGAGTACACGGTTATTTGGTCACCAGGACGACGGGCTGGGAAATCATCTAGGCCAGGCAAACAGAGATCAATAGCCCCCGAAATACAGTATTCCGACCTAAGCTTGATCAGGTCAGATTGGGTAAGTTTGGTCCAAATCAGGTCGGCAGGGTAATCTGAAGACCTATCTGCCATTTGTCCCGATGTGATGACAACAGGAACCTCATCCGAGGCAAAAGAAGAGGGAGTCTCTGCAAGTAGAGTTCTCCCCGAAGACTCAACAAGGACAGATTGGATTTCCTCCAATCGGGATTCTCCAACGGGTAAAGAAGCAGATAGGGTTCGAGAAGAACTTTCCTCTGAACCAGACATTACTGCTCGAAAAAACGAAAAACCAAAACGAAGAAAGAAAGATGGACAGAGAACCAATGTATCGGATCACGCTCCGGAATATGGGTCAAACGAACAAGACTTGTTTCGGATGGATGATTTAAGCGCCCTAAAGCAACTGCAGATGAAGGAAGGAGAGTACGCGATGGCAGGGGAACAGTGTAAGGGAAGAAGGAAATCCTTGAAAATCCCTCGAAGTCCGGTATTTATACTCCGCTATTGACAACACCAATATCCTACTCTCGCCACGCGTCAGACATCCACGACCTCAAAAAGCTAACCGACGCGACCCTTGACATGACCCGCCACGTGTCAGCTCGCCCATTGGATAGCTAGATTCCGGCTGTCCGTTTGGAGATACGAAGTCCACGCGTCTTCGTTCCATTCGTTCGCCAGAAGAAAGGTCTACCGCGCCGTACAACCATCATTGCATTTTTTCAAAATTCAAAACGACGCATTTAATACGACTTTGCCGCCAAATTGAGGTCGACCTTACCCACTCAAATATGCTCCCGAGCTAGAAGGATCCTCCTCGGAAGCAGGGGGACAACTGTTGTGGGTAGAAAATCTGTATGAACTGAGCTTTGCACAAGACCTCGGTATGTGATGATCTGAAGTCTAAACGACAGATAAAGTCAATCCGACTATCTTACCCCGAGAGATCAGCTCGAATATTGTTAAGTTCGGGAGACCTATAAAAGCCGACCTCATCCCTTCTCCTATAACAGAAAGTGGACGACGCGGTCCTTAAGGATCAGAACGGACGTGGATTAGCTACTAAACTTAACAATAGGGATTCTCACTACTGAAGCGACGTCACCACGTTCTGTGGGCCCCACCATGATGTATGTGTTGTATCCACACCGTCCATTCATTTGGAGAGATAATTTTAGACCATGAGCCAAAGAATGAGGCAGATAAAAAGATCAAGTGGACCCCACGACAGAAAATAGTGGGGATTGAACGCCTACCATTAAAAACTTCTTTGGGCCACATAAGTTTTCTATCAAGCTAATATTTGTGTTTTCCCTTATTTCATGTCCTTTTTAACCTATAAATAGGTTAGATCTCAAATAAACATCATGGTGGGCCCTAGGAAAGTTTCAACAGTGGATGTCACAGTCCCCACTGTTGGGGTCCCAAAAGTCAGTACCCTCTAAAACAAATCAACTGGGCATGTGCTTCGAGAAAATCCCACAAAATACTACCCGACGCACCCAAATACCCAGATTTGCAAAGGATCCAGTACTTATCCATTTTCTCCGGTGGGCCCCACGAATCACCGTGATCAAAACCGTCCAGAATCAAGCAGACACCTTCTTTATGAATTATGATAAGCAGTGCATGACGATTCACCAAGAAGCGGGCCCCACAAGCCCTTCGTTTTGCAAAACCCAATTTTACAAGACACGAGTACGTCAAGCGTACCCATTTATTCAGCCCAACACACCCTTAAATTCATGAAAATTCAAGAAGTGTTTCAGGATGTATTTCACCTCTAACGCATCTAAAAATGGCTTGATGCACCCAAAAAATACCTTCAACGCGTCCATAAATTCAGAAAATACGGAACTGCAATTTCAGGGTGCATTGGACCTTGACGCATCCAAAAATCGTCCAGCGCATCCAGAAATTGGTTCGCGGTCCCGCAGTATTGCATGTGGCTATTCGGATCTACCCTGACAGGGAAGGCTTTTCAATGATACATGTCACTATCAGCCGGCTCTATAAGGACATGGGAGCAAATGCAGGACGCTTTCATCTCAAAATTCTTTGCGACCGAGAGGGAGATCTCGTTAACAGACCTAGCGTTGGTCAAACAGACGAATGGTGAACCAGTCGAGAAATTCATCGACCGATGGGGAACTACAGCAGCTTAATGTCGTAAATTACCTAGTGAAGGCGAGCAGATGAAGATGTGCCTAAGGGCTCTAGACCCTATGATCTCGTACAGACTGTCAGGTAGCACCTTCAACTCCTTTCGCGAACTAGTGACGAAAGCCCATCTGGTGGAAGAAGCAGCTTCCCGGGTAAACTTCAGACTCAAGAGACAGAAGAGAGAAACAGGAAGAGTGGTAGAAACCCACCAGGTCGACAAGAGCAGGGAACGCACCCATAAATTAGGTAGGAGATGCATTACTTTACCGTCTATTGCCTTAAAGGTGCGTTGGAGCTAACGCACCCATAAATTAAGTCCCACGCACCCAAAAAATCAGCCAATTTCAGAACATGTTCATGGGTGCACCGGACTTAATTTTAAGTGTTTTCAAGTGCCGCTTAAGCTTATTTTGGGTATTTCGAGCGTTCCGGACGCAATGGAATGGTCAAATGGACATTTCGGGATCTCTAACAACGAGCAAAACTGTGCATCTTCGAGGTTTGACTCGGTCCGACGCATTGAATGAAATGACTTCTCAAAAAGGAGCTGCCAGCATCCAGAACTATGCAAATATGTCATCATTTATATCTATTGTAAAGATGTAATCCGATTTGGGTCGAAAGTTAGGCAAACGGGACTATGGTTATCACAATAAACCATATTAAAAGAGTTTCAATTCTCTACAAAGTAATTGTTATGAACTGCCACAACAAACAGTCGATGCCCTACCCACTCAAACGGCATCCGTCAGTTGGGCTAACGCAGGTATACACAACTGTAGAGTGGACTTCCCGAGGTCACCTGTCCATACATTGACAGGCGTGGGCCCAGAGTCGTCCTTCTCAGTCATAAACCCTGATAGTCTCCGCCCGAATCTCCGGTCAAAACATGGGACATAGACATCTGGTTAATACAAAGATAGTTCAGTACATAACAAAATAAATACAGGTCTCTACGACCACAAACTCTAAGACCATAGTCCCTGCTGATTAGTCTTTTGCCTTTTAATCAAGGGTCATCGATCATTCGATGTAATTAAGGGCTCGTGCCAGATCACGGCCTGTAATGTACAAGATCTCAGGATCTCTGGAATAAAATTCGCCTTGCGATATCTCTTCTTGTGTACATTTGTGAATCCTTATGATTGTTTATGAATGTTTCCATTACTCAGAACCCCAGAGCAACAATACCCACATTTCAGAAAAATGTCCTTGGAGTTCATTTTCTAGTTCTAACACCCACCGTTTTCTATCGTGGGGTCCACTTGAGCTTTATATTTGCCTCGTTCTTTGTTTCATGGTCCAAAATGATCTCTCCAAATGAATGGACGGTGTGGATACAATACATACATCATGGTGGGGCCCACAGAATGTGGTGATGTCACTTCAGTAGCAATTCTTGCTACTGTCAAGTTCAGTAGCTAATCCGCGTTCGATCGGAACGACCCAATCCCAGGATATCCGCCGAGATCTCCGACTTGATATTGGCCACAATTCCAGCCTAGAATATCTCCTCCAACACCTATAAAAGAAGAAGAACGCCTTGACAGCAGGTAGACTGAATCCCTCATAAGAAAACACCTATTGCCCTTAAAACCGATCAGCTGATTTTGACATCGGAGGATTAACGGCCGGAACCCAGCCACCTCTTAGCCTTCTGTTCTGTCTTGCAGAGATCAAGGGCCCAAATCAAGGCCGTCCATTCGGATCGTATCTCAATTCCGATCAATCAATTGGTGTTTGTATCTCATCTTCGGTTGTCATGAAGAATCTACGACAACAAGACCCCCCGTGATGTATCTGTTTATCCACTTTGTCCATTCCCCATCTAAGATCAGGCCAACCACATGAGACCAAGAATGAGGCAGATTCAATGCTGAGGTCGGCCACACCAAAATAAGCTACATTAAATGCACCAAGCATTAAATGCAAGGGTCATCCTGAGCGCCCGGTCTCATGAATTAAAATGATATTGGAAAAGGAATAAATAAACAGATAGATCACGGTATGCCCCTCTACAGCTCCGTTTGGACGCAATCCGCGTCCGTACATGCGCTCTCCATTATTATGAATGGGCGCATGCATTAACGATTTGGGCCATTCGCCCTTTTCATCTTGGGAGTGGATGGGCCTCCTTTTGATTGTTGGCGTACTAATGCACAGTTAAAAGGTGGGGATCGGATTAGCCGGTAACGGGTGTTACTCTTACCATACGGCCCACCTTGATCATATGTTATGTATCCAATCTGTCCATCCGTTTTTTCAGACTATTTTAGGACACAGTCCCAAAAATTAAGCATATCCAAATATCAGGTCGACCACACCACAAGAAACAGTGATGATTGAATGCTCACCATTAAAAACTTTCTAAGGCCCACTGTAATAAGATTTGTAATGTTTATTTTCCATCCAACCCTTTGATAAGGTTAACCTCCCTGGTGTGTTGACTTCACCAACTTTGTGGATCCCATCATGATGTATGTGTTATAACTACACCGTCCATCCATTTTACATGATCATTTTAGGGTTTGTTCCCAAAAATAGCAGATCCGGGGCTACAGTAGACCACACCACAAAAAACAATGGGGATGGAGCGTCTATCATTGAATACTTCCTATGGATCATAGAAGTTTTGGATCAATCTTATATTTGTTTTTTTCCCTTCATCCATGTCTGTGTGACCTAATGAACAGGCTGAATGACAAATGAACATCGTGAAAGGCCCTACTTGTCACCGTGGTAGGCCCGAGGAATGTTTCAACGGTATGAATCATTGTCCCTACTGCTTTTGTGGTGTGGTTCACTTGAGCTTTGGATCTGTCTTATTTTTGGGCTTGTGGTCTTTAATGATCTCTGTAAATGAATGGACAATGTAGATATCATACATACATTATGGTAGCGCCACAGTTATGTGACGTCACACACCATGGAGGTTTGTGGTGTGCAGCACACCACACAATTCGCTTCCCCGGGGCGTGCTGTAGAAGAACGATGGATCCACGTGCCCACTTTGTTGTGATTGAAAACAGCGTGTGTAGAATGCGAATGGACTATTCTCTTTGCAGAATCTACGTGGGGCCCTCATGATGTCCATGAAATATCTGTTCCGTCCACTAGTTCTACAAGCTCACAGAAGTACATAAACCCAAAAGGGAGGCAGATCCAAAACACAAATGGATCACGCTGTTGGAAAAAGTGAAGATTGAATGCCCACCATTGAAACCTTGGCAAGGTAACAAAAGCTTCAAATCTGGCTAATATTTTTGCTTTTAGTTCATTCTAATGGAAATTGTTGTAGACAAATTTGGCTTTAAAGAGACGTGAGGAATCGCGGTCGCATCTCCAAAATGCGGCCAGCCCGGCTCGTGCTTGAAGAAAGGGGTCGCATCTAAAGAATGCGACCAGCTCGGCTCGTGCTCGAAGAAAGGGGTCGCATCTCCAAAATGCGACCAGCCCGGCTCGTGCTCGAAGAAAGGGGTCGCATCTCCAGAATGCGACCAGCCCGGCTCGTGCTCGAAGAAAGGAGTCGCATCTCCAAAATGCGACCAACCCGGCTTGTGCTCGAAGAAAGGGGTCGCATCTCCAGAATGCGACCAGCCCGGCTCGTGCTAGAAGAAAGGAGTCGCATCTCCAAAATGCGACTAGCCCGGCTCGTGCTCGACGAAGGGGTCACATCTTCACATGCGAGCACTCTTGATATGAGCAGCTTCCATCATGTGAGCAGCTCTGGTCTCTGGCCTCTGGTCTTTGTCTCTGGTCTCTGGTCTCTAGCGAGGATGTCATTCAGCTCATAGTACCTGCAGCCTATATAGGCCGATTTTGGCTTGTTTCTATTTGTAGCTCCGAACCATGGGAGATCTCCATCAAGAGACGTAATCAGTTAGACGTGTAAAGTGGTTAGGCTATCCCCTTATCTAAGGATTAACAGGATAAGTGCCTTATCCCCTGAAATCAGCAGTGATCTTAACGGCTTGCGTAACAGGCTGGATCACCCGGATCTGCATAAATAGATGACCTCACAAATGATAAAGGTACACAATCTCTAAGCCTACCTTTTACACTTCATCTTACTATCACAGTACCTGTACTGACTTTGCCATCGGAGGGCCATAAGCCGGGCCAACCGGTGGTGATCCTAACCTTTCTTGGTGATTGCAGGTTCCCCAATCTACACCATTCATCTTCGATTGGAGGTCAGACAACGAAGAATCGAAGTTGGTCTCTGACCAACATCTGTTAGCCAATTTTTGGCGTTAACAGATTGGCGCCGTCTGTGGGAACGACTAAATTGTTCTCGCCTATTTCTTCCTTCGTCGTTCAGTCATCTTCTCCCTTTTACCTAATTAATGGTTAGCATCATCTACCACACATGCTCAACCAAGAGTTGGTGGATCATTTCACACGTGCATCTCCACCAGTCTCATCTTCCTCTCCAGCACTCCAACGTCAGGAGGGGCCCACATCTCCACCAAGCCGCTCAGTCGTCCATCAGTTAAGGACGTCGCACCCATCATCGATGGCCTTCATCTTGCATGTACATCTCGTCTTCCAGAGACCAGGGCATCATAAGTGTACAACCCCTCATCCAACGTTCCTGATTCCACGTCACCTAGCCTTCATAAGTGTAAACATCCAACCTAATGGTGGACATCATCAACGCCCAATAGGTGGGCCATCTTCAATCATCAGCACCTAATCAACCAACGATGCAGATGGGCGTCCATCCTCTCTGTCCAGCGGGATCTGCATTCACATGCATGTCATGCAACCATCACATCTTCTCAGCTCCGACATTCCGCAGCTGTCTGGAACGTGCAACCCCCTCAAAGCCCAGCCGTTGATCACACCTCATAGATCTGCCCCGTTTATCAGCATGAGAAACCTCAGCCACAAAGTTGCCTCATCCAGAACCTTGTCACAGACTCTGATATGCCAAAATTGATAAACGACTTGGATTTCTCATATGACTCCTCGGTGGATCCCACCTAACGTCCATAGCAAAATCGAGCTCCTGCATCTGTTTCGAGAGTATCCGTCATAGCGGGACTCGCTCCTCACCAGCGACAATGTCGCACACATCTCCTGCTAGTAGTCCGTGTAGAACCCCTCCAATTCAATCATTCTTAAGCATATCCGGATCTCATGGACTAACTTCACCATCCAACTGTCCATCAGAGCCAGCAAGCTACAACGTCCCCAGCAAATAAAAACCCAGCCGTTGTAGCACATGAAGCTCTTCCCAGCAACCGCTCATTCATCTCATGCGATCAACCACACCTCCAACTCCATGCTAAGGACACCGTCAACCAACAATGGAGCTTGCATCATCTAACATCCAGCATGGATAATCCATTCTTTTTAACTATCCACTCCAGCAGCTAGGACACCTCCTTCATTCATGAACCAGCACACGCACCACCAATGACATCCAAACCTTCTATAGTGATGGAATCCATGTTCCTGATCCAAACCGTCCATTTGATCCAAGCTCTTGGAAAACTTTGATCGTCCAAATCTTTTTCATTATTTCCTGTTATGCAGCCCGCCAGAGTTCAAGACCTGCTTCGTATTTGAGTTCACAAATCATCTGAATCTCGCAAAACTAATCAATGACTTGGATTTCCTCATCTTACCTCGTAATGGATCACCATTCGTCATCACATGTGGGGCCAGCAACCATCAACGCCGCCCAGCTGATCTTCATCATCTAGTTAGCGGTCATCCACTCCATCCATTGCAAATGGTTCGGTTTGTGGAGGAGATTCCCAAGCCTCAGGAAAAGCATATACTCGAAAGGCATACCAGAAGCCTTAGCATATTTATTAGGTGGAGGAATCATCCAGCACGTTAAGTTTGGAGCCATCATCCAATCTCTCTCTCTCTCTCACGAAGATGCTAAATGAATCAATTTCCCTCATAAGGATTCCATCGTTGTAGCGTTAAAGCTCTCGTGCCTCAACGAAACGGAATATGAAGCCTTAATTGTCGCCTCAAATTAGCAAATATACACGCAATAAGGAACCTACTCATTCACAACGACTCTCAGCTTGTTGTATATCAAGTGCTCAACGAATTCGAGGCAAAGGAGGAGTGGATGGCTTCGTACAAATCTCAGGTACTCATCTTGCTCGCTCAAATTGAACAAATATAAAATAAGTCATATTCCTCGAGAGGAGAACAAGCTCGCAGGTTCTTTGGCAAAATTATCTTCTGCACCTGAGTCCGATCTGACGCAAGTTGTTCTTATCGAGCATCTATCTACCCCGAGTGTCGATCAAGTTGCTCCAGAGCAGCTCGCACATTACTTTTATCTTCCTATTGGATGGACCCCATCATCCTTTACTCCAAAGCGGATGACTCCTAGATGATAAAAATCAGCCCGACAATTCGCTATTGTGCTACCAGGTACATCTTACAAAATGAAAAATTGTTACGTAAAAGTTTTACTTTACTGTATTTAAAGTGTCTCCATCCAGAAGAAGCACACCGTGTTCTAGATGAAATACACCAGGGGGCATGCGGTAATCATCCCAAAGGACGGTCTCTAGCAAACAAAGCAATGAGACAATGATACTATTGGCCCACTATGAAGGCGGATGCTATCGAATTCTCAAAGAAATGTAACAAATATCAGCGATATTCTCCATTCCCTCATTTACCGTCTGAGTAAATGACGCCGATGGACGGTCATTGGCCTTTCGCTCAATGGAGAATCGATATAATCAGACCACTACCTATGGGAAAAGGACGTGGCAGTCGATTACTTCATGTCACGCCCCAAACCCGGGGACCGGGCTCACTAAATTCCCGATCGCCGACCATGGTGCCAACAGCCTCCGTAGTACCCCATTCTCGGCTCCTAGCTCTCATGTGCCAGGTTCCGATCCTGGGATCCTCCCAGGTGGATTTTCAGGGTAAATTTTTTTTTGTACAGGAGCATAAACAAAACCATAAAACATCATCAAATATCCACTAATAAGTTTGTTGAGTACAGTACTGGAAAGGAAAATACAACATGAATCAGAAGTCCAAAATATCAGGTACATGAACCGCGCTCAACGTTGCTGATAGGCTCTAATACCTGCAGTGTAAACAAACGCGCATGAGCTTCCTAAGAAGCCCAGTAGAGTGCGTGTGTGCGCGTGTGATGCATATATAGATATCAGAGTAAGCGAAAGTAGTAGAGGGCTAAGTTATTAAGTTCATGAATGCTGTCAGCCGTCCCAAGGCTATGCGATGCAAGGGCCTACATGGCCGAGTGTTACATGCTAAAGATGCAATGCAAATACGTCAATCCTCAACTGATCCACATATCAAAATAGTTATCATCTGGGACATCACCGGGGTCTAGTATACTCTAATATTGGCCGCCGCACATCGCGCGCGTAACCAAGCGAGTAGAAAAGACCTCACTATCCGCCTCGTCAGTGGTATGCCAATGCCCACCCGGCTCGCCGATAGCGGACCCATTCCATGAGCTGGTCAGACTCGACCTAGCTTACAGCCCACTTCACTCGGGCGGATAAGGTCACACCCCTTTCCAACCGACCTCAACACAGTGGGAGACGCGGCCTACTGGTATTTGGCACACGGGCGCTCATGTTATCCACTCGGTCTCGACGCTGAAACATCCTACTGGTACCACAGGGTTTAGGGACTTTCACCCAAGGACATCCATAGCGCCCAAGTACTAGAACAAGTTTCCGGTGTCCAATACTGCCAACCATGATGTGACTATGGTAGCCACCACCCTGATGCTGCTAGGGTGTGAAAGCGATCATGACATACATAATGCGAAATGCATGAGTCATACAATCCAAATCATGCATCAAGCTTACGCATACTGCGCAATCATGTGGGGCGACCCTGTCTCGCACGGGTCCCCTAAGTATAACAAGCCAACTAGCATATGCTATGGTTAATCATGATCCATAACAGGCATACAAATGATGCGTATGGGCATATGAATGAGCATGATATTCATTATACTAAGCATGTTATCAGTGTGACATATCAAGCTAATCATACTAGCATGTTACCAACATATCATGTAACACTGGCCTTAAAAGGCCCAAAATATATAGATAGAGAGTGGGACCCGGACTGTGGGTCCTATTGGAAATGTAAAAGTCTTCGTGGCATAGCCCACTTGAGACCACATCGGCCCCATACTTGGGCTTGCACATACAAGATAGGCAGCATGAACAAAACAGATACACCATGGTGGAGCTAATAGATACATCACTTTGGGACCCATAGGGTGGGCCACCTGCTGGGCAGCGTGGTACCCATCTGGTCCCAATAAGTTTTGAATCAAACGGATACTTGTGTTTTCTCCTTCATCCATATCCATGTGATCTTATGGACCGGTTGGATGGCAAATAAACATCACTGTAGAACCTAGAAAGGTTTCAATGTTGGAAATCATTATCCCCACTATAGCATGGTCCACTTGACATTAGGATATGCTTAAATTTTGGGCCCAGCCACTATGGATAGGTTGGGTGACAAATAAACATCATTGTAGGTCTAGGAAGGTTTCAATGGTGGAGATCATTATCCCCATTGTTGTCCCGTGGCATGGCCCACTAAAATGAGCTGGAAAAACATATGGACAGGATAGGTAAAGCATATACATCCTAGGTGGGCCCAACGAGTGGGGCCCATTTACAATGCCCAAAGATACTAGCTGCTGGGCAGCAGCGTCCCCTGGACGCTGTCTGTCCAGCCAGCGTTATATATATATATATATATATATATATATATATATATATATATATATATATATATATATATATATATATATATATTACAAGTGGGGCCCACAGAAGTTCCCTATCAAGCTGATATTTTTTGTTCTCCCTTCCCCCTTACATGTGTGAACTTATGAACAGGTTGGATCTCAAATAAACATCATGGTGGGCCATAAGAAGGTTTCAACGGTAGGGCCACTGGCCCTACTGTTTTCTGTGGTGGGGCCCCCTCGAGACTTGGATCTGACTCATTCTTGGGGTCATGCTCTAAAATGATCTCCCCAAAAGGATGGACGGTGTGGATACAGCACATGCACCATGGTGGGACCCACGACTGGGGGCCACCAGCTGTCAGCACGAGCCAGCGTCCGTGGACGCTAGTACACCCAGCGCCCGGACGCTGCCTCTTTCTGTTTTCTTTCTTTTTTTCTTTTTTTTTATTGCACTCATATCATGTGGGGTCTACATGGGACTGATCCACTCCGTTCATCAGGTTACCCTTCTCATGGGGGACCCAACGAGCCCAATATTGGATATGCAAATCGATCTAGAAACATTAAGGTGGGCCAAATGATTTCTGACAGTAGAAATCATTATTTCAACTGTTTTGTGCGGTGCGGTTCACTTAAGATTTGGATCTGGCTCATCCTTGGGCCCTGGCCCTAAAATGATATGGGAAAACAAGTGGACGGCGTGGATGGAACACAAACATCAAGGTGGGTCCCACGAGTGGGGACCCCATTCAACGTCCAAGGTGACGCTGGACGTTCCAGCGTCAGAACGTCCAGACGCTGGTCGTCCAGTGACTCTCTTAATCTTTTTGTTTTTTTTTTGTTGTCTTGTGGTCATTTCATGTGGGGCCCACTTAGGGACGATCCACCCCCTCCATCATGTTCCCCAGGTCGTTGGGGTCCTAAAAAGCCCAATATTGGGGAGGTGATGTGGTCCACAAACATCACGGTGGGCCTAAGAAGTATCAACAGTAGGCTTCATCAGCCCCACTGTTTTCAATGGTGTGGTCCACCTGAGATCTGGATTTTCTTCATTTCTGGCCCCCTGCCCTGAAATGGGATGGGGAAACAGCTGGACGGTGTGGATCATCTCATACATCAAGGTGGGTCCCACGAGTGGGGACCCTGCCCAACGCCCAAAAGGGCTTGTAGCCAACGTGCTGCTGGGCAGCAGCGCCCTCTGGACACTGTCTGTCCAGCGGCAGCTCTTCCTCTCTTGTTTTTTTTTTCTCTTTAATTATTATTATTATTATTATTATTATTATTATTATTATTATTATTATAAGGTGGGGCCCATTCATGGATGATCCAGTCCATCCATCTCATTGCCCATCACATGGTGGGCCCAAAAGAAAAGGAAAGTGGAAAGAAATTAAGAAAACGGAGAGGTTTTGTCCCTTGCACTCACCTCGATGGATGGTTGGACAGTTGGATTGGATCGGGTTGATGATCGGATGATCTGGATGATGGTTGAGGTCCTCCAAGCTTGGATCTCCTCCTACAATCTCTCTAATCTCTCTCTACTTCTCTCAAATCTCCCTCTTTCTCTCAAATCTTTCTCTTTCTCTCTCTTCTCAAATCTCTTTCTTGCAAAATGGGAAGGTGAGGAAGCCTCCTCTCCCCCTACGTATGGTATTGTATGGGGGGAGAGAGAGAAGGAATCATGGGGAGTGATGATGGTGCATGGGAGGGGGTGTGGGAGGTATGGGCTATAGTTGACTTTGGGAGGAGAGAGAGGGATGGGGGGTATGGGTAGAGTGATGGTGAGAATGATGGTGATGGATTAGATTGATGTGACATGGTCTTGAAATTTGTGCAAGTGGGGCCCACGACACACGCACGTTGCGCGGCCCACCTCGGATTACGCAATCAATCATAACTTTCACACCGGGTATCGCAATGGGGCGTGCCGCGCGGCGTTGGAATCGCAGCGCCTACGCGGTCGCCGGGGTATAGGTCTCGGGTCCATGCGGTACTAAAATAGGGTCGCAATCAAGGCTCGCTAATCTGGTCCATCCGGGACGTACCGGCACCGGAAATTAAGTGTACGAAAGGCAAATAAGGGTACGGGTCTTACACTTCACCTCGATCTCCTATAAGAGAAAATGAACATATCTTGTCTTCGAGTAGTGGCTTATCAACAACGTATAGCCCGTTGTTATAATTCAAAGGTCAAAATCAGGGTTTTTTAGCTCGACAACTTGGTGCTCAAGCAAAACATCGGGACAGCCACTCGGTCATTGCATCTTAACTGGGAAGGCCCGTATCGAGTCATCGAGATTGCTCGACCAGGTACATATTATCTAGAAGACATGCGAGGAAGACCCCTACGTCACCCTTGGCACATGGAACATTTACTCTGATATTTTTCATAAAGCATGTGAATATTGGACCATTCTTAAATAAAGACGATCTCTCTCATTCCAGCTGTTCAGCTATGGAATCTATAACTTGGTCGCTACTCCATTTTTTGGACCCGAATAGCCCCGAAGGGAATACATACATTCTCTTGGTCAATCTTCTACCCTTGGTAGAATCAAAGCCTCAATCGATAGACCAGTCTATCTCTATGCCGATATGGTCGCCAAGACCTCCCAGATTGAGCCCAACTCATTTTCATGAGTTGAGTAACACATTATAGCATGAAGTGACTAAGTCATTTGCTCACCGCAGGGCCAAAGACTCAATTGATAGGCCAGCCTATCTCTATGCAGAAAGCTGGCACTTGTAAATGCATGCTCAATCATGTACGGCTTCTCCTCCGAAAATAGGCGATTACATATACATACAAGTCCTTTACGTAACTCCTCAACACTAAGGAAAGTCATTATCAGATTGTTCGATAGCGAGCCTCCTCCGTTTATAGTTCATCTCAGATCCCCGAGCAATGCCATCCGATCAACATGCGAGCAGCTCGGCTCGTGAGCACTCCAGACATATGACCACTCTCGTTATGAGCACTCCGGACATATGACCACTCTCGTCATGAGCACTCCCGACGTATGACCACTCTCGTCATGAGCACTCCTGAATGTGAGCAGCTCCCGAACATGTGACTAACGTTATGGCTTTTGGGGTCGGAGCCTGCTTCGGACTCCCAGTTGCCGAAGACGTAAAACCATTTTTTCCTCCATCCATGGCAATTGGAGGAGGGGTTCCCCAGAATGAAGTTATTCCGGTGTCAAAAGCAAAGCCATTCTGTTGTTATTTATACCCTGCAGCCATTCTGAATGAAGGCTAGAGAGCCATTCTTCTGTTATTTATACCCTGCAGCTGAAAATTCGAAAATGAAGAAAATTCTGCAGGGTATGATATTTATACGCAATCATTTCTTTGATTTGGTTGACACGCGGCAGCCTCTCATCCGGCACGACAGACGAACGGGCACAAGCATTAAATACGGAGACACGTGGCGACCGACTCCTCATTTCTTGCGGCAGGAAAAGCTGCGTAAAAGCTGGCCATCATAAATGAAGAATCATGTTAAATGAATCATGCGCGATTCTCTCCTAGCAGTCAGATACGCATACAAGCAAAACCCTTAGCATAGTTCCTCAACGCCAAGGGTTTGGGGGGCACTTGTTGTTGACAAATTTGGCTTTAAAGAGAAGTGAGGAATTGCGGTCGCATCTCCAAAATGCGGCCAGCCCGGCTCGTGCTCGAAGAAAGGGGTCGAATCTAAAGAATGCGACCAGCCCGGCTCGTGCTCGAAGAAAGGGGTCGCATCTCCAAAATGCGACCAGCCCGGCTCATGCTTGAAGAAAGGGGTCGCATCTCCAGAATGTGACCAGCCTGGCTCGTGCTCGAAGAAAGGAGTCGCATCTCCAAAATGGGACCAACCCGGCTCGTGCTCGACGAAGGGGTCGCATCTTCACATGCGACCACTCTTGATATGAGCAGCTTCCGTCATGTAAGCAGCTCTGGTTTCTGGTCTCTGGTCTCTGTCTCTGGTCTCTAGTCTCTGGTCTCTAGCGAGGATGTCCTTCAGCTCATAGTACCTGCAGCTTATATAGGCCGATTTTGGCTTGTTTCTATTTGTAGCTCCGAACCATGGGAGATCTCTATCAAGAGACGTAATCAGTTAGACGTGTAAAGTGGTTAGGCTATCCCCTTATCTAAGGATTAATAGGATAAGTGCTTTATCCCCTGAAATCAGCAGTGATCTTAACGGCTTGCGTAACAGGCTGGATCACCCGGATCTGCATAAATAGATGACCTCACAGATGATAAAGGTACACAATCTCTAAGCCTACCTTTCATACTTCATCTTACTATCACAGTACCCGTACTAACTTTGCCATCGGAGGGCCATAAGCCGGGCCAACCGGCGGTGATCCTAACCTTTCTTGGTGATTGCAGGTTCCCCAATCTATACCATTCATCTCCGATTGAAGGTCAGACGATGAAAAATCAAAGTTGGTCTCTGACCAACATCTGTCAGTCAATTTTTGGCGTTAACAGAAATAACCATGTGAATAGTTTAGATGGTATATTAAACATTATGGTGGGCTCCTTGAGGCCAGGTTTTAACAGTTGGGATTTTCATTCTTTAATATTTATAGTTGTGTGGTCCACCTGAGTTTTAGATCTTCATCATTTGTTGGGATCTCATTCTACTTGACCATAAGAAGACTTTGGTCGGAGTGGATATCTCATTTCGAATCCAGATCGTGGTGGGTCCCATGTAGCCGCTGCCAACAGTAACTTCGCATCATTGTGCGCACATAGTCTATACCGACATAGGTGCAGCCTTATCGTTTTTAAACGGAGAAAAGACGTTTCGTTCCCGCGGCTCGGTAGTGTGACATTCGCCATGGCGTAAGCCTATTTTGGATGGCGGCGATGACATTCGCAGTGACGTTCGCTCTTTACATCTGCCTGAAAGTCAAGTTCAACGTTAGACTGGAGATGTCCGCCTGGGATCTTTTACTTTGGCCGACTGAAATACACCCCCACCTGTTTTTAAGCAGCTGCGGAAAAATTCCCAAACTCTGTGGACCCACCATGCTGCATGTGTAAGTATGGTGAAGGCGTAATAATGAGCAGGATTCTGTGGTGGGGTCCACTTGAGCTTTAAATCTGCCTCATTCTTTGGGTCAGGCCCTAAACTACTCTCTCCAAATGGACGGGACAGTATGGATATAACATATACATCATTATGGGCCTACAAAATATGGTGACGTCACTTCAGTAGCCAGGTTCGCTACTCAACCTGTCGGTAGCTAATCCGCGTCCATTTTGGATGGCCGCGATGACATTCGCCGTGACGTTCGCTCTTTACATCTGCCTTAAGTCAAGTTCCACGTTCTGGGATCTTTTACTTGGGCCCACTGAAATACACCTGTTTTTAAGCAGCTGCGGAAAAATCCCTGTGGACCCACCATGCTGCATGTGTAAGTATGGTAAAGGATCCGCACGCTCTTATCGTGCGGAGTAAACTCAGTTGGGCCCACATAGAATGTATGTGCTTTATCTATTCCGTCCATAGGTTTTTCCAGCTCATTTTATTAGTTGAGCCCAAAATTTAAGCATATCCAAATCTCAAGTGGACCATGCCACGGGAAACAGTGGGAATAATGATTTCCACCATTGAAACCTTCCCAGGACCTACAGTGATGTTTATTTGTCATCCAAACTGTTCATAAGATCACATGGATATGGATGAAGGGAAAACACAAATATCAGCTTGATCCAAGACTTCTGTGTCCTTCAAGAATTTTTCAGTGGTAGACATTCAGTTCACATATTTCTTGTGGTGTGGTCCACTTTAGATTATGATATGCTTCATTTTTTTGCACCATACCTAAAATTTTCAGTTAAGATGGATGGACGGAGTGGATAAAATACGTAAATCACTGTGGGCCCCACAGAGTTTACTCCGCACGCTAGCGTGCGGAGTTACTCAGTACGCAATCCGCTTCCATCGGCGTGTTCTTTCGCGGTTCTTACCTACTTGAAAGGGACGCAAGCGTAATGTTCTTTCACGGTTCTAACCTCCTTGACATCTTTCGATGGGGAGCTCCTCTTTTAAATATCTTCCCTCGATGGGGAGCTCCTCTTTTAAACTTCTTCCCAAGGAAGACGCAGGTGCATTGAACCATTTCAGAGTGAGAAAACACCCTAGGAAGAAAGAAGATGGCTGAAATCCCTCTCCTAACTCCATACAAGATGGGAAAATTCCTTCTTTCCCACAGGTTTCTTTCTAATCCAATTCCTGCATTTTCATTTCTTTCCATCCTAACCAACTTCATATTTTGGGTTGAATCTCTTTCTTTCTTTTGAAATCTTTGGTGTTTCTCCTTTCGATCTCGTTGCAGGGTTTTCTCTTCTTCTTCTTCTTTACGCAGTCTATTCGTACTTATTACTATAGCTTGAAATTCATAGAATGGTTGTTTGTATTTCTTGAATTGTTCATTTTTTTAAAGTAACTTCTGATTTCTGGAGGCCTGGCTCACTGTTTCTTTGCAGATGGTGGATGATCTGTTAATCTGAATACTTAATGAGGAATAATCGGATCGTCTATGCATCGAATAATGGGAATTCCATACTATAATCTTAAACCCATACCTGATTGGGAAGACATTCCCGATACCGCCGTGTTGACGAGAGGAACTCTTGGTCTTCCGCACCTTACACCTTTAGGAGAAACTCTCAATGGGACTAGGGTTTTCTCTTGTGTGTTGGTGAAGGGACCAAGACATATATTTATAGGAAAGAGGGCCAGAGAAGCTTACCCATCACACTTCTCTCCTCTAGGGTCTCCACACCGTAGGTTTCCATATCTGGCTTAATAACCGCGTATAGGGAACACGGTTCAAGCGTCCCGCCCCAAACCTATTTGCAATGATCACAACTATAGTGGGGCCCACTGAATCGCTCAATCTGAATAATCCAACGGTCATGATCCAAACCGATGATCATGTGTGGCCCACCTAATGGAGTCTTACATGATCCTCACCATACAATGGGTGGGGTATACATTGGATGCACAACTGTTACCGTGGTTCCACCTTGATGTTTGTATTCTCTTTCCACGCTGTCCATCCGTTTTGCTAGATCATTTTAGTTTATGAGCCCAAAAATAAAACAGATCCAAATCTCAGGTGGACCATATCATAGAAACAGTGGTGATTGACCATTAAAAACTTCTTGTGGGCCATGAAAGTTTTGGATCAAGCTGATATTTGTTTTTTTCCCATAATCCAGGTTATGTGATATTATCAGTAGGTTGGATGACAAATAAACATTACAGTGGGCCTTAGCGGTCATTTGAATAGGTGGTAAATGATTTACTAGTAAATTGCTATTTTTTTTGTTTGGATGCTCTCATTTGCTAATAAATCATTTACTAGTAGTAAATTATTTACCAGCAAAACTCCTCTCCCATTTACTACTAAATAGGTGAGATTTCATTTATTAATAAATGGGTAAGATGGCAATAGCTCTATTTTCAAATTTCTGCTTTAAAAGCAGATTCACACCTGTTCGTTCTGAAATCACTTCCAACGGCTCTCTCTCCCTCTCCCTCTCTGCAATCTCCCTCCCTCCCTGCCTCCCTTTGGTTATCTTCAAAGCTTCAAGCACCCTTCTGGCACTAGCTTTCCACTAAACCGACGATTTCGAAAACCACCTTCGACAATAGCATTTGAATTCATGGGCCCACTTGTATGGCTCATATATTACTCAATTTTTTTTTAGGATTAACACAATGCTTTAGTGGCATGGGCTTGACCCAATGATCCACATGAAAAGAAATTCCAACATGTAATTTGAATGTTATAAGCTAAATTGATTTTCAAGTGTGAATATACAATTACAGGATATAACCCATTTAAAGGCTATCCAAACAAGGTAAATCATTTACTAGTAGGTCATTTACTACTTACATCTAAACAGAAGCTAGTAAATCATTTATTTGTAAATCATTTACAACTTATCCAAACGACCCTTAGGAATTTTTAATGGTGTAGCGTTAAATCAATACTGTTTGCTATGTATGGTCCACCTAGATTTATATCTTATTCCATTTTGGGCTCATTCCCTAAAATGATCTGGCAAAACGGATGGACGGCTTGGATAACGAATACATGCATTAAGGTGGGCTCCATGGTAACGGCTTCACTGTCTTAGGTGATGGGTGATGGGTGAGGCTGGGGCCGCACCTAGCCTCTGTTTCGAGCCTTACCTGGATGTGAGGGTTTTCTGCCATTAATGCCGGCGGCGAAGGTCACCGGAGGAATCGAGCACACCGAAATCCTCCTCCTCTTCCACTCTCTTTCCAATGGGAATGGATGATTTTCAACAGGGGGAAGAGTCGGGGAGCGGGGCTCTGATTTATATCGTATTGGGGCTGGCGGTAGCACGGATTGCTGCCGATTCCATTGCCCACATGCCTTCCTTCCCGGAAGGGAAAGAGAAACATTGCTATGTTTGATTCCTTCACACGTATGGTACTCCGGAGGGCATTATAACTGTGTACGTGCATCACTTTTGTGAGCCTCACCTGGAACTCATCACGTAATCCAAACCGTGTACGTGCATGGCCCATTATTTTCAACGACTGGTGGTCTTTGGAATGGCAGTCGTAGACAGTGTTATCTGGATCTAGCTTCAATGTTGGAAATTAGACGTCTTGGATTGTCCGATCTCTGTTCTGTACGGTTGATTATCGGGTGGAACCCACCATGTATGGGCAGCCAAGGGCAATTGATCGATTATGCCCAACAATTGTTCATTACTAGGTTGGCCTTAGGTGGTTGACCTTGTCTATGTGCAGATTTTCAATGTATCATTTAGATGAGATTTCTGCCTAACTAGCCTCTAACTAAAATAAATGGAAGCTGGGAAAAGCTTTCATCTTTTAGGCTTTGATTTACATGTTACCAATTACAAGTGGACTTCTCTTGTCATGGTGTTATCCTTAATCACTCGAAGACAGTGGAATTATACGGACTAAAACTCAGTCTCAGAACATGATTCACTTGAGGTCCAAAGCCGTGACAACCCGCCTTAAACCATGTCGACTCGTTGTCGGGTCATTTGGGACACATACAAATTTGGGGGGTGACTCATTTTCTTCTCCAGGAAAACGAGTCAACTCAGTTTTGAGTGAGTTTTGGTTCCATGGAAGAAGCATTTGAACCTGGTAAATAGCATTATCAAATCGCTTTTGGTTTTGTCTTCTTGTTCTCAGAGTGAGGAGGCTTTGAGTTTTCAAATCTAGGGGTTATACTATATACAATGCTTGGGTGGAGAGATTGTACAATACACTTATTTTTTTCTGCTTGAACAAGGGGGTGCACTTGGTTTAGTAATCAGAGCTGTTGATATGATTGGATTCACTTGGATGGTCAATGAGCCAAACATCTCTCTGATGTAAAAATCCTAATCCTCTGTACGTGTGCACGAATCGTCGGCTAAGAAAGAAAATGTAGCAACAGTCCACAGTCAACCCAAACAAGGCCAGAGATCGATGAATAGTATCTTTAAATCTTGGGGATTTTCAGCACATGGACCATCCATGTTGAGACCCATCATCATATAATTGGATCATTGAAGCATGGGCCTCACGCATGCATACTGAAACCCAAGCTAGCTAGACAAGCTCTTGGCCTGGTCACTTTCCTTGTTTGCCACCATCGTTGTCATTGTCATGGCTTTCTCCCAGCTATTTGAGGTTGCCTTTGATCTTTTCCTCGTTCTTCTGGAAGAAAAAAAACAAAAAGAAAAATGAAAAGAAAAGAGGGAAAGGATTAAATCAGTTAGTTGAAATTTCCAAACATTTGAAGAGATCAGTGGAGAAATTAATCCCTCGAGTTCCCGAGAACTATCGAAACTTCTCATAAAACACTGAAGCTTGTCTATTTGAATAACTTTCAATCAGTGTTTTAAATAGCGCATAGTGTATAGTGTATCCTTTGGCCCTCTATAGCGTGTAACGTAAGCTACATAGCGTATAGTGTAAGCTACACAATACATAGTATTTTTTAATTAAAATAATACAAAAATATGATAAAATTTACAAATTGCATAATTTCTATGAGTTTTTTACTATGAATCTGGATTGTCAACCACATATTTCCATGCAAAATCTCTGTCTCTTTGCCTTCAGAGATCTCTAAATGCGACCTATTTATTTATTTATTGAAACATCACAAATTCACAATATGGACCACAATTTGGATGGTCTGGATTGATCTAAGTGATCTATCCATGATATGGACCACAATTTAGATGGTCGAGATTGATCTACACGTGTGATGGGGATGAGTCACTACCATTTTAAAACAAGTGTTGAACTAGCACAGAAGAAAAACTTTAAAAAAAAAAGAAAAAGAAGAAAGAAAGGAGATTTTAGGTAGCATACGCTATTTGCGATATGCTACATGATCTGTAGCTTATGCTACATGCCCGTAGCTTTCGCTACCAGGGAGTTACGCTACCTGCATATGCTACATAGCGGTTTAGCTACGCTACTCTACGAGCGCTACCGAAAACATTGCCTTCAATAATCAATTTCTTGTTCTGGGTAAAGATAAACTTGATTCTTGTATCGGATGATGCTCTCATGCCATTAGGATAAGAGAAAATCAAAGTCACTCTTATTTTTTTCTTCTCTATATATTTTGAGGACTTTGGTGTTTTCAGCTATATATCTTTTGAATTCTTCAGAACTTCGTCTACTCTTCTGGACCATCTCTTAAAGTCGTTCACATTAGAAGCATTGTTTTCCCTTTCTTACTTAAAGAATGCATGTCGTACCCAAACTACGAGATCTAGATGGTTCTTTAGATGGTCATGCTGTGGAGATTCCATAGCCTAAAAATTCTCCCATTCGGATGATGTGGTTTGTCCAATGGATGGCTTACAAATGGAAGGTCAAAAGCAAATATGAGTAGCAGTCCATGTCCACTGGGAAAAGGCCATCAATCAATCAGACTGGAATTGGCTATCATGTCATATTGGGCTTGTCTTGACAATGATGGGCTCCACAGAATTAACCATTTAGATCTCTTACACGTGTATCATGCATATGGCTGTAGAGTGAGGGGCACCCCATGTTGTGAGGCACAAGTGTAGCCCTTATTTTTATTGGTTTTTTTTTTTTTTGGTGGGACGGTGAGGATGGAACAAAGGAAATGTAACTACCTACCTTGTTTAGGAATCAGTAATGCCTAACCCAAGAAACTGTTTTTTTTTTCAGAATAGTTTTGGCACCATTGACGAGGCAAAGGTCTTATGGAAATGTCCCTCAACCACATGCCATCTTGTATTACTCTCAAAGAACCACCAAAGGGGGGCTTTTAATAGCTGAAGCCACTGGGATATCTGACACAGCTCAAGGGTAAAACTCAAAGTTGCAACTTATCTTTTTTGTCATTCTTTGTTTTTGGTCTTTGTTTTTAATTTACTGGGAGGCAATGATCTCCCGTACATACCATATCACCAGATTCTGTACATAAACCGCCTCTACCATCTGACCAGTGCACATACTTGTCAATTAATGGATGGCTTCAAAAATTGCATCTGTTAAGAGCATTTAACTGGTTTCATTTAGTATTTGTGAACAATTAGGCGGCCATTGATTGCATCATCTAGATTCACGAACATGTGAACTGGTTGGACAGTGGGGATGGTTTACACAAGGAGGTTCATTTGTGTTTTTTGTTTTACACAGGAATAACTAAGCTTGTGTTTGGATATAGCATTGGATTGAATTGCCTTATTTAGTTCAATAATGTGGAAATAGCCAAATTATAGTTGCATCCTCATTATTCATATAAAAGTACTAGGCTTCAAACTGCAATCACATTACTTTCAATTAGGACTTGAAAGGAATGTACCACAATTATTTTTGAGAGGTGGTACTAGAAAATACCGCTACATTTCAACCTTCAAAAAGAAGAAGAAGGAAAAATAAAAATAAAAATAAAAACCATTACATTTTCTCATATGATTAAACTGAGTGTTCACAATTCAACCCATGTGGAACTATTTCAGTCAATGATGCATCAGAGGTAGAAAATCATCATAAGCTGTCATTTTGGACAAGTGGGTCACATGGTTCATTGATTTTGTGGGATTCATTGCAAGTGGGAGATGAGTCAAAGTTCTGCAAGATTAGACTGGAAGATCCTAGTCATTAAACCATTGGCTATCTTCTGAACCATAGCTGTGTTTTTTCTTAACCTTAGATTTGTAGGACACTCATCAAAATTATAGGGAACATCTAATCTGGTAGATTTTGAGGAATCCCCTATAAAAGTATCAACCATAAGATCAATGGTTTGGATAACTGAAACATGGGTCCCATTAAATATATAATGGTGAATTAGGTCACTATTGACATTTTGATGCACTGGGGCTTTATAGTTCCTCCCAAACTTGTGCATCCAAATGCAATTTGTTTTTCTGATGTGTATGTATTTTTCTTCCCTCTCTTGAAGGTACCCTGAGACACCTGGAATTTGGACAAAAGAGCAGGTAGAAGCCTGGAAACCTATTGTGGATGCTGTTCATGAGAAGGGTGGTATTTTCTTTTGCCAAATTTGGCATGTGGGGAGGGTTTCTAATTACGGTATGTTTAAGTTCTTTAACTTCATTTTCATCTTCTTTTCCTTTAATTTCCATGACATAAAACCCGAAACTAGCCAAAAGATTACTACAGAAACTAGAGATGGTGTGCCTATGCAGGTGTTTGTTTGTATTTTTGGCTATGAACGTAGGAAAAGATTTGGCTTGATGGGCTTTTCATTGTTTTTGTACCATTAGTCGACCTAGGGAAATGATTGGAGCTGCAACTTGGGTTCAGGTCAACCCGAACCTGACTCACCCAACCCAAATTTGGGTTGGGTTGGGTCTGGTTGTCCAGGTCCTGGGGCTTGGGTAAGGGTTGGACAATTCCAACCTGATTAGGAATTGGGTTGGGTTCTGGTTGAGAAAATCCAGGTTGGGTTAGGTCGGGTTGGGAATAATCTCATGTATTTGGGTCAGTTTGTTTTGGGTCTGTCAAACTGACAATGACTACTAAGCTTGAGATATAAATGGTGGAGAAAATTCCATGTATTGCAAATTTGCAATGTCCCAATGGAGGGAATTCATACAAGAAAATACATTAGTATGCTGCCTAAAATAAGAGATAAAAAAAGCTCCTAATAATATTATACAAGATTGTTTACTAAATGCATCTTTATCTCCACACTCCCCCATAAACTGATGTTGGTCGAGCAACATTAGTTTGTCTGCTAAATAATCACGGCAATCTCGAGTCATAGCTTTGTAAATATACGGCAAGCTGTTCTTAAGAGGTCACATGAGGAGGGGTGCCTTCTTGGGAGAAGAGTTTGACTAACTCAAAGGTGAGAACCGCTCTGATACCATGTCAAACTAAAAATGGCTACTAAGCTTAAGAGATAATTGTGAAGAAATTCCATTTATTGTAATGCCTCTACAAAAGAGGATTCATTAATATGATGCCTAAAATAAAATATCAAAAAAGATCCTAATGTTATTACACAATACCAAGTACTTAATGCATCTTTTTCTCTGCAGGGTTGGGTCACATTGGGTCAGTTTGGGTCGAGTATAGAGGAATTCGGGTTGGGGACCTGAGGTTGGAATTCTGGTTGTAGTTAGGTCGGGTTGGGGGTTGGGTCCTCTTGAGGCCAAGTCGGACTCTGGTTGATCCTCAACCCGACCCAACCCGACCCAACCCAACCCAACCCAACCCACCCTGGTTGCACTCCTAGAAATGATATGCAGAGATCTACTGCACCCGGAAAGTATGCAGCAGCTGTCCGTGGCCCTTGAAATGGATCCTTGATGGGTGGGTCTAATGTAAAGCTCTAATCAGCACGGGCTGGGTCCTCTTAAGGTTGGTTTGGGCTTGGGTTGATCCTCAACCTGACCCAACCTGCCCCTGCTGCACTCATAGAAATGATATGCAGAGACCTACTGCACCTGGAAAGTATGCAGCAGATGTCCATGGGCCCTTAAGATGGATCCTTCATTGGAGGGTCTTTTTTTAAACAGTCCTTCATGTGTATAGTGTAAAGCGTTAATCAGCACATTAAGCACTGGACCCTTTTGTTTCCCTTCAACCAGTGGAAATGTTTCTACTTTTTATTTCTGGTCGTCTTGCTACTCAATGATTGGGTTGATGCTTTTGTTTAGTAGGATGTGAAGGCCTCCCCCATCTCGTTTATCTTTGAAATAATTTTATCTAATTCCTGTTTACAGGATTTCAACCCAATGGACAGGCTCCCATCTCCTCTACCGACAAGCTAGTGACACCTCAGTTTCGTGCCAGTGGTGTCGACATTGATGAGTTCTCACCTCCGCGGCGGTTAAGGACAGATGAAATTCCTCAAGTCGTCCATGATTTTAGAGTTGCTGCTAGGAATGCCATAGAGGCAGGTAAGAGATTCATTTCATCCACAGATAGTTGTATTAAAAAAGTTTATGAAAGATTTGTGCCATTATTGTTAAATTGAGTAGTTATGGAATGTTCAATCCAGTGGATGGGACAGAGCTCTACAATCATGCAAAACAAACCTTGGTTGATTGGTGAGAGCAAATTAGCCATTAAAACAAATATGGCTTGCCATCCACATACAATGGATCAAAGTCGACGTGATGCTACCGTTATACAGTTGTTATATGATATTTGCATTATGGCCCATTAACATAGATATCAGATGAACAGTCTGCCTTGCCAGACCATTTTGGCCTCTTTTTTTTGCCTCATCTAGCAATAATTGCATTTTGTTTGATCTTTAACGTTCTGTAATTTCCTCTTCATGAGCAGCGTAGTACCGTGACTTTAGACCTTGTTCTAAATGTCAGAAATAAGCTTGCATCCCTTTCATGGTGGCTGAAATTTGGGCCATGTATGGCTGGCATTGTGTCATGTCGGCCTGCTCACTTGCTTCTTATCCAGGTTGGCTGCACCTATCTGGTCAGGAGTTGGGACCGGACCTGAGAATGTTGCCTGTTACGTAAACAGGTTGGGCTCAGGCAGATCCCACCTGACCACTTATAAGAAGCTTATAAATAGTTATACAGGGGTTTAATGTCCAAACCTGCTTTATCAGTACCATTGGGCCTTACAATGAGGTCTGCTACGGTAATGTGTTGAACTGACTGCACCTTGCACCTAGTAATTTGTTTATGGCTTTGGCTATGGGTTTAAATTCTAGACCCGTTTAGTAAATAGGTCAACCTCCACCTTTGCCACCACTTGTCCATCAGTTCTCACATTGTTGTAAGATGTGCCCACCTGAGTCTGAATTTTGCCCACAATCTTTCTCTGGATGCATACAGGTTTTGATGGAGTCGAGATACATGGGGCCCACGGGTACCTTATTGATCAGTTCCTGAAAGACCAAGTTAATGACAGAACCGACAAGTATGGTGGAAGCTTAGAGAACCGTTGCCGCTTTGCTCTAGAAGTGGTCGAGGCCGTTGTCAATGAGATCGGAGCTGATAAAGTCGGCATCAGGCTCTCTCCCTTTGCCAGTTACATGGAGTCTGGGGACTCAAACCCAGAAGCCCTTGGCCTTTACATGGCTGAATCACTAAACAAGTACGGAATCCTCTATTGCCACATGGTGGAGCCGAGGATGATCACATTAGGTGAGAAGCTCAAAACTCCCCACAGTCTCCTACCCATGAGAAAGGCCTTCAAGGGGACTTTCATCGCAGTTGGAGGCTATGACAGAGAAGAAGGGAACAAAGCTATTGCTAGTGGTTATGCAGACCTCGTTGCTTATGGCCGCTTGTTCTTGGCTAACCCTGATCTTCGTTGGAGATTTGAGCTTAATGCGCCTCTTAACAAGTATGACAGAAACACTTTCTATAAGTTAGATCCGGTTGTGGGGTATACCGATTACCCTTTTCTTGAATCTACTGTGTAGACTTTCATTTATGTGAGATAAAGGAGAGCTGCATTGTTGCTTTCCAACATTTCTTCCAGAAGGTTGGATTTAAAGTAACGTGTTGTGTTTTAGATGATATGATGTTTGAGATTGTTTGTATTACTGTTTCTGTGATATGATACTGAGGTTGTTATGTGATACAGTTTCTGTGAACTTATCTTGTAATACTTTGCATTTACTTATATGATTCATGTTACATGCAACAATGAAATCCTCAGAGGTTTTATGGTGTAGATCTCTTTGATTATCTTTGCTAATGAACATGTGGATACACAGGGCCATCCATTGCAGTGGATACTGTTATTTCTTCAGTTGCACTTTGTTAGAGGTTGGTTTGGGTTGATTGTTGGTGAGTTTGCCGATGTTGTTTTGAAATACCTCAGTGCAAAATATTAATTTCCACGGATGTTGTTTGGAAATACCTCAGGGAAAAACATTAATCTCCACGTTGGATACAGAGAGTGAGTGAGAAGTGCTTATAAGGCATTCTCACTAAAGCCTTTTGAAAAAGTTCTACATTGTGTTCAATCCCTCACCTGCGCACTAGGCCAGCTTGTTGGGAAAACCAGTTAACTGACCATGTGTGCACAATACTCATGTGCAGGGGTGTGCGCGAATCCGGCTTCAATAAGCTTAATTGGGGTCCCTTTTTTTGAGTCTTAATGGGCTTAATTTTGTCAGAGTCACTTGCATAAGACTGCTTCCATTGTTGAGAAACGTCTCTTGATTTTCGGGGTGCACCCATGTTTTGGTAACAAGCGGTTTTATGCCCCTCATAAGATTTGTAATGAGTGATTTTACACTTCTTAAGATTGGGAATTTCTCTAGCTCTATTGTTAACACCATGAACAGAAAAAGAAAAAGAAAATCTCCTCTCTTTTACCATAAAACTTTTTTGTCATCTTTGATAATTGGGCATATGAGGGAAAAGCAGTGGTGTTGGGTTTTTTCCGTGGCTTGTGCATGCTGGAGATAAATTGTAGACTAACCACTGTATCCTGAGGGTAACGTGTTGGGAGACTACTGCACCAGTCAAAGCAACTAAGGGCACGAACCATATCAAAGACAGCGACTACGTTTGTGCCTCGTCCTAATAGGAAATTTAGATACATCGGTAATTTTCTATTGCTTTTGGAATCATCAACAAGTGTCAAGTCCAAATCCTCGTTGATTTATTTCTATTCGATTTTATTTCCTTACATCCAATTCAACAAGTTTGAGATAGATGGCTCCTATGACCTCGAGAAACTTGAACTACAGTAGTTGATTCATCCGAAAACTTTCAATGGGCTGCATCATAAAAGGTGGAGGAAGATGTTCTTCTACCTCACTATGCTTTATGTGACTCATGAAATAAATGGGATAAAACCCTCGGATTTGCATGAACTGGAGGTATCTGTTATCCATTAGAAGTGGGAGGAAGATGATTATCTATGCAAAAATTCCATAGTCAATGCACTTTCGAACTAATTATATGATTTGTTCTGTGATAATTCTACATCTCTAAAATATGGTTTCTTTCAAAAAGATGTATAAGATAGAAGAAAGCTGTCATGAAAAAATATCCAATTACTAGGCATACCAAATGGTAGATGACAGGTTTTGTAGCTTTGCTGACAAACGAATTGAATTTGATAGTTTATAAGATCATCTGCGAGGGGATAAATTGGATGAACTCCTTCAAGTGGCGGCAATCACTGAAAAATTATCCCAATCTTGAAAAGATTCTAAAACCACCTTTCATTATAAAACCAATGAGCTTTTCATAAAAAAGCATTATCGTTCATCTTCATATTGAGGAAGAGGCAAGGCTTTAGAATAAAAACAAGGAATCAAATAATGAAGTTTGGAAAATCAACTTTTGAACAAGAAGAAAGAGAAAGTTCAATTTAAGGGAAACCCAATAACATGAAACTAACTCAAAACAATTAATGATAACCTAATTAAATCTAAGGATGAATCGCTTTCTAAATTCATAATTTCTAAAAATGAAATAGAAAATCAATTAAAAAAAATCGAAGCCTTTAGAAGTGAGGTGATGAATGTATTATGAAGGATTTTGATAATTTTTGTAAATGTAATGAAATTAATTATAAGGTCATTGCTTCATATTCTACTCAATAAAATGGGGTAGTAGAATGTTAAAATAAGACTTCAATTAATATAGTGAATGATATATTTCTAAGTTCTAGTTTCTTTATTCTAAATGCTACTATATTTTAAATTCAATGCCCGCAATTAAATCTAAGATGATCCTTACAAATTGTAGAAAGATAGAAAATCCAATATCACTAATTTTAAAATTTAGGGCTATTTTTCCCATGTTAGGCTAATGGATCTTAAAAGACCTAAATTAGAAACCATAACATCTTAATGTATACTTGTAAGATATAATAAGATATGAATGTCATAGTTCCTTAGATTTATAGATATTGGCAAAAACATTATAATTGAATATAAAGATGAATTTTTTATGAAAGTACAATTGTTTATAAATTAAAGAATAGTGGAGGTCATTCCAATAGGAGTCCCTCTTATCTAAAAATAGATGAGCTTTCTAACTTAAATCCTATAGACTTAAAAGAACTTCAAGCTATATAAAAAATTAAAAGAAGTAAACGGCCTAGGATTGTCAAGGAACATGATCCTGACTTCCATGTGTTTCTAACTTAACTAGAAGGTGACCCTATCACGTTTAAAAAGGTTGTGTAGAACATGATTTTATCTTTTGAAAAGAAACAATCACAAATGGGATAGAATCCATTAGAATTAATAATACATAAAAATTAATTAGCCTACCTCTTGAGTTAAAAATCTTAGTTTGTAAATGGATATTAAAAAAGAAATGCATGATTGATGGATTAATTGAAAAATATAAAGCTAAGTTGTAGGTAAGGGTTTTAAATAAATAGAAAAAGTTGATCACTTTGATATATAATCTCTTGCTTTTAAAATGATATCCATTCATATTTTAATTGTCATTACTTTTATTAAATCTTCTTCTTCATTGAATGAATGTTAAAACTACATTTTTAAATGTTGAATTGGATGTGTGTGTGTGTAGGCTTATAGAATCAGGTTAAAAGCATAAAATGTGTAGGCTTTTAAAGTCATTATATGGAGTTAAACAAGCCTCTAAGAAGTAGTATAAAAAATTGGAATAAGTGATGATGACTAATAGGTTTATGTTCAGTGTGAAATATGCCTTAATTTTAAGGTATCTGAAAACTCTCAACAGAAATACAATTTTGACATCCTCCTCCAAACTCATATGGATGGATTGAAGCCAATTTTCACTCCTATGGAACCATATATCAACCAAATTATTTGTCACATCTGGCCAATCCCTTAATGATGCCACACTATATAAAAGTATTGTTGGGGCCTTATAATACCTGACAATTATTTGATCGGATATTGCTTATAGTGTCAACAAAGTTTGTCAATTCATGCATTGACCCACAACTCACCGGGCAACAATCAAGAGAATCTTTCTGTATCTAAAAAAATACATTAATTTAGAGTCTAAATTTTTATCGAAACAAATCCCTTTACCTCTCTGCCTACTCAAATGCAGATTGGGACAGTTGCCTTGATGATCATAAATCTACTGAAGATTATGTTATGTTTATGGGCTCTAACTTTATATCTTAGAGCTCTCGTAAATAACAAATTATTGCACACTCGAGCATAGAAGTTATACTGTGCGGTTGCAAGTGCCACAACTGAATTAACTTGATTGTAGTCTCTCCTTCAAGAATTTGATATCTTTCTTCCAAAGTCACCTATACTTTGGTGTGATTAGGGTTGTCAATGGGCCGGGCTAGGGGTAGGTCTTGGCCTAGATTTTGAACTATTTTGGGTTGGGCCGTCCGAGCCCGGGCGATTAACACCCCTAAGTGTGATAACGTTGGTGTAATGTAGCTTACTGCTAACTCAATTTTTCATGCCTGAACCAAGCATGAAGAAATTGACTTTCACTTTGTTTAAGATAAGGTTTCAAAAGGGGTTCTTGATGTTCAATTTACCTCCATGAAAGATCAAGTCGTTGATGGCCTCGCCAAAGTACTGTAAACTCAACATTCATAATAATAATCCGAGTTTGTGGAGACGTATAAAGAGATAAGATAAATTCAAATTCAAATATTCAAAACCAGTTGCTATTTTTATTGTAGTGGAAATTTTTAGTGTAAATCTTCTTTATCATGTATTTATAATTTGGTTTATACAAAGGAGTTTCCACTCTCTATTAGGGTATGTGACAGAATTTAAATTATTATTATTATTTTAGAGTCGTCACGTATCCAACAGCAACAACTCCTCTCTCAAAAAAGATTATGGGCATGTATGTAAACAGCTTATGTTCAATCCCAACTTCTTCTTCTTCTTTTTACTAATTGCACCCTAATGCATTTAGATCCATATAGCATCATAACCAATTATATAAATGCTTCACCTTGGACAACATGTAGGCTGCTCTACTCATCAAGAGGGGTGTCAATGGTCGGATAGGCCTCAAAGGTATTGGATCTTGGCCTGATATGGCCAGGTAGGGAGCGGATTGCCTGTGACCCCGGGCATAGAGATGTCTTTGTAGCCGGGGCTGTGTAGGGCTCAAAGGGATGTCTGTGACAAATCCACTCCGTCCATCTGTTTTGGAAGACCAAGTTAGGACAGGATTGTAAAAATATTGCAGATCCAAAACTCAGGTGGGCCATACCACACGAAATAGTGGGTATTGGACACTTAGCGGTGACAAAGTTTGGATCAGGATGATTTTTTTTCTTACAGTATATCTGAGTGTTAATAATTTTGTGAACGGTTTGGATGGCATATAAACATCATGGTTAGCTCCAGGAAGGTTTCAATGGTGGACATTGGTGTTTCCACTGTTTCGTTGGTGTGGCCCATCTGAGTATTGAATATTCCTGATTTTTAGATTACTGATCTACTTTTGTCTTTAAAAAAAGGTGGACGTAGTGGATTTATCACGGACATCCCTGTGGACCCTACACACAAAATGGGTGTGGGTGCATTTGTGATGTTAGTTTGAGCTCAATTAATGACTGAGCTCGGTGTGGGGGTATGCTCTGCCCATATCCAACTATGTGTGTCTATGTGTGCCCATATTCCTTTTCATCTCTATTCAAGTTTAAGAGCATTGCCTACCATGGATTACTAAGTTCTTCGCATGGTTATTTGTATCAAGGTCAAACCCCACCTTATTTTACCTAAAAATAGAAAAGAGAAAGATTTTAATACTCCAGTATGGGTGATGGATGATACACAAGCACATAAATTTTGCTTAGAAATACAATTCTTGGGAAGCAAATAATTCAAATTATGGTCCCCAGTTAGATGTGTGGTAGCCTAAAATGCTTATTCCATCATCGGATTATTAGGTGGTTAAAATGATAATATTTTAGTGGTCCAATATCAAACAAACAAGTATTACCAAAACAGAGGTTAGGATTGCTAAGTAGCTAAATAGATCTGATTTGGGACTTTTACCGAGCACAGTGAGTTCCAATTTTTTTTTTTACTTGGGCTAACTTGAGTTAATTTATGTCAAGAGGACAATTTTGGAGCGCCCGCGTATGAAGCGTCATACGTGCAGCCAGAGTATCTAATAACTCCAACCACAAAGTAGGGAGAAAAGACACTTAACGTCTGCCTCCGTTGACGATGACTGACAGGTAATGTGACGTTCGCCGTGACGCTAGCCTATTTTGGAAGTATATGAGATCCGGGCTTCATCTTTTTTAGGCTGTACACGCGCTCTCCATTATTACGAGTGGGCCCATGCATTAACAATCTGGGCCATTCGATCTTTACATCCTATTGTGGATCGGCCACCATTTGATTGGTGGCGTACTAATGGGCAGTTAAAACAAATCGAGAGAAACGGTGATGATTGAATGCTCACCATTAAAAACTTTCAAGGCCCATTGTAAGAACATCTGTAATGTTTATTTTCCATCCAACCCGTTGATAAGATCAATCAGAACTGGATGAAGGGAAAATACAAATATTAGCTTGATATAAAAATTTTGTGACCTATAAAAGGCTTTTAATGTATTCGTCACTTTTTCCAGTGGTGTGGTCCATCAGAGATTGAATCTTCTTAAATTTTAGTATAACGTCCTTAACTGAGCTGAAAAACCTGATGGACGGCGTGGATATGTAACATATTCATCAAGGTGGGCCCCATATGGTGAGGGTAACACCAGCCAATCTGCTCCCGAAAAGGTGAGGTCCTAAAATGCTGTCTGCGATTTTCCAGTCTAGCAGACAGAAATACACCACCTACTTTAGGCAGATGCGTAAAACACCCGAGGTGGGACCCACATGTTGCATTTGTAAATCCACTCCCATCATTAAGTGAGAAATTTTGTTTTAACCTTACATACAAAATACCAAAGAAATAATAATAATAATAAAATGATGGCCACGTCAAGGGAATAATGGAAAACTACTCACAAAACCTCTAATTAGATAGTGTGGCTGGGCCTCCGTGGGATCCATCATGTTGCATGCAGTGCCTATGCACGAGTCGAGTAAGCCTCCAACTACTCCGTCAACTCTGCTCCGAGTGGAAGTGAATTTGAGGGAGTTGAGTAAAATTTTGGGTGATCAAATGAATTTGAGTGGAGCACTTAACAGGGCACGCTCGATTTGACTCAGCTTGTCTTTGATCGTGACCCAACCCCGCCGCCCGACCCCCCCCCCCCCCCCCCCCCCCAAGGAGGCGGACCGCCTATTTGCTTGACACCAGTAATCCTATTTTCCCATCTATTTTTTTGCATGGATTTTTTGATGGTCCGCCTATTTGCTTGGCACCAATAATCCCATTTTCTCATCCATTTTTTTACATGAATTTTTTGACGAAAAACTCAAACTCGACTCAAACTCGCTCGATCTACTAATTGAGTAGGTCCACACTCAACCGAGTCAAGCACTAAGTAGGGGGGCTCGACTTGACCATATAGGGCCCTTGTTGCATATGTAAATCCACTCCAATCACCATTTAAAAAACTTTTATTTCAACCGTACATATAAAATACCAAGAAAAGAAAAACTAAGATGTGCCGCACCAATTGGAACAATGTAAAACTGCTCTCAAAACCTAGAATCAGATAGCGTGGCCGGCCTCATATTTGGAAGAGGCTGATTTCTTTTACCTGTTTTTGACCTGGGTTAGTAGTACAGGTTTGATGAAAGATACACACGTGGTGACCCCAACAGAAGTCTATGGTGGGCATCCCGTCCCATTTTTTCCTATGGTACGGCCCACCAGAGTCGTATCTCTCTAATTTTGGTTTGGAATCGAGAGCACGACCGGCTGGAGGGATTGGATTTTACATATAAAATATGTGAAGCCCCATGAGCGGAAACGTATTGCGTGGTGTGCCACACACCGCCGACCTCCATAGTGGGTTGACTTCGCTAAGTTAGTGGATCCCACCATGATGTATGTGTTATATCCACACCGTCCATCTATTTTACAAGATCATTTTAGGAATTGTTCCAAAAAATGAGCAGATCCATGGCTAAAGTGGGCCACACCACAGAAAGAAGCGGGGATGGAACATCTACATTGAAAACTTCTTAGGAATTACTGTGGATGAATTTTATATTTGTTTTTTCCCAACATTCACGTCTGTGTGAGCTTATGAACAGGCTGCATGACAAATAAACATCATGGTAGGCCCAGAAAGGTTTCAACGGTGTGAATCATTGTCCCCACTGATTTCAATGGTGTGGTCCATTTGAGCTTTGGATATGTCTCATTTGTGGGCTCTATGTTTAAAATGATCTCTGTAAATGGATGTACAGTGTAGATATCACATATACATCATGGTGGGGCCAGATGACATCACACACCACAATTCGCTTCCCCCGAGCGTGCCGTAGAGGAACAATGGATCAACGTGCCCACCTTGTTGTAATTGAAAACTGCGTGTGTAGAATTCGAATTGACTATTCTCTTCGCAGAATCTACGTGGGGCCCTCATGATGTCCATGAAATATCTGTTCCGTCCATCAGTTCTACAAGCCCACGGAAGTACAGAAACCCAGAAGGGAGGCAGATCCAAAAATCAAGTGGATCACGCTGTTGGAAAAAGTGAAGATTGAATGCCCACCATTGAAACCTTGGCAATGTCACAAAAGCTTCAAATCAGGTTAATATTTTTGTTTTCAGTTCATTAGAATGGAAATGACCATGTGAACAGTTTAGATGGTATATTAAACATTATGGTGGGCTCCATGAGGCCAGGTTTTAACAGTTGGGATTTTCATTCTTTAATATTTACAGTTGTGAGGTCCACCTTAGCTTTAGATCTGCATCATTTGTTGGGAACTCATTCTACTGTGACCTTAAGAAACCGTTGGACGGAGTGGATATTTCACTAACATTGTGGTGGGTCCCATCCCATGTAGCCGCTGCCAACAGGAACTTCACAGAATTGTGCGCGCATAGTCTACACCAACATCGGTGCAGCCTTATCGTTTTTAAACGGATAAAAGACGTTTCGTTTCCGCCTCCGCGTCTCGGTAGTGTGACGTTCGCCATGACGTTAGCCTGTTTTGGATGGCGGCGATGACACTCGCCGGGACGTTCGCTCTACACATCTGCCTTGGTCAATCTCCACCTTAGATTGAAAAGGTCCGCCTGAGATCTTTTACTATGGCGGACTGAAATATACCCCCACGTTAGACTGAAATGGTCCGCCTGGGATCTTTTACTATGGCGGACTGAAATATACCCCCACCTGTTTTTAAGAAGCTACGGAGAACTACCAAATTCTGTGGGACCACGATGCTGCATGTGTAAATATGGTAAAGGCGTAATAATGAGCAGTGGTTTCAAATACTGGCTGAATTTCATCTCAAATTTCGAACAAAACTTAGCATCATGTATGTGTCATATCTAAGCTGCACATTCATTTTCTTATATGCTAAAATAGGGCATGAGTCCAAAAATAAGGCAGATCCAATGTCAAAGTGGACCACGGCCGAAAAAAGAACAAAAAAAGTGGCTTCAACGCTGGGCCTCATTACTCCCATTGCGTGTTGTCCATTAAGCTTTAGATTGCCTCAATTTTGGGCTCATCTTCTAAAATAACCGTGGTCCATTCATTTTCTTATATCATTGTAAAGCATGAGTTTGAAAATGAATCAGTCTTTGGTATAGCGTAGATGGGTCTGAGATTGATTATTATCTTACTCACAGATAACTGATTTGAATCCACGAATTTACTAGGTCCCCTTGACCAGTATTCTTTGAATCCACAAAAGAATAATAAAATCTACGTGAAAAACAAAGTAAAAACTCAAAGAAAATTGTATTAATAAATGATAAAATACCTAAAAACGAGTTTAAACAACTATTTATAATGAAACTAAACCTTAAAAACCTTAGAAAACCCTAATTATACAACTAGAAAAGACTTCGAATCAAACTAGGAAAGAAATCGGAAAAATCGAAAAGAATCTGCATATCCACGCAAAACTACGGAGTACTGCCGACCGGTCGTCAGGGAGTCGCCAACCAGTCGATGATGAGCGGCGGCCGGTCGCTAGTCCCTTTTTACGGGTCGTTGGGCCCCACACAGTTAGGGTAACACCCACTACGTGACGCAAGGAGGACGTGGTAGGTCGATCACCGTCTCCCTAACCGAGTGTTTATCGAATCCACGAGAAGAAATAAAAGATAAAAAGAGGAAATTAATTTCGAATAATTGATTTATTGATAATTGAATGAATAATCAAATAAACATAATTACTTTGCTTTAAATAATAAACTAAACCCTAAATTCGTACTTAGTACTAACTTGCAAAGGAAGAAAAGAATCCTAATACAATTAGAAAAGAAACTGAAAAATCTGCGCAAACTTTATAACGCTAGCGCCATCTTCCTTACGCTGATACGAACAACCCACATATCTGATTGCCACGAAACTTTGTGGTTTTTCTAATATCGACGTACTCTTCAAAATGGTCGGCTCAGATTCTCCATATCACTAGTAGTGGGCCACCTGGACCATCTCTAGATTTAGTGGGCGAAATTCAAAACTTTCTAGACAGTTTGTACCATTTTCGACGCCACGATCAATCCGTAACTCGGATCGATGTGAAACTTGTTGGGTTTTCTCGGCGTCGAGTAGCTCTACGAAATGGACGGAACGGATCATCATAAATGATCAAGATGGGCCCCACGAGTTGGTCCAAAATTCAAAAATGGGAATAACAATTTCCTGTTTTGGTTAAAACTCCAAAATAGGAAATTCCTTAGTTTCTTCTTGTTTTTCTTCCTATCAATCTCCCGCAGGAAGGTGTGTGATCCACGCACTCGATCATGGGGTTCTTCCCCTACATCGTTCTTCTCCACTTGAAAAAAACTCGTCCTCGAGTTTCGCTTTAGGTTAGGGTCATGATTTGTTTTTTAATTTCGGAAGTCGATGCTTGCTGGCCTTATTTTGGAATGCTGCAACAAATTTCTCTGACTTCTTCTCCATGCCAACATGAATAATTGCAACCTTCTCTGGCACACCGAAAGTTGGCCTTTTCTGAAAAAGGACAATTTCCTTCACAATGAACAATTCATCAGGAAGTTCGACAACTACGATCGCCTCAATTTCCTGCATTGCTGGCGTGACCCTTTCTGAGATGCTCATGGATTTTGTCAAAACTGACTCCATAATGTCAAGAATAACTTTAGACTCTCCTTCCTTATCCTTTAAGACTAAGGTATTGATTTCCTCCACCTCTTCAGAATTTTGAAAATCTTCTGAGATGGTGGTAGGTTGTACTTCAACAACCTGATCCGAAGTTGCATTATCTCGAAAATCTCTTTCAACGTAATCCTCATGATCGTTCCCACACGCAGGCCGTCGTACGATGATGTCTTCGACCTCTTTATCGCTGGATTTTGAATCGTCTGGGGTAGCCCTGCTATAGGCCACCTGGGTTGCTCTATAGAACATTGGGTTATTCCGTACAGCGAGCACAGGTGGTTGTTAATTGTTGCCTTGGGCTTGAGGCAGATTTAATGCCGCTACAATGCGGTCGAGGGTTGCCTGTATACCTTGCAGGATCAACCGATTTTCCCGTTGTGCTTCATCGAAAGCTGTCGCCGTGACATAATCCCTTGGAGCACCGTCCTTAGGATGAAGATCCAACCCTTTGTTAGAGGCCATCGTCCTGAGGAAGAAACCTATCTTTGATACCAATAACGCAGGGAGGACGTGGTAGGTCGATCACCGTCTCCCTAACCAAGTGTTTCTCGAATCCACGAGAAGAAATAAAAGATAAAAAGAGGAAATTAATTTCGAATAATTGATTTATTGATAATTGAATGAATAATCAAATAAACATAATTACTTTGCTTTAAATAATAAACTAAACCCTAAATTCGTACTTAGCACTAACTTGCAAAGGAAGAAAATAATCCTAATACAATTAGAAAAGAAACTGAAAAATCTACGCAAACTGTATAACGTTAGCGCCATTTTCCTTCCGCTGATACGAACAATCCACATATCTGATTGCCACGAAACTTTGTGATTTTTCTGATATCGACATACTCTTCAAAATGGTCGGCTCAGATTCTCCGTATCACTAGTAGTGGGCCACCTGGACCATCTCCAGATTTAGTGGGCGAAATTCGAAACTTTCTGGACAGTTCGTACCATTTTCGACGCCACGATCAATCCGTAACTCGGATCGACATGAAACTTGTTGGGTTTTTTTGGCGTCGAGCAGCTCTACGAAATGGACGGAACGGATCATCATAAATGATCAAGATGGGCCCCATGAGTTGGGCCAAAATTCAAAAACGGGAATAACAATTTCCTGTTTTGGTTAAAACTCCCAAATAGGAAATTCCTTAGTTTCTTCTTGTTTTTCTTCCTATTTATCTCCCGCAGGAAGGTGTGTGATCCACGCCCTCGATCATGGGGTTCTTCCCCTACATCACTAAGCTGTTACCTGGGTAACAACTAATTCACTATCCCGGAAGAAGGTTCTCATACGGGGGACAATCACTATCTTTGCATTTATTAATAGTTAAGAACCGAAATGCCCCAGTTGCATCCCCACTACCTCCACGTAGGGTGAGTACAACCATAAATTTGGTGAGCCCACGCATCCAACGACCCAAAGATGCGGGAGTGGATTAGGTGCCACACGTGTGAGCAAGGGCTTGTGTGTTCTACTTGAGCTCTTTGTTGCTCTCCCTTCAATCTAGTCTGGCCACACATGTGAGTGAGGGCCTAGATTAGATATTCATGCAGGAGTATGAGTAAGATGGGTGGGCATGCCACCCTGCCTGACTGAAGGGTTGATTGTATTGTTGGTGTTCTCTAACACCAAGATGGACATATTGGAGGCTAGACACTAGATCCAGAGTCTTCTCAACCACCTGTATTGCGCTCCGTTCAAGAGATTTGTGAAAGGATGGGAGGTGAAGCCTTCTAAATGAGTTTTTTTTTTTTTTTTTTTTTTTTTTTTTTTTTTTTTTTTTTTTTTTTTTTTTTTTTTTTTTACAATAGACGTGAGTCTAGGATTTAAGTACTTTTTCTCTTACCGATATTTAGTTCAATATTTTCTCAAAGGAACAAGTGTACACAAATAGAATAAGAAAGTCAAAATGCTACCATTTCATTAATGTATAGAAAATGATGCTCGTTACAATCGAGCAGTCATAAAACAACTAGATAATAGTAAATTATAAGAAAATGAAAAATGAGAGATAAATACCTGATGGGCATATCGGAATAGCTAAATTGAAAATCAAGTGATCATGATCCGATTGTTCGAATATATGAATCTTTGGAATCTTCTCAAACACTATAACTCCTCCAAATATCTTTGAGAAGATATCCCATTTAAGGACTACTGTAAGGGGCAATCTTGTTGAAAAGATCATAGCTAGATTCGCTACTAAATTCATGCTCTCAACGTGTCTTTTATATATAAGGTGGGCATGTTGCCTCATTAATGAGTCCGATAATCATGGCCACATGGTAGTCAGTGATTCTTTCTCCAAAATGTAGGTATAAGAGCTCATGCCTTTACATTAATAACAAAAAATGTATGGTCAAAGGAATATCAAACGATGATACTCTCATGTGAGAGTAGGTTTTGTGCTCATCCCCAGTGTTCGAGTGCGGATTAGTTGTTCCCTATTTGTGTGGGCCCCACATTGATGTATTTTTTTGTATATTGATGTTGTCCATATATTTTTTCATCTCATTTGTAGGACGTGATCTAAATATTAAGAATATAAAAATCTCAGGTGGACCATACTAATAGAAACAATGATGAATAGCCATTAAAACTTTTTGTGTGCCACAAAAGTTTTGGATCAATCTAATATTTCTAATTTACCTTTATCCATATGTTCTTGGCATTACCAACGGGTTGGATTTCAAGTAAACATTACTAAAATCCTAATATAGGCCCTTTCAAAATTTTAATGGTGAGGCACTCAATCGCCTCTGTTTCCTGTGGTGTGGTCCACCTGATATTTTGATCTGTATAATCTTTCGTACCCCATTCTAGAATGGGCTGGAGAAATGTATGGACGGCATGGATATGTAACATATCATCAAGGTGGGCCCACGGTAGGGGTAACATCCACTAAGCTGTTACCCGGGTAAACACCTAATACGCTCCCGCAGTGTTCGGTCCTCCCCGGTGCCGAAAACGGGGTGTAAACACTCCGAATGGAAGGCGTGCATAAAATAAAATAAAATAAAATAAAGACCCGACTGAGGCCTCACAGATTCACTACACCACCCATACGTGGTGTTGACGTCACCACATAATCGGCGTGTTCTTTCACGGTTCTTACCTCCTTGAAAGGGACGCGAGCGTAATGTTCTTTCACGGTTCTAACCTCCTTTGACATCTTTCGATGGAGAGCTCCTCTTTTAAATATCTTCCCAAGGAAGACGCAGGTGCATTGAACCATTTCAGAGTGAGAAAACACCCTAGGAAGAAAGAAGATGGCTGAAATCCCTCTCCTAACTCCATACAAGATGGGAAAATTCCTTCTTTCCCACAGGTTTCTTTCTAATCCAATTCCTGCATTTTCATTTCTTTCCATCCTAACCAACTTCATATTTTGGGTTGAATCTCTTTCTTTCTTTCTTTTTAAATCTTTGGTGTTTCCCCTTCGATCTCGTTGCAGGATTTTCCCTTCTTCTTCTTCTTCTTCTTCTTCTTTACACAATCTATTCGTACTTATTACTATAGCTTGAATTTCATAGAATGGTTGTTTGTATTTCTTGAATTGTTCATTTTTTTAAAGTAACTTCTGATTTCCGGAGGCCTGGCTCACTGTTTCTTTGCGGATGGTGGATGATCCCCACCATGCAATCGATGGGGTATACAGTGGAGGCACAACTGTTACGGTGGTCCCCACCTCGACGTATAGATTCTATTGCCGTCCATCCGTTTTGCCCGATCATTTTTCGGCATTAGCTCAAAAATGAAACGTATCAAAATCTCAAGTGGACCATACCATAGGAAACAGTGGTGATTGACCATTAAAAAAATTTGTGTGCCACAAAAGTTTTGGATCAAGCTTTTTCCTCTTAATCCAGGTTATGTGATATTATAAATAGGTTGGATGACAAATAAACATTACAGTGGGCCTTAGGAAGTTTTTAATGGTGTGGCGTTAAATCAATACTGTTTCCGATAGTATGGTCCACCTGAGATTTGGATCTTATTACCTAAAATGATCTGGCAAAACGGATGGACGGCGTGGATATCGAATACATGAAAGTGGGCTCCATGGTAAGGGCCTTACTGTATTCGGTGAGGCTAGGGCCGCACCTAGCCTCTGTTTCAAGCCTTACCTGGATGTGAGGGTTTTCTGCCATTAATGCCGGCAGCGAAGGTCGCCGGAGGAATCGAGCTCACCGAAATCATTCTCCTCTTCCACCTTCTTTCCAATGGGAATGGATAATTTTCAACAGCGGGAAGAGTCGGGGAACGGGGCTCTTATTTATAGCGTATTGGTAAGGTTTGTGTCTACCAATTGACCTTGTCTATGCAAATAAGGGCACGGTTTGCTGCCGATTCCATTGCCCACATGCCTCCCCTCCCGGAAGTAAGGGAGAGAGAAACATTGCAATGTTTGATTCCTTCACACGTATGGTGCTCCGGAGGGCATTATGAACTGTGTACGTGCATCACTGTTCTGTACAGTTGATTATCGGGTGGAGCCCACCATGTATGGGCAGCCAAGGGCAATCGATCAGTTATGCCCAACAATTGTTCATTGCTAGGTTGCCCTTAGGTGGTTGACCTTGTCTATGTGCAGATTTTCAATGTATCATTTAGATGAGATTTCTGCCTAACTAGCCTCTTAACTAAAATAAATGAAGCTGGGAAAAGCTTTCATCTTTTAGGCTTTTATTTACATGTTATCAATGACAAGTGGATTTCTCTTGTCATGATCTTGTCCTTAATCACTCGAAGACAGTGGAATTATACGGACTAAAACTCAGCCTCAGAACATGATTCACTTGAGGTCCAAAGCCGTGACAACCTGCCTTAAACCATGTTGACTCGTTGTCGGGTCATTTGGGGGACATACACATTTGGGGGGTGACTCGTTTTCTTCTCCAGGAAAACAAGCCAACTCAGTTTTGGGTGAGTTTTGGTTCCATGGAAGAAGCATTGAACCTGGAAAAAATAGCCTTATCAAATCGCTTTTGGTTTTGTCTACTTGTTCTCAGAGTGAGGAGGCTTTGAGTTTTCAAATCTAGGGGTTATACTATATACAATGCTTGGGTGGAGAGTTTGTACAGTACACTTATTTTTTTCTGCTTGAACAAGGGGGTGCACTTGGTTTAGTTATCAGAGCTGTTGATATGATTAGATTCACTTAGATGGTCAATGAGCCAAACATCTCTCTGATGTAAAAATCCTAATCCTCTGAACGCGTGCACAAATCGTCGGCTAAGAAAGAAAGTGTAGCAACAGTCCACAGTCAACCCAAACAAGGCCAGAGATCGATGGATAGTATCTTCAAATCTTGGGGATTTTCAGTACATGGACCATCCATGTTAAGACCCATCATCGTATAATTGGATCATTGAAGCATGGGTGGGCCTCACGCATGCATATTGAAACCCAAGCAGCTAACTAGACAAGCTCTTGGCCTGGTCATTTTCCTTGTTTTCCACCATCGTTGTCATTGTCATGACTTTCTCCCAGCTATTTTAGGTTGCCTTTGATCTTTTCCTTGTTCTTTTGGAAGAAAAAAGAAAAATGAAAAGAAAAGAGGGAAAGGATTAAATCAGTTAGTTGAAATTTCTGAACATTTGAAGAGATCAGTGGAGAAATTAATCCCTTGAGTTCCCGAGAACTATCGAAACCTCTCATAGAATACTGAAGCTTGTCTATTTGAATAACTTTCAATAATCAATTTCTTGTTCTGGGTAGAGATATACTTGATTCTTGTATTGGATGATGCTCTCATGCCATTAGGATAAGAGAAAAATCAAAGTGCCTCTTATTTTCTTCTCCTTCAAATATTTTGAGGACTTTGGTGTTTTAAGCTGTATATCTTTTGAATTCTTCAGAACTTTTGTCCTTCTGGACCATCTCTTAAAGTTGTTCACATTATAAGATTTTTTTCCCCCTTTCTCACTTGAAGAATGTATGTTGTACCCAAACTACGAGATCTAGATGGTTCTTCAGATGGCCATGCTGTGGAGATTCCATAGCGTAAAAATTGTGCCATTCGGATGATGTGGTTTGTCCAATGGATGGCTTACAAATGGAAGGTCCAAAGCAAATATGAGCAACAGTCCATGTCCACTGGGAAAAGGCCATCAATCAATCAGACAGGAATTGGCAATCATGTCATATTGGGCTTGTCTTGACAGAATTGGACTCCACAGAATTAACTGTTTACATCTCTTACACGTGTATCATGTGTATGGCTGTAGAGTGAGGGGCACCCCATGTTGCGAGGCACAAGTGTAGACCTTATTTTTACTGTTTTTTCTTGTGAGAAGGTGAGGATGGAGCAAAGGAAATGTTAACTACCTACCATGTTTAGGAATCAGTAATGCCTAACCCAAGAAACTGTTTTTTTTTCCTTTTTTTTCCTTTTTTTTTTTCAGAATAGTTTTGGCACCATTGACGAGGCAAAGGTCTTATGGAAATGTCCCTCAACCTCATGCCATCTTGTATTACTCTCAAAGAACCACCAAAGGGGGGCTTTTAATAGCTGAAGCCACTGGGATATCTGACACAGCTCAAGGGTAAAACTCAAAGTTGCAACTTATCTTTTTTGTCATTCTTTGTTTTTGGTCTTTGTTTTTAATTTACTAGGCGGCAATGATCTTCTGTACATACTATATCACCAGATTCTGTACGTAAACCGCCTCCACCATCTGACCAGTGCACATACTTGTCAATTGATGGATGGCTTCAAAAATTGCATCAATTCAATATCCAAACCATCTGATCAATGGACTCATTTTGGGGGTTGTCACCCTTAACTTTTGATTGCGCTCCAAAGCACGCTATGATCAGACTGTTAAGAGCATCTAACTGGTTTCATTTAGTATTTGTGAACAAATAGGTGGCCGTTGATTGCATGATCTAGATTCACGAACATGTGCACTGGTTGGACAGTGGGGATGGTTTACACTGATAGAGCATCATTTCCTTCCATTTATAGTAGATATTGCATTAACTATCTATCCTTGTATAGAGAGAGATTCTTTTTGTCTTTTAGGTTGTACATATCTATAAATGCCTGATTGTGGCTAGAGTAATAGACAGAAAAAGTCAAAGGAGAATTCTCCAAAATATCTGATATTTCCAAAGTTATCATACACAAGGAGGTTCATGTGTGTTTTTTGCTTACACAGGAATGACCAAGTCTGTGTTTGGATGTAACATTGGATTGAATTGCCTTAATTAGTTCAATAATGTGGAAATAGCCAAATTATTGTTGCATCCTCATTATTCATATAAAAGGACTAGGCTTCAAACTGCAATCACATTACTTTCAATTAGGACTTGAAAGGAACATTCCGCAATTATTTTTGAGAGACGGTACTAGAAAATACAGTTACATTTCACCCTTCAAAAAGAAGAAGAAGGAAAGAAAAAAAAACCCATTACATTTGCTCATGATTAAACTGAGTGTTGACAATTCAACCCATGTGGATCTATTTGAGTCAATGATGCATCAGAACTAGAAAATCATCATAAGCTGTCATTTTCGACAAGTGGGTCACATGGTTCATTGATTTTGTGGGATTCATTGCAAGTGGGAGATGAGCCAAAGTTCTGCTAGATTAGATTGGAAGATCCTAGTCATTGAACCATTGGCTATCTTCTGAACCATAGCTGTGTTTTTTCTTAACCTTAGATTTGTAGGACTCTCATCAAAATTATAGGGAACATCTAATCTGGTAGATTTTGAGGAATCCCCTATAACAGTATCGACCATAAAATCAATGGTTTGGATTACTGAAACATGGGTCCATTAAATATATAATGGTGAATTAGGTAACTATTGACATTTTGATGACTGGGGCTTTATAGTTCCTCCCAAAATTGTGCATCCAAATGCAATTTGTTTTTCTGATGTGTATGTATTTTTCTTCCCTATCTTGAAGGTACCCTGAGACACCTGGAATTTGGACAAAAGAGCAGGTAGAAGCCTGGAAACCTATTGTGGATGCTGTTCATGAGAAGGGTGGTATTTTCTTTTGCCAAATTTGGCATGTGGGGAGGGTTTCTAATTATGGTATGTTTAAGTTCTTTATCATCTTCTTTTCCTTTAATTTCCATGACATATAACTCGAAACTAGCCAAAGGATTACTACAGAAAGTAGAGATGGTGTGCCTATGCAGGTGTTTGTTTGTATTTTTGGCAATGAATGTAGGAAAAGATTTGGCTTGATGGGCTTTTCATTGTTTTTGTACCATTAGTCGGCCTAGGGAAATGATTGGAGCTGCAACTTGGGTTCAGGTCAACCTGAAGTTGACTCACCCAACCCAAATTTGGGTTGCGTTGGGTCTGGTTGTCCAGGTCCTCGGGCTTGGATTAGGGTTCTACAATTCCAACCCGATTAGGAATTGTGTTGGGTTCTGGTTGAGAAAACCAGGTTGGGTTAGGTTGGGTTGGGAATAATCTCATGTATTTGGTCAGTTCGTTTTGGGTCTGTCAAACTGACAATGACTACTAGTCTACTAAGCTTGCGATATAGTTGGTGGAGAAAATTCCATGTATTGCAATGTCCCAATGGAGGGAATTCATACAAGAAAATACATTAGTATGCCGTCTAAAATAAGAGATAATAAAAGCTCCTAATAATATTACACAATATTGTTTACTAAATGCACACTCCCCCATAAACTGATGTTGATTGAGCAACATTAGTTTGTCTGCTAAATAATCTCGGCAATCTCGAATCATAGCTTTGTAAATATACGGCAAGCTGTTCGTAAGAGGTCACATGAGGAAGGGTGACTTCTTGGGAGAAGAGTTTAACGAACTCAAAGGTGAGAACCGTTCTGATACCATGTCAAACTAAAAATGGCTACTAAGCTTAAGAGGTAATTGTGAAGAAATTCCATTTATTGTAATGCCCCTACAAAAGAAGATTCATTAATATGATGCCTAAAAATAAAATATCATAAAAGATCCTAATGTTATTACACAATACCATGTACTTAATGCATCTTTATCTCTGCAGGGTCGAGTCACATTGGGTCAGTTTGGGTTGAGTATAGAGGAATTCAGGTTGGGGACCTGAGGTTGGAATTCTGGTTGTAGTTAGGTCGGGTTGTGGGTTGGGTCCTCTTGAGGCCAAGTCGGGTTGTGGTTGATGCTCAACCTGACCCAACCCACCCAAGTTGCACTCCTAGAAATGATATGCAGAGATCTACTGCACCTGGAAAGTATGCAGCAGCTGTCTGTGGCCCTTGAAATGGATCCTTCATGGGTGGGTCTAATGTAAAGCTCTAATCAGCACGGGCTGGGTCCTCTTGAGGTTGGTTTGGGCTTGGGTTGATCCTCAACCTGACCCAACCTGCCCCTGTTGCACTCCTAGATATGATATGCAGAGACCTACTGCACCTGGAAAGTATGCAGCAGATGTCCATGGGCCCTTAAAATGGATCCTTCATTAGAGGGTCTTTTTTTTTTTTAACAGTCCTTCATGTGTCTACTGTAAAGCGCTAATCAGCACATTAAGCACTGGAGCCTTTTGTTCCCCTTCAACCAGTGGAAATGTTTCTACTTTTTATTTCTGGTTGTCTTGCTACTTAATGATTGGGTTGATGCTTTTGTTTAGTAGGAGGTGAAGGCCTCCCCCATCTCGTTTATCTTTGAAATAATTTTATCTAATTCCTGTTTACAGGATTTCAACCCAATGGGCAAGCTCCCATCTCCTCTACTGACAAGCCACTGACACCTCAGCTTCGTGCCAGTGGTGTCGACGTTGCAGAATTCTCACCTCCGCGGCGGTTAAGGACGGATGAAATTCCCCAAGTCATCCACGATTTTAGAGTTGCTGCTAGGAATGCCATAGAGGCAGGTAAGAGATTCATTTCATCCACAGATAGTTGTATTAAAAAAGTTTATGAAGGATCTGTGCCATATTGTTAAATTGAGTAGTTATGGAATGTTCAATCCAGTGGATGGGAAAGAGCTCTACAATCATGCAAAACAAACGTTGTTTGATTGGTGCGAGCAAATTAGCCATTAAAAACAAATATGGCTTGCCATCCACGTTCAATGGATCAAAGTCGACATGATGCTACTGTTATCCGGCTGTTATATGATATTTGAATTCTGGCCCATTAACATAGATATCAGATGAATAGTCTGCTTTGCCAGACCATTTTGGCCTCTTTTTTTTGCCTCATCTAGCAATAATTGCATTTTGTTTAATGTGCTGTAATTTCCTCTACATGAGCAGCATAGTAATGTGACTTTAGACCTTGTTCTAAATGTCAGAAATAAGCTTGCATCCCTTTCATGATGGCTGAAATTTGGACTATGTATGGCTGGCATTGTGTCATGTCGGCCTGCTCACTTGCTTCTTATCCAGGTTGGCTGCACTTATCTGGTCAGGAGTTGGGAACGGACCTGAGAATGTTGCCTGTTAGGTAAACAGGTTGGGCTCAGGCAGATCCCACCTGACCACTTACAAGAAGCTTATAAATAGTTATGCAGGGGTTTAATGTCCAAACCTGCTTTATCAGTACCATTGGGCCTTACAATGAGGTCTGCTACGGTAATGTGTTGAACTGATTGCACCTTGCACCTAGTAATTTGTTTATGGCTTTGGCCATGGCTTTAAATTCTAGACCTGTTCAGTAAATAGGTCAACCTTCACCTTTGCCACCACTCGTCCATCAGTTCTCCCATTGTTGTAAGATGTGCCCACCTGAGTCTGAATCTTGTCCACAATCTATCTCTGGATGCATACAGGTTTTGATGGAGTCGAGATACACGGGGCCCACGGGTACCTTATTGATCAGTTCCTGAAAGACCAAGTTAATGACAGAACTGACAAGTATGGTGGAAGCTTAGAGAACCGTTGCCGCTTTGCTCTAGAAGTAGTCGAGGCCGTTGTCGATGAGATCGGAGCTGATAAAGTCGGCATCAGGCTCTCTCCCTTTGCCAGTTACTCGGAGTCTGGGGACTCAAACCCAGAAGCCCTTGGCCTTTACATGGCCGAATCGCTAAACAAGTACGGAATCCTCTATTGCCACATGGTGGAGCCGAGGATGATCACAGTAGGTGAGAAGCTCAAAACTCCCCACAGTCTCCTGCCCATGAGAAAGGCTTTCAAGGGGACTTTCATTGCAGTCGGAGGCTATGACAGAGAAGAAGGGAACAAAGCTATTGCTAGCGGTTATGCAGACCTCGTTGCTTATGGCCGCTTGTTCTTGGCTAACCCTGATCTTCCTCGGAGATTTGAGCTTAATTCGCCTCTTAACAAGTATGACAGAAACACTTTCTATACATTAGATCCGGTTGTGGGGTATACGGATTACCCTTTTCTTGAATCTACTGTGTAGATTTTCATTTATGTGAGATAAAGGAGAGCTGCATTATTGTTTTCCAACATTTCTTCCAGAAGGTTGGATTTAAAGTAACGTGTTGTGTTTTAGATGATATGATGTTTGAGATTGTTTGTAGTACTGTTTCTGTGATATGATATTGAGGTTGTATGTGATACAGTTTCTGTGAACTTATCTTGTAATACTTTGCATTTGCCTATATGATTCATGTTACATGCAACAATGAAATCCTTAGCGGTTTTTTGGTGTAGATCTCTTTGATTATCTTTGCTAATGAACATGTGAATGCACAGGGCCATCCATTGCAGTGGATACTGTTATTTCTTCAGTTGCACTTTGTTAGAGGTTGGTTTGGGTCAATTGTTGGTGAGTTTGCAGACGTTGTTTTGAAATACCTCAGTGCAAAACATTAATTACCACGGATGTTGTTTTGAAATACCTCAGTGAAAAAACATTAATCTCCACGTAGGATACAGAGTGAGTGAGATGTGTTTATAAAGCATTCTCACTAAAGCCTTTTGAAAAAGTTCTACAATGTGTTCAATCCCTCGCGTGCGCACTAGGCCAGCTTGTTGGGAAAACGAGTTAACTGACCTTGTGTGCACAATACTCATGTGCAGGGGTGTGCGCGAATCCGGCTTCAATACGCTTAATGGGGGTCCCTTTTTTTTAATCTTAATGTGCTTAATTTTGTCGTATTGTTGAGAAACGTCTCTTGATTTTCAGGGTGCACCCATGTTTTGGTAACAAGCGGTTTTATGCCCCCCTTAAGATTTGTAATGAGTGATTTTACACTTCTTAAGATTGGGAATTTCTCTAGCTCTATTGTTAACACCATGAACAGAAAAAGAAAAAGAAAAAGAAATTCTCCTCTTTTACGATAAAACTTTTTTGTCATCTCTGATAATTGGGCATATGAAGGAAAAGCAGTGGTGTTGGGTTTTTTCTGTGGCTTGTGCATGCTGGAGATAAATTGTAGACTAAGCACTGTATCCTGAGGCTATAGTGTTGGGAGACTACTGCACCAGCCAAAGCAGCTAAAGGGCGCAAACTATTTCAAAGACAGCAACTACGTTTGTGCCTCGTCCTAGTAGGAAATTTAGATACATTGGTAATTTTCTATTGCTTTTGGAATCATCAACTAGTGTCAAGTCCAAATCTTTGTTGATTTATTTCTATTCGATTTTATTTCCTTGCATCCCATTCAACAAATTTGAGATAGATGGCTCCTATGACCTCATGAAACTTGAACTACAGTAGTTGATTCATCTTAAAACTTTCAGTGGGCAGCATCATAAAAGGTGGAGGAAGATGTTCTTCTACCTCACTATGCTTTATGTGACTCACGAAATAAATCGGAAAAAACCCTTGGATTTGCATGAACTGGAGGTATCTGTTGTCCATTAGAAGTGGGATGAAGATGATTATCTATGCAAAAATTCCATAGTCAATGCACTTTCGAATTAATCATATGACTTGTTCTGTGATAATTCTACATCGCTAAAATATGGTTTCTTTGAAAAAGATGTTTAAGATAAGAAGAAAGCAGGCATGAAAAAATATCCAATTACTAGGCATACCAAATGGTAGATGACAGGTTTTGTAGCTTTGCAGACAAATGAATTGAATTTGATAGTTTATAAGATCGTCTGCAAGGGGATAAATTGGATGAATTCCTTCTAGTGGCGGCAATCACTGAAAAATTATCCCAATCTTGAAAAGATTCTAAAACTGACTTTCGTTATAAAACCAATGAGCTATTTATAGAAAGCATTATAGTTCATCTTTCTATCGGCGGTTCATCCGTGGATTTAGCTCTATTATGGCTCCCATCACAGATTGCATAAGAAAAGGGGAGTTCCAATGGACTAAAGCCGCGACACGGGCTTTCTCTGAAATTAAGAATAAGATGACGGAAGCGCCCGCCATGCGTCTACCTGACTTCTCTAAAGTCTTTGAGGTGGCGTGTGACGCGTCAGGACTTGCCATAGGGGGAGTGTTAAGCCAACAAGGCTTTAGAATGAAAACAAGGAATGAAATAATGAAGTTTAGAAAATCAACTTGTTGAACAAGAAGAATAAGAAAGTTCAATTTAAGGGAAACTCAATAACCTGAAACTAACTCAAAATAATTAATGATAACCTAAAATCTAAGGATGAATCGCTTTCTAAATTCATAATTTCTAAAAATGAAATAAATCAATTAAAAAAATCGAAGTCTTTAGAAGTGAGGTGGTGAATGCATTATGAAGGATTTTGATAATTTCTGTAAATGTGATGAAATTATTTATAAGGTCAGTGCTTCATATTCTACTAAAAAAAGTGGGGTAGTAGAATGTTAAAATAAGACTTCAATTAATATGGTGAATGATATATTTCTTAGTTCTAGTTTCTTTATTCTAAATGCTATATTTTAAATTCAATGCCCGCAATTAAATCTAAAGATAATCCTTACAAATTGTAGAAAGATAGAAAATCAAATATCACTAATTTTAAAATTTAGAGCTATTTTGCCCATGTTAGGCTAATGGATCTTAAAAGACCTAAATTAGAAACCATAACATCTTAATGTATACTTGTAAGATATAATAAGATATGAATGTCATAGTTGCTTAGATTTATAGATATTGGCAAAAACATTATAATTGAACGTAAAGATGAATTTTTTTTATGAAAGAACATTTGTTTAAAAAGGTTGTATACAACGTGATTCTAACTTAACCAGAAGGTGACCTTCTCACATTTAAAAAGGTTGTATACAACATGATTCTATCTTTTGAAAAGAAACAATCACATATGAGATATAATCCATTAGAATTAATAACACATAAAAATTAATTAACCTCCCTCTTGGGCTAAAAATCTTAGTTTCTAAATGGATATTAAAAAAGAAATGCAAGATTGATGGATTAATTGAAAAATATAAAGCTAAGTTGTAGGTAAGGGTTTTAGATAAATGGAAAGAGTTGTTCACTTTGATATATACTCTTTTGCTCTTAAAATAATATCCATACATATTTTAATTGTCATTACTTTTATTAAATATTTTAATTCATTAAATAAATGTTAAAACTACATTTTTAAATGTTGAATTGGATGTGTGTGTGTGTGTGTGTGTGTGTGTGTGTGTGGGCTTATATAATCAGGTCAAAAGCATAAAAATGTGCAGGCTTTTAAAGTCGTTATATGGAGTTAAACAAGCCTCTAAGTGATGATGACTAATAGGTTTATGTTCAGCGTGAAATATGCCTTCATTTTAAGGTATCTGAAAACTCTCAGCAGAAATATATTCTTGACATCCTCCTCCAAACTCACATGGATGGATTGAAGCCAATTTTCACTCCTATGCAACCATCAACCAAATTGTTTGTCACATTTGGCTTAATGATGCCACACTATATAGAAGTATAGTTGGGGCCCTATAATACTTGACAATTATTCAATCGGATATTGCTTACAGTGTCAACAAGGTTTGTCAATTCATGCATTGACCCACAACTCATTGGGCAACAATCAAGAGAATCTTTTGGTATCTAAAAAATACATTAATTTATACTCTAAAGTTTTATTGAAATAAATCCCTTCACCTCTCTGCCTACTTGGATGCAGATTGGGATGGTTACCTTGATGATCATAAATCTACTGAAGATTACCTTTATATCTTAGAGCTCTCGTAAATTACAAATTATTGCACACTTGAGCATAGAAGTTATATTGTGCGGTTGCAAGTGCCACAGCTGAATTAACTTGATTGTAGTCTCTCCTTCAAGAATTTGATATCTTTCTTCCAAAGTCACCTATACTTTGGTGTGATTAGGGTTGTCAACAGGCCGGGCTAGAGGTAGGTCTTTGGCCTAGATTTTGAACTATTTTGGGCTGGGCCATCTGAGCCCAGCCCATTAACACCCCTACGTTATCAATGTATCTTACTACTAACACAATTTTATCTCCATGAAAGATCAACTCGTTGATGACCTCGCCAAAGTACTGCAAACTCAACATTCATAATAATACTATGGGTTTGTGGAGACGTATAAAGAGATAAGATAAATTCAAATTCAAATATTTAAAACCACCACCATTCTTATTGTAGTGGAAATTTCTAGTGTAAATCTTCTTTATCATGTATTTATAATTTTGTTTATACAAAGGAGTTTCCACTCTCTATTAGGGTATGTGAGAGAATTTAAAATTTTATTATTATTTTAGAGTCGTCACTTATCGAACACCAACAACTCCTCTCTCAAAAAAGATTATGGGCATGTATGTATACGATTTATGTGCAATCCCATCTTCTTCTATTTTCTTCTAATTGCACCCTAATGCATTTTGATCCATATAGCATCATAACTAATTATACATATGCTTCACCTTGGACAACATGTATGCCCCTCTCCTCATCAAGAGGAGTGTCAATGGGTGGGATAGGCCTCAAAGGTATTGGATCTTGGCCTGATATGGCCAGGTATAAGAATAGTTAAAATGGGTGTGGGTGCATTTGTGATGTTAGTTTGAGCTCAATTAATGGCTGAGTTGAGTGTGGGGGTATGCTCTGCCCATATCCAACTATGTGTGTGTGTCTATGTATGCCCATATACACTCTTTTTCATCTGTGTTCAAGTTTAAGACCATTGTCTACCATGGACTACTAAGTTCTTTGCAAGGTTATTTGTATCAAGGTCAAAACCCACCTTATTTTGCCCAAAAAATAGAGAAGAGAGAGACTTTAATACTCTGGTATGGGTGATAGTATGGGTGATAGATGATACACAGGCACATAAAATTTGCTTAGAAATACAATTCTTGGCACACAAGTAATTCATAATAGATTGTCCAAATTATGGTCCCCAGTTAGATGTGTGGCAGCCTAAAATGCTTATTCTATCATCAGACTATTGGATGGTTAAAATGATAATATTTTCGTGGTCCAATATCAACAAACAAGTATTAACAAAACAGAGGTTAGGATTGCTAAGTAGCTAAATAGATCTGATTTGGGACTTTTACTAAGCACAGTGAGTTCCAATTTTTTTTTTACTTGGGCTAACTTGAGTTAATTTATGTCAAGAGGACAATTTTAGAGCGCCCGCGTATGAAGCGTCATACGTGCAGCCAGAGTATCTAATAACTCCCAACCATAAATTAGGGAGAAAAGACATTTAACTGCCTCCGTTGACGATGACTGACAGGAAATGTGACGTTCGCCGTGACGCTAGCCTATTTTGGAATTATATGAGATCTGGGTTTCATCTTTTTTAGGCTGTACACGCGCTCTCCATTATTACGAGTGGGCCCATGCATTAACAATCTGGGCCATTCGATCTTTACATCCTATTGTGGATGGGCCACCACTTGATTGGTGGCATACTAATGGGCAGTTAAAACAAATGGAGAGAAACAGTGATGATTGAATGCTCACCATTAAAAACTTCCAAGGCCCATTATAAGAACATCTGTAATGTTTATTTTCCATCCAACCCGTTGATAAGATCAACCAGAACTGGATGAAGGGAAAATACAATTATTAGCTTGATCCAAAATTTTTGTGACCTATAAAAAGATATTAATGCATTCGTCACTTTTTCCAGTGGTGTGGTCTATCAGAGATTGGATCTTCTCATATTTTGGTATAACGTACTTTTCTGAGCTGAAAAACCTGATGGACGGCGTGGATATGCAACATATTCATCAAGGTGGGCCCCATATGGTGAGGGTAACACCAGCTAATCTGCTCTCGAAAAGGTGAGGTCCTAAAATGCTGTCTGCGATTTCCCAGTCTAGCAGACAGAAATACACCACCTATTTTAGGCAGCTGCGTAAAACACCGAAGGTGGGACCCACATGTTGAATGTGTAAATCCACTCCATCATTAAGTGAGAAATTTTGTTTTAACCGTAAATACAAAATACCAAAGAAAAAAAAAATGATGGCCACGTCAAGGGAATAATGGAAAACTACTCCCAAAACCTCTAATTAGATAGTGTGGCCGGGCCTCCGTGGGATCCATCATGTTGCATATAGTGCTGTACACGTGTCCAGCTCGCTCAACTCGGCTCAGATCAGAAGTGAATTTGAGCGAGTCGAGTTAGATTTTGGGTACTCAAATGAATTTGAGTAGATCACTTAGTAGGGCCACGCTCGAGTCAGCTCGACTTGACTCGTGGAGTAACTTAAAATCGGCTGGATTTGACTCAGCTTGAATTTGATCGTGACCGGAAGTATAAATACTTTGAAAATAAAAAAATACTACTCTTTTCATTTGAAAAAAAAAAAAAAAAAAAAAAAAAAGTTCGACTGCCCCAACCCCCCCCCCCCCCCCCCCCCGGAAGAAAAAAAAAAAACCAAAATTTTTGTGACCTATAAAAAGATATTAATGCATTCGTCACTTTTTCCAGTGGTGTGGTCTATCAGAGATTGGATCTTCTCATATTTTGGTATAACGTACTTTTCTGAGCTGAAAAACCTGATGGACGGCGTGGATATGCAACATATTCATCAAGGTGGGCCCCATATGGTGAGGGTAACACCAGCTAATCTGCTCCCGAAAAGGTGAGGTCCTAAAATGCTGTCTGCGATTTCCCAGTCTAGCAGACAGAAATACACCACCTATTTTAGGCAGCTGCGTAAAACACCGAAGGTGGGACCCACATGTTGAATGTGTAAATCCACTCCATCATTAAGTGAAAAATTTTGTTTTAACCGTAAATACAAAATACCAAAGAAAAAAAAAATGATGGCCACGTCAAGGGAATAATGGAAAACTACTCCCAAAACCTCTAATTAGATAGTGTGGCCGGGCCTCCGTGGGATCCATCATGTTGCATATAGTGCTGTACACGTGTCCAGCTCGCTCAACTCGGCTCACATCAGAAGTGAATTTGAGCGAGTCGAGTTAGATTTTGGGTACTCAAATGAATTTGAGTAGATCACTTAGTAGGGCCACGCTCGAGCAGCTCGACTTGACTCGTGGAGTAACTTAAAATCGGCTGGATTTGACTCAGCTTGAATTTGATCGTGACCGGAAGTATAAATACTTTGAAAATAAAAAAATACTACTCTTTTCATTTGAAAAAAAAAAAAAAAAAAAGTTCGACTGCCCCAACCCCCCCCCCCCCCCCCCCCCCCCCCCCCCCCGGAAGAAAAAAAAAAAAACCAAAATTTTTGTGACCTATAAAAAGATATTAATGCATTCGTCACTTTTTCCAGTGGTGTGGTCTATCAGAGATTGGATCTTCTCATATTTTGGTATAACGTACTTTTCTGAGCTGAAAAACCTGATGGACGGCGTGGATATGCAACATATTCATCAAGGTGGGCCCCATATGGTGAGGGTAACACCAGCTAATCTGCTCCCGAAAAGGTGAGGTCCTAAAATGTTGTCTGCGATTTCCCAGTCTAGCAGACAGAAATACACCACCTATTTTAGGCAGCTGCGTAAAACACCGAAGGTGGGACCCACATGTTGAATGTGTAAATCCACTCCATCATTAAGTGAGAAATTTTGTTTTAAACCGTAAATACAAAATACCAAAGAAAAAAAAAATGATGGCCACGTCAAGGGAATAATGGAAAACTACTCCCAAAACCTCTAATTAGATAGTGTGGCCAGGCCTCCGTGGGATCCATCATGTTGCATATAGTGCTGTACACGTGTCCAGCTCGCTCAACTCGGCTCAGATCAGAAGTGAATTTGAGCGAGTCGAGTTAGATTTTGGGTACTCAAATGAATTTGAGTAGATCACTTAGTAGGGCCACGCTCGAGTCAGCTCGACTTGACTCGTGGAGTAACTTAAAATCGGCTGGATTTGACTCAGCTTGAATTTGATCGTGACAAAAAAATACTACTCTTTTCATTTGAAAAAAAAAAAAAAAAAAAAAAAAGTTCGACGGCCCCAACCCCCCCCCCCCAACCCCGGAAGAAAAAAAAAAAACCTAATCTTCCAACCCCCCCCCCCCCCCCCCCCCCCGGCTCACTCCCTCCTACCCTTTCTCTCAAGAGTCAAGTCTTAGCTCGACGCGGGCCACCCCTTGAGCTGCCCAACCTACCTGTCCGCTTGACGCCTATAATCCCCTTTTCCCATCCATTTTTTTACATGGATTTTTGGGCGAAAACTCAAACTCGACTTGAACTCGCTCGATCTACTAATTGAGTAGGTCCACAGTCAGCCGAGTCAAGCATTAAGTAGGTGGGCTCGACTTGACCATATACAGCCCTAGTTGCATATGTAAATCTACTCCAATCACCATGTAAGAACTTTTATTTCAGCTGTACATACAAAATACCAAAGAAAAAAAAAAAACTAAGATGTGCCACACCAATTGGAATAATGTAAAACTGCTCTGAAAACCTATAATTAGATAGTGTGGCTGGCCTCATATTTGGAAGAGGCTAATTTCTTTTACCTGTGTTTGATCTTGGTTAGTAGTACAGGTTTGATGAAAGATATGTTGAAATATTTTTTGTTAAAAAATGTTATTTGAAAAAAAAAAAATGTTGAAAAACCCTTTTTATTTTGTCCCATATCGTATGGGAGGAAATTTTTTTACCTTTTTATAAGTAGTGTTGTGCACTGTACTTATTTATGGTGGGAGAGAGGAGTATAGTGGCTTGTTTGTTCTAGTTCGCATTGGAACACCGCGTATGCGCATGGGCATGGGCTCGGGCTCGGTGCGAAGGCGTGGGCATGTGAGGCAATGTGGCTGTAGAGGCGCTAGTGGCGCACTTGGCACTTTGCACGTGCGACAGAGACTAGGTAGTAGGTCAGGTGGTTGGGCTTAGAATAGAGGAGGTGCTGTGGGTGGGAGGTCTGAGAGAGAGACCTCTCTACTTTTTATAGAGAGCTGCAGGGCTGTTTAGAGGGACCTGTATAACTACTCATGTAGTAACGGTCCAGACCATGCAGTAACAGCTACATGTGGCTAGCCCAACAGTCAGAAACGGCTAGCCATTGAGTCTAAACAGCCAGCATGCAGGTGTGTAACTCCCACATGCACAACAGTCAGAAACTGTAAAAAAACGGCTAGTTTCTCCCAACAGCCAGAAAACGGCTAGTGCCATTATGGCTTTGGACCAAAACTGCAAGCCACCCTTGCCTATATAAACCGGACAGGTCTAGTTCATTTCATCACAACAATTGCAATCACAACCATATCTACTGAACCAGCACTCATCTGAGTCCATTAGCCTCTCGGTTTGGTTGATACAAACCAAGCCACTTAGACCAGCGTAGTGGTCTACTGCTGCAAGAAGAAGACCGTCATTTCTTTTCTCTCTCTTTCTTTTTATCATCTGCCAGATAGTGTTACTGTGTTCCATATGGTTCATTCATTTCTTGCTGAACGCAGAACCACATAAGGCTTGTTGTATCCTGGAAGCAATTCGCCTGCAATCTATCAATAAACTCAAAATAATTTGAGTAGGAGCGACTTCGCTTTAAGGATAGCGTGTTTTTCACGTGCTTTAGCTTGTCCTTATTTTCGATTTTTTCCAATTAATTTATTTTCTAATATCAGAAATTCACAACAAGATACACACTTGGTGACCCCAACAAAAATCTATGGTGGGCATCCCATCCCATTTTTTCCTATGGTACGGCCCACTAGAGTCGTATCTCTCTAATTTTGGTCTGGAATTGAGAGCACAACCGGCTGGAAGGATTGAATTTTACATATAAAACGTGTGAAGCCCCATAAGCGGAAACGTATTGCGTGGTGTGCCACACACCGCCAACCTATGTAGTGGGTTGACTTGGCTAAGTTTGTGGATCCCTCCCTGATGTATGTGTTATATCAACACCCCACATCTATTTTACATGATCATCATAGGGATTGTTCCAAAAAAGAGCAGATCCATGGCTAAAGTGGGCCACACCACATAAAGTAGTGGGATGGAACATCTATATTGAAAACTTCTTAGGGATTACCTTGGATCAATCTTATATTTGTTTTTTCCCAACGTCCGGGTCTGTGTGAGCTTATGAACAGGCTGGATGAAAAATAAACATCATGATAGGCCCCAGGAAGGTTTCAACGGTGTGAATCATTGTCCCCACTGATTTCAGTGGTGTGGTCCACCTGAGCTTCGGATCTGTCTCATTTGTGGGCTCTATGTATAAAATGATTTACAGATGGACAGTGTAGATATCACATAAACATCATGGTGGGGCCAGAGTTAGGTGACGTCACACATCACGGAGGTCGGTGGTGTGCTGCACACCACACAATTCGCTTCCCCCGGGCGTGCTGTAGAGGAACTATGGATCCACGTGCCCACCTTGTTGGAATTGAAAACTGCGTGTGTAGAATGCGAATTGACTATTCTCTTTGCAGAATCTACGTGAGGCCTTCATGATGTCCATGAAATATCTGTTCCGTTCATCAATTCTACAAGCTCACGGAAGTACAGAAACCCAAGGGAGGCAGATCCAAAACTCAGGTGGATCAGGCTGTTGGAAAAAGTGAAGATTGAATGCCCACCATTGAAACCTTGGCAAGGTCACAAAAGCATCAAATCAGGCTAATATTTTTGTTTTCAGTTCATTACAATGAAAACAACCATGTGAACAGTTTAGATGGTATATTAAACATTATGGTGGGCTCCATGAGGCCCAGGTTTTAACAGTTGGGATTTTCATTCTTTAATATTTACGGTTGTGTGGTCCACCTTAGCTTTAGATCTGCATCATTTGTTGGGATCTCATTCTACTGTGACCTTTAGGGGGTGTTGGGTGCATGGACTTAAATGAGAGTAGGCGGGATGGAACTTGGAATCCTACGTTGGAAATTGAAACTTGGGTAGGGCATTCCTCAAACAAAGGTGTGAGCATTGGAGATTGTGCCAATGCTGTGCAGGCTGAATATGGGATTTGGTCCCCATATGGTCTACCCTCACAGGACTTGAATAACACTCAAGACGTTGGATGTCAACCTTGCTACAGAAGTGTGTCACCAAGTTCTGTGGACCCCACCATGATGTATGTGTTATATCCACTCCGTCCATCCACTTGGAGAGATCATTTTAGGTAATGAGCCAAAGAACAAGGCAGATCCAAAGCTCAAGTGGACCCCATCGTAGAAAACAGTGGGGACAGTGATGCTCACCGTTGAAACCTTCCTAAGGCCTACCATGATGTTTATTTGAGATCCAAATGGATGGACAGTGGAGATACGACACATACATCATGGTGGGGCCTACAGAACTTAGTAAAATCACTTCAATAGGAATCTGTTACTATAGCCGTCACTCTACTGCCGTGCATGTCCAAACATCATATGAGGTTTATCCCCGGTTGCCTTATGAAAAATTTACATTTTAAACTGGATTAAGATTTACCTTCTAATTCTCAATTCCCCCCCATTCCCCGACAATCCCCTGGCACCCTTAATTATCACTTTCCATGAAATTCCATCCCACCTATTTCTATTTAATTCCATGCACTAAACGCCCCCTAAGAAACCGTTGGACGGAGTGGATATCTCACAAACATCGTGGTGGGTCCCATCCCATGTAGCCACTGCCAACAGGAACTTCACATAATTGTCCGCGCTACACCGACATCGGTGCAGCCTTATCGTTTTTAAACGGGTAAAAGACGTTTCGTTCCCGCCTCCGCGCCTCGGTAGTGTGACATTCGCCATGACGTTAGCCTGTTTTGGATGGAGGCGATGACATTCGCCGTGACGTTCGCTCTTTACATCTGCCTTAGTCACGTTCCACGCGTTAGACTGAAATGGTCCGCCTGGGATCTTTTACTTTGGCTGACTGAAATATACCCCCACCTGTCTTTAAGCAGCTACGGAAAACTCCCAAATTCTGTGGAACCTCGATGCTGCATATGTAAATATGGTTAAGGCATAATAATGAGCAGTTGTTTTAAGTACTGGCTGAATGTCATCTCAAATGCCGAACAAAACTCAACATCGTGTATGTGTCATATCTAAGCTGTACTTTCATTTTCTTATATCATTTTAGGGCATGAGTCCAAAAATGAGGCAGATCCAATGTCAAAGTGGACCCCGGCAAAAAAAAAAAAAAAAAAAGGGTTCAGCGGCTGGCCTCATTATTCCCACCACGTGTTGTCCGGATAACTTATTTAAATCCATGAAACTCAAAGGAAATTGTATTAATTAATGATAGGATTCCTAAAAATGATTTTAAACAACTATTTATAATAAAACTAAACCTTAAAAAACCCTAAAATTGTGGAGTATTCCCGACCGGTCGTTGATGAGCGGTGGCCGGTCGCTGGTCCCTCCTGACTGGTTCCTAGGCATCCAGACAGTCCAGCAAGCTTGGACTGTTTTTCAGCTGTAATTCGACCGGTCAGACAACTAGTCGTCATTGGTGTGCGATTGATCGTCCAATGACAGCGTCTTGCGACTTTCCTTGACTCTTTTACTCCCTCTCTTAGCTCTTCCCTTGGTCTATCTTTCTTATCCTCGATCATGGGACATCCTCATTACATCAGTCTCAATGTTGAAGTAGACCACACCATAAAAAACATGGGCATAACGTAAGCCTCATTATTCTCACTACTTCCTTTAGCGTTGTCCACTTGAGCTTTAGATTGCCTTCTTTTTAGGCTCATCTCCTTAAATAATATGATAAAATGAAGGAACGGCGTAGATAAAACAAATACATTATGGTGGGGCTAATAGAATTTTGCCAAGTAAATATGATAAAAATGTTTCACAAATTGAGTTTATTGTACCCATCAAATCCTACTGGAGTAAATAGGATTACGTGGAACCAAAAATAGGATTATGATAAAAAAAGAAGTAAATAGTTATTACTTATTTACCTTAATTTATTAATAATTACGTGGAACCAAATATACCATTATTATTAGTTTAATCATACATACAAAATTTTAAAAAATTCTAACGGGCTACATCAATAGAACAATGTAAAACTGCTCCTAAAATATCTAATCACATGGTGTGGTTGGCCTGGTATTTAGATTAAATTGGTTTTTTTACTTGCACTTCATGCTGGTTAGTTGAACTTGATAACGGGTCAGATGAAAGATGCAGGCCATGGTGACTCTAAACACAAATCAACGGTTGGCATTCCATCCCATTATTTCATGTGTTGCGACCCACCTGAGTTGTGTATTCGTCTGACCGAGTGAATTCTAGGCAAAACATGTTGAGCCCCACAAGCTATTGTGTTTTGTAGAGGATTCCGGCCCGACTTTAGGCGACCCACGGAACCAACCATGGGCTGACTTGGTCGTGATAGAAAACCTGAATGGACTGGGCCGTTCATCAACTTTTCATGAGCCTTACATGCACGTAGAGCATGAATAATATTTTCTAACCGTCCATTTTCCTCGGCCAGGGCATGTCCTCAGCGGCCACTTCTGATTAATGTATGGGATTTCTCACACGTGTGATAATTCTAAGCAGCACGTGGACCATTGTTCATTTTTGTGATTTTCAATCTAAGCATCCTGATGAATAGAACAGCCTGTGTTTGGAACCGCGACACATATATGGTGGAGCCCAACAGATGAACGGTCCAGATCTTGCACCAACCACTACCTCCATTTTGGGTGAGCACAACCGTGTATCGGGTTGGGCCACGCACCCGAGTGCCCAAAGATGCAATCCAATTAGGCGGGCCCTGCTGGATGTGGATTAATTGCATGGACTCTGTGTGGCCCACCGTGATGTTTGTGTTTTATCCACGTTGCCATCGTTTTTGCCAGCTCATTGTAGGGCATGAGCCCAAAATTGAAACATATCGAAAGCTCAAGTGGACCACACTACAGAAAATAGTGGGGATTGAATGCCTACCATTGATAACTTTCTGGGGTCACAGAGGTTTTGGATCAACATGATATTTGTGTTTTCCCTTCATCCAGGCCGGTGTTAACTTAGGAAAGTTTCAACGGTGATGTGGTTCACTTGAGCTTTGGATATGCTTCGAATTTGGGCTTATACCCTAAAATGATCTGAAAAAACGGATAGATGGCATTGATAAAACACATACATCACAGTGGCCCCACAGAGTCCTTACACCACTTAGCTACGTGGTGTTAAGATCGTTCACCACGCGATTTGTGTCCCGTTCTTTCACGGTTCTTACCGCCGTCGAAAGTGAAGGCTCGAGAGGGATATCTTTCGATGGGAGTGCTTTATAAATATCCCAGGGAACGTGCAGATTCATTGAAACATTTCAGAGTAGAAAAAAAAACACCCAAGGTAGAGAAAAGCTCATTGTTAAGAAAGAAGATGTCTGAAATCCCTCTCCTAACTCCATACAAGATGGGAAAATTCCATCTTTCTCACAGGTCGACGCTTTCTAATCCATTGCCTGCATTTTCATTTCTTTCCTTCCAAACCAACTTCAGATTTTGGGTTGAATTTCTTTCTTTTCTCTCTTTTTTTTTTTTTTCTTTTTTAAAATCTTTGTACTTCTCTGCTTTCATCTAACTGCAGTATTTTCTGTTCTTCTTATTCTTGTTTTTTTTTTTTTTTTTTTTCAGTCTGTTTGTACTAATTAATATAGCTTGAATTATCAGAAAATGGTTGCTTGCATTTTTTTTATCTTTTTGTAACTAAAGATAGATTTTAGGTCTTTTGATTCTGGGGGCTTGGCCTACTGTCGATGACCCTACTGAGGACTCCAAGTCTCCACACATGTACGGATGAATCATGTTCATATGGATGAATCACGTGTACAATAGCCTTCTCTCTTCTATTACCTTTTTTTTTTTTTTTTTTTTTTGTTTTTTTAGATTAAGGTTTGTTTGAAGCTCTGGAAAATAATTTAAATATTAGAAACTTAAAATACTAAATTATAATTTTAAAATAATTCAAGAATATTTTAATCAGAAGTAAAAGAGAAACTATATTTCACCGCCACTATTAGCATTTAGTCTCTAACACTGAATAAAGAGAAGAGAGCTAAAAAAAGACCCATACAAATCTACCTTAGATGAGATCTTAAATTAAGCTTATATATTTGAATGGGTAGGACAGATAAATTAAGTGCTCTGAAGTAATATAAATAAGATGCTTACGTGACTATCTATTTGTACAACTTATGCATAACCCTTCGTTATGGGTACATGTATATTTAATGATAGAGATGGACTCCTATTCAAATCATACACAACCTTTAACAAAGTGATAAATATAATACTAAGTTTTAATTTTATAATAAAAAATGAGCATTGATTAGGCACATCAAGCCTAATTATAACATATATAATCTTCTATCACAAGACTCAATTAAAAATTAATGCTTAGTTGAATGGAGTGTTGGGTTTGTCTCACATCGGCTAGAGGCCGGAGGGATTGTTGGGCTATATATTGGGAAGAGACCTCTTAATATTGACTAGCTATTTAGAGGTAGAACCGGTCCATCAAGTGGTATTAGAGCTGGCCCGCCAAGCCAGTATATGGTGGCACCTACTCCCAAGCCTATGAGCGAGGAGTAGTGCTCGGGAACTCCTATCCGCACTCACGAGTAAGAGAGGCAATGCCCAAGAGCCTAGTGCCCGAGAGACTCGGGAGGGCAATGCTTGGGAGCCGATATCCAATTATTAACAAGGGATTTACATTTTCATGGCCCATATAATCAATGAACCCATGAGACATTTCAGTCATCATATCCTAAAGTGTATAACTCCCTAAAGTGTATAACTCACCTAATATTATCACACATACGGACATTATCAATACATCAAATTTCATAATAGTATTGATTTAATCAAAATTTTATTATTATGTCTTTTATTTTAATTTATATATTGATCATCACATTATAAGATATCTGAACCATTAATTGTAAAAACGAACCACACCATTAATTAAATGTCTCCAAAAAACTCTAGTTACTTCCTAACATTTGCCTTAAATCAGTCAATAAATGGCCGATTAATGTCCCTTATGCATATATAATCTTAGTAAAGAGAATTATAACTTGTGCTTTGATTCGAGTCCATCTTAGTTTGAGCATAAGTGTGGGGCCCATTTAAGCTATCCGGTCGCTCGTGAATAGCGTAGAATGATCTCCAAATTTTGGCAAAAAGGATGGACTTGGATGATTTTTGAAGGTCTTTGTTGTTAGAGAGATGAAGGGGTGAGGGCCTCTCTCTCTCTCTCTCTCTCTCTCTCTCTCTCTCTCTGATTTACCTGCTCCGACTAGCACTCCGGCGCAGCTCTCATCCGCTAGAATCCACCATCTTCTCCGACCAGCGTAGCTCCTCCCGCCTGCAGATATGCTCCCGTTTCTGTCTTTTACGTTTCTGTTGTTTGGGTTTGGGGCCTGCCAGGATCGTGTACAACACCTGTTTCGCGCGGTGTGCAAAACACTCGAGATTGCGGGGTCCACTATGTTATATATGTAAAATCCACTCTATCTATTAGGCCTGACCCTAGATGTTAGGTTGTAAGACCAAAAACCAGCTAGATCCATAACTCAGATGGGCCACACCACACGTAACAAATGGGGATGGGATGGGAACCATTTGTTTCTGCGTGGGGCCACCATGGTTTTGTGTTACATGCACCACGTCCATCCGTTTTTGGTCTCATCCACCGCGAAACTGATGGATGAAGTGATGTGACAAGGACCCCATGCTGGGCCACAGAGCTGTTGATTACATATGCTCCTTGTAACAGGGGGCAGTATGATGCTTGATGCTCTGCTGCTTTGATTGCTCTTCTTTATGTTATCTAATCTAGAAGAATTTGATGAATAGACGTCTTCAACCATCCAATTGGTCCGGGCTATCTACTCTTGTGGTCCAGTAACTTTGCTATATTTAGGGCCATTTTGACCACAACTCATAAAAGGGCATTTGAATTAGTGGGCTCACTTTTGTGGCCCACCTATTGCTTGGTTTAGTGTCAGGATAGGCGCCAGGCTTTATTGAAATGAGTTCAACCCAATGATCCATCTTAAATAAAGTCTTTACATGCCATTTGAAGATTTTATAGGAATATATCTTTTCAAATTCTGTCATTTGTAAATACCTAAGTACAGGCTGTAAACAATTTACAAGTTATCCAAATACAGGGGGTCTTGGTTTCGAAACCCATCCGTGGTGAAAATCCACACTGCTGACAGAACCAGTGGGTGCGTTGCATGACTGATTGGGTGGTTGTCTTGCGCGAATGACTGGGTGGGTGGGTTGCATGACTGACACACCAAAAAAAAAAGTTATCCAAATACAGGTAACTATTTACCTGTAAACAAATCATAGCTTAAAGCCAAATAGGACAGGCTATAAATAATTTACACTTAATTCAATTACTTGTAATTCATTTACCACTTACAGATTTTATAGGTATCCAAAAACCCCTATGGATGCCACCAAATTCTGTAAGTGTGAAGTCACAGCCTAGAAGTCACTTACAGGCAAAACTGCCAAGCAAAATCATGGGGCTAGGGGTGGAAGTCCCTTCCCTGTAGTGACTTATGGCTGAAAGTGGCAACTTAAAATTTACAGGCATCCAAACGACTCCTAAAATAAATGAAACCGGGAAGAGCTTTCATCTTTTTGGCTTTGATTTGCATGTTCTTCAGTGACAAGATTCGATTGACTGAAATTTCTGATTTGTACATTTGATTTTGTGAATATTTGTGGATTTTCTTCTCATGATTTTCTCCTCAATCACTTGAGGACAGTGGAATTCCAGGGGCTAAAACACAGCGTCGGAACTTAATTCACTCGAGGACCAAAACCGTAACAACCTGCCTCAAACCATGTCTACTTGTTGTCTCATTTGGGAGACATACATGTTTGTGGGGGGTGACTTGCTCTCATCCAGGAAAATGAATCAACTCAGTTTTGTGCGAGTTCTGGTTCCATGGAAGAAGCGTTGAACCTGGAAAATAGCCTTATGATCAAATCTCTTTTGGTTTTGTCTGCTATTTGTTCTTAGAGTGAGAAGGCTTTGAGTTTCCAAATCTAGGGTTATACTATATACAATGCTCGGATGGAGAATTTGTACAGTACCTTTTTTCTTCAGTTTGCACAATGAGCTGCGCTTGGTTTAGTAATCAGGGCGGTTGATATGATTGGATCCGCTTCGATCAAATGACCAATGAGCCAAACATTTCTGTGATGTGCAATCCTAACCCTTACAGTATGCGTGCAAAAATCGACGGCTAAGAAAGAAAATATAGCAACAGTCCACACTCAACCCAAACAAGGCCAGAGATAGATGGATAGTGTCTTCAAATCTTGGGGATTTTCAGCGCATATTGGACCATCCATGTTGACACCCATTATTGTATAATTGGATCATTGAAACTTAGGCCTCACCCGTGCGTACAAAAAACCCAAGCTCACTAGACAAGCTCTTGGCCCGGGCATTTTTCTTGTTCACAACCATCATTGTCAATGTCATAACTTTCTCCCAGCTATTTGAGGTTGCCTTTGTTTTCCTTGTTCTTCTGGAAAAAAAGAATAAAGAATAAAAAAAGGAAAGAAAAGAGAGAATTAAATCAGTTAGTTGAAATTTCTGAATACTTGAAGAGATCAGTGGAGAAATTAATCCCTCGAGTTCCCGAGAACTATGGAAACTTCTCATAGAACACTGAAGCTTGTCTATTGGAATAATTTTCAATAATCAATTTCTCTTTGTGTGTAAAGATACACGTGATTCTTGTATCGGCTGATGCTCTGATGCTATTTACGATAAGAGAACAATACAGGACCTCTTTTTTTCTTCTTCTTTAAATTTTTAAATGGTCATAGTGTTTTAAGCTATATATCTTTTGAATTCTTCAGAACTTTTGTCTTCTTTTGTGGACCATTACTTAAAAGTTGAGCTATTTGTTACTTATTCACATAATAAGCATTCCCCCCCTCTTTACTTCAAGAATGTATGTGGTACCCAAACTACAAGATCTAGATGGTTCTTTAGATGGTCATGCCATGGAGATTCCATAGCCTGAAAATCGTGCCATTCGGATGATGAGGTTTGTCCAATGGATGGCTTACAATGGAAGGTTAGAAGCAAATATGAGCAGCAGTCCACGTCTACTGGGAAAAGGCCCATCAATCAGACATGATTTGTCTATCATGTCATTTTGGGTTGTCTAGGCAATGATGGACCCCACAATTAACCATTTAGACACAAGTATACACCTTATTTTTATTGTTCATTCTTGTGAGAAGGTGAGGTTGGATCAAAGGAAATGCAACTACCCACCTTGTTTGGGAATCAGTAATGCCCAACTCATGAAACTGTACTCTTTTTGTTTTTCAGAATAGTTTTGGCACCAATGGTGAGGCAAAGGTCTTATGGAAATGTCCCTCAACCACATGCCGTCTTGTATTACTCTCAAAGAACCACCAAAGGGGGCCTTTTAATAGCTGAAGCTGCTGGGATATCTGACACAGCTCAAGGGTAAAACTCAAAGCTGTCACTCATTTTTTTTTTTTTCTTCTTTTTTTGGTATTTGCTTTTAATTTATTAAGAGGCAGTGATCTTGTGTATATACCATATCACCAGACTCTGTACGCAAAACACCTCTACCATCTGACCAGTGCACGTACTTGTCAATTAATGGATGGCCCTAAAAATCTCATCAATTCAATATCCAAACCATCCAATCAATGGATTCATTTTGTGGGTTGTCAGCCTTAACTTCTGATGGCACTCCAAAGCAGGCTATGATCAGGCTGTTAAGAGCATCTAACTGGTTTCATTTAGGCTTTGTCAGCAAATAGGTGGTCCATTGATTGCATGATCTAGATTCATATGAACATGTGCAATGGTTGAACAGTGGGGATGGTTTACACATGGAGGTTCATGCATGTTTTATGCTTTACACAGGAATCTGTTTGGATGCGACATTGGATTGAATTATGTTCAATAATGTGTAAATGGCCAAATTATAGTTGCATCCTTATTATTCATATAAAAGGACTAGGCTCCAAAATGCAATCAAATTACTTTCAATCACCATGGAGAGACAATACTAGAAAATACCATTACATTTCAACGTTCAAAAAAAAAAACAAAAAAACAAAACAAAAAAAAAAAAAAAAACAAAAAAAAAACAAAAAGAAGAAAAGAAAATGTTACATTTCACCCTTCACTGTTCAATCCACATGAAACTATTGAGTCATGATGCATCAGAACTAGAAAATCATCCTAAGATGCCATTCTGGACAAGTGTGGCACATGGCTCATTGGATTTGTGGGATCCATTGCAAATGGGAGATAAGCCAAAGCTCTGCCAGATTAGATTGGAAGATCCTATCCTAGCCATTGAAACATTGGCTATCTTCTGAACGGTAGCTGTATTTTTTCTTAACCTACTATTTGTAGACCACTCATCAAAACCAGAGAACATCTAATCTGGCAGATTTTTGAGAATCCCCTATAACAGTATATTGACCATAAGATCAACGGTTTGGCTAACCGAAACATGGGCTTTATTAAATGTATAGTGGTGAATTAGGTCACTATTGACATTTTGATGCACTGGGACTTACTTGTGCATCCAAATGCAACCAAAGTATTTTTTTTTTTTCTGACGTTTATGTATTTTTCTTCCCTATTTTCAAGGTACCCTGACACACCTGGAATTTGGACAAAAGAACAGGTGAAAGCCTGGAAACCTATTGTGGATGCTGTTCATGAGAAGGGTGGTATTTTCTTTTGCCAACTTGTTCATGCAGGGAGGGCTTCTAATTACGGTGTGTTTGAGTTTTTTTTTTTGATAACTCTTTTATCATCTTCTTTTCCATTTATTTCCATGACATATAACCCGAAACTAGCCAAAGAATTACTACGGAAACTAGAGATGGTGTTCCAGTGCACGTGTGTCTATTTTTGGCAATGAACATAAAAAGATTTGATTTGATGGGATTTTTTCATTGTGTTTGTACCATTAGTTGACCTATGGAAATGATTAGAGCTGCAACTTGGGTTCAGGTTAACCCGAACCCGACTGAACCACCCCAAGTTTGGGTCAGGTTTGGTCGGGTTGCCAGGGTCCTGTCCTCTGGTTCGTTAGGGTTGGACAACTCCAACCTGATTTTGGATTGTGTTCAGTTCAGGTTGGATTAGGTTGGGTTGGGAATAATCTCATGTATTTAGGTTGGTTTGCGATGGGTCTGACAAACTGACAATGACTACTAAGCTTGAGATATAATTGGTGGAGAAAATTCCATTTATTGCAATGTCCCAATGGAGGGAATTCATACAAGAAAATACACTAGTATGCCGTCTAAAATAAGAGATAATAAAAGCTCCTAATAATATTACACAATATTGTTTACTAAATGCACACTCCCCCATAAACTGATGTTGATTGAGCAACATTAGTTTGTCTGCTAAATAATCTCGGCAATCTCGAATCATAGCTTTGTAAATATACGACAAGCTGTTCATAAGAGGTCACATGAGGAAGGGTGACTTCTTGGGAGAAGAGTTTGTCTAACTCAAAGGTGAGAACCGTTCTTATACCATGTCAAACTAAAAATGGCTACTAAGCTTAAAAGGTAATTGTGAAGAAATTCCATTTATTGTAATGCCCCTACAAAAGAGGATTCATTAATATGATGCCTAAAAATAAAATATCATAAAAGATCCTAATGTTATTACACAATACTATGTACCTAATGCATATTTATCTCTGCAGGGTCGAGTCACATTGGGTCAGTTTGGGTTGAGTATCGAGGAATTCAGGTTGGGGACCTGAGGTTTGAATTCTGGTTGTAGTTAGGTCGGGTTGTGGGTTGGGTCCTCTTGGGGCCAAGTCGGACTCTGGTTGATCCTCAACCTGACACAACCCACCCAAGTTGCACTCCTAGAAATGATATGCAGAGATCTACTGCACCTGGAAAGTATGCAGCAGCTGTCTGTGGCCCTTTAAATGGATCCTTCATGGGTGGGTCTAATGTAAAGCTCCAATCAGCACGGGCTGGTTCCTCTTGAGGTTGGTTTGGGCTTGGGTTGATCCTCAACCTGACCCAACCTGCCCCTGTTGCACTCCTAGAAATGATATGCAGAGACCTGCACCTGGAAAGTATGCAGCAGATGTCCATGGGCCCTTAAAATGGATCCTTCATTAGAGGGTCTTTTTTTTTTTTAACAGTCGTCCTTCATGTGTCTACTGTAAAGCGCTAATCAGCACATTAAACATTGGAGCCGTTTGTTCCCCTTCAACCAGTGGAAATGTTTCTACTTTTTATTTCTGGTCGTCTTGCTACTCAATGATTGGGTTGATGCTTTTGTTTAGTAGGACGTGAAGGCCTCCCCCATCTCGTTTATCTTTCAAATAATTTTATCTAATTCCTGTTTACAGGATTTCAACCCAATGGGCAAGCTCCCATCTCCCCTACCGACAAGCCAGTGACACCTCAGCTTCATGCCAGTGGTGTCGATGTTGCAGAGTTCTCACCTCCGCGGCGGTTAAGGACAGATGAAATTCCCCAAGTCATCCACGATTTTAGAGTTGCTGCTAGGAATGCCATAGAGGCAGGTAAGAGATTCATTTCATCCACAGAGTTGTATTAAAAAAGTTTATGAAGGATCTGTGCCATATTGTTAAATTGAGTAGTTATGGAATGTTCAATCCAGTGGATGGGACAGAGCTCTACAATCATGCAAAACAAACTTTTTTTGATTGGTGCCAGCAAATTAGCCATTAAAAACAAATATGGCTTGCCATCCACGTTCAATGGATCAAAGTCGACATGATGCTACTGTTATCTGGTTGTTATATGATATTTGAATTCTGGCCCATTAACATAGATATCAGATGAACAGTCTGCTTTGCCAGACCATTTTGGCCACTTTTTTTTTGCCTCATCTAGCAATAATTGCATTTTGTTTGATCTTTAACGTGCTGTAATTTCCTCTTCATGAGCAGCATAGTAATGTGAATTTAGACCTTGTTCTAAATGTCAGAAATAAGCTTGCATCCCTTTCATGGTGGCTGAAATTTGGACCATGTATGGCTGGCATTGTGTCATGTCAGCCTGCTCACTTGCTTCTTATCCAGGTTGGCTGCACTTATCTGGTCAGGAGTTGGGAACGGGCCTGAGAATGTTGCCTGTTAGGTAAACAGGTTGGGCTCAGGCAGATCCCACCTGACCACTTATAAGAAGCTTATAAATAGTTATACAGGGGTTTAATGTCCAAACCTGCTTTATCAGTACCATTGGGCCTTACAATGAGGTCTGCTACAGTAATTCGTTGAACTGATTGCACCTTGTACCTAGTAATTTGTTAATGGCTTTGGCCATGGGTTTAAATTCTAGACCTGTTCAGTAATTAGGTCAACCTCCACCTTTGCCACCACTCGTCCATCAGTTCTCCCATTGTTGTAAGATGTGCCCACCTGAGTCTGAATCTTGCTCACAATCTTTCTCTGGATGCATACAGGTTTTGATGGAGTCGAGATACATGGGGCCCACGGGTACCTTATTGATCAGTTCCTGAAAGACCAAGTTAATGACAGAACCGACAAGTATGGTGGAAGCTTAGAGAACCGTTGCCGCTTTGCTCTAGAAGTGGTTGAGGCCGTTGTCGATGAGATCGGAGCTGATAAAGTTGGCATCAGGCTCTCTCCCTTTGCCAGTTACATGGAGTCTGGGGACTCAAACCCAGAAGCCCTTGGCCTTTACATGGCCGAATCACTAAACAAGTACGGAATCCTCTATTGCCACATGGTGGAGCCGAGGATGATCACAGTAGGTGAGAAGCTCGAAACTCCCCACAGTCTCCTACCCATGCGAAAGGCTTTCAAGGGGACTTTCATCGCAGTTGGAGGCTATGACAGAGAAGAAGGGAACAAAGCTAGTGCTAGTGGTTATGCAGACCTCGTTGCTTATGGCCGCTTGTTCTTGGCTAACCCTGATCTTCCTTGGAGATTTGAGCTTGATGCGCCTCTTAACAAGTATGATAGAAACACTTTCTATACATCGGATCCGGTTGTGGGGTACACTGACTACCCTTTTCTTGAATCTACGGCCTAGATTTTCATTATGTGAGATAAAGGGGAGCTACATTATTGTTTTCCAACATTTCTTCGTGAAGGTTGGATTTAAAGTAAGGTGTTGTGTTTTAGATGATATGATGTTTGAGATTGTTTGTAGTACTGTTTCTGTGATATGATTTTGAGGTTGTATGTAATACAGTTTCTGTGAAACTATCTTGTAATACTTTGTATTTGCCTATATGATTCATGTTACATGCACAATGAAATCCGTAGCGGTTTTACAGTGTAGATCTCTTTGATTATCTTTGCTAATGAAGATGTGGATGCACAGGGCCATCCATTGTAGATGATACTATTATTTCTTCAATTGCGCTTTTTTTAGAGGTTGGTTTGGATTGATTGTTGGTGAGTTGTGGATGTTGTTTTGAAATACCTCAATGCAAAAAAGTAATCTCTACATTGGATGAGGAGAGGGAGTGAGAAGTGCTTATAAAGTGTTCTCACCAAAGCCTTTTGAAAAAGTGCTACATTGTGTTTAATCCCCAGCCCATATGGAAAACCAGTTGATTGGGCATATGCTCACGGTACTTGCAGGCGGGGGCGTGCGCAAATCTGGCCTCGATTAGCTTAATTGGGGTCCTTTTCTTTAAGTCTTAATGGGAGAAACATGACTAAACAATTATGATCAGTGAGCTGATCAACAGAGATCAAATTAGAAGCAAGCTTGGGAACATGAAATACATCACGAAGAATAAATTTTCGATGGGAAGAAGGGGAAAAGATCAAAGAGCCAACGGACTGGATGGGCAACTGAGTCCCATCAGCAGTGGAAATAACCTCCGTACCAGTATACGGTCGGATATTGCAAAGAGAGGAATGATTACCGTGTTGGAGGCGTCAGCAAACCCCCTAATATACATTGTTCTGTTGTTCCCTAACAGCTCGAGCTTTTAGCGCAACTGGTTAGTAACATGGTATCAGAGCAGGACATCTGGTGTTCAAGTCCTGGGGTTTGCAAAATTTGGTATTTAGGGCATTCGGTATTGTATCAGCCCAGAGTATCACTTGACAAACCAGTAGTTGAAAGGGCCTGTACAATCACTCACGGAACCGGTGTTCAAGTCAAAGAGGAGGAAGCGGAGGAGCTGGCAAGGGACGCTAGAGCAGCAGGTGCCAGATCTGGAGAAGAAGGTGGGGACGGATCTGCAATGGGGATCTCAGGATTTGGTAACCTGCTCTGATACCATGATAGATAGCAAAGTCCTACACAAGTTTCAGATTGAAGGGTTTCTCTACCAAACCCTCAAGAAAAGAATCAATTATATATTAGAAACAAAGTACAAGAATACCCCTTTACAAAGAGGAACGGTCCAACATATGGTAGGGGCAAAAAGGAAAAAAAAAGGAAAACAACACAATTATATACACATAAGCATACATCAGTTAACATAATTTGGTTGGAGTCACTTGCATAAGACTGCTTCCATTGTCAAGAAACATCTCTTGATTTTTGGGGTGCACCTGCATTATCTTAACGCGCAGTTTTACGCCCCTTAAGATTTGTAACAAGCAATTTTATGCCTCTTAAGAAGGGAATTTCTCTTGCTCTAGGGTTACCACAAAGAACTGAGAGAGAGAGAGAGAGAGAGAGAGAGAGAGAGAGATTCCTCTCTTTTGAGATAAATCATTTCCATCCTCTTTGATAACTGGGCATATGAAGGAAGAGCCAGTGGTGTTGGGTTTTTTCTGTGACTTGTGCATGCCAGAGATAAATTGTAGGCTATGCATTCTATCCTGGTGGGTAGCGCATCAACAGCCTATTGCACTGATCAAAGCAACCAAGGGTGCAGACTATCTCCAAGACAGCAAATATGATTGTGCCTCATCCCATCGGGAATTTTAAATACATAAGCAATTTAAATACATAAGCCTTTTGCAATCATCAACAGGTTTGAAGTAAGCCGATTTATTTCTTTCAAAAGAAAAGAAAAAAATCAACAGGTGTGTACTGCTCAAGTTGATTTCCCTGCATCCGAGTCAACAAGTTTGAGATAGATGGCTCCTATGACCTCAGGAAACTCCTCGAACTATAGTAAGTCAATTCATCCCGAACCTTTCGATTGCAACATCATAAAAAGTGAAGAAGATGTTCTACCTCACCATGCTTCATTGACTTATGTAATAAATTGGCCAAAGCCCTTAGATTTGCATGAATGAAAGCTATTTGTTGTCTACTAGAAGTGAGATGAAGATGATTGTCTGTGCAAAAATTCCATAGTCGATGCCTGTACAAACCAACTATATGATGTATTTTATGATTATTCTACATCTGCTGAAAGATGGTTTGTTTGAAAAAGAAGTATAAGACGAGAGCAGGCATGAAAAAAAATACCTAGTAGGCAATACCAAATGGTAGATGACAAGTTTGTAACTCAACAGACAAACAAATTGAATTGAATTGTTCATTACATCATCTGTGAGGGGATTAAACTGAATGAACTCCTTCAAATGATGACAATTATTGAAAAAAATTACGTCTATCTTGAAAAGATTTTAAAACCACCTTCTGTCATAAAACCAACAAGCTATCCATATAAAGCATAATCATTCATCTTTGTATTGAGCAAAAGACAAGGATTTAGGATAAAATGAGGAATTAAATGGTGAAAATTAAAAAATCAACTTGGTGAATGTATAAGACAGTAGAAGCGGGTGCGAGAAAAAATACATAGCAGGTAGGTATTTTAAATACCAAATGGTAGATGACAGTTTGTAGTTTAACAGACAAACGAACCGAATTTGATAGTTCATTACATCATCTATGAGGGAATTAAATTGGATGAACTCCTTCAAATGGCAACAATTATAAATAAATAAAAAAAAAATTACCTCAATCTTGAAAAGATTTTCAAACCACCTTCTGTCATAAAACCAATGAGCTATTCGTCATTCATCTTCATAATAAGGAAGAGGTAAGGCTTTAGGATAAAAATGAGGAATCAAATGATGAATTTTTGAAATTCAACTTGTTGAATGAGAAGAATGAGAAAGAAAGTTCAGTTTAAGGAAAACTCATTAACTTGAAACTGACTCAAAAAATCAATGTAAAATAAACCTGCACCTTAAGCAAATTTGACTGAGGAGCCACCTATTGTATTAGTCACTACGGCAGTCAATATGATCAGATTGGGACCATGTGACGGGTGGTGGGTTGACTTGAGTGCTCATACACACGTTTGTCATGGTGGGCATTGGTTCAAAACTTACAAAGAGGGTGCAACCGGTATGAATATTCAGATGAGCAACACTGTTACTGCAAACGTGGTTGGATAGGAAAATATGGAATTTATGCTTATCTCAGACAATTGCCAATGTTCGTCATGTTCTAGATATCCGCAAGAACTTTGTCTCAGGCTATCTTTTGAGCAAGGGGAAGTTAAAATATATTTATAAGTTTGATCAAATTATTATTTCAAAGAATTAGACCTTTGTAGAAAAGAGTTATGTAGATCATGAACATGACATGTTTAAATTGAATGTTGAATTAAATAAAATTATTTCAACTTGTATAATCTGTATTGTCTATCTTGTTGTATTTTTTTGTTTCAAAGTAAATTTTTTTTTTTTTTTTTTTGAAATATTTGGTTTCCTTCCAAAATTTTAAAATTGAATTGCTTTTGTAATGTGGGTTTAGTCCATTCACCCAAGAAACCTTTCATGTATATAAGAATGATTTTTTACCTTGGGGCTTGAGCCCCTTTTCAGGAGGCATGTGAATTTGATCATGTAGGGTGCTATGCCATCAACTTTAATCTATGTCATAGACCACGTACATGCATTGAGCTGAGCTGAGTGCACATGCTCATGCACTCTTATAGGACAAGCTTAGGCCTTGACCATGGGTGCGGGTGCGAGTGTACTCACGCAAGTGTTGGGTTTAAACCCAACGGACCAAACCTTTTGAAAGGGTGCTTAAGGCACCATTTTGGAGTCTATATAAGGACTCTTTCCTTTGGTTTATAATATTTGAAAATTATTTTCTTCCCTCTTCAAAAACTCTCTTTGTTGTTGTTTTAAGGAAATTTTGCTCAATGAGTTTTTTTTTTAGTTAACTCGGTACTTTTGAGTTAAACTAAAAGTGGTTCAAGTCCGCATATAGTAAGTGTACCACTTGGACCTTGTCATAGTTATTATTTCCTGGAGGTCAATTGCTCTAAAAACCTGTTGCACTTGGGACACCGTCTAATGAAAGTTAATTCGATTTCAAGCTGAGTAACTCCCATCATGCCTTCACTCAACTTTATAAGTCTTCTATCTTGGTTTATATATTTTCTTTTTTAGTTTTATATTTTAAATAATTTATTTAATTTCAACCAGATAAGCGAGCATACCTATGGAATAGTAAAGTAGGTTACGTGAATGTCAAATCTATTAAAAATATGACTACTTGTGGTGTAACATACAGGACACCTTTGTATGTTGCAAGTGGACCAGTCCACCATCGGGCATGGAACATCTGATTCTCAAATGATCTCCTATGGGGTCCATCAGATACGCGGCCAAGATTACCGAACCGTGGGCTTTTTTGTACAAGCTGGTGCATCAGGATTCAGGACACTTAGATTCTGCCACATCCTTGCTATAATTGTCTTCAATCCTGGTTTTTCTCTTGATTGGACGACAGCACAGGAAGCAGTGGTGACAATGTTCCCCACCACTGAAACCTTTCTAGAGCCCACTGTGATGTTTATTTGCCATCCAACCTGTTCATAAGGTTACATAGACTTGGATGAAGGGAAAAAATAAATATCAGCTTGATCTAAAACTTCTGTGGCCTCCAAGAGGTTTTCAGCGGTAGCATTCAATCCCCTCCGTTTCTTGTGGTGTGGTCCACTTGAGGATTAGATCTAAATCTTTTTTGGGCTCTTCACCAAAATGATCTTTCAAAATGGATGTACGCCTTGGATAAAACAAATATATCACATTGGGCCCCACAGATCCCCTGACAAGGACCCCCTTCTCCAACCAGGTCCTGGAGGCGTAGTACCCAATCCAGAGAGTATAATACGTCGGAGGTCGGTGGTAGACTCTGCGGAGTTTAGGTCTTGGTTCCGAAACCCATCATTTGTGAAACTGCTACCCCCAAAAAACGAAAAAAAAACCGGTGAGCCTACTGGAATTTCTCACAAACACTATGGTGGCCCGCATGTAAATTTGGCTCGCAGGAACTTGGAGAACTCCTTTCATTTGTAACCGTCCAATAAATAGCTACTAATTCATAATTAGATAATTAAATAAGCATAATTAGGAACGTTTAAATCGACTTGCATGCGACGTATGCAACGTGCAAGCAATATCTAGCGTATGCGTATCATATGCATTTTCAATTGCGAGTATGTTTTGGTAATCCAGACCACAATGCATGGTGTGTCCCACTATGGATGGAATATGAATCCAACATCTACTTCATGGGACATTTTCAACCACTATGATAGACGGTCAAGAAGCAAAACATAACAACGGTCCATATTCAGTTTAAAAGGATCCTAATATTGGTCACTGGCATTGTCCAAGTTTTCACGTGGGAAAGTTTTTAGCATCCTCGAGCCAATTACGATTCATTATGACAATTGCTTGGATTGTCAGAAAAATGGGCCCCACTGTTCAGATAGAGAACCATGGATGTGGATTGCCTTTTGACGATTTCCGAGTGATGATTGAACTTGGACCATTAAAAACTTCTTAGGAGCCACGAAAGTTTTGGATCCACCTGATATTTATATTTTTCCCCTTATCCAGGATTTTGTGACCTAATCAATAAGTTGGATAGCAGATACTAATTGAGTCCCTAGGTGGCACCCTAGTGTCCATGTGGTAGGACGTGGCCCAAGCCCTTTGGGGCCGACCATGATGTATGTGTTTTATTCACACTGTACATTCTTTTTTTTTTCAGCTCATTTTAGGGCATGAGACCAACAATGATGCAGATTCAAAGCTCAAGTGGACCACAGCAGAAATCGGTGGGGAGTGTCATGCACCATTGAAAACTTCCTAAGGTTCATCATGATGTTTTATTCGCTACAAATATAAACTTGATCCGAAACTTATGTGGCTGCTAAAAAGTTTTCAACTGTAAACGTTCAATCTCCACTGACTTTTATGGTGTGGTCCACTTGAGTTTGAGTTTCAGATCTACATCAATTTTTAGTTCATGCTTTAAAATGAGCTGAAAAATTGAATAATAAACGTGGATAAAACATATACGTCAAAACACATACATCACGTTGGGCCCAAAGAGCTTGGGACATGTACGTGCCACAGGCAAGCCGTTTACCACGTAAAGCATGAATACCTATTAATATTTTCTGACCGTCCATTTCCTCGGCTAGGGATGCCCCATCTGATTAATGTACGGGGATCTCTCGCACATGTGATAATTCTAAGCCGCACGTGGACCATTTTTCATTTTTTGTGAATTTCAATCTAAGCATCCTGATGAATAGAGCAGCCCGTTTTTGAACCGTGACGCATATATGGTGGAGCCCAACAGATGAACGGCCCAGATCTCGCGCACTTGCGACACGGACGGCGAGCAGGAGCGAGGGCAATCTCTGTCTTTGCATTTAACGGCAGTTGCGAAGAATCCAAACGGCTCAACCACTGCCTCCACGTAAGGCGAGTACATGGTGGAGCCCAACAGATGAACGGCCCAGATCTCGCGCACTTGCGACACGGACGGCGAGCAGGAGCGAGGGCAATCTCTGTCTTTGCATTTAACGGCAGTTGCGAAGAATCCAAACGGCTCAACCACTGCCTCCACGTAAGGCGAGTACAACCATTAGGCATGATTATATATCGGGTGGGCCCCCACACCCGACGGCCCAAAGATTGGATACTGTAAGGCGGGCGCCGGCCGGACGCGGATTGCGTGGTAACCCAGGATTCAGTGGGGCCTACCGTGATGTAAATGTTTAATCCACTCCGTCCATCCGTTTCGCCAACTAATTTCATGGAATGCATAAAAAATTAAAGTAAATCCAAAACTCAGGTGGACTACACTATATAGGAAACAGTGGCGATTAAACGCCTACCATTGATAACTTCTTGGGGCCACAGAAGATTTGGATCAAGATGATATTTGTTTTTAACCTTCATCCAGGTGTATCGTGACCTTATGAATAGATTGGATGACCAATAAACATCACCGTAGATCTTAGGAAGGTTTCAACGGTGGACGTAACCACCCCACTCTTTCTTCTGGTGTGGTCTACTTGAGTGTTGGATATGATTCAACTATAGGCTCATGCCCTAAAATGATCCGGAAAAACGGATGGATGGCATGGATAAAATGCATACGTCACGGTGGGCCCCACAGAGTCCTTGCCCCACGTAGAAACATGGGGTTGAGTTCACCACGGAATCCGTGTCCTTTTCTTTCTCGGCTCTTACCTCCCTTGAAAGTGGAGTCTGGAGAGGGACATTTTTCGATGGCGATGGCTTTTTTAAATATCCACAGGGGACGTGCTGGAGAATTGAAACATTTCAGAGTAGTAAAACACCTAAGGAAGGGAAAAGCTACTTGTAAGAAAGAAGATGGCTGAAATCCCTCTACTAACTCCATACAAGATGGGAAAATTCCATCTTTCTCACAGGTTTCTTTCTAATCCAATGACTGCATTTTCATCTCCTTCCATCCAAACTAACTTCAGATTTTGGGTTGAATCTCTTTCTTTCTTTCTTTCGTTCTTTCTTCTTCTTTCTGTTTTTTGAAGGTACCGCTCCTTTCTCTTTCGTTGCAGGATTTTTTGTTCTTTATATGTCTATGTGTGTGTGTTTCACAGTCTCTTTGTACTTGTTACTATAGCTTGAATTTCGTAGAATCGTTGTTTGTATTGCTTCTTCGCAGAGGCCTGACCCACTGTTTCTTCGCGGATGGTGGATGATTCCTACCATGCAACGGGTGTTCGACTGGCGGTCTTTGGAAAGGGCAGTTGTAGACAGAGTGGTCTCTGGATCCACCTTCAAATTAGGCGTCTTGGATTGTCCGATCACTGTTCTGTACAGTTGATTATCAGGTGGGGCCCACCATGTATGGGCCGGCCGAGGGCAATAGATTGGTTATGCCCAACGATTGCTCGTTGCTAGGCCGGCCTTAGGGGGTTGACCTTATCTATGCTGATTGTGATGCAACCAAATAGCCCCACAAGCCGATTGATCAAGATTTGAAGAAAATTTTACATTTTTCTTATTTAAGTATTTTCTTATTTAGGCGCCTATTTAATTACAATACTTTCTTATTTAGGTAGTTTTCTATTTATCAAATCTTGTCTATCTAGGAATTCTATTTTTAGATTCCATAGCTTTTATTGCACAAGGACTGATTATAAATAAGGCCTATGGCGTGTGGAATAAGACAAGTTGATTGATATCTTCTTCAATTAATTCTAATATTTCTCTACTGTAGTTGTTGAAAGGGGAAGTGATCTCTAGTTCAAGACTAGAGGACTGTTAAGCTTGCTCAAGTCTTGCATTTGTTGGGTCATTTTTTTTTCCTTCTTAAATAGCCTCTAACTAAAATAAATGAAACTGGGAAAAGTGTTAATCTTTTCAGCTTTCATTTTGCATGTTCTTCAATCACAAGAATCAATTGATTGAGATTTCTGATTTCTACATTTGATTTTGTGAATATCTGTGGATTTTTCTTGTCATGATTATGTTCTTGATCACTCAAGGACATTGGAATTCTTCGGACTAAAACTCAACGTCAGAGCATGATTTACTTGAGGACCAAAACCATAACAACCTGCCTTAAACCATGTCGACTCATTGTCAGCTTATTTGCAAAACAAGCCAACTCAGTTTTGGGCATTTCCATTCCATGGGAGAATCATTTAACCTCGAAAATCAAATCTCCTTTGGTTTTGTCTACTACTTGTTTGGTGAAAAGGTTTGAATTAGGGATGCCAATGGGCTAGGCTGGGCTGGGCCAAGCTCTGTCCAAACCCGTCCCACATTATTCAACATAAGTCCAAATCCGACCCAGGCTCCGGCCAGAATAGTCCAGCCCGAACCTGGTCTGCAATGTCTATACAGGGCCTGGCCCAAGCCCAAGCCTAATAACTAAAAATGGGAGAGAGAGGAAATTATCTGAGAAAGGAGACGTATCAAATGTTGTTGATAGACTTCCAAATCTAGAAGCAGACAGCAGGATCTCTTGCATCGATCTTGTTGAGGAAGGTGGGACATTTCTAGGTTTTTTCCGAGGGAAGAAGAAGAAGAGAGGATCTGTGGAAAGAGTACGTAGAAAGGAGAGGGAGTTAGGGTTTCCTTATATTGTAAAGAATAGAGAGAGTATTTATACATAAAAAAACCCAAATAGGCCATGCCTGGTTTACAGGCTTTCGGCCATCTTCGTCCAAAGCCCAACTTGATCTTGAAACGGGCTAGATTTTTAAGAGCCTGACAGGCCAACCTGGCCCATTGACACCCCTACTTTGAGTTTTCAAATCTGGCGTTATACTATATACAATGGTCGGTCCGAGGAGTTTGTACAATACACTTATTTTTTCAGTTTGTACAAGGAAGTGCACATGGTTTAGTAATCAGAGCTGTTGATATGATTGGATCTGCTTTAGATGGCCAATAAACCAAACATCTCTCTGATGTGAAAATCATAACCCTTTAGTATTTGTGCAGAAATCGATGGCTAAGAAAGAAATGTAGCAACAGTCCACAGGCAACCCAAACAAGGCCAAAGATTGATGGATAGTATCTTCAAACTTTGGTGATTTTCAGTGCATGGACCATCCATGTTGAGACCCATCATCATATAATTGGATCATTGAAACATGGGCCTCATCTGTTCATACTGAAAACCCAAGCTCACTAGACAAGCTCTTAGCCCGGGCATTTTCCTTGTTGGTCACCATCGTTGTCATTGTCATAACTTTTGTCAGCTATTTGAGGTTGCCTTAGATCTTTTCCTTGTTCTTCTAGAAAAGAAAAGAAAAGAAAAGAGAGAGATTATTAAATTAGTTAGTTGAAATTTCTGAACGTTTGAATAGATCAGTGGAGAAATTAATTCCTCGAGTTCCCGAGAACTATGGAAACTTCTCATAGAACACTGAAGCTTGTCTATTGGAATAACTTTCAATAATCAATTTCTTGTTCCGGTTAAAGATGCACTTGATTCTTGTATCATCTGATGGTCTCGTGCTATTTAGGATAAGAGAACATCAAAGGGCCTCTTGTTTTCTTCTTCTCTAAATTTTTATAAGGATTTTGGTGTTTTAAGCTGTATATCTTTTGAATTCTTCAGAACTTTTGTCTTCTCTTGTGGACCATCACTTAAAGTTGAGTTGTTTGTTATTTGTTCACATTATAGGCATCCCCCCCCCCCCCCCCCCCCCCCATTTTACTTAAAGAATGTATGTGGTACCCAAACTACAAGATCTAGATGGTTCTTCAGATGGCCATGCCATGGAGATTCCATAGCCTGAAAATCATGCCATTTGGATGATGAGGTTTGTCCAATGGATGGCTTAAAAGTGGAAGGTTAAAAGCAAATATGAGCAGCAGTCCATGTCCGCTGGGGAAAAGCCCATCAATCGGACAGGATTTGGTTACAACTTACATGTCCTATTGGGCTGTCTAGACATTGATGGACCCTGCAGAATTAACCGTTTAGATCTCTTACATGTGTATCATTTGTATGGCTGTAGAGTGAGGGGTACTGCATGTTGCGAGACACAAATGTAGCCCTTATTTTTACTGTTCTTTCTTGTGAGAAGGCGAGGATGGATCAAAGGAAATGTAACTACCTGTTTGGGAATCAGTAATGCCCAACTCATGAAACTGTACTCTTCTTTTTCTTTCTTTCTTTCTTTTTTTTTTCTTTTTTTTTCAGAATAGTTTTGGCTCCATTGACGAGGCAAAGATCTTTTGGAAATGTCCCTCAACCACATGCCATCTTGTATTACTCTCAACGAACCGCCAAAGGGGGCCTTTTAATAGCTGAAGCCACTGGGATATCTGACACAGCTCAAGGGTAAAACTCAAAGTTGCAACCTCTCTCTCTCTCTCTCTCTCTCTCTCTCTCTCTCTCTCTCTCTCTCTCTGTTTTTCGGTCTTTGTTTTTTACTAGTAGGCAGTGATCTTCTGTACATACTATATTACCAGATTCTGTACATCAACCGCCTCTACCATCTGACCAGTGCACATACTTGTCAATTAATTGATGGACCTAAAAATCGCATCAATTCAATTTCCAAACCATCCAATCAATGGATTCATTTTGTGGGTTGTCACCCTTAACTTCTGATGGCGCTCCGGAGCAGGCTATGCTCATGCTGTTAAGAGCATCTAACTGGTTTCATTTAGGCTTTGTCAACAAATAGGTGGCCCATTGATTGCATGATCTAGATTCATGAACGTGTGCACTGGTTGGACAGTGGGGATGGTTTACATGTTCATGTGCGTTTTATGCTTAACACAGGAATAACTAAGTCTGTGTTTGGATGCGGCATTGGATTGAATTGCCTTTATTAGTTCAATAATGTGGAAATAGCCAAATTATAGTTGCATCCTTATTATTCATATAAAAGGACTAGGCCCCAAACTGCAATCTCATTACTTTCAATTAGGACTTGAAAGGAATGTACCACAATTATTTTTGAGAGACAATACTAGAAAATACCGTTATATTTTCACCCTTTCAAAAGGTTAAAAAAAAAAAAAACTGTTACGTTTCCTCAATGATTAAACTGTGTGTTCACAATTTAACCCATGTGGAACTATTGAGTCATGATGCATCAGAACTAGAACGTCATCCTAAGCTGCCATTTTGGACAAGCGAGGCACATGTTTCATTGATTTTGTGGGATCCATTGCAGATGGGAGATGAGCCAAAGCTCTGCTAGATTAGATTCGAAGATCCTAGTCATTGAACCATTGGCTATCTTCTGAACCACAGCTGTATTTTTTCTTAACCTTCTATTTGTAGGCCACTCATCAAAGGTATAGGGAACATCTAATCTGGCAGATTTTTGAGGAATCCCCTACAGCAGTATTAATGGTTTGGATAATCGAAACATGGGTCCCATTAAATATATAATGGTGAACTAGGTGACTATTGACATTTTGATCCACTAGGACTTTATAGTTCCTCTGAAACTTGTGCATCCAAATGCAAGAAAAGTATTTGTTTTTCTTATGTCTATGTATTTTTCCTTCCTATCTTCAAGGTATGCCGAGACACCTGGAATTTGGACAAAAGAGCAGGTGGAAGCCTGGAAACCTATTGTGGATGCTGTTCATGAGAAGGGTGGTATTTTCTTTTGCCAGCTTTGGCATGTGGGGAGGGTTTCTAATTACGGTGTGTTTGAGTTTTTTAAACTTCTTTATCACCGTCTTCTCCTTTAATTTCCATGACATATAATCTGAAACTAGCCAAAGCATTACCTCAGAAACTAGAGGTGGTGTTCCTGTGCACGTGTGTGTATTTTTGGCAATGAACATAGGGAAAGATTTGGTTTGATGGGCTTTTCATTGTGTTTGACCTAGTGTTAGAGCTGTAACTTGGGTTCAGGTCAACCCAAACCCAACTGAACTGACCCAGGTTTGGGAAAGGTTGTCAGGGTCCTCAGGTTGGGATAGGGTTGGACAACTCCAACCCGATTAGGAATTGGGTTGGGTTCAGGTTGAGAAAATTCGGGTTGGGTTAGGTCAGGTCGGAATAATCTCATGTATCTGGGTTGGTTTATGTTGGGTCTGTCAAACTGATAATGACTACCAAGCTTGAGATATAATTGGTGAAGAAAATTTCATGTATTGCAATGTCCAAATGGAGGGAATTAATACAAGAGGATACAATAGTATGCTGCCTAAAATAAGAGATAATAAAAGATCCTAATGATATTACGCAATATTATTTACTTAATTCATCTTTATCTCTACACTCCCCCTCAAACTGATGTTGGTTGGGCAATATTAGTTGTCTACTAAATAATCAAGGGGAGCTCGAGTCATAGCTTTGTAAATACGTAGCAAGTTATTCGTAAGAGGTGTCACATAAGGATGACTTCTTGGGACAAGAGTTTGACTAACTCAACTGTGAGAACCGCTCTGATATCATGCCAAACTGACAAGGGCTACTAAGCTTAAGTGATAATTGGTGGAGAAAATTCCATGTATTGTATTGCTCCAATAGGGAGAATTTACACAAGAGAATACATTAATATGCTGCCTAAAATAGGAGATCATAGAAGATCCTAATGTTATTACACAATACTATGTACTTAATGGATCTTTATCTCTGCAGGGTCGAGTCAGATTGGGTCAGTTTAGGTTGAGTATAGGAATTAAGGTTGGGTACCTGGGGTTGGAATTCTGGTTGGTTGGGTTAGGTTGCAGGTTGGGCCCTCTTGAGGTCGGGTCGGGCTCTAGTTGATCCTCAATCCGACCCGACCCGGACCCGACCCACCCAAGCTGCACTCCTAGAAATGATATGCAGAAACCTAATGCACCTGGAAAGTGTGCAGCAGATGTCCATGGGCCCTTCAAATGGATCTTTGATGGGTGGGTCTACTTTTTTCTTTAATTTATTTATTTTTAGAACGGTCCTTCATGGGTCTAACTTAAAGCGCTAATCAGCGTGGGTTGGGTCCTCTTGAGGTTTGTTCGGGTTCAGGTTGATCCTCAACCCCACCCACCTGCCAAGTTGCACTCCTAGAAATGATATGTGGTGACCTACTGCACCTGGAAGGTATGCAGCAGATGTCCATGGGCCCTTAAAATGGATTCTTCATGGGTGGGTCTGTTTATTTATTTATTATTATTTTTTGAACAATTTTTCATGGGTCTACCGTAAAGCGCTAATCAGTGCATGTGCACTGAAACCCATTCATTTCCTTTCAACCCATGGAAATGTTTCTACTCTTAATTTCTCGTCTTCTTGCTACTCAATCATTGGGTTGATGCTTTTGTTGGTTTAGTAGGACGTGAAGGCCTCCTCCATGTCGTTCGTCTTTGAATAATTTCATCTAATTCCTGTTTACAGGATTTCAGCCCAACGGACAAGCTCCCATCTCCTCTACTGACAAGCCACTGACACCTCAGGTTCGTGCCAGTGGTGTCGACGTTGCAGAGTTCTCACCTCCCCGGCGGTTAAGGACAGATGAAATTCCTCAAGTCGTCCACGATTTTAGAGTTGCTGCTAGGAATGCCATAGAGGCAGGTAAGAGGTTCATTTCATCCACATGGGAGAAGAGAATTTCAAAATTCCATATTTAGTTTCTGTTTATAGCCATATTTAAAAAGTTTATGAAGGATCTGTACGGTATTGTTAAATTGAGGAGTTATGGCATGTTCAAGGATGGGACAGAGCTCTATAATCATGCAAAACAAACAGTCTGATTGAAAATTGGGCATTAAAAACAAATATGGCTGGCTATCTGTCCACATTCAACGGATCAAAGTCCACATGATGCTCCTTTGCACCTTTGGTGCTTTTAATAAAAGATTAATTGCCTTTCAAAAAAAAAATAAAAATCGACATGATTATATGATGTTTGCATCATGGCCTGTCAAAATAGTTATCAGATGATTAGTCCATCTTGTCAAACCATTTTGCCCTCTTGTTTCTTGCTGCATCTGGAATAATGGCATTTCGTTTTATCTTTAACGTGCTGTAGTTTCCTTTACATGAGCAACATAGTAACATGACTGCAGACCCTGTTCTAAATGTCAGAAATAACCTTGCATCCCTTTCAGGGTGGCTGAAGTTTGGACTATGTGCGGCTGGCAATATGTCATGTCGGCCTCTTTGCTTCTTAGCCAGGTTGGGCTGCACTTATCTGGTTGGGAGTTGGGAACGGGCCTGAAAATGTGGCCTGTTAGGTAAACAGATTGGGCTCGAAGGGATCTCCGCTGACCACTTATAAGTGACAAAATATGAATTATAAAATAATTTCTTCTTGTATTTGATTTTCTGTATGAGAGGGGGTATATACACATCAATGGTACATTGTATGTAGACAGGCGAGAATAGTATCTTTTGATTTTGGGAATCAATTAACCAGATTTCTGAGTTGTATGAGACCTTAATTCTGGTGTGGGAGATTGTCTAATACCCTCCCGCAAACTGGTGGGGCGATCACAAAGCATTAGTTTGGTTCTCAAGGCTTAAAACTGTGATGAAAATAACCTTTTGGTGAAAATGTCGGCGATTTGATCTTGACAAGATATGAATGAATGTTCAGATCCTTACGTACAACTTTTTCCTGAATAAAATAGTAATCGACCTCAATGTGTTTTGTGCAAGCGTGAAATACTGGGTTGGAGGCCAGTTAGATTGCGTTGATATTGTCACACCAGATAGTATAGGTGGAGAGGCAAGATAAACCCAAAGATCTTTAAGTAGTGTTCAAATCTAAAAGAGCTCGGTGGCTGTATGGGCAAGAGACCGGTACTTAGATTCGGTACTTGATCGTGCAACCGTCGGTTGTTTCTTGGAGCTCTAGGAAATGATGTTGGGCCCTAAATACATACAATAACAACTTGTGGATTTACGGTCATCAAGGCTTCCAACCTAGTTAGCATCTGAGGAAGCCCGTAGGTTAAGGTCATTGGAAGAAATTTGAAGACCATGAGTGAGAGTGCCTTTAAATATCGAAGAATGTGATTCACCATCATCATGTGGTCTTCTGTTGGTTGATGCATAAATTTGCAAACTTGGTTGATCGCCTAAGAGAGATCTGGCCGAGTCCAGGTGAGAAATTGGAGTGCATTGATTATACTGCAATATTCAGTAACATCATGAAGAGAATGAGTAGTTCCTTGTGTAAGTTTCTGTTTGGTGGTAGCTGCAGAGAAGTATGGTTTTGATATGAGCATTGATGTTCAAGGGAGGAGTCTCATATCATACTTGCTTTGTACATGAACATACCATTGTGATCCCAAATGACCTCAAGTCCAAGGAAATAATGGAGAGGGCCCAAATCTTTCATAGTAAAGAGTTTGCCCAATGTTGAGATTAGGGATGTCAAAGAGGATGGGTCACTGCCTGTTATGATGATGCCATCAACATATATTAATAGTACAGTGATGTGAGAATTGGCCCGGCAAATGAATAGGGATGAATCATCATGGTACCTAATAAAGCCTGACTCGAGTAAATAGTTTGTGAAGCTTTTGAACTAGGCTCGTGGGGCCTATTTAAGTTCATAAATGGATTTATGGAGACAAAACACATCTTTTAGGAATTGAGGATCCACGAAGCCAGGAGGTTGCTGCATGTAAACTTCTTCTTGGAGAGTGCCGTATAAGAATGCGTTTTGTACATCCAATTGTCGGGTGGGCCATCCGAATTTAACTACAAGAGAGAGAAAACTGATTATTGCAGGTTTGGTAATTGAGCTAAATGTTTCTATAAAATCAATTCTAGGTTGTTGATGATACCCCTTGGCAATTATTCGAGTCTTATAGCATTTAAGTGACCAATTTGAATGGGTTTTGATACAATAAACCCATTTGCATCCTACTATATTCTTCGCTTCAAATAATGAAACTAACGACCAAATTCCTTGTTTCTAGAGTGCCATGAATTCTTCTGCCATAGCAGCCCACCACTTAGGATGTTTGGTAGCTTGAGCAAAACTTGTAAGTTCAATGTGACGTGTAATGGGCAAGAGCACCCTTTGTAAATGGAATTGGGTACTTAGTAATACATGTTTCTTGGAAATGCCATGTTTCTAATGGGTGATCATGGGATGGATATTAGGTTGTCATGTGTGTGTAGGAGGAGCAGTTTTTGGATGGGTGATAGGGTGGGGGGCTAGTGATGGTCAGTAATTGGAGGGAGATGCGGATTGGTTAGAATTTGAAGAGTTAGGCGGAGTGGTAGTTGAAGGTAGAACAGGGTTGGTGGTGTTTATAGGTTGATCGAAGGTTGGAGGTAGTCCAGGAGGTGACGTATGAGGATTTGATGACAAAAACCAAACGACAAGTGGTCCAGGAGAAAAGGAATGATCATTATGCGATGGAAAAGTGGATGCGTCCATCAAGGTACTCGCAAAAGGAAAATGTTGTTGATCAAATACAACATGATGCGATGGATAGACATGCTCGGTAGAGATGTGAAGATATTGATAACCTTTGTGATCTAGGCTATAACCCAAAAGGACACATTGAATGGAACAAGTTTCCAGTTTATGTTTGTTATAGGGTCGTAGCTAAGGATAGCAAGCACAACCAAAAGTTCACAAGAATGTTTGATTGGGCGGCCGATGAAATAGAATTTTGCAAGGTGATTTCATTTTTGTGACTCTATTGGGCATATGGTTAATGAGGAAAACCGCAGTACGAAAAGCTTCTACCCTATACTTGGTAGGCATATGTGTGTGTGAATAGAGTGAGGCCCATTTCAACAATGTGGTGATGCTTACGTTCAGCTGTTCCATTTTGTTCTGAAGTATGGGTGCAACACTGTTGATGCAAAATTCCATGTTTGGTTAAAAAGTTGCGGAATCGATGGCTAATGAATTCTCCACCTGCATCTGACTGAAAAGTCTTGATTTTGCAATTATTTAAAACTAATAACAACATCTAAAAGTTGAGCACGTGAATGTAAGGGAAATAGCCAACAAACACCACATAAATGGGCAAAGGTCCCCAATGTTTGAATGAAATTCAAGAGGTTGAGAAGAAATTGTATTTGATGGGAAAAAAGGCAAATGATGACTCTTAACCAATTGACATGATTGACAAATGGCTAATAGTGCCCGATTTCCTTTAATTGGTAAGGAAGAAGATAAATGGGCAAGCATAGCTGGTGAAGGAAGCCCTAAATGATGATGTTAAGATGAAATCCAGACACTTCTCCTGAGGAGAGCCAATGCAGTGATTTTATTCTCGTGGTTGCGAGATACCATGAATGGATAGAATCCGTTTTTACTTCGGCTGCAGAAAAGTGTCTTTCCAGAGAGTTTGTCCCGAATACAGAAGCCATTAGCATAAAAAAATGAACAAGTAGTTATTGTCTTTGGAAAATCGATTAACAGATAATAGATTGGAAGAAATGGAGGGAACACGTAAGAGATGAGATAAGCGGAAATTTTTGGATGGAGTTTGAATAACAACATCACTAGTGTTCTTTATTGCTAAACCTTGGTCATTTCCAGCTAATAGCTTGTCGCTTCCTTGGTATTCCGACCGAAGAGATAAGTTGGACAGATCGACAGTGACATGATTTGTTGCTCCGATATTGGTGAACCAAACTTAATTTGTAGTTGGAGTTTGAGAGGTGACCATGACAGCTAGTTTCCAAGGTGGTATTTGTCCTTGGAAGGCATAGTTCATGAGATTATGGCAGTCAATGGTTGTGATCCATTCTATGCAGATTTGACATGTTGGCCATGCAGCAGATGTGGGATAATAGGGGTTCCTACTTCTGCCTCTATGACCTCAACCACAATCTTCATTAGATCGTGAATGACCATGGGCTTGATGTTGGTATGGGGATCCATGGGTCGCAGTGAAGGCCGTGGATTCCGTGGCAAGGACCGTGGCAAGTTGGTCATTCACACTGAGTTCCTCACACATTAAGAGGCTGTTTAATTCATCAAAAGTGACAAGATCAAATCAAACCTTAATGGATGTGCGAAAAAGGGCCTACTAAGAAGGTAGCCCTTTGAGTGTTGTTAGCACGAGATCAGCATCATCCACAGGCTTGGCAATTGATGCGGGTTTGTCCACACGTGACTTGATATTGAGGAGATATTCAGCAATTGAGGAGGTGCCTTTCTTAATGGATTGAAGTTGTGATTTCAATTGCATAATGTGTGATCTCGAGAGGGCCGAAAAGCGACATGAAAGTCTCCCACGCAGGCTGAGATGTGGGAATACCAATGACATAAGGCAGAATGCTTTCTGATAATGTGCCATTTATCGAACTTAGAAAATTTTGATCTTGACGTTGCCATTCATCATACCTCAGATTAACAGTCATAGAGATTTTCCTGTCATCTTCTGGAAGAAAATTTTCAGGGCATGGGTATGTACCAACGACAAAGCTGAGTAGTCCATGACTTTTTAGCACTGTCAAGAATTGTGAACTCCAAGGGAGAGGATTGTTATGATCTAGTTTGATGGAAACTAGATTGGAAATATTAATAATGACATAGGATGCTGAGGCGTTGGAGGAAGACGCCATCGAAACAGGGAAGCACAGCGGAGATGATTTGATCAACAATATCCATAGATGTAGCAAAAACAGTGGGCCACAGATTCAGACGTGTGGCAGATTCAGCAAGTGGTGGTAGCTAGTATTAAGCGTGCACAGGTGTATGGTAGAGTCAACACGTGTGTTAAATTGTTGGGCCAGGGGTTTGAGAAGGCCCTGTAAATTTATTTATTTTGTATAGGACCTGTAATAGGTGTCCTTCACGCAGGGACTTGAGATGGGCTGGTAGTGGATTACAATGGACATGGGTTTGGAGGGGATGCTGCAGACAGGGGTTTTGAGGTGCCAGATAGGGGGTTGGGGGTTGTTGGACAGTGATGGCAGGAGACGGTGGTCGCTGAAGATGGTGGCGACAGGTTGTCCCCATCAATGGTGCTACCATTGCGAGGGTTTGAGTATAGGTGGGGATGGGTTCGGACGACAGGCAGAGGTGGTGCGGTGTAAGATGGGTTGGGCAGGGGAGGTTGTGACGGTGTCGTGGTTGGCATCAAACAAGCTAGACAGAGATAGTGTGTTGGCAGACAGTTGTTACAGATGGCGTGGAATGAGGTGTGTCGGCGTTGGATGGGTTTGTAGGGATGGTGATGGTGGCTGGAATGGTGGTGCTGGATTTTGGGGTTGCAGCAGAATAATGTGTGGTGCGGCGGCTGGTAGTTGCGGTGATCTGAGTTGGATAAGATGATCTGTCATTAGGCGGTGGTAGTGGAAGAGATGTTGTGATGTCAGAGGGCTTTGGAGAAGATGGTAGCAGTGATGGTGTTGGTGTGGCAGGGCGATGATTCTGGCAGGTCGGTGTGCGAGAGCATACAGCGGTTGGAGATGGATTTTGTTACAGGGATATGGTTTTCTGGTTGGGGGTTGTGATGGGGGTGGCTTTTGGTCGAGCAATTAGCAAGAGATGGGTTCCGGGGGTGCCAGTGGGGTGAGTTCAGGTTGGGGCTGATGTATGTTGGACAGTGATTGATGGACGGCCAGCAACGAAGATGGACGGTTCAGATGCTCAGATCGGTAGCTCTAATACCATGAAAAAAAACATGAATTATAAAATAATTTCTTCTTGTATTTGATTTTCTGTATGAGGGGCATATATACATCAATGGTACATTGTATGTAGATAGATGAGAATAAATCTTTTGATTTTGGGAATCAATTGACCAAATTTCTGAGTTGGATGAGTCTTAAATCTGGTGTGGGAGACTGTCTAATAATAAGAAGCTTATAAATAGTTATACAGGGGTTTAATGTCCAAACCTGCTTTATCAGTGCCATTGGGCCTCAAAATGAGGTCTGTTAAAGTAAATGGGTTGAGCTGATTGCACCTTGCGCCTAGTAATTTGTTTATGGCTTTGGCCATGGGTCCTGTTCAGTAGGTTAAGTTAGGTCATGGTTTACTGGTTGCAGTTTGGGTCATGGTTTACTTGCTCCGTTCGGTAAATGGACTGGAGCCTGGGCTGACCCTGACATAACCCAAACTCAAATCCTACCTCCACCTTTGCCAGTACTCATATATCAGTTCTCCCATTGTTGTAATATGCGCCCACACGAGTCTGAATCTTGTCCACATTCTGAGTTCTCTGGATGCATACAGGTTTTGATGGAGTTGAGATACATGGGGCCCACGGCTACCTGATTGATCAGTTCCTGAAAGACCAAGTTAATGACAGAACCGATGGGTATGGTGGAAGCTTAGAGAACCGTTGCCGCTTTGCTCTAGAAGTAGTCGAGGCCATCGTCGATGAGATCGGAGCTGATAGAGTTGGTATCAGGCTCTCTCCCTTTAACAATTATAAGGGGGCGAGGGACTCAAACCCAGAAGCCCTTGGTCTTTACATGTGTGAAGCACTAAACAAGTATGGAATCATCTATTGCCACGTAGTCAAGCCAAGCATGGTCAAAGTAGGTGAGAAGCTCAAAGCTCCCCCCAGTCTCCTACCCATGAGAAACACTTTCAAGGGGACTTTCATCACAGCCGGAGGCTATGACAGAGAAGAAGGGAACAAAGCTATTGCTAGCGGTTATGTAGACCTAATTGCTTATGGCCGCTTGTTCTTGGCTAACCCTGATCTGCCTAGGAGATTCGAGCTTGATGCCCCTCTTAACAAGTATGATACAAACACTTTCTATACGCTGGATCCAGTTGTGGGGTATACTGATTACCCTTTTCTTGAATCTATGGCCTAGATTTTCAGTTATGTGAGATAAAGGAGAGCTGCATTATCATTTTCTGAAATTTCTTCCAGAAGGTTGGATTTAAAGTTAGTTGTTGTGTTTTAGATGATAAGATGAGCTTATTTTTAGTACTGTGATATGATATTGAGATTGTTTGTAAATTGTAATACAGCTTCTCTGAAGGTATATGCTTTATTCACGACATGCAACCATTTTCATAAATCATTTGCAGTTTGCATTTGCATTTGCATATCTGACAACTGTTATAGTTCGCATTTGCATATATGTTCGCATTTGCAAATATGATTCATGTTACATGTAACATTGAAGTCCTTTGCAGTTACAGTGTAGATTATCTCTTTGATTTTCTTTGCCAATGAAGATTTGGATGGACAAGGTCATCCATTGCAGAAGACACTGTAATTTCTTCAATTAAACTTTGTAAGAGGTCTATTTGGATCGATTGCTGGTGAGTTTGTGGATGTGGTGCACAGATGCTCAATTGGCGATGATCCAAACCATCCATCTGGTGGCCCCCTAATAACATGTTAAGCGAGAGCCTTACTCATCTGCGTTGAAGACAACTGATTTGGGGGCCAGGACAAGGTTTGAAGTATCATTTGTTCATTTGGAATGTGGGTTCTACTTGTTTTCTTTGATATTCATTGATTCTTTACTCTGATTTCTTTCCTTCTAGATCCTTTCATTATTCCTCAAGTCCCGTAGAATTTGACTCATTTTCTCATCAAGCCAATGGTATGAAATAAATCATATTGATTTTTTATTTTTATCAGAAGTACTATGTGAAATCTTTCTTTTTCTTTTTCTTCATAGTCCTCTATCCCCAGGACCACATCCCATGGGTAGGACGTTTGTATCAATAGAGAGCCTTTTTCTGTAAGGACTCAGGACCTCTCTCTGTTATTGTTGTCCTATCCATACATGTATGGCAAGAAATGCTATGTGCATTTGCTAACCTAATGAGTGTGTACAAGATTCAGACCATTTGATTCAAAATGCCTGGCACAAAAATCATGTGGGTCAACTAACCAAATGTGCCATACATGCTTGATAAAAACGTATGGTTCAACAGAATAAGGTGAAATGCCTATATTTTAGGCATGCATATGCCCTGCTCGAGCTTGCCTGAATTTTGGGCCAGCGAATGTTTGAGATGGACCACACCTGATGATTGGCTGATCTCATATGCAGGGCAGGTTGGCTTGCACATGGCAAATTGATATAGGGTCCGTTTGAGTAGGGGATCTGCATTGGGATTAAGTCTAATCCTGATTTCGTTGGGCAGATGCTCTTCATGTAGGATTTGCTATGCAAAAGTGGCGCTTTCCTCAGTAACATGTTTGGTAAGAGGGAAAAAAGAACAGAAAATAAAGCCATTTTTCATAACGTGACATTTCATTATCTTTGATTAACAGAGAAAATATAGGGCTTGTTTGGCCCGTGGGATTAAACGGTATGGAATTGCATTAGATGGGATTAATACCATTATTGCACAATGATTGTATGTCTGGAAATACCATGGTATCTTGACAATCTAATCCCCATGTTTGGGATCATATTCTTCCTCAAGCAAAAACACCGGTATCAAGTAAAACCCTGCTTTGTGGATGATGGATTTGTCATCAACTGATCAGATTCATTACTGATGTTGGTCACTTGCATATGCATACAACTCAAATGTTAGGTGTAAAGGATGCATATGGATGAACCACATGTATAAAACACATGCATCAATGTGAGGCCCACAGATGTAGTGGATTTCCGGAAATCCCACTTGGGACAAAATGCAATTCCATTTCACCTAATCCTGTTCCTTCCCATGTCTCCAAGCGTCCCATGAACGTTGCACATAACCAAATGCAATTCCATCCCACTTAATCCCTCTTAAGCCTAAATTCAACATAATTCAAGGTGGGTATAATCGATGGGAGTAAATGGAAGTAAATGACATTTGAAGTGTCTTTGGATAGAAGTAAATGAATGAAAATGAAATGGGAGTGAATAGGCCTGCAAATGAAATCCTTTCCATATTGAGGATTTGGAAGTAACTGGGAGTGAAATGCCTTTTTTAGCTTCCTTTGAGAGTCTGCTACATACATGTTTGCAATACACGTGTTGATGATACTAAAAAATCACACCATTAGAATGATCCAAACCATCCAAAGGTTGGCCATCTAAAACCGTTGACAAGTTGCTTGACTCGGGTGAGTCCATGTTGCTGCCGCTGCTACAGAAATCTTGAATTGCCGAAGCATGTAACCTGAAAATTTTGCTAGCAAAAGGTGACCGTTTCTTTAAGATCATATGTTTGAGCATGATCTCTCATGAGACACTTGGCGCACACACAGGTCAATCCAAACCATCCAATAGTATTCCATCAAATAGAAGGGTCAATGAAAAAAAAAAAAAAAAAAAAAATCAGTGGTTCGGATTCGATGGCGCACACTGCTTTTGCGCGATGCTTCATCCACTATGGTGTTCATGATTGGATGATCTGCATCGACTTGCATGTTTGTTGTGTGTGCTGCGGATGATTCACCACCCTTTATGTGATACGATATATGAAATATTTTTTAATCCAGGAAAAGATTATTAAAAGAAAATCAAGTGGTATTATTTAATCCTAGTTCTAAAGTAAACCAAAAGTTTGTAGTTGCTTGAGGAATGCATTTGCGCAATTATGCTAAAGCTCATTGGAATCAGTCATGATCATCGTCTCCAATTCATGTCCATTGATCCAGATCATCCAATTAATGGGCCATATCCTAGGTGGACCTTAGCCTAAAGTTCTCTTCATTTGGATGATCCAAATTGTTAGATCAAAATATTACTTTTGCTAACCATTGCTTTAATTTCCATGAACTGACTGTTCAAACGTTTTGTTTAGATCAAATGGTAGGGGACATCTGGTCCACATGAGTTTTTGGCTGAGTCTTGACTCATCCAAGAGGTGGCCTATCAATTCATCTGTTTCGATCAATGCGTAGATTAGTTAATGGTCCATGTGGGAGCTTGCATTTGGAATATATCGAAATTCAAATCACAAATTAAGAAATCTTAAAATAGGAGTATATTTACATGTCCATTGAGTTGGAATTGTCTCTTCAAGCACTCCTTGAGCCAACTTACCTGCGCCAAGTTAAAGCCAAGTCGAACCCATGAGTCAGGGACCTGAATCTAGAGCCAGCTTGAGCAGAGTCATATGCCAACCAGCCCAATACTTAGCCGACCAAGTTTAAACACGTTGGGTTGCTATTTGGGCCTACTTACGGGCCTTGTGACAAATGCAAGCCTAGGTCCAAAAGAGATGGTTATCAAGCCTTGGGGCTGTTTGGTAGCAGCAAAGTCTAGTCTGGCAAGGCTCTTATCTATGTTTTTGTCTACTACTTTTCTTTCTTATGAGGAGTGGATTAGGTGAGACCCCAGCTCACCCAAGACGGTATTGTGGCCCTTACCGTGGGGTCCACCTTGATTCATGTCTTCTGTATCCACACTGTCCATCCGTTTTTCCAAATCATTTTAGTGTATTATCCAAAAAATGAAGCAGATCCAATTATTGGGTGGACCATACCATAGGAAACAGTAGTGATTGACCATTAATGAGCCACAAAAGTTCCAGATCAAGCTGATATTTGTTTTTTTACCTTTATCCAGGCTTATGGGACCTTATTACGAAATTGGATGGCAAATAAAAACTATGGAAACATTAAGGTGCGCCCTAAGAAGTTTTTAATGGTAGGGCGTTCAATTGGCTGAGGTTGGGGTCTCACCTAATCTGCTCCCTTTCTTCTAAGGACCACTCCAAGAAATATTGAATGAATTGTCCAATTTTATTTATCCTTTCTTACTTTCGTTTTTAAATCATTTTAAGGCTTTTGTTGTTCGAAAAATAAATTATGACCTTCGTGTTCCTGTTGGGCCACAAATTCCACTACCCCTCTTAAAGTGCTGAAAATGTGCCATGTTCAACATTCAAGTGCGCTTAATGTACCTCATTTGCCTATGCCAAATCATTTGTGCCACATGTGCTCCATATGCATCCATGTATTTTCAAGCAACCCACATGCACCATGTGATATATTTTTTTAGCGTTACACATGCATCAAAATGTTGCAAGTTAAGGGCTTGTTTACGACCAAATAAGTTACTTTTATTACTTACAGCAATAAATAAGTAACTTATTCGAGATAAGTAGTTTGGTTTATGATCATTTCAACACTTGAGGTCTTGGTATCGATTCCCAAGGGAGTGGCTAACATTGTGGTGTGATTAACCGGGGATGGGAGTGCTAAATGTGGGCTGTGTGTACTAACAAAAAAAAATGTTTGGCTTATGATCAATTATAAGTAACTTTTTTATTTGAAGTTACTTAATCACTTCAATTTAATAAGTAGAAATCAAGATAAGCTACTTAAGGCATAAGTAACTTTTTTCTTTTCTTTTTTAAGGCATGAGTAGCTTTTCTTAAGCAACTTAAGATCCAAACACCCCCTTAAATGTGTGCATATGCTATAAATGTCAAATGGCCCTTTCTTATTTCAAATATTAGGGAAACATCACAAGATTGTTGAATGGCTACCTAGTGCCAATCTGATTGGAGCACATATAGATGATGAAAGGAAGAAGATAAGATGAGAAATAGAATGAGATGGGAGAGTGAGAACATGAGAGGCAAAGCCAGAGGGTTTGAACCATGTAGGTGGGAGTTGGACCTTTTCATGAGTTGAGCCCAATGCCACTACATATTCATCTCAAGTGTATTCACTTATTCAACATAGTTCACAACTTATTCAACTCAGTGTGGATGTATTCTTTCAATGGTGATTAATTATTATATGGCTTGCTTGTCACATGAGATTAGGTAAGATTAAGCTATAAGGAATTGCATTTGGTCCAATGTAAATTTCATCCGGTGTTTGAAGTCAATGGAAATAATTAGATTAATCTAAGTATTTGACCTTCCTATCTAAGCAGAAGATACATCATTACAATTGTGGGCCCCACCCATATGTACTTTTTACAAGTGATACTTGAGTTGCATATGAATATAGATAACTGACATAAATTGTAAAAATCTGATCGGTTGATAATGATTCCAACATCCACCAAACGTTGGTTACCATAAAGTAGTGTTTTCATTTTTCTTTACAAAAGTGTGATTGAATAGTCAAAATACCATGATATTTCAAAACATACAATCATTGTGTAACAATGGTATTAATTTCATCTAATGTAGTTCTATCAATTAATCCTGCATTCTAAATAGGCCAAAAAGAAAATGTGAGCTAGACAAGCCCAGTTTGGAGATAAGATATGGTTGTCCGGATTTAAACTTTTGTTGCTACAAAAGCTCAAGTCCAATCACACATAAACCTAGAGGCTCATCTCAAGCCCAGCCAAAAGCAAGGTAGGCAGGCCAACCAAATCTCCCTCACCACCAAAATGCAATATCCATGTCATCATTCACGTGCAATAGAGTGCTCTTTTTCCGACCAGCACAACAGAGGTTAAAAAAGCATCCCACTACTTACAACTTGCAAATATTTAAAACAATGAGGGAGAGACCCCCTTGCCCGCATTCCTTTCAAATCGTCTTCTTGGCATTCATTTTATAAGAGAAAGTAATAGAATATTAAGCTTTATACCCTCAGCCAGTCACATCAAATGGCCCACTCATCTTAAAAGGATATTCGAGATCAAAAGTTCTCCACGTGTCAGCTTCCTGAAAACCCTGGCCATTCAACCCTGGATATGGAGATCTTCGGACGCGGATTAGCTACTGACAGGTTGAGTAGCGATGTAGCTACTGAAGTGACGTCACCAACTTCTGTGGGCCCTAACATGATGTATGTGTTGTATCCACACCGTCCAACCATTTGGATAGTTCATTTTATGGCATGGTATAAAGAATGAGAAATATACAAAGCTCAAATGGACCCCACCAAAGAAAACAGTGGGACTTAATCTCCTACCATTAAAATCTTCTTGGGGCCACAGAAGTTTTCGATCAAGCTGATATTTGTGTTTTCCCTTCTTCCATGTCTGTTTGAACTTATGAACAGGTTGGATCTCAAATAAACATCGTGGTGGGCCCTAGGAAGGTTTCAACGATTTTTTCACTGTCCCCACTGTTTTCTTTGGTGGGGTCCACTTGAGATTTTGATCTGTCTCATTCTTTAGCTCATACCATAAAATGATCTCCCCAAATGAATGAACAGTGTGGATACAACACATACATCATGGTGGGGCCCACAGAAGTTGGTGACGTCACTTCAGTAGCTAGATCGCTACTCAACATGTCAGTACCTAATCCGCGTCCGAGATCTTCAAGACAGAGAGGATCTCAATCAGACTGTCTATTGAGTGGTAGGTGATTGGACATGAATTTTGCATTCAAACAAAAATACAGGCAGAGAGAAATGTTATCATAAGCTCGATCTATGTGGGGCCCACCCGTGATATATAATATGTAAAATCCAGACCGTGCATCTGGCGTGCCACCGCATGTTCATCGTACATCCCAATAATCATTCTGATCCATTACTCAAGTGGGATACACTACAGAGAACAACATATTCATGTGGGTTGGCCCACCTGAATTTTCTAATGGCCTGAGTTTTGGCGTGTCCTTTCATCTAGGTGGAGCGCACCTGATGACTGAGCTGGATGGCATATGCACAACACGATGGACCCCACATTCAATCTGGAGGTTTCTATGGTGAGTCACCACCCTCCCTAATGTCCCCGTTGGTCTTTTGGTGTGGCCCACCTGCGTTATGAATCGAGCTGGACTTTGGCAATTAGTTCTAACGTTGAGGAATGCATCTAATGGGCGGACTGGATTACACTCACACATAATGGTGGGGTCTACACATTAGAACGTTCCCCGTTTTACCAATGGGCTAGGTTTACCATTGAAAAGCCTTCCAAATTGGAAGCGGATTGCCTGATGTACCCTGCACCAGCTAATTTGCTGGTTTGAGTTAGGGCCGTAAATGGTTGGGTTCGGGGTGGGTTTAGCCAAAACCAGACACCCGCACATTTACTAAATGGGTATAGGTCTAAATTTTAGACCCAAACCCTTTTACTAAATGGGCAGGTCTGGATCAGGTCTGAGTCAACCCGTCAGACCCATTTATAAATGGTTTCAAGTCTGAAAGAAGGAGATCCACCCAGACTCATTTATAAATGGGTCAGGTCTAGATTAAGTATGAAAGTATTTTACAAGGCTTAAAATCGAGTATGGACGAATTTGGGCTAGACGGGTCTCTTAAAACATAGACCAAACCCGCCCACTTACTAAATGGGTTCAAGTCGGGCCTAATATAAAAGAAACTAGACCAAGACCCATTTAACAACTGGATCTGTTCTTGGACCCAAATCTGTACCATTTAATAAATGGGTCGGTCTGGGTTGGGTCTGGGTACCCCATTGGGTCCGCTAACCCATTTACAGCCTTATGTGAGTACGTGTCGCCTGCAGACAACTTCGTCAGTCCTCGAGCTCTGCGTTCATACCAAAGGTTCGAAGAAAATCAAGATCATGTGGGCCCCAAGATGATGTATTTAACATATCTACACCGTCCATCCAATTTACAAGATCATTTTAGGGCATGATCCAAAAAATTAGATATATCCAAATCTCAAGTGGACCACACCACAAAAGGAAATGGGGATAATGACTTTCATCGTTAAAACATTCGTAGGGCCCACCATGATTTTAATTTGCCATCCAAACTGTTCATAAGGTCACATAGACCTGGATGAAGGTTAAAAACAAACATCAGATTGATCCGAAACTTCTATGACCACCAGGAATGTTTAAATGGTCGATGTTCATTCTTCCACTACATTATGCAATGTGGTCCACTTGATCATTAGATCTGTCCTAGTTTTGGGTTAAACCCTTATAATGATGTCGCCAAATGGACGGACGGTTTGGATATACCATGAACCTCATGGTGGGCCCACAGAAATTGGTGACGTCAATACACTAGCGAGCTCTCTGGTGTGCGGTGCACCAGCTAATCTCCTTCCAAATTGAAGGTGTCTATGGCTATAAATGGGTTGGCGGACCCGATGGGGTACCCGGATCCAACCCATTTAGACCTGACCCAAACCCAACCCATTTGTTAAATGGTACGTGTGTCTAGGTCCAAGGACAGACCCAATTGCTAAATGGGTCTGGGTCTGGTTTCCTTTATATTAGGCCCGACCTGACCTGACCCAACCCGAACCCATTTAGTAAGTGGGCGGGTTTAGTCTATGTTTCAAGGGACCCGTCCAGCTGAAACCCGTCCAGACCCGATTTTAAGTCTTGTAAAATGCTTGCATGCTTGATCCAAACTCGGTCCCATTTATAAATGTGTCAGGGTGAATCTCCCTCTATCATACTCGGACCTATTTATAAATGGGTCTGATGGGTTGACTCAGACACGACTTGGACCTGCCCATTTAGTAAAAGAGTCTGGGTCTAAAATTTGGACCCAGACATGTTTAGTAAATGGGCGGGTCTGATTTTGGAGGCGCCCCCATTCACAGCCCTAAAGGTGTCCGTACCTGCGTGAGAACCAAACTGTACGATTCGCCAGTTCTACCGTGGATGCAGCGTAGCTCGAAACCACACCTATTAAACCTTTTGATGCCGGCTCCGTGAATTCGGTCGATTGACCTTTTTCTTTGTAACCGTCTATTTGATGGCCAACGGTCAGATCAAGTGATCATTAGCTACATCCCATCCACAATGTGATGGACGGTAGGGATTGGGGCTAACAGTTTAGGACGATAAAAACACGTCGATGCCTTGCTCGTAAAAGCGAAGTGCAAAAGCTAGATGGCTGGGATGGGTTCGTTTTGGGACGCGGATTACGTGGTGTTGCCTACACCACCCCCGGCGCTGTGGGGCCAACTTGATGTATGTATTTTATATCCACGCCGTCCATCCGTTTTTCCAGCTTGCATGCACACCTAAACGAAGCATGTCCGAAGCTCATTCGGATCACACAACAGGAAACAATGGGTATAACACCCAGGTTCATAGCTCAAGTAGATTAAGTGAAGATAGCCTCGTTTCAACACTGAGTTCATGGCATCGATTCCCATAGTGACGGTGGCTAACATTGTGATGTGACTAAGAGGGTGTGTGTGTACTAACAATGGAGTGCGTGAACTAACCCAAAAAAAAAAAAAAAAAATAATAATAAATAAATGAATAAAAGAGAAGGAAACAATGGGAATAATGACACCGACCATTGAGATCTTTCTAGGAGGCCGGTGGTGGCATGGTCACCCCACAAGCTAGAGGGAGAGAAAAATATCCTAGGGTGGGCCATCGCTCTGATGAAGGAACAAAAGAAGGTCACGTGGCGAACACATGACAACCACAATGACCTGTAAAGATCAATGCACCCATGATGTCCAATCCATGGAGACCAACTGGATGGCTATATATAAACCTCATACCCTACTCGGTGAATCTTGGTAGAGAGAAAGAGAGTGGTACGATAGCCTCGAAGCTAGTCTAAACTAGTGGACGGTTGTTTGCAGTGGGCCACACGATCATGGTACGAGGGAAGGTGCAGATGAAGCGGATCGAGAACCCGGTCCACCGGCAGGTCACTTTCTGCAAGCGCCGAGGTGGGCTGCTGAAGAAGGCAATGGAGCTATCCGTTCTTTGTGATGCTGATATTGGGATCGTTATATTCTCTACTCATGGCAAGCTTTATGAACTAGCTACTAAAGGGTACATTTCTCTCATTTTCCATTACATGGGTCATACACCTGTCCATGATCCAGACCGTTCATCATCTGGGGTCCACCATGCGATGCCCCAAGCAAAAGATCAGGCCAGCCCACTCATCAGATAGGTCACATGAGGTGCATGATATCAATGGAATGGACTGGCCTTATTCTGGGCATGGACAAGTGTTGATAAGCTTAGCATTTCTTTCTCATTTGACTTTGTTTTTTCTTGAAATTCATCAAAGAACAATGCAAGGTTTGATCGAGAGGTATATGGAAAAATCAGGGGCTGAGATTGAGAGGCATGAAACAAAACAAGCCCCGGTACGTCTATATTGCGAATTAAATTCATATATGAAATGTAAATTAGTTATTATGTGATGTTAAAATAAGGGTGGCAATTAATGGGGCCGGAAAATTGATAAAATCCAAATTTCTCACTTGAATGTTTCTAATCTATCCGTTGATCAAGTGGGCCACACATGCACGAAGAAATGGACATCATGGGCCGGGCCGGGGTGGGGCAGCTACCGGCTATGAGAATCTTCGAATGATTTTTTTTTTTTTTTTTTTTAAATGGATAAGTTCTTGATTTGTACAGGAATTAGAGAAAGAGATATGGATGTTGAAAGGAAAGATACAACAGCTAGAAAAGGATATCAGGTACACTTATTTATACCTATTACCTGGATGAAAATGTACACACGTGCATAAACATGGATACACATGCACACGTACAGTGTATGTATGAGCACAAGATTCGTAGTATGGGGAACTAATCCCTTCGCCCGACAATTGGTGGCAGACATTCGCTCCACCTTTAAATGCTGTGGGACCCTCCATGCATTGTTTGGCCACCTTTTTTCAATTTCTTAGTGTTGTATTATGGAGCAAGACAAGATGTGGCATTCTGATCATGAATCTGGACAGACCATCCAATGGGCCCCACATTTTATTCGTCACTAGGATAGGAATCGTACCAATTAGATGATCTCAACAGTCCAAATACCTTTAAAAGAAAAAAGGCTGTTGTACATCAAATCGTTACAGGCCACTGATAATGGTTGGTTAGATGGTCCATTGAAGGTCAATTTGGCACATTTACCCATGAAAATTGGTTGGGTCTGAATGGACTAAACTTAAACTTAATGCGGAATAATCGGATCGTTTATGCATCAATAATAGAGATTCCATACTATAATCTTAAAGCCATACCTGATTGGGAAGACATTCCCGATGCCGCCGTGTTGCCGAGAAGAACTCTTGGTCTTCCGCACCTTACACCTTTAGGAGAAACACTCAATGGGACTGGGGTTTTCTCTCGTATGTTGGTGAGGGGACTAAGACGTATATTTATAGGAAAGAGGGCCAGAGAAGCTTACCCATCACACTTGTCTCCTCTAAGGTCTCTATACCGTAGGTTTCTATATCAGGCTTAATAACCGCGTATAGGGAACACAGTTCAAGCGTCCCGCCCCAAAACCTATTTGCAATGATCACAGCTATAGTGGGGCCCACTAATTGCTCAATCTAAATAATCCAACGATCATGATCTAAACTGATGATCATGTGTGGCCCACCTAATGGAGTCTTACATTCTCCCACTTGGGCTACACTGATCTTTGAAAGAAAACAAAACATTTTATTTTATTTTGTGAAAAATAATTTTATAAAACGCATTTGTTTCAAAAGTTCCTAATGGGCGCCCTACTGATTTCAAAACAATACCGTTGGATAATTATGAGCAACGCTTGTCAGATCCGGTCCATCAAGACCACTGATATTGAATCGTGGTAGTCAACACAACATTTAATATTTTCGAAGAATAACGAATCACAATCACAGATACTAATAGCCTTAACGACATGGATCAATGATATGGGGTGTGGTATGAAAATTACACGTCTTATGTGATCATACGTGTTTATTTTCAAGTGGTCTTACTGAATGTGTCTCCAAGACACAAACCAAAGTCTTGCTTACTCAAAACTAAATGTGCACACTGAAGAAGAAGCAAGATATAAACTGAAAAACAGAATCATCAATGCATAAAAGATATCTATAAATAATGTTTGGACATAATCGGATCATACATGAAAACTCCCACTACTGAAATACATCCATGGGATCAACAACTCCCATAGACGTCACATCTCCTTAAAGAGCGTGATAGGAAGGCCTTTAGTGAGAGGATCTGCTATCATCAGCCTTGTGCCGGTGAGTTTCACAGACACTTGACGATTCTGAACTCTCTCCTTCACAACAAGGTATTTGATGTCAATGTGCTTTGACATCGATGAATGCTTGTTGTTGTTGGAGAAGTTAACTGTAGCTGAACTATCACAATAGATCTTCAATGGTTTCGGGATCATCTGCATAACCCGTAAACTAGGTAAAAGCTCTGAAGTCAGACCGCCTGATTCGTGGCTTCATGACAAGCTACATACTCTGCTTCCATGGTAGATGATGCCATAATCGACTGTTTCACGCTCTTCCATGATACGGCTTCACCAACCATCATGAATACATAGCCAGAGGTGGACTTCTTACTATCGAAACAACCAGCAAAATCTGCATCTGTATATCCTACCAACTCCAAATGGTCGGATCTCCTGTATGTGAGTTCGAAGTCCTTTGTCCTTTGCAGGTAACGCAACACTTTCTTTACAGCTATCCAATGATTCATTCCTGGATTGCTAAGGTACCTGCCCAACATTCCAACCACAAAAGCAATATTTGGACGCGTACAGACCTGAGCATACATGATGCTCCCTACTGCTGACGCATACGGAATAGCTTTCATCTTGTCCTTCTTTAGGTCATTCTTAGGACACTGAAATTGACCAAATTTGTCACCTTTTACAATAGGTGCTTGGCCAGGAGCACAACCTTGTATGCCAAACCTTTCGAGAACCCTATCAATATAGGCCATCTGCGACAGGCCAAGTAATCCACGTGATCTGTCTCAGCTAATCTGAATGCCGATGACAAAGGAGGCATCACAAAGATCTTTCATCTCAAAATTCTGAGATAGAAATTTCTTAGTATCACGCAACAATCCAATATCACTACTAACCAATAAAATATCGTCAACATACAAGACTAAAATGATAAACTTACTCTCACTGATTTTCATATATATGCACTCATCCACAGTGTTTTTAATGAAACCATATGAGGAAATAACTTCATGAAACTTTAGGTACTACTGTCGCGATGTCTGTTTCAACCCATAGATGGACTTCTTAAGTTTACAGACCAGATGTTCTGAGCCTTTGGCTTTAAAACCTTCTAGCTGCAACATGTATACATTCTCCATTAGATTTCCATTGAGAAACGCAGTTTTTACGTCCATTTGATGTAGCTCTAAATCCATATAAGCCACAAGAGCCATAATGATCCTAAAGGAGTCTTTCTTATATACAGGTGAAAAAGTCTCCTTAAAGTCAATGCTCTCACGCTGAGTGAAACACTTTGAAACTAGTCTGGCTTTATACCTTTCGATATTGCCTTTAGAGTCCCGTTTGGTTTTAAATACCCATTTGCAACCAATCGGCCTAATCCGTTCAGGCAATTCAACAAGGTCCTAGATTTTGTTGTCCTTCATAGATTTCAATTCATCCTTCATAGCATCGAACCAATGAGAAGAATTCGCACTTTGTCCGACTTGTGAAAAGGATACAGGATCCTTCTCAACTCCAATGTCAAACTCATGCTCCTGCAAATAGATGATGTAATCATCTGGTATTGCAGATCTTCTCTCTCTATGTGATCGTCTAATGGCTCATTATTCTGAATTGGGTTTTCCATTTCCTCATTAGTGGGTTATATTTGAGATTGTGCATGATCATCCATAGGGATCTCAGGGTCCATTACTGGACGGACAACCATGCTAATCTGAATGATTGTGGTGGGAATCATAATCCGCTCTTCCTCAAATACAATATCTCTTAAATTTGTGCTCCCACTATCTTCAGTGTTTTCAATAAACCTAGCATTCCCAGTCTCAATGGCTCTCATGGAATATGATGGACAATAAAATCTGAATTCTTTTGATCTTTCTGGATATCCAATAAAGAAGCAACTAACAGTTCTAGGGTCAAGTTTTCTTTCATGCGGGTTATATGGTTTGCCTTCTACAGGACAACCCCATACATGAAAATATTGTAGACTAGGCCTTCGCCCTGTCAACAATTCATATGGAGTTTTCATTACAGCCTTACTTGGACCCTATTAAGGATATGCACAGCCGTTTTCAACGCGTCACCTCACAAAGATTCTGGCAACGTAGAATTACTAATCATAGATCGCACCATGTCCTTTAGGGTGCGATTACGCCTTTCTGCTATACCATTCTGCTCTGGAGTACCAGGCATGGTGTACTGGGCGACGATGCCACAATCTTGTAAGTATCTAGCGAATGGACCTAGATTACGCCCTGATTCGTCATACCTTCCGTAGTACTCACCACCACGGTCGGATCTAACGACTTTGATATTCCTGTCAAGTTGATTCTCGACTTCAGCCTTATAGATCTTAAATGTATCCAGGGCGTCTGATTTTTCGTTAATAAGGTATAATACCCATAACGAGAGTAGTCATCTATAAAAGTGATAAAGTACTTCTGCCCATTCCAAGATGCTGTAGGAAACGGTCCGCAAATGTCTGTATGAATCACTTCTAAGAGTCATACGCTCCTAGTGGCATCATTTTTCCTTATTCTAGTCTGTTTACATTTAATGCAATCAATACAAACCCCAAAGTCTGAGAAGTCCAGGGAGTGAAGAATTCCTTCACGCATAAGCCTTTCTAATCTCTCACGAGAGATATGGCCTAATCGCCTGTGCCATAGCATGGAGGAATTCTCACAATCTAAACTTCGTTTGATGTCTTTAGTGTTTTCATGTGAAGAGTTAATGTTGTATACATGTGAAACATCCAAATCTAGCTGATAAAGGTTATTAACTAAAGTGTCAGAACCAATCACAGCCGAATCACAGCAAATACTTAACTTTCCATTTGCAAATTTAAACTCATAACCAAATTTGTCCAAACGAGAAATGAAAACCAAATTGCGCCTTATAGAAGGCACACAAACAGTATCTACTAGATCAAGAAAGTGTCCTGACGATAACCTAAGCCTATAAACTCCAATAGCTTCCACGTTTGCTCTAATGTCGTTCCCCATATAGACTGATCTCTCTACATCAGTTGGCGTCCGGCTTTGGAGCATATCCTGCATGGAATTACAAATGTGAATAGTTGCACCAGAATCTATCCACCAGGAGTCTGTGGACATATCAGCTAAATTTGATTCAAAAAAAACTAAAATATGGTCTTTACCCTTAGAAACGAGCCATGCTTTAAATCCTTCACAATCCTTCTTCTGATGACCAGGCTTATTGCAGAAGAAGCAGCCATCATTAAGACACTTTCTTTTCTTCTTAAATGTCTTTCCAGACTTAGGTTGATTTCCACCCGCAGGACCAGTAGAACTTTTCTCTGAAGTGTACTTTCTTTTCTTATTTCCTTTCGTCTTTGACCAGATGTCACTAGGTGTGCATTTTGTGTCTTGCTCGACCTTCTAAGTCTCTCTTCCTCCTGAACGCACTGAGATATCAGTTTGTTCAATGTCTACTTTTCCTTTTGAGTATTATAGCTGATTTGGAATTGACTGAACTGTAGAGGGAGGGAGTTCAGAACCAAGAAAATCAGGAGTTCATCCTCAATCTTAAGGTCTAATGCGCGAATTTTAGCCACCACATCAGACAATCCACTAATGTACTCCCTGATATTTTCTTGACCGTTATAGGTGGCTTGAGTCAGCTTATGTAAAAGTGAACTCGGCTCAGCTTTATCTGATTTCTAAAATCGTTTTCCTATTTCAGTTAAGAAATCTTTAGCTTTCTTAGTGTCGGGCATGACACCCTGCATGGTCTCAGAAATCGAGTTCTTTATGATCTTGAGACATATCTTATTTGACTTGGTCCAGGCCTTAAAGTGAGCATTTACTGATTCCGTACTAGAATCAGTTGGAATGGGAGGCTCTACTTCCTCCAGGGCCAGTCCAAGTCCATGCAACCTAGGACTATTTCAACGGACGACTTTCATTTGGAATAGTTGGACCCAGTAAGCAAAGGTATGGAATTGAATTGGGTTGGAATATTGGAAACAGTCATAACTGGACATTCAAAGCATAAAACTCACATTAATAAACAAGTCCCATATAACAATGCATAAACATAAACCACAAATATCATGCATGTATGTTCATTTGATTGATTTGGGCCTTCAATCAAATGACCCAGAATGATGATGGGCCATAATCATCAAATCTGGCAAGAGCCCAGCATATCATCACAATTTCTCCTTTAGGTGAAATTATAACATACAGGAGGCTCTACTGAACATGAAGTTGATCTATGCTAGTGAAATAAATCTAAGACGTCCATCACCTTTGGGTGAAATAAATCTCTCATACCTATATCACCATCACCAACCACTTCATCCCACTCACATCCAACCAAACGATGATACTTCTTTGTTCTAACCACCGCTCGCCTGAATATGAATGCAACTGAATGCAATCCTATAATGGAGGGTTACTGAATTCTAAGTACAGAAGTCTAGAAGTACAAATCGTTGCCAATTGAGGTCACTTTGGTGGCTAACACAATAAGCTTCAATCCTACTTCCAGACCCAAGGATTACAACATGGTTCTGCCTACAATGAACCATAACGTAGAAGTTCTGATTCGGCCCAAACCTATATGGGTAATGGCTCCATTTTAGGCCAAATCAAAACTCAACAGTATATAACCATATTTACTGAATTATTAGGGCCATTTATCAAGTGTAACCTACCAACCATCAATTTATTTATATGGGTTTTACATAAATTGAAGAGATGGCCCAAGTATACTAATATAATGGTTAAGATTGACAAGTCCAAGCTAACTGAAGTGGGCCGTACAATGTCCAAAGTTTAAATTTTGCAATCGGCCCTAGGCTGGGCCCAAAATGGGCCTTCAAGTGGCCACCTAAAATTGGGATTGGGCCAGTCTGATTTGGGCCTGTATGGCCTGGCCAAATGGACCGGGCCTGTCGGGCCTGTCCACTGAACTGGGCCTATCTGGCCTGGCCAAATGGATTGGGCCTGTTGGGCCTGGCTATTGGACCGGGCCTGATTAGATATCAAAACAGGACCTGATGCGGCTCGCTCGTCAAAACAGCAGCTACCCGTTGTACACGCAACTCCCAGAATAGCAACTACCCGCTGTACACGCAACGCCCAAAACAGCAGCCCCTTGTTTCCATTCTCTCTCCCCAAAACCCAAATCTCCCGAAAAGGAAACCCCCATCCACCCAAAAAAAGGAGATCCTCTCACGGCCAAAGCCCTAGTCACCTCTGCCCATGAAAACCGCCGTTGTCAGAGAGGACGTTGGCCACTTCCAGCGCAGGCCGCTGCCAAATCTGGCTGCTGCAAGACAGTCTCTTCAAGGACGTCCTTCCCCGATCAACATTCTATATACAATCGGAGGTGGTTTCCTTTTCCAGCGCAGGCCGTTGCCAAATCGCTGTCAGGAGCATGGAGATGAGCAGGGTGTTGCCGCCGTCAGCCATGGATGCAACCACTTTCCCTGGTGATGATGAAGGAAGATGGAATTTTTTTTTATTTTAAATCCATCATCTGATAACAGTCGACCATGGTTGCTAGGAACAACGCAACTCTGCCGGAGAAGGCAGCAACCTTGGTCGATTTACATAGCTGACAGAAGGGTTGCGGCAGAGATTAGGATCCGAAATCGTCATGACTTCAGAGGGTTTGTGCATCATCTGAAGCGGCCCACGACTACCGACAGTGACGTGATCTGAACTAAATTGGGTTTTCACCCTGTTGCGTTGCTCCCAGAGATCAATAATGGTCTGGACGGCTAGATGGGTGATGGCAGTCATTGATCTCCAAGGCCGTCCAGACCGCCTCCCTTCCTTCTTTTTTTTTTTTTTTTTTTTAAATATGAATGTCGCCGGGGATTAAGGGCGGAGATCCTTCAGGAATCTCTGATTCCATCGGTGGCTGATCCTAAAATCCATGGTTTTCGACTCCCAATCGAGGGTGCTGCCGCTGTCGGCCCTTAATCACGGCATCCGGAATCTATACCTATTGCAATTTCCGTTGAGTATTAACGATGGTTGGGATGATGTTGAGTCTGGAATTAATAGCTGCGATAGCCATTGGTTTGGCAGCAACAGTCCAAAACAACATATCCTAGAATAGGTCTTGGAGATGACCTTTACGGCCAGAGACGGAGGTGGATTCCGACAGATCTGGAGTTTCATTATATCTATAATTTTGGAATCTCCAAGATTGATGCATAGGAAGCTTTGATACCAACCGTTAAACTTGAACTTAATGCGGAATAATCGGATCGTCTATGCATCAACAATAGAGATTCCATACTGTAATTTTAAAGCCATACCTGATTGGGAAGACATTCCCGATGCCGCCGTGTTGCCGAGAAGAACTCTTGGTCTTCCGCACCTTACACCTTTCGGAGAAACACTCAATGGGACTAGGGTTTTCTCTCGTATGTTGGTGAGGGGACCAAGACGTATATTTATAGGAAAGAGGGCCAGAGAAGCTTACCCATCACACTTCTCTCCTCGAAGGTCTCCACACCGTAGGTTTCCATATCAAGCTTAATAACCGCGTATAGGGAACACGGTTCAAGTGTCCCGCCCCAAAACCTATTTGCAATGATCGCAACTATAGTGGGGCCCACTGAATTTCTCAATCTAAATAATCCAACGGTCATGATCTAAACTGATGATCATGTGTGGCCCACCTAATGGAGTCTTACACTTTATGACTAGTGTCTTCCAAAATCTCCTTGAGGCTGGATACTCTCCAACGTTTGTAGAAAGATCTTTATATACAAATCAACTTGTGGGAACACTGTTGTCTTGTGTACGGAATCCATCCCTTCTAAAAAGGTCTTTCCAAATTAAGGCCAACCAACCATCACGGGGCCACCACGTGAATTTGGAAGCTTTTAGGTAGAAGTCTACTGTTTTCTACAGTGTGGCCCACACAGTAGGGATTGAATTTCCACCATTAAAAACTTCTTGAGGGCACAAAAGTTTTGGATCAAGCTATTATTTGTGTTTTCCCTTCATCCAGGTCAGTCTAAACTTATCAATCAATTGGTTGGCAAATAAACATTACAATGGACTCTAAGAAGTTTTTAGTGGTGGGCGATCAATGGCCGCATTTCCTGTGGTGTGATCCACATGAGAATTGTATTTACTTCATTTTTTGGACTATGCCCTAAAATGAGCTGGCAAAAAAATAGACAATCTAGATAATAAGACACATGCATCAAAGTGGGGCCCATGGTTAGAGTCGCACGCCTAATCCACTGTTCTATATAAACCATGCTAAAACTTAATTGACAGAAGTACAAGGTGACGGGTCCCACCAGATGGGTCATTAGACTTTGATTGGGTGATAACATATGGTCAAATAATAAACTGCTGAATAAATGTTTAATCGATTGCTAATCATGGGTGGCTGCGAGTGGGTCTCACATCACAAGCTGAACCTTAAGAAGGCAGGAAGTTAAGAGGAAAGCTGGACAATCATAGCAATTAGCATTTTTTTTTTTTTTTTTTTTTGTGAAAGCATGGTCCTTACTCATGCTTGGGTGGTAGACTCCCCAAGAGTTCGAAAAAGACATCATGAGTTCAAGTACCCATTGTGGTGAAATCTCACCATGGTGTAAGTGGTGCATGTGAGTGTGTGTAAAAAAACAAAGAAAGCATTTTTTTAAGGGTTTTGTTAATTTCACCACCCATATTAGCATCTTTGCCAAACCTTTGTATGGCACAAGGGGTGATGAACTATTCATTCGTTTATACGATTAGGAGCAAACCATGACACAAGAATCAGGACAATCAGATGAGCATAACCCTTTAAATACAAGCCATAAGTCATGCTATTAGAATCATCACATTAAAGTGTTACTTCAGAATCATAACAGTAAAGTATTATTTTAGAATCATAACAAATACATAAAGGGATTTCACCTGGTAGATGTTTCAATACGATGATTAAACATATTTTGTTTTTTCAGTCAATCTTTACTGTCCATTTTCATGTTATTGATCAGGAGCTTAGGATCACTAGATTGGTATGATTTTTACACCATGGCTTACTCCTAATTGTATGAATTGATAAACAATTTGGGTTGATAATAGGTCACCCCATGTGTCATTTAAAAGGTTTAAGGCCATTGCTAACATTATAAAGATTCTAAATTATATATAATTAAAAAAAGTTATATGATAATATATGATTTTCTAGGTATATGTTTGAGGAGAGACCAGGAGATATGACATGGAATGACTTACACGCATTGGAAAGGCATGTTGAACTATGGATACATCACATCCGGGCAACAAAGGTATTGTCACTCCTTTTCTTTTTCTTTTTTTTCAGTTTTATTATGTTTTGAGGTAAATTCAACATATAACATTCATATATATTCATAGTGTGTAATTCCTCTGGAATTTTCAACACAGATGCAGATTTTGCTTCAGGAGAAGCAGTTACTGAAAAAGAAGGTGAGTTCCAAATTTCTTTGTCTAATCTTTTGTTTTGATTCAAGATCCTACCACCCGTGGCGACATTGGTGCCCTCATGTTTGAGATGATCGTACGATTGAAATCGTCTGCACCATATGGGCCGCTTGGAGAAAATGGTGTTAATGATAATTAGAACGCAATCAATGGTTTGAGTTCTGGTTCAAGGACCAGCTACTCAAATATACACCAGTTATCAAAACTAAAATAAAATCATAAAGAATCTAGGGATTGAGAACATACCTTGGGCCATGTGGAATCTCCAAATAGATGGGCTTTGACCTGAGCATTTGAGCTTGAAGATGAACTGTCAAGATTTTCGGTCCACATGTCAAACAGTGTAGATCGCCCTCTTGGCTCACCTTCTATTTCCTTTTGGAGGTGTAGGTGGTGAGGATGGGGGCACCACACATACAGACATGCTTAAGAGTCATCATTTATATATAAGCGTTGATTCTTCTCTTCTATTATAAAAACTAAATTTCATAAGGACTCACTTTCATTTTTAATATTAATCCATTGTTAGGGTTTTCTAAAACTGATTAAAATTTTACTTAGGCCAAGTTTTCCAAAATGAGAATTTTATACCATTGTTGAATGGTTGTTATTAGACCATCACTTAGTTTTGGTTCATAGAAAACAAAGATGGTTAAAATAATCGGACAATCTTAGCATGTGGCCCAATTGGACACCTGCTAGCATGCAAACACATATTTTGAACAATGATCTTTTGCTTCTCTAAAGAAAATTACCATGTTTGTTTGGTTGTGAAGGAGGGGATTCTCAAAGCAGCAAATGTATTTCTTCGGGAAAAGGTACTAAAAATAAAAATAAAGCTCTATTACACCAAGGGATTGTTTGGATGTGTGGAACACGAACATGGATAAAATTTATATGGAAGAGACTTCCATGGAATAGACATCATTGCTTTTCTTGAAACAACTCCTTTATGCATTTTTTTTTCATGGAAATGAGTACCATGGGACCTAGATTTCTTAAGAAAATCAGGGCATCCAAACATGAGAATGCTAGATTTCCATGAAACAAAGTCTCAATTCCATGTAGGGCTAGCAATTGGCCGAGCTTGTGCCTGGCAAAATCAATATCTTGAATATGCTCGCCATACTAATTCAAAATACGGGCGAATCAACCCTGGCCCGCCTATCGCCAATCCTAATTCCACACATCCAAACAACCCAAAACGAAAAACTATACCATGCAAGGTGGGCTCATCTGTACTTACATGCTTTGTGCAAGATTGTGGAGCAAACTGCGATTTTCGATATGCATTCGGTGGTGGCTGCAGGGATTCCATGTCCACTAACAATAGAAAATGAGATTTTTCATTTTTAGAACCTTCGATTTGGACTAAACAACGATGATAAGGTCTGAAGAAGGTGGTTAAGGGCTGTTGATTAGCTAATTGTATGGTGAATTGTGGTTTACTGATGATTATTACCATAATGCCTTGCTACTACAAACAGAATATTTGGGATTTGTTTTCCATCGTGTATCTCTCAATTGAGATCCCTGGATATCTTTTATGGTTAGCTTAGGTAGGGAAATCTACATAATCAAGATTAAGCATAGTCCTGATTTTGGTAGGTCCCATTCTGTTCATGTTCCATTTGTGGCACTAAAGTGGGACTTTCCTCTGCATGGTTGCAATTACAGGTGTTTTTATGTTTGTTTTTTTTTTAAAACATCTGTAGCTGTATTTATGCAGGGAGGAAAGTTGTTCAGTGAATCGGAATGGGGCCTAGCAAAATCAGGAATGGGATTAATCGTGATAAGGTCCTTTACCCAAACAGAACCTTGATATTTTGCTATTGTTATTGAATGTAAAGTCAATTTTCCGTCAATACCATAAATTCTTGTTTTTAGACTTCTTTTCATTTCAAAAGAGAACTGTGCAGTGTCACACATGGAAATAGGGCACATGTGTGTAAGATCGGAGCCGCATATCAGGGGATCCCGACCATCTAAGTGCCATGTTTGAAAAAATCTGGTTAATCAAGTGGATCATGCATATAAATTTAAAAATAAAGTAGGCTTTGTGCCTAATGTAAATTCAAAAGTCGTTACCTCAGTCACCCATCTAATATTAGCCAGCTAAGGTTTTAAAGGATGCGGATTAGCTACGGACAGCTTCAGTGGCTATCTTTATACTGAAGTGACGTCACCAAGTTTCTGTGGGCCCTACCATGATGTATATGTTGTATCCGCACCATCCATCCACTTGGAGAGATCATTTTAGGGCATTAGCCAAAGAATGAGACAGGTTCAAAGCTCAAGTGGACCCCACCACAGAAAACAGTGGGGATTGAACGCCTACCATTAAAAACTTCTTGGGGGGGTCATAGAAGTTTTCGATCGAGCTGACATTTGTGTTTTCCCTTCATCAATGTCTGTGTGAACTTATGAACAGGTTGGATCTCAAATAAACGTCATGGTGGGCCCTAGGAAGGTTTCAACGGTAGGAACAACTTGAGAATTGGATCAGACTCATATTCAGGCCTATGCTCTAAAATGACCTCCAAAAATGAATGGGCAATTTGGATGTATCATATTATAAAGACCACAACTTTTGAAATTCCAACGATGAGGTGGTGCTGGAGACCCAAGAATCACTTAACACGGATTTCCGTGGAAGGCTTTGGCAAAAAGTTCCTAAGCAATCACCCCATTCGTTTGTCTTTCGAGTTCCTTTTAGGATATGCGACAAAAAATGAACGGGATCTAAAACTGAAGTGGGCCACACAAGAGAAAACTGTGAGGATTGAACGACCACTATTGAAATACTCATATAGCCACAAAAGTTGTATCAAGATGATTTTTTGTGTGTTTCCGGCTCATCCTAGTAGGAATGACCTTACAAATGGTTTGAATGGCATATAAACATCAAGGTGGAGCCAAGAAGGTTTCAATGGCATTTCGTTTCCCAGTTTTCCCTCTCGTGTGGCCCACTTGAGTCTTGGATCTGGCAGTAACTTCCTGTAACATGCTTATGCAAGAAAGAGGCGTTCGGAACGCGCGTAGATTGGGTACTACCCCCAAGAGTTAGCTACAGACGGACAATCATGTCAGGGGCTATGTGGGGCCCACTATGATGTATATGTTTTATCCACGCAGTCCACACATCTTTACAAATCATTTTAGGGAATGAACCTAAAAAGGAGGTGTATTGAAGGCTCAAGTGGACCACACCGCAGAAAGCAATAGGGATTGAAAACTTAGGGTTGAAAACTTCTTGGGGTCATAGATGTATTGGATCAAGCTGATATTTATGTTTTCCCTTCATAAATGTCTATGTGACCATTGAACAGGTTGGATGGTGGGCCCTATGGTGAGCCGTAGGAAGTTTTCAATCGTAGGAATTCAATCCCCACTGCTTCCTATGGTGTGGTCCACTTGAGCCTTCAATCTGCCTTCTTTCTTAGCTCATGACCTAAAACAATTTGTCGAAATGGAAGGACGGCATGGATAAAACATATATATTATAGTGGGCTCCACAGATCCCCTCACAGGACCATCCTTTTAGTGCCATGGGGGGAGCAGATTAAGTGAGACCCCGGCCTCACTCAAAATGGTGCGGCCCTTATTGTGGGATCCGATATAATTCTCACTATTGCATGCAAAGCCTTCAATCGAACCCTTTTGAGAAAAGTGGTCTTAGGGCTCACTCATGGAGTCCATCATGATGATATATTACATCCATATCTTCCATCCATCCCAATAAATCATTTAAGGTCATGGGTCCGAATTTAGAGAAGATCTAGATTTTAGGTGGACCATACAATAGGGAATAGTGAAGTTGTATGTCCACCATTGAAACCATTTCAGGCCCACTGTGATGTGTATATGCCACCAAAAGCTACCTAATATAGAGCTCTTTAGGCCCTTCATGGGCTGACCGAGCTAATGATCGGAGAGGATCATCCATACCTAGACGGCTGGACTCCACTTAGCTAAAGATTAAAAAAATAATAAAAAAATAAAAGGTTAACTTAGACGCTGGAACAAAGGGGTGAGCAAACGTGGACACTCTTTTTGGGCGTGAATGAGGGTTCCAGTTGTAGGACCCACCTTGATGTATATGTTATGTCCACTTCGGCCATATGATTTTTCATATTATTTTAAGGCCACATTCCACAAAAATGAGACATCCCAATCACAGGTCGATTATATCGTAGCAAACAGTGAGATTTATACTATGTTTTTGCTAAATAAAATATATTATATTATATATTTTTTAGATTTGTAATGCGATAGATTTCGACCTAGATGGATTATCGGATTGAAAATGAATAAGACTATTTATAAGTAGATCGAATATGGATATTACCTTACATATCTAAGTCACATCCGAATGGGATCCAAATTTGGCTACAGATTTTCGGACTTGGAACCATATCCAATCCAGATCCAACCCATGAAATAGACCGCTTGGATTGTAGGACACTGATTAGACGACGTTGAATACGATAATTGGGCAGTTAAAAAAGTGAATCTGACGGTCCACGTTCAATAGGCAAGAGTTAGTTGCTAGGATCATCTCACACGGGATGATTTTTAATATGGCCCTTCCATGGTAGGGCCCAACAAAAGTATGGTTCAGATCTCTTGCAATGTTTATCGGAGCCGTGTGTTTTAATTTCGAAGGACCGGGTTACACCTTTCACAAATTAACGGTACCGTTGGGCTGAAAATTAAGGTAGGAACTAGGAGACGGATGAGTTGTGCAGATCCTCTCCTACCAAGTAGAGAAATGCAAGCTCGGATTAGGTACTACGTCAACAAACTTGACACAGTCATGTCACACATCCTCTCAGGCTCCGGTAGTATTTAATCTGCGCTCAAAATTCTGCTTTTCACCACTTTGATTGGACCAGTTCCGCTGGACTGTGTCAGAGGCGACCAGCTCTGACACAGACCAGTTGAACTGGACGAATCATAGAGAGAGCAGCAGAGGTTCTCTGCTCGGCATGGTTGGGGGATCCGGATTCGGAACGGATTCGGAACGGACGCGTTTTGCCTGTGTCCTCTTGTAGCAGGAAGTTCATGCAGGCGGAAGCTTGTGGGGCCCACCAAGATGTTTATTAGAAATCAATCCGTCTGCCAGGTTTGCAAGCTCACGATACTCCATGAATCAAAAAATGAGACATCCAAAACTCAGGTGGGCCACACCAAAGTAAACAGTGAGAATGGAAAAGCTCACCGTTTAAACCTTCGTGGGCCACAAAGATTTTGGGTAAGGGCAATATTGTGTTTTCAGTTCATCTCAGTGATAACAAGAACACGAATGGTTTGTATGACACATGAACATCACGATGGACTTCTTGAAGGTTTCAACGGTGGGCACTTCCGTTCACTGTTTTCTGTCCTATGGTTCACCTGAGTTTTGAATCTGGCTCATTTTTTACAGTACTGTTCTGATGTGATTTTGTGAAACTGATCAAATGGAGTGGATTCTTCCTGGACATCGACAGTGGGCCCATACAGCTTCCGCCTCTTGGAGCTTCCGCCTGGCGGTGGCACAGCGACTCGCGTCCGGTTTGCAGGAACCGCGAAGCACGGGAGCGAATTAGGTGTTACCCGGGAACAGCTTAGTGGGTGTTACCCAACCGTGTGGCCAAGATGAATACTATCTTGTATATCCACGCCGTCCATCCGTTTCTCCAGACCATTTTAGAATGGTCTTACAGAAATTATGCAAATCCAAATCTCAAGTTGACCATACGGCTACCATTAAAAATTACATATAGCCCATCGTAGGTTTGTGATAATGTTTATTTACAATCCGAGCTCTTCATAATGTCAATAAGGTCTGGATGTCGGGAAAATTTAAAGATCAGATAGATCTAAAACTTTTATTGCCCTCAAAATGTTTTAATTATTATTCATCACTCTTTCTATTAGTATGGTTCACTTGAGATTTGGATCTTCTTATAATTTTGGTTAGCGTAGTAAAATTATGCGTATCCAGAGACAGTATGATAAAATTTTAAAAAAAAAAAAAAATCAAGTTAGGCCCCACGTTACCCTAGCCGTGCGGGGCCCACCTTGATGTATTTTTTGCATATCCACGACAGTCCATCTGTTTCTAAATCTAATTTTAGGACAAGATACCAAATCATAAGAAGATTAAAATCTCAGGTGGACCATAACCATAGAGACAATGGTAAATAAACATTAAAAACGTTTTGTGGGCCACAAGTTTTGTATCAATATCATCTTTGTAATTTCCCTTCAAGAAGGTCTTTTTGACATTATCCAAGGATTGCAAATAAACATTAAGAAAACGGGACGATGGGACCTTTGGAATTTTTAATGGTGAAGCACTCGATCAATACTGTTTCCTGTGGCGTGGTCCACCTGAAATTTTCGATCTTCATAATTTTCGGTACCCCATCCTAAAATGGTCTAGAGAAACGGATGGACGGCGTGGATATGCATAAAATCATCAATATGGGCCACACGCTAGGGGTAACACCCACTAAGCTGTTGCCAGGGTAACGCCTAATTTGTTCCAGAGAAGCACTGCACCATCGGTGTGGGCCCCGTTATATCATTAATGTGGGCCCACCTAAGTTTTAATTTCCCTGGACCGAGAAAACTTCATTGGAAAGAAACAACGGATATACACGTAATAGGAGAGTATTGAGTGTAGAAATAGCAGTCTATTCGCAGCAAAAGTGCCTACTGGGCATACCTGTGAGTGATCTGGTCCGTTGTTCAGGTGGAACCGTGAAACCACTGTTAAAACGAGATGTACGAAAAACAGTCTGGTCTACTCATCCTGGAGACCACGCGATAATTCAGAAATGAACGGCCACAAACTGTCTGCACTCAACGCACACGTGATTCTCACCTGATCAATGGACTTCGTTTATTTATGGGCCACATATCATGTTAACGAGGACCCCACCTGCTCAGGACTGGGATCCCACACATCGCATCCGAATATGCCGCAACCAATGGCGTTTTCAATTTCTCTTCGCGCGAATCGCCTCAGTACTTCTCAAATAAATGAAACCGGTAGACTTTGATCTCCCCCTGCCTCAATTAAATGGGCCACCGGAATTGAAGCTGAGGTCAACGGCTCACAACCGCCCGTCGCCTGCAGACTTCTGTTCGTTGGACCAACCTCACCTCGGACTCATTGCTTGCAAGTTGCAGGAGCCATCTGCCCGGACACGGATTGCATACTGACCCGGCAAGTTAGGACGCGGATTGCCATTGAAAGCCTTTCGCAGGCAACTCCTGCGCTCGGAATCGATGTGGGACCCACCGTGATGTTTGTGAGAAATATTCGTCGTCGAATTGTTTTGTGAGATCATTTCAGACGTTGCGACCAAAAATGAATGGGATCCAAGACTCAAGTGGGCCAAACACGTGATGATTGAACTTCCATAGTTGAAATATTCGTGGGGCCACAAAAGTTTCGAATCAGGATAATATTTGTGTTTTCAGTTCATCTCAGTATGAATGACATTAGAAACGGTATGGATGGCATATAAACATCACTGTGGACCCATAGAGGTTTCAACTATAGGAATTTCCCTAAACACCTTTTGCTTTAGTGCGGCCCACGTGAGTCTTGGATCCTGTTATTTTTTGTGCAACGCCTAAAACGGAAGGAGATGGGCCATCGATAACGGGGTTCATACTATCAACTGTTGGGATATTATTATTATATCAAAAGGTGGGAGCACATCACCTGCAGTATGTAGACCACAAAAAACACGTACAACGTTGGTATCACTAAAGACTGGTCCCACCTGTACAAACTATAAACCCGAGCCACAAATTTGTGGCTGGTGTAATGTCTAGGGCTGTAAATGGTCGGGTTCAAGGCGGGTTTAGCCAAAACTAGACCCGCCCATTTACATAAACGGGTCTGGGTCCAAATTTTAGACCCAGACCCTTTTATTAAATGGGTGGGTCCGGGTCGGGTCCGAGTCAGCCCATCAGACCCATTTATAAATGGGTCCGGGTCTGGTAGAGGGAGATCCACCTAGACCCATTTATAAATGGGCCGGGTCTAATGGGTCCGCGTTTGGATCAGGTATGCAAGCATTTTACAAGGCTTAAAACCGGGTCTGGGCTGGACGGGTCCCTTGTAACATAGACCAAACCCGCCCACTTACTAAATGGGTTTGGGTCGGGTCGGGTCGAGTCGGGTCGGGCCTAATATAAAGGAAACCAGACCCAAACCCGTTTAACAAATGGGTCTATTCTTGGACCCAGACCCCTACCATTTAACAAATGGGTCGGGTCTGGGTCGGGTCTAAATGGGTTGGGTCCGGGTACCCCATCGGGTCCATTGACCCATTTACAGCCCTAGTAATGTCCCATTAATAAGGGCCAAATAGTTAGAAAAGACTTTCCTAAGTTGGGAACTTGATAATCGACCTTGTCATGTCATTATTTCTCATCATCTCATGCACCCACTTGCATGCTATGGGCATGACGTGGCCATTGTGTCTAACCCTTTCATAGTCTCTCATGGACAATAAGCTCTTTGACATTTTCTTATACTTCTAGAGATAGAGGAAGATTTTGCTACACCCATGCGTTAGCTAAGCTACACTGGCTACAGCGGGTGTAGCAATGACCCGCCGTGATGTATGTGTTGTATGCACACCGTAAATCCATTTAGTGAGTTCATTTTTCGTTGCAACGCCTAAAATGATCTCACAAAATGGTTGGACGGTGTAGATTTCTCACAAACATCACGATGGACCCCACCTAGATTTCGAGCGCAGGAGATACTTGCGAAAGGCTTTCGCAGGCAATCCGCATCCATGCTACCTGTTGGTGCGGGCCCCACCATGATGCATGCGTTTTATCCACGCCCTCCATTTATTTTGCCAGCTCATTTTAGGGGAGATCCAAATCTCAGGTGTACTAAACCACTGGAAAATGTGGTGATTGAACGCCCTCTGTTAAGTTTAAAAACTTATTGGGACCACAAAAGTTTTGGATAAGGCTGATAGTGTTGGAATTTGGCGTTTGTAAAATTATTTGTACTAAATAAAATTAAAATAAGAAAATAAGAAAACTTATCGATTTGAAAAAGTCGAGACATGATTTGAAATCAATTGGATTGAAATCGAATTTGCCTTCCTTGATCCACATCTTAAGTATAATAGGATTCTTCGAATAATCAACCTCCAGATATAATGACTATCACCAAGTCTCAACGGTGCACTCACTATGCACGGGGTTAAACCATTTGTAATCTTAACCCGAATTAGAAAACGCTTAAATCATATTTTGAAATTAAAGTTAGACATTTTTTCAATATAATAAAATCACACGAAGACAAGTCTATTTATAAACTCGAGTGGACACTTGTCCACTCAATGGTGTAGAGACACTCTTTCAAAAAGGGTTGTGACAATTGTGTTTACCTTTGGGTATGAAAAGACAACTTTTTAAAACAAAACATGTGAAAGGGTACTACCTTCTGAACTTACATGAAAAGACACTTTCATGGGCATGCGTGTATCCATGGCTGACCCAACGAAAATTTTGAAATACTAATTTATTTTTAAAATAACTTAAAATTATAACCCCCCACATGTTATTTTGAGTTAAGAAAAAAGAGTTGTGTAATAGTGTCGATGTCTATTTAATTTTAATCGACATTTAGAATAAGTAAGACAGGTTTACAGGAATTAGGTGACTATCAGTCTTTAACCTGACCCTTGAAGCATAAACGGTTGTACATGCAACTCATATAACTTTTCCGTTATAGCTGGTTCTGTAGTTTAGTGCCTTTTGATTATGCACATTTACCTGAATTTTCATGAGTGCTTAGAAAAAGAACCTATATATTCTCATAGGAAGCGGCCCTACTTCCACACTCATATAGGTGAATTCAATTCAAGTGTACAATGCAACTGGATATATACCACATATGGCTATAGATTCATTAAGAGTTCAAAAACTCATCTTCACTCACATTGTTGCTTGCACTGCCTACACCATAGGAAGTGTCAAGTTCTCTGCAGTGCTTTCCAGTCTCCTTGTGTCTTATTGTTTATCCATTGAACATATCGTATGGAATCTCTACTTGTATAGGTTAAGTTATGGACACTGGTAGCTCGTTCAGTTAGGCTAAGCCTCATTCCCTCAGATGTTTCCACGACTACTCCTTTATATAGTCCTTTAGTCAGAAGAACTAAATATCGTCATTGCTTTTTTAAGAAGAAGAAGAAGAAAAAGAAGTTCATGATCCGTGAGTCTTTTACCTTCATGCAACATGCTCTGTTAGACTTTTACCATTATAAAAAAAATTCCTCATTGTTGTCTCCCGTAGGGATTTGGTCGTGTCTCAGTCCTAGTGTGGCAAATCATCATCTCGGATCAGCTGATGATGCCTTAGTAAGCTATTGCCTCACCAAACAAGCTAATTAGACACAAGTCCTTCCTCACATAAATTCCTCTTTTTGTTCCTCAATTACATGAAAGTCATACTTTATTTTAGTTTATATATATATATATATATATATATATATATATATATATATATATATATATATATATATATATATATATATATATATGCATGGTAGATTACTCTAACTTCCTAGATCCCACGTATACACTGCCACAATGACACGTGTTGTTCGTCCGTGTTTGGCACTCAAGGATTGAGCACACAGTCACGGGAGCCGGACTTAATGAAGACAGTGCGGCCCTTACAATGGGGCCCACTTTGATGTATGTATTGTGTATCCATGTCGTCTATACATTTTTTCAGATCATTTTAGGGTATTAAATGAAAAAATGAAACAGACTCAATTATCAGGTGGACCATACCATGGGAAATAGTGTTGATTGACCATTAATGGACCACAGAAATTTCGAATCAAGATGATCTTTGTTTTTTACCTTAATCTTGACCTTATCAACATATTGTATGGTAAATAAACACTACGGAAACATTAAGGTACTCCCTAAGAAGTTTTTATTGGTAGGGCGGTCAATCACCACTGTTTCTTATGGTATGGTCCACTTGATAATTTGATCTGCTTCATTTTTTATATAGTGACTTATTATGATCTGGAAAAACGGATGAATGGAGTAGATCCATAATATATATATTAAGGTGGGCCCCACTGTAAGGTCCGTACTGTCTACAGTGAGGCTGGGTTCTCACTTATTACGCTCTCCACAGTCACTCACTGCCCTGCAGCCACGCATTTACAAGCGCCAAACACGATGAGGGATTGAATTATAGGAGAAATAAAAGTTATTAGGTCCCAGATTTCATATTTTGTGACAGGTATGCTCTTGCTTTTGGGCGTGTGTAGATAAGTGGAACAAAAACAAGCTTATTCTGCAAGTTATATTCATCTGCTTGTGGAGGGTTATTCACCTTCCTGTAAAAGTCTCATTCATGGGAGCGGATTAGCTGTTACCAGGGCAACACCTTAGTGGGTGTTACCCTAACCGTGTTAGGCTCACCTTGATGTATTTTTGTATATCCACGACGTCTGTCTGTTTTTACATCACATTTTATGATTAGATCCCAAATATTAAGTAGATCTGAATCTCATCTGGACCACACCATTAAAAACAGTAATGAATGACAATTAAAAGCTTTCCGTAGGTCACAAAAGTTTTGTATCAAGCTGATCTTTGTATATTCCCTTCATCCAGGTCTTATTAATATAACCAACAGGTTGGATGGAAAATAAACATTAGAAAAACCTTACAATGGGCCTTTGGAATTTTTAATGGTGAAGCAATCAATCAACATTTTTTTGTGGTGTGGTCCACCTGAGATTTGGATCTACTTAATTTTGGGGGCTAGGTCATAAAATGATCTGTAGAAACGGATGGACGGCGTAGATATACAACATATTATCAAGGTGGACCCCACAGTAAGGGTAACACCCACACCCGCTAAGGTGTTACCCGAGTAACACCTATCTACTCCCCTCATTCGCTCGATTGCACTATCGACTGTGTGGGCCCACCTTGTTTTTGTATATACCATCTAAACCGTGCATTAAGTTAGCCCCACTATGTATCTCGCTTGCTAGCTCAGCTGGAAGACACCTAGGTGTTTCAATAGCAGGTCTCAGGTTTGAGTGACCTCAAACCATAGCTCAAGTAGTACACTGAGTGAGAATAACCACGCTTAAAACCTGAGGTCCTGGTATCCTACTCCAAGTATGGGGCCTAAGTGGGGATGGCTAACATTGTGGTTTCACTAACAAGTGGTTAGGTGTAGTAACTCAAGGGAAAAAAAAAAAAAAAAGAGTCTCAAGTTTGAGTGCCAAGGAGATGGCTAACAGGATGGGCATGTTGCCTTGCATGACTTAAAAAAAAAAAAAGTATTAGCCCCACTATGATGGTCCTTACTAATGCATTAATGGTAAACTCACAAAGGTTTCAACATGATGTCATGGGTTCTAGCATTGATATATATATATATATATATATATATATATATATATATATATATATATATATATATATATATATATATATATATATATATATATATATATATATATAACAAGCTACTGTTGTGCGAGTGTCTGGGTGTGTGAGTAAGCCTGGAAAAATGAGTCATATTGAACCGTGTTCGTATTGTGTTGTATCCATGTCGTGCCAAAAATGTGCCCTCACCTAAATCTGGCCCATTAACTAATGGGTCAAAATCTAAAAACCCAAATCCATTCATTAATTTAACGGGTAACCCACAACCCAACCCGTTTAACCAATTAAATAAACAGGTTATGCTTTAGTAGTAGAGAGATGAGCAAGGGACTTAATTCATCAGAGATTTTGGAATGTGGCCATGTGGGGCCATGGACAGAAAGATAGAGAAAACTCCCGTGTGTGTGTGTGTGTGTGTGTGTGTGTGTGTGTGTGTGAGAGAGAGAGAGAGAGAGAGAGAGAGAGAGTCTTATTGGCTTCTTAGCTTCGCTTCTTAGGAATTTCTCACCACACTAAAAATAATTATCAAAATACCCTCACTAACGGGTTTTGTAGGAGAAACACTAACCTGACCCATTATCTTAACGACACTTGATGGGCCAACCCGTTAGTGACCCGACATGATAAGGCTGGACCCTAACACTGATGTAACGCCCTGAATTTTTTGAAATTTATTTGAAAATTTTTGAAAAAAAAATTATTTTGATTAAATATTGTACATTAACTTTGATTTGTGAATAGAGAGACATTCGTAGGAGATCTGATAGGATACCCTTTACAAAAGTTTCTTAGAATGAACCCATGAACAGCGTAGAATGATTGGATTTTGCAAAACTCGCATTTTACTGATAATTACGATAATGTCATTAGATCCCCTGATTTGCGATTTCTAATCAATCAGATAGATAGTTTTCGAATCCGTCCGAAAGGTAAACGTAATTTTAGGTGTATAACAATACCAAATAGATAGATTTTCAAGTAGGACCTGTGATCATGGAGATCTTAACCTAGAAGCGTCCATAGTCGTTGGTCTAGGAAAGTAGTTAAAAAAGTAACCATATCAAACTAATTATCTTTGTGGTAAACCCTTATCCTAGAATTTGATTTATTATCTGAGGTGTATAGATATAAAATCTTGAGTGCCCAAAATGTGAATGACTCACATTAACCTAAAGCCTTGATTTCTAGATCACATGGTTTTCATAATCCAATTGATTTGAAATTTTATACCATGTCTATTCATCATAAATTAACCATACATGTCAAATTTTAGCTCTTAAATCATAATAGAAGTGGTCCAATTGTCAAATCAACCCCTTAACCCTTGATTTTTGTGTCTATACAGCGAGAAAAGTAGATGTGTAGTCGTAGTAGAATATTCTCCTTCATGTGAGTGACTTGGATCGTTATTATCATGGACTAATAGTTTGATTTGAGTGCCCACCTTGATAAACATTTTTCTTAAGGGCCAAGTTATTTACTTTTAAGAAATAACCAAGTTACCAACTCCTTTTAAATCTGGATCTTTCAATTAACTCACTTCCCACCGTCAATCGCTTCTCAAATTTGGACCGCTCATTGTTCTCATATAACTACGAGTTTACACAAAAGTTGGACCCCAATCTATAATCCTATACCGTTGAACCACAAAGCCAGCCCCTTCCTTTTCTGCCAATAGTTGGAATTTCAGATCTAGGCATTTCTCACCATCAATCAACCACCAAATTTTGTCCAATCATTTGCCTATCATGACTACATATTTTTTTTCAAATTTGGGCTTTGATCATCAATTATGGACCGTTAATTGAGATCAACCCTGTTTTGGCACTCGTCGGACCATTTTTCAAGATCGGCCAATCTAAATTTCAGATCACCATAAAAATTATATATTTCAACTCTACTCTTCATACCCAACGTAGTGAACAGATTAGAATTCCTTAAAAATCAACCCTTTAATCATTTTTTAACAAATCCCAATGAGATTAGGGTGTGTGCATGTGTGCACATGTCCTCTCATAATTCTCTTCCTACATCACATGCAGGAGCCCTTCTCCTAACCCTATCTTCCATGTTTTAGACAAAGAGGTGTGAGAGAGAAAGAGAGAAGAGAGAGAGATGATGTCAAGCCCTTCTTACTTCTTCTTCTTCTTCCTTCCCCATCCACAAGAGTGGATCCCCATCATAACTCGAGTGCGTCATCATGGGTAGTGTAGACGACGCTCCTACCTTGTTCCTCAACTTAGAATTTCTATTAGATAAATGTGAGGATTTTCTCTTTAAGCCAACATGGATAAAAGTGTAATTTTCTAGATTTTCTTTATTGTTTATTGAATATCTTAAGCTTGAATGCACGATCCATATTAGACCGTGATTAATGTTAGATTTATATTGAGATGATATTGTGTGATGTTATGATTTCATGTTTAGATGTCTATGTGAGAAAGCATGTGTATTTTCTACATTATTGTTAGAACCATATGTTGATTTTTTTTATTTATATTTATGTATGATTAAGATGGTTATGATAATGTATACATCATATAGATGATGATTATCATGTGAATATTACGCTTATGTACACCCTTATCCCTATATTGATGAGATCAATTGTTGTAGAGAGATGGGCCCGTGAGAGGTGTCCATGTTGGAAAAATGATCATGGCATAACTATGTTTATGTGCTGAGTATTGTCAAGGGATCCTTATGTTTACATGATGTTAGAATGGATTCATGTGTCGTATATGTATGTTTCCTTTGGTTGGCTACGTTGGAAATTAATGGCTATTCGTGGGACTTAGTTAATTGGATTATAAGTGGGACAAGGAGTGGACATTAATCGTATATGCGATCTTATGAGCTGGACTTAGTACTATGGACACTAAGCCTGAGCTCCTAGCCTATGTTGGGTTGTTTGCGACTCCCCATAAAGACCATTGAGTTTTATTTAAAATGGTTATATGCGAAAATACTTAAATAAAGGTGAAACTAATTTCATGCATCCACTTGGCTCTATGTGGGTGTATGGAATTGAGAATAAGGTAAAGCGTCCTACTTCTCTCGTACAATGTCATGTGTAGATTTGGGCTATGAGCGTCCCGTTTCTCACATGGTCAGGCAAAACTATAGGCTTGTGCGTCCTAGGAACCTCTTGTGACTAGTGGCTAATGTGAAGTTGTAACAGGGAGTTTCCCACTTCATGTGTTATGATTTCTAGTCAGGGTGCCTTAGCCAGAGCATGCATTCCATGAATCGCATTAACAAATATTTTTCTTGGATATTTTGATCGATTATAATTATCATGCTTGCGCTATCTCTGTGTTATTATTATCATGATTGTCTTGGAGGGATATTCCCCACTATAATAGTGTGTAACGCTATCCAATCACATTTTAGATAATCCAGGTGAAGATCCAGTAAGTAAAGTGAGCACTACGACGAGGTGCTCGAAGGTTTGCGGCATAGACGACGGATGACAAAATTGAAATGGCATATTGAAGATTTTATTTGATTATGCATTTTTAAGATAGTTTATTGTTTATTTCAAAATTATAATAAATTTTTCATGTTGAAAACAATGATTGAATACTCTATTTTATATGTTTTAAGGACATTTTGTTGTTAACTTAGTATAGAAATCCATGAAATAAAATAATTGTCTTTCATCTTTATACTTGAATGCAAAAAATTATTAAATATATAAATGATTAATGGAATGTAGAGGATTTTACTATTGGTGCATTCCAGTTAACACTCGGGAACTCGGTTCATCGTGATATCTACGAAAGTCGAAAATCTCGAGACATTACAACTGAAATTTTCATGCGAGTTGGCGGGTTGTGTGGAATTTTACCAAGCCTAGGTGTGACTGCGTGTGTTAAAATAATAATAATAATAAATAATAGCCCTAGTATGATGGTCTGCTGCCCCACAATTCAAGCGGATAATGGGTGGGTGCATTGTGTGACTAACCAAGTGGGTGTGTTGCATAACTACCTTAGGAAAAAAAAAAAAACTTATATTGGGTGGGCCACACCATAAAAAAACAAATAATTAACCAGGTGGTGTACGTGATGGCTGGGATGACATAATTTTTCATGGTAATCTCATAATTTTTCATGGTAATCTCCTAGAAAGGGTGAATTCCGGCACTCTCATTACGGATGTCCCACGCGATATTCCTGTGAGTAGGCTTATCTTGCGAGGACCCGCGTATGCCCGAAGAACCTGCCTCATAAATGTAAACATAAATATAAATAGGGGAGTCTTCTGATACTCTGGCAGATTATGGCGCTTGATACTAAGGCACTTACAAATTGCATCGATGAAATCGTGGAACTCACTCTTTCCAGCTCACAAACCAAAAACAAGATTTATAGACTGATCCCGAACTCTGATTCGTAGACTCTTGTTTGTTAAACTAAGACCGTTGGATATTTTCATTCTTAACCGTACAATAAATGTCCACCAAGTCGGTTAGTCAGCTAATCAAAATAAGGGTAGTTTTTTTATGATACATCTGAAATGTGACAACAATTTGGACAGTTTAATTTGAATCATCTGAATTAACGCATGCAAATTTTAAGTGGTTTATAAGTGCCTGTGTATCATCTATCATACTCTGCCAGAGTATCTAAGTTTTTTTTTTTCTCTCTCATAAATAAGAGATTGGGACCTGCCCGAGAAGCGCGCCCTTTCTCGCGTGAATCAGTTAATGCACATTCCACCTTAATGCACATGTGCTCAAGGCACATGCATGCTATCCTCGGGCTATCATTTTGTACAGGTGGGCCCCACCTAATTCGGGCTGATAATCCGATGGGCTTCATCACATTGTGATTGAGTGTCTCAAGATTTCCCCCAGGTTGAAAATCATAGCCATTTAGTCGTCGCCAATTAGACAATTAGGATTTTCTGATTAATGTAATTTTTTTGGCCATGCTCCACTACAAATGGGCCCACAATTTGAATGGTCCGGATTGGTGCCAGCGTATTAATTGCCATTGCCATCATAATCAAGTGGCCACGATTGGTCCAGGCTTTTAGATTCTAAACGTGGAGCTGTATCTCTATTGTCTTTTCAACATTTTATTTACAGGTCACTGATTCAATGGTTATTGTATTATCATAGATAGAGTTGTAGATGAGCCAAGCTAGCTCAGTTGGCTCACTCGACTCGGCTTGAACTAGCTCGATTCAAATGTTGGGTTTGAACCACGCTGAGCTATTTTTCCAAGCTCGAGATGATTTTCAAGCCGAGCTCGAGCTATGCCAAGCTCTATTCAGCTTGGCTTGAAGTTTGGCTCAATCAAAGCTCGATTCAAATTGACTCAGGTCGACCCAACTGACTCAGTTGGAAAAGTCTGATTTTTAGTCTCACATCGATAGCGAGCAAGGACATGAGTAAGTGGGGGATGTAAATGGGCTTTGGCCGGCCTTTGGGCCCGATTTTTAATAGTTTTAGGTTGGGCTTATTTAAAATTTTATTTTTTCCAGTTCAAACTTGGCTTGAAAGCTCAGTCGAGCTAGCTCAAAGGCCGAGCCAAGGTTGTCATTGAACGAGCCTAGCTTGAACAGGGCAAACCTCGGCTCCTGGGCTCATGTACAGCTCTAAATTCATAGAGTGTTTTAGCCTGTGGCGCATTCAATTGAGGACCCAACGAATCAAACGTCTAAATCACAATGTTGATGTTACTTGATAAGGGTGAAACAGGAAAAAGAAATTCACAAAACAAACCACATGAGTGCACTCCACACGTACCACTACACATGCATGCAACATCAGAGCTGTACATGACGTGGGTCCCACTTGCAGGTCACAAAATCACTTGTGTCTGCTCATCAGGTGGCTACTTGAAAATTGTACAAAGTTGGCAATTTCCCGTTTGGCACCCTGGATTCCAGGAGAAAGTGAGGGAAAGGAGGAGAAACTGGTTGCTTTATTATGTTTGGCACCATGGATTTGAAGAGAAGTGGATTTGAGTGGAATCCAGGAGAACTCAAAAAGGCACTTTTAGCCCTTTTTCAAATCCTCAAAAAAATGTGGGATTTGAGGAGAAATCCTTCCCAACGTGGGACCCACCATAATGTGTCCCTAACTATGGGACCCAACATGATGTACATTTTCCATCCAACTTGTTGATAAGGTCACAAGGACCGGGATGAAGGGACCACACAAATTTCAGTTTAATCGAAGACTTTTGTGCATCATAAAGGTCTCACTCTCCATTTTTTCTTGTTTTATGGTCCACTTTAGATGTGGATTTGCTTTATTTTTTGGATCTTGGCATAAAATGATATGTAAAAATGGATGAATGGCATGGATTTAAAAATCGAGGCTAATACGGTAGGCATACGGTGGGATTAAAATTTACACCATCCATTCCTTCATGTTTGATTTCTCTCAAATCTTGGCTGCCAAACAGAAAATTTGGAATTGATAAGAAGTGGAATCGGTGAGAATTCATATCATGGAATCCACTTATCCTCACTTCTCCTCAAATCTATGGTGCCAAACGGGCCAACGTGTGCGCCCCACCTGATGAATTGACGGACCATTCATGGACCAGTTCATCTACATACGTGAGCACACCTGATGCATGGCTCTGATGCCTTACATGCATGCTGAATAGGCACATGTGGCCGAATGTAGAGGTCTGTGTTGGATTATAGCAAATGTCACTTGAGAAATGCTCCACTTCTCTCAAAGCACCGTAAGTTTTGAGTGCTCCTAATTTCATTGGGACACTGGAGTGATCATTAGGTCAAATGCGTTACCATTAAAACATCACACTAATATGATAAATATTAACCATTTGATTGATGTCGCTAAATATGGACCGTCAAGATCATTTGGCAAGAAAATAGGTCTAAGTGACAACTAGTAGCACTGGAGTAGTTCTCTTTTTTCTTTTCTCCCCATATGGTAAAAATGACTGAGGGTGGGCCATAAAAAGAGAGAACATTGATGAAAGATGATGTGGTAGTCTGCTCTTATCTCTTCTCCAGCAAAATTAAGTAAAATCCAGACCACGCTTTAGTCATTTGAAATAGGGGGAGAGATCTGGGCATTTCATCAGGTATAGCGCATGATGAATATTCTGTGCACCAAAAAATCATGATAGGATACTCATCTAGCGTCACACACATTTATGCTGAATCTGAAAGGTTGGACTTATGATCTAGTGATAATGGTTCAAAAAGAAAGAAGAATAGAAAAGGAAAAAGAAAAGGCGATGATATCTTAATCTCTTAGGGGGCAGTTGGATCATGAGTTACTTAATATAAGCTATTTATGCCTCAATTAGCTTACCTCGATTTCTACTTATTAAATTGAAGAAATTGAGGGTGTTTGGATGCCACCAAATAAGTTTCTTTTTCTACTTACAACGGTAGATAAATAACTTAAGATAAGTAAGCTTGGTTTATGATCAATTGTATGTAACTTTTTTATTTAAAAATTCAATTTAATAAGTACAAATCGAGATAAGCTGCTTGAGGCATAAGTAACTTACTATCCAAACATCTCCTAAGTAACTTTATATAAAAATGTTACGTACAAGTGATCGTAAACCAAACTTAGTTAGCTGAGGACAAGTGTTTCTTTAAGTTTGATTTTGATTAGGGCTTCTTAGGATGAGTGTTTTCTTTCATAGGTCAATGTGAGAGGTTTTTCTACCCTTTTAAAAGCTTGGGAAGGGTTTTTTCTCAAGGGTAAGGAATTTTTCCTAGAAGTGTGCATTATAAGGGGAGATCGGGTTGTTTTTGTAATTTGAGAAGGGGAGTGGTATATAACTCGAAGGTTTTAATTATATTAGAGATCTTTGTCACTTTCTATTGTGGGTTTTTCTTATAAGGGTTTTTCACCGTAAAATTGTAAGTTTATGATTATTTGATTGTTTAATTCTAGTTTGATTATTCTATCTTAATTGAATGTGCTTTTACAAAGTGCAGGATTAACAGTGATATTATGTCTGAAATTCTAATATTTAGGGTTAATATAAGTTTGTTGTGAGCTCGGAATTACAACAATAAAAAATAATAATAATAATTGTTGTTATCTGGAATTGGCCAATAAATAAGGTCAGTTAAGCCCTACCTTGTGGTCTTTTCGACTCTCGTCTTTTCAAGACAAAGCAAGCTTATGACATCTTGGGATCATCAAACCTACAAAGGAGGAATGGAAAACAAGTAGCAGGGAGGTGTTGATGGTCAGCTGTAAACTCTCTAATGCCTAAGTTAAGCCAATCAATCTCAAATGTAAGGGTGTATAGCTAGAATTGGCGTAGAATTGCATACCTTGTTTTGTAAAGGGGAGGCCTATTTATAGGCCATGAGCAAGGCTCTAAGTGTTAGAGTCTTTTACGGATACGTTAGGAGAGTCATAAATGGGCAAAAGTTCTGTCCCGTAACAATTAGAGAAATTCACAGCGGGGATAGAACTGGCTTCTTATCTAGTCTATATTTACACCACCTCTCTGGCGGTGGTAATCCTGGTCTGCTCGGGAAGTAGAACTTGGTGCCCGAACTCCTTCCATTCAAGCTTCAATCACCTAGATTATAAATCTTTCTCAGGGGATGAGGTCGATCTCTACCTTTGTTGGTCCAGCTCGGGACATTGGTCGTTGCTCCTTATTCTGACCGGCGAAGCACCTGTAGATAACTTCTTAGCCTCTACTTGACATAGAACCGAGGAAGTGCCGATCTATCTACTTGGCCCCATCGCTCCTCAGCTTGGAGGAAGGGCCGAGGACTTTTGCTTGGGCCTCTCGACGAGTGGGCTTTCTACTCTACATGTGGGACCAGTTGGAAATCCCCTGTTAATAATCTAGGTCAAGTATGGTGGGGTCATCTGTGGGGGGTGGATCGGGTCAGGTAGGGCTCTGTCCACGCCCAGTGCATTTATGGAAACAGGTCATATTTGTAGCCCAGGCCCCACCGTCTCCCAATTTAGGCCTCAACCCGCCTCAAAAGCAGGTCGGGCCCGTCGACCCACAGGAGGACCAGGCCCATTGCCACCCGTACACCACGGTGAGTACTAGCTAATGAACGGTGCGGATCTCTGATACCTGTGCATGCTGAAGTGGAACCACGCCATTCAGCATTCTCGGGGCGCGGATTAGGTACTTCCCCCGCCTGTCCCGAGCTCCAGACAGGCTAGGCCTCTGAGGGCCACCGTGATGTATTGATTTTATCCACACCGTCCATTCAGTTTCCCATATCATTTTAGGACATAGTACCAAAAATGAGCAAGATGTAAGGTTTTAGTCGGCCACAGCACAGTAAGCGGCGATACTAATTTTTTTACCGTTGAAACCTTCATGGCATTCTCGACATTCGATCCGGTTAGATGTAACTCACTCACCACGCCAGGGGCACTTCCGTAATCACCCACTTCTTTAATTACTGCTCTGTAAGAACAGATAACGGCATTAATTACATTCTACCCACCACCATCCACACGGCCATAAATCCCCTCACACCCTCTTGCACTCCTCCCCTCAACACCACCGTCCCAAACGGCTATTAATCCCCTCACACTCTCTTGCACTTCTCATCCTCATCTCTCTCTCTCTCTCTCTCTCTCTCTCTCTCTCTCATGGCTAGTGTTAGCTTCTTCTTTGTCTTTTGCATGGTGATGTGTATGGTATCAGCACAAGAGGGAGTTGCACCAGAGTATGGAGAGAAAGCAAAGGAGCTGGTGCCTGCCATGTTTATATTTGGAGACTCTCTAATAGACAATGGCAATAACAACAACCTTCCTTCTTTCGCCAAGGCTAACTATTACCCTTATGGCATTGATTTTTCTGGTGGACCCACTGGCCGTTTCTCTAACGGTTACACCATTGTCGATGTTGTAGGTCTGATTCTCTCTCCCTCTATAGCTTTTGAATGCATGCATCTGTTCATGGAAATGGATTTCCTTTGATACCATTTAAAAGCTCTCTCTCTCTCTCTCTCTCTCTCTCTCTCTCTCTCTCTCTCTCTCTCTCTCTCTCTCTCTCTAGCTAGCTTTTGAATGTTTGTATCTGTTCATGGCAATAGACATCCTTTAGGGCCATTTAAAAAGTGCTCTCTCTCTCTCTCTCTCTCTCTCTCTCACGTGGTCTTTATTTACGTGAAAGTACATCAGAGGGGTACCATGCACTCGGCCGAATCCTGGCGGGTGGTACACAGGTGAAAGATCCTGGCCAATGATTAGGTGGGACGGGAACATGCCTTTGGCTTTTGGTAGAGGACATGTTTACAAAGAATCCACCTGGTGCATGGCCAGGATCCCTCGAACACGTCCTAAGTTGGCACGTACGGTGTCGTGATTCATCTCTTCAATCTTTCCTAGCTAGACTCGGATGGTAAGCTGTGTTATCAGAGTTCGTTTTCCATAACTCGCTACATCCGCATGTGGAAGTGTCATGCACATGAATAATCCGAACCACTCATCAGCTGGGATCCACTTTTAAAATACCATGGCACACAGTTCAGGCTGCTTACTCAAATGGTCTACCACATGAGTGACACGTTTTTCATTTTCCTAACCATCCATTCTACTCAAACAGGAGTGGCCACATGATGAACGGCCAGTCCATTTTTTGGTCCAAGGGATGGTCACACTGAAACCCATATGATGAAAGGCCCAGATCTCCCAAACTCATCTATTTCTTCTTTTTCTTCTTCTTTAATTTTTAATGTCTGTTTTGGTGCAGCTGAGCTGTTGGGGCTTCCATTGATACCGCCATTTTCAGAGGTGTCTGCTGATGACGCCCTTCATGGCGTAAACTACGCGTCTGCGGCCGCTGGAATCTTAGATATTACAGGCAGAAATTTTGTAAGCTCTCTCTCTCATCTCTCCCTGTAACAAGAAAAGCCTCTTTTAGGAATAGGGAAAAACTTTGATACTCCGTCAGAATATGATGATGATGCGCAGGCACTTATAGGTATGCAAGAAATTGCAATTAAACTGTCCAAAATATGTCTCCTACTTTAGATGTATCATAAACAAAACGAAAAAAAAAAAAAATGATTATCTGACCATTGGCTCCGTCCACATTTACTGGACGGTCAGAAATGCAAACTATCCAGTGGTCCCATCTAAAAGCGAACCAATTAAGTCCGGTCCGGCCTCACCCAAGATGGTGCGGCCCTTAATGTGGGACCCACCTTGATGTATTTATTCCACAGCCACACCATTCATCCGCTATGCCCATCATTTTAAAGGCATGAGCCCAAAAATGAAGCAGATCTAAATAGCCATACCATAAGAAACAGTGGTGATTGACCAATAAAAACTTCTAGTGGGCCATTAAAGTTCTGGATTAAGTTGATATTTGTTTTTTTTATCCCTGCGCCCAGTTTGTGTGACCTTATCAAGAAGTTAGATGACAACTAAACATTGCCAAAGCATGGTGGGGGCATTCAATCACTACTTTTCCTATAGTACGATGGTCCACCTGACATTTGAATTTGCTTCATTTTTGCGTTCATGCTCTAAAATGATCTGGAAAAACGGATGGACGGTATGGATGTAGAATGCATACATCAAGGTGGGCCCGCCGCACAGTCTTGGGTGAGGCTGGGGCCGCACCTTGTCCGATTCTCATCTTAAAAAACAAACGTACGTGAATCAGAGGTTATATTTTGTTCAGCAAATCTGATCCTAGGACTGTGAGTTACTAACAGTGGTTCCACAATTTAGTTTTATCTGCATGCATGAGTATCAAGTGTTCTACCCTACCAGAGTATCAAGTAATTTCCCTCTGAATTTCAACGGTTCTTGCGTACGGGTGTACGCATGTACTATTATCTTACCGATGGGGCCCTGCACTGTCTAATTTTGTTACTCGTACGGAGTACTGAACCGAATCCCTTTCATTTTCAAGAAAATAATAAAAGACGGACTCTGGACAATCAAATAAGGTACTCTGCACGGCTTTAAATGCATCTCATGATTCTCACCAGCGTTTGCATGGGAAGGTGTGCCATAAGAGGTTCATATGCAGTGCCTGTGTGTAAGATCAACAGCCGCTTGCCAGGTGTCCTTATAAAACCATAGATGCCAGAACTAGAAAATCCAGAGAAGATGATCCTGTGGGCCACACATGTAGTAACATATGAACGGTTAAGATTGACTGAGCAATGCCTTGAATCTACACGGTGAGGATCACCTGTCTGGCCTATCCAAGCTTTGACACGTGTGAAGGACTGCAATCTGCATTTCGCATGGGAACCAAGAGGCCGGTTCCTCTGCGACTATTGTAGGATAGCTTATTCTACAACTGTTTGCGTGGGGCCCACCTTTTTGTAGGGCCCGTCATCCACTCCGTCCATAATGTGGGCCCCTTCAAGTTCACCCTTCTATCCAAAAACTCAGATAAATCCAAAACAGAGAAAAATCATTATGGGAACGCCCAGTATTTGAAGCTTCCAGATTGCGTGTGGAGCCCACCATGTTTGCATATGCCATTCAGTACATTCATAAGATTCACCCAACCAGGATGAATGGACATCAAAGAACTCGGGCCATACCAAAAACCAGGTGGACCATGGCACGTGATTTTGTGGTTTTTAGGCATCATTGTACATAGTGTGGCCCATCTGAGTTTTGGCTCAGCCCGAATTTTAGAACTCCAAAGAACACATGAGGTACCCAGATGATGGACGGAGTGGATGTCATGCATACATCGTGGTGGGACCCACACTCTTGTTGTGGAACAGGCTTAATTTACAAAGGTTGTGAAGGAGCTGCCCAAGGGAACCAATCTCGCTTAGATCCTCACCATGCATGTGATGCACAGTACACCATTCCCTTTAATCTGTAAAACCAGAAAATCACCGTTGATCATCTCTGTTGAGCTGACCCACCAATCAAATGGTGTTTCTCTCTCCCCTTCAATGTGCAGGTGAGCCGCATTCCCTTCAACCAACAGATTCAGAACTTCCAAACCACACTCGATCAGATCACGGACCGGCTGGGGGCCGACGACGTGGCCCAGTCGATCGCGAAATGCATCTTCTTCGTCGGCATGGGGAGCAATGACTACCTCAACAACTACATGATGTCCAGCTACAATACTCGCAATCAATACAACCCACAGCAATATGCCACTCTCTTGATTCAGCAGTACACTCGTCAACTCACTGTAAGTCTCCATCGTACACGTGTCCATGTGTGTGATGATCTGATGATCATAACTCTTTGGTCAATAGACAGTTAAGACTCGTTTGGCAACCTGGAATTCAATTTTAGTAATTGGATTCTTTCAGAATTTCATTATGTTGGTCTTGTTTGGAAACCTGGATTTTAATATGTGGAATCCAGAAATGGATTTCTAGGTTGTCCAACAAGTGTAATTTCAATTTTTAAAGCTATGGACCCTCCTAAGACAAGGCCCACTCAATGAACGGTTCTGATCACATCTTTCCTAACTTCCTAACTTTCACTTTTGCCCTTTCTTCTTGCAGAGCCTATACAATTTGGGAGCTAGGAAATTTGTCATTTCAGGAGTTGGATCGTTGGGCTGTATACCAAGCGTCCTTTCACAAAGCACTAACAGCCGTTGCTCGGATGACGTTGATAACGTCATACTTCCCTTCAACAACAACGTAAAGTCAATGGTCAACAGCCTCAGTGCTAATCTCCCTGGTGCAAAATTCATACACGTGGACATCTTCCAGATGCTCATGGACATTCTCCACAACCCTAGACAGTATGGTACGTCACCTTCCTTCAGGGGTATTTTAGTCATTTGGATTTGCAGCTATCACCCTAGAACATCCACCATCCATGGTGGGCCCATCACTTTCAACAGATAGGATTACTGAACCATGGGCACAAGCAATTTATATCAGATGCGCTTGGCTGTTGTCTGGCATAACCCATTTTTCTTATGTTCTTACTTTCTTTTTTTTTTTTTTTAAAAGGATTCAGTGTGGTGGATCGAGGGTGCTGCGGCATCGGACGCAACAGAGGGCAGATAACCTGCCTTCCATTCCAGACACCATGCGCGGACAGAAATGAGTACGTGTTCTGGGATGCATTCCACCCAACAGAGGCTGTGAATGTGATAATGGGAAGAAGGGCTTTCAGCGGCGACGCCAGTGCAGTACAGCCCATGAACATTCAACAGCTTGCAAGTCTTGATATTGAGCCTAACAAGTAGTAGTGGGAAATGAGCTGCTCATTGATAAAAGACAAAAAAAAACGAAGGAGATAATTATTTGATTGAGAGAGAGAGAGAGAGAGAGAGAGAGAGAGGAACAAATAAAGGATGTTGGTGAGTTGAGTTTTGTTACTACAGTTGATGTGTTTGTGTTTGGTGTGTTTTATGGAATAGGATTGTGATTCTCTTCGATTTCTTTAATGTGATATTGTCATACATATACGACTAATGGGGGGTGTTGTTTCCTATGGTTAATTTGTGAGACGCCAGAAACTTTGCCTTATTTAGGAATATGGGAAGGGTTTTATGAAATAAAGGGATATTTACATCGTTTCAGTGATCCCAACCGTTGGCTTCTCAATATTTGTTTTATATTTTTCTTGCATAAAAAAGGCTGGTGAACGGCCACGTACGATTTTTCTTTGTTGGAACGTATGACCATACATAAGCCCCATTCCCTAATGAATGAAACTTCCCACTGTCCTCTTGTAACGAAAGCAAATGAATGGTTTCTCCAACAATATCAGATATAGAATCCAAAAATGACTATATTCCAGCTTCTGTAGGAAGAAGCATCCCATGATTAACACAACTACATACTCCGGCTGTGTTTGGTAGCTTCTTCTTCTTATTATTATTATAATAATTTGTAATGCAAAGTAAACGAGTCATTATTATCATTTCATTTCCAAGTGTTTGTTTAAATAAGAACGGCAGCTCCAAGGGTCAATCATTACTCATTTCAGCCATTTATCATTATAATGGAAAGAACAAACACACTGTATAGAGAGAGAAAGTATCTTTTTTTTAGTGCGTGAAATCTTTCTAAAAGCAATCCTAAGGCCAGCGAAAATTCCATTAGTAGGTTCAGTGACCTTGATCTCACTCAACCATCTGAGTCAGCTCACATTACATTATATAAAAAGCTGTGGAGCCAAGATTGTACCTCATGAAGGTAGTCAGGTCATGATTTTACCCCCTGTATCTCTCTCTATTGTAATCCATCTATTCTGGGACGTGAATTAGGTGTTACCCTGGGAACAGCTTAGTGGGTGTTACCCTAACCGTGTGGGGCTCATCTTAATGTATTTTTCATATATCTAAGCCGTCTATATGTTTTTTCATATCATTTCAGGATGTGATCTAAGACCCTAAGAAGATCCAAATCTTAGGTGGACCATACCACTAGAAACAGTGATGAATAACCATTAAAAACGTTTTGTGGGCTACAAAAGTTTTGGATCAATCTGATCTTTATATTTTCCCTTCATCAATACCTTATTGACATTATAAAGAGCTTGGATTGCAAATAAACACTACCAAAACCTTACGATGGGCTCTTTGGAAATTTTAATGGTGGGGCACTCAATCACACTGTTTCTTGTGGTATGGTCCACTTGAGATTTGGATCTGCATAATTTTAGTAACCACTTCCTAAAATGGGCTTTAGAAACGGATGGATGGAATGGATATACAAAATATAATCCATGTTGGCCATACGGTAGGGGTAACACCCACTAAGCTGTTCCCGGGGTAACACCTAATTCTCGCCCCTATTCTGGATCTATTTGTTGTGGGCCCACTATGGCAATGGACGTTTTCCCTCTCTTCTACTCCCTACATGCGTTATTGCACCTACCATGCCCACTATTAGACCTATAAAAGAAGGCAATCTGTCAATAGGGTCTCTTTTTAGTTCATGGCTAGTTCGGTTTGTTATAAATGCATGAACAGTGATAAATGAGTAATTATTATGACAAATACTTGCTGTTTGGTTTTAAGTGAGAATTTTTATCTTGAAAATGGGACAAAAATCAACCTCATAATAGGTGGGGCCCACCATGATATATGTGTTATATTCATATCTTAAATCAAACTCGAATTTGGCTTAACGTACTTGCTCGATCTACTAATCGAGTAGGACATGCATTTACGCTCGATGTTGAGTCGAGTCGAGTCGAGTACCGAGCAGGGATTGGGGGATCCAAGTCGAGTTGAGAGCCAAGCAGAGGTTGGCAGGTTCGAGTCGAGTACCGAGCAGGGCCAAACTTGACTTGACTCACCCATGTATAGCATTATTTATAATACACACATATCCACACAAATTTTCTATAAAAGAAGAAGAAAAATGCCAACTCCATCAATACAATCAAGACCATTAATGAACGGTGAATGTAGACTCTTCATGTTTAAATAGGACCATCGCTAGATTTATTATAGAAGAAAATGGTGAATACAACATGCTAAGCTTACTTAAAGACTTGAGAAAATGGTGATTATGACATGCTTAGCTGATACATCATACATAAATTGGTAGCTCTTAAGTAAAAAAAACTTAAATGGTCCACTCGATCGATTTCAAAAATGTGATCACGTTGCCTGCAAGGACGGCTCTCAGGCCGTTGCGAGCTGACGTATATTGATCGGGTAGACATCGGACTTCGACTTGGAACTGTATGATTTATTAGCGAGGATAATGTTCGCAGCCTCCGTTGGATGAAATGCATCCCAGAACACATACTTGCTCCGATCTTCACAAGGCTCTTGCAGAGGAAGACAAGTTATCTGGCCATTGTTCCTCCCCACCCCACAACACCCCTTGTCGATCACCTCGAACCCTGCTTCCATTCACAACAATTTCAATGTATTACATATATAAACAGCGCGAACCTATCGCCAACATGCCAGACATCTGTACCATGCTAATGGTGGACCCCATCGTGATGTTCATGGCCACTCCAATTGTCAGATGGGCCACATGATGGAATTTGACAATAGATGAGATCTAATGAGTGGATTAGCTTGATTTCTTCATGGTATCAGAGCCAATCTAGACTACTGATCATCACTGATTTTAGAACTTGATGGTCAGATCTGTTCCAACCAGATCTTTGAGTTCTGTCCCACACCCACCACGATCCAGCAGCATTCATACTAGCATGGATATGCACGCAAATGTGTATTCATAATATATACATCATACATGCAATGCAGGCCTATGCAAACACATGCACACATAGACATGCATGGATACAAACAAGCCCATGGATGTATGTATACGCATGTGCGATCGAGCTAGGATAAGATACTGAAGGAGAGAAATATTAGAGCTGCCCGCGGGCAGGAATAAGGTGGAAAAGATTACCGTAGGAGGCGGCATGGGAAACCATGGCTTTGGAACTATAGTAGGTATTCACGTAGACGAACTTCGCCCCGGGCAGCTGACCGTTGTTGAAACGGTCCACCAGCTTTCGTAGGCCCTTGTTGAACTGGGATATGGCTTTGTTGATTCTTTCATTGCATCTGCTGCGGTTACGATTACCGTTATCATTGCCGTTAAGTCGTGCTATCTCGTACGGTATGCATCCAATCTGACCTATAGCTGATACGGCCACCTTGCGTGCACCCAGATCGTATAATTGCTGAAGTGGCACAAAATTGATGGAATCAGGGTTATTTTCAGAAGGTGGGCCCAACTGCATATGTGATATGGTCAAAAGAAAAAATGGACCATCTACTCATTAGGTAGGCCACACATGTATGAATACAACGTGAGGCTTTAAAGAATTTTGGTGGTGGTCCAAGTTTCAGTGTGCATGTGTGACTGGCCCGATGAATTGACCAGCTGGCCTGTTTTTGGACCAGTTCACGTGTTTGCATGTGTCTGCATTGCCCAGCACGGGTTCATTAGATTCGGAGCGGATTAGGTGCGGCCCGGTGTCACCCAAGATGGTGCGGCCGTGTGGCCCACCTTGATGTGTTTATTCTATATTCATTCGGTCCATCCGTTTTTCCATATCATTTTATGGCATCTACCCAAAAATGAAGTAGATCCAATTCTCAGGTGGACCGTACCATAGGAAACAGTGGTGATTGACCGTTAAGGGGCCAAAAAGTTTTGGATCAAGCTAATATTTGTTTTATCCTCCATCCAAGCCTAAGAAACGGTGGGCTCTAGGAGTGTTTTTGTGGTAGGGCATTCGATCACCCCTGTTTCCTATAGTATATATGGTCCACGTGAGATTTTGGATATTCTTCATTTTTTTTTTCTCATGTCATAAAATAATCTAAAAAAATATATAGATGACGTGGATATAGAACACATACATCAAGGTGGGCCCATGGTAAGGGCCGTGTGGATCTGAATAACAGATGGACGGAGTGGATTTTCCACGTACATCTCTATAGGCCCCACACAGCCCCGGGCACGGGAGCCCGATCACAGGCAATCCGCTTCATTCACAGTATCCGGACCATGGGACTCGGCCCTCATTGGCCAGGGGGTGCATGTATGGTTTTAACACTCAGATGAGTCTGGTGCGACTCGTCCAAGCCCAGTCACATTAGACTCAGTAGGACCTGATCCAGTTCGGTACCCCGAGCCAGCGATGTGTTTGGCGAGTCTCCCCTCAACTCAGGACTTGGTCCAAGTTGCGAGTCTTTTAACTATGGATGCATGATTCGGCGGAAGCTCCAGTTGGCAGTGAGTCAACTCTGTTTTCCTCAAGCCCACCCCAAGTCTATCTTAGGCCTAGCACAGTAAGCCCAATCCCAAGCCTAAAAAATCAGTTGGGCCCAGTCCCAACCCTTCTCAGCTGTAAATTTTTTTATCGAGGCAAAAATCAGCCACAACCACTCATTAAGTGCACTTGTATTTTCTATTTATTCATGATCAGATATTATTTTCTATGGAGTGGCCCACTTGATAAGTACATGATGCTGATTTTTGCACTAGGTAATCATCATCATGGGGCCAACCCATTATAAAGGTTGAATTTTCCATTCACATAATAGGTTAGAAATTATCCATTGGGCACCATAACCTGTGGTCCAACCAGTTGAACTTGAGACCTTCTCAAAAATAAAAATAAAAATAAAAACCAGCTAACTACATGCAAGATGCATGTGTTGTCCCAGCTGGGTCAGACATCAAGCTAACCATGCTAGGCCCAAGCCCAGCCCATAGGAAATGAAGTAGGCTGGTCCACCAATGCTGGGCCTTGTAGGCCTCTGACCCATTGAGAGAGAGAGAGAGAGAGAGAGAGAGAGAGAGAGAGATCTGACCGTTAATTGGCGCGAGTAATCTTCCAGGAGTAGAGTAGCATAGGTCTTGGGGCTGTAGTCTAAGCTTGTGGTGTATAGATAAGGCATGAAATAGTTATTGAGGTAATCGTTACTTCCCATTCCAACTGAGAAAATGCATTTGCTTAGGTATGCATTCACTCGATTTGCGCTCCCCATGAAATATCTCCTCATCTGTTGCACTGTCATTCTAAAGTTGTCTACTTGCTGGTCCATTGATAAATGGTCACCCTGCAACCCATATATAACACTTCATCACATGTAAGACCAACTAACAAGGCTCATGAAATGTGTTATGGACTTAATGGACAGTCCGGGTCAATCGATCAGACTGTCCAACGTAAGCACCAGAGCATTTATAACTAATAACAAGGTAAACCATTTAAATTACCAGGTTGATGCCAGTCTCATCCCTGATACCAGCTGCTCCTGATGCATAATTCAGGCCCCTTAAAATAGCTGAGCCTCGAGTGCTGGAGTATGGTGGAATAAAATCTGAAAATCCCAAAAGCTCCGCTGCGAAAATCGACCATAAATGTTAGTCAAATTATCACCACAAAGATAATGCAGGAATAAAATCAGCTAAAAGATATCTAAATTACAGCATATGATGGTGATTAATTATATAATCTTATAGTGTTGACAACACATGAGTATACGTCGAGACCCACAATGATGTGTGCCCGATACCTAAATTATGCATCAAAGGTGCCATATCCCAAAAATAGGATGGCCCAAAAATCAGCTATGTCTAAAACTCAGGTGGAGCGCACCATCATAAATAATGTAAAATCATGCATAAAACGGCAAAATTGCATAGTGTGGCCACCTTAGTTTTAAAATGGCCCAATTTTGAGCTGTCTTCAACGTTCGACCCACTTCATGGTGGGGCTCACAACGTTGTCAACTTGATTATGTCTCTATATCAAATGCATACACAATCATAAATAAATAAATAGCACATGTGGCACGAATGCATGCGTTTACGAACCTAAGACGTCGACGGTGGTGAGTCCATTATTAAATCTCCCCGTAATGCCGCTCGGGAAGTCGATGCCATATGGCATGTAGTTGGCCCTTGCAAGTGTCAGTATCCCATTGTTGTTGCCATTGTCTACCAAAGAATCCCCAAAGATAAAGAGACAGGGTACTTGAGGCCTTGAACTAACCCTAGCCACACAAATTAATAGTAGAACGGCTAAGATCAAGTTGTGGGGGACCCTCATTTTCATGTGACCACACATGTTTTACCTAAATCCAAGGGTAGTTGGTGAAGGGAAATGGGCTTGAAATGCCACAATTTATAGGCTGAAATGGCTCATATTTAATGGGTTTCATGGGGTGGAATGGATGGTGGCAAATGACTCGTGAAAGAGTTATGGAGTGTTTTGAATGTGGGTCATGCCTTCCTTTGTTTTCAATGTACGGAACCTGCCGTTGAGGAGGTGAGTTGCGGTGATGAGAGGTGGGGCCACGTGAGTAGGGATTGCAATGGACCGAGCTAGGGTGGACAGGGCCAGCTGGCCTGGAGGAGCGGATTAGGTGCGGACCCGACCTCACCCAACACGGTGTAGCCCTGACAGTGGGGCCCATCTTGAGGTATTTGTAGTATATCCACTCAATTCATTCGTTTTTCCAGATCATTTTAAGCATGAGACCAAAATAGAATCAGATCCAAATCTGAGGTGGACCACACTACAGCAAACAGTGGTGATTGACCATTAAAAACTTATTGTGGGCCACAACAGTTTTGGATCAAGCTGATCTTTGGTTTTACCATTCATCGAGGTCTGTATGACTTTATCAACAGGTTGGATGGCCAAAAAAAAAAACACGGTGGACCTTAGGAAGTTTTAATGGCAGGCGTTCAATCACCATTGTTTCCTGTAGTGTGGTCCATCAGTTTTGGGTTCATGCCCTAAAATGAGCTGGAAAATGTATGGACAGCATGGATATACTACACATACATTAACGTGGGCCCCACGGTCAGCGCGGCACCAGGCTGGGTGGGGCCGGGGCTGCACTTAATCTGCTCCCGCTGGATGGAGTGGATGTCCAACAGACAAGAGCCTCAGAGTGAGGGATAGGGGCGCCTGGGCGTGACTCTTTCTCGTTTGAGTGGACCCAAGACGGAATGAGTCGGTCCAACGCCCAAGTGCTTTAACCATGATGTGTTAATGGAGGATTGGAACAACATATTTATAGATGGAATATATGCACACGTGAAATCAGGCCAGTTGGGCTAAAATGACTTGAGCTTGAGTATGATGACTTGATCTTGAGTATGACCTGAAAATTGATCAGTCATGCTAGTCTCAAGCCCAGCCCACAGGCCAGTCTAAATATGTGTTGGATTCGCCGGTCGAGCGGACCTCCCAGTATGTTGTCACTCCTACTCGTGAGTTGTGAGGTATACTTAGGGCTGTACATCGAGCCGAGCTGAGTCGAGTCAGGGTGGGCCAAGCTTGGCTTGACTCGTCTGTGCTCTCCTCGAGTTCGAGCTCGAGCTTACCATTGGAGCTTGCCTTGTTTGCTAAAACTTTTGAGGCGAGCTTGAGGCGAGCTAGTGGATCGAGTCGAGGCGAGCTTACCTCGAGTCAAGTCGAGCTTGCCCCCCACCTCACTCTATTATATTTTTTACTACAAAATACAAATTAAAAGTCAACAACATTAAGTTCAAGAAGTCACACATATATTAGGGGAGAATAGTATTTCTACAAGTGGGACCTCACCATTAAAATGACCTAGCTCTAATCGATTTTTTCTTTGGCCAAGTCACACATGCATTGAATGCAGACCACTAGTAATATTTTATGAACCATAATTAATACAGTACATGCATAGCTCACCACGTGAATGGATTGCCCTAATTATTGTGTGGACCATCTTCATGATGAGGCCCAGTTGATTCATGGATAGATGCACCACCTCCCTCGTAAAATTGCAATCAATAGTTGCATATGGTGTTTGGTCTAACCATAGACCATGTTTTGTAGATATGTATGGTGTGTGGTCTCACCATAGCACCTGTGTTTGTGTAGCTTGTAAAACACACAACCACTATGTGCTCACCATGTTTTGTACTTGAAATTACTCAATCCATCAGATATACTCAACAAGGAATGTTCTTACCTGAACAAAATAGTAAGATTAAGAAACCCCCCAACATGTTGGGGTTTTATATGTCCTAAGCTTGGACCCAATGTGTGTGGGGGGGAGGGGGGAGAGAGAACCAAGAAATAAGAAGATTAGAGTTTTTTTTTTTTAAACAAATATCTACATGAAATGAGTTGAGCTTGAATCGAGTCAAGTCGAGTCGAGTGACCCAATGGTCGAACTTGACTCGAGCTCCTAAATGAAGCTTGGCTTAACTTGTTCTACTAAGTCAAGTCGAGCTGAGGAGAGCTTTTTCGAGTCGAGTCGATCGAGTTTCTCGAGCTGACTTGGCTCATGACCAGCCCTAGGTATACTCGTATTCCTCGAGGTGTGCCATTGCTACCCTCCCCCCATATTCTGATTGTTGGAAAGTGCTTTTAATCTTTAGTGGAGTTCGGTTGATTGCGACCTAACAGGGTTGACCGAAGCTCCTACGATGTTCCCTGGTTGACCGAGAATCTTTACTCTTTAGGAGAGTTCGGTAGACCCAACAGGGTCAACCGAAGCTCCCTGTGATGTTCCCTAGTTGACCGAGAATCTGGCTCCCTATGATGCATAACCAATCATCGCCAATAACCCCTCGATCCAAAGTTGAGTTATCATACCATGAAAGCCTGGTTCGACCGTGACTCGTCAGCCACGACCAAATCAAAGCGGAAGGTCTCATATCCCAAATATCAAATACGATTAATTTATTCAGAGGTGCGGACGTTTCACTCGGAATTATCCCAAGGCACGCCCGGGTCATTCGAATGGTGCACAGGTACGCAAACATCGGCCAAGATCACATTTGTCAGAAGGGTCATTCGAACAACAATCGGTCACCCCTGTCAATGCTCACTGGTCACTACGAGGAGGCACCACCCCAGCATAGGCCGACAGCTCAAACACGGTGTCCCATACCACCATGCCTGGCTCATGAGACTTGGTGAATCAAGTCGCAATATGGTTTTAAGTGGACTATTCACAGTGGGAACGATGGTATTCTAGATTCCATAGGATGTGATTCAAGAATGAAATACAAAAATGATTAACTCTAAATTGGGCTTATTCGATGGACCCAAGTGGACGACGACAAACCAACAATGGCCACTATCGGTCGACCGTGTCCCGCTTGGTCGATCGAATAAGTCCCTGACTGCCAACCCAGTGGCAGGCAGTATACTATATCAACGGTTTTCAGAGCTTAATCCAAAGCAACGGATACCTTATTATAATAGTAATTTAGGTTATTAAATACCTAATCATAAACATATCTAAGCACCTGGCCCGACCGACTAGCCCGACCGATCCAAAGGACCCGGATGACATAGCCCGAATAACACAAGGCACCACATACATCCACAAGCATAGATATATTACAATATTGTAAATTTATATCCTTCAGGCATTTCATCGAGCATGTTATCAATCAAACAACCATAGAGGCATTCATCGAACATGTTATGCACACATCAACAATTAACGTATAAATTCAACCAATCATTAATTAAGATTTGTCGAGAATAAGCTTGAGGGTAGATCTTCACCTTGGAATCGAAATTACTCGATTCGGATGAGGCCTGAGCGATCTAAATACGGTCCGAACGTCGAAAATTGGGGAATACCTCAATGACCTACAATGAATCACAAATCTAGCGTTAATCAATTAGGGTTTAATCTAATTAAGTGTTTAATTAGGGTTTAGGATTTTGGTATCTCGGATTTGGAAAAATCCCAAATCGATTCAACGAATCGGGGCCCAAATTCGGTGCACCGTCGGAATCCCAACGGAGTCGAGCTTGGTTACGGCTTCTACAAAGCGTGGGCCACACCCAGTCGATGACCGGGATCCCAAATCCTAGCAAGAGGAACCCTAGGGTTAGGGTTCCGTTGGAAACAAATAGGGGTTTTTAACCCTAATGGTCCAAAAATGAAGAAAATGGAAGGAAGAGGAAAAGAAGAGGTAGATGAACACCTTACCTAGCATGAGGAGGAGAATCCGACCCAAAGCCGCTGGATTTTGGCTGGAAAAACGCGAGAATGGAGGTGGAGGCCAGAGAGAGCTCGAAAATCTGAGATTTCCACAGTTGGAGGAGGATTTGAGGAAGAAATGAGGTTTGAGAAGGGAGGAAGAGAGCTAGGAGGGCTTAGGAGCAAAGGGGAGAAGAAGATGAAGGAGAGAAATGAGAGAAAGAGAGAAAGAAATGAGAAAGAGAGAGAGAGAGAGATTGGGGTTTGAAACCCCCCTTTTAAATCCGTCCAGCCACGACTAGTCGGCCGGTCGCAAATCCGGTCAGCCAGATCCCGCTGTCCACCCATTTTTTCCTTCAACTGAGGCAGCCTAACCGGTCGGCCGGTCGTCCATTGTCCATTTTCTTTGAAAATTCAGGGCTTCTCCCCTACACAGTGAGTTACCACACAGTCCAGGCTACCTGTCAGCCTTATTTACAAAATAACATTTAAGTAAATGTCATGTTTAATTTATGTTTCCATTTACTTTAAGTTATTTATGTAAATAAGGAAGTACCCCCCATTTGGATTCAATAAAAAATACTAGAAAATTGAAATCCCAATAATAAAGATTTTGATTTCCCCCTCCAAGTACAAATCGCAACTTTTTGGCATTTTCAAAACATAGCGCCTTTTAAAAGAGAGGGTTTTTGCCAAATCTAAACCGTTTAAAAAATCTGAAATACCTCAAATAGGCTAAAACACCAAGGTCCGGTAAAATATTCATGATGGTCTCGTCGATCTACATGTGGATTAATAATTCAGGGTTCTTTACTTAGTCTCTACAGACAGCGACATACCCGAGTAAACCCAATCGTTGGAAAACTCTTCCGAACCATGTGATCTTCCAACTCCTAAACTAATTCCATCATTTCTTTGGTAAAAACATTCATTTTAGTCCCCAATACATGTGAACACACATGCGGGTACGCCTATAACCGACACACCGAAGGTAATGCCCAATGACTTCCAATTTCCAAGTTAGTGAAAATCCAGGGCGTTACAGGTGTACACACCTGTGTCAAATGGACGCGGTTGCGTTCCGACCTACGTTTAATCGTCTGACCGGATCTGTGTGGGGACCCATTGTAATGTATCGGTTTATCCAAGCCGTCCATCCCTCTTACAAGATCATGTTAAGGTATGAGCCCAACAATGAGTCAGATCCAACGTTATAGTCGACCACACCAAATAGTAAGCTATGGCTGCGGTAAATGCACATTAAATGCACCGAGCAATTATGCAAGTTGCATTAAATGCAAGAGTCATCTCTAGTGTGATCCATAACACCGTTGGATCTGCCTCAATTTTGGGCCTGTTCCTTAACATGATCTGAGAAAATGAGTGGACGGCATAGATAAACAGATACATGGAGGTGGGCCTCGTGCAGATCTGGTTGGACGCTTAAAGGTTCCACCAGGGGTCGGACGCAATCCGCGTCCGTTTCAAGGAGCATTGGTCAACTTGTTGTAATAAATAATTTTGACCGTAATTGTGTGGCGCATATAGTGGCCAGACAAGTGCGTGTAGAATCATGCACACCCATGACATATTGATACGTGTAGAGAGAGTAATGTTGGTGAGTAGTCAACATTTCACTTGCTTGAATGATAAATGAGGACCGTTCAATGCAACTTTCACAAAAGGAATTTTTAATTGGTCAATTTTCATAAAATTAATTTGATTGTCCATGTTGAAAGTGCTTTTAAGCACCTATTTCAACGAGTGGGGTTTTGTTCAAATCGGCATTTAGAGTCTTCTTTTTAAGGGCGTGCCAAACAGGCCTCTAAATGTGTTGTAGGTTTTCATAAGGATATGATGCCCCATACCTAGGGCTGCAATTTGGGTTCGGTTGGTGCCAAACCTGATTGACCCCACCTGAGTTTAGGTCAGGTTGTTAAGGTCCTCCAATTGGATCCGGATTGGAAAACGCCAACTCAATTTGAATTCAGGTTGAGCTTCGATTGAGCAAATTTCGAAAAGGTCATTTTATTATTCCCTACTAAATATGGGGTCCGTACGCCCTTCAAAAAGAATTTGTAATCATTGCACTTCAATGACATTATAGTAAAAATCTTGAATCCAAACAAGAACGTAGATGTACTTTGGTGATAATTTAAGGACGTGGATTGCATATTACCCTGCCTATCCCAAGCTTCGAATGGGCAGGGGCTCTTAGCGGCCACCTTGATGTATGGGTTTTATCCACATCGTTAATCCATTTTTCGTAGAATCCAGATTATCTGCTTGAGTCGAGCAAAGGAACCCTATTTTGCGCCTCCCTGATTGATTGTCAACATTGCTGTGTACTAACAAGCTGACGTGGACCAATCAAGTCGGCAGCAAGGCTAAGCAGAGGATCCAGATTCTTTTCTGTATCGTTTTAGGATACATGCCTGAAACTAAGGTAAATCCAAGACACAAGTGGACTACACAATGGGGATTAAAGTCTTGCCTATGAAAACTTCTTAAGGGCTATGTGACATTATGAATACGTTGAAATTGTTGGAGTAGCCTTCAAACTGTGCAAATTTCGAGTGCTCAGACCGATCGAGTGATCGGTCTAACTCTGGCCCAAAGAGCATATCGAAGCTGCTGTTGTTTTTCATGCACCCTATACTGGTTAGGCGACCGGTCTGCAGGGGGCTCCGACCGGTCGGTGGTGAGGCAGCGTGACGAATTGTTGAAGTTTTTTTTCCTTTGGACTGTTTTGTGTTAACTCCGACCGATCGGCTACGCACGCGGTTTCTTATGCAGTTACGTGGTTGTGCGTAAGGTGCTTCTAAATTAGTATTTCTTGCTATATATATGGCATGAATCCCAACTTAGATGTAATCCTAAGGTGTTCAAAGTTTCCTAAGTGTGTTAGGAAGAGGGGAGAGTGTTTTGAGAGAGAGAGAAAGAGAGCTTAGGTTTTCTCTGTTTTTCTTTGCTTGTGGGCTGTCAATCTCTGTATCTTCTGGAATCATAGTGGATCGCTTTGTGCCGTGATTTTTTACCCGTTGAAGGGTTTTTTCAACATAAAATCGGATTATCTCTTGTGGTTAAATGCTTGTATGGTTTGATTACATTATGTTTCTCGTTTGATCACATATTTTTACTGTGTGTTGTTCGGCTTTCGCTTCCGTTGCCGACGCTTCTATTCCCAACAAGTGGTATCAGAGCTAAAGTTGGGATGGAGTAGAATTTGGATCTGAGACGAGAAGATGGGATAAAAAAATAAGGTTCAATGTAGAGAAGTTCTCCGACAAAAATAACTTTAAACTATGAAAGGTGAAGATTAAATCCCTCCTAGTTCAGCAAGGGCTTAATAAAACTCTTGGAAAGTAACATGAGGCTATGAAAGAGGATGAGTGGACAAAGCTCAACAAGAAGGCTAAAACCTCAATCATGTTATGCCTTATGGATGATGTCCTCTATCACGTCACGAAGGAGAAGACAGCGACTAATACGATGGCAAAGTTGGAGAAGGTTTATGCCAAGAAGTTTCTAGAGAATCGCATGTATCTGTTGATGCAGTTGTTCACCTTGAGGATGACTAAGGGGACGGATGTGGATGACCACTTAAGCACGTTCAATCGGCTAGTTTGCAAGTTGGTGGAGATAGATGAGCTGATGAAGGATGAATATCAAGCATGCATCCAGCTGAATTCTCTTCCAGATTCATATGAGTTCTTCAGGGACTCTATGTGCACAGAAAGGGAGACCATCAACGTTGAGACCATTATCTCAGCCCTCCAGTCGAAGGCGGTGAGAAAGAAAAGTAATGACGTGGGTTCTCATTCTTCCTCAGAGGCATTGATTATGAGAGGAGGCAGTTCTGAATACGGTGGAGGATATTCTAAATCGGGATCTAAGGCTAAGGGCAAAGGGAAAGCCAAGGTGCGGTGCTGGAGTTGTGATTAGGAAGGCTACATGAGAGGGGATTGTTAGAATCCCAAGTTAAAGTGAGAGAGGTATGAAAATTCTTCTGAAGAGGAAGCCAATACTGTAAAGGATGGTGGGGATCTTTGTGAAGTTCTCACTGTATTCGACAAGGGATCTCACGGTAGAGAGTGGATCCTGGATTCAGGGGCTTCATGTCACATTTGTCCTGACCAGAGTTCATTCACGACATATAGGGAGTATGGTGGTGAATCGATGTTTGTGGGCGATGGCTACGCTCACAAGGTGGTGGGTATTGGTATGGTGCACATCGGGCGTTTGATAGGATCGAATGAGTCCTGGAAGATGTGAAATATGCCCCTAAGATGAAGATGAATGTGATCTCTCTTAGTGCACTCGAGGCAAAAGGGTGCGTGTTCATCAGCCGCAATCATTGTTGTAAAGTGATGAAGGGGGCGCTCATGTGGATGAAGGCATGGAGGTGTGACCATCTTTACAAGTTGATCGGGAGCACAATTCACGATGGAGCTGCGGGATCGGCAGTAGGATCCATGGTTGCTCATATGTGGCAAGTGCTCAAGGGTTACATGAGAAGAGCAGAAAAGGGCGTGAAAGTGCAAGGATAGGGTTGATGGAGGCACGAGAAGTGGTGGAGTTATGTTGAAGTTTAGATGACAAAGCGAGGATAGTTTGATTCGACGTTTGAAGCCTCGTTAGGGATTGTTGGAGTAACCTTCAAACTGTGCAAATTTAGAGTGCTCAAACCGGTCGAGCAACCGGTCTGACTTTGGCCTAAAGAGCACAGCGAGGCTGTTGCTATTTTTCATGCACCCTAGACCGGTCGGGCGACCGGTCTGCAGGGGGCTCCAACCAGTCGGGCGACCGGTCGGTGGTGAGGCAACGTGACAAATTGTTGAAGTTTGTTCCTCTGGATTGTTTTGTGTTAGCTCTGACCAGTCGGCTGCACACACGGTTTCTTACTCAATTACACGGTTGTGTGTAAGATGTTTCTAAATTGGGATTTCTTGCTATATATATGGCATGAATCCGAACTTAGATGTAATCTTAAAGTGTCCAAGGTTTCCTAAGTGTGTTAGGAAGAGGGGAGAGTGTTTTGAGTGTGTGTGTGTGTGTGTGTGTGTGTGTGTGTGTGTGTGTGTGAGAGAGAGAGAGAGAGAGAGAGAGAGAGAGAGAGAGAGAGAGATTGGGTTTTCTCTGTTTTTCCTTGCTTGTGGGCTGTTAATCTGTGTAAGCTTCTGGAATCATAGTGGATCGCTTTGTGTTATCGTTTTTTACCCATTGAGGGGTTTTTTCACGTAAAATCGGATTGTCTCTTGTGGTTGAATGCTTGTGTGGTTTGATTACATTGTGTTTCTTGTTTGATCGCATATTTTTATTGTATGTTGTTCGGCTTTCGCTTCCACTGCTGGAGTTCCTATTCCTAAGAGAAATATGGGTCATTATCACCATGGGCTCTAAGAAAGTTTCATTTATGGGTCATTATCACCACTGTTTATTGTGGTTCGGTCCACTTAAGTCTTAGATCTACCTAACTTTAGATCCTCTAAAATAAAATGACATGGCGAAATGGATGGACAGTGCGGATAAAAGCTATACATCATGGTGGCCACTTAGAGCCCATGCCCATTCTGGTAGGGGTGGTGAGCAATCACCGTCTATAGAATTTTTTGTTAGGCATGCAACACACTCACCTTGTCAGCTACACAATCACCCACACAGTTAATCACATGAAGCATCCACCGATGGGGTTAGTGTGTCTCCTTAGCACTCGAACCGAAGACCTACCGAGGGTAAACTAAACGCTCGAATCAGCACAAGGACAAGTAATTTATAATCTTTACCCGTGGTAATTGGATAAAAAAAGGCCCAACTTCAAAATTGAATATGGAATATTTAAATATTACTTTTCAATGTTTCAAAGCCATTTTCATGCAAAATCTTCCCTTTAACATATCTTTCACCCTTGTAGCGTATAATCCAAACTATTAAGAGTATAGATCAACGTCTGAGATGAAATAGGGTTGAAAGTTCATGAAGACCATTGTTCAAAAGTGACTCGACTCAACGTTCAGCTCAGTTGGGTTGGCTCGAAAACTCAACTCGACTTAACATTTAATAATTAAAATTTTTAAAAATAGGTAGAAGAATGGGGAGGAAGCCGATTGCATGCTGAGTAACTCTGAACGCTTGCTTCAGCATACTGAGTAAACTTTGTGGGGGCCATCTTAATTTATGTATTTTATCCACTCCTTTTATTATTTTACCAGATAATTTTAGGGCTTTAGCTAAAAAATGAAGCATATCCAAAGCTCAAGTGGAGTGGACCATGCCGTCGGAAAACAGTCTGAATCAGATGTCTACCATTGAAAACTTCTTAGGGAAGATTTGGGACAAGTTGATATTTGTGTTTTTCCTTCATCTGTTTTTTTTTTTTTTTTTTTTTTTTTTTTTTTTTATGGGTTAGTTCACACACCCCATTGTCAATACACCCACCCACCCCTTTTACTCACATCACAATGTTAACCACCCCACTATGGGAATCAGTACCATGACCTTAATAGGGCTGTCAACGGCTCGGATCATGATCCAAATCCGATCTGTATTCGATCCGATTTAATCGGATTCGGACAAGTAATCGGATTAGTGGGTCGAATTTGGATAGAAGATCTTGATCCGTTTAATAATCGGGTCGGATTCGGATCGACCTCGATCCGCTCCGTTAATAATCCGATTAAATCAGGGTATTAAAAAAAGAAAAAAAAAGACCTAATGTAACTATCAAATCTCAATGCTCGTCCACCAGCCATCCACCCTAAGTTGAGAAGGTCGGCTCCCTCTCATCAGGTATCACTATACCAGTCTCTCTCTCTCTCTCTCTCTCTCTCTCTCTCTCTCTCTCTCTCTCCGCCTTCCTTCCTTCCTTCTCTGGATGGCCAGTTGGCCGTCGGAGATAGGCCGTGTGACTAATCGTGGGTGTGCGTTGCCTGGCTAATAGGGTGGGTGGGTGCAGCGTGTGACTAATTGCGTGTGTGCGTTGCCTGGCTAACAGGGTGGGTGGGTGCAGCGTGACTAATCCTGTGTGTGCATTGCCTAGATAATAGGGTGGGTGCGTTGCCTAGCTAACAGGGTGGGCCCCATCACGATGTATGTATTTTTTCCACGGCATCCATCCATTATGCCAAATTGAACGGCCACCATTATCAGAATCGGATCGAATCATATTTGGGTCGGGTTCGGATTTATAAATATCTAAACAGGTCGGATTCAGATAATATGCTTGTGATCCGAATCGGATTCGGATCAGATGCGGATTGGATATATCCATAATCGGATCGGATTCAGATCATCATTGATCCGGTCCATATCCGATCCGTTGACAGCCCTAAACCTCAATGTTGAAACGAGGCTATCTTCACTCAGTTTGTCACTTGAGCTATGGACCAGGGTGTTTTTCATCTGTGTCTTTGTGATCTTATGAACAGGTTGATGACAAATAAACACCACCGTGGGCTCTAGAAAAGTTTCAACGGTGGAAATCATTACTCTCACTGTTTCTTGTGGTGTGGTCCACTTGAGCTTTGTATATGCTTAAAGTTTGGGCTCAACCCATAAAATGAGCTGATAAAATCGGATGGACGGCATGGATAAAACACATACATTCATGGTGGGCCCAACAAAGTTTCCGTAGTACAATAAAAGCATACCGAGTAACTCAGTTTATCATGTTTAAGATTGTAGATAGTACTCCACCATGGATACGAAGGAGCGCAATCCTTATCTAGGGGTATGGTCTCACACATGTTGTTTCTAAGTGGTGGCATGACAACATGTCGACACCCCTCCTAGATCATACTCAATTACTTCAGTGGGACCCAACCAAAGCAATTTTACAGCTAAAAGCATGCCTTGGCAATAGCCATCAGGGTGCATACGGATTAGTGCATACGGATAACGGGGCAGGCGAATGAGCACCAGCCTAAATTCACTCGCAAACCATGCGGAAATGTAAAAAACAAATGAGCACCAACGCAACTTCACCCGCAGAGCATTGGTGATTTAAGCCATCCAGATACGGTGGTGTAGGCACCGTATCCATGGATACAGACTGTATCTAGGTTCGATTGCTCTCCGCTTATCACGTTCACCTGTACGCTGCGTAATGTTCACCTGCACGCTGGGTAATCGTCCAATCTAACTCGCCATTGTGCCCCCATGATGTACCAATAATTGTGATGAACATATATCCCACGTCTATATAAATAGACCAATGCCAAGATGCAAAAGGGGAGAGACAACCTATAAGAAAATGAGAGATTGGAGGTTGTCCAAGGAAATTTTCAAGAGTTCGGATGGAGAGAATCCAAAGGTGGCTATAGAGAATTTAGAAGGTGGAGTGCTGCAATAGAGAGTAAAGTGTCATGGGAGATTAAAGGGTCATCCCAATTGTCTTGGGCCGGCGTATATTGCACCAATCGAGCCAAAGTCAACGCACATCCGCCTAATTGAAGCCACACACAAGCCAATATTGGCTCCGCTTCCTTAAAAGCTTAACTGTGTCGTTATCCTGTCCAACAAAAAGCGTAAATTTTCCTAGTCAAATAAGTTATTGAAGTTAAAGTGTATTAGGGGTTGAGGATATTTGACTATCCCTTTTGCGGAAAAGGGTATCGAGTCTCCCATTTTCCTTCTCATATATCAATTAACTTGTATGTCAGTCTACACAGCCTAAATACATCACCAATACGCATACTCACCTTTTTATTTCTATAATTTTCTCTCTCATTTACTTTTTTTTTTATTATTATTTTGTCTATCCGGTATCTTAAACCCTGCGTGGTAAGGTTGGGTATTGTTTATCCTCTCTTTTTGCTTGCCTGGATCCTTAAACTTTAAGGAGCATAGCTAAATGTCATAATGCCGAAATTTTGCTAAATTTTCTAAAAATTTATAAAATCTCATAAATTAAAAACCATGTGTTGCATAGTTAGAAAATGATGACTAACTCCTTTCTTTTTTGTAATTGAGGCCCTTATCCAAAATCTACAACTGTAGACCAATCACATAAGTTACTTGAGTTGAAAAATCTTGTAATTCCTCTACCGTTAAGTGATTTTATGGTCTCTAGCTGTCCATAGATTCCAAACTTTATTTACTTAGCAACGAATTAAGTCAAACACACATTTACCTATGAGTCAATCCCATTCTTTAATAAAATCAAAATTAGACCCAGTGGACAAAAAAAAACAAAGTATGGGCATCATTCAACCGTTCTTGCGTATTCACCGCTGAGAAGGCATTGACAAAGATATTGATAGCAAAAATAAATACAAATATTATTATAGTGGGGCCATAGCACCGACCACAAGCCAACTGGCTAGTGCCAGCGTCACTGAACAAACCGCGTCCTTATCAAAGTACTTGTGTGATCGTTAAGCTCATTTCTCTTCTAGCAGCGGTCCTGAGCATGCTGGATTTTTGGACGGTCAGGAGTACCGCACACATTAGGCATGCATACGGTGGAAGAGTCCCCACCATTTTCAAAATGAGGTAAGACTCGACCGGAGTCTAACGATTAAATGATCACCCACTCGATTCTCTCCTCGCGCGAATTGCCTGTATTCTGCAAAGTAAGATGCTTAACGTGCAGGCATTCAGAAATTCTACACCTGACATGAGTTAACTAAAGGAACCGATTAATCTGTAGAGGCATCCGTATCTAAGTCAAGGACCCAAAACAGATGGACGGCGTGGATTTCTCCCAAACATCACGGTGCCCCCACTTAGATTTCCAGTGCAGGAACTTCCTGCCAAAGCCTTGCGCAGGAAATCAAAGATATTTGTAGAAAATATAAATACAAACGGTGGGGCCATATCACCGACCACAAGCTTCCTGGCTAGTGGCAGCGTCACTGGCCAAACCGCGTCCTTATCAAAGTAGTCGCGTGATCTTTAAGCTCACTTCTCTTCTATCAGCGGCCAAGAGCATGCCGGAGATTTGGACGGTCAGGAGTACCGCACACATTTGCCATGTGTACGGCTCAAGAGTCCACGCGATTTTCAAAATGAATCTGTTCCCTGCATTCTGTTTGGCAGCCAACAGGAACTTTCAAAATGAGGTAAGACTCGACCAGAGTCTAACCATTAAAAAATCACCCACTCGATTCTCTCCTCGCGCGAATTCCCTGTATTCTACCGAGTAAGATGCTTGATACGCAGGCACTCAGAAATCGTACGCCTGACATCAATTAACTGAAGAAACCGATTAATCTGATGAGGCCTCCGTATCTAAGCCAAGGACCCAAAATCGGATTAGTTGAATAATCCTAACCTATGATTCTCTGCCACTTGTTTCTTTAAACTGAAGCGTTGGATATTTTCATTTCTGGCCGTCCAATAAATATCAACCAATCCGATAGTCAGACAATCAAATAAGCATAATCATTGCCTATCCACACATGAAAATGTGGACCCATAACTTGGAAATTTTAATCTCAATTAACTATATTCTATATATGCAATTTCTAAGTGACTGTGTATCATCTATCATACATAGCAGAGTAGTCAATTTTTCCTCTTCAGTACGGGAGATTATATAATACACTCAGCGTATGGTGCTTGATATACAGGCAGTTGGAAATTATCGACGTGGCATACATTAGATGAATTAAACCGATCAGATTGTGAAATCTACTGCATATAATTCAATAGCCGAAAATTCGATTATTTGATTAATTCCATCACGTGATTCATGGACACTCGTTTGTTGAAAGAGGACCATTGGATATTTTTCATTTTTAACCTCTTAATAAATGCCTACCTACAGATGGTCAGATAATTTCATAAGCTTATTTTTGGTACAAGATACATCTATACCAGTAATAATAGTTTTGGAGGTTTAATTTGACTTAAATATATGCCACGTGTATAATTTATAAGCGCCTGAGTAGCATCCATCACAACCTCCAGAGTATCAAAGTTTTTCCTTTCAGCAATTCTCTCAACGAGGGTATTATTGTCATACTCTCTCTAGACTCAGTAAATATCAGAGAGAGAGAGAGAGAGAGAGAGAGAGCAGTTCGTGTCTGATCCGATCCCGATTCGCTGGGGCTCTCTCTCTCATAATAGCAGAAAGAGGAAGAGAGGGAGAGATGGCAGCGAGGAGACCGGACGATGAATACGATTACCTGTTTAAGGTGGTATTAATCGGCGATTCGGGGGTTGGGAAGTCGAACCTGCTGTCCCGATTTACGAGGAATGTGTTCTGCTTGGAATCCAAATCCACCATTGGCGTCGAATTCGCTACACGCACCCTTCAGGTCTCTCTCTCCTCTTTTCCCCTTTTCTTCCCTCTTTTTTTTTTCGAATCTGAAATGGGTTTCTCTGTCTGAGTTTGAATTTTGCAGTTTTGAATTTTGATTGCATTTTCTATCTTCTTTTTTTAAGCTCGAGAATTCGGTGTGAATGCTGGTGCTTTTTATTATTATTTTTTTTTAAATTAGATTTTAATTCATGTGTTTCTATGATATTGAGATCTGACCCATTTCTTTGATTTCGAGGAATTGCCAGCCTGGAATTTTAATCGGGTTTCTTTTTTTTTTTGCTTAAATCTCTGTTCTAATTGTCACATTTTCTGTATCTATCCAAATTTTGGGTATTTCTGTTCCGTTGATTTCATCAATGTGTATGATCATATGTTCTCCATTCCTGAATCGTGGTTGTTGATTTGACGTGATCAACCGCAATTGCATACTGATCTTAAATGGTCTCTCCAATGGCATTTCCTCTCATGAGTCTTACAGTGTCCAGATTCTCTTCACGTCTTATGAGGAATTCTAACCATCCATTTCTTGATGCATGTGTGGCCCACCTGATGAATAGACTAGCTGGATTTTCAGGTAATGCAACTAGAACAAAATTAAGGGCGTGTTTGGAAACAAGGATTCTGACGTAATGTATTTGAAAAGCGCAATGATTATTAATTCCCTTTGGTTTTTTTTTTTTTTGAAAAGCGCAATGATTATGAATTCCCTTTGTTGTTGGAGGAATACATCTGCATTTGACCGACGATTACCTTGTTTGTTTTCGTGTTGTAAGTCATATTAGTCAACCTGGCTGCCTAATTTTGTCGTTTGCTTTGCGTTCGGAACATACTGTCATATGCTTCCAAAAAGTTATGGACCTATGGTGGTCTGCAGTGCCTTACAGCCACAATGTAATTACGATGTTTGAAATTCACTATGAAATTGGCAATTACCACAGCCTTATACAAATCCATGGTGCAATGTAATTACGACTACAACCGTCCGAACTGACATAAAGACATCCACAGTGCACATCATGTACATCTAAATTCTAGTTGACGTCCACCCAAGTTGTAGGTGAGTTGAATCACACAAACTGTTTACATAACATTTAAAGGGAGTATGAAGTATTGAAAGTGAGTTGAACCATACCAATACGTAAAAGGGTATAAAAAAGAAGCTTCCATTGCATAGCAAAACATCATATTATGAAGCAAATGCAGTTTCAGGACTTTTTTTTTTTTTTTTTTTTGGGGGGGGGGGGCTACCCACCCACACTGTTAGTCACACTTCAATGTTAGCCACCCCCCACATTGGGAATCGATGCCAAGACCTCAGTGTTGAAACAAGGATGTTTGGACGTTTGGACTAATTGACTTCAAAACAAGCCTTTAATACAAAAAAATCCCTCAACTAACCCAAAAAAAAAAAGAAAAAAGAAAAAAGAAAAAAAAACCACAAAACTCATACATGGTATTTTTTTTTTTTATCATTGTTCAATGGTGAACAAGTAGATCGACATAACTGGAATGAAGAGATCAACTAGCATAACAAGTAGAGCACGCCCATTCCCCGGTTGCTCTTATGTGCAGGAGACGAGTTGGGCCACTTCATTAGCAACAACAGGGGTGGAGAGACCTCGGGCATGGCACACGCAGGCTTTGCACAGTCTTCATCCAGCATAGATGCACCCACACGTGGAATAGCATATGTGCCGTTGAAGGCATACTAGGTAATCAAAGCTTCTTCATGTGATTGGTAGGATCGGAATTTACATCCATTGTACCGCTCTACCTATTCACGGCATTCCTCCCAGTCATTGTAGATATATGAGCATCGGCCAACAAAAAACGACGTGGACCTGGCCATTATGAACTGCATTAAGGATTAGAAAAAAAATGAGCACAGGTAAGCACAATATGGCAAGAGGTTGGAGGTGTCACAATTTTTTTCCTTTGAAAGATGATGATAATTTTATTTAAAAAGCGTTGGAAAGACGACAAAGAAGACAAAGACACAACAACAACCAACCTACCCACCAAATTACGTAATAAAAATGCACCCTTTCTCCACACTATCATAGCAGCCCCATTCTAGAATTATAAGTGAGACATAGATAACTTGCTTATAGTACTTCACGGAAGTCTTGCCTCAACGGGGCGGGGACATCCTGCCGTCATTAAAAGAAAAAACCTTGTTTATAGTACTTGATGGAAGTCATCAACAATACATAACTAACATATAACAATATATATGAACTATATGCACGATGCATGCAGTTCATGAAATCCAATCATATACATGGGGCTCTATTGTCGAGTCGGAGTAATGTTCCTTTTTGAAAATGTTCAACAACATATATGATTGAACTTTGAAGGTGGTGTATGAGGGTTTAGGGTAGACAATATTATGAATGGGCAAATACGCATCAATTGTAATTTGTAATTATACACGTGAATGGATCATAACATGTGTTAATGACATGCATATACTTCAACCATTGTCCCCACTTGTTATTTACATCGGTTTGGATCATAATATATAATATGTCTACAAAGACATGCATGAGCAGAACACACAGGGGAACAATAAACATGTTTGTATCATTGCATGCGTAGCATGACCAGTGTTTGAAATATTGGTATTGCGTTATGTATCGCACCCTTGGGATATAGATACGTATCGGTATCGCATGGGATATATCGTTTGTATCGGGTAATTTATTGCACTTTTTGGGAAACATGGGGAAACATTGGGAAAATGGTTGAATTTTTCAATGAAAGTTGAGGGATTGTTTAAAAAGACCTTAATACACACTTTTAAATCATAAAATTTCAAAAAAGAAGTGCACATGATAGGTTTCCTTTGTATGGGGTCGTAACCTATGCGTTGGTTGACTGAACTAATGCAACTACATTAAAATTAAATGCATTACATTTAGTGTGTATGTGATGATCGTTTCATCAAACACTCATACATACTTCAAAATTAGTCTCAATTGACAGCCAGTTGAAGGGAAATTTCGAGAAAAAGAAATAATATTTTATTAATTTTTAATTAAAAACTGATTTTTATTTTTTGAAAATTGACAAGGACATAACAAATCAGTAGATCATCCCTCATACATGCTTGATTTCATGTTTGGAGTGCAACATTGCAAGCAATTTAGGAGAACTTGGGGAAATTTCAAAATTTCCCCAATTTTCCCCAAATCAGACCAGCTACACTCAAATTTCAAAATTAGAGTGTATGTGATGAGCATTTCATCAAATACTCTTAAATACTTCGAAATTAGTCTCAACGAACAACTAGTCAAAGGAAAATTTTGAAAAAAAATGGAGAACATGAAGAACTAATGGATATCGCAATCAAAGCTCCAACTCCATGATTTTTCATGCAAAACATGAAGAACCAATGGATTTTTAATCATTTGACACTGATTTAACATAATTTCAACAAAAAAAAAGGGATTGGAAATTGAAAATGCTCATCGGATCGAACATGTGGGATATATCGGCACTACCAGTACGTTTCGTATTGCACAAGTGGGATACATGATACATTGTGGGATGTATCGGCCAATATCATCGATATTTAAAACACTGATCATGACATCCATGAAGACATCACACATCATGGATTCAAGAAGGAATGATGCATGGGATTATCTATACATAATCATATGCATGGGGAAACTACATTGCCATATCAAATGTGTGGCTTTTGGAGCCTAGATCGTTTGATGAGGGGAGGATGAGCAATGCATAACCCGTCTCTTATGAAGCCATACATATGGATGGTGTGGAACAGAAAGCAACAGGGCTGATCTGTAATTCTTATCTGTATGGATTACTACATGCTTCCCATGACATGCATGATGAAATTGATTAGGAAGTCGATTGGAGAAGCAATTGCTTGGATCAGGAAATAGCAGGCCTTGCATGTCGTAGACAATGGCAGGATGATAATATGTTTAGCATGACATACATGAGCAAATCTGACCGAAGTTTGAATATAAAAGCAGCACGGTGCTCAATTTTCTTTATCTAGCATCAGATGCATGTACAAAGGATGATGAAATCTTCAAAGCATGGCAATGGCAACCGTGTCAAATGTAATGGGGAGGACGAGTAGGGCATACCCCAGATGTTGTGAGGCCACTTTTATCAATGTCTGGATCATGACACGGAGGGCTCCACATGCAAGAGAGATCAATCCAGGTAATTAACATGCATAGCATCACATGCATGCCAAAATCTCACAGATCGAAAGTCTGCACGCAAAATAGGAACCCTCTGCAGGCTTCTGCCTTCATCCATCCCGTTCTTTTAATCGATATTGACATGAGATGGGGGTTAATGCCTCAGACGTTATATGCAGTATGATAATACTGTGAAGATGAATGCTTTGCAACAATATCCGTGTCCATGTTTTACAATCCGTGTGAGAGAGAGAGAAGAATGAGAAGATTATGGTTCAGCTACCATACCTGCTCTTTTTCTTCGCCTGTGGATGGGAAACCTTCCTTGGGAAACCTTCCTTCTCGATTGGACGTTGTAGGCAAGATGGAAGAAGGCCGCTCTGATTGGAGATGTAGAGGAGATGGAAGGGAACAGAGCTCTTGTTCTTTCTCACAGAGAGGCTTCAATGGAGGAGTTTGGAGTGCGACAGAGTAGCATATGCAGTATAAGAAAGCAGCAATTCAGCAATTGGCCTTCTCGTTTCAGTGAGAATGACATGCAATCAGCTGTTGGATTTTCCTCCATTACAAGGCTTTACGTGTGTCCAAAAATATTGGTGATACATTGGCGATATCGATCCATTGCCATACTTAGCGAAACATTGCTGATAGCTGGAATTTCTGAGATTACCAGTGTTATCAGTATTGCTTCCAGTGATATTGGGATCGCCAAGCTGGAGATATAGATAATATCGGGGATACTTTGAACAATGGGTATAGCACATGTTAATTGATAGGATTATTCTTGGAAGGCAAACTATCTCACCTTCCGAAAGGATAGCTAAGCTCACATGGTGAAAATTCTTCCATTATCTACAACTCCTCATACCACCTCTTCTAACAGGAGGGCTAAGCTCATAGGGTGGGAACTCCCCCATCCAAGGTTTTGAATAATGGTATCAATGGGTGTATCACCAGGCCAAAAAAAGATACAGTACGGGCGTATCAGACTGCATCAAACCCAAATCGGACAATATAGGCCCATTCGGCTGATTTGTTTTTGGCACAAAAGTTTTTTTTTTTTTTTCATTTTGTTTTTAACATGTATTCAATGCTGTATCAGACCATTCTTTTATCAGAATGCCGTCTATCAACTTGACCTGCTGAAAGCCCACCAAATAGGTCCTAATTGAACACAAATCAAGCATGAGACCCATCATATATGAATACAACAAAAAGAAGAAAAATGGCAAAAAAGTTATGGTTAATCCTGCCGATATTTCCCAAAATGGTCCCCACTTTTATTCGTCGAATCTCGCTCAAATCTTGTGTTTTGATCCCCAAACTAGGCTTAGACCTAGTTTAGAATTAGTTTCTAAGCTTTATAGTTGAAATGAAGAATGGAAAAACAAGAGAAAATTTGACCATAAAAGTTTAACTGGAGCCTTTATGGCCATATTGGCCTATATACCCCATATCGTGTAACAGGGGTGTAATGTGACTGAGTTTCACGACAGATATTTAAAACCATGCTCCCATTGGGCCAAGCATTCCCCCCCCCCCAACTTTCTTAGAAGATTTCTGTAGTCCTTCATATGGTGAACAACTGGAGCAGATTAAAGCTTGCATGTGCCCACTAACGCGAACAATTCAACTGCATGGTTTTTTTTTCTTTTTTTTTTTCAACATTGTTGATGGATGTAACTTTCAAATGCCTCAACATGTTTCAAGATGCGAGTTTTAATTCTCTCAATCACAGACAAGGCCCTTCAAGGACTGCTTCAGCAGGTAGAGCATGCTGAACTTACGGACTAGCATGGGGCGACAAGTTCGATCCAAATTGGACAAAGACACCTATGACAGTATTGGGACACAATTATTTCATGATTCCCCCCGCATACACACCAATATGTTAAAGAAAGAGTACTAATATCTAAATATAACCCACGAATAATTGTAAATAAGTGTGCTTAATAACAGGGTAAGTGCTAAAAGAAAGCATACAGCAGGCTTCAGAAATGCTAACTATTTCCATATTCATGTATGTCAACACGGCTAGATTGAGCCTATTTGTAGGGTATTGTGCTTAGATTTGACTGCTGTGGCTGAGGGACTTCGGCCTGAGTTGGTCATGGTTGGTATTGATGTTGACAAGAGTTGTGCTTTTTTTTTTTTGGTCAGTCATGCAACCCACCCACCCAGTGAATTGGGCAACACACCCACCCAATCAGTCATGCAACGCACCCACTGGTGCTGTCAGCAGCAGGAATTTCACCCTGATGGGTTTTGAGACCGAGACCCCTTGTTGACACTCCGCAGAGTCTACCAACGAGGCAAGGCCCCGAACCCGACAAGAGTTGTGCTTGGATTAAGTTGCATAGGACCTTGTTGCACTTTAGTAATTGAATGGTATTTCTCCATGTGTGATTATAGATGGCTGCAAGATAAATGCACATGCTATTGGGGTTGGAGCTCATTTGAAAACAATTTCGGAATTCACGGCACATATTTGGATCATGGATAATCATTTTTCAGGTGAACTACAACTGACTTCAAGTTAGAATTTTAAAACAGCATGGAAAGCAACTCTACTTCACATTACCTTTACGATTGGTTTCCAGCTGACTTTAAGTTTTAGAGTTTTATCTCTACTTGAAAAATTGTTTTGGATTTGATAGCCCAAATTTTATGTCTCTTTAATATACTTATGCCTAAATGAGAATGCTCTATAATTATTATATCTTTATATGCAAATATTTTTGACATTTTAATACTGTATTTTTTTTAATTGGGCAGACAGAGGTCGCTGGAGTTGTTTTCCATCTTAAATATCCAAGCTTGGTTAATTTCTTTTTGCCTCTGATAGAGTGAAATGGTGGAGCAGAATTCGTGTAGCTGACCCCAATTTGTTGAGATAATGCTTGTATGATGATGATGTTTTCTATTTTTCAGGTCGAGGGCAGAACAGTCAAAGCACAGATATGGGACACCGCTGGGCAGGAGCGCTATAGAGCGATAACCAGTGCATATTACAGGGGTGCACTAGGGGCTGTCCTAGTCTACGATGTGACAAAACCAACAACATTCGAGAACGTCAGCAGGTGGCTCAAGGAGCTGCGGGACCATGCCGACTCAAACATTGTGATCATGCTCATCGGGAACAAGACTGATCTGAAACACCTCCGTGGGGTTGCCACCGAGGATGCCCAGAGCTATGCTGAGAAGGAAGGATTGTCATTCATCGAGACCTCTGCGCTCGAAGCCATCAATGTCGAGAAGTCTTTTCAGACGATCCTTGCAGAGATATATAGGATAATCAGTAAGAAGAATCTCTCTACAGAGGACTCTGCCCCTGCCAGTATTAAAGAAGGGAAGACAATTGTCGTGGATGCATCACCTGTGAACACAAAGAAGCCATGCTGCTCGACATAAGAGGCCACTGTAGTTCTCCTTTATGGGTTCCAATCTGGAGGTTTTAGCTTTGAACTGTGGTTTGCTATTTGTCATCATGGAGAGCGGTTCAAGCATTGTGGTGGTGCTTGCGACAGGTATTTATTTTACTGTTCTTTTTTTTTTTTTAGTGTATTTGCTTCATTTTCTTGGAAATGGATGGATGAAAATCAGATTTTTGAAAATTCTCAGAACTACTTGTTTTCTCAACCTGTTTGGATTTTTTTTTTGTTTTTTTTGGAATGTTGAGTTGTTTCTTAGTGCAAACATTTTTTACTTTGTGAGGCGCTATTGTGCTGTTCTTTCAGAGCATTGTCGAAAATTCAAGAAGCAATTTATAAATAAAAAGACATTGAATTGAGAAATTTTTATCATGACTGGTGAAAGTGGTGGAGTCTATATTTTCATGGAGAATCTGGTTATCGTTTGTTTAGCCTTTGTTATGAGGCATAAAGGTCCAAGAATTTGTATGGATAGATTGGGATTTTCAGTTTGTACAAGTGTGGACCATGGCTCAGCTGGCCAGAGGGCTGCACCAGGGAAGGCCCATGTGCGATTGGATTAATCGTAGCCCTTTTGAACGGTTCATCATCTGTCATGGCAGCTTTGTCTTAGCTGTTTAAGGCCAGTTGGAGAAACACCATCCATGTCCCTTTCACCCCTGATCCATGTTTTACTTCTTCATTTTATCATCTTTTCAGGCTCCCCGCTGCCCTTCTGTGGGTCTTCACATCTGCATTTTTAATGCATGGGCCATCAGCTCATCATATCAACAGATTGGATGACTGAACTGTTGCAAGTTTTCTGCCCAAGCATTGTATAATACCTCTTTCCTTTTCCATGTACTGAACATTTCTTGTTGATTGAGGTTTCCGAGATGGAGGTGCACTCTGACTCCAAATCTCAACCACACACATGGTACACTTCTAGGGAAATCAGAACTGTTGATATAGCTGGCCACCTTGTAAATGGGCTAGAGGTTTGACAATGGTCAAGGGTACCATACCCACCTAATCAGCATTACAGAAATAGACACATGAAAAGCTTGGAGGAAGAGAAGCAGCAGCTGTCCACACCCAATGGGCAGATATGTAAGTTTTAGATAGGTACGATTGTAGGACCACCATCACGTTCTGGGTAATTGCCTTTTCAGGTTGTAGCCCACTGGATCAAGTGGCAACCAGTATAATTTTTCTGGATGGGAGTCACATGTACAGGCCCCGTGAGAGGCCCGCAAGGGATATTAGCTCAGTGGTAGAGCATGCCCCTGATAATTACTTGGTTGTGCCTGGGTTGTGAGGGCTCTCAGCCACATAGATAGTTCAACCCAAGGCACTCAACCTATTGCAGGCCTTACTATATAGGGGCTTCATTCACCAGTGGTCCCATTCCACCCAGCCCCTAATCCCTATAGAGCGTAAGGCCCCACAATGGCTTGACGTCCTGCAGCTGTAGGATCAACTACGTCTCCCTTACTATTGAAGAAGCAAGATACAAGCTAGGACAACAGAGCCCATCCCGGCCTTTTACTATAATCGAATTTTTTTTTTATTATTATCTGGCATTAACTTGGAGGCTTTGGGACTTTCCTGCACAGCTTAGGTGGAGGGTGAAGAATGCCTCCTTTCAGGAGGGGGGTCCAAGCCATTTGTGAGATACCACTCTCTGGAAAAGCTAGAATTCTAACCTTGTATCAGGACCTATGGGCCAAGGGACAGTCCCAGGTTGACAGTTTCTATGGGACATGATTCTTTCTCATGTATGGTTAAGCCTTTCAGGTCATTTCAGTCTGGACCCCTGAGCGATGGTAAAGCGCAATCAGCAGAGACTCCTAGCAGAAGCAAAGAGTCTTGAGGTGTCCAACGTTCAGTCATGCATAATTATTCACGCCCATTAATCAATTTACTGGCCTGACTGAAAGAGCCGAAACCTCAAGAGGGTCGCCTTTGGAAGCGAAATCCCCTATCATACATGTGACCAAGTCCACAACTGACGGAGCTTGTGCTTCTTAAGCTGGACTTTGAAAAAGCAAGATGATTTATACAAGTGAACCTCCATTCTAGTAAGGACATTGAGACTCTAGATGATCAAGATATTCTTCTTGGTGCGGTGATCTACTTTCCTAGTAGTGGGATTTTCCTATATTGGTCCACTTGGTCCATGCAGGATTCATTTCTAGGGCATAGATTTCCCACAGGTATTTTATATCAATCCAGTGGGGTATTTTACCCACGTAAACACATGGAGGGCGGCACTTTCTCTGGCGGCCTTCATCCAAAAAGTAGGCTGATTCAGCACTCAGGCCAACCCCTGGGGAACGGTATAAAATTATGCCTAAAACCTTAAAATTCATGTGGTGTGGCCCACCTGAGTTTTGGAATAGAGTGAGGTGCATCAGATGAATCGATTGGATGGCATGGAAACACTATGGTTGTCCCTATACAAAACTAATGGTGGGCTGCCCACCTGGACTGTTCCTATGGTGTGGCCTACCTGAGTTCTGGATCATCATAGTTTTTAGTTCCAAGGTGAAGACGAGGCAGCTTACCTGATGGACAGGGTGAATCTCGTGAATGTTCCACCCACAGTTTAGGTCCCATCGTGATGTACTGTTTTACCATATCATTTTAGGGGATGAGCCCAAAATTGAAGCGTATCCAAAGCTCAAGTGGACCACACCACAGGAAACAGTGGGGATAATGATGTCCACATTTGAAACCTTCCTGAGGCCCACAGTGATGTTTTTTGTCATCCAAACTGTTCATGAGGTCCTCACTCATGGCTTAGTGGTGGACTCACTAGGGTTTCAACACTAAGGATATGGGTTCGTTGTGGGCTAGGCCGAGCCCTGAAGAACCAGCCCTAAAGGGCTAGGGTTTGGGCCATTAAACTTGGCCCAAGGGCAGGGCTGGGCTAGGCTAGGGCGAATGATGAGTACCCTGGCCTGTTTCCCTAGTATATACTAAAAAGTACATACGCATTTATAACGTAGACAATAGAGTTCGTATACTAACATGGTAGTATGGAGAACTTTGATGATCTGGTGGAGCCTGATGGATGATATACCGGCCCTCATAAGCTGTCCAAATTGTGACCCCATTTTAGACGGTGAATAGTATATCAATGGAATCATTTAATCCCATACATATATTGCATAATAGGGTGGGCATGCTCTTGGTAAATGACTGTATCAAAGAAAATTTTCAATTATTTTGAAGAGCACGATGATTTATGAACATTGCACCCACCAATTATACGTGTCATATGGACCAGAGGCTCATTAGGGCCTAGGCCAGGCTAGGGCCAACCTGGCCTCGGTCCTAACCTGGCCCATTGTCAGCCCTACTGATAGGTGCTATGTCTTATTAAGGTTCAACCGGCTTAAGTTACTTTATGCAAGGGCAAATGTACAGGGTCACGTGCTTAGGACCACTAGGTGGACCTGTTGCATCCTTTGATGCTGATTACTCAACCGCAAGAAGTTCACTTTGATGTGGCCAGCCCTTGCCTCTATCCAAAGAGACATGGACACGTAGAAATGTGACACCACGTTAGTACAAATTATGGCTGAGCTTTTCCAGACATGACATTCAGCTAGTGGGGCCCCATCACGAGATTGTTTATTGCCCAATATTATCCAGTCATAGATTAATGGTTGAGAAACGAACGGCTATACCAGCGGATCATGTGCCACATCCGGCATTTGTAGGACATACTAGCCGTGAATGTTGTAGGCTCCATTATAAAGATAACCATTGACGTCTGCCTTATATCTGCTCGGTCCATCTAGGCTCATCTGGTGGACTGCACCATAAGAGAAAAGAAAGTGAGGATGGAAACAACCATTGTTGAAGCCAATTAAGTCCCAAATGATGATTATATACCATCGGACCTCTTTATAAGATTATTCAAGCCATTCAATCCATGTTCTTTCTTGGGTTTTGGCCCAATTGAGTTTTGAATGCTTAGTTTACATGTTTTACTCGGGTGCAGAGGTGGGTGGGATTACTGACCGTGGGGCTCACTGTGATGTATTTGCCTTGTATCTGCGCGGTTCACACATCTTAAAAACTCATTTTAGGACATGATACCAAAAAATAAAGCATATGCAAATCTCAAGAACATAATACAGGAAAAAGCAGTAATTGACCATTAAAAACTTCTCATGGGCAGCAAAACTTTTGGATCAAGTTAATATTTGATTGGTCTCTTCATCTAAGGTCTTTGTGACCTTATCAATAGGTTGGATGGTAAGTAAACATTCTGGTGGCCCCTTGAAGCTTTTAATGGTGGGGATTTAATCACAACTACTGTTTGTGGTATGGTCCACCTAAGATTTGGAACTGCTTTGTTTTTTGGATTATGCCCTAAAATGAGCTGTCAAGATGAATGGAATTAAGGCATGGATGTAACATACATTAAGGGATCCACCCAAACAGTGTAGATACTAGATTTTACTCATTTTCCTTTTGTAAACTGAGTCATGTGCAAGCTCCGAATTAGCCTTAGCTGGGGTTTGGCTCATTTTTGTTCCCCATCAAATTGTGGATCGGCCTGTTTAGGTTTTGAGCTAACCCATGCTGCTCAAGTTTGGTTTGCTCTAAAAAAATTTAGTTCAAGCAGGATTGATTTGGTTGAAAATTTTAAACCAAGCTAATTTGAGTTTCAACAGGTGATGGACCGTTTTTGTTGTTGTTTGTTTAAATGAAAAAGAATTAAAAAGTTAGAAATAACACAAAAAAATATAAAAATACCTTATCACATGATGTTTAACATCTTCCAAAGGAAGAGTGCAACTTGAAAATAGATATGTTGTAAGAGCCTTTTGAAATGATGTTGTTTATGAATCTTTTTTTTTTTTTTACCTAGTATATTATGGGTGGGCTTGTCCAAACTAAGTCAAGTCGAGCCGATGCTATAAGAGAATAGGTCTGGTCCATTTATTAAGCCGTGCTAGGGTAGCTTGTCGCTGGCTCAAACTCTAAACCGTTACAAAACAGACTTATATATATATATATATATATATATATATGCCCGTCTATGTTTGTGTGTGTGTGTATGTGTGTGGGCAGGCTGAACTTCCAAGCTGGCTCGGTTTGTGTTGGCGCGGGGTTCGGTGTATCCCGAGGTGGGTGGATCCTTGACCGTGGAGTTGATTGTGTGATCAGTGTGTCTTACATCCACGCGGTCTATCCATTTTTAAGACTCATTTTACAGCAAAAGAGGAAGTAGATCCAAATCTCAGGTGGACCATAATACAGTAAACAGTGATAATCAACCATTAAAAACTTCTCGTCGGGCACAAAAGTTTTGGATCAATCTGATATTTGTGTGGTCTCTTCATCCAGGTCTTTGTGACCTTGTCAACAGGTTGGATGGAAAATAAACATTCCAGTGGCCCCCATGAAGTTTTTAATGGAGGGGATTCAATCACTGCTGTTTCATGTGGTATGGTCCACCTAAGATTTGGATCTGCTTCATTTTTGGGACGATGCCCTAAAATGAGCTGTCATAATGCATGGACGGTGTAGACGTAAGGCACATACATCACAGTGGCCCCACAGTTGGGGATCCACCCAAACCGTTTCCGGTTTGTGTCCAGGTCTATGTGCAAACCGAGTTACGCGATTTGTGTGCATCCAAACAGCCCCTGGCGTATGTTTTTTTTACATTTTCTTTTCTTCGTTTCTGTCTCAAGCATTTATGGAACCGAAGCTGAATCAGAAACAAGAAATCGGAATGATGAGATCAACGGTTAGAGGCGGCACCGCCTCAAATATTACCCCTTCTTCTCCAACTCTCTTCATCAATCCCTTCAAAAACAAGAAATCCCTGACGACCCACTTTCCAGCCCTTTCTCAGGTACCCTACTCTTAAAACCTTCCTCCTTTTTCATCATAATCTACGAACAAATCCCATTCTTCTTCTGTTTGACCACAACACCCCTGACTATTACCCATAATTACGTTTCTGGTATTTGAAAACCCAAGTTTGAAGCGTTATGACCGAAATACCCTTCTTCTAATTGAGTTCATCATCGTGGGTGTGTTTGTATGCACTGCTGAAATGAATTACAATAATCTGTTTATCGTTATGCAGCTTTCAAAACCATTTTGAAGCAAGTGCGGCTTAAAATACCGTCCAATGCAGGAGTATATTCGGTAACAGAGTAGGCAAAACGAGTTGACCGAGACCCAAATCAGCGCTCATTCAAACTCGTTACAAATTGGCTGTGAGCAAGGATTTGAATAATGGTTTTGGTGGGTGTTTTGAAAATGATACGAAACAGGGCGTATCAGATGATATGAACCTGTATTGTTCAATGATTTTTTTTTAGCAGAAAAAAAATAATGGGAAAATAGGGGGGGAAATGTAAGACACCATAATCTATCTTTGTGAAGAAATGTGCGTGCGTGCGTGTGTTTTAAACATGTATCTGGTGGTGAATCAGACCATTTTTTTATATAAGAAAGTTGTTTGTTAGCTTCACCTGCTGAAAGTCAACCAAATAGGTTCTAATTGAACATAAATTAAGCATGATTTGGTGGATTAGGTCCCATTGCATATGAATGATAAATCATGATTTGATCATCAAAATAGGCCTAAATCTGGTCTTAAATTAGCTTCTACACTTCCTTCATGATTGACATGAAGAAAGAAGTGGGAAAATTGAGGTAGAAAATTTGGGAATTTTTTTTAGAAGGCCTTGTCTTGGTATTAATATGGGGTGTATCCGCTTTGTATCGGCTGATATGGCCCAATTTCTTCTTAACGGAGCGGTCTACCCCCATAATGTGTAACAAGAGTGACCGATACGATTGCGTAAAGGTCGATACAGCCGTAGCATAACAGATACTCAAAACCATGGTTGTCAAACTCGTTCATAATGGCAATGTGCTGCAAGTGGTTTATACATGTCGGTGATATCCATAGCGTGAATTGGTTGTTGGATCAGCACAGCTCATTCTTATTGGTGATTTGCATAGCGTTACTGGTCCATATTGGTCAAGTCGTTTAGTAGGTGTGGCAATGGACTGGGCTGGGGCTAGGCCGGGGTTGGCCCTAGCCTGGCCTTAGTACCCTAAGCCCTACCTTGGCCCTATAGGGCTGGCCTTTTAAGAATTTTTTTTAAATGATCAAAGGTTTGAAATACTCCAATTTAAGATTTTTCTTTTCATTCTTTTTTTTTTCTCTCCTTATTATCCTCTCTGTCCATGACAAGTCCCATGATATAAACAGTTTTGGATCATTGAAACTTGACCGTACCCAACGAGTGCCTTTAAACTACACATGTATGGTGAATTGGAACGACACACAACCTCCATTCTTTTGGCATGATTGGACCAGGACAACAGGCTGGGGCTGGCCATCCATCAGTGGCCCAAACCTGGTCCAGACATTGGGCCTAGATTTCAAGCCTGGGCTCAGCCCTTGGGCCAAGTCTAAAGACCCAAGCCCTGACCCTATAGGGTCAGGCCACTCAGCCCATTCACAACCCTATCACACCAGGGCATGTATATTTGAAGTTTTGGATTGACCTATTGCAAATCATCCGATTTGTATCATTCTCAATGATACGACCCAGAGTCGGTGCGGGTTGGGTTGGGGCATGGAAACCAGTTTTTAAGTCTATGGTTACAGGAAGCACAATACCCTTGCAAAGAAACATCATTTTGAATCTTACCAAGGTAGTAATGGAAGGAGTGGTCTCATATCTTAGCAGAACATTAAATACAGGACTTTTGCCGAAGTTCCTTATATGGGGTTTTTTCAATTGCAAAGGACAACAATCTCCCCTTCTCAGAAAATGATTAGAGGTGCTGCATAGAGAATCTGAGAGATAAAGACCTTATGTTTGCAATTTAGAGTGAAATAGTAGTGGCCTTGTAAACAGTGATGGGCTTGTGAGTCCCTCTCATAGGCGCTTCAAAGCACCAGAGTATCCTATAGGCATAATGCTATGATACCCAGATACGAAAACGATTACATACACGGATAAGAAAAGACTTGATTACCGATGGTCTAACTAGGCTTGATTACCGATGGTCTAAGTGAAGTTATGGCTCATGATAGAGTGGAATGGCAGAAAAAGATTCACGTAGCCAACCGGCCCAACCTATTAGTTGGTATAAGGCTTAGATGATGATCATCATCATCATCACAAAAGAATTTGTCAAGAGTTGTAGTCTAAACTGTATAAAAAAAACAAAACAAAAAAAAAAAAAAAGAAAAAAAAGAAAAAAGAAAGAAAAGAAAAAAAGATGATGGTCATCTCTTTATCATTTGATATCACATCCATATCATCATCATGGGCTTGTCCCGGCTACTTGCAGTCAGCTTAAACAAATTTGTTGTCATGGTAGCTTGGCAGAAGTTTGACAACTGGTTGCCCATCTAACAAATCTTTATAATAGAATATATAAGTTTTAGTAAATATTGTACTGCAAAGTATGTGATGAGTAACTATGGAAATAGCGGAATACAGTTACATCCAATAACATGCTGAGTTGTGCCAGTATCCTGTACCAATATACATATCACATACACTGGATACAGGAACTCCATGGCTAAATGGGTTGGAATCTGACCATCATAGGTGTTATGTTTATCACCATAGAGATATTTACTGTATTCTCTGTTCTATATTTAAACTAGTCATACTGTCTTCAACACAAAAAGGAAGGAATGGTCATTCTTGTCATATATGTTCTCAAAATCGGATTTAAGTTGCATGTTTTAAAAGCATCCAAGTGAACTGCATCAATGGATTTGTGAATGGTACTGCTCCATCGAACTTTTGCTTCCCTATTAGAGCTACTCGTACTGAAAAGATTAGGGAGGTCATTATCTTTCCAGCCCAGTTGTTGACAACAGAGTGATTGGTCTCATTAGAAAACTGAACATAAAAGGGAGCGAAAATGACAAATAAGAGAGCTAATGACTGTTCCAGGACCCCCTTTCCCTGTGTTAGCAACAACAGCAAAAAAACAAGAGATGTTGGAAAGTAGTATATTTTTTATATGCATGACATCATATCATGTGGTAAACTGTTATAGAACAAATTCATAACAGTCCATTTCTGAGGAATATAATGGCCTTTTTCATTGTAATTAGGGGTGGCAATGGGTCAGGGTGCCCGGCCTGGCTTGGCAACATGTTGGGGCGGATGCACAAACTTCAGGATCTCGCAACTGCAACTGACTTGAATTATGGGATATATTAATGCGGAAAAACCAAACAAGCAATCACCACACGACACAGAGTTTTTACGTTGAAAACCCTCTAACAGAGGTAAAAACCAAACAATCCACTATGTAAGACTGTATTACACAGCGATCACGAGCTTACAACACGCTCGGATCCGGTTTTCTTCACCCTTAGGTGGATTACAATCAAAGAGAACGAAACAAGAAAGATCTCACCGATTCGAGGAACATGAAGAAGCTACGAATGAACCGGCGTCATGAATGAATCGTCACGGACACGGCTTTCTCACTCTTTGATCTTCCTCTCTCTCTCTCTCTTTCCTTCTCTTCTTCCTCTTCTTTTTTCCTCTCTTTCGCTTTGGACGTGCAGGAATATCTATTCTACCCTAATTCTACATAAAACATGCTTTTATAACACTTCAAACTGGAATTGGAGCTGAAATAGGAAATTGCGTATTGTTGTCTCGCGCACTGTAAGGTGCCCGATAAGACACTGTAAGGCGCCCGATAATGGCCAAAAACTGTCCAAAGACAAACTGAGAAAGTGACTCTGAGTTTAGGATGCCCGATCACCACCTATAGGGCATTCGAACTTAACTATGGGGCACCCGAAACTGTTTGAAACAATTCAGCAACCAACTGCCATGTACTAGGGAATTTAGGTCGCCCGACCCAGATTGGTAGGGCGCCCGATGACCCCAAAATTCCACTCTCTCCTCTCATGAAGAGGAACTCCCCATCAAATCTCCCCCTTCCGACTCAAGAGGAGGGTTTCACTATGTTTAAGCCCGTCAAGCTTCTACAAGCCTCAAATCTACCATTGGCCAAAGCATTGGTCATCATGTCTGACCCATTGTCATTTGTATGGATCTTCTCAAGCTGTAGCACCTTGTTCTCCAACTTATCCTTGATCCAGTGATACCGAACATCTACGTGCTTTGACTTGAAATGTTGGCTTGGATTCTTACTCTAGCTATCACTATTGACCATGTGCTTCTCTTGCTTCAGGCTAAGTTCTCGTAGGAACTTCTTCATCCAAAGCATTTCCTTGCATACTTCTGTGACTGCAATGTACTCGGCTTCTGATATAAACAGCGCCACATACTTCTATAGCTTGCTCTGTCATGAGACCGCTCCCCTTGCAAATGTAAACATGTACCTCGATGTAGGCTTCCTGGAGTCTGTGTCACCTGCCATGTCTGTATATTTGTAGCCCTCTAACACAGGTTTCCCTTTACTAAAGCACAGGCTTAACTTCGAAGAGCTCCTTAAATACCGTAATATCTACTTCACTGTTGCCTAATGCTTTTTGTCAGGATTAGGAAGATATCGGCTCACTACGCCGACCATATATGCTATGTTTGGGTGCATACGCACCATAGCATACATCAAATTTTCCACCGCTGAAGTGTAGGGTATCTTTTGCATTTCTTCTAACTCTTCATTGGTCTTGGGACACTGCTTGTCGCTCAATTTGAAATGGCCATCGAGTGGAAAACTGACCGGCTTCACTGTCTTTATATTAAACCTTTCTATAACATTTAAAAAAAAAAATAAAAAAAATCTAGGACCTTTTCAACATGCCTCTCTTGTGATAGCTATAGCTTCCTGCTGCTTCTGTCACAAGTAATTTCTATTCCTAGAATCTGTCTGGCCGAGCCCAAGTTTTTCATCACAAAAGACTTGCCCAACTCCTACTTTAGCCTGTTAATCTTCTTGATGTCATTTTCCATGATGAGCATGTCATCAACATATAGCAGAAGGATGAAGAAGTCACCATCTGAGAACCTTTGTGTAAACACACAGTAGTCCGACTCTGTTTTGTCATACCCATGCTTCAACATGAATAAGTCAAACTTCTTGTACCATTGCCTCGGAGCTTGCTTCAATCCATACAAGTTTTTCTTTAGCTTACACACCATGTGTTGCTTGCCTTTTATTTCGATCCCCTCTGGCTGCTTCATATATATCTCTTCTTCCAGGCCGCCATGGAGAAACGTCGTTTTCACATCTAGCTATTCCATCTCTGGGTCCATACTCATAGCCAAACCAAGCAACATCTGTATGGATGTCATCTTCACCACCAATGAGAATATCTCGTCGAAATCAACCCTTTCTTTTTGGTCCAAAGCCTTTAACTACTAGCTTGGCCTTGAACCTTGGATGTGAACTCTTCTGCTCTACCTTTTTGAACACCCAGTTGTTACTAAGAGTTTTCTTACCCTTGGGTAGTTTTACCAATTCATACATGTAGTTCTTATGCAAGGATTTCATCTCCTCTTGCATAGCTTTCAACCACTCAGTCTTATGCACGTCGGATAGGGCCTCGTTATAGTCCTCTGGCTCGCTCCCATCGATAAGCATAACATACTCATGGGCTGAGTACCTCTTGGACGTTTGTCTCTCCCTAGATGACCTCCTAACCTATGGCTTCACAAGTGGATTAAATGGGGGTTGCTCCCCCGGTTCATCTGCTGTAAGGATGCCTTCATCCCTTGCACCATTCTGCACTCTCCCGTTAGCAGGCACCACGGAAGGAGTGATTGGATCCGTATCCACCAATTCACCTGAACTGAGCTAGGTCTTCTCTGGCTTTCCAATGTCTTCAATACACTAATCTTTGAAGAAAACCACATCTCTGCTTCTGATGAGCTTCTTCTTAATCGGATCCCATAATCTATAATCGAACTTCTCGTCTCCGGACCCTCAGAAACACACAGTGCCTGATCTTTGTATCTAGCTTGGACCTCTCATCTCTGGGAACATGGACGGATGCCCGGCATCCAAACACCTTGAGATGACTGTACAATATATCATGTCCAGTCCACATCTTCTCAAGAACCTCTCCATTCAATGGGGTTGAAGGAGACCTGTTTAGCAAATACACCGTTGTATGCATTGCTTCCCCCCAAATCGTCTTGGGCAGCTTAGCGTGAGTAAGCATGCATCTGATTTTCTCTACAATGGTGCGATTCATTCACTCTGCTACACCATTATGTTGGGGGGGGGGGGGGGGGGGGCTCTTGGGCATCATCTATTCATGTTGTATATTCAGGGTCTTATAGTATTCATGAAACGTCTCAATGTATTTACCTCCATTGTTAGTGCGGATACACTTCAATGGTCTACCCGTCTCATGCTCGACAATGGCATGAAATTTTTTTAAACACCTCAAAGACTTATTCTTTGATTTTTAATGCATAAACCCAAACTCTCCTAGATGCATCATCTATAAAGGTAACAAAGTACAACTCCTCACCCAAGGTTTTTGTCCTCATTGGACCACACACATTAGAATAAACAAAATCTAAAACATTTAATTTATTCACATAAGAAGCAATTTTAACAAATAAAACTCTATGATGTTTTCTTGATAAACAGTCAATACAGGTTTTTAAAGGTATACCTATCATGTCTAGGAAGAGTTGCTTCTTCGCCAATAGCTAAAACCATTTCTCGCTCATGTGGCCTAGCCACCTGTGCCACACGTCTATCACTGAGTCTTTTGTTGCATCCAATTCACTCTTACAGACAGCTACACATGTCTTGTACAGGATGCAACACTTCTTCTCTCTTGCTACGACCAACGAACCCTTGATGAGCTTCTAGCTCCCATAGCCATCACCATCCAACCCTCCTGTCAACATCAAGTTGAAGCGAAGGTTAGGAATATGCCTCACATCTTTCAGCACCAATGTGCAGCCCACATCGGTCTTTACATGTATGTTGCCAATCCCAACTATCTTGGACGTACCAGAATTCCCCATCTCCATGGTACTAAGGTCAGTAACCAATGTGTAGCCCACTTCTCACTCTTCAATCTTCCTCTCTCCCTCTTTTCTTCTCTTCTTCCTCTTTTTTTCTCTCTCTTGCTCTGGACATGTAGGAATCTCTATTCTATCCTAATTCCGCATAAAAGATGCTTTTATAGCACTTCGAACTGGAATTGGAGCCCAAATAGAAAACTACGTATTGTTGTCTTGTGCATTGTAGGGCGCCCGATAATGGCAAAAAACTGTCCAGAGACAAACTAAGAAAATGACTACGAGTTTAGGGCACCCGATCACCACCTGTAGGGCACCCAAACTTAATTGTGGGGCACATGACCCCAACATGTAGGGCGCCCGAAATTGTCTAAAACAGTCCAGCAACCAACTGTCATATCCTGGGGAATTTAAGTCGCTTGACCCAAACTGGTAGGACGCCCGATGACCCCAAAATTGCTCCCTCTCCTCTCTTCATGAGGAGGAACACCCCATCACAACCCAGCCTGTAGGGCCAGGCTTGGACTTCAATTCTAGGACTAGTGTCCAGGTCTGGCTGGGACGAGGCCAATGATGAATTGCCCACTATCTATTGGCCTGGTCCAATACTCAAGTGGGTCTTTATTATACAATGAGGTGGCTGATTTAAAGACACTTTTGTGGTCTCATTTCGCTTTCATGTGTTGTCTAAAGGCACCTTTTGGATTTGGGGGTTATGTTTCTATCATCAAAACCATTTATATGATAGGACTCATCACAGATGGAGGGGACACCGCGAAAAATAACTTAGATTTTGAGTATTTAAAAAGTTTGAAACTTTTGATCATGTAATTATTTTCCTCACATGACTGGCCCTATACAAACAGGGCAGGGCTGAGGCCTTTTTAGCCTGATTAGGGCCAGGGCCAGCCCTGACCAGGTCCATTGCCGCCCCTAACTGTAATACGTTCCTCCAATGTTTTATTGGATGTCGTTGTTTTTCTCAAAGAGGGCAGGTGATATGTCCAAAGAGAAGAAAATATATGCAATATTAAATTGAATACACGAGAGGCCATAGAAAAAATACAGTTACTATGAAATGTTATTTTAAAATTTTGTCCTGGGGTAAAATTTTAAATTAGTATATTGTTGGTGTGCACGGATTCACATTATACTTGGTTTTTTCATAACAAACAATTTGTTCTATTATTGTTATAGAGATGGAATTTAATTCAAATTCGAGGGCTATCAAAGAGTCAGAATCCTGCCAAGCAGTTCTTGGTTCACGTTGTCAAAGAGTATGTTGACTGTTCATATCCCTTCACCATTTTTGCAATTAGGTTAACGTGTGCCAATTATTTTTGTCCCCTTTTTTATGACTCGTGCACACATGCATGCAGATATGCGGCTAACAGACCACTAACAGTTTGAATATTTCTCTGCTAGGGGTGAAACTTTGACATCAATTTCAATGCAATACGGGGTGTCCATGCAGGCTATTGTGGCGGTGAATGCAGAGATAGTTGATGTTGACCTTGTATTGGAAGGACAGTGCCTTAATATTCCTCCCAGTGCCGAAGAAGCTCAGATAGTAAGGCTCCAACGTTGTTCTAAATTATTCAACTGGCGATATTTATTGTATTCATACATAACTCGTCTCAATCGAAGTTTAACTTATTCTATTGGACACGAGATGCTTCTGAATTGCTAAAATCTCATGATTACTTCTTCAAGAAAGCAAAGTTGGATGTCATCTCTTGGGCTCTGGTTCTTACTACCCCCTCCTCTTTTTTTTTTGAAAGATCAAATGAATATATTAAAAATCCAGGAAAGGGGAAAGAATTCCCAATACAAAGATAGAGGCGCCCAGGCCCCAGAAGATGCCAAATCAAGCACGACCACATTAGGAACACTTGTTGAGGGATTAAACGAAAATTTCAACCATTGCCAGAGATCTAGTCTCCTTAAAAAATACAATCTAGACTTAGTTGATGATCCTATTAGTCTCATGTTTTTTTTTTTTTAATTCCTTTTGATCCTCTTTGTAATTCTTTGTGAGGAATCATCTTCTTACCTATTAATAAAGTTGTGACTTCTCAAAAGAAAAAGAAAAAGAAAAAACTTATTCAATTGGAAACTTGGAATATTTTTTGTTCAATCTTTGGGAACAATGCTTAGTCCTAGATTTTGTTGGGTAATATCCATTTAATGACGTAGACGGGTATCGACCATTTTTATTTGATCAAATATTAAATACCTCTTGGATTTCAAATCTGTAAAACTGTAGGTAGTTTGAATACATCTATTACCTACCTTTTGTGTTCTTTATATCGGATCTTGCCACTTAGGAACTTTTAGTGTGCACAAAAGTTCAATCCTGAGCAAAATAGTCCGTACTGCATAGGGAATGATTTCAATTCCCAGTAGACTTATGTGGGATCTGCAAAAGAAAAGTATCCTTCTCATTGATATACATTTTTAGATATACATGGTTATAAAAGACTCTTTATAACATTACATTAACTAACAGATCTCTTATAATTTAGAGAGGATGCTCTGATAGTGCAGTCATTCAACTTCATTCCTAAGTCTGGAATTGCAATTTTCGGAGGACTAATGTGCACTTCTTCAAATTGATAAAAGAAGAAATATCTTCATCAAAGAAAAAAGAAGTACAGTACTTCAATGAATTGCTCCCATTTTTCTACACTTGAAATGCAGCAATCCGTGACTGCTGTCAAGATTTTGGTGCCATGCGCTTCGTTACAGTATAGACTAGATTAACTTCAGTTAAATTTAAAAATGCGAAAGAGCTTCAGTTAAGCCGAAACAACCAAAGAACGAAGAATCTCAAGTAGTTATGAGCACCTACAACGTGCAAATCCTGTTTCATAATAGCTTGGACTGCTTCTGGCTTCTAATACATCGAACCTTTAATTTTATTCTCAGGATTCTGCCTCGAAAAATCAATCAGATCATTGCAATATCCATGAAAGATGCCGAAGTTCCTTGAGTATCTTGGGAGCACATGAAAATCACAGAATTTTCACCTTGTTATCCTCTCAGCACATACAGCTTGTAAGCACTTGTATCAATCTGTAGTGTGGGAGTTTTCATATCATTTACTTCTAATTCCGCTCTCTTTCAATTGCTAGTCTTTCATTTGGTTTCAAAGTAAACTGAGATTAGTAACCCATCAAGCTTGTCCATTTCATTATCAGGCTAAGCCCACTGGTTATTTTCTAGTTCTGGTTCCTCTTATTGCATTTTGCATTAGATGCATAATTGGTACCTTTCACCATAGACTCCCCGAGCAATTGAAACATCAAGCAGTCAATGAATCCAAGGGTCATCATCAAAGATCAAGAAGCGAGCGCTGGAAATCTGTTCTTAGTGACATAAACGAATCAGATGTTGCCGATGCCGAGTCAAGGCAAGATCTTGTTGTAAGTATCCGATGCTACCTCCTGCAATTTTTTTATATGATCCCCAACCCAAGGATATGCATAGTAGCCTCAGGTTTTCGGATTGTAGTCGATCCTATGGTTCAGTGATCAAAGTCATGGACAGGCTGTGCCCAGAATTTTCTCAGATAGTAAGATCATTATCACCCCATGCTATCGCCTTTGTCAGCCTGAATGTGAACCAATTCTGTCTTGCTTTTCTTAGCCACCTATTTGCAGGCCACAACAGGAGTTATGAGTGTTCCATCTAGGAGATATTTTGGCCTTGGTCGATGCACTGTTGGGAACCATTTGGAACACCAAACAGAGGGTCCTGCATTTACAAAATTAGGAAAAGAAGATGGCCTTTGTCAGCCTGAATGTGAATCAATTCTTCCTTTTCTTAGCCACCTATTTGCAGGCCACAACAGGAGTTATGAGTGTTCCATCTAGGAGATAATTTGGCCTTGGTCGATGCACTGTTGGGAACCATTTGGAACACCGAACAGAGGGCCCCGCATTTACAAAATTAGGAAAAGAAGATGCTGTGATGATGAGGTCGAGGATCATATACTTCCTCTGCTTGGCGCTAGATCTCATATTTAGTTTCTGGCTCTGCTCTCGCAGGCTGCATAAGCAGCTAAAAAAAATGTTGTAGAAAGCTTGTTAAGAAGGCTTTAACACAATGCTTTTTACTGTATGGAATTAAATTACATGCATCAAATGGTCCCTTTCAAAGGCTGCCCAACCTGCATGTCCAAACTCTTTCACCAGAACTACATGTCAGATTTTGTTCCTAGCACTGGATCTTTTATTCAGCCAAGCTGTGGGAATTTTCTGCTGTTGTGGTTGGTTTTTTGGAGTTATCTTAGCAGCAGTGGGTTCTTCCTTTTTACTGGTTGTTTTTGGTTTGTTGAGTGAGGTGCTATTCAACGAGTCTTGGGCCTGTTTTGCTGAGTTTTTTGGTTTTGATGCAATATCATTTTGTCTTGCTGCATTTTTGTGCCTTCCCTGACTTACTTCAAGCTCTGTATCCTTTGGCAATTTCGGATCAGTCGTGCGGTGGTCAAACCTCTTTCTTCTCATTCAGCAATTTTTATAGAAGTCAGCTTGGGCATCTTTCTTGTTGGTGTATGCTCTTGTTTGGTTATGCTGTCTTTGCCTTGGTGGTGATGTGGCATGTTCATCTCCTTTCGGAGCTTGCATGTATAAGTTTAGTTTAGAGGTCTCTTGCCTTTTCCTCTGGACTGGGGCTTCTGATGTTAAGCTTTCTAGCTTTTGCTGGTTTTGGTTTGGCCTTGGACCTTTGTATGATTTATCTATGGTTTTGATGCAACCATCTTCCTATGGGTCATCATGTTGTTTCTTGTTTTCGTGTTCTTTAGGGCCTGTTTGAATTCAGGCACAGGCTAGCTGATCAGAAGCATGCTGTTGGTGACTAGTTGTTCCTCCCTTGTTTGTCAAACACCCTAGAACATGTACAAGAAAGATTCTCGAACATAGTTCCACCCCTCCACCAGAAATAGCCAATCCATGTTCTAATCATCATATATTCATGGCTCCTTGTCCAAAATTGCATTGGTTTCGTGCACATGAGGGTTGACAAGCCATGGACATATACAGTTGCTCCCAACTGCTTGTCAAGACACACCTTTGCCCAAATCTAGACAGCCCCTTTAGTGAAATTATTTTAAAAAATGTCTTGTGCCTAGAACTGATTTTTGGGTGTTCTTGAACTTTGTAGAATCCTTCAGAAGATCAATCACAAGTTCCTTTGGAAGACATATCTGATGCCTATACCAAGCTTGAACCTGCTTACCTTAAATTCTTATCGGAATGTGGAATGAGTAAATGGGGTTATTGGCACGGAGGTTCCCTCGAATAAAGCATGGTGCAGGCAATGTTGGACAGAATCTTCACACTATTAACCTAGTGGAGTTTTATTCCCCGTGCCCGCTACATTCATTTCAGTGAAAACAAAAGCTGACCTGCTTAACAGGATGATGGTAACCCCACAGCTTGAGCTCTCTACAGCGCCACGGTGTTGAGAAGAAAATATTTTGTAACCCACAAAGAAACCAGGTTGTATTTTCAAATTTGTTTTCATTGTCTGTAGTTCTGGTTCAATTACTGATCTTTGGATGAACAGCATTCCATTTCTTGCAATATCAGTGAGAAAGGAACCTGCATTGTGCATAGGGATACTTCATTTTGTTTAAAAAGGTGAATCTTATTATGCTTATAGTGGGATGATACTATCAAACATCAGTTAGACGGCCATGATTGAGCCTTCAAGTGTAGCACTATAACAATCAGGACTGTTCAATTGGTGTGGCTGATCAAATTAAAAAAATATATATATCCGGAGTGAAAGAAATGTCATGCTTCATTGGATGAACTTTTGGCTGTTGAATTGAGGGCCATGGTGTAATTTTGAGCAGCGCTGCTCATTTAAGACCTCCAATTGGATTGTTATGATTGTCCCTTGAATCCTATCTTTAGACTGTTGCATCTCAGCACTATGGCCACTGAGTGAAAGAACGTTCCAAATCATGTCATCATTATACTCTATAGAGTATCTCTTGGATGGAAAAATATAAAATATGGATTGGGAACTTGGGAGTATCCAGCATCAACATACTCGAGGGTGGTGGAGAGCAGCGTTGTCAGGCTCTTTCAGAGGGATAGAGAATTTGTTAAGCTTCTTCTTCAACACCATAAATGATGGAAAGATCACCGTGGGTGTTTCACATGGAGGAAATATTCACACCATGGGCATTTCACAGAAGTAGCTTGAAAATTGCAACTCAGAATATGCCTATGCCATTGCCACTGCCACAGACTGTAAAAAAGAAGGGCGGGAAAAAGCTGAGAGAGAGAGAGAGAGAGAGAGAGAGAGAGCTGCAACTCGGGGCTTAGCTGCTACTTAGCTAGAAGGATACTTCCTCACTGTAAATTTCAAGGAACATCATCGTTGTGATTTCATATTTAACCAAAACTAGTTTTCGATCTTGATTGATTTGTACATCCAAATGCGGCCAAAAGCAATGACAATCCTTATTTCTTAAGTTTTGCTATGATTGCCAAAAGCACCTTGTCATGAACAACAACATTCAAATGAATTAACAATCTGATTATGGGACACTGCTGCTTCATGCCAATGGGTTCTAGAATTTAGACATATATGTTGCATGTACCTTTTAGGGTGCCAGCTTATCAAGTGTCACAGGCTACCAGAGTATCGAATTACACCGAACATTTGGCCGATTGAATTGGAGAAGAAATCCTCCAAATATTGACACCCACAAGGTTTTTTAACATGAAGTCCAAGAGATCGGGCTGGTGATGTGTCAGAGATCTAGGCCATTCATCAGGCAGGGTGCACCTTTGGACATGCCAAGGACCATAAAATAGTGCTGGTCCATTGATCAGGCAGATAAAACTTGTATGAAGAAAATAAGCTATTAGAAAGAAGTCCAACAATTCAAATTCAATGTACATGTGTGGCTCACTTGATTAGTGTGATGCCCTGCTTTTTGGCACATGCATGTTCGAAGCACATCCTAACTGATGAGTGGCCTGAATGTCCAACACGGGTACTGTATACACATACATGTAGACCTGACACTGTTCCACCCCCCTCAAAATCACATCCACCCCTTGGCCCCACCAAAAAAAAAAAATCTTGGAAACACCTCCAAGTCAGGAAGATAACCAAACACCTTCATGGCAATCTAAAATCAACTTTGAGAATTAAAAACGCCCACAAGTGCTTAAAAGTAGTAATGCCAAAAAAGCCATCACTCTAATTTTCAGTACTCATGAAAAATACAAGGATGACAACCAATTTATAAAAACAGTCCAGCAGATTTTCGAGAATTATTCAACGGACACGCCGCACCTTCTCTTCTTGGCCTAACCCAAGTGATTTCTGGGCATTCGATATACCCTCTGGATCTGCAAGCAGACAAGAAAAATTAGAAGGGGAAGTCAGGGGTGAGACTAAAGATAGCAAGATTTGCAAGGAACTGTCTATTAACATGATTGTTCAATAACTCATTGTTTCGCTAGGAACTTGGCAGAGTTAACTCAGTAAATGATTGATTTGCAGACTTTCACAGTGAGGGAGTTCTCCATTGACCCAGCTGAGTCAAACATTGAAAAATCGTCTGATTTCCAAGTTATTGAATATGCTTGATATACACAAGGCATGGGAACAAGAGAATAAGGCTCCTTTCTCTTTCTGATTGCTAGCTTCAGATGTGCAAGTTGTAATTAATTGACATACACTTCAGCCATCCAAATAAAGTGAGGAAGATTCCACGCATTCAACAAGAATGGGGAATGGCATTACTTTCCAAGTATTATAGTGCTGAGGCCCAAATCATAATGATGTTACTTTCGAGTTGAACTTGAAAGGAATGTAACTACCACTCGAGGGCTTGTCCTCTTCTTCTTCTTCTTATTCTTCTTCTTCTTTGTGAAAGACGAAGAGAATTTCATTAAAACCGACGAATGGCAAGGAACTACAATTACAAACCTGCCATCAAAGACCACTCACCTTGGGCATTGTAGGTGGAAAGGAACAATTGTTCATTCGGGAATAACAGTAAGGGCATGTCCTCAGCACAAGTGTGCTAAGAAAATTGCAATATGATCATTTACAAGCTACCAGACTAATTATTGAATGAATTCCAACTCAATTGTGCATCCTAAAGCAACCTACAGGGACTGTAAGACTATACCACACTTGCGCCATCCTCATTTGACAGAGCAGACAAAAAATCTTCCCCTTAATGGCTTAAATAAGCAATTTTCTAAAATTTAAAGGAAGTTCTTGTCAATATATATAATTGAAGGGTACAATTACTGTATGGAAGAAAGCAATTATAATGGCTTTTTCTTTTTAAAATTGACTGATTTTATTAGTGAAGAAAATAACAATGGCAAACCAGTGTTTTAAATAGCAGTAACATGTGGTGTAGTGTTCAGTCCTCTATAGCATGTAGCATAAGTAGTGCAAGTCTATAGCCCTCTTATGCTACATAATACTTCTCTGTTTTAGTTAAAAATAGAAAAAAAAAATATGATGAAAAGTGCCTCAAAGGCGCTTCATTTTCTCAAGCATGTTCGAACAAATTAATTATCATTTATCAAAAGCCAATCCACATATATAAACCAAATAAAATCATTATCACATCAATAACTTTCTAAGCAAACCATTTTGATTAATAATGTCTAATTGAAACCACAAGTCACAAGTATGAAAAAAAAAAATTTAATCCCACAGGTTGAGAGTATTAAGTATAATATACAAAATACAATTATTATTATTATTATATATATATATATATATATATATAAAGAGCGTAGTGTACGCTACATATGCTATGACGCTACATATACTACACGTATGCTACATCACTTTTGCTAAAGATACGTGGCATTGTAGCTACGCTACACTACGTTACAGATGCTATTCAAAACACTGCGGCAAACAGCCCATTGCAAGTAACCCTCTTGTCACTCATTGAAAAGAAATGCCAATTTATGATCAGAAGGGAGATCCTCCTTTTAATAGATTCGACAGACAAACCATTGTCCTCGAAGATTCTGTTATTCCTCTTTTTCCACAGACCCCATGAGGTTCCAAAGAAGCATAAGACTTTTCAACCTGTGAACGGACTAACATGCCATTCCAACAATGTATCACCATATATTTATTGAAAGTCCACAGGAATCCCAGCCGAGAAAGAAGGGTACCTTTCTCGCCACCACAAAATAAATAGGTGGTTGACCGAGTCTTCCTCATTTCTGCACATGATGCAGATGTTGGGGATGGATAAATTTCATTTCCGTAAGTCATTTAACATGACAATCTTGTTGGAAGTAGCTACGCCAGCAAAAGCTTCAACTCTTGGGGGAACAGGGGCCTTCCATACTTTTTGTGCAGAGGAGAGGCACTCTCACACTTTATAGGCACCGCAAAAAAAGAAATAGACCAATAGTTCTCCACATGGCAATAGGGCTGTAAATGGGTCAGTCGACCCGATGGGGTACCCGGACCCAACCCATTTAGACCCGACCCAGACCTGACCCGTTTGTTAAATGGTATGGGTCTGGGTCCAAGAACAGACCCAGTTAATAAACAGGTCTGGGTCTGGTTTCCTTTATATTAGACCCGACCCGACCCGACCCGAACCCATTTAGAAAGTGGGCGGGTTTGGTCTATGTCTCAAAGGACCCGTCTAGCCTAGACCCGTCCAGACCCGGTTTTAAGCCTTGTAAAATGCTTGCATACTTGATCTAGACCCGGACCCATTGGACCCGACCCATTTATAAATGGGTCTGGGTGGATCTCCCTCTACCAGACCCGGACCCATTTATAAATGGGTCTAATGGGTTGACTCGGACCCGACCCGGACCCGCCCATTTAGTAAAAGGGTCTGGGTCTAAAATTTGGACCCAGACCCGTTTAGTAAATGGGCGGGTCTGGTTTTGGCTAAACCCGCCCCGAACCCGACCATTTACAGCCCTACATGGCAACCATTTCCCCACTTTCCCGTCTCCATAAGCACTCAATGTGCATGATGCACAACCTGCTTAAAAATTAGCAAAGAGGCCCGACTTATCGAAAATATTTTTTCATAATATCATGCTCCAAACCACACATCCCTGCATTCATGACAACTGATCTATCGTAAGCTCAAACAAATCCCTAAATGGTGATTCAAAAGTTGCTTCATCATCCACTGGGTATCCTTCCAAAACCACATTTTGTCATCTTTGCCGGCCAGAAACCAAATCATCATCATCATCATCATCATCTAGGCCTTATCCCAATTAATTGGGGTCAGCCACATGAATCTCGTTCTGCCATTCCACTCTATCAAGGGCCAAACACCCTAGCATGAATTTGGAATGTCATATTGTACGGATTCATGATGAAAGTAATGGCATAAGTTTTTTTTTTTTTTTTTTTTTTTTGGAAAGCAAGCAATTTTCTTTTAGGAAAGTAAGCATCTTTTCTGGGAAAACAATCATTTTTTTTTTTGTAAAGCAATTGCACCTGCCGCCCGCCCCTAAAAAAAAAAAAAGCTTGCTTTCCCAATAAATAAATTAAAAAAAATTTGCTTGTTTTCCTAAAAAATATGCTTGCTTTTCCCAAAAAAAAAAATGTTTGCTTTCGAAAAAAAAAAAATTTGCTTGCTTTACCAAAAAAAAGAAAAAAGTTTAGGGTTTGGGGATCACCCCGCCCCCCCCAAAAAAAATAAAAAAATAAAAAAAAAGAAATTTCTTACTTTAAAAAAAAATTGCTTGCTTTCCCAAAAAAATATTATGGCATAAGTTTGACGTTGTCAACCAACCAGATGCAACCCTCCTTTATCCACGTTGGGGGCAGGTAATGAGAGCCCAGACTCCCATAGGTGTAATGTAATTGACTATTACATAGGTTGATTACAATCAAGCTCTATGTAATAGTCTATTACATAGGTTGATTACCATCAATGAGTTTGCTAGCTAGAAACCAAATACCTTCACTAAATTCCTTTCCTTCTTTGCTCCAGAGTTTCCCATTGCTTCCATCTTGACGTTTAACCATTTTACTAATAGACTTTCATACTATGGAACCCCTTGATTGCAAAGACTAGGACCATAGATGTCCTATATTTTTCCAAAGACCAATCATGTCCATGCAGCTTCCGATTGTCCCTCAAATCTCCACAACCATTTGCTCAAGAGATTTTTTAACCATTTGACCAATGCTAGTCTTTGACCCCACTTTCCATTCCCTTTCTTCTTTTTTCCCTCTAATAGGTTTTGAATTTTTTCAGGGACGAAATTGCCCCTGCTACAAGCTAATATTAGTATGACGTTGAGTGCTCAAGAAGTTAAAAGGGCCCTTTCCAAATGTGTGAAGTGCGTCCCATTAAACTATGATTGGGCCCACTCCACGAGAGATCCAATCCGCTCATTTTATTTTGCCAGTCTTGGAACTCAAAAAGTACTAAGTTGATTTCGAGTCAAGCCCTCTGTGGCTAACAAATAGTGTTAATATTGGGCGTTCATTCCCAACCATTTCGTCTTGTGTGGTCCACCTGTGATAAGTTTTTCCCTCATTCTTGGTCCCATGCCCTGAAATTAAAACCCTAACTGAATAGACATCATGGATTTCACTCATGACAACCCATGGGCCCCACAAAAGCTGTCTATATAGCCTTTTGTGGGGCAAAGACGCCGTCGGGAACCCATTTTCACAAAAATATATTTTTTTCAGAGGGGGATCACCACCTATTCTGATTGTTTGAACTATCAACTGTTGGGGCCACCTTACTCTCCGACCAACCTCCGATGACGATCCAGTGTTATTTTCGCTTTTTCCAGCTCTTTTTTTTTTTCTTTTCTTTTTTTTACTGGGTGTCAATTGGAGATGGTTATGCTAGTTTGATATTGGGAGAATGATTGAAGTTTGGGAGTTTGATATGTTGCCATTTGTAATTTGATGAGAGTTTCATATTGGCGGTTATTTTTTTTATAAAGTTTATTTTCTTTTGAGTTTGATGGGGGGGGCCTGGTGAAAATGACAACATTCACATTGACGATCATGTTGAAAATGCACAGGAACTCCATTGTGCACAGGGATCGCAATTGTAATGCACAAGGATTGTCGTTGTAATGCACAAGGATCGCCATTGTGCACAGGATCGCCCTTGTGCACAAAGATCTCCGTTGTAATGCAAAAGGATTGTCATTGTGCATTTTCAAAGGGATCATCGTTGTGCACAGGAATCTCCATTGTAATGCAGAAGGATCGCCGTTGTGCATTTTCAAAGGGATCGCCATTATAATGCAAAAGATCGTCGTTGTGCAATTTCAATGGAATCGTCGATGTGATTTGTCATTTTCACCGGACCTCCCCCATTAAACTCAAAAGAAAACAAACTCGATGAAAAAAAACCACCAATATCAAACTCCCATCAAACTACAAATGGTAACACACAAAATCCCAAATTTCAATCATTCTCCTAATATCAAACTCACATAACCATCTCCAATTGATACCAAAAAAAAAAAAAACGCTAGAGGAAGCGAAGATAACCCGGATGGTCATCAGAGGTTGGCTAAAGAGTAAGGTGGACTATAGTCGGTAGTTTAAATGATCGGAATAGGTGGTGGTCCCCATCTAAAAAAAAAACAAAACTTTTTTTTTTTAAATGGGTTCCCGACGACGTCTTGGCCCCACAAAAGGCCATATGGACAGCTTCTATGGGGCTCAAGAGACATCATGAGTGAAATCTATATCATCCATTCAGTTCGGGTTTTAATATTAGGACATGAGCCCAAGAATGAGAGAAAAACTCATCACAGGTGGACCACACTAGAGGAAACAGTTGGGAATGAACACCAAAATTAATGTCATTTGTAGGCCACAGAGGGCTTGAATCAAAATCAACTCAATGCTTTCTGGGGTTCTAGGACTAGCCGAATAAAATGAGCATATTGGATCTCCCGTGGAGTAGCCCAATCATAGTTTAATAGGACTCACTCCACACTCCTAGAAAGGGCCCTCTTAACTTCTCGTGCACTCAGCCATTCATACGAATACCAACTTGCAACAGGGGCATTTTTGTCCCTGAACAATTTCAAATGTTGTTGGAGGGCCAAAAAATAAGGAAACAAAAAGTAAGGCCAAACACGGGCATTCACCAAACCGGGCTATTTTGGTAATGATCCCTTTGCTCAACACTACCTAGTTTATGTCCCTAATATTATAAAAAAAATAAATAAATAAATAAAAATAACCCTCCTTAAAATAGGTTTTTGAACCTCCTTCCAATTGATAAGGTAAAATTTATGACCCTCCTCTCTCTCTCTCTCTCCTCCAACAAGAAGTTCCTTTGAAGAAGCTCAATGTTAAAAGCCACCACTGCGAGAATCTTGAAGGAAGTAAATGGGATATTAGACAACAACCTTGATGTGAGTGACGCCACCTCCACCTAGCCAACTGTTTTTTTATTCTTTCAGTGATGGGGTCCCAAAAGCAAACATCATTCAGCTTGCCTCCAAGAGGAAGACCCAAGTGCAGTGAAGCTCGTATATTTACACTCCACATTCATCGCCAAAGATTTCACCAAATGCTAATCCACGACCACACCCACCATCATTCTCAAAGTAACCCTCAAGCTCGAGACTGCCCAAAAACATCTAAGAATCTATATTACTGGATCTATAACCCTTAATCATACCAATGGAAGAAGCCCTTTGCATAAGAATGCTCAGACCTTCTGTAACAACTGAAAAGAAGAAGAAGAAGAAGAAGAAGAGGCGAAAACAATTCTCCTTAGCACAACCCCTTCAAGCTATAGAAACAAAACTAGGATCAAAACATTTACCAAAATGAGAAGAAACCATAGAAATGCATTCGTTGACCTACCCAATCCATTTAATATGCCTTCTCCATGTCAATCTTGGACCTAAAAGTCCAGTTTTTTAAATAGTTACGCTATGTAGCATGTAGCTTACACTACGTACTGTAGCTTAGCCTTATTGTTACATAGATCATGAAAATAGCTTAAATCATGTGTAGCCTACACTACATGATAATTCGCATACGTTACACGCTACATAGACTCCGCTACATGCTACATGCTCATATTATAAGTTATTTTTCACTACAACATTAAAATCAATCAATGCTTTTGTAGATGTGTGTGCGTTTGGGCCTATAATTGGGCTTGTAAGTACGTACACTTGGGCCTTATGTGTTATGGGCCTTGGTCTTAGCCTTTTTCCCCTTTTCTCTTTATTTTATACCTGGGCCTTATGTGTTATGGACCTTAGTCTTAGCCTTTTTCCCCCTTTCTCTTTATTTTATGCTTTCCTTATTTGTCCCCTAGTCTTTCTTTAGTTTTTCCTTCATAATAAGGGCATATATGCAATTGTAACTTTTCTCCTATTATTATAAATAAGATAAGGCTAGACGTCCCAGCCAAATGTGCTCTCTTTCTCTCATATTCTCTCTCCCTTTCTCAAATTCTCTCCTCTGACAGTTTTCTATGATTTTTGTTACATTTTTCTATTTTCAATAAAAATTAATAAATCTTTCCAATGCTCTTACTAAAATAATGTAAGTAATAGTATTAAATCAGTTTTTTTTTTATCTTTATTTACTTTTATACACTTATTGAACTTTCTTATTACTCTAGTTTGCATTTGGAAATTTGTTAAATTCCATTCTGAATCAGTTTAATTCGGTGCAAAAGATCATGAAATTGGGGTGAACACTATACTACATGCTATTCACTTTAAAACGCTACCTAAAACCTGCTTCACCACTTGAGATTCTAGAAACAACATGCTCATTCATGACTAAAATGCCATCCAGGATCTGCCACTCCCTGATGACGTTTGTTTTTTCCCCTTCTTGGAGAGCATCAGAAAAGATTCAGACCCAAAAATAAAAACTGTTAATTATATCCAATAACGGGCATGTTGGTGGAAGGATTCATAAGAAGCCTCATAAGTACTAATGAGAATGACAAAAGAACATCAGAACAAAAAACGTTCTCATGGTCAGAATTATTAGATCATCCACTCAATTATTCGATCAGACTCATTGGAAGAATTTCACACATTATATGTGATTGCGTATCTGCGTGTTAAATTCATGTGTATCAAATAAAAGTATCTCAATTGAACTACTCTAATCACAAGTCAGGAATTGAGATAAGCTTCTATTCTTCCAAGTCACACAGCAAATAACACCAAAGAATATATCTATTTCCTGTATCGAAAACTTATGCATGCTTGAATGTCGATTTCATTAAGGAAAAAAGATGGAAAGCAAAACATGTGCGCAGAGATATCTATCAACTACAGAGATGGTGGACAGGTTTCTGCAAAGACAGTTGATATACAATAAGATGACGAACTGAAAGTGGGTAGTAACTAGTAAGTAGTCAATCTCTCAGACAACCAAATTCACCGAGTTTATGCAAATCCTAGGAAGATTTAAAGAATATCAAAGAGAACGCAACGGTTACAGTAAATATATCATTGTCTAACCATCACAGCCGATTTAATTGATTGAAAGGAAACAAAATTAACAAAGTCATGTGAACTGAAAATGATACTAAATGACTTCCAAACGATCCTATCATTTCCCAAATAATCCACTGTTCATCATGTGAATAACCAAATTTGAAATAGAGTACTTCAATTTTCCTCAGCATCATCAGAGGCTTGTGCTGACTATTTGGGGTCAGCAGAGTTAATGTAAGGAGAAAAAAATAAAAATAAAAACTTACCAAAGAACTGTGTGAAAATGCGAGTGAAAAAGCTCAAATTGCGTGAAACATTGTATGCCATCGCAGGAGGAAGCGGCTTCACGATGGTGTCAATGCTAAACACTCGTCTAAGAAACTGCATGTAGAAGAAAGAACCCCATCTCAGGGCTTAACTAAAAAACAACCATTGTGATATAATTGGAAGAGAGATAATCTCGAATGCAACCCAGAAAGCACATATGAAGGATAAACAGTGGGTATAAAAATGTGAAAGGGGACTCTAAACTGTTTACTGTGCCTAGGCTATTTATCGTGTACACTCAAATAATTCTGACAAGTGGCAGTCTAATGATCTGGATGGTTAATCTAGTGGTCCCTACCACAGACCAGCCATGACCTGAAAATCTCAGTACCCAAATGCTGACCCATGAATGGATTTAGAGAAGAACATCGACATCAGTTCACATTGAACAAAAGTCATTTCAACACTGAGGTCCTGGTATCGATTCCCAACGTGAGGGTGGCTAACAGTTAAGTGTGGCTAACAGTGTGGGTGTGTGTACTAACAGTGGGATTGTGTACTAATCCAAAAAGAAAGAAAGAAAAGTTTACATTGAACAAAAGTCACCTGCTGGAAAGCTAGTATTGCCCTATTTGGGCGTAATTTACAGCGGCCAACTACAGACCATATGAATGGTCTGGATCATCAAATCATCATATCATATGCTCAATTTTAAGAGAGCACAACGATAAGTTGCATTGGCATAATGATAGATAACCTCGTACATGAAAAGTCAACCAAGAACGTCAAGAATTACTACCACAAAATCATATATGGCTACATGGATTATGCGGAAATAATTAAAATGAATAAATATTTGGAAATTCCTGAGTTTCAACAAGTATCACCATTTACAGATATTAGGAAGTAGCTATCGGTAACCAAAGAAGGGAATAGGAGAAATTTTATCTTCAAACCACAATACACAATTTTCTTGATATACAGTCACAAATTGCATAAATCTAGAAGCAGGTATGGAATGAAAAATAACTGAAAGTTCCTCTCCAACTACAATCCAAAAATTCATCGACATGGTTTAAAGACAGATGAGTTACGTGCAACTCATCCAAGTCGACTTACTTGGTCACTTCCAAGAGAAATGGATTACAACCCATCCAAGAAAGACTTTTTAAAAGAAGACCAACCTCACCCTAATAGACTTGGGGCTCCATATCAATTGACTCCTTATCTGTAGCTAATCACTAACAGTCCGGTCCCTGACAAGGGCGAATGGACGAATGAAACCAGAGAACGAGCTCATCTGCATCTCACCTATTTCTCTCATCAAAGTCGACTTGGACTTGGTAGGACCCAATCCAGTTCGACGCCACAAGTCACCTAGATGATTCACCCCCGATTCAGATGCGCTGGGTCAATTCAACCCCAACTCGACTCGAGACAAAATGAGTTGGTCCAAGTCATTGACTCTTTTTACCATGATTAATATACAGTCATAATTCACGGTAAATGGAAGTTAGGTGCTAGAGAATTTCATCTTCAAATCAAGAATATAGGAATTTTCAATGAACATTCAGAACACATAAAACATACCATGTCAGTATTGAGAAGGGGAAAAAAAAAACTGAAAAGCTAACCTTCTAACCAAAATACTTAAAATCCATCGATATACAGAGGGAAAAAAAAAAAAAAAAAAATAGGGTATATGGAAAATGGGTAAGCAGAGAAAATTCTCTCATCTTAAAACCACAAAATACAGAAAATTGTCGACATGTTCTTAGAATTCGTATAAAATGAGAAGTGGTTATTGAAGAAAATGCCATAAAAATCCTCCTCTAACCAAAACACCGTAGTTCATCAATATCCAGTAACTTCAGAGTGATTGAGAGATTTTCATCTTCAAACCACAATACAGAACTTTTCCTCAGAAAACGCAGGTGGGTGACAAAGAAAACCGCCCAAAATTCCTATTTTAATTATTAAAAATGAAATTCGATTATATACAGAAAATATCCACGGTAAATGAGAAATGGGTATTTAGAGAATTCATCATATTCCAGCCATAACACAGAAATTCAACGACACAGACGGAACTCGTAGGAAACAAGAAATTGGTATTGAAGAGAAAGACCTGAACATTCCTCTGGAAGCTGTATCGGAGCTCGGGATCAATCTCGATTGACTCATCGTCATCGGCAGCTTTCGATGATACGGATTTCTTGCTAGGGACATACATGGTCGGCGTCGTACCAGGCTGATTGGTGGCTCTGAGCTTTGCATCCTCGAATTTTTCGGATTTCTCTTCATCTCTCCATGGCGCGGAGGACAGCAGCTTCTTCTTCATTTTTTTCAGTGCGGAGAGAGAGGAGAAGATAACGCAGAGGCTGGAGAGAGCTGCTTATAACACTGGAGGACCGTTGATTAGGGCGGTAAATGGACCCGATTGGCCCATTGTACTGGGCCTGATTTCAAGCCCCATAATTAATTAGGCTGAAGTGGGTTAAAATACGAATAAAGGCCTACTAGCAGGCCCATATTAACCATGGTTTTAAGATGCGACTCATGTGAGTTGACTCAGACTCGTTCGGGTCTGACCTGGTTTGACACCACGAGTCACCTGGACGATTCATCCTGGTTCGGACAAGTCAGAAATATTCACACCGACTCGGGCGAGTCTCAACTCAATTCGAGACCAAATGAGTGAGTCTGAGTTGATGAATCCTTTAACCATGATATTAACTAACAACGGTGCCCTTCAAACGTGGACCCAACTCGTCCAAGTCCAATTCAAAGTGGGCTGGACATGAACTAAAATTCTTTTAGCTCATGGGTTGGATTTGGACATGATTCATTTGCCCATTCTATCCCAGCCAATTCTTATTCTTCCACTAAGGGTGGAAATGGACCTGGTGGCCCAGCATCATAGTGCCAATAAAGCCAGGGCTTGGACCCAATGATAAAAGGCTCAGACCAACCCAACTTTTGGCCAGAAAGTAATATAATTTAGAGATACGGTTATAAATCTATTAGCAGGCCTCCATTTCAATGTTAGGACTTAGGATGTTGCAATTTAAGTAATTTTTGGACCATGTTGCATCCATCCTTGTACCCGTTATATAAACGGTTTGGATATTGGACCGAAGACATGCCCATGGTTGCATGAACTCAAGTTCCAAGGTGGAAAAGATGAGAGATGAAGCGGCTGTAGAAATCACGTTTCCTACCATGATTTACTAGTCCACGTGGCATAGTTTTACGGCAATCTAAACGATCCAAATCTCTTAGCTAACTTTGAACGGAGACTATGTAAGAGTTGCATCTAGGACATGATACTTACAATCTGAGCTTGCCCTTTGAATCTGGACCACTCATTATCTTATTTTATCTACCCATTGGATGGTTAGAACTGCTTGGCTTTATTGGACATATGCTTCAGTCACAATCTGACCCACAACTTGGGTGGTGCAGATAACCGTACTTCAGACCCCATTGCAAGGACACATTATGTCAACATAGGCGTCAGCAAACAGGAAAACTGCTAAAGCCGAGCAGACAATCTGGATTCTCTTAAAATAACGGCTAGCGAGCCTTTGTTTGCTAAAGGCACTATATACTTCCTAATTAGATTCAAGTCCTTCGACAAGGAAAGTTTTAGACAGTCAAAAAAACAAATTGCCAGAAAATTTTGATTTAAGGGATATTAAAGATATTTTAAATTAAGTAGTGCATTTTGAAAATTCAAAATGTGTGTGCTTAACAACGTGTGGTTAAGATTTCATCTATAAATGCCACTGTTTTATATTTTCCGCGAAAACAAAGCCAAAAACCATGACACTCCCACTCTAATTTCTCTTTTACTAAAAGTTCAATTTTTTAATGACCAACAAGGGGCCACCAAGGTTACTTTCGCAAATAGAGAGCATGTGGGTACAACTTTCATAAGATCCACTTCGCCCATCATGTATGCTGCCTAATTCTAGCTATTGAACCCAAAAATCATGATTATCTAAAACTTAGGTAGGTCACATCTTAAGAAACAGTTGGGAAGGAATACCCACTATTAGTTTTATGCTGGGCTATCGTGGTGTTTATGTGTTATACCGTCTATTCATCTGATATGCTTCATCATGATTAAAAAATTACACAAAAAAAGCACAGTATTCAAAGACTTAGGTGGGTCACACTATGTAAATTTAGAAGTTTTAACGATACTTTTATAGAGCAGCCCACCTGAGAGTTGAATCAGCCTAATTTTTTTAAATCAGATGTGTGACTAAGGATGTACACATCACTCTATTGATGGCATAGATTTTATGTTCGTTAGGTTGTTTACCCCACGTTAGTGAAGGAATTCCTAATGAGTAGCCACGTGAGGTACCCAAACATTTTCCAACTTTCCCTCTTCCAATGTCTCTCTTCTTTTCTCTATTGATGTCACATGTGCCATGCACCCAACTTATATATATAGAGGAAATATGTGACTAAAGATGTACACATCACACAAGGGTTTTGATGCAGGACGTGGCATAGATACGGTCCTAGCATGGCTGGATTGAAAGAAGGCCGAATGGAACCGAAAATAATTCATCAAATTTAGGCCCGGTCCTATGTAGGACATGATGTAATTAGGTTCAAAGTACGTTCAATTTGAAGAAATTCATTTCAATATAGAGAAATTGTCCTTTGAAGTGTGAACTATAAATTGGTTATAACTTTTGATGTAGGTATTGTTATAAGATACACAACGTATCAATCTTTACCTTAGTGGGCCATCTAAGGTCAACCGGCCCATAAAGTGGGTGGCATTTATTCGTTTCACAAGAAAACATACACTTTCAGGTTAAAAATGAATTTTTTTTCGAAAATTTTATTATTTTTAGTGATTTCAATTTTAGAAAAATGTATTATTTTTAGTAATTTCAATTTTTATTTTATTTTCTTATTTTTATATTTTCATCATTTTTAGAAATTATTAGTAATCATGCTAAAACTCTTCTAGTAATTACTAATTAGGGTTTTGTTTTTTTCTTTATTGGTGGTGTAATCGAGAATTGATAAACATTACACGTTATTTGAATAAAAAAAAATTAAGTTTTGTCTCTTTTTCTTATGAATTTGGGGTTTTAATTACTTGAGGAAGACAGTGATATTTTACGTTCATTTTCTAATTATCCAAACGATTGATTTGTTGCATCTTACCTCTGACCAACCGTGCTAAAAAAACTTCTTTGATGGCATAATGTTTGACCCTGTCACCAATGGATAAGTGGTTAAGAAGAGAATCAATCATCCACATTCAATTGAGAAGAAAAAAAAATGAGTCCTACAATTTAGACTGCAATAGGAGAGATTTCTAGGCATCCATGGCAAAATCGAAGTTTACCAATAATGTGCCAAGGCTCGATAGTATCTCGTAATGGGAGATGATACCATAGAGCCAACGGAGCCAAGGTATAGTAAGGCCATCTATCTACAATACAACTGACCAGGTTGATGGCCATCAATCTAGATGAGTACGAATTTCAAGTAATGGGAGGGATCACATGGATCCCCAATAACCGTAAGCTCTATGAGGCCTTTGCGATGTCCATGTAACATTCACTCTATTCATCCGGTTCTCTAGCTCATGTCATTGCATAAGCAAATTCAAAGATCAAGTGCACTACACCATAAGAAACATTAGAGATGGAAACATTCATAATCAAAACCTTTTTAACGATCGCTATAATGTCATTATGCCATTTAACCATGGTGTACCACAACAGCTATTATGGGGTTATAAACACCCTTGACAACCATTATATATTATGAGATTGTAATAGCTGTTATAGAAAAAAAAATGACTTGTAATGGTTGTTACAACCCTCATAAAGGCTCGTCATGTTGGAAACAGACGCCTCAAATCAGCTTTCTCACAAAGGCCACCGGCCGGTCGGTGGGGGTGTCTGACCGGCCGGCCACATAGAAGACCGACGCAGCGTTGCTGCTGTGGATATTTTAGCCTATCCGACCAGTCGGCAGTGTCCTAGTGCAACACGGATTTCTTGCGCGGTTTGCCCATAAGAGGTTTCTAAATTCGTTTTTTCTTCCTATTTAAGGGGTAATACGAGATTAGAGGTTTTTATGATTGCAAAGGGGATTGAGGGAGCTTCTAGGTAAGAGAAGAGGGTTTATTCTTGGGTAAGCTTGAGATTTCTCTTGTGGGCTTGGGTTTTAGGTCTTGGGTTCCATATCTTGTAACTTCTGAGATTATAGTGGATTTGTGTCGCTTTGTGCCGTTATTTTTTACCCGTGAGGGGTTTTTCCACGTTAAATTCGGATTGTCTATGAGTGGGTGATTGCATGCATTGTGATTGCATTGTGTGGCTTGTTTGATTCAATTTGTTGTTTGTGTTCGACTTTGCTTCTGCTGTCGGCCCTCCTATCCCAACAACTGGTATTAGAGAGATCGTTGGGGTGTAGCAGAAATTCAAATCTGAGACAAGAGCATGACATCAAGCATGAGGTTCGACATAGAGAAGTATTCGGGGAAAAACAATTTTGAACTTTGGAAGGTGAAGATGAACGCCCTTCTAGTTCAGCAAGGATTGCAAGATGCGCTCCTTGTAGAGAGACCGGAAGCTATGAAAGAAGGAGAGTGGAAGAAAATTGATGAAAAGGCCAATGTCTCAATTCAATTGTGCCTGGCAGATGAGGTCATGTATAACGTCATGAAAGAGAAGACTGCAGCTAAAACATTGGCGAAGTTGGAGAATATCTATGCGAAGAAATCTCTTGAAAATCGCATATACTTGAAGCTTCAGTTGTACAATTTGAGGATGACAGAGGGGGCCGATGTTGAGAGCCACATCAGTAATTTCAATAGGCTTATTCGCAAGTTGATGGATGTAGATGAGCCAATGAAGGACAAGGATCAAGCGTTTATCCTGTTGAATTCTCTTCCAAAATCATATGAGTCTCTCAAAGACTCTTTGTGCGCAGGTAGGGAGACTATTGGCGTAGAAACCGTTATCTCAGCCCTTTAGGCGAAGGCGATGAGAAGGAAAAGCGACGGCGTAGGTCCCTCTACTGATGAGGTACTGGTTATGAGTGGGAGGAATTCTGAGTGGGGTGGAGGATCTCCTTCATCGAGATCTAAATCAAAAGGCAAGTGGAGGAACAAGGTGAGATGCTGGAATTGTGGGGAAGAAGGACATGTGAAAATGGATTGTTCGAACCCTGAAAAAAGGCAGGAGAGATCTGGAGATTCTTCTAAGGAAGGAACCAATACCGTAAAGGACAGTGGTGACGGTTGTGATGTATTGACTGTATCCAGCATAGAGCCTCTTGGTGGAGAGTGGCTCTTAGGATGTTCGATTCGGTGTGCATTAGAATGTTCGATGGAGTCGAACGAATCCTTGAAAGTGTGAAGCATGTTCCTGAGATGAAGAGGAATGTGATATCTCTTGGTGCATTCGAGGCGAAAGGGTGCAGGTTTATCGGCTATGATTGATATTGTAAAGTGGTGAAGGGAACACGCGTGATGATCAAGGCACAGAGGTGTGATAATCTTTACAAGGTGATCGAGAGCACTATTCATGGTGTAGTTGCGGGATCCACGGTTGCTCAAGTGCGGCAAGAGAAAAAGGGCCACATGGAAAAAACAATAAGGCGTGTGAAGATGCAAGGATAAGGTCGATGGGGCATGAGAGGCGACGGGACTATAATGATGACGAATTAGAGGTGGAGATTGTGCGTGGCAAGGTGGTGCATGGTGATTTGAGTCGTGGAGGAGTTTGTTGGAAACAGATGCCTCAAATCAGTTTTTCACAGAGGCCACCGGCCGGTCAGTGGGGGTGTCCAACTGACCGGCCACATAGAAGACTAAAGCAGCATTGCTGCTATGGATATTTTAGCCTATCCAACCGGTCGGCCGACCGGCCGGTAGGGGTGTCCCACCGGCCGGACGATCGGTCGACAGTGTCCTGGTGCAATACGGATTTCTTGCGTGGTTTGCGCGCAAGAGGTTTCTAAATTCGTTTTTTCTTCCTATTTAAGGGGTAATACGAGATTACAGGTTTTTATGGTTGCAAAGGGGATTGAGGGAGCTTCTAGGCGAGAAAAAGAACTTGAAGAAGAGGGTTTCTTCTTGAGTAAGCTTGGGATTTCTCTTGCGGGCTTGGGTTTTGGGTATTGGGTTTCATCTCTTGTAACTTCTGAGATTATAGTGGATTGGTGTCGCTTTGTGCTTTGGTTTTTTTACCCGTGAGGGGTTTTTCCACATTAAATTCAGATTGTTTATAGGTGGGTGATTGCATTGTGTAGCTTGTTTGATTCAATTTGCTGTTTGTGTTCGGCTTTGCTTCCGCTACCAACTCTCCTATCCCAATACGTCACGTCTCCCATAAAGGTCATAACATCTTATAACAGTCCATTACAAGGTCAATACAAGTTTTTTTTTTTTAATTTCTTTTAATGAAAAACAAACTATAATGACCATTCCAACTTGTATCATAAATGTAACAATGGTGGCCACTACAGCCACTGTCACTGTTACGGAATACCTTGCATCCAACCTATTCATTAACTCCCAAGACACTTATCAAAATGAAGAGAAAACACAAATATCAACTTGATCCAAAACTTTTCTAGCTCATGGATGGAATGGATGTCACATGGACATCATAGTAGGCCCCACAAAGCTTGGGGTTATAAGGGCTCCTGTAACTACTCGAATCTTGATTGTTCAACTAAACTTGTTATGGATGAACATTATTTTGAAAATCACACTTAAGAGAAGACCATAACCATCATTTATCCTTATTTTCCAGCACTTAATGTTGACCATTAAATGTTTTCTTTAACACATATCTTTAGAATCAGGAAAGCTTTCTTTTTTCCTAAAGACTCACTTTGCAACCTATAGCTTTCTTTCCCTTAAATAACTCAACTAGATCTTAGATTTGATTATTACCAAGAGATTTTCATCTCCACTTTCATAGCAGCTTTCCGCTTACCAAAATATCTATTATCTGATGCGTCTTGAAACATAGATGACTCCCAATGCTATATCAACAAAGTATACACAACCATATATGGTGCCACCTTATGCTTTCTATCTTTTTTGAATTTTTAATTTTTGTCTACAACTCCTCATGTTCAGTTGTCTCCTTTGATTCATCTGTAGATTTTTCTATACCATCTACCGAAGTATCACGATCTGATTACTCATTAACATCAAACCTCATCCGAATATTTGCCAATCCGGTTTAATTTCTTTCTCCATACAAGATTCATAAAACCAAACATCATTACCGATAATAAACCTAGGCCTCAAGATCATAATATTATAATCTGTAACCTTTAATACTTGTTGCATAATCGAGAAAGATATACTTCTTTGCCATCAGTTTCAACTTATCAGTATTCATATGAATATATACGTGACAATCAAATATATGTAAATCAAAGTAACTAAAAGGGTGACTAAATCATACATCTTTTAAAGTTTTCAATTTTATTATTGTATTAGGTGACCTATTAACAAGGAAACATATTGTATTCACTGTTTCTGCCCAAAAGTCTCTCAATAGACCAATATTATTCAACATACCATCTATCATCTCTAAAAGTGTCTTATTCATCTATTCAGCAACATCATTCTATTGTAATGAGTGCAGTGAAGTGACAAACAATACCCTTATTTTTGCGGAATTTTCTGAACTCATTCAACTTACATTTTCTGCCCTTATCCATCCTTGAGCATTTCACTTTCCTACTAGTTTTTTTTTTCTCAACTAACGCTTTTCACTTCTTAGAAGCAAGAATATCCTGGATTTATACTTCAAAATGTGAACTCACGTACTCAGATCCTTCATTTGAAAGATCTTCAGAAGAACTCAAAATATATGAATATACATAATCTAAAATGTCTTTGAGATAATGAATCACATTCTTAAAATTTACTTTACACTACCTTCGAAAATACAGTGCTTACAAAAGTCCAATTTATAAGACTTCATAACCTTGAGTAAGTCTATAACCTTAAGTCGGATTAGTGTTAGAATGAAATCAAGATCAATTCAAGTTGAGCAAGTACGAGTCGAGTTGAGATAATCACATGTTTTTAGGTCATGTCGAGTATGGACGACAAGTTCTAGTTTGATTTAGGTTGTGCACCTCAGTTGAAATTCTAGTGGATTAGGTGTAGGTTGAGTGCTGTTGAAGTCAGTTTAGCCTTGAGTTAACCCTCAACCCAACACAAATCCTGAGTCACCCCCTACTTTAGCAACAACAATGGCATGCTCAGAACTTGTCAATCAAGATGACATTACAATCACCACACAAGCTAACTACAGGGCATGGGTTCCTACTCTTGGCTTAGTGGTAGGCTCACAAGAGTTTCAACACTAAGGTCATGGGTTCAAGTACCCATTGTGGTGTGTGAGGGTGTGCGCGAAATGAAACAAGGACAAAAATAAAATACTAACTACATGGCCTCCGGTTTTAGGGTATGTTTGAAGAGGTGAATTCTACTTGAATAAAATATTTTTCTTTAATTTGACATTTTCTATTGCTTAGATTGAAAAGATAACAATGCATTTCAGATAATAGTCATTAACCTTGCGTTTTCTTTAGCGTAAGTGACCATTGTCTAACGAATTTAAATTTTTCAGCATATGTTAAACACAACCCCTCTAAAATAGAATCAATTAGTACAAAAAAAAAAAAAAAAAAGAACCTTTTATATTTATCCATATCCAAACCTTAGATTTCCACGTAGAAACAGGCCCATGAATCCATGTCAGATTTGTGCCTATTAGTGACTAAAGCCTTGATGGGTCCAGCCCACATCAACTCCTTTGGATACGCCAATGTGTGATGTATCATGCATAAAGAAAACCATTCATCTTTATTCAAGTAGATATCAACGATTTTTAGAAGAGTAAATCGTTTAAAAAAAAATCTAGAAACACCATCAAATTCCCATTAATAGACTCATATACTTCTCTCGCCACTTATAGACCGTCCATTCCATCCCTCGAAAGAGAAAAGAAAAATGTAATAAATGGAGAAAAAGGAGTTTGTTCTGCTGGAGTGGTGATCCATCCTCATGCAGCATAGCCCATGAGACCAACATGCAAAGACAGCGAGATGCTGATCAGAACCGTCTATCTTCACATTCAAGGATGATTTTCACCACTGATATTCATAGCTGAACATGGACAGTCAAGAAGGCAATTTCCAACGGTTCACATTCAACTCCACCAATCAATGGTCAGGATCATCCTTTCAGCCTGGTAATCTCATCATACCCCATCCATCATATCACCCAAGAGATGGACGGTTCTAAGTCACCACTCCATCAAAACTAGCTCAAAAGAAGGCAAAAAAAAAAAAAAAAAAAAGGTAAAAATCCCAAAATGCCCCCAGATGGTCCAAAACTCCCTCTACCTCTTGGGGCAAAATGGCTTGTCGGAACTACCCCTGTGGCTAGGAATAGTGAAGTGCCTCAACCTCCCTTTCTGTTCGCTCATATAACCCTTGCACAAGAAGGCCTTGGAGAATTTATCCTCCACCGTTCGATCGACATCATGGACAAAAACGTCCGTCTCTCCCTCCTTCCTATACCTGGCCATCATCCCAGCCGTGTAGATGGCCCCCATCCTCCCCGGTGCATCTGAGAAGTACCCTGTCGGTGCATCCACCATGATCAGGTCCCACTCCACCTCGTACACGTCACTCGGGACCCCTTTCAAGGCCAGCCCACACTTGGAAAATCTAGCATCACCGACGACCGTGCAATCATCCTGCTGGCCCACCTTCATCAGATCGTCCGCATGGCGCACCTTGGTATCGTACACCACGTGGTATGTCTCCAGCCCCGCGAACTTCGTAGTGACCTGCTCGATCCATGCCTTGTCTTCTTCAAGGAAGACTGTACGGCCACCGTAGTTGAGCGCAGCCCACATGGGGCTGTCGTGGCCCAGACCAAATACCAGGAAGTTGCATGGGGATTTCCGCTCGAGGACTCTGGACGTGACCGAGATCTCGCTCGCCGTCTGCTGTGGAGTGATGTTGGAGGTTGCGTAGTGTACGAGCGCTTGGGATACAGAGGCTGGGAGCTTACTGCATTCGGAGCATGTTGTTGTTAGACCTGATTGGATTTCTTCTGATGGTGGGTCATGATTGGTGGGAGATGGGCTTTGTGGAGGAGATGAGAGGTTTGATCTCAAGACAAAGAGGAGGAGAAATGCAAGGAAGATCCCCAACAAGAGTAGCTTCATGTTGAGAGGGTTTTGGGTCTTAGACCTCATGTGTATGTGTGGGAAACCCATGAAGGAAGATGTGTTCTTTGATTTGGAGATTTGGGTGTTTTGGATTATGGGAATTGGGATGTGGGTTTTGGTTTTTTGGGTTTTGGGAGGGTTATATTTCAATATCCAGAAAGGACAATGTGTTCTTTGGTTTGGAGATCTGGGTGTTTTGGATTATCGGATTTGGTATGTGGGTTTTGGTTTTTGGAGTGTTTGGATGGCTCTTTGGGAATTATATTTCCACCATGAATCAAAGGAGATGATGGTTGTGAGAGAATTGATTTTTTTTCTTTTTCTTTTTCTTTTTCTCTTTGGGAGGCGTTTAGATTATTGGCAGGAAATGGTGTTATATTAGACGGGATGACTTGAGGAAGAAGGAGAAAGAAAGGAGGTCTGTTTGCTATGTTTCCTGCAACCTTTGAAATGCAGCAAAGTGCACCGGACTGTGGATGATGACAGCATAGCTACCGGGAATTTTTGGCGTAACCGAGGGAGAAAAAACTTCGATACGCTGGCAGAGTGTGAAGAAGGTTCATGCACCTGCACTCGGAAATTGTATACGTGGCAGACATGGAGCTAAAATTAGACCATCGGCCCACTTTAGTGGGTCACAAACCGAATATCATACTAACTGGCCAATCGCGGACATGCAGTGAACGGTTAAGATGAAAACTAAACAATGGTCTGAATTCAGTTACAAATGTCGATTGATCAGAGATTAGTTTCATTCAACCATTCTGATTTTGGGGTATGTCCATTAATCAAAGGTTAGTTTCGTTGGATCATTTGGATCTAGGGTTATGATCTGTGCACAGTGGGACCCACGATCAGGAAGAGTCAACTTGACCGTTGTTGAGTGCATGTGTATGGACGATTATACTCTGCAGTAGAATTAAGTAACTTCCCAATTCGATTACCCAATCGAAAACGGTTGGTAGAAGGGTGCTGTGATGCGTTGTCCTTTCATTGGGGTCATATAATGGCTTAGGATGACTGGGGGTCCACTATTTTTGTTTGTTTCTCACCCTCCATTTTATTTTTTGAGTTTTTGAATAATAAAGCGTCGACATGTACGTTCACTGGCGCGGTTTTTTATATAATTCCACTTTTCCGGCAAAAAATGAAAAAGATTAGTTCAGACTTTTAAAATAAAATTTTTAGAATGTCGCCGTTTGATTTTTTTTCAGTTTATTTAGACCAGATTTACCGTCTTAAGTTGTTGTGCTGGCTGTAGTGGGCCCGACTGTAATATTTAATTGAAATTCGCCTAAAGCGAGCACAAGGTGTGTCATCTCACTTTAGCATAGGGCCCAAATATCAGCCTGATTTGCAATCCACCGTGTAAAATGAAACCGGTTTGGAGAGGGATGCCCGCCCTTGATTTGTACATGGCCCAATGAAATTTATAAGGGAAATCTGCTCTGACTATCCATAAACTAAAAATAGGTTAAAATGTGATTCATCCAGCCTTGAATTTTATGGCAGAGAGATGTCCAAGGTTGATTTTTTTTTTTTTTTTTGGAGGGGGGGGGGGGGGGGGGGGGGGGCGCGGGTATAGGTTGGATAAACATTATTATTGTACAATAATTGCATGTTTAGAAATGCCCTGGTAGTTTGACAATCCAATCCCCATATTCGCAATCATATTCTTCCTCAAGCAGCAAGAGAGCTTATTAAGCGAAAACCCCATGTGGTGGATGATAGATTTGTCATGTATCATACATCAAATAATTGATGCCCGTCACTTGCACATGTGTATAGCTCAAGTGTAAGGTGTAAAGGATGCGTATGGATGAACCACATGGATAAAACACATGCATCAATTTGGGGTCATGGATGTAGTGGATCCAGAAAACCCGCATGTAACCAAATGCAATTCCCTTACACCCAATTCTATTTCTTATTGTGTCTCCAAATTTTCCATGAAAAGAATTTGCAATCATTATGCTTACTATTGCCATCAGCCATTGTTGTTACGGTTGCTGCTGTTGTTGTTGTTACGATTGATGTTGTTGTAAGCCAAGTTCTTCCCTTAAACATGAAGTTTATACTATGTGGCGTTCATGTTGGGCTATCCAAGGCATTGATCAAATGATTCTCATAATTAATGGATGAATCATGCCCCGAAATCTCCTAAAGTACAGAAAGATCACATTCTTCTTACATTCGGCCTTTATTCATTGAATGTGAAATGGAGTGTTTCTTCTTAACAATGAATTATTACTCCTGCTGGTTGCTTACTCGTGTTTTATTATTGAATGAGAAAGGATTAAAATTTTAAAGGTCTTGATGCAATGAGGGGGTGGAGCCGGCCCATTTTAGAAATCTGGCCTGGTGGACAACATATGTTCCCCTTGTTACAAATCTGGGCTATTCATTAGGTAGGGTGCTTTACTACCTTGTGAACATGCCATAGACCAAAACTGCTAATTTAGGCAGTTTAAACTTCAAACTTTACTAGAAATTGCATGGGGGGGGGGAATTCCAACAGCCTAAATGAGAGATGATTGTGTACTTAGTAAACTTTGTGGGGCTCACCATAATGTTTGTGTCTTATCCATGCCGTCCACCCATTTTAAAGATCATTAGAGGCATGAGTTATAGATTGAAGCATGTCCAAAGCTTAAGTGGACCACTCCACAGGAAACAGTGGGAATTGAATGCTTACTGTTGAAAAGTTCTGGGGGCACGGAAGTTAATCATCAAGCTGATGTGTGCTTTCCTTTCATCCATGTCTCTGTGACCTTATGAACAGATTGGATGACAAATAGACATCACTGTGGAAGGTTTCAATGGTGGATGTCATTATCCCCACTGTTTCAATGGTCCGCTTGAGAATTGTATGTGCTTCAATTTTGGGCTCATGCCCTATATGAGCTAGTAAAACAGATGGACGGCGTGGATCAGACACATACTTCACCTGTGGGCCCATAAAGTTTACTCAGTGCGCCATCCTCTCTGAGCCCAAATATAGGGTACATGCATGCCTCACATGATGACCAGATAACCCTGATTTTTGGTATTTTGGCATGTTCATAGGGGGCACCACTGATGAATGGCTCGGATCTCGAAAACGTGTAGTGTCTACCCCGATCTCTGACACGTGTGCCCCTCACATGAGGGGCTCTCACTGGTTCACCACCCTTTAAGAAAAAGGTTGTGTTTTATTCATTTTTATTAATGAAATCCTACCCTCTTGAAAAAAAAATAATAATAATAAACAACAGAGGAATTCAAAATCCCGTTTTACAGAAATGCATCTAAAAGGTCCAAGGCAAGGTTGGTGTATGGGTTGGTTCGAGAATCTTGTAGTTTGAGTAACATAAGAATCCATAAAAATCCAATTCATAATTTTATATACTAGTTTACTACATAGGTGTCCACCACATGATATTAGCTTTATCATATGAATGATTTTAATATTTTTATCATTGTTAATCTCCAATATAGAAATTTGGGCCATGGTTCATACTTTATATCATAGTGCCACATCACATTTTAAAAAATAATAACATCATTCAGCATCAGCAAGTGTCTTGCGTGCTAGCCCAGCTAGAAGACGTCCAGGTGTTTCAACGGCAAGTCTCAGGTTCAAGTGCTAAGGAGACACACTACCCCATTGGTGGGTGCTTTGTGTGACTAACAGTGTGTGTTACCCAGCTAACAGGGTGAGTGTGTTGCATAATTAACAAAAAATAAAAATGGGCTACAATGGCATGTGTTGCATGCGTAATTCACACCTTCCATATCATGGCCCAGTCATGCATGGATCACAGACAGAAAATTAAACTGATAAAATGTGTCTTGCCTGGGTTCAGGTCCCTGCCTCATTGGTAGACTTGGTGGAGTTTCAACAAGGGGGTCTAGGTCTCGAAACCCATTAGTGGTGAAATATCCATGCTGCTGACAACACGGGCGTACCACTAGAAATAGTGCTGATTGAGTGCCCACCATTAAAAATTCCAAAGAACCCATCGTAAGGTTTTGGTAATGTTTATTTGCAATCCAAGCTCTTGATAATGTCAAGAAGGTTTGTATGAAGGGAAATTTTAAAGATCGGCTTGATCTAAAACTTTTGTGGCCTGCAAAATGCTTTTAATGATTTTCATCACTCTTTCTATGGGTATGGTCCCCTGAGATTTAAATTTTCTTATAATTTTAGATCGCATTCTAAAATTAGGCTTAACAAGATATGGACATCATGGATATACAAAAATTACATCAAGGGAGGCCCCACACGGTAGGGGTAACAACCATTAACGTGTTACCCGGGTAACATCTAATTCACTCCGAAGATGTCTAGGCATTTCAACAGCAGGTCTAAGGTTCAAGTGCTAAGGAGACTCTACGGAGTTTCAATAAGAGGTACTCCCGCTGCTAACCGCACTAGTGGGTGCGACGTATGACTGACCGGGTGGGTGTGTACCATGATTAACTGGGTGGGTGCATTGCATAACTAACCAAAAAAAAAAAAAAAAAACTGATGAAATGATCCTAGCCATCTAGCTAGTGGCCATTGAACCGACCATTAAAAATATTACAGTTAATCGTCCAAATGCGAAGGGCTATTCAGACTCTTAAGAATGTAAATTGGTATTATTGGACAGTGATATATCCATGTAGAATGGGGCCTGTGATTTTGGAAGGTCCAGATGGTGTGCATGGTCATTGAGTCTTTGCCATCTTGAGGAGTGGTGGTGAACTACCACTAAATCGCATGAAAATAAACATCAGCAACTAACATGGTAGTTGAAAATCATAAAATTTATAGTGATAGCTTTGGTCTTTCTTGCTTAGGGCGCGTTTGGTTGTACCAAATATCATGAAATTTCACAATATTCGTGATTTTTTCGTACATACGTCAAAAGCTGGTGGGAAGCGGATTGCGTAGTGAGTAACTCCGCACGCTAAGCGTGCGGAGTAAACTCTGTGGGGCCCACCGTGATTTACGTATTTTATCCACTCCGTCCATCTATCTTAACAGAAAATTTTAGATATGGTGCCAAAAAACGAAGTATATCAAAACCTAAAGTGGACCACAATACAGGAAAAGTGTGAACTGAATGTCTACCATTGAAAAATTCTCAGAGGACACAGAAGTTTTGTATCAAGCTGATATTTGTGTTTTCCCTTCATCCATATCCATGTGATCTTATGAACAGGTTGGATGACAAATAAACATCACTGTGGGGCCTGGAAAGTTTTCAACGGTGGAAATCATTATTCCCACTGTTTCCCGTGGCATGGTCCACTTGAGATTTGGATATGCTTAAATTTTGGACTCAACCCCTAAAATGAGCTGGAAAAACATATGGACGGAATAGATAAAGCACATACATTCTAGGTGGGCCCAATAGAGTTTACTCCGCACGATAAGAGCGTGCGGAGTAACTACGCACGCAATCCGATTCCAAGCTGGTGATAGGAGTGGTTGGAGGCAGGTAAGGGAGATGGAGATCTCGTGCCAAGCATGTTCCCACTTTAGCTGGATTTAGTAACATAAAAAACTCAGTCATCTGACTGCATACCAGTTTTTTATACTCCGGTCAGGAAATCAGCGAAGAAATAAAGATTGAAGTAGATATGTGCCAATTCAGGAGATATTCTCAAGATCAAGGCCATTCATTTAGTGGGCCTCACCACAAACATACCCCAGCATGAATGTTAGAATCCTCTACTTATCAAGTGGGCCACGGCTGTATGGAAAAATTAGATGGTCAGAAAAAAATGTAGACCGGCAGACCAGCCGTCCATATTAAGGTCACTTGTTTGGTCCACCTAATGATGGCACGCGTCCCTTGAATCGCCTCTTCATTCTTTGATGTGTGCTCCGGTGTACCATGTAAGCTACAGTGGTACCGACTACCGAGAAGAAAAGGGCCCACGCGATGTATTCAGGACATTTAACCCGTCCATAACATGAAGGTGATCGCTCACATCATCCCTCAGAGGCCCCAAAAAAAATCAGAACAAACAGAAACTCAGATGGTCCACGTGTTGAGAGTGGATTCCCACCCTTGATTTGATGGGGCCCACTTTGTATATGGAATCCGGGCCATCCTGACGCTTCATGAGCCCTGGATCAAATTTTTATGATATATATATATATAAGCATTGAAGCCATCAGATAAGTTTATATTTAAGAAATATGGAGTTTGAAAAAATAGTTTTCCTACCCATGACGAAGCCATCCAAAATAAGAAAAATGCATAGCCTCTTTTTCCCTCCTAATTTCTTGCAATAAAACTTGTGATTTGGTAATCACATGCGTGTGTTACAAGGCAGCCTATGCATATGCTCCCATGTTTACTAACATGACACGTATAGGCATGATTCTACTCCGTCCATCTAGGAATTGTGTATGAAAGTCAATCCAAGTCACTTATCAAGCGGTCCACAAGCCAACCACCTGTTGAAAAAGTTGTTTTAAAAATAATTTTAAAGGAAAAAATAGGCGTTTGGTTTTTGTCCCATATCAGATGGGAGAAAGAATTTTTACCTCTTTATAAGTAGGGTGTTATGCACCTTACTTATTTATGGTGGAAGAGAGGGAGAATGGTGGCTTGCGTGTTCCAGTGCGAACACCGCGCACGCGCAGGGACTCGGTCTCGGACTCAAACTCGGACTCGGGCTTGGGTTAGGTGCGAGGGCATGGGCACGTGAGGCAGTGTGGCTGTAGAGGAGCAGTTGGCACTTCGCACGTGCGCATCGTGTCGCAGATGGGTCGCGACCTCGCGGACCGGAGCGAGACTGGTGCGACAGAGGCTAGGTAGTAGGTCAGGTGGCTGGGTTCGAAACAGAGGAGGTGCTGTGGGTGGGAGGTCTGACATAGAGACCTCTCTGCTTTTTATAGAGAGCTGCATGACTAATTAGAGGGACCTGTGTAACTGCTCATGCAGTAACGGTCCATACCATGCAGTAACGGTCCATACCATGCAGTAACAGCTGCATGTGGCTAGCCCAACAGTCAGAAACGGCTAGCCATTGAGTCTAAACAGTCAGCATGCAGGTGCATAACTCCCACATGCACAACAATCAGAAACTGCCATAAACGGCTAGTTTCTCACAACAGCCAGAAAACGGCTAATGCCATTATGGCTCTGGACCAAAACTACCAGCCACCCTTGCCTATATAAACCGGACAGGTCTGGTTCATTCCAACACAACAACAGCAAACACAACCATCAATATTGAACCAGCACCCATCTGAAACTATTAGCCTCTCGGTTTGGTTAATTCAAACCAAGCCACTTAGACCAGCGTAGTGGTCTACTGCTATAAGAAGAAGACCTCTATTCTTGTTCTCTATTTCTTTTCTTCATCTGTCAGAGTGTGTTACTGAGTTCCATAGTGGTTCCTTCGTTTTTTGCTGAACGCAGAACCACATAAGGCTCATCGTATCCTGGAAGCAATCCGCCTGCAACCTATTAGCGGACTCAAAATAATTTGAGTAGGGGCGAATTACGCTTTAAGGACAGCGTGTTTTTCACGTGCTTCAGCCTGTCCTTATTTCTCGATTTTTCAATTTATTTATTTTTTAAATATCAGAAATTTCTCAACACCACCTGTTTCTAGTAATGGGTCCCACTCGATGGACAGTTTGGACTTCAATGCCTCCTGCATGCTAGCACAAAGAGGGGGCATGTAGATGGCCTAACTTGTAGGCATGAGGGCTCAACAAAATTTAGACCTGAACAAAGGGAGCCACTGTTCACAACAACCGTTCACATCCACACCGCTGGATGACACATCTTTTCTTTCTACTTTTAAATACAACTAAGGGTATGGAAGACGCCTAGGCGGTTCAACAGCAAGTCTTAGGTTTGAGTGCTAAAGAGACTAACTCCATATGAGTGCTAAAGAGACACTAACTCCAGGAATTTGGATTGTCTACTCGGCTTCAACGGGATTTTTCTATTTACTACACTTGATTGGTCCATCTTAGCATGTGTCAGCACTGACTGCATTAAATGCAGCAGTGCTGGCAACATCAGTGAGGCATCCGGATCCTTTGATTTTACTGAGCAGAGAACCTCTGCTGTTGTGTCAGGCTGAGCTGGCCCAATCACAAAGGTGGAAAGTAGGATTTTTCTGCTTGGTAAAAGCAGAGGATCAGGATTCCATCAATGAGAAGTTGGACCAATTAGGTAGTCGGCAAACAAGAAAATCCTATTGAAGCTAAACAGACAATCCGGAATCACCACCGGTGGATGAGTGCATGGTATGACTAACCATGTGGGTGTGTTGTGGAACTAACAGGGTGACTAAAAAAAAGCTGAAAGTGTTGGCCATCCGAGAAACAAATCGTCCTCCAACACAATGATGGGAGGTCAAAGGGACAATCCAACTGAAGTTCAACATGTATGAGATTCGAGTCATGCATGTGGCAAAGATCACCTGGTTCAAAAACTTCAGGCCGGTCCGGTTATCATGCAGGTCACATGTGCGTTCACTTTGAGTCAACTTGTCAATATTTAATCTAAATCGTCCATTGTTTTCCATCAGGGTAGCCTGCCTGATGAGTTAACCAGCATTTTTGTTATGCCACATTGGCAAGACCTAACTTGTACAGGTGCGGATTAGGTACTACCCAAGCCTGTCCCCTCAGCTTCCAAGCTGAGGATAGGCTAGTACGTGGTGTCTGGGCATTGGCGGAGAGGAGGCGTGACATGGCTGTGTCAGGCTTGTGAAACTGAAAACTTAATGCGGAATAATCGGATCGTCTATGCATCAATAATAGAGATTCCATACTGTAATCTTAAAGCTATACCTGATTGGGAAGACATTCCCTGATGCCGCCGTGTTGCCGAGAGGAACTCTTGGTCTTCCGCGCCTTACACCTTTAGGAGAACCTCTCAATGGGGACTAGGGTTTCTCTTGTGTATTGGTGAGGGGACCAAGACATATATTTATAGGAAAGAGGGCCAGAGAAGCTTACCCATCACACTTCTCTCCTCTAGGGTCTCCACACCGTAGGTTTCCATATCAGGCTTAATAACCACGTATAGGGAACATGGTTCAAGCGTCCCGCCCCAAACCTATTTGCAATAATCACAACTGTAGTGGGGCCCACTGAATCGCTCAATCTGAATAATCCAACGGTCATGATCTAAACTGATGATCATGTGTGGCCCACCTAATGGAGTCTTACATTCTCCCACTTGGGCTACACTGATCTCAGAAAGAAAACAAAACATTTATTTTAATTTTGTGAAAAACATTTCATAAAACATGTTTGTTTCAAAAGTTCCTAATGGGCGCCCTACTGATTTCAAAACAATACCGTTGGATAATTATGAGCAACGCTTGTCAGATCCGGTCCATCAAGACCACTGATATTGAATCGTGGTAGTCAACACAACATTTAATATTTTCGAAGTGTGACGAATCACAACCACAGATACCAATAGCCTTAACGACATGGATCAATGATATGGGGTGTGGTATGAAGATTACACGTCTCATGTGATCATACGTGTTTATCTTCAAGTGGTCCTAATGAACGTGTCTCCAAGACACAAACCAAAGTCTTGCTTGCTCAAAACTGAATGTGCACGCTGAACGAGAAGCAAGATATAAACTGAATAACAGAATCGTCAAAATGAGATCTCCAATGTCTATACCTGAATCGGATCAAACTGAAGCTTCCACTAATCCAATATTTCTTTAGGTCACCAAATCCCATGAAAGACAAATGTCTCAAAAGTTACGTGACAAACTGACCTTTAAGGAGTAGATCCATCATCATCTGCTTTATGCAAATGAGTTCTATAGACATTAGACAATTCTGTACTGAATAAAACTTGCAGCCATATCGCCTCAAGCGTAGGCTCAAGAGAAGCTACATATTCCACTTTCATCGTAGATGAAGCAGCCAAATCATGTCACGTTTTTTTTTTATAGTATAATTTCATTATGAAAATGTAGCTCGCAATGGAACTCTCGATGAAGGCCGCTAACAAAATCTGCATTTGTATATCTAACCAGCTCTAAATGGTCAGACCTTCTATATGTGAGTGCGAAGTCTTTGTCCTTTACAGGTAGCGCAATGCTTTCTTAACTATCCAATGGTTCATACTTGGATTGTTAAGGTATCTGCCCAACATTCCAACCACATAAGCAATATCTGGACGCGTACAGACCTGAGCATACATGATGCTCCCTACTGCCGACGCATATGGAATAGCTTTCATCTTGTCCTTCTCTAGGTCATTCTTAGGACACTGAAATTGACCAAATTTGTCACCTTTTACAACAGGTGTTTGGTCAGGAGCACAACCTTGCATGCCAAACCTTTCGAGAACCCTATCAATATAGGCCCTCTGCGACAAGCCAAGTAATCCACGTGATCTGTCCCGGCTAATCTGAATGCCGATGACAAAGGAAGCACCACCAAGATCTTTCATCTCAAAGTTTTGAGATAGAAATTTCTTAGTCTCACGCAACAATCCAATATCATTACTGGCTAATAAAATGTCGTCAACATACAAGACCAAAATGATAAACTTACTCCCACTGATTTTCACATATATGCACTCATCCGCAGTGTTTTTAATGAAACCATATGAGGAAACAATTTCATGAAACTTTAGGTACCACTGTCGTGATGCCTGTTTCAACCCATAAATGGACTTCTTAAGTTTGCAGACCAGATGTTCTGAGCCTTTGGCTTCAAAACCTTCTGGCTGCAACATATATACGTTCTCCATTAGATCTCTATTGAGAAACGCAGTTTTCACGTCCATTTGATGTAGCCCCAAATCTATATGAGCCAGAAGAGCCATAATGATCCCAAAGGAGTCTTTCTTAGATACAGGTGAGAAAGTCTCCTTAAAGTCAATGCCCTCACGCTGAGTGAAACCCTTTGTAACTAGCCTGGCTTTATACCTTTCAATATTGCCCTTAAAGTCCCGTTTGGTTTTAAATGCCCATTTACAACCAATCGGCCTAATCCCTTCAGGCAATTCAACAAGGTCCCAAACTTTGTTGTCCTTCATGGATTTCAGTTCATCCTTTATGGCATCGAACCAATGAGAAGAATCCACATTTTGTTCGACCTGTGAAAGGGATACAGGATCCTTTTCAACCCCAATGTCAAACTCATGCTCTTGCAAATAGATGATGTAATCATCTGGTATTGCAGATCTTCTTTCTCTATGTGATCGTCTTAATGGCTTATTATTCTGAATTGGGTTTTCCATTTCCTCATCAGTGGGTTGTATTTGAGGTTGTGCATGATCGTCCATAGGGATCTCAAGGTCCACTGCTGGACGGACAACCATGCTACTCTGAATGATTGTGGTGGGAATCACAATCCGCTCTTCCTCAAATACAATCTCTTAAATTTGTGCTCCCACTATCTTCAGTGTTCTCAATAAACTTAGCATTAGCAGTCTCAATGACTCTCATAGAATATGATGGACAATAAAATCTGAATCCTTTTGATCTTTCTGGGTATCCAATAAATAAGCAACTAACAGTTCTAGGGTCAAGTTTTCTTTCATGCGGGCTATATGGTTTGGCTTCTGCAGGACAACCCCATACACGAAAATATCATAGACTAAGCTTTCGCCCTGTCCACAATTCATATGGAGTTTTCATTCCAGAGTTAGGCTGATTGCCACCCGTAGGACCCGTAGAACTTTTGCCTAAAGTGTGCTTTCTTTTCTTATTCCCTTTTCGTCCTTGACCAGATGTCACTAGGTGTGCACTCTGTGTTTTGCTCGACCTTCTGAGTTTCTCTTCCTCCTGAACGTACTGAGATATCAGTTCGTTCAATGTCCACTTTTCCTTTTTTTTTTTTTGAGTATTATAGCTTATTTGGAATTGACTAAATTGTGGAGGGAGGGAGTTTAGAACCAAGAAAATCAGGAGTTCATCCTCAATCTTAAGGTCTAATGCGCGGATTTTAGCCACCACATCAGACAATCCACCAATGTACTCCCTGATATTTCCTTGACCGTTATAGGTGGCTTGAGTCAATTTATGTAAAAGTGAACTCAGCTCAGCTTTATCCGATTTCTGAAATCGTTTTCCTATTTCAGTCAGGAAATCTTTAGCTTTCTCAGTGTCGGGCATGACACCCTGCATGGTCTCAGAAATCGAGTTCTTTATGATCTTGAGACACGTCTTATTTGACTTGGTCCAGGCCTTGTAGTGAGCCTTTGCTGAATCCGTACTAGAATCAGTTGGAGTAGGAGGCTCTACTTCCTCCAGGGCCAAGTCCAAGTCCATGCAACCTAGGACTATTTCAACGGACGACTTCCATTTGGAATAGTTCGACCCAGTAAGCAAAGGTATGGAATTGAATTATGTTGGAATATTGGAAACAGTCATAGCTGGACATTCAAAGCATAAAACTCACATTAATAAACAAGTCCCATATAACAATGCATAAACATAAACCACAAATATCATGCATGTATATTCATTCGATTGATTTGGGCCTTCAATCAAATGACCCAGAATGATGATGGGCCATAATCATCAAAATCTGGCAAGAGCCCAGCGTATCATCACAATTCCTCCTTTGGGCAAAATTGTAACATACAGGAGGCTCTACTGAATCATGAAGCTGATCTATGCTAGTGAAATAAATCTAAGACGTCCATCACCTTTGGGTGAAATGAATCTCTCATACCTATCTCACCATCACCAATCACTTCATCCCGTTCACACTTAGCCAAACGATGATACTTCTTTGTTCTGACCATCGCTCGCCTGGGTATGAACGCAACTGAATGCAATCCTATAATGGAGGGTTACTGAATTCCAAGTATAGAAGTCTAGAAGTAGAAATCTTTGCCAATTGAGGTCACTTTGGTGTCTAACACAATAAGCTCCAATCCCCACTCCTAGACTCAAGGATTGCTTAATGGTCTTGCCCACAACAGACCATACTGCAAAAGTTCTGATTCGGCCCAAAACATGGCTGATGTTGGTCGCCCATAGGCTTAAACAACTTTAACTGAATGATGGTTGGATTATATTTAATGGTCGATCCTGAATATCAACCATGAAAAAAAATGGGTAATGGCTCTATTTTAGACCAAATTTGAACTTAATAGTTATAACCAAGATGATTTGATTACCTAGGCTATCCACAAAGTAAAACCCATTAACCATAAACATATATTAGGTTTTATTTGAATCTAAAAGACAGCCCAGGTATACCAACACAATGGTTTACTTCATCTTGAACAATGGGCCCAAGTACCTAAAGTGGGCCCCTCAAAGTCCAAAAGAAGTAATAAGACACCATGTCTCATGGGTTAGGCCTACAATGAAGGCCCAGACCAGGGCTCAAAAGTATGCCAACTTTGCTGGAAACATACCCAAAACCTGTTGGAAACAGGCTCAAAAGAGAGTCCATATGTTGGATCAAATATACAGGCCCAACGGCCCAATGAAAATCACTTGGAAATCCAACCCATTTCATCTGATTTACTTGGCCCATCCATTAAGTAAAACATACCAACCATCAATTATATATATATATGTGGCTTTTACTTGTACTGGAAGGATGACCTAAGTATACACAATTTAAATGGTTAAGATCAACAAGCCCAAGTTAACTAAAGCGGGCCGCACAATGTCCAAAGAGTGAATGGACAATATGCCCAAGGGTTGGGCTCATAACAAGCATCCGATGGGCCCTAAACTGTCCTTGAAAAAAGGGCATAGAATAGGCTAATAACGAGCCTAACATATACTGAAAACAGACCCCAAAATCAGCCCATTTCCAGCCATTCAAGGAGCTCCATCCACAAGCCCAAAAGAAACTCAAACATATTCTGAATTCAAGTCTCAAAATGGGCCCAAAAATGCCCCATGGGTCTCAAAACCTAGCCCATTCACCATTATTCAAGAAGCCATTTTACCAGGCTGATGCAAACATGTCCTAAGATTGGGCCTTGGACAGCTAAATGGGCCCAAAATTGTCATCAAAGTGGGCCGTGAAGTAGGGCTGAAATCTGCCCAAATGGACCTCCCAAAATGGGCCCATAGCCTGTTAGAAACTGGCTCAAAAGGGACTGCATGATCTGGACCCAATAGACAGTCCCAATGGCCCATTAGGTAGGTTCAAAACGCAGGCCCTGATCTCATTACTGTGAACTGAATATTTGGGTTTCCCGTTCATCCCAGTAGTAGTGATGTAACGAATGGTGTGGAAATATCAAAAAAATCATCCAAAATATCACAGTGGGCCCCACATAGGTTCCCAGTGCAGAAACTTCCTGCAGAAGGTTTTCGCAGGAAATCCGCGCCCTTCAAAACAGCAATATGCTGTGATGCCCAAAATCCAGCCCATCCATCTTCTTTCCAAAAGCTGCAGTCCGAGTTGCTCTTCCACAGCCGCTGAACAGCGGCAGCCCAAAATGGCAAGATGCTGGCATGACAGCAATCCGCTGTACACGCCCAAAACAGTAACTCCTTCCCATCTTCTTTCCAAAAAAAAATGGGGTTTACGAAACCCTAGCCGCCGCACGCAGCCTCCACACCACCATCGACCTTGCCTCCTCTATTGCGGCCAATACCATTGCCGCTGCACCACTGGCGACCGAGCGCCGGTATCAATGGTGGCTGTTGTCGCTGCCGCTGAAGGAGATGGTGCTCCCATCACCATCTGCCACCACCACCGTTTCCTTCACAGTCGCCGATCTGCCCCTTTTGCAGGTGAACTCCACGGATTTCGGGTTCACGCCGGTCTGATTTTTTTTTTTTTTTTTGGAAACAGCAGCGGCGCGGCAGCATGGAGATGCCGTCCACTAGAAGACGAAGAAGAAGATGGACAGGGGTTTCGCGGTCGTTAGCTATTGCGGCCGGCGGCGGCGCAAAACGATGGTCGGCAGCCATGGGTGTTGATCGCAGTTGTCGATCTCCCTGGCCGTCGAGATCGCTTCCATTTCTTTATTTATTATTATTATTATTTTTTAAATTAACCTGTATGGACGTGGAGTCGCTGCCGCCATCAATGGCCGTGGCAACGATCGTCTCCGGCTCCGATAGGAGTCGACAATGGCTGAGATCATCTTTCGGCATTGTTAAAGGTCGGCAGCCATAAATAACTTTGAGCAGTCGACCGCAGGAATGCTGCTGTCTCTGGCGATTGCGATGAGCCTGATTGCATAACCCATGAACAAAATCCGGTTTCCAACCCCTGATTGCAATACTGCCGGCTGATTTGGGGATCCACCAAAATAAAACAGATCCGGCCACTGTTCTAATGTTCGATGGTCCAGGCATATGGGCCAAAACTGTAAATCCTTTCTGGTTCCAATCTTGCTGAAAATTAAAGGAAAATTGCAATACGAAAGAACTCCAAGATCCCCAAGATTAATGCATAGTGTTCTCTGATACCAACTGTGAAACTGAAAACTTAATGCGGAATAATCGGATCGTCTATGCATCAATAATAGAGATTCCATACTGTAATCTTAAAGCTATACCTGATTGGGAAGACATTCCCTGATGCCGCCGTGTTGCCGAGAGGAACTCTTGGTCTTCCGCGCCTTACACCTTTAGGAGAACCTCTCAATGGGGACTAGGGTTTCTCTTGTGTATTGGTGAGGGGACCAAGACATATATTTATAGGAAAGAGGGCCAGAGAAGCTTACCCATCACACTTCTCTCCTCTAGGGTCTCCACACCGTAGGTTTCCATATCAGGCTTAATAACCACGTATAGGGAACATGGTTCAAGCGTCCCGCCCCAAACCTATTTGCAATAATCACAACTGTAGTGGGGCCCACTGAATCGCTCAATCTGAATAATCCAACGGTCATGATCTAAACTGATGATCATGTGTGGCCCACCTAATGGAGTCTTACAAGGCTTGCTGATGTGGCAGGACACCTCTGACAACGTGCCCTACACCAATACAAATGTGACACATACATGCCACTTTGAGCCTGTCCTTAGCTCGTGACAGGCTCGGGTAGTACCTAATCCGCTCCCAACTTGTACAGGGCTAGGATGTCCTCTACACAACTGGGATGGCCAATGGCCCGATGAATATGATCATTTCTCATCACGTTAGTGGATGTCAATGGCATCAGGGTTGGAATTTGATTCCATTTCTTTCCGTAGCTAGTGAGGCTGAATTTTCTCCCAAAATGAACATCTCGGGCGCGTTTGGGTGCCACTGGGAACGAGTTTCTCCCAATAAGTGCCAAAAATCGGTGTCAGCGCTTATTAGAAGCATGCCATTGGATTTAAGCTTTAGATTGCGGCTCATTCAGGCATCCCACATTTCAGAGATTTCAACAAAATAGACTTTCAATGTTGCTGAGTTGGATGGGCAGTTTGGAATTTAGAAACGCATGGTGCATATGAACATGTGAGTGAGTCATGGTAAATCACCACTTGGCTAACCACGTTTTTGGAAAAAAAAAAAGAGTGTAAAGAAGGGATACAAACAACATTCCCTGTGCAGTCTTTGGCAAATTTAGGGGTTGGTTGGCATCTCTACTAATAAGAATTTATTTGCTTATTCTAAAAAATTAAACTCTTAGCTTAATTTTTAAAAAATTAGTGAAAAAGCTTTTCAATAATAAGCGATGGAAAGGTCACTTTTTCTTTAAGAGTTTATTTGGCATAAAAAAATAAAAAAAAGAAGAAGAGAGAGAGAGTTAGAGAGAGAGTTAGGTAGACATTTTTTTGTTAATGTTTTGACAAGTTTGTCTTTTGCCCTCTTTTCCTCTTTACAATCTCTCTAAGGTGGGCCCACATAATGCATAGTAACATTAAAGTTGGTGCTCCACATGATGAAAGACCCACATCAAAGGTGAGACCTACATGATGGATGGTGGCATCTAAATGGATGCCGTTTGGCTGGTGATCCCAACACCAGCAAGCTATAGTTGGTGTTAAAGCTCTGTTGGCTACATCATGATGTGTTTTATCCATGTCATTCATCTATTTTGCCAGCTCATTAAGAGCCCAAAAAAGGCTCAAGTAGACCACACCATAGGAAACTGTAGGGATTGAACTTTTACCATTGAAAACTTCTTAGGCCCACATAAGTTTTGGATCAATCTGATATTTGTGTTTTCCCTTCATCTAGGGTTATGTGACCTAATCAAACAGTTACTAGCAAATTAACATTTTAGTGGGCACTAGGAAGTTTTTAATGATAAGAGTTCAATCACTATTATTTCCTGTGGTGTGGTCCACTTGAGATTTAGATCTACCTCATTTTTTTTGCTCCTGCCCTAAAATTATATGTCAAAATGGATGGACAACATGTATAAAACACATGCATCATGATAGTGCCACGGAGCTTTGACACCAGCTACTTGGGGTCCCCAGCCAAACTGAATCCCATCCAAACACCCATTTTACTCTTTTTTAAGATTACAATGGGAGTTAGAAAAATGTGGGACCAAGAGTGACATCACAGGGTAAAAGAAAAATGTCCAACAGACAGTTGACATTATGGAGTAGAAGTACTCTGTGATATGAGGCCCACTGTGGTAGGGACCTAAGAAATACACGACCCAGATCTCTTAGAGACTAGTCATGGACAAAGGAGCGCGGGCCACTTTCATTCATGCCTGCCTTTTTATATGATTTGTATGTACATGGGCCATATTCATTCATCAACATGCCTGGCCTTTCACATGAGTTGTATGTACGTGAATCCAAATCCTTCAATAGGTGTGGCCCACCACAAAAGATATTTAGCTAAATGAATGTCTGAGCTCTTTGATCATTTTTATTTTTAACCGTTCATTGATGGACAAACTCAGTTGATGAATCAGCCTGCCACATGCATTAGGAGTGTAATATAATGTACAATTGCAAACAATGCATCTCTGTTTTATTACAATTGGAAACACCTCTCTTTTTTGGATTAGTGCATCTACCTCCACGATTAGAGATGTTAGAGGAATCTATACAAAATGATAAAATTACCCTCATTTTAGGAATTCTTTTATGTGCATGTGGGGCCACTGTTAGGCATAAATGGCATCAAAGGGACGATGTTTGGCTAGTGACCCAACACCAGCCAACTAGTTGGTGTCAAAGCTCTATGGCCCCACCATGATGTATGTGTTTTTATTTAGGCCACTTGTCCATTTTCTCAGTTTATTTTAGATTACGAGCCTAAAAATGAGGCAGATCCAAAGCTCAAGCGGATCATGTTACGCAGCACGCTAATAATGCCGGTGAATTGAGATTCAATCTCCGGTCTTACGCACAAATGATAAACATGAAGATATAATAACTAGAAGAGGAATTCACACAAACCAACAATCCACAAGACATAATTTATGTGGAAAAACCCCAACAAGAGTAAAAAAATCACGATGCAAAACTCTACTATGAAGAAGAACGAAGTTACAAGCAATACACTTACCTTCTCCTATGCTCTCATGCATAGAGATGTCCCTTTTGCTAATCATCTCCCCTCTTTCTCACCTTGGACGTATAGAAACCCTAATCCCTTAGCCTAATCCCGATTTACACCCCTTTATATAGTAAACCCCAAAATTAGAATACAAAATAGGAAACCCCGCGTTTAAGTTCGCAGTCGGTTGGGCGCCTGCCCATTACAAACACATCCAGCGTGAAACAACTTAAATTAGACCAATATCGGGCGCCCGGTCCACAGACCATCCGGGCGCCCGACCACACATTTATGTGATTGGATCCACATCTCAACATATCACACCATAGGAAACAGTGGTGACTGAATGCCAACCGTTCAAAACTTTTTGAGGGCCACAGGAGTTTTGGATCAAGCTGATATTTATGTTTTCCCTTCATCGAAGTGTATGTGTTCTCATCAACAAGTTGGATGACAAGTAAATATTATTGTGGGCCCCATAAAGCTTTTAATAGTGGGCATTCAATCAACACCTTTTCCCTATGGTGTGGTCCCTGAGATTTGGATTGGCCTCATTTTTGAGCTCACGCCTTAAAAAGGAGCTAAAAATATACAGTGCGTATAAAACACATACATCGTAGTGAGACTCACAAAGCTTTGACACCAGCTAGTTAGCTCGTGTTGCAGCCACTAGCCAAACCATGGCATCCACTTCAAACCCATCCAACAGTGCCATTCCACCATAAAAATTAGATATCCAAGCATCATGCAGGCAACCATACAAAACAATGGAGATAAGTTTAAAAACCTTCAAATTCACATGGTGCGCCGTAGCTGGATTAACTTGATTCTTGGGTGTCCTATTTCATGGGGAGTGACCATGTTGAGCGGATTAGATGACATGCATGCACCATGGTGGGCCCATATGTTTATAGCCAGTTGCATATGAGATAGGGGTAAAACATTCAGTTGCTAAGCCATAGCGGGGTCATTAGTTCCGCTAGGGAGTTAGTTGATACTCCGGCCGCAACGCTTGATACTCAGGTGCTCAGAAATTGTACATGAGGAATAAATTAACTCGAAATTTTGATTAGTCGAAAAATCTTAACCTCCAGTTTTGTACACTTGTTTATTGAAATGGGACCTTCAGGCATTCAGCTTCAGCTGTCCAATAGTTGTCCACTAATCAAATAGTTAGATAATGAACTAAGCATTTTTGAGCCATGATACATCTGAACCGAACCTATAATTTGTATAATTTAATTTTTAAGTTGCACTCCAAGTTTGCAATTTTTGAGTGCTAGACTGCTAGTTGTAAAACCAGCATACTCCGCCAGAGTGTCTAACTTTTTAAACTTTCAGTCATCTGCGATGCATTATGAGCAGATCTAAAAGCATGTTTGATGTATGGTTATTACAACGAATTAGGTGTAAAGAAGTAATAATTATTTACTTTAATATTTCATGACATATAATGTTGCCCGGAAATTTCGGTTTGTGTGTGACAAAGATCTGTGGCCCCACCATGATCTATTTGTTTTATCTATGCTGTCCATTCATTTTGCCGGATCATTTTAGGGCATGATCCAAAAAATGGGGCAGATCCAAAGTTCAAGTAGACCACGCCATGAGAAGCAGTGGGAATAATGACGCCCACTGTTGAACCCACTACTTTCTGTGGTGTGGTCCACTTGAGCTGTGGATTTGTCACATTTTTGGGTTCATGCCCTAATATCATATTAAAAAATGAATGGACAGCCTAGATATAACACATATGTCATGGAGGGTCACAGAGATTTGGCTTAAAAACCATTCGGTTTACGAGGTGAAATTCCACCTAGCTTCCAAACTCCCAACACTTGCCATCATTATGTCTTTACCATTGTTTACCGGCAAGGAAAAGCAATAGCATTCCGCATTTACCTGAAGGTCCTAGAGTGGTGGTTAGGATCTTTCAATCTAGGAGATTTTTAAGCATGGTTCACTGACGGTGGGATGCAAAAGTTCCATGGTCTTGATTCTAGATCCATGGATCCCTCACACACCAAATACATCAAAGAGCCTTCTATTTTGAAAAATTTTAGGACCTTGGGTTAGAATTTTTATACTATAGAATAAAAGGACAGTGCAGTGCATTGACTATGTAGCTCGGATAAATTGAATCATAAATCATACCTGTTTGGTGGGCCATTTCTTATCTTGGATCTGGATCTTCCGCACCTAGAATTGTTGTATAGAGAATTTGGAGATAGGAATTTGGTTCTCTGTGTGTGTTCCGAATTGGGAACAAATACATGCTCCCAAATGACCTCTGATATTGTTCTAAATCCAACCCGGTTCAGATTGGGGCCAAAGATTTAGCCTTTGATACAATATCTTATAAAATGCATACATTAAATATAATCTCATGATACTGTATATGTCAGCTGGATGGAATCAAGTTACCTGGGGCTTTAACTTGAGTCCAACGCAACCTGAGTCAGATTACCCTGCAGCCTGCGTCCAGCCTGACCCCATCCCAACTTGAGGTGACCAAAATTTCAGATTGGGCTTATCAGGTTAAGGATTTGAGATCGTAGTGTTACAGTCCCTTGATATGTATTGATATGCCATCATCCAACAGATTGAGTGTTTAGATCGAATGATTGTTTAGCATGGCATCAGAGAGGAAAGTACAGTGTTTGAATCCCCAAAGCAACAAAAATATGCCCCGGTAATATATTCTCCCAGGCCATTGTGTCATGTATATGTGACATCCACCCTACAGATTGCATGGAAGCAACTAGGGGTGCCAATGGACAAGGCATATTGTCATGTATATATGACATGCATCCTACAAATTGCATGAACATAGCTATATGGGTGTCAATGGGCCGGGTTAAGTCTGGGCCAAGCTTTGTCCAGGTGTGGCTTGTATTGTTCTCCCTAATCTCCAAAATAGTCTAGCCTATGCCCGGCGTAGGCTCATGATAGGTCAAAATTAGATATGAACATGAGCCAAGCTAGCTTAGTTAGCTCGCTCAACTTGGCTCAAACTAGCTTGATTTGACTCGGTTGGAATCAAGTCGAGTCATTTTTCCAAGCTCAAAAGGATTTTCAAGCCGAGCTCGAGCTAACCTAAGCTCGATCGCAGCTTGATTCGGCTTAACTCGGTTGAAACTCAACTTGATTAGCTAGAAAGGTATGTTGTTTAGTCCCACATTGGAAGAGAGCAAAGAAATGAGAGGTGAAAGTCTCTATAAAAGTAAGTGGGAGTGTTAATGTGCTTTGGGCTGCCTTTGGGCCTCGATTTTAAACAGTTTTACGCTGGGCTTTTGGGCTGGGTGTTTTAAATTTTTTATTTTTTTTAAGGCTTGAACTCAGCTCGAAAGCTCGGTCGAGCCAACTCGATCATGTTAGTCCAGCTTGAAGGCTGAGTCAAGCAGAACATGAGCCAGGGTGGTCATTGAACGAGCCTAACTCGAACAGGGCAAAGCTCGGTTCGACTCGGCTAGCGTACAACTCTAGTCAAAATAGTCTAGGCTAGAATGTGTAGATAAGGTTAGGCTTTAACTGAGTACAAGAGAAAGAAATGAAGGTATTAAAACTAGTGAGAGAACAGCATTAGGAGGAATTATTTTACTTATTCAAAAAGAGGAAAGGAAAAATTATTATTATATAAGTAGAGAAAATTTTGAAAATAATAGAATACTTGAAAAAGCTACTAGGTCGGGCCAGGTTATGTCCATTAGACATCTAGTCCAAGCCCAACTCAATTTAAAAATGGGTTTGATTTTTTAACTCAAGGCCGAAACTCGGGCCTAATACTAACTCAAAATGTAGTCTGATGTGGGCTAGGCCAGGAAGCCTGATAGGTCAACGCACCCATTGATAACCACCCTAAATGCGGCCATGATGATAGTGGTGCTAAAAAAGCCTATCCAATCATTAGGTGGGCCATAACGGTTTACACATGTCTTGATGGACAATATCTTACTCGCGCCTTGATGATATCTTTCACCCCATACCCTTTGGCGACAAGACACCTACCGAAACCAGGACGGCTCAAAATTGTACTCATGTCTGCATATAAGCCATTGTGACGAAGGACGCGTGTCCCTCACACAAGTATGTGTGGTCGAAACAGCATGCTCGACAAGCTTATACGGACCCGTCGAGATAGGAAGTCTATTGTAATCCGAATACATTCAACGAGGCCATCTCACACAATGCTGCCAAAATGAGAAACATTCCAAAGACAAATCAGTACTTTTACAACACTTACGAAGGTTTGAGAAGTTGGTTCCTCCCAAAAGGAAAAGGAATTAAGGGACGCGATGAGGAATTTGAGATCGCTGGGATATGGACCAATCCCGTAACCTTCAAGGATCCCATGACAACAAAGAAACCTAATATAGTTGCCACCTCTCAATATATATAAAGAACACAACGGAGAACTTAAGGCACCAACTGAGCCATCACACACAGCCTTTCACAATGTAACATTGTCCTATATTAATTTTAGCCTTAGTTCCTCCACTTATGCTCAACCCTACTTTAGAAAGTTTGGAGTTTCGAGTAGCTTAGTTCATTGTTGTCCTACACCATCACTGCAGTACAACTAGGAGTAGTATAAATATCCATGACTTTTCGTCGTCGGATCCTTGATCAACCAAGTCCATACTTAGAAGATCACACCTCGATTACATCTTGTTGACCATCTGTCTTGATTGTTTGTCCATGTAAACAATCCCAATCACTTATCTTTTATTTATCTCTTACTTATTTTATTTCACAGCTAATTGTACTGAACTTAATCATAAATTAATAATAATTAGCGATTCAACCTTTAATTTTTTATTTCTTTCATCCATTATTACATCACTAAGAAACCTGAGACCCACAATCATTGCCAAAAGAAAAATTCTTAAGGTAAAAAGAATCCATCCAAACTAATCCTTCCCTTCTAAATTACTTGATCGCTACACATGTGGTTGGACAATCAAGTCACCCTTCACAAGTTTGATCCTACAGTTGATTTAGCACCTAAGGTCATACGTGTTCAATCGAAATTAAGTATGACTCTTACTCCATTGGTTAACATATGTAGCCTCTGTGTTTGATTGAATAATAACAATATCATATAAAATAATAGACAAACATTCAAACGTCTCCAAATTAACCCACGTTATGGTCAGTTCAACCATGATATATACAGGTTTTATCTACGCCTAGGGCTGGTCATGAGCCGAATTAGCTCGAGAAACTCGATCGACTCGACTCAAAAAAGCTCGCCTCGACTCGACTCGAATTAGTAGAACAAGTCAAGCCAAGCTTCATTTAGGAGCTCGAGTAAAAAATAGAGTCAAGTTCGACCATTGGGTCACTCGACTCGACTCAACTTGATTCAAGCTCGACTTGACTCGTTCCCCCCCCCCCCCCCCCCCCCCCCCCCCCCACACACACACATTGGGGTCCATGCTTATGACATATAAAACCCTTACACGTTGGGGAGGTTTTTTAATCCTAACATTTTGTTCGGGTAAGAACATTCCTTGTTAAGCATATCTGAAGGATTGAGTAAAGTACAAAACATGGTGAGCACATAGTGGTTGTGTGTTTTACACGCTACACAAACACAAGTGCTACGATAAGACCACACACCATACATATCTACAAAGCAGGGGTTATGGTAAGACTAAACACCACATGCAGCTATTGATTGTAATTTTACGAGGGAGGTGGTGCGTCTTATCCATGAATCAGCTGAGCCTCATCATGAAGATGGTCCACACAATAATCAAGGCAGTCCATTCATGTGGTGAGCTATGCATGTATTGTATTAATTATGGTTCAGAAAATATTATTAGTGGTCTGTATTCAATGCATGTGTGACCCAGCCAAAGAAAAAACTAATCGGAGCTAGATCATTTTAATGGTGGGGTCCCACCTGTAGAAATACTATTCTCCCCTAATATATGTGTGACTTCTTGAACTTAATGTTGTTGACTTTTAATTTGTACTTTGTAGAAAATATAATAAATTGAGGTGGGAACAAGCACGACTCGACTCGAGGTAAGCACACCTCGACTCAATCCCCTAGGTTGCCCCGAAAGTTTTAGCAAACAAGGTAAGCTCCGGTGGTAAGCTCGAGGGTGAGTTCGAGCTTGAGCTCGAACTTGAGGAGAGCACAGATGAGTCAAGCCAAGCTTGGCCCACTCGGCTCGGCTCGATGTACAGCCCTATCTACCCCATACATATTTTGACGGCATGAGCTTAAAAAGTAGGCAGATCCTAGCTCAAGTGGACTACACAATAGTAAGGGAGTCCAGCGTGATGTTTATTTACCATCCAACCTGTTCATAAGATCATATAGACCTGGATGCAGGGAAAAAAGAAATATTAGCATGATCCAACACTTATGTGGCCCCTAAGAAGTTTTCAACGGTATCCCCATTAATTCCTGTGGTATGGTCCACTTGACCCTTCAATCTGCCTCCTTTTTGGGCTCATTTATTAAAATGACCTTTTAAAATGGTTGAACGGTGTGGATAAAACATATACATTACAGTGGGCCCCACAGAACCCCTGACAGGAACGTCCGTTTCCAGCTATGTCCTGGTGGGGGTAGTACCCAATCCGCGTCCAGGGGAACCGGCCGCCGTCCCGCCTGCTTTCCATCCCTTCTTTTCTACAGACCGCATTGAATTTTCTCATTTTCTAGTCTCTGAGGGCCAGTCATGCTCGGTCAAGGAGATGAATGGACCCAATTGATATCACCATGACACGTGTACGGTGGCAGATGGCTATACTAGATTCCAGTTGCTCGACTATTTCTCTCCAATACTCAGAAGTAAAAAGGCAGCTGCTGGAAGAAGCAAAGAGAGAAATGAAGTTCGTGGTGAAGGCTTGTAATAGCAGCAATGGAAGAGCACGGACAGGCGTTCTTCATCTGGGCAGCTGCCCGTGCCCTATCGAGACACCATCCCTCCTTCTATCGACCCGAAAGGGGCTGCCCGTTTTCATTACCCGGGATCTCCTCCCTTCTCTCCCATCCCCCAATTCCCTTCTCCTTCAAACCAGTCCTCTCCACTTGTAAGTACCCAAATCAGTTCCTCTCTTCCATCCTTCTCCCCTCATTTGTACACGTGGCATGCACGTGTCACCCATCCGAACCATTCCACTCGTGGGCCCGCGCGGCGGATTGCTCATCAACCCAAGAATCACAATTAGAGGACAATGAGAGTCTCCGATTAGTGAGCCATGAAAGGAAAAGTAAACAACGGCCCAAATTTCAACGAACTGTTTTCCATCAATATGAGGTTAGAGTAGTCGACTTTGGGCCCATCTCCATCTGTAGTGGGTCCCATGAGTTGGACGGTTTGGATTGACGCACGTGTGCCCTATGCACACGAGTATGAATTTTACATGTTACAAGTACCCCCTTCATTCCCTGTTAGATATCATCACTTCACAGCTTCCATAAAAAAAATGTCGTATCTGTTTTTGATGCGAGTAGTAAGGAAATGAGATTTCAAGGACAAGTGTCGGTTTTAAATATTGTTTGATATGATTCATCATCCTTGTTGGATTGATTTCGTTCCGAAATGCAATGAGTAACAATACTGATACGGGACTGAAATGGGATGGGAACTGACTGAAACGGATTGATATAGGGCAAGTCATACTATATTTTTGGTCTCCTGGTGATTGACACTCCAAAACCTCTGCTTAGGGTGCATTTGGATGCTTGTAAGTTCTTTAAGTTGTAAGTGACTTACAGGTGAAAGTAACTTATTGGTAATCTTGTTTGGATGTAATCTATAAGTTACTTATTTAGTAAGTTGGTTTTTGTGTTTGGGTAACTTGTAAGTTAGTTATATGTAAGAAGTTGTATATTTACACCAATGAAAGCTTGGAGTAGGGAATCATTCTAAAATCTGATTGACACATAAGAAAGCTTGGCACAAAGCATGCCATTTTGTTAAGCCCATCTAGATGAATAGTTGGACCGATTCGTAGGCTAAGCTAACCATTAGGTGGGCCATAAAAATGGGCCTATAATTTATGGATGGATTAGAGCATCTGATCAATGTGATTTTGAAATTCATGATCATCCGATCAACACATGTGGAAAACCATGGGCCCACTTTGATTTCTATGTTATAGGGATAGGGAGGAAGGGAAAACGCAGACATCAAGGTTGGCCCCATATCTTTCCTCACTAAGATTTTTAAATGGTTGGATTGAGATTTGGATTGGCTTTGTAGTTTGGCCCACGCCCGAAAATGAGCTGGCAAAGCAGATAGATGGCATGGATACAACACAGACATCAAAGTGGGCCCCACATCTTTCCTCATCTCTTGTGCATCTAAGGGGGTCAAGGCAACCCCGAAGCTAAGGGGGAAAAAGAGGGATTGACATACTGGAGCTAACACACACACACACACACACACACACACACACACACACACACACAGAGTTGCTGAAACAAATGGCTGGTGGTTCCTTCAATGCTGAGAGTAGCTTATTTGTAAGTTTCCTCCTCCAAACACCACCTATAAGTAACTTACAGGTAAGTTACATTTTACAAAACTCTTAGGCATCCAAACAACCCCTTAAGTTCTGCACCCATTTGATGGCAGAGCTCAGAGTAGTTGATTTTGTGAGTGATCCTTCATTGGGAATTGGATTAAGTAGAACTTTGTTGGTTGTAGACTTGTAGCAGAGATTGTTTTAATGGAATGTTTCAAACAGCAGTCATGCTTAAATTTGACCATGGAGAATTGCATGGTGCTTTGATTTCTCCCCCCTAGATTGGTTGGATTCAAGCAGAATTATGATGTGTGTAACAAGGACAATCGATGAACTGTGGGTGGCGGTTGGCCTCCTTCCTATACGATGGACTCTACTATTGCTAATGTGATACTTTAATGTACCATAGGGCATGCTTGGATACATGGAATCCATGCGAAGATGGAAATCGTTTTCCACTGACTAGAGAGTTGGGCTGTTTAGATCAGTGTTTTAAATAGCGGTAGCGTGTTGCGTAATGTTCAGCCCTCTATAGTGTGTAGCATAAATAGCATAGCGTGTAGTGTAAACTACATAATACGTCTATTTTTTTAATTCATTTTTTCAGGTATAAGCATATTCAAAGAAGTTATTAATTATCATTTGACGTAGGACAGCCCTAATTATGATGCATGCTCATGAACATAACTAAACAGCGGAAATAAAATGAATAAATAATCTAAAATCCAGAATCATTCATCATAAACTAAGAAAAAATCCACAAGGAGCTTGCAATGGATCTGGCCAATCGTCACAACCACGACGTTTGAGTTTCAAGTATAACTAGGGTTGGATCCGATGAGGGATAGGACCTCCCGATCTTGCATGGCTATAACCCAATCAATCAAGAGGAATCTCTAATCCAAGAAATCAAGGGATTTCGGATTAGGGATTTGAAAATCTGAAAACTTTAGGTTTTAGGTTCAAATTCAGATTTTGGGGATTGTGGTAATTGAAATGAATAGATTAGAGAAGATAGAATTACCTGGAAGAAGGATTAGAGGGGCATAAGAAGCAAATAGAAGAAAGAGGGATCAAGGAAGAAGAAACATCATCATAAGAGAGAGGGAGAAGGAGAGAAGCACCAAGAGGCTTTTCATTAATTAATAATCAAAGTTAAATTTGAGTTTAGGGCTTTAGCCCTATTAAATAAGCAAATAAAGATATGAAAGTACTAAAATACCCCTAAAACTAAGCAAAAACGCGCAATTAACAAAAGTGCAGGAAAGTTTGGGCGCTCGGTCGGGAGCCCGAGCAGTCGCCCGAAGACGTCCGAAATCCTCCAAAGAGGTTCGGGCGCTTGGCAGACAAAGTTCGAGCGCCCGAAGGCTATGGTCGGGCACCCGAAGATGGTGGTCGGGCGCCCGAATTCTTCAATTCTTCGGTCTTCTTTCTCCTTTCTTCCTTCACACGTGCCTTCCTTGAGTGGGGTCTTCTATGTGTCCAATCACATGTGAAGGGTCTTCAGCGGGTTTTCAGTTCCTCAATAGTCACCTATCTACAAGGACGGTGCTTGTGGTTGGCGCTTTCGTCGTTGGTACACCTTGAATGCTTTTGTGTGCGCATCAATTCCCCTCGGGTGAAAAAAACTCGACTCCGACGAGTTGAAACTTTTGTAGTGCTCTAGTAGATCTGGATCAATACTCTGCAACGCTTTGCTCAGCAGCCATGTAGATTCAGACGATGGCTTGTTCTTCCATTTGACAAGATACCTCTGGAAACCTCCATCTCTTGTAGATACTATCTCGTCATCCAAGATCTCCTCAATTTCTTCTTTATGGGTAATGGGTGGAGGAAGGGGTGGAAGGGGTTGTGTGGCAAAATCAGAAAAATGCCATGAAAGGGACGATGGATCGATAATGGGAGTATGGGAACGGACTAGATCTTCCACATTAAAAGTTGGATTAATGCTCATTTCAGGTGGAAGGTCAATCCGATACGCGTTGGACCCAACCTTTTGTAATATCTTGAATGGTCCGGCACTACGCGCTTGTAATTTTTTGAGCGGATCCTTGAGAGAATCGCTCTGGCCTTATTCGCACCATTACAGTCTCCTTCCTGAAATTCTTGCGCTCTAGATGAGAATCAGTTGAAATTTTATAATCATCATTGCTGTTATTTAACCGCTGTCTAATATGTGTATGCAAATCATGAATATGGTGTGCAAATGCATCGGTTGATTCAGAAGACCTTTGGGTAACAGACATAGGTAAGAGATCTATGGGCATTCTAGGCTTATACCCACTTACAATTTCAAAAGGACTCAACCTTGTAGATCTATTAACTGACCCATTATAAGCAAATTCAGCAGTTGGTAAAATTAGGTCCCAAGTCTTAACATGTTCACCCACTAGACAACGTAGGAGATTTCCAAGACTACGGTTTACCACTTCAGTCTGACCATCTGTTTGTGGGTGGTAAGCAGTAGAGAATTGCAAACGAGTTTCCATAATGTGCCATAGTGTCTTCCAAAAATAGCTAGTAAATCTGATATCATGATCAGACACTATGGTTTTAGGTAACCCATGGAGATGCACCACACCATCAAAAAAGATACGAGCAACATGAGAAGCATCCGACGTTTTCGAACATGAGAAGAAATGCGCCATTTTAGAAAAAACGGTCCACAACGACAAATACGGAATCATGCTTCTTGATTGTCTTTGGAAGCCCAAGCACGAAGTCCATACTAATATCTTGCCACGGAGCATGTGGCACTGGCAATGGCGTATACAGCTCGGTATTTTGCTTTCTTTGCTTTGCCAGCTGACATGTACGACACTGCCTTAAAACTTTGGCTATGTCTCGTCTGAGACTTGGCCAATAGAAATGATCTTCCACAAGGGCAATGGTTTTATCACGACCAAAATGGCCAGCTAAGGAATTCACGGAGGGACATACGGGGAATACAAAGTCTGTCTCCCTTGAGAAGGAAGCCATCTTTAAGAACATATTCACCCATAATACACTGGTCACTAGAGAGCGACGCGTAAGTACCCCCGAAATCAGGACATGTGGGGTATTCATCTTTCAGTTGCTCAAATCCGACTACCTCTACACTCAAGAAGTTGAGCAACGCCACTCTTCTACTAAGGGCATCCGCTGGTTTGTTTTCACTTTTCAACCCCGACCTTGTGTTTCAGAACAGACGCATATTCTTGAAGAAATGGTACCCACTTGGCATGCCTTGGGTTGAGTTTCTTCTGAGAATGCAAATATCTCAAAGCCTCATAGTCAGAAAACAAAACGAATTCTTGTGGTAGGAGATAGTGTCGCCAATGTCTCAGGGATTACACTACCGTATAAAATTCTTTGTCGTAAGTGGAGTACTTTTGTTTTGCCTCATTCAGTTTCTTACTGAAATAGGCCACTGGGTGTCCTTCTTGACTTAACACTCCACCTATATCGACACCAGACGCATCACACGCTACTTCAAAGACTTTAGAAAAGTCAGGTAGATGCATGACAGGAGCTTCTACCATTTTGCCCTTAATTTCCTTGAAAGCCTTGACTGCGGCTTTAGACCACACGAACTCTCCATTTTTCATGCACTCGGTAATGGGGGCCATGATCGGGCTAAAACCCCTAATGAACCGACGATAAAAAGTTGTTAGGCCATGAAAGCTTTGCACCTCATGAATGTTCCTCGGTTCAGGCCACTCTACTATGGCCCTGACCTTTTCAGGGTCTGCGCGCTATAAATCCTAAGAATACAACTTGGCTAGACATGAATGCACATTTCTTAAGATTAGCATACAACTTTTTCTTCCTAAGGATGCTACAGACCTGCTTCAAATGTCCAATGTGTGATTCCTTAGTGGTACTATAAATAAGAATGTCGTCAAAGTACACCACTAGGAATTTTCCCATGAACGGTCTCAAAACTTGTGTCATCACCCGCATGAAAGTACTGGGTGCGTTAGTCAAGCCGAAGGGCATGACCAACCACTCGTACAGCCCATTTCGTTTTAAATGCAGTTTTCCACTCATCTCCTGGGCGTATACGGATCTGGTGATATCCACTCTTGAGATCTATCTTAGAGAATATAGTAGGCCTGACCATCATGTCAAGTATATCATCAAGCCTAGGTATAGGGAACCTATACTTGACAGTAATTTTGTTTATGGCACGGCTGTCCACACACATGCGCCACGTGCCGTCTTTCTTTGGCGTCAACAATGCAGTCACGGCACATGGGCTCATACTCTCTTGGATGAAACCCTTTTGCAGAAGCTCATCAACTTGCTTCTTCAACTCTGCATGCTCTGCAGGGTTCATCCTGTAGTGAGGAAGGTTCGGTAGAGTAGACCCTGGGACAAGATCAATGGCATGCTGTATGTCCCTCATAGGTGGCAACTCATTTGGTAAGTCTTCAGGAAATACATCACTGTATTCCTTCAGTACCGAGGTCACCTCACGGGGCAACTCTAATGGAACCTCAGGTGTAATCTCTTTAGCCACAAGGTCATACACCATAGAATCATCCTTAGCCTCTCTTTCAAACTCTCTTGCGCTGATTATATGTAGAAACTTAGGCTTGGATTTCCCCACTCCTCTAGGCTCGCTTGCCTTCTCATCCTTCTTGTTCCCTAGTGTGTTCTCATGTGGCATGGGGTTAAGTTTGATCTTTTTACCGTTATGCATGAAGGTACACGCATTTGAACAGCCAAAGATCGTGACATCATTATCGAATAGCCACGGTCTACCTATGATAACATGTCCCACATCCATAGGTAAAACATCACACCACATGGACTCCTTGTATGACCTAAACTCGATGGGGACTAAACATTGATGGGTGATAGGAAGAGATGTCTTGTCAACCCAAGAGACTTTATATGGGTCAGGATGAGGTGTGGATTTCAGTTTCAAGCGATCTAAGGTGTTAGTGGAAATCACATTCTGACAACTTCCACTGTCCATTATCACCTTACAATTCTTTTCACCATACTTGGCAATAGTGTAGAAGATAGTGTTTCGATGCCAGTCAACACTACTTCTAGACTGAGCTAGCACACGCCTGACTACTGCAAGCGTTGCTTCTCCATCTAATTCTTCCTCATCAGTAAGTCCTCCTTCAGGGTGATATTCTTCAACTTCATAATCACCCTGGTTATCTCTACCCTCGTGGGACTCGCCTATAACTAAGGCTTTTCCACGGCTCTTCGTAGGACACTGATTAGACATGTGGCCAAGATTGCCACACTCATAGCACCTCGCTTGGCTCATGTTACTAGGACCGGCATCAAGAACCCCTTTGCCCTTGTCCTCCCTAGGCTTAGGCGGAATAGTCGCATGTGTTCTAGGTTGACTACCAACATTAGGTCTAGTCCCCTGGGAACTAGATCTAGCACTGGAGTCTCGGGACTCAAAACGACGAACGACAGGAGCCTTAAGATATTGCTTTAACTCTTGCACGACTTGATATGCTTCATCCAAGTCCGTTAAGGGCCGAGTCATAAGCTCTCGTTGAAGATCCGCACGAAGGCCCGTCTTGAAACGCGAGAGCGTTACTAGAGGATCTTCTTGGATATCACATCGCATCATATATTCTTCAAATTTAGCGATGTAGTCAACAGCAGACATTGACCCTTGGCGTAAGGATTGCCATTGGTCAAGGAGCTTCTGACGGTATGAGAGAGGAAGGTACTTCTCCTTCAACTTCTCTTTCATCTCATACCAATGTACAATAGGGGCTCTACCAACTCTTTCTATCTTACGCTCGGTGTTGGTCCAAAAGAGCTTGGCTTGGCCCACAAGCTTTATCTTAGCAAACCGCATTTGACGGTTTTCTGACATGCCGTACCACTCAAAAGAGTGGTCCATGTCAGCAACCCAGTCAAGGAATGCCTTGGGATCCAGACGCCCATCAAAACTCGGGGCCTCAACTCTCACACTTTTTATCGCACGCTCATCTGAATTATAGCGGTCTTGATGATCACATGTGGCCCGTGCCCCACGCACAATACCACGACCATTACCACGATCTCTATCCTCAATACCTCCACGTGCGACAGCGCGTTCTTAAAAAATTCCTCCCACCTGGGAGTGTGCATCATCCCCTACAATGGGGTTTTCCCTTTGGGACGCCTCTAATTGTTCGACCTTAGTCATGGTAGTGGTGATTTGGTTCTCAAGGCGGGCAAACTCACGCTTTTAACCTGCTTCTAGAGCAGTTATCTTTTGTATCAATTGAGCAAGTTGCTCAGATAACTGCTCGTTATTCATGGTAGGTTGAAGTCCGAAACCTCTACCTCTTCTCGTGGGCATACAATGAAGACTTGACCCAAACTCTAGCCAACTAGACTACTAGGTGTTATGACTTACAAGATGAATGCGATGAATGCAACACTAATATGAACTGCCACGATTAAATTAAAACAGGAAACGACTCAAATCTGAAAATTTTCCAAATTAGGAAACTTTCCAAAATTGGAAACTTTCTAAATCTGAAACTTTCCTAAATTAAACCTAAAATCAAAACCCTAATTTGATAACTCGATTTAGACAAAACTATGCAAGCCTATTCTCTGATACCAAATTTGATGTAGGACAACCCTAATTATGATGCATGCTCATGAACATAATTAAACAGCAGAAATAAAAGGAATAAATAATCTAAAATCCAGAATCATTCATCATAAACTAAGAAAAAATCCACAAGGAGCTTGCAATGGATCGGGCCAATCGTCACAACCACGACGTTTGAGTTTCAAGTATAACTAGGGTTGGATTCGACGAGGGATATGACCTCCCCGATCTTGCATGGCTATAACCCAATCAATCAAGAGGAATCTCTAATCCAGGAAATCAAGGGATTTCGGATTAGGGATTTGAAAATCTGAAAACTTTAGGGTTTAGGCTCAAATTTAGATTTTGGGGATTGTGGTAATTGAAACGAATAGATTAGAGAAGATAGAATTACCTGGAAGAAGGATTAGAGGGGCATAAGGAGTAAATAGAAGAAAGAGGGATCAAGGAAGAAGAAACATCACCATGAGAGAGGGGGAGAAGGAGAGAAGCACCAAGAGGCTTTTCATTAATCAACAATCAAAGTTAAATTCGAGTTTAGGGCTTTAGCCCTCTTAAATAAGTAAATAAAGACATAAAAGTACTAAAATACCCCTAAAACTAAGCAAAAACGCACAATTAACAAAAGTGTGGGAAAGTTCGGGCGCTCGGTCGAGCGCCCAAAGTCGTCCGAAAACCTCTAGAGAGGTTCGGGCGCTCGGCAGACAAAGTTCGGGCGCCCGAAGGCTATGGTCGGGCGCCTGAAGATGGTGGTCGTTCTTCGGTCTTCTTTCTCCTTTCTTCCTTCACACGTCCCTTCCTTGAGTGGGGTCTTCTATGTGTCCAATCACATGTGAAGGGTCTTCAGCTCCTCAATAGTCACCTATCCACAAGGACGGTGCTTGTGGTTGGCGCTTTCGTCGTTGGTACACCTTGAATGCTTTTGTGTCCGCATCATCATTTATCAAAAGCCAATCCACACATATATGAAGTCATAAACCAAATCAAATAATTATCGCATCAACAACTTTCTATGCAAACTACTCTAATTAATAATGCCTAATTAAAAACCTCAAGTCACAGTTCACAAGTATGAAAAGAAATAAAAATCCCACTAGTTGAGAGTATGAAGTACAATACATATGTCATCTATACAAAGTTTTCGACAACCTTTTTTCTTTTAAATTTTGTTTGAAAGTTTTTTAGCGTGTGAGTTTCACACCAACTTCAACAAATGATCACCACCATTTAAGTGAAAGTAGACAAAGAAAGGTTTGGTTTTAACTTTACATTTTAAGGTTTTTATTTTATTATTATTTTTTTTATAATGTGAGTTTTACACAATTTTTAACAAACAAAACTTAAAAAAAAAATAAAAAAAATGTAGCGTACGATACGAATGCTACAGGGGTTTTACGCTATTTAGCTACATTACATAGTGCTATGGCTACGCTATGAGCACTATTTGAAACACTGGTTTAGATACGTGGGTTCCAGAGAATTACAAGAAACATTATTTTTATCCATGGTCAGAATTCTCTGGCACAAGAAGCATAGTGAACGTTATCTAATGAAATTGAGGATTCCACTTGCTACCCAAATAGGCACCCCATTTTTGGAATCCTATTTCTACAGTGACCATGGAAATTTTTATTGGGCAATCATTGCATTATCCATGGAATCCAAACAGAATCCATGTATCCAAACACTCCCTAAATGATTTACTCTCTACTTCTAATTAAGTTGGTCTCAAACCCATTTTAACTCTCTATTTACAGTGACTTGACATCATGATACACAATTTCTCTACAAACATTCCTGCATTTTGAGTTTGGTAATTACAACCTCTCTTGCTATGTGCAACCAACCACATCATCATAATTGTTCCATAGCCTTGTCCCGGATATTTGGATTCGGCTTTAGGAATCCTATTTTGCCAATAAGTTTGAAGGCCACATCATTGGTAAGTTAACTGGACTTTCATCCCTTCTCACGACCTTGATCGAAATCCTGTCAGATCTTTCTTTCATCCTCTTTAAAGTCCCCCTACTTACTAGAGTTGTCTCCGGTCTTCATTGCACATGCCCAAACTAGACAACTATGAGTTATTTTCTCACTGTTCTGTAAGGATTGTTGTCATGTGCCCTCTTGATTCCTTGGCATTTTTGCTTCCTAGTTGTTAAGGAAACAGACCTAAAAGTAGAAGATTGATTGTTTGCAGTAGACAGGGTCAAATGGCTGCATTATCCATAAACATCATTGTTGTGGATGAGTTACTGGGTAACACCAGGTGGGGATGACCTAATTTCGAGTTCTAGATAGCAACTTTAAGTTGATATTTTTGGTCCTCTTCCTTTCAGATCCTCTCAGGTGGAATGCAATCTACGTCAACATCTTTGATTGTTTGTGAAAGAAAAAGGCCTGTTCACAGGAAAATTACACTTTTTCTCCTTTTAGTATATCTAGGTGTCTACAAAAAGCAGGAGACAACTCCATGGGGGAACTTTGATTAGGATTCAAGGGCTCGAAAGAAGAACGAGGGGAGACCTAGTAGGACTTGGATTGGGGTGGTGAGAAGGCAGATGAAGGTTTGTGCGATATTGACGATAGGGCCTTAAATGAGAATGATTAGCAAAACATGATTACATGTGCATATGGGTCGGATCGGGTCGAGTGAGTTCCATACTTGAGCCATTTTAATGATCAGGTCTGGGTTTTCTTTCCCTAAACCTAATTCATTATTATGTTGGTTGGGTCCAATTCCAAATAATCTAGGTGGGATGGAATCTAGACTAAGAGTAAGAGGACCAGTCCTCTATGGGTTGGGTCTAAGTTGATTCGCCTAATTTCTAGTTCCCTGTTTAAAGTGGATTGCTTCTTAAGCACCCTACCACATGTTTTCTTTCAGTAGGTTTTTAAATCTTAGTTAATTCCCTTATACCTTAATTGAAGGGTCTGGTTGAGATCAGATTGGGCAAGTTTTGGGTGGTCCGAACGATCCCAACCCATTTGGAAGTCGAGCTTCGTGACAGGTCTGTCCTAGACAACCAGTTGATAATCGGGGTAGCATGTTGGATCCATACCCAGCTCAGTAGTTCCAATTTTGGATCCAGAACTGTCTATTATCTGGTTGGGTCCAACAAACCGTCAGTTCATTCCAACCCATTTGCACCCCTAAACATGATTCATAAAACCAAAGCCAAATAGCTGGGACAAAGTATGATAGTGATGGTGGTGGTGGTGGTGGTGATGATGATGATTGATGTATATATCCATAGTTAGATGAACATCAGTAGAGATATGGTACCCCCAAGAACACATCATATTGGCACAATTACATGAGGAAATGCTTATGATATTTGGATTTTGTATTGGATTTGGCCCTCATAAATTGCTTCTTCCTTTACATGGGTAGAGGCACTGTCTACCATAAAATTTAGAATCATGTGCTTGACTTTCTGTAATCCAGTTAACCATCCTAATTGACGCCAAAAACCTTCTCATCTTTACATTCGGGACCCACTGCTGACATCCCAAGATCCTCATTATAGCATAAAGGCAGGCGGCCTCTTGTTATCTGTATTGAATAAATTAGCTGCTTTCTTTGTTAAATGACATGCTTAGTCAGTTGCGAGAAGATTCTGCTACACATCATTGATAATGGCTAGAATGTTCACCTTGTGTCTATGTATCAAGTAGTATCTCTCTTAATTCACAAATCTTGGCTGGCAATTAGGCAGGCCTATATTTTGTTGCAACCTTCTAAAATCCTATATGATAAAGTAGAGGCCTTCATACTATCAAAACGGTCATTGTCACCTGCAATTTGATATCTCCAAACAAATAGCATCATGATTCCACTTCAATTCTAGACATGTTTGTGGTCTGTCCAATTCATGCAATTTCTTTTTTAAGTGAGTTTTGGTGGTTTTTGCAGCTTAGAGTGCCCTTCACCCAAAACTATTTCAAATATCGGAGGTTTGCACCAGATGATGGGTTTGCATGAATATGGCTTCGTAGCAGCAGCAAGAGATTCTATTGTTTGCCTTCCCAATTATGAAAACACCAATAAATTTGGGGCTTCTTTTGAGACGACTTGTGGTCGCCGACTGGTATTGTTCATGCATGGTTTTATATTATTGCTAACTTGTTGATTGTAATCACCAATGTAATAGACTATTAGATAGAACTTGATTATAATCAACCCATGCAATAGTCTATTATGTAGTGCCTACGGGAGATTTGTGCTCTCATTGTCGGTCCCTTGCCCAGATAAAGAGGAGGGTTGCGTCAGGTTGGCACCCGGTGCCAAACTTATGCCATAACTGCAATCATGAATGCGAACAATATGACATTCTAAACTCATGCTAGGGCATTCCCTGTAAGCGACACACTGCATTGGAACCTAGGTGCAGTGAGAAATGAGCAAGGGTTGGCTAGGGTGTCCCCTAGAAGTGACATGCTGCAATAACACCCAGTTGCTGTGAGAAGGGTGCCCGCACCATTCTGGATGCGCACAGGTAAAAGGAGCTAAGACTTGATGACCTATGGTCTTAGTGAAGTTATGGTCCTTAATAGGGTGGAATGGCAGAATAGGAATCATGTAGCTGACCCCAATTATTGGAATAAGGCTTAGATGATGATGATAACTATTGTCTGATTTCTTTTCTGTTTTTTCAGGTAACGCCTGCACAATACATGGAATTGATATCTTCTTTAAAGCCAGACCTGTGGGCCAGTTTGGCTGATGAAGTGCCTTCTTGGGTTTCTGAGAAAAGGAACATGACCTCTGTTGATCGAACCGTGCGTTGGCTTGATGAGTGCATTTCTTTGGACCCAGTATGTAATGTTAATGCCTTTTGTCCATTGTTTTTAGTGGTACTAATATTTTATTTGTTCTGTGCACATTATAAGATGTGGAGTTAATGGGTATAAGTAAGAGATTCCGGTGGTTTAGGAGTTTAAGAACCTTCACGTTTAAATTTTCCTTGTTTTGCTACAGCATTATTTATTTCTGTTCTTGTGTACTGCACATTCCATTGCTTCAATGCCTTGATAAGAGCATCACTATGATTTAAATATTGCACTATGTAGTCATGTCTTCTGTTCTTCTCATGCATCTTATAATTTTTTTGAAATAAATGACATGATGTTGTTTTTTCTTTTAAATAACTTAGGCAGGTGGAGGAACTGTTTTGGGAGCCATTGTTGGAGGATCCAGTTTAGAAGAGCGCAAGCGTTGTGCTCAAGAAGTTGCAAGGAGAAATGTTTCAGGTTAATTTGACTCTTTATGGTGCCTTTCTCTAGCTTCTTTATCAAAACTTTCTTGGAAATTCAAAATTCTAGAATCTTACATACTTATTAAATTGGAAGGCTCAATAACCTATTGAAAGTTTAGAAATGGAAGATGCCTTAATGGAATGGAAAGTGATAGGGGAATGCATATTGTAATGATTTTTATTTATTTACAACAACAGGGTGTCCCCACCCCTGTTTAAGGCGGGACTAATCCCCGCGGATGTATGCAATCACCTGCAAACCACGTGCATCGGGTAAATCACGGGGAGGGTTTATTTATTTATTTTTATTTATATCAATTCAGATACTAAGCAGACCTACTGAAGTCTCCCAAATATATAACAGTAGAAATGCATTTGATATAAAAGAAAATCTCAAAGCATTGTTGACATAACCTCATATAACTCGACTCTCAAGGTTTAAATGACTGCCTTGCATGTGTTGTTGATGAGTCTCTAGCTGGATGTTTTGTGATGAATCCTCTTTGTTTTATTGTTTTCTCCCACATTTTACTTTCAGGGGGTGTTTGGTTTTCCAATTACAATGGTAGTTGGCTGGAAATGGGCAATGATTACTTACCATGTAATTGCGTATCACTTACATTTGACTGCAATGATTCTACCATTGTTTGTTTTAAGGTCGATCACCAGAAAAATGGTAATTCTGTAGTCCAAAAATGTAATGATTACATTTTCCTTTACCTGTTTATTTTTATATTTGACCATAGATTTCTGCACCGTACTTCCCTCTTAAACAAACACCCGAAAATGGTAATGAGGGCTCATTTACTTTGAATTATACCGGAAATTGGAAAACCAAACAGGCCCTTAGCCAAGGATAAGGTGGCTCATCAAATGGAATGACTAGGTTGATGATGAGTTTTAATTTTGCGCTATGAAGAGCTTTTGTGAAGTTTTTGGGAGTGCTTAGCTATTCTAGAATGCATCTCTACACATAGCCAAGAGAGATAGAAAGGCTATGCTACTTTTAGCATTAGGCATGGACAAACCAAGTGTATGTGGCATTGTGGCTCCATACTGTTACTTGGATTATATGTGGTGTAAAATGGTATTTGCATGCAAGGTCCAGGCCTTTAATTTCAACTTTCAAGTACTTATGAAAGATATCTAGTTACAGTGCCAAAAACTAATAATATAACAAATTAACAAATAAAAGGCGATAGCTAGAATTGGATGCTTTGCTAAAAGGGAAGGGTTGGTGTGGACCTTTGAAGGTGGCTGAAATTGAAATTCTATTAATGAATGCTCGGATGCTCAGGCGGCTGCACAATGTGAAAAGGCACGCAATGACACTTTATATCATGAGCTAGATGACCTGCAGGTGGCCAGGGCTGAACAAACCTGTGGTCAAGAAGAAGTGTTGAGGCTCCGGGGTCAACTAATTGAACTTTTAAAGAATATGCTCATTTGAAGGCATCTCACTCCCATGATTTGAACATGTCCCTTGGTAACCCTCACATAGGAATTTTTCTTCATATTAGATATCCATTAGAGCTCGCTCCTCTTATCTTTAATGAACTGACCAACATGATGAATTGAAATATCTTTATCAAATCGGCCAATACAGGCATATCATATCTATATCGGCTCAATATGATACATGATATAGGGCTGAATTGGCTTGTATCGGGCATGTGATACGGCCATAAAATGCCCGAATTTGAATTTTTTTTTTTCAAAAATTCTTTTCTTTTTTCGTTTAAACGACAAAAGAAACTTAGTCATTTTAGACTAGATCTAGAACTAATTTGGGGATAATAATAACATATTTGAATGGGATTCGACGAATCAAAGCAGAATGGACCGCTATGTGAAAAATCAGAAAAGGGTAAACCATCACTCTTTCCCTCTTTTTGTTCTATTCAATGTATTGGGCCTTAATTCACCAAATCATATTTGATTCGTGTTCAATTATGGACCATTTGACTAACTTTGAACAGGTCAAGCCAACATACAACATTCTTATAAAAGAAAGGTTGGATACACCATTTCCATTATATACATTCCATAATACAAAAAGTGGTGGATTCTTGAATATCTCAGTCTCTCCCTTTTCTGTTATTTTTTTTTCTTAATTCTTTGGTTTAAACATTTTTCAACTGATATAGGCCGGCACCATCATGCGATGCTTGTATATTATCATTTTTTGGCTGAGCCGATACGCCTCCCGATACCGATATTCAGAAATCAGAACCATGCCTTTTGAGGAACCAAATGCTACATCATGAGACATACAAAAGATAAGAAACCATAACTTTAATCTTTTATACTTGTCGATCAATTCAAAAGTGAAGAAGCACCTGAACAATGTGCAGCTATAGTTTAATATCCTAAAACACTATCACACTAATTTATGTACAAGTATTTATTTATTCTGAATTCACATACTTTTCTTACCTATTTGCGTATTCAGCTCAATTTTCTTCATACGTGAGAACCAGTCATTGGAAGTCCCCTTCAATTCTATTTGGTTCTTCCTAAGTTACCTTGGAAGAAAATTATGAAAATGGGTTTATAACAAAAAGAAAATGTAGTGGGAACTCTTCTTGAGACCAGTTCCTGCTTCCTGTTTCTGGTAACTATTGTTCAAACATACATCTGATGCATTTTGCCCATTCCTGAGACACGTCTCCATGTCCAGATTACACAGAAAGTAGCAGAAAGTAGGACAAAATGCCACTTGAGCTAGACGAACAAAGACTGGGTACATGATTTTATAGGTGGGCTGAGATTGGGGACTGTCTGAATTGCTGGCTTGGTTTTGGAAGTTTGGGTCTCTCTCGAGGCCTTCAGCCCTCTTTCCAGCATGTGGGGATGGAGGCGAATGAAACCACAGATTTTCAGGCGAAAGCAAGGTCGTCCAGAGAAGAGCTGCTGATTTTCAATTTCAGAAGCCTGCAAGCAAGAGCATTAGCAGTTTTAGCTGGTGTATTTGGGCTGTTTGGTTGTTTGCTGGGGTCCTTGGGAAGGTCCCCTTTGAGCTTTCATTGCAGCTCTTGAGCAGTGTTTTAAATAGCTACGCTATGTAGCGTGTAGCTTACGCTACGTAGCGTCGCTTAGCCTAAATGCTACGTAGCTCATGAAAATAGCTTAAGTTGCGTGTAGCCTACACGATTAATTTGGATACGCTACACGCTACATAGCTCACATTACAAGTCATTTTTCACTATAACATTAAAATCAATAATGTTTTTAATGATTTGTTACACTTTTCTATTTCAATGAAAATTAGTTAGTCTTTTCAATGCTTTTAGTAAAATAATATAAGAAATAGTGTTAAATAAGTTTTGTTGCTCTTTCTTCACTTTTATATTTAATCACTTTTATCTAGCGTGTTATGAAATTTTGTCAAATTTTATTACTAATCATCTAATTTGGTGCAACCTTGATTAAAAATCTAAGTAGTGTGTAGCTTACGCTACACGCTATGTAGCTTACGCTACACGCTATGTAGCTTACGCCTCACGCTTTAGAGGGGTGAAGGCTACGCTACACGCTATTTGCAATTTAAAACACTGCTCTTGAGATGTTCCTGTTTTACTAGTATGTTGCTTTGTTAACAAATTTAAATATTGCCCTTTGAAAAAAGATCAGCTCTTGTTTGCTATTGCTGAAGGCTACTGAATATTTGTATTACTATAAAATGCATTTATTATGCTAACTTGCATAACATGTGTCTGCACCCATGTGCAATAACTTCATGTGCTCTTAGCTGTTTCTGCTATGTCATATTTTCATGTCAGTTTTGTAGGAAGTGAGGAAAAGATAAGAATTTGATTATTTGATCATTTCCTCCTGTTAGTTTCTGGAAGAAAATGATATAGTAGGTCATGCCCTACTGTAATAGCGTACTGTACCAATCAACGAGGGGCAAGTCGCATATAAAATCACTTAATATATTTTTTTCTGATTTTTTTTTTCTTAAGTGATTTTAAGATATCACATGGCATCTTGTGATTGGTAAATGTACCCTATTAGGGTAGGGCATGACTTACTGTATTGTTTCCCATTTCTGAATCTCAGAAAGTATTTGATTTGGTCCACTACCTTTGTTTCATTAAGTTCATTTATTCAGAGTCAGACATAGATTGCTTCTTTGGTGCTTCAAATTTTCTGAAATTGTTGAAGAAATGCTTGATTTAGGTTACTGGATAGGAGGCTTTGGGTTAGGAGAGAGTATGGAGGAACGCCCTGCTCTTCTTAATGCAGTTACTGTAAGATACTAATCCCGGTTAAAATGAAATTAAGTTCTTTTTGGGAAGTTAGATTTCATGGATGTGTTGAATTTATTTTTTAAAGTCTAATAAGTTGTGCGGCTTTTAAATCATCATTTTCTCTAAGGGCCTGTTTGGATTCATAAAAGTCCTTTGTTTGTGAAGTCCTTCTTTTGTGGGAATTCGTGAGAAACATAATTTCCTACTTACTTTTTTTGTTGAAAAATCATTAAATTAGTTTTCTCGCCTCCACCCCTAAGAAATGCATTTTCTCATGATGGAAGGAAAATGAGTTTTCAAGAGTTGAACCCAAATGTGCCATCATCCACCTTTGATAGTCTCACATGTGCCATATTTGCCAATCTAACCTCTAACTTGATATAGTCCATGTGATTTGGACAATGCCATTACAACGTCACATGCGCCAATGTGCCATTTGGTCCCTGTAACCCCCGCATTTTGCATTCCTTGTAATGGCACAAAAATGGACATTGCCATTACAAGTTACGTGATTTGCACAATGCCATTACAACATCACATGTGCCAACAAGTCGTTTGGTCTCAGTAACTCCCGCATTTGGCAATCCTCATAATGGCAAGAAGATGGACATTGTGATTACAAGTTACGTGATTTACAGAATGTCATTACAGCATCACATATGTCAACGTGCCATTTGGACCGTGTAACCTCCACATTTGGCAATTCTTATAATGGCACGAAGATGGACATTGCTATTACAAATTATGTGATTTGGACAATGCCATTATAACATCACATGCTGCCATTTGGTCCTTGTAACCCCTGCATTTGGCAATCCTTGCAATGGCATGAAGATGGACAATGCCATTACAAGCTACGTGATTTGTACAGTGCCATTACAACCTCACATGTGCCAACATGCCATTTTATCCTTGCAATCCCTGTAATGGCACAAAGATGGACGTTACCATTACAAGTTACATGAGTTGGACAATGCCATTACAACGTCACATGCATGCGTCAAATATGAGCCCCACAATGTAAAGGGCAATAATGTCATTTCACATAGGTGAATCTTTGCTTTTCACTGCAGGCCCGACATTTTATATACACGCGTGGTACCTTTTCAATGGCAAGGTTTACAAGGGGGGCCCTTTGACCAGGGGTTTCAGACAATTTGTGTCCCTTGACACATGTGCCTTTGTACAACTTCAATTGCTCCATATATGCCATATGTGCCAATGTGCACTAGTGCTACCCACACTAGCTTTAAGTGCCCACATGTCAAATGTGCTAATGTGTCTCTTATGTCACGTGCCACCACCGTACAACTTCAAGCACCTCTCATATGCCACAATTCAACTTCAAGTTTACCACATTTTTTGTATGCCACATGTGCAATTGTTTATTTTCCAGCGTCCCATTCGTGCTAAATGTGCTGAGCTGACATATTGCAATAACTATTATTTTTTTTTTCAAGAAAAATATTCTTTTGCTAAACAAAAAAGAAAAAGAAAAAAAAGATGGGTCCAAATTTTCTTGGAAAATCTTATGAAAATAAATGAGGAAAACTATATTCTCTTTCTCATAGTATCCTGGCAACAAGGTTTTCTAAGTTACACAATTTCCTTTCCTATGCTTTTTACAAATCCAAATAGGCCACAAGCAGAAAAAAGTGTATATTCCAAACACATATGGTGTGTATATTATCTCTTTCTAAAGCTATTATAGGCCAACGCCCCTTTCCACTAAGGTGTCCAAATGCTGTGTGTTAACGTAGTGGTGGAATACAATGAAAGAGTGCATCAAAATGATAAACAGGTAAAACTTAACACAGTGGATTTGTAGAATATCCTATTTATGTGATTGTTCAATGCAAATGTCTATTAATCAATAAGATTTTGATGTTATTTCGATTATTGACTCCATTGCAAGGATATGCACCCAAACATGCACTGTTGAGAGGAAACAAAGTACATTCCAGGCTGTGGTCTGGCTGCACATGCCTTTCATTACATTCCTTGGAGAAAAACCCTTGATTAAAAGGTAAAAAACAGAGAACTAATTTACTATATAGTACAGAGCAATGCAAATGATGCATAAAGTTCTAATCCGTCCTTCGTCTTCAGAGTGTTCAGATTGTTGATTAGGCAAAGCATTCTGCTGCTTTAGAGACTTGAATAGCCTAGCGTTCATGTCTAATATAGTTTCAACTTTCAAGAAGTTCAAAAGTTCTGGCAACCAGTGTTCGAAATATCGGTATCGCGTTACGTATTGCACCCTTGGGATACGGATACATATTGATTATCGCATGGGATTATATCGTTCGTATCTAGTAATTCATTGCACTTTTTGGGAAATATGGGGAAACATTGGGAAAATGGTTGAATTTTTCAACGAAACTTCAGGGATTGTTAAAACAAGACCTTAATACACACTTTTAAGTCATAACACCTCAAAAAAGAAGTTCACATAATAGGTTTCCTTTGTATAGGGTCCTGAGCTATGCGTTGTCTGACTGAACTAATGCAACTATATTCAAATTAAATGCATAACATTTAGAGTGTATGTGATGATTTCATCAAACACTCCTAAATACTTCAAAATTAGTCTCAATTGACAGCTGGTTGAAGTGACGAATAAAATACTGATTCATGGCTGATTTGGTAGTAAGCCCACTTAACAGATTAAAACAAGCACTAGCTCACATATCTTGAATTTGAATCGGTACTTCAGCAATATCAACATATGTATGCAGCCTAATCTAGGTATTTGTGGTTTTAGCTGCAGAGTAAGCACTATGTCAATAATTTTCAAAGTGAAATTTCTGAGATTTTGATATTTGGAGCGCTAAATATTCCCCTTGGCCTCTGCTTTCATTGCAATCTCTGCTTTGTGGATTAGTCATTTGTATTTTATTGAAATATGTCATCAATAGCATATTTATATTTATTCTGAATTTTTTTTTTCTTGAAGTGACCTGGGAGCACTATGAATGTACTTCAGTTTGGACAAACTTCTATAGGTGTTCTGTAACGCCCCGAAACCCCAAGGGTCGAGTACAAACTCGATCCCCGGTATCCCGGGAGTTACTAATGCGTATGCAATGCGTGTCATTCAAGTGTTTGGCCAATATGGCATCAAATCATAGTGATAGGTCAAGCTAGGAAATGAAATAGGGACTTACCAGCAAATAAGTAAGTTAAACAGCAATGTACGAATGGATCCACTCAACCTGTCTGATTGGGCCTCTTCTAGCTTGCTAGCTCATGAGGGACCTGCACTAATGAAAGTGCCTGGATGGTGTTTTAGAACACCGTCCCAAAGTGGGAGTGAGTCATCAACTCAGCGGTTCCATTTCCCTAAGTTACTCAAAGCACAAATGTAATCAAACGTAGGTAATGAAACAACATACGTATACAGTAGTCATAAGCGTAGTATGTAATAAAACAAACATTCATACATAGCAATCAAAAGCATAAACATAGAACCTTTCTAGTCACAACCGACAGTGAGTGGCACCACCACTCACCCGCACAAACTCAAGTCACCCATGAGTGGGGCACCACCCCACCAGTCGCATAATCACATCTTATAATCTTAATGCATGAATACATGAAGTGCAAATGCATGCCCGGACACCGGTTTTTAGTCACAGCCGCCAGTGAGTGGCACCACCACCTCACCCGTACAGACAATGCATGCCATGCCGAACTATGTATGATTAGCCGAGTTATTAGTTATTCCGGTTTAACATCCAGCCGGTTGGCGAAACCACCGTACCATTATTCTATCACCAGGCCAAACTGGGACCATCTGGCTCCCTGCGTGGCGAATGCATCTCATCGCCAGTAACCCCTCGATCCAAGTATGGTTAGACAGTGGCCCGTCAGCCATGCCCAAGCCAAAGCAGAAGGGTCGTCACCCAACCACTAATATAAATAATTAATTCAAAAGTGTGGGCTTGTTATTCAAATTAACAATAATGCCCGGGTCGTTCAAGCAGGGCTCTGGCATGAAACAATCGGCCAGGTATTTGATAGGGCTGCTCGAACAACCCTGTGCTCAGGGGTCACTACGGGGAGGTACCACCCCAGCGTAGGCCGACAGCTCGGGCATAGGTTCCATACCACCATCCCCGGCTCATGAGACTTAGGGATCGATCGCCGTACAATTTTAAGTGGGCCCATCCAATGGTAACAATGGTACTTAGGTTCGCATAGAAGCGATAGGTTACACACAACACGCCCAACTCGGAGTCGGGCCGACACCTTCGACTGAGATGAAAACGGGAAGGCCGGCCTTAGGCACCCGTGGCCCGCGTGGTCCTCATACCACAGCCGGTCACTCGCATTCTACCTCCGTCGACGGTTCCAGTCCCAAAGGGGCGGTCGGCCTCATGCGGCCACCCTTAATTCTCATCTATTTGCCGGGTTAGACAAATCATAGGAAAACACTTCATTACAGCAAATTGTTGTATACATCAAGCATAATTTAAGAACATGAGACATAAATATGAACGTACAAGTGATTCTAGCGTACATGATAGCCTTAAAGAGTTCTACGCAAGCAAATTTCAGCACATAGTCATCATTTAGGCATGCTTCTAACATCTCAACAGCAATGACAGCAAAATTAATCAAAGATTTGGACATTAACTACATTTGAAGGCATTTGGTGCTAGGCAACCTAGAGGTAAATGATCCGCACCTTAAATCTCTTGGTTACTTTCAAGAAATCCTGCAAAATAAGGGCTATATGTTAGAGAATTGAGGATGGAACTTAAGAGAGGCTGATGGGGGTTGAGGGATTTACTCCTAACTCACCTTTAGGGCTGACGGAATGAACTAGTCGTGAAGGTCGGGCCGAAGTGTGTTCATATCTTAGAAAAGGCGATTTTACGGGGCGTTACATGTTCTCACTTAAAATATCATGTATATAGTTCAAACGTTATTATTAAGCATTATTATCAGTGGAGATGCACTGGTATTTTGGGTTTGCAGGGGTCTATGTTTGACACTCCTTGCTTGTCATGTGTTTTTATCCTAATTGCATAAGCAGAAAGTGTCATCAGTTTCTTTGCTGTTCTTGGATCCCATCTCTTCCATTTTTTAATATGATCTGAGTAATTTTTGCTGCAAAAGAATAGTTCATTCACTCGCCTTGGTTTTTTGAAATTAAAATTTTGTTATGAGCTAATGCTGCTGGCCAATTTTTCAGGATATCTTACCTGAGGAAAGACCCCGCCAAATATTTGGTCTTGGACTTCCAGGTGCGTCTTGTTGTTTTTAGAGAAGTGGCTGTGACTTACTGTGCCAAATGTTTCTGCAACATTTCAAATGTGTATGTTGTGAATGAGATTTGTTGTTTGGTCTAAAGACCTCAAGCCTTTTCTCTTCTTTCGATGATGACATTCAAAACTTATTTTCTATGCCTGGTTGATCTGGATACTCTATTTAGCTAACACCATATAGAAGTGCCTGGGATTGTTGAATTCTTTCACCACAACAACTACTACTACAATGATGGTGATTCCATTTATTAATGTAACTAACTAAAAATTAGCTAGAATTTTGTTGATTAGGCCATATTTTATTTTCAAATTTATTTTAACTATTATATATTTGTATTATCTGAGTCTTTAACATGGTTTGAAAGCCCATAGAAAAGAGGAAGATGCCTGAATGCCTGGTGGCAGCCGATTGTAAAACTCATGACAATGTTTGGTCCAATGCAACCTTGTGACAATCTTCCATTCAGAAGCTGACCCCAAATTGCTGGGAGAAAGGCTAAGATGATGATGTTGGTGATGATGATTATCTGTTGTCTTAATTTAATAAAAAAAGTGTTTTGATATGTAATATGATTATATGCAGCCATGAAAAGATCCCACTGATTTGGTTTGATTTGAGAACGTTGTAAAGCAAGCTTTAGCTCCTCCATTCAACATGAAACACTGATGAAAGAGAAGAACTTGCTTGCATTTGCCATCCACATTGTCAAAATGACTGTTCTACCATTTAGGAAAACTGAGGACATTTCAAACACTTTAAAAAACCTGGCCTGCCCAATAGAGCTGAGAAAAGCATGAACAATTGTAAAAGCTTGATCTTAACTTGTTCAGTTAGTGAACTTGTGGGCTTCATCTTACAGAGGAGGTCTTACAAGGGGTGGCGGCGGGCATCGATCTGTTTGAATCTTCGTGAGTAGCTGAGTTAAACATATCTTCTTAGTCTTCTCACCCGTCTTCATTTCTCACTAAAGGCTTAACAGGCTCATTAAATATTTGTAGGTATATTCACCATCTTACAATCGGAGGCTTTGCACTTACCTTCCCCCTCAATGGGGATGAGACACAAGCATTTGATTCTCAGCTGAGTGATATTGGTAGTGATGGTACAAAGATAAATCTACGTGCAACGGTTTACAGGTGAGGGATATGACCTCTCGGTACTTCTTGTGTCTATCACTGTCAGCCCATTAATGTGTTGGAAGCATTAGACTGTCACTTTTCCGGCAAATTGCGTACTTTCCCTTGAATCCTGCTAAGGTTACTTGTCGGCATGGTATCCCAAAACGGTTACGTATCGGCCGATACGTAACAGGAAACGGTCATGACCGTTATGCGTTACGGGGTCAAAACGGCTGTAACGGCCATTACAGAAAAAACAGGCTGTAACGGCCCCATATCCGACCGATACAGCCCCGTATCAAACCTGTGTCGGACCGTAACGGCACCGTAACGGTCCTGTAACAATATTTTTCAAAAAATAAAAAAGGGCCATATCGGCCGATACGGGGTTTGTAACGGCTGTTACGGCCTGTATCGTAACGGAAATGGTGGTGGCTGTTACGGTCACCGTTACCGTTATGGAACACCTTGCTTGTCGGTGTAGGTTTTCTAATCCTAATCTCTCATGTGGCTCCTGTGTGCACAACCCAAGCATCCATCAGATGGCCCCCACTGTGTATGTAATAGGGATGAAAGTCTGGCTGGTCTAGGGATCACGTGAGTTACACATGTACGTTGAATTTGGGTGTGGTTAATCCTTCTTATTCATCCATTTCCTTTCACATGTGTCCCACCAGATGATCAGACCAGTCTGATTTTCTGTTAACAACATAAACATGATGGGGCCCACCAGAGGAACAGCTCGGTTGAAACTCATGGGTTACTGAAAGAAAAGGAAGCGGGCATGATCATTTTTACAAAATGGTAGTTCAGAAAGATCAAAGAGTCAGAAATTTCGGAATCAGCATATTTATAGTTTATAGTTTGTTCAAATGAACAAAACTCTCTTTGGAAATTTTGAATGTGTAAACTTAAGTTTAGAAGGGCCGTGGACACCATCTGTTGGTAGCCTATTATATCCCATATATAGGATACTGATAGGGAGTCATGGACACGGATATGTGGCAGGGATAAAACTCTTTGACACTCAAAAGTCCAGGATATGGATACATATATGGATGTGGGTATTCCATTTTTAAAATGATATTCATATTGAAGTAATATTGGAATATTCAACATTTTCATGTTTATCTAAGTGGAATTCCCCACCCTTTGATAAAAATATGTTGAAAATTCAGCCCATTTTATTAACTTCAAGTTTTATTAGACAAGGTATTTTTTAATCTTTTGAAGATGCTAAATTTAATAAAATCGTTAATGTTTACAACTTGCACAGGATAATACACATACATATTATGACAAGAATGCCAAAAAGTTGCCAAAATTCAAAAATAATAATCTAATACGATAGGATTGAGTTAAAACATTTCCTAAAAGTATCCAGTGGAGGGCGAGAGGGGGTGTGGGGAGGAGTTCCAATCAGAGGTCGAGAATCCTTATTATGGCAGTTTTTTGGGCTATCTGGAGGGCGAGAAACGATGGTTGTTTCAACAATACTAGGGCGAAGGTTGAGGAAGTTACTAGCAGAATTTCTTCGTTTTTAAGTTCTTGGGTGTGATTGAGGTGTAGGGTTGTATTCTTTTCTCATCTTTTGGCGAGTTTCTTTAATAAAATCTTTTGTTACCTCTCCCAAAAAAAAAAAAAAAGTATCCACTACCCAGTGCCGGTTTCAGTCTCATCTTGTGTCTGATACGATATCATACTTGAGCATATTCAAGTATCCAAGCAGAGGAATTGTATGACGTGTGATTGAGAGACAGTTCTTCTTCTTCTTCTTCTTCTTCTTCTTCTTCCCTCCATCATGGGATTAGCCACTACCACTTGCCAGATGGGAAGTTTGATGAGCCAGTCAAGCTTCTTATGAGCCTTTTCAGTTTGTGGGTCAGTTAATGGGGAGTTGTAGTTCACAACAGGCAAGTGGTTGAGATATTGCAGGATCTGATTGAACAGTGCTCCATTCAGCTTGGTCATGCATCCTCGGGTGGACCCTGATCTCCATGCCGGGTGCTAAATATCAGCTTTGTCAGGGATGCTGAAGGTAAGGTCAACATGGTGCCTGGGATAATGGAAGCTATGTGACACGTGGGGAAAATGGTAGGGTTGTCTTTCAGTGATTGCAAAGAAGATTTCATAGCTTTATTCAAGTTAGCTGAAGAGAGGGAGGTCTGAAAGCAAGCCGAGCTGTCTCAAAGCCAAATAAAGAAAACCCTGAAGGACAGGTGTGAGTTATCCAAGTTAGCCACATCAATGAACTGCAACAAAGAGAGGGATACCCTAAGGGGGTGACAAGAGAGGGAAGGGAATATGTGACATTTCTTAATGAAGCTTTTATCTTGGAATCTTAAGAGGTTGGGTTGGTTATCAAGGGGTGGTAACTCATATCAGGGGAGGAAACTTTCCCCCAAAACATGCCCAAATTAAGAACTTTTGTAGGCGTCAGGTCTCATTCAGTTGCCTTTCAGAAAACTAAGCTTCAGAGTTCAGACTGTGGAAAAAGGCTTAATTAGTTCTCTGTGGGTTGGCAGAAACAAGAGTGGGTGGCCTTGGATGCGACTCTAATGTCATCTGGTTCTCCTTCGAAATGTTCAATGGTAGCCAAATTACAAGGTGCATGGGGGGCTTTTCGGATTTGGTTGACAGGTAATAGCTAGCAAGCATGGGGTACAAGATAGGGATTGGCTCACTAGATCCCCTTCTATATATAGAGCTTCTGGGCCTTGAGAGGCTATTTTCAAAGTAGTCACTGTTTCAAGAAGGGAATTGAGTTCGGGAAATAGTAAATCGAACACAATTCTGGCAAGGCATAGTTTAGTGCAATCCCCTCTTTATTTTGTGCTCCCTATACTAACCAGCATTGCCTCTGAGAGGAAGTTATGCATTTCTCATTCTTTCTCAATTCTAGGTGGTCAAGTGGTGTGGGCTCCCCTTGTTGCCTGAACTGGAAGGACATGGTAAGATTCCGGGGCCCGCAGATAACCGGGCTCCATCTGTGCTTCACAGGGGTGGTTGGATATGTAGATTGGAAAGCTCGTGTCAGTTTCTTGTTAGATCCTTTTAGGAGGTGTTTCAATCTCCTTTGTTCTGCTCTTCTCACCACCTGACAGATTATATTTGATCATATGAGGTATTCGGGATGCCGAGTTCAATGGATCATATATTCTTGCACTGTATTCCAGCAAGAGCTCTGTGGGAAAGATTCTTTGAGCCTTTTCTAATGCTCCTGGATGATGCTGGCTTCAATTGACTCCTTTTTTATGCACCACCGAGGTGGTTTTGGTGAGAAAAAGGATCATTTTGTGTTGGCTTTCCCTGCTTGCTGGTCTTGGGTTGATCTGGGCAAAACACAATCATAGGTGTTTTCATTTTCATTATAGTAGTCCTGATGAGGTGTTCTGGAGGACCAAACTGGACAGGGTTTCTTGGGCTTTGATTCTCAAGCCGTTGTACCTTGCTCTTTTGAATCTTTTGCTTCTTTTTGGTCTGGATCTTTGTAATGCTTACGGTGTTCACTCCTCGTCTTTGCCCCTGTTCTTTTCTTTCTTTTAGTTAATTTTGGTGAATTCTCCACACACACACACACACACACACACACACACAAAAGCTAAAAGAAAAAAAAGGGACTAGGATTATCTAATTTGAGGAATGTTTACGACATTTCTGATGCACCCATGGGTGCTGTGATGTGAATGACTTCCCGAAGTTATCCTAGAAATCCATTGAAAATGGACAATTATAATCAATGGTCCACATTTAGCGTGGAGGTGATTGGATTGATAGGATCATCTGATGGGGGTTTCTTTTTGTTTAACTCCCATCCTCCGTGAGCCCCATCATATGAATATTTGGATCACCAAACGGTGAGCCCACCCACATGTATACAGTGTTTGGGCTGAGCAAATGCTTGGTCAAGCATAGTACGATCTTCAGCTTTGTAATGTTACCAAACAGGGAAAATAACCTTTCCATGCTTTATAACCAGGACAACCTTTTGGTTTGTTTGCCATGCAGGAATGACAAGTCACCTATAATTGATGGCTGCAGCTGCTACACATGTCAGAATCACACTCGAGCATACATCAATCATCTGCTCAATGTCCACGAAATGTTGTCTCAGATTCTACTAGAAATGTAACACCCCTCCCAAATCTGGAACTGGTCATGCTCTGTTCTTTTTCATTCACACGTTCATCTGTGTATCTTACATGAACTTTGCCTTAACAAATTTCAGCCACAACACCCACCATTATCTGGGTTTCTTTCAATCGATTAGGGAAGCGATCAAGCGTGGTCAGTTCAACTCGTTTCATCGTAGATTCATCGAGGGCAGACGTGATCATCTTACATCTACTGTTTTATGCACATGACTGCTCATCAGTTCTTTGCAACAGTTCGATTTTGCACAAGCTTTCTCGTTGTTCCACCAGAAAAAAAATTCTCTTGCTAGAGATATCATTACAAAGCCAGGTCAGTTGAATGTTCTTTCTCGCCTCAAATCCAGTGCTGATAGACCATTTGTTATGATTTTACGAGGTCGAAGGTCGTTAACTGTTTCTTTTCCAGAGATCATATGAGGCATGTTGATAATTATGTGACCCCTACTGGAGGAATGCCTGCATCAGGTCGTTGGCATAAGATTCTATTTATTTTCCTCATGTTACACGTTGCAAACAACTTGGGCTATTGGGGTTGTTCATCTAGTGGGCCAATGTTTGGATGGGCTATAGGCCTAAAAATCACAGCAGGCTGGACACCTCTGGATACATTTGAGAGTTCTGCTGGTTGAAATTGGACTGCTGTTCTAACTATTACTTTTTAGGCCACTGATCTAATGGCTACCACAGTCCGTGTTCTAAGTATCGGCATCGCTACAAGTTTCACTATCTGCAGATACAAAAACAATATCGATGTCGCTGATAACCAGAAATGCGGGGAAACATTGGAGAAACGTGGGAAAATGGTGGAAATTTTCAGTGAAATTTCGAGAGATGCTAAAATACACTTATTTACATATTTATGAATAAAAAAATTACAAAAAGAATGCATATATAATAAGTTTTCATTTAATGAGGGGCTTAAAAACATGTTTTGTTATAAGAAATTAGTCCAACCATCTCATCAATTCCATTTATCCATCCAGCTATCCTACCTTCCATCCAAACGTCCATCATTATTTCAGAATATCGACAACACACAATATTTCGCTGAAGAATCATCGACAACTGAAAATGAGATGAAAGAATGTGGTCTCGATAATGCCCATGTTGTGTTATTGATAATATCGTCGACAACCATGAAGAAAATTGAAATGAAAATTTTTTAATAAACAGATTTTTGGCGATATCGATACCTTGCCAATACACTAGCGATAAAAGCGACATTTGGACTTTACACAATCGAAAATATTGGCGATACATTGGAGAATTGATACATTGGCAAATGGCAATACAAGCGACACCTGAAATTTACACGGTAAAAAATATTGGTGATACATTGACGATATTGATACATCGCCGATACCTAGAATTTCTAATGCTACCGGTGTTGTTGGTATTGCTATTAGTTGAGCTGAAGATAGATATAATAGCGGGGATATTTCGATAATATTGGAGATAATTTGAACAATGACCACAGTGGCAAGGGACCCTGTACATTATCAAAACCCCGCCTTGATCTATCTTCTAAACGTTACCTGTCTACATTTGCACACCATTTAAAAATGGTGGAGATTTTCAAACACACTCAATAGCATATTTGAATGGCAATCCAAGCCGTCCAAATTAATGACCAAACAATGGATGGGGCATGACTTTAAAAAAAGGGCGAGAAGATAATAGCCACAGGGTCCAAAAATCACCAGTGTCCTAACAACCAACTTGGTTCATGATTCAGGTGTGCCACACGAAGAAAAACAGCTGGGAGTGATAGATGCCTGCCCTTGATTTTTATATGGTTTACTGATATTACAAGTAATTTACTATAACCATTAGGGGCCGTTTGGATACCACCAAATAAGTTGCTTTCTTGCTGATGACAGCAGTTAAGTAACTTATTTGACATAAGTTAGTTTAGTTAATAAATAATGATAGTTACTTATTTGCTGAGAATCAGTTGAGTATAACGGACTAAAACAAGAGGTGCTTGTCCATAGCCGTAAAAGTGCTGATTTTCTTGGCAACTGCCTAGCCCATGTTGACCATCCAGCTTGCTGGGCCCACTGCGATATATTTGATCCGTGCAGTCCATCTGGTTTGGATGTGAATAGGGCTAGCATGTGAGGCAGATCTAAACCTCAGGTGGACCCCACATCAGGAAGCAACAATTATAATGATGACACTGTTGAAACCTCCCTGGGCCAATGTGATGTGTTTTACTCATGCCATTCATCTGCTTTTCCAACTAGTTTTGAGTGGCCCACTGGGTGGTGGGGCCAAATACTGTGCACATGAAATCCACACCGTCCACCCTTGTTAGTCCATCCCAAAAATGGAACAGAATCCATTCTCAAATAGACTGCACCTCAGGAAACAGTGGTCATTGACGCCCACCATTGGTCAACCCTAATGATGAGTGGCCCATATCCTAGGCGGGCCCTGCATGATGAACGGCCCACATTAGAGTTGGGCCCCACATTTGGGACGATCCACATTAAATGTGGCTCCACATGATGGCAGTGGATATTGATGGTGGGCCCACTTAATGGATGACCAACATCAAAGGTGGGCCCTACATAAAGAAGGGTGCAAATGACCCACATCCAAGGTGGGCCCCACATGATTTACTGCCCACATCAAAGGTGGGGCCCACACAATGAACAATCCACACCAAAGGTTGGCCCCAAATGATGGATGGTGGATGTGTAGGGACCAAACAGACCTGAGGAATGATATTAGAAACAAACATGTTTTTCTACTTTTTGGTTGATAAGCATGTTGTTTACCAAACATACTTATTTGCTAATGAAGTAGAAATGAAGATACGTTTACTTATATGATAAGTAGATTATCTTAAGTAACTTACGATCCAAACGGGCCCTACTTGTGTCATTCCAAATTAGTTCTGGGCCAAAATATCAGGTCGATTCTTTCTCTAAGAGTAAGGTTGGTCCATTCATCGCATGGGCCCTAGTTTACTAAACAAATGAACGGCTGGAAAAAAAAAACTTGGAGTTTTCTCATGGGCACAACTGTTTCTAACATTGTAGCCACCTCCTGAATGGACCAGATTAATATTTGGGAACGGTTAGATCCACCCGATCAACTGCTTGGATATTGTACTTAATGGCCACGATGGCACGTAGGTATGATTGTACATGAACTGCGGGTGTGCTTACTGCTTAGATCTAATCCTCATGGAAAAACCAATGGTTAGGACGTGTTCTTGATTTGGGGCCAGTTAGATGATCCTTATTATTCGATTTGAAGAAAAGGTTCCACCACCCACTTCTGGCAGCATTCGGATTGAGCGGTTGGGATTATACTCTAAACTTGATTTTTGGGCCATGACTCATTTAAGAGCGTGAAATATATGCCCTCCTGGCATAAGTTAATAGCCACTATCCCTAACGCTTTTTCCTAGCTTTGAAGCAACGTATATAATATTGCGAATGAAAAGAGCTGATATAATAATGGTATGGTGATAAGGACGTGGATTGCGTCCCGAGCACCATGATGTATGCGTCTTATCCACGCTGAAGCATATCTATACCTCAAATGTACCCCACCACAAAAAATAATGAGATAATGATGTCCACAGTTGAAACTTTCTTTTGTCATCCACAAATGTCAGCTTGATTCAAAACGTTTGTGACCCACAAAAGTTTTCAATGGTAGGCATCCAATTCCCACTGTTTTTTGTGGTGTGGTCCACTTGAGCTTTGGATATGGTTTGATGCAGGGGGCGTGGTGAGGTCGATAATCATCTTCGTCACCGAATAATTACTTTGAATCCACAACTCTTTTGGCTCCTCAACAAAGTTTCTTTGAATCTACGAGAAAAATTCTCGAATCCATAAGTCAATTCATGAGAAGAAAGACAAAAGTTTAAAAATTTATTGATAATATGAAAGATTATATTAAAAATAAATTTAACGATCTTATTAAAATTAAATTATTAAAAATTGATTTGTTTTCCTTTTTAAAATTTCATATTTGAGTTGCAGTAGCATGTTTTCTTGTAAAATGGACAAACATGGCCCACTTTGTGGGTCGGTTGGCCTCAGATGACCGATTCTGGTCCAAATCCATATGTTGTGTCCCCTATAATGATTTCCGAATTAAAGGTTATGCTCGATTTATGATTTGCCTTCTTTTAGCCCATCCTGTAATAAAAATTGTCGATTTTTTTCGACTATTTCTTGATCTTTTTCAAGGTTCATGTGTGATAGAAAGGTGCTTGATCCTTGTCCATTGTGGTGGGTCCCATAGAGTTTACTCAGTAGGGTATAGCATACTGAGTATGCAATCCGCGTCATGGTGATAAGAATGGTTGACATGGTGGGCCCCACAGTGGATAACCATCGCCTAAAAGTATCCTCAGTTGGTCAATACTAACACTTCCATTTGCGATTTAGGAATAGATATAAATAGACATTTAAGAAATTTGACAGGAACGGTCCGCATTCAACTGAGAAAAGACCAGAGATCGCCCACGGTGGGTTCCATTAGACCCAACGTCTACATGAATATAAATGGGACCCACAGATTAGAGATCTTAGATCAATGGCCTAACTGGCCCGTCCATGTAAGGACCACGCCCCAGAAATCTTCTCTATGGGACAATTCCAACCCTTGTGACCCGCAGATGGACAGTCCAGAAAAAAATACAAACAACAGCCAAGATCCTACTTAAAATAGGCCAGGGAGTGGATGGCTGAGATCTTCCAATCTCAGACATTTTAGTTCATGGTCCGTCCACATTTGGTCATGTAAGAATCAACGGTCTGGACCTAAGAATCATGGACCATGCTAACACAAAAGCTAAAAACTCAAGGACAAACCTTATGTGGGCCCCTTAGCTTCTCCCTTTAGAAACGAGACCCACACAAATTCAATCCCAACCGCACCCAAATATATTGGTGGGCCTGGGATACCATCCAAATCTTTAGGTACTCCAGAGGATCACCACCCTTCCCCTACTTAAACATGTGTTACACACATCCTTTAATCCTAACGGACGGTGTACAGTAACTACATAGCTTCAATTCTGATAAGTGGGGCCTACAATTTGATAATCCAAACCATTCATATGTTGTGTCCCGCCGTGGATAAAAACTGACCAAATCCTCTTTAATAATGACAATAACAATGTTTCTCAGGGGAGTGCGTGTGCCCCGGGCACAAAGATGTACCTGTGCCCGGGACTGTGTAGATCCCACAAACAAATCCACTCAGTCCATTTTATTTTAAAGATCACAATATGATAAGAATATAAAAGTTAGGCATATGCAAAACTCAAGTAGGATATATTGAATTTCTAATATTAGAAATAAAATAAATAATATTGGGAAAAATCGAATTATAGGACAGGCTGAAGCACGTGAAAACATGCTGTCCTTAAAGCGTAATTTGTCCATACTCAAATTACTTTGAGTTTGCTGTTAGGTTGCAGGCGGATTGCTTTCATATGACGAGCCTAATGTGGTTTTGTGTTCAGAAAAAACGAAGAGACCACTATGGAACTCAGTAACATAATATCTGACAGAAATAAAAAAGAAAGAGAGAAGAGAGTGTGGCGTTCTTCAGCAATTAGTAGACCACTTCTTTGGTCTAAGTGGTTAGGTTCGTATGAACCAAACCGTGAGGCTAGATCACTTTGCTTGGAAGATGCTGGTTTAGTAGAAGACTTGAAATGGTTGTGATGATTGTTATGAAATGAACTAGAGCTATCCAGTTTATATAGGTAAGGGTGACTGACAGTTTTGGTCCAGAGCCATAATGACACAAGCCGTTTTTTGTCTGTTGGGAGAAACTAGTCGTTTTCTGGCAGTTTCTGACCGTTGTGCATATGGGAGTCACACTTGCATGCTGGCTGTTTAGACTTAGTGGCTATCTGTTTTCTGACTGTTGGGCTAGCCACATGCAGCTGTTACTGCATGAGTAGTTACACAAGTCCCTTTAAATAGCCTTGCAGCTCTCTATAAAAGCAGAGATATCTTTCTGTTAGACCTCCTACCCACAGCACCTCCTCTGTTCCAAACCCAGCCACCTGACCTATTACCGAGCCTCTTGGTTGAAAATAATTTTAAAACGAACGATATCTGCCAGAGTACAAACTGATCATATGCGTAAAGAAAGATATCTTTCGATTTTAATCATTCCTTAGTGTAAGTATTTCAAAAACTTATCGAAATTACTGGTAGCCACAGCTTTGAACCAGTTATTTTTAGATAACATGACCGAAAATATCACACACATACTTTCTTAGTGTTGTTTGAGTTTTCACAATTCTTGCTCAGTAGATTTAATACCTTGTGCTTATCCTGTTTTATGAACAATTTCGAGAAAAAACTCTCATTCTCATGAGAGGCGACACCACCTCTACGTTCATATAGGTAAAGTCCTTCAAGTGTCTCCGTTACTTTCAGACACTTGTCCTTAAGACCAGACTGCATTAAGAGTTTGTAAGACTCAACCCTCTATTTGTAACGGCCAGCACTATAATCCTAGATGAGGTATATATATAATTTAGTGCTAAAACTTTCCACGTATTAGTAACTTGTTTTTACCCATTGAACCCATATATAGAGATTTTCTAACTTTAGGTTGGGTTTCCATCACAGGTGAAATCTTTTGAAAAAAGTTTCAACCCCATCCCTCTGGATGTTGTCCTTACTGTCTCTCTCGTTAGAGGTTTAGTAAAAGGATCAGCTAAGTTATTACTTGACTTTACATAAGAAATTGCAATATTTCATCTTAAATCAGTTGTCTTACATAGTCATGTTGCAGACTTATATGTTTGTATTTTCCATTATGCGTGCCGTTGTAGGCTCTAGCTAATGTGGCTTCATTATCGCAATGTAGCGAAACAGTCGGTATCGAATTCACATGGAATAAAATTTCTAAAAGAAGATTCCTAAGCCATTCTACCTCTTTCCCTGTTGCAGCAAGGGCTATGAACTCAGACTTCATAGTTGAGTGAGTTATATAGGTTTGTTTCTTGGATCCTTAAGATACAGCTGCACCTCTTAGGGTGAAAACTCATTCAGAAGTGGACTTTTTGTCACCTATACTCGATATCCAACTTACATCAGTATATCCTTCCAGTACAGCTGAAAATTCTGAGTAAAATAAACGTAAGTCATTGATTACTTTTAAATAACCAAGTACTCTATCTATTGCTTTCCAGTGTTCCACACTGGGATTATTAGAAAACCTACTTAGTTTACTCACAGTGTATGCGATGTTTGATCTAGTACATTACATTGCATACATTAGACTTCTTATAACACTCGCATACTCTAATTGTATAACTGTTCTTCTAGTATTTTCATTTAAATTGATACTTGGATCGAATGAGATTTTCGCTTCTTTAATATTCAAGTATTTAAACTTGTTTATTATTTTTTCAATATAATGAGATTGACATAGTTCATAACCCCCACTATGAGTTTTTACTTTAATACCTAAAATGGTATCAACTTGTTCAAGATCCTTTATTTTAAATATGGAAGACATAAACTTCTTTGTTTCAGTTACACCTTCCATTTTGTTACTTATTATTAACATGTTATCAACATATAAACAAATAAAAATTACATAGTTATTACTTGTTTTGGAATATATGCATTTGTCTACTACATTATGTATGAAACCATGAGATAATATTTTAGAATCAAACTTCTCATGTCACTGTTTAGGTGCCTGTTTTAGTCCATACAATAATTTAATTAATTTACAGACTTTCTTCTCATTTACTGGCAGAACAAACCCTTCAGGTTGTTACACGTATACTTCCTCGTCAAGGTCTCCATTCAGAAAATTAACAGTCTTTACATCCATCTAGTGAATATACATGTGATGTATGGATGCTAAAGCAATCATAATCCTAATAAAGCGAGGTGAGTATGTGTCAAAATAATCTATTATTTCTTTTTGTCTAAATCCTTTAGCTTTAAAGGTTTAAATAGTTTCATCAGTGTGATGTTTCTTTCTAAGTACTCACTTACACCCTATGGGTTTAGAAGCTTGAGGTAGATACACCAGTTTTCAGGTTTGGTTTGATATAATCGAGTCCATCTCATTATCGATGGCTTTTTTCCAAAAGGCTGAATCTCTATAAGTTACAACTTCTTTATAGGTTTTCGGATAATCTTCTATAGTCATAATTATTGTTATCTTTCTAATGACATTATCTCTATTTCCTTCAACGAGATGAAAAAAGATATGCTGAGAGTCTATTTGTTCAAGATGTAAACTCTTTTCTACTCTTACCCTTTGACTCCTATGCGGTTCGATTGGAACTTCAACTTCTTGTTGAGTTTCTACCATAGGTTTCTCTTTTGGAGTTTGGATTTCATTATTATTTGACTCTAAGGATAGTGAGTTTTCAAAGAACTTAACATTTCTAGACTTTATGATGGTGTTAGACTCTAAGTTTAGGAGTCTATAGGCTTTGTTATTTTGTGCATATCCTATAAAAGTGCACTTGATAGCTCTAGATCTTAATTTAGTTTTTTTGGGATTAGGCTTTTTACAATATATGAGATACCCCCACACTTTAAGATATCCTAAATTATGTTTTCTACCTTTTCATACCTCGTATGGTGAAGTCTTAAACTTCTTAAAATAAACCCTATTTAGGATGTGGCACGCTGCTAGTAGTGCTTCACCCTAAAGTCTTAGTGGAAACTTTGCTTGTATTAGCATTGAATTGACCATCTCTACTAAGGTTCTATTCTTTCGTTCAGCTTACCATTCTATTGTAGTGTGTACGGTGTAGTGCATTGGTGTATTATTCCATGTTCTTTACAGAAGTTGGAGAACTCTGTAGAAAAATATTCTCCTCCTCTGTCACTACGAAGAACTTTTATTTCCTTGTTTAGTTGATTTTCTACTTCTGCTTTATATACTTTGAACATGCTGAGTGATTCATCTTTATTCTTTAGAAGGTATATATATACATATCTGGAGCAATCATCGATAAGTATTATAAAGTATATACTTCCTTTACGTGTAAGAATGCCATTTAACTTACAGATATCAATGTGTATCAGGTTCATTATTTGAGATGATTTCTCAATAATAGGAAAATGTTTATTTGTTAATTTGGACCGTGTGCACACTTCATATTTATCATTTTAACTATTTGTGTGTGAGATTAAGCTATTTTTAGACATGAATTTTAAGGTATTATAACCTATGTGTGCTAATCGGGCAAGGGTTCGGTCTCGGTCTTGGTCACGGGTATGGGCACGGGCACGGGCACTGGCTCGGGCTCGGTGCGAGGGCGTGGGCATGTGAGGCAGTGTGGCTGTAGAGGCGCTAGTGGTGTACTTCACACGTGCGCATTATGTTGTAAATGGGTCGCGACCTCGCGGATCGGAGCGAGACTGATGCGAGTCACGGTGCGACAAATGCTAGATAGTAGGTCAGGTGGTTGGGTTCAGAACAGAGGAGGTGCTGTGGGTAGGAGGTTTGACAGAGATACCTCTACAGCCACACTGCCTTACATGCTCACGCCCTCGCACCAGGCTCGAGCGCGTGCTCTTCGCACTGGAACACGTAAGCCATCATACTCCTCTTCTATCATAAATAAGGTGCACAACACCCTACTTATAAAGAGGTAAAAAACTCCTCCCATCTGATATAGGACAAAAAATAAAAAGTTTTTTATTTATTTTAAAAATATTTTAAACCAAAATATTTCAACAGGATAGGATTCTAAAAATCAGGCATATGCAAAACTCATGTGGGCCATACCACATGATAGAGGGAAGCAGATTGCGTACTAAGTACTGAGTAAACTCTGTGGGCCCCACTATAATTTATGTAGTTTATCTACTCCGTCCATCCATTTTTTTTAGATAATTTTAGGGCTTGAGTATGAAAGATAAGCATATCCAATGTTCAAGTTGACCACACAACAAGAAACAGTGTTAATTGAACATCTACCATTGAAATTTTTTTAGGGGTCACATAAGTTTTTGATCAAGCTAATATTTATTTTATACCTTGTTCCATGTTTTTGCGATCTTAACAACGCCAAGTAGGATGACAAATAAACATCACTGTGGGCTGTAGGAAGGTTTCAACGATGGAAATAATTATTCCCACTGTTTCTTGTGGTATGGTCCACTTAAGCTTTGGAGATGCTTCAATTTTGAGATAACTCCCTAAAATGAGCTGGAAAAACAGATGGACGGCGTGGATAAACCACATACATTCACAGCAGGCCTAGCCGAGTTTACTTAACACGATAAAAGTGTAACGCAGTACCTAATCCTATTTAATGAAACAGAGGAGATTGAACGTGATGTTTATATGCCATCCAAACCGTTCATATGGTTATTACCACTCGGATAAGCTATAGGAACAAATATCATCCTGATACGAAAATTTCTTTCACCCTCCGGCGTTCAGGTCCCACTGTTTCATGTGGTATGGCCCACCTGAGTTTTGGATCTCCTGATTTTTTAGATTCCTATCCCATTGTGGTCCTTAAAAACAGATGGGCGGAGTGGATTTTTCTTAGCTGTACACTTTTTCCATAGACCGCAGATACCCTGATACCTCCATGCGCCTTATTTTCGGGATATGGTAACCGGAAAGTGGGACCCACCTGATGGACGGCTTGGATCTTTCGTTGAAATGACAAGCGCACCTGTGATTCAATACAATACGCTTGTGTGCATGCATGTGTGTACGTGTACAGGAGTTGGGATGTTTGGAAGTATAGACCGTACGATCATGCAGGGCTTATGCTGCGTATACCAAAACCATTCCATGCACCCGATTGGAATGATCATATGTGTACACGTGTACGTCGTGATCATGTACGTGGGTAGCACGTGCGATGGTAGATCAGTGAAGATCCACACGTGACGCGGCACTATCAATACCTGAGAGATCTTTGCATTAACTTCCCTTGAAGCAGGAGTTCATGAATTTGAGGTCCAAACGCATCCATGCTAGGCCTGACACGTGGCATACATGTGCAAGGTGATGGATTGTATCATTTAAGATTTTTGAGCCATGTTTATGGCATGGGATCAGTGATGGGCCCACAGAATGAATGATCCACATCTCACTCTAGCGAGCATTGAGTGGGTGCGAGCGGATTAGCTAGGTGAGACCCCGGATCCACCGAGGTGGGTGGGGCCCCTGACTGTGGGGCCCACTGTGATGTACGTGACTACATCATCGACGACGTTCATCCGTATTGAAAGCTCATGATCTAGGGCATGATCCAAAAAATGAAGCAGTTCCAAAGCCCAGATGTACCATAGTACAGGAAATATGGGATTGACGATTAAAAACTTCTTGTGGGCTACAAAAGCTTTGGATCAAGATGAGATTTGTGTGGTCTCTTCGTCCAGGTGTTTTTGAACTTATCAACAGGTTGGATGGAATATAAACATTCTGGTGGACTCCGTGATGTTTTTAATGGTGAGGATTCAATCATAACTGTTTCGTGTGGTGTGGTCCACATAAAATTTTATTCTAATTCATTTTTAGATTCGTGCACTAAAATGATCTTTCAAAATGGTTGGACGGTGTGGATTTAAGTCACATACATCAAAGTGGGCCCACCCCGCATCCAAGTAGCCCGCGAGACCAAAAGTTCTGTTGGCCACGTGCATCCCACGTGCCATAAACCCTAGTAAGTGACTATAATTACTGTTATTAAAAAGCCATGCATGGAAATGAAACCGTTAAACTGACAGTTACATCTCCCTCCAAAACCAAACCCACAGAGAAGTTGCACCACCACTCGCTCCTCTCCTCCTATAAAAACCCCATCCATCCACCTCTTCCATGCATTCCAAAACAACCAAAGATGCAGCGCAAGGGGCTGGCGGTGGCATTCCTAGTGCTGCTGGCAGCATCGGAGCTGCCACAGCCGGCGGAGAGCTGGTCGTTCTCCTTCAGTTACAACGTCTTCAACCTCGGCCGAGAATTCAAAAGACAGATACAAGGCTTCAAGAACTGGTTCCTGAGAGCAGAGAAGTGGTGGATTATATTGGGAAACAAGATGGTATACAAGCTTCATCCATTCACGAACGAGAAAGATTTCAGGAAATGGTATTATCATCTGAAGATCTTCCTCAATGCCCCCTACACAGACCGAAACCCATGGGTGCGATGCGCCAAGGCGAGCTGGCCCCATTGCATAGCTCGCAACGGAGGGCTTCACAACTTTCTCTTCGTGTGGTGCCCCTGGGTCCTTTTCATGGAATGCCAGCAGGCCTATCTCATGGGTCGTCGCCCCTACGATACCACCGACCCCTACTGGGACGTTACTAATCTCCGGATCACGCGGCTCCCTCACCGTCGCCTCCTCCAACAGTAGGCCGTTTGTTTGGTGGGCCACACACATACAGATGTGCACGGCCGGCCTTAATGCTCAATAATATTAATATATGTTACAACATGCAATTGCACTGATTCATAATAAATATAATCACTGTTTACTGCAGCTTTAATCTATGTGAAATTAGAATTCCTCTAATGAATTGCATTGGTCATGTGGACAGTCCAATCATCAATCTGAACCGTCCATCTGAACATCACTGGCCATTTTGCCAACATTACAATAATATTAAGAGGGCCCACTTTGATATATTTTCCCTACATCCACGCTTTCCATCCATTTTGACTGCTCATTTTAAGACATGATCTTAAAAGAAAAGCGGATACAAATCTTGGATGGACCACACCATAGGAAACAGCAGAGATTGAATACCCAACACTAAAAATTTCTTGGGGGCCATCGGAATGTTTATTTTCCATCCAACCTGTTGATAAGGTCACAAAGACCTGGATGAAGGGACCACACAAATATCAGCTTCATACAAAACTTTTGTGGCTCACAAAAAGTTTTTAATGGTCAATCACCGCAGATTCCTGTGGTGTGGTCTTTATGAGATTTGGATCTACTTCATTTTTTGGATCATTAGCTATAATGATCTTTCAAAACGGATCGACGGCGTGGATGTAAGAAATATACATCAAAGTGGGCCCCACAGTCGGGGATCCGCCGAAGCCGCCTCTGTTTTGGATTGTCACACATGCAGATTGCTAATGCTACAGCGACTCGCATCCGGGCGGTTTGCTGCCCACCATTGAAACCTTCCTGAGGCCCACCATTATGTTTATATGATATCCAACTCGTTAGGAAGGTTGGGGGATCAAATATCAGCCTGATCGAAAACTAAGGTGTGTCCTAAATAAGGTTTTAATGGTGTGTATCCTATCCGCACCGTTTCATTTCATGTGGCCCACTTGAATTTTTCATGGCACTGATCTTTTGTGTAAAGTGTAGAATGAGCTGGTGCAAGTGATGGACGGAGTGGATTTCAGATACAAATCACGGTGAGCCCACAACGATTTATGCGGAAGCGGATTTCATGCTACCCGTACGTTAATCTGTCCAGGCAGCGGCTTTGTGAGCCCCACCGTGATATATAGGTTATATCCACGCCATCCATCCAGTTTTTCAGAACATTTCAACGTGTGAGCCTAAAAATAGGCTGGTCCAACGCACAAGTGGACCACACCATAGGAAGCAATGGTCATAATAACACCCACCATTGAAACCTTACTAGGGCCCACCGTGATTTTTTTTTTTCCATCCAGCCTGTTCATAAGGCCATATAGACTCGGATGTAGGGAAAACACAAATATCAGCTTGATCTAAAGCTTCTGCGGTTCCCTAAAATGTTTTTAATGGTGTGGTATCTGCCTTGTTTTGTGCTTATTCCCAAACAGAGGGGAGCTTTTGTAATTTATAACCTCCCATACGCTGATCTGCTCTATAACCATCTATTTTCCAAGCTACATAATGGATGGCTAGGATTGAGAACAAGCAATTTAAGATACGAAACAATTGGACACTCGACTTACAATTAGACTGTCCATCATATACTAGGCCATTGCACCCCAATTGGTTCGGATATGGTGATGATGATATCTACCAGTACATTGCATGGATGATGCATAGACCAAAAATCACAGTGATCTGATGATCTGAACCACCCAATTGATCGTTATCAGATGGACTGTTAGGGTGCGATTTCACTATATTTGGTGCAACCAAACGCACCCTTAAATGGTGTAAGTAACGCCAAATTCAATGCAGAGAGGTGGTCACCTGTATGTAAACTTTCAGTTGTAAAGGTTTCTGTTGACATCTCAGTTTAGAACATTCTGACCGTCCAAAACAGGGCCGCACCATGAAGTTCTTCTAGGGCAAAAATCAGACCAATCCACTCGTTGAGTGGGCCACACCCAGTGCATTTATTTAGACCAACAGATGTTAATTGATTTCGCTTTGTGTACACCACCTGATGGATGAGAACTATGATTTTCTCCCCGGCCAGGTGAGCTTTATGATTGATGTGGGCCATGTGGCCCACTTTCCCATGGGTTGGATGTTGTACACAACTGATGCATAAATAATGCATGGGGGAAGGTGGTTTTGCTGAACCAACACGCAGGACACGGATTCGGTAGTGACCCCTCCAGCACAAAGCTCGGTACTGAAATAGCTCTGCCACCCCACTATGATGTATGTGTTTTATCGAAGCCGTCCATTCATGTTGCGAGCTAATTTTAGGATATAAGCCCAAAAATGAAATAGATTCAAAGCTCAAGTGGACCACTTCATAAGACGCAGTGGGGATTGAACACCTAATGTTGAAACCTTCCTAGGGCCCACTGCCATGTTTATTTTCCATCAAACTTGTTCATAAGGTCACACAGAGTTGGATGAAGGGAAAACATGAAGTTTTCAACCGTAGCAATTCAATACCCACTTCACTTGAGATTTAAATGTTTCCCATTTTTGGGATGATGGCTTAAAATGAGCTTGTAAAATTGATGGACAGCGTGGATAAAATACATACATCATGACAGGACCATAGCGCTTAGACCAAAACTGACCATTAACGAGCTCGATGCTGGTAGGGTCACCACAGAATTCGAGTCCCAACACGCACTGCACTACCATATGTGCCACTGCCAGTATGCCATGTAGAGATATAAATGGCTTGTGTATCTCAAAAGGCTAATTCAGCTCGACTAGGTTTAGCTCAGATCACCTCGGCCCTAAGGGGAGATTTGGGATGGGCTGAGGCCTGTTTGACTCAGATGGTTAAAAAATAAGTCTAAGGTTGAGCAGCAGGTAGCTTGGCTCAGCTAAGCTCAAAGCTCGACTCAGCTTGAGCTCCCCTCCCCCCCCCCCCCCCCCCCCCCCCCCCCCCTTTGTAAAAAATCCCTCCCCATCTCCCTCTTAAAATCCACCCATAAACGGCCACCTCCATCTCATTTCCCTTGTCACCTCATCCATCTCAATCGACGTTGTTGGGAGAGCCTTCAAACATGTGCATGTTTGGGTGCTCATATTGGTCAGGTGATCAGTTTGACGTGTTATGGCCCAGATGCATGCGGGCTCTCGGACAGATTTTTGAGTGCCCAAACCAGTCGGCCAACCGGTTTGTAAGGGGCTCCGACTGGTTGAGCGACTGGTCGGTGGTGAGGCAGCATCGGACGTTAAACTCCCTTGACTTTTTGGTGCGTTGGCCGACTGGTCGACTGCATATGCGTCTTTCTTGCACAACACGCGGTAGTACGTAAGATGTTTCTATTTTCGGTGCTTTGCCTATCTAAAGGGTAGTAATCCGAATTTAGATGCAATCCTAAGGTGTCCAAGGTTTCCTAATTGCATTAGGAAGAGGGGAGAGGTGTTTGTGAGAGAGAGAACTTGGATTTTCTCTGTTTTCCTTGCTTATGGGCTGTCAATCTCTGTAATCTTCTGTTTATTCATAATGGATCGCTTTGTGCCATGGCTTTTTACCCGTTGAGGGGTTTTTCCACGTAAATTCGGATTCTCTTGTGATGAATGCTTGTGTGTGGTTTGATTGCATAGTGTTTCTCGTTTGATCTCATATTACTTTGCGCGTTTCATCTTCCGCTTCCGCTGCCAGTTTTCCCAACAAGTGGTATCAGAGATATAGTTGGGGTGGAGTAGAATTCGGATCTGAGACGAGGATATGAGATCAAGCACAAGGTTCGAGGTAAATAAGTTCTCTGAGAAAAATAACTTTGGGCTATGGAATGTGATTAAATCCTTCCTAGTTCAGCAATGGCTTGACGAAGCTCTTGGAAAGCAACCCGAAGTTATGAAAGATGATGAGTGGACAAGGCTCGACAAGAAGGCTAGAGCCTCAATCCTGTTAAACCTTACTGATAATGTTCTCTGTCATGATATGAAGGAGAAGATTGTGGCTGAAACGATGGCGAAGCTAGAGAAGGTTTATGCCAAGAAGTCTCTAGAGAATCGCATTTATGTGTTTATGCAGTTGTTCACCTTGAGGATGGCTGAGGGAACGGAAGTGGAGGACCACTTGAGCACGTTTAATAGGCTGGTTTGCAAGTTAGTGGAGATCGATGAACCGATGAATTATGAATATCAAGCATGCATCCGGTTGAATTCTCTTCCAGATTCATATGAGTCGTTCAGGGACTCTGTGTGCGCAGGGAGGGAAACCATAAACGTCGAAACCGTTATCTTAGCCATCCAATCGAAGGTGATGAGAAAGAAAAATGGTGACGTGGCTTCCCGTTATTCCTCAGAAGCACTAGTTATGAGAGGAAGAAGTTCTGAGCATGGAGGATATTCGAAATCGGGATCTAAGGCCAAGGGCAAAGGGAAGACCAATGTGAAGTGCTAGAATTGTGGTTAGGAGGGCTACATGAGAGGGGATTGTCAGAATCCCAGGTTGAAACAAAAAAGTATGAAAATTCTTCTGAAGAGGGAGTTAATACCGTAGAGGATGGTGGCGATCTATGTGAATTTCTGACTATATCTGGTAAGGGATCTCACGGTAGTGAGTGGATCCTAGATTCAGGGGCTTCATGTGACGTTTGTCCTGACCGGAGTTCATTCGCAACATACAGGGAGTATGGTGGTGAATCGATGTTTGTGGGCTATGGTTACGCTCACAAGGTTGTGGGTATTAGTATGGTGCGCATCAAGATGTTCGATGGGATCGAACGAGTCCTGGAAGATCTAAAGCACGTTCCCAAGATGAAGATGAATGTGATTTCTCTTGGTACACTCGAGACGAAAGAGTGCGTGTTTATCGGCCGTGATCGTTGTTGTGAAATATTGAAGGGGACACTCGTGTATATGAAGGCATTGAGGTGTGACCATCTTTACATGTTGATTGGGAGCACAATTCACGGTGGAGCTGCGGGATCGGCAGCAAGATCCACGGTTGCTCGTATGTGGCAAGTGCCCAAGGGCCACATGAGAAGAGTGGTAAATGGCGTGAATTTGCAAGGTTAAAGTTGATGGTGGCACGAGAAGTGGTGAAGCTATGATTGAAGATGAGATGACTTTGCGATGATGATGTTAATTTGACGTTTGAAGCCTCGGTGGAGATTGTTGAGAGAGCCTTCAAACATGTGCACGTTTGGGTGCTCAGACCGATCTGACGTGTTATCGCCCAGATGCACACGGGCTCCTGGATAGATTTTCGAGTGCCCAGACCGGTCGGGCGACCGGTTTGTAGGGGGCTCCGACCGGTCAGGCGATCGGTTGGTGGTGAGGCAGTGTCGGGCGTTAAACTTCTTGGACTTTTTGGTGCATTGGCTGACTGGTCGACTGTGTACCCGTCTTTCTTGCGCAGCACACGGTAGTGTATAAGATGTTTCTATTTTTTGTGCTTTGCCTTTTTAAAGGATAGTAATCCGGATTTAGATGCAATACTAAGGTGTCTAAGGTTTCCTAATTGTGTTAGGAAGAGGGGAGATGTGTTTGTGAGAGAGAGAACTTGGGTTTTTTTTTCTGTTTTCCTTGCTTGTGGACTATTAATCTTTGTAATCTTCTGTTTATTTATAGTGGATCGCTTTGTGCCGTGGTTTTTTACCCGTTGAGGGATTTTTCCACGTAAATTCGAATTCTCTTGTGGTGAATGCTTGTGTGTGGTTTGATGGCATGATGTTTCTCGTTTGATCTCGCATTATTCTGCGCTTTTCGAATTCCGCTTCCGCTGTCGATTTTCCCAACAGGCGGAAGCTAGCGACTACCTCAATCTCCATCTCTCTCAAGGTATGCTCTCTCTCTCTCTCTCTCTCTCTCTCTCTCTCTCTCCCCAAAATTAGGAATTTGATTTTGTCAGGGAATCCTAATTTGGTTTTGTCAGGGAATTTTTATCAAACCGCTAATTAGGGATTTGCGGAATCGAATTGTGCATTTCGATTTGTGGATAATTAGATTTGTGCATTTAAATTGTGGAATCAAATTTAACAAATCTTACATGTGTTTCTTATCTTTATATTTATAAATGACTAATGAAGAAGTCTCGTTCTAACTACCCCTAGTAATAGTGCGTCGGCCACGTCTTCTCTTCTCGTAGAGGGAGATATGACGGAAAACATAAACACTTTAGCTTCAAGTAAAGTGAAAAAAAAATGTCAACTTTGGCTTTTGGTTTAACATTTGTTATATTTTGTTAAACATATATTTCTAAAATATTGATGGTGTTGAATGTATTACACTTCTAAATTTATTGTTCTTTAAATTAAATATATCGTTCATATCTTGTTTTTATGTACACCCAGATCCATTGCGCAAGTGGTAGATTGAGTGAAGATAGCCCCATTTCAACACTAAGGTCATGGTATCGATTCCAAAGTAGAGGTGGCTAAGGCTAACATTGCAGGGTGACTAACAGGGGTGGGTGGGTGTGCTAATAATGGGGCTAACATTCCAAATATAGCTCGGCTTGACTTGTGCCGACTCGACCACTTCGTTCTATTTAAGCACGACTCAACTCAAATTATTGGGTTGAGGCAAGCTAGTGTGTTGTACTTGAAGGTTGAGTTGAGTCGAGCTTGAGCTATGGCACAACTCGGTTCGGCTCGATGTACAACTCTAGTGCAACGAGAATGGATTGCATGGTGTGTCACCAAGTTTTATGGGCCCACCATAATGTATGTGTTACATTCACACCGTACATCCATTTTACGATATCATTTTAAGGCATGAGTAAAAAATGAAGTAGATCCAAACCTCAACTGGAAAGCATGGGGATAATGATGAAATCCATTGAAATGTTCCTATGGCCCACCATGAGTTTTACTTGGCTATCCAACTTGTTCATAAGGTCACATGACCTAGACGAAGGGAAAACACAAATATAAGCTTGATTGGAAACTTCCGTAGCCCTGAAGAAGTTTTCTCGATGGTAGGTGTTCAATCTCCACCGCTTTCGGTGGTGTGGTGCACTAAGCTTTGGATCAGCTTCATTTTTTGGGCCCATGCCATAAGATGATCGCACAAAATGGATGTACAGTGGGGATGTAACACATACATCATGGTGGGGCCTACAGAAATAGGTGACGCCAACAAACCACACCACGCCATCCGCTTCCGTGTGCCACACGGGCTAAACTGAGACATCTTATTTGTAAGAAAGGTGGGCCCACTTTTGCATATGGCATGTCCTATAAATCACGCAGGCCATGTGCATGTATTGAATGCAGAACATCGACGATCATTTTAAACCGCCCATCGTTTCCCTACATGTGTGGCCCATCCTTTGCTTTGAATGCCAATGGTTATAGGTTGTGTAACTTGGAACCATTGGTCCCACATGATGCATGGCTTGGAGGGCTATGATGGTACTATTGGCTGCTGGTAAAGTTGCAAGGGTAGAGATATTGAAGGAAAGGTAAAAATTTGATGGCTAGAATCTTCCAATTGAGAAGATTTTGCAGGATTGGTCCATTCACGATGGGAACATCAGATCAATGGCTTGGATAGATCAACCAATGGTGAAAGCTGCTCTGGACACTTGTTCGGAGAATGGGTTCCCAAACCTGCTTATCCATAACTTAAGAGCTACACCAGGGATTCAAAAGCCTTTCATTCTGCCTAGGGGGACTCATTCTATAATCTATGAGGTTAGGTAGGTGAAGCATGACGCCTAGGGGGGCGCGTCGAATCGCCAAAAAGCCCGGATGATTCCCAAATTTAGTAATCTAAATATGGAAAACCAAAATTATTCCGAATTGAACTTCAATACTCTCGTATCCATGCTGCCCCGACTCAAATTAGACCTACTGCTTTGATACTATGTCAAATCACCACTTGCAGATGACTTATCAATATATATCAAAGGATTTTAACAATCCCTGTCAGTCTTTCTCACCCTCTCTTCCCTCTTTCAGATTTCTACAGTGGCAGCAACATAGGGCCATAATTGATGCCGACTTCAAGACTAAAAAAAAACAGAAAAAGAAAAGAGGAGAGGGTTTTTACCAGCTGACATGGCTGTCGCCCTTCTCAATCAGCAGCATGAGAAAGATTCGATCCCATGCAAATCAATGGCAATGGGATTCATGAGCAATTCTAAGTCGATTCCAAACCTTATGGACACCAGATTATTCAAGGAGCCTAGGTAGAGATGGAGATGGGGTTGTTTCTATTGGTTTGTCCCACATCGATTGAGAGGGGGCAGGATATGTGTTTATATATGCTGGGGTTTGTTATGGGATAATTTCTCATAACCGACCCGAGGACAAAAGACCTCGAAATAATACAGCAAGTTGAAGGCCTGAGCTGACGACTTCGCCCTCTCCGAGGTCAGATCGGATCGGACGCAATCTGACGAGCAGACGGAAGCCGAACTCATCCCTTCCTCACACGGTCTATAGATGAGGGTGCATCCCTTCAAGATCGGAACCGTCTGATAAATCAGAACGACCCGAGATTCCCGCTCGGATTCCCGGGCAAGATATATGCCGTGATCTTTGCTCAATAACCTTCCTATCAATGCCTATAAATAAGAAGATTAAGGTCGATTACAGGTATGACATTGATCTCTACTAAAAGTAGTCTTGCGATTCAAGAAGGCCGTTACTGATTTAGGCATCGGAGGGTTCACGGCTGGATCCCAGCCACCCCCTTTACCGTTTTCTGTGGTGTTTTACAGAATCGAAGCCAAGCCGCTGATCCAAACATCTTCGCCGATTCCACCGAAGGATATCTCCAGCGACAATCTGTTCCTACATATACAAATCCTATCACCTCGTCTGTTGACCAGAAATCGGCATCAACAGATTGGCGCCGTCTGTGGGAAGGGCGACAAAAGTCTTTTCTTTACAGAATCCTTCGTTCAAAACTAAAGAGCCAATGGCCAGTGGGAGAGGCAATAGGAAAGGGAAAGCCCCTGTGAATGATGAGCTCTCCTACGAGCATCATTCTGAAGATGAAGCACCTGTTCGCAATACTCCAGTACTTCACCTCGGAAGCTCGTCACGCCGCCTCAATCTTCTAAGTGGACGGCAGAGGTCCCGTAATCGCGGGACCAGACTGTCCACATTAGAAGAACAAGTGGGAGGCGTTGCAGAACAATTTGGTGGAGTAGATAGACGCTTCGAGCAGGTGGACGGGAAACTGGACGAGATTACAACCTTGCTAAATAGTCTAGTCCGACCCGCACTTATCCACGAAACCAACCCTCCACCTCAACAAAGTTCTCATCCACCACGCTCACTCTCAAATCATCCACGACCCGACGAGGATGAAGTTGCGAGTCGAGCCTCAGCCTCAAGAGTTCGAGCGGCCAAGGAACTTCCTTCAAGCGACCTGAGGCACAAAATAGAAGAAAGACGATCCGCCAGAGCTAGTCAAGATCAAGGTCGGATGGACGATAATATCACTCCCCTCGAAGCCGAGCTTAAAGAGCTTCGGGAGAGGATCGGTGATATCCAACGAGCACAACTTGCCCGAGCACCGACAGCAGCAGATGTTCTGGTAGACTCATCTGAGTCCCCGTTCACCGACGAAATCCGTAGCGAGCCTCTTCCGAAAAGCTTCAAAATACCTCAGCTCAAGCAATATTCCGGGATAGGAGACCCGGCTGAGCACCTTGAGAACTTCAAGGTCCGAATGGAACTCCATGGGGTTAATGGCCATATCATGTGTAAAGCCTTCCCGTTGTCCTTGACTAGTTCGGCCTGGACGTGGTTCCGCAATTTAAAACCGAAGTCCATCTCCTCGTTCACCGAGCTGAGCAGGGCATTCGCAACTCAGTTCATTGGAAGCACTGACCCGAGGAAGCATTCGATGCACCTCGCTGCGGTCAAGCAAAAAGACAACGAATCATTGAAAGACTACCTCTCACGATTCAACGCTGAAGCGATTCAGGTGGAGAACCTATCCCAAGACGTACTGCTACATACGATGATAGGAGGATTGCGTGATGAGAAGTTCCTCTGGTCAGTAGGGGAACAGCCCCCTCAGTCGGTTGCTGAATTCCTCGACCGAGCCGCGAAGCATATAAACGCAGAAGAGCTGGTAAACGCTCAGGGGTCGTCTCATAAGAGGAAAGAACGCAAAGAGGAAAGCAGCACTAAAAGGCATCGTACAGATCGTCGATCCCCGAACTCAAACGCTAATCAGCGAACTCAAACGCTAATCCACGCGGAGCTAAAACTTCGGCTCCAAAATTTAAGAAATATACTCCGCTCAAGACAACCATCGAGCAAGTATTTCTAGCCGAGAAGAACAGACAGGCATTCGGACGACCAGTAAAGATAAAAACCGACCCCGACAGAAGGTCGAAATCCAAATACTGTTTATACCATAAAGATCATGGTCATAACACGGTGGATTGTTTCGACCTGAAGCGACAGATAGAAACACTCATCCGACAAGGATTCCTGAAAGAATATATCGCCCAACGTTCCGACGACGACAGAACTTCGGGTCGGGAAGAAAGAGGGGAGCCGGTCGACAACAATCCTATGGAAGAAATCCATGTGATCTTCGGCGGACCTACCACTGGAGATTCTGGCAACGCCCGCAAAACCTATGCTCGTCAAGCACGGACATCCGAGCCAGCTTTGCAGGTGAATCTAACCAGCAGACCCACAAAAATTCCAAAGGTCACCCAACGTATGATATCTTTCTCCAAAGAAGATGCCAGAGGAATAATACATCCGCACGACGACTCTCTGGTAGTATCAATGGTGGTCGCAAATAAAAAACTCCACAGGATGATGGTGGATACAGGGAGCTCGGTCGACATAATATACGCCTCAGCATTTGACAGAATGAAGATAGATCGATCTAGATTACGACCGGTCAAAACAGCCCTAACTGGGTTCACAGGAGATTGTATCATGCCTGAAGGGGAAATAACCCTACCGGTCACCGCAGGAGAGGAGCCGAACCAGAAAATGATCAAGGTCGACTTTCTGGTCGTTAACACTCCATCGGCATACAACGCGATCATCGGCCAGCCCATCATACGAGCTCTAAAGGCCGGCATCTCCATCTATCATCTGGCCATGAAGTTCGAAACTGAAGATGGAATCGGTGTGATCCGAGGTGACCAGCAGGAGGCCCGTCGATGTTATGAGCTGACCTTGCGAGGAAAAAGCAAAAACCTGATATCCGCCATCTCACATGCAGCCCCTCTGGATCCCAGGAAAGAAACGAAAGAGCGCGGATCACCAGCTGAAGAGTTGATAGAGGTCCCCTTGTCAGAAGAGGACCCGAGCTTGGTCGTCAAAATCGGGTCTCAATTGAGTGACGACATCCAGACGAAGATGATCGCCTTTCTGAAAGAGAATGCCGACGCCTTCGCATGGTCCCATCGGGGCATGCCTGGAATAAATCCCGAGGTAATGGTCCACCGACTCAACGTGGACCCGTCCTTCAAACCCGTTCGTCAAAAAAGACGAGCCTTCAACACAGAAAGATATGCCGCAATTGAAGAAGAAGTAAAGAAATTGTGCCAAGCGGGTTTCATTCAGGAAGTCCGCTATCCCGACTGGCTCGCCAATGTCGTCCTCGTCAAAAAAGCCAATGGGAAGTGGAGAGTTTGCATCGACTACACCGATCTCAACAAAGCCTGCCCGAAGGACAGCTTCCCGTTACCCAGAATAGATCAGCTCGTAGATGCGACCTCGGGCCACGAGCTTCTCAGTTTTATGGACGCTTACTCCGGGTACAATCAAATCCAGATGCATGCTCCCGATAGGCAAAAAACGGCGTTTGTCACAGACCGAGGGCTGTATTGTTACAAGGTGATGCCCTTCGGATTGAAGAACGCCGGAGCGACGTACCAGCGTTTGGTCAACAAAATGTTCGCAGAACACATCGGCAAAACCATGGAAGTTTACGTGGACGATATGCTCGTTAAAAGTCTGAAGTCAGAGGACCATGTTGATGACCTCCGCGCTATGTTCGGAATTTTGAAAAAATACGGGATGAAACTCAATCCCGACAAATGCGCCTTCGGAGTAAGATCGGGAAAGTTCCTCGGGTTTATTGTAAATCAGAGAGGAATTGAAGCCAATCCCGAAAAAATTTGTACATTGATTGAAATGAGTTCGCCATCCACCATGAAAGAAATACAAAGCCTCACGGGACGGGTCGCCGCACTCAACAGATTTGTTTCCAGGGCTACAGACCGATGTCTCCCGTTTTTCAAGCAACTTCGCAAGTTCAACGAAATGACCTGGACGCCGGAGTGTGAACAAGCCTTTCAGGATCTAAAGGCATACCTTGGCTCACCTCCGCTGCTGTCCAAGCCCGCGCAAGGGGAAGAGCTACTACTGTATCTGGCCGTATCATCGGCGGCAGTAAGTTCGGCTCTAATCCGCGATGACCGAGGTGTACAAAGGCTGATATACTACATCAGCAAAGCTCTTCTAGATGCAGAGACCCGTTATCCTAGCCTAGAAAAATTGGCTCTGGCTCTGATTACAACGGCAAGGAAATTACGCCCTTATTTCCAAGCACACCCGATAGTGGTACTGACGGACCAGCCACTGAGGCAAATACTACAGAAGCCGGAAGCTTCGGGTCGCCTGGCACGGTGGGCCATCGAGCTCGGAGAATTCGACATCCAATACCGACCCCGCACGGCAATTAAAGGACAGGCTGTGGCTGATTTCATCGCTGAGCTTACCGACCACTCCAATCCCGGAACTGGTGCTTCTTTCACGGAAGATATGGCAGAGTCGAATCCAACAGAAGAATCGAACTGGTCACTGCACGTCGACGGATCGTCAAATTCGCAAGGATGCGGAGCAGGGATAATCTTAACCTCCCGCAACGGCATAAAGGTCCAGTATGCCCTAAGATTCGGTTTCAAAGCTTCCAACAACGAAGCCGAGTATGAAGCTCTTCTCGCCCGATTACGGCTAGCTTCGGCGGTCGGAATCCGAAGTATCACGGCATACAGCGACTCGCAATTGGTCGTGGGTCAAGCAACATCGGAATACCAAGCGAAGAAAAAAAAGATGTCCGCGTACCTGCAAAAATATCACGAGTTATCTGCTCAGTTCGATCGTTGCGAAGTTGTCCGAGTACCGAGGAATCATAACACCCATGCGGACTCCCTCGCTAAACTAGCGTCGGCAGGAGACGACGAGCTGGGACGGATCGTTCTCATTGAATTCCTCCCTCAAAGAAGTATCGCAGACGAAGTTAAAAATGAGGTATGCGCTGTTTCAACTGACCCAGATTGGAGAGACCCTATCATCCGTTTCCTACGAGAAAACACGCTGCCTACGGACAGAAACGAGGCAAGACGAATTCAATATAGGTCAGCTCGGTATGTGTTGATCGACGATGTGCTGCACAAGAAGGGTCTCTCGCTGCAATATCTCCGCTGCCTCGGACCAAATGAAGCCGATTGCGTCCTGAAGGAAATCCATTCCGGTGTATGTGGAAATCACTCTGGGAGTAGGGCGTTAGCACAGAAAGCAATTCGCCAGGGTTATTACTGGCCAACGATCCAAAAGGACGCTCGTGAGATCGTCAAACGATGCGATAAATGTCAGAAGTTCGCACCAGTGCCTCATTCACCTCCCGAAGAACTCACTCCTATGTCCGGACCGTGGCCCTTCGCGCAGTGGGAGGTCGATATCATTGGCCCTCTCCCTACAGGCAAGGGACAGGTCAAATATGCAATCGTGGCCGTCGATTATTTTACGAAATGGGTCGAGGCAGAACCACTTACGAAAATCACCAAGAAGAAAACGACAGACTTCATCTGGAAGTCGATCGTATGTCGGTTCGGTGTCCCGAACACCATCATCACCGACAATGGGCCTCAGTTCGATAATGCGAAATACAGAGAATTTTGCCAGAACTTGGGCATAAAGAATGTGTACTCATCTCCTCATCATCCCCAAGCCAACGGTCAAGTCGAAGCCATCAATAAGATTATCAATAATCATCTGAAGACTAAACTTGGCGAATTCAAGGGAACCTAGGCTGAACAACTCCCCGAAGTATTATGGGCATACCGAACCACAGCTCGGTCAACAACAGGAGAATCCCCATTTTCTTAGCCTTCGGGGCGGAGGCCGTGGTCCCAGTCGAAGTAGGGCTACCGAATAACCGTACCAGTAATTACCGACCCAATCAGAATCAGGACGAGCTTCGAACTAACCTCGATCTGCTTGACGAAGTCAGAGAAACCTCCCAAGTTCGGATCGCAGCCTATCAACAGCGCGTTGCTAGATTCTACAATTCCTGGGTGAAGAAAAGACGGTTCAGAGTGGGAGATCTCGTCCTACGGTGGAACGTACGGGAGAAGAAGGATAAGATTGCGAGTACATTCAATCCGAACTGGATTGGCCCCTACAAAGTTATTAAAACAGTTCGGACCGGAACTTATTGGCTCGAGGATATGCAAGGTCGTGCCCTGCCTCATCCGTGGAATGCAGAACATTTGAAAATCTACTATCAATAAAAGCTAAGTATTTGTTCTTCACCTTCCTGTCAAAAAATTTTAAGATACGAGCAGAGGATAATTTCGTCCATAGCCGTATCCATGCTCGGTGGACACCACCCTGAAGCATATTCCAAAATTAAGATCGGTCCCACAATTTTAACTGAGACTGACCAGCATTTTCGCATAACCTAAGTACTTCAGTTCCGACCTTAATTGCTCGGATGCGAAGCGAATGGGTAACTTCGGCGAAAACAAATAAAATTTTTTCTGACAAAGTACTAAACAGATCAGGAAAAAGAGTAATTCATTGATAAGACCCTAAAAAGGTCAGGATTACATATGGCGTTTGTTACACTATGCCCTAATAAACGGGCTACAAAAAGAAAAAAAATATATATCCTAAGGAGTAGGGTCGATAGCTGGCTCAGCAGAGGCTGCGGGGTCTTCTTCCTCCGCTTCGGAATCCAGAAATGAAAGGTCTAAGTCTGGATGATGTTCTTGAACAGTCATCCGACACTTCTCAAAGCCGAAGTCGAACGCTTCGTCGGCTTCGGCAACCTTCACTTCCAGCTCCGCTTTGGTCGTCTCCAACTCCGATCGCGCAGACCCCTCAGAGGCCTTCAGCTCCTCCACCCGGATGATGAGCTCGGCTTCAGCTCTCTTTTTATTGGAGAGCTCGGCTTGGAGAGCGGCGATCTCCCGCTCCCGAGCCTCCAAGGCTTTTACAGCCTCTTCTCCGAACTTCCTGGCCTCGTCCAGAGAATGCTTGGAGGCTGTCAGCATACCCTCAAGGCCGGAGATCGTACCCTTGTCCCGGGTGATCTCGTCCCGGAGCAACTGGCAACCATAAGCCACCTACACAAATAAGTAATGAATGAGTGAATGAAATACTTAGCTATTTTTATAGCGTGATGGTATTAAACTTCACCTTAGTGCTAAAGACCCCCATCGTATTGAGTAGAGAAAGGGCCGGAGACTTGGCCATTATGTCCACTTCAGCCTCGGGTACTGCCTTGTACGCCCATTTGCACAAATTGTACAAATGTGGCGGCATCTCCGGACCTCGGCGAATGGCAGCCGAAGTATCCTGGGCCGATGTCCCAGATGGGCCGGCCTCACCGCCTTCCACCAAGTCGATGACTTGGACAGAAGGAGGTGGGAGCTCAGCCGGAGGGTCGGGCCGCACGACCTCGACCGGGGGCGCTTCTGAGATCGTCTCAGCGGCCGGTAGTAAAGGAGCATCATCAGCCAGGAGGATAGCAGGGCGTGCTCGGGGTCGCCTCGTAGCCACCTTCTGCCGCTTCTTCTCCAGGAGTTGTTCTTTTTCCTCAGCCGTCATGGCTGACATCTTCCTTCGGGAGGTAGGAGAAGACATACCTGAAGGAAACAAAGCATCATATAATTAAAGTATGAAGTATAAAAGTAAATTCAAACTGTTCAGTATTAAAAAATGCTCACCTCGGGGATTGATGCCCAAGTCAGATAAAGTCTCAAAAGAAAGAAGGAGCTTTACACTGCGGAAGCTTGGGTCCAGCTCCCACACTGCAATCAAGCGCTCTTCCTCCTCCGAGCTAAGGGCCGGAGGATCACCACGAACTGACAAAAAAAAAGGAGGTCAGTAAAAAAGAAAAAAAAAAGAGGGCATCGGACTCGACCTGGAACTGAAAACCAGTTGTTGACTCTTCGGTCAGGGAAGTTAACTTCGGGTCGGGCCCCTTCCCAACCTTTGGATACGAAGAACCACTCCTCCTTCCACCCGTGAATTGAGGAGGGTTGGTCTTCTATCAACCAATGTCCTTTCCTCCCCCGAGGTGACATATAGAACCACCCCCTTGAGTCAGGATGGCTCTTCAGCTGGTAGAGATGCCTCAGTTCGGAGGGAGTCGGGTCCGACGCGTGGACTTGGCGCCATAGAGCGACGCAACTAATCAAAGTCCTCCAGGAGTTCGGGGCCAACTGGCCCGGAGCAAGGTTAACTGCGGACAAATACTCCCTCACAGCAGGAAGGAGAGGAAGACGGAAACCAGCCTCAAAGAACGAGGCATATATGGTGACCTGGTCTCCGGATGGACGAGAAGGGAAGTCATCTAAACCGGGGAGTCTAAGGTCTATGGCCCCGGGGATGCAGTATTCCGACCTAATCCTAATCAGGTCAGACGGTCTAAGAGTGGTCCAGATCAGGTCGGCCGGGTAATCGGAAACCCGGTCAGAAACCCGACCTGAAGTCCCAGCTACTGGAACTTCATCTAAAGCAAAAGAAGAGGGAGTTTCTGCCAACAGAGCTCCCCCCGAAGGTTCTACAGTGACAGGTTGGATTTCCATCGGTTGGGATTCCCCAACAGGCAGAGAAGAAGATAGAGTCCGCGAAGAACTCTCTTCCGAACCAGCCATTAAAAAAAAAAAGAGCTAAGGACTGAGAACTGGGCGCAGGCAGAAAGATGAACGTACCGGATTCCTTTCCGGACAAAGAGTGGGCCAAAGAAAGAAAGCAAGGACAGCTTGCTGAGATCACAGCGGTCCGAAGGAGATCTTGAAGAATGGCCCAGAGGAAATCACAAAGGAATCACAGGAAGAAAGAAATCGCAAAACGGGGAAGATGAAAGAAATCCGGAAAAATTCTTAAGTACAGTATTTATACTGTAGCAGGAGACAGCACGCAGGACGTGCTGTGCCACGCGGCAGTTATCTACGGTCTCAAAGAACGAACCGACGCGACTATCGACGAAGCTTGCCACATGTCAGCATCTCATTGGATAGTGATATTCGGCCCGTCCGTTCGAAGATACGAGGCCCCACGTGTCTTCACACCATTCGTCCGCCGAAATAAAAAGCTGCCGCGCCGTACGATCATCATTGCGCCTTTTCGAAATTCGAAACAGCGCATTTAATGCGCAGTTGCCGCTAAAACGAGGTCAGATACATTTACTCCCGAGATGGAAATATCCACCTCGGGAGTGGGGGGACAGCTGTTATGGGATAATTTCTCATAACCGACCCGAGGACAAAAGACCTCGAAATAATACAGCAAGTTGAAGGCCTGAGCTGACGACTTCGCCCTCTCCGAGGTTAGATCGGATCAGACGCAATCTGACGAGCAGACGGAAGCCGAACTCATCCCTTCCTCACACGGTCTATAGATGAGGGCGCATCCCTTCAAGATCGGAACCGTCCGATAAATCAAAACGACCCGAGATTCCCGTCCGGATTCCCGGGCAAGATATATGCCGTGATCTTTGCTCAATAACCTTCCTATCAATGCCTATAAATAAGAAGATTAAGGTCGATTACAGGTATGACATTGATCTCTACTAAAAGTAGTCTTGCGATTCAAGAAGGCCGTTACTGATTTAGGCATCGGAGGGTTCACGGCTGGATCCTAGCCACCCCCTTTACCGTTTTCTGTGGTGTTTTATAGAATCGAAGCCAAGCCGCTGATCCAAACATCTTCGCCAATTCCACCGAAGGATATCTCCAGCGACGATCTGTTCCTACATATACAAATCCTATCACCTCGTCTGTTGACCAGAAATCGGCATCAACAGGGTTCTTCCACCTAATGGGCTAGCCTTTTGGGTGTGACACTACGGTTTCAACGCCTTTCTCATTATTGTCATCATTTCAGCCATTGATTTCGACAATTCTTCGTTTAGATTTCTAGAAGCAAAGTATTAAGAGAAGTTTTGCATTAAGAGAAGGAAACCATCTAGAACTAGAAATATTCTCGAATATGGAGGTATATTACGTAGCTGGCCATGAGGATTGTGCATAAGGTCACCACCTTCCCAAGTTTATAAAAGCAACCCATAATGGAGAGCTACGAGCCCTTTGCCAATCCAAATCAATCAACTATTTTCAGCTCAACACTACCTATCAATTATTTGTCCATCATGAACATATTTCTTAACATAGCATAATTTTAATCTCTCCACTTTTGTCCAACATCATGTTGCGGTAAGTCTGGATTGATTAGCTTAGTGTGATCTAATTTCCACTTCTGTTAAATAAATCATTGCAATGGTTTGGTTTATATAAATTTTTGTTGGGCTTGGACGCCTCAAACCTTCAAGCATGAAGACCACCGACCGGCTGGCCAGCCAGCCGGTCACGTTGGAGATGAAGACAGCAGGTTGCTGGAGCCTTCTTTGAGCCATCCGACCGGCTGGTGGGGGGGTCCGACCGGTTGGGCAATTTCCTTTCTAGACTTAGTTTCTTGTGCGGTTTTGCGTAAGGAGTTTCTAATTCCGGTTTTCTTCTATTTAAGGACATGTAATCCGAGATTAGGTGTGAAGCCCCACCCAGGGACACGATATTGTCCGCTTTGGCCAAAGGCTTCACGGCTTTGCTCTCGGAGTTGCCCCCAAAACGCGTCGTTTCAGTTAAGGAAGATAATGTCCGCCCTGGTAGCTCCGAAATATCGTGTCCCTGGGTGGGGCGTCACATTAGGGTTGCCGCCAGTGGCCGCCAATGGGCCAAGGGATTGAGAGGGTTCTAGGGTAAGAGAAAAAGCTAGGGAAGAAGCTTGGAGTTCTCTGGGTTGAGGGAAATGGATGGGTTTATCCTCCTCATGTGAGAATTAGCTTCGGGTAGCTTGGGATTTCTCTTGTGGGCTATGATCCAGGGTATTCTTCTGTAATCTCTTGTAACTTCTGATTCATAGTGGATTGGTGTCGCTTTGTGCCGTTATTTTTTACCCTTGAGGAGTTTTTCCACGTAAAAATCGGTTTGCCTTCTTGTGTGTGATGATTTGCTTGTTGATTACCATTGTGGTGTGTTCCTCGCTTGCTTTGATTGCTTCTACTGCGGAGCTCCTAACCCCAACAATATCCACAACCAGTCGTTACATCCTCTCCAAATCTCTAGATTTTTACTTGGTGATTTCCCGATTACATCCTACTGACCAAAAGCGATGACCTTCTCACAACCATCTTATGACTGTCCATATCGTGAAAATGATCCAATTCACAATTGTCTCGCCCATGCAAACTGTTGTTAGTAACTTTTTCTGCTTTATTTACTTTTATATGCCGATTATATTAAATCTTCATTTGTATTAATAAGATTGGCATCCAGCCTTTCAATTCATATTTAGCTTTCTTACATTATTTTTGTGAACAAATGTGATTAAGCTATGGATGTTGAGATAAAAGTCCTTATTTCCAAAATAAAAGGAATCTATTTGAAGGACTAACAATTAATCTCATAAATCATTTGATCATCTTGTGGCTGAGTAGCCAGGTCAATCACACAAATCTAGTTTTATTATGATTATTTTGGCACACGAGGTCAATGGTTCGATTCAAGTCAAATAGTGCTCTGGGACACTGACATATGCATAATCGTACAGGCATAAACGAAACCAGGTCATTCACTATTGCATCGGTGGCTGTGTGTGTAATTGGATAGCAACATCCATGCCCATAAAAAGGTCCATTATATAGACGTCTTGTCAGCAAAAGCATGTCTAGAGCAGTAAATAATGTAGAACACATATTTGCATCCGATGTCCAACTTTGGCATTACATACATGGATTTAAATATTATCTAAAAATGTCAGATATAAGTCAAATGCAAACATTATCCAAGGAATTTGACCGTAAGTGAAATAGTTAGGTAACCAAATATCCAACTAATATCTAATTAGAAGCTAAAAATATTAAATAACTAATAAAATTAATAAAATAATAAATATAAAAATAATTTTCATAACGTAATTAGCTATAAATCCTAAAATATTTTAACAAAGACCTATCAACTTTGACAAACAATAAAGTTAATAAACAGCAAAGATGGCCTCATCAAGTTCATCATCCATACCAATGCAAATAATATAGAATTTAATTTATCATATATTAATATTTAATATTTTATTAATTAAATAAATTATAAGCTCTTCGGATGAGGCCTAAATCAGACGGTAAAATACCCACATTCAGCTGAATATAGCAAAAGATTGAAGGATTTGGATCTTCCCAATTTGGGCAATATCAGATCAATGGTCTAAATCACCCAACCATGGCTGCACTTGTAAGTAATCGACTAATCGTGCACCGCATCAAATTGTACCTGAAGTGCCCGAGTAGGACAGTACGATTGGCCGGTGTTCCCTAATCCCTACACGCCAACATCCAAGCCGTCCATTAGGTGGATAGAGACTCGTTGCCATAAATCATGCTGGTCCATCAATCAGGCATGCCACAGTTTAACAAAAACACTTATGATTTTTATTAGGAATTTTATACAAAAAAAAAAAAAAAACCTAATTAATATGGAATTAACATTCAGTTACCATTTTTAAAAAGTTACGTCATGAGTCCACATAATTATCATTCCATTACCTTCAATCATAGCCACTCATGCGAGGGAATGGGTCATGGCTTGAGTGCCTCCTCTCTGATGTTTATGTGTCACCCCTTCCAAAAATCAGCTCCATCTGTGGCTAAGGTGGAAACCATGTACAAGGCAAGGCTGGCCCATTAGTGTGGCCCACTTGAACCACATGTGAGTATATTTTTGGCAAACAAGCCTAATGTTTCAATGGAATCTAACGGTTGGAGTGAATTTCATATAATTATTACGGTGAGTACTGTAAAAATCAATGGTGGACATCTCAATTCCAACTGTTTTCCTTTGGTGTGGCCCACCAATCTCATAAGTTAGCCTTAGGCCTGCACATGGGTCGAGTTAGGGTCGGGTTGGGAACAACCCTGGACCAAACCTAAATATATTTTAAAGGTCTGGGTTTCGGTTCAAGTCGTGACCGGGTTGGGCTGACCCAACCCTAACCCTACCCTACTTGTAAAAGGGTCAACCGTAACCCTACCCTATCCTATATGCTAAACCGAGTCGGGTCGAGTTAGGACTATGTTTCTATGGTGTGGTCCACCTAAGATTTGAGTCAGCTTCATGTTTGGTTTCATATTCTAAAATGATCTTTCAAAATAGTTGTACGGTGTGGATTTAAGACACACGGTCAAGGGCCACCTACCTTGGTGGATCTCAGATGTCACCTAATCCGCTCCATGTGAGTGTGAGATGAGCGCAGGTTGGGTGTGAGTCAGTGAAACCCTGGGACTAGCCATGTGGGTGAGACCCTAACCATAAGGCTCACCTCGATGGATATATTATAAATCCATGCCGTCCATCTATGTTTCTAGATTATTATAGGACATGGTCCCAAAAAGGAAGCGGATAAAAGCTTTAGGTAAACCACACCACAAAAATCAATGGTCATTAAACTCCCTCCATTAAAAGATTCTAGAGTCCACCCTAGTGTTTATTGACCATTCAACCTACTGATAATGTCATACAAATATTTATAAAAGCAATAAACTAGTATAAACGGGGCAGTTCGGGTCGGGCGAAATGGGTCGGGTATACACGGGTCGGAGTACAGGTCGGGTCAGGCGGGTTTTGCATGTACCCTAAACCGTACCTAAATTAAAAACGGTCCAGCCGCATCTACCCGAGACCGGACCGTTTTCTCAGTCGGGTCGGGATGGATCGGGTTTTTATCCGGTCGGGCTGGGCGGGTCGGACGGGTTAACCAGGCAGATGTGCAACCTTAGTTAGCCTTTTTTTTTTTTTTTTTTTGAATCTATGCCTAATATGGAACTAAATATCTAACAAAAGTAATGAAATTTATGTAAGCATCACACAACTCCTTTTTGGGAATTATCTCCCTCTACCATTGGAGAAAAATGCTCCACTTAATTATGGTGGGCCCATTTCAATGTGTATGCAAAATCTACTCTGACCATTAGATGTGTAACACCCATTTAATATATATAGAGCTAAAAAAATTAGGTTTACTTATGATTTAGGAGGGCCTCACCAAAGAAAACAATCGGAAGAAAGATATCCACCCTTAATTTTCACATGGCCCAATTTGATGATTATATAAAATCCACTCCAACCATTAGATGACACACAAAAATTTAGGCCTACGGCCTAAAACTCAGGCTCATTCGTGATCCAGGCGGGTTATGCTAAGGGAAACAATTTGGAGGGGAGATCGTTGCCTTGTATGCAGTTTTCGATCATGTAGTCCACTTGAAATAAGGACAAGGGTGATGTTTGGGGCCTTGGCCTAAAAAGAGATGACGTACTTGGTGGTCGGGGTGGATTTTACATGAACATCACGGTGGAGCCACCCAAGCAGTTGCCCATTTGCTGGCCCCACGCAGGAAAGCAGTCGTTAATGAGGTAGGTTTTCAAAACCCTTCTGAAAAAGAGTAGCAGAATATAAATTTTATATTAATTAGATAGTTCTTTGTTAAATTCACAGATGCCGTCAAGCTGATAATTGAAAAAGTCCTAATTTTCAGCCAGGTATCTATGCATTCATGATACCTGATGAACGGTTGGGATCTTCACATGTGTGCCGGCTCTCACCGACACACTAATAGCTCATCTAACAAGCTGGTTGCGTGATATGTGTGTCGGGGATTGTTTGATACGTGTGATTTCTTAAACATGGCCCATGAATGATATGTACGGCTGTGATTTCTCAAACATGGCCCATACATGGCACATGCCTGATATGTGCCACTGTATCTCCAGTACCGATTAAGACATTCTCCACCAATGCTATGGAGATTGGCTCTATCTTATCAGCATCTAAAATTGAGCCATCTTTATACAAGGTTATTGGAAGTGTGATATGGGGCAGCCGATGTACAAGTCCCTAACATAGATGGTTTATTCTATTAAAAAAAAAAAAACTTCCATCCAACATGAAGTCCACCTTGCTGATGAGGCATGATACCCGATGCTCCTTCTTCAATCTTTAATTCCAAAAATTAGGCTGATTTTGTTGATAAATTTCTGATCTTAGAAAATAAATTAATTGGAAAAACCAAGAAATAAGAACAGGTTGAAGTACGTGAAAAACACGTTGTCCTTAAAGCGTAATTCACCCCTACTCAAATTATTTTGAGTCTGCTGATAGGTTGCAGGCGGATTGCTTTCAGGATACGACGAGCCTTATGTGGTTCTGCGTTCAGCAAAAATGAAGGAACCACTATGGAACTCAGTAACACACTCTGGCAGATAAAGAAAAAGAAAGAGAGAAAGAATGTCAGTCTTCTTCTGGCAGCAGCAGACCACTACACTGGTCTAAGTTACTTGGTTTATTTCAACCAAACCGAGAGGCTAAGACTAAGATGGGTGCTAATTCAGTATTCGAGATTGTAATTGTTGTTGCTGTTGTTGTGTTGGAATGAACCAGACCTGTCCGGTTTATCTAGGCAAGGGTGGCTGGCAGTTTTGGTCCAGAGCCATAATGGCACTAGCCATTTTCTGGCTGTTGTGAGAAACTAGCCGTTTATGGCAGTTTCCGACTGTTGTGCATGTGGGAGTTATGCACCTGCATTGTGGCTGTTTAGACTCAATGGCCAGTCGTTTCTGATTGTTGGGCTAGCCACATGCAGTTGTTACTGCATGGTATGGACCGTTACTGCATGAGCAGTTACATAGGTCCCTCTAATTAACCCTGCAGCTCTCTATAAAAAGCAGAGAGGTCTTTCCATCAGACCTCCCACCCACAACACCTCCTCTGTTCCGAACCCAGCCACTTGACCTATTACCTAGCCTCTGTCGCACCGCGACTCGCACCAGTCTCGCTCCGGTCCGTGAGGTCGCGACCCATCTGCGCCACGATGCGCACGTGCGAAGTGCCAAGTGGGCCACTAGCGCCTCTACAGCCACACTGCTAGGGCTGTCAATGGCACGGATCAAGATCCGTATCCGATCCGTATCCGATCCGATTTAATCGGATTCGGATCAATAATCGGATAATCGGGTCGGATACGGATATCCGAATATGATCCGTTTAATATTCGGGTCGGATTCGGATCAACCTTGATCCGGCCCGTTAACGATCCGACCCGATAAAAAAATAAATAAAAAAATAAATAAAATAAAATAAAATAAAATAAAATAAAAACATATGAGAATCTCTCTTTCTCTCTCTCTTTCTCTCTCTCTCCTCTCTCGGATATCCGGTCGGATATCGGGTCGGATCATAATCGGATCGGAAACGGATTTCGAAAAATTTAATCGGGTCGGGTTCGGATCATATACTTGTGATCCGAATCGGATTCGGGTCGGATTCGGGTCGGATATATTCTTAATCGGGTCGGATTCGGATCATCACTGATCCGGCCCGTATCCGACCCGTTGACAGCCCTACACACTGCCTCACATGCCCACGCCCTCGCACCTAACTCGAGCCCGAGCCCGAGCCCGTGCCCGAGATCGAGTCCGAGACCGAGACCGAGCCCTTGCCCGTGCGCGTGCGCGGTGTTCCAGTGCTTCGCACTGGAACACGCAAGCCATCATTCTCCATCTCTTCCACCATAAATAAGTAAGGTGCACAACACCCTACTTATAAAGAGGTAAAAATTCTTTCTCCCATCCGATATGGGACAAAAACCAAACGCCTATTTTTTTCTTTTAAAATTGTTTTTAAAACAACTTTTTCAACAATCCCCCACTTGTTTTTAAAATAATTTAAAACAGAAAAAACGATGTCTGCCAGAGTATAAAAGATTATATGCATAAAGAAAGATATCTTTCGATTTGAATCCTTTCTTAGTATAACTATTTCAAAGACCTATCAAAATTACTGGTAGCCGCAGCTTTAAACCAATTATTTTTAGATAACAGGACCGGAAATACCACACACATACTTTCTAAGTGTTATTTGAGTTCCCACAATTCTTGCTCAGCACATTTAATGGCCTTGTGCTTATCCTGTTTCATGAACGATCCCGAGAAAACTCTCATTCTCATGAGAGGCGGCACCACCTCTACGTTCATATAGATGAAGTCCTTTCAGTGTCTCCGTTACTTTCAGACACTTGTCCTTAAGACTGGACTGCATTAAGAGTTTCTAAGACTCAACCCTCTGTCTGTAACGGCCAGCACTATAATCCTGGATGAAGTATATATATATATAATTTAGTGCTGAAACTTTTCACGTATCAGTGACTTGTTTTTACCCATTTAACCCTTATATAGAGATTTTCTAATTTTAAGTTGGGTTTCCATCAACAGTGAAATCTTTTGAAAAGAGTTTCAACCCCATCCCTCTGGATGTTGTCCTTACTACCTCTCTCGTTAGAGGTTTAGTAGAAGGATTAGCTAAGTTATTACTTGACTTTACATAAGATATTGCAATGATTCCATCTTGAATCAGTTGTCTTACATAGTCATGTCTCAGACTTATATGTCTGGATTTTCCATTATACGTACCGCTGTAGGCTCTAGCTAATGTGGCTTCACTATCGCAATGTAGCGAAACAGCCAGTATCGGCTTCGCATAGAATGGAATGTCTAAAAGAAAATCCCTAAGCCACTCAGCATCTTTACCTGTTGCAGCAAGGGTTATGAACTCAGATTCCATAGTTGAGTGAGTTATGCAGGTTTGTTTCTTGAATTCCCAAGATACAGCTGCACCTCCTAAGGTGAAAACCCATCCAGTAGTGGATTTGTTGTCACCTGCACTCGATATCCAACTTGCATCGGTATATCCTTCCAGTACAGCTGGAAATTTTGAGTAAAATAACCCTAAGTCTTTGGTTGCTTTTAAATAACCAAGTACTCTTCTTATTGCCTTCCAGTGTTCTACACTGGGATTACTAGTAAACCTAAGTTTACTCACAGCATATGCGATGTCCGGTCTAGTGCATTGCATTGCATACATTAGACTTCCTATAACACTCGCATACTTTAATTGTGCAACTGTTCTTCCAGTATTTTCATTTAACTTGATACTTGGATTGAATGGGGTTTTCGCTTCTTTAATATTCAGGTGTTTAAACTTGTTTATTATTTTCTCAATATAATGAGATTGGCATAGTGCATAACCCCCACTATGAGTTTTAACTTTAATACCTAGAATGGTATCAACTTGTCCAAGATCCTTCATTTTAAATATGGAAGACAGAAACTTCTTTGTTTCAGTTACACCTTCCATCTTGTTACTTATTATTAACAGGTCATCAACGTATAAACAAATAACAATTATATAGTTACTACTTGTTTTGGAATATATGCATTTGTCTGCTACATTATGCATGAAATCATGAGAAAGTATTTTAGAATCAACCTTCTCATGCCACTGTTTAGGTGCTTGTTTTAGTCCATACAATGATTTAATTAGTTTACAGACTTTCTTCTCATTTCCTAGCAGAATGAACCCTTCAGGTTGTTCCATGTATACCTCCTCGTCGAGGTCTCCATTCAGGAAAGCAGTCTTTACATCCATCTGATGTATATACAGCTAATGTATGGATGTTAAAGCAAACATAATTCTAATAGATGTTATTCTTGCCACAGGTGAGTATGTGTCAAAATAATCTATTCATTCTTTTTGTCTAAACCCTTTAGCTACTAGTTTAGCTTTAAAGGTTTGAATAGTTCCATCAGTGTGATATTTCTTTCTAAATACCCACTTACACTCTATGGGTTTAGAAGCTGGAGGTAGATCCACCAGTTCCCAGGTTTGGTTTGACATAATCGAGTCCATCTCATCATTGATAGCTTCTTTCTAAAAAGCTGAATCTCTAGAAGTTACAGCTTCTCTATAGGTTGTCTTCTATAGTCATAACTATAGGTATCTTTCTAATGACATTCTCTCTATCTCCTTCTACGAGATGAAAAGAGATACGTTGGGAGTCTATCTGTTCAGGATCAAGAATCTTTTCTACTCTTACCCTTTGACTCCTACGTGGTTCTATTGGAGCTTCAACCTCATGTTGAGCTTATACCATAGGTTTCTCTATTGGAGTTTGGATTTCATTTTCCTTTGACTCTAAGGATAGTGAGTTTTCAAAGAGCTCAACGTCTCTAGACTCTATGATTGTATTAGACTCTAAGTCTAGGAGTCTATATGCTTTGCTATTTTGTGCATACCCTACGAAGGCGCACTTAATAGCTCTGGATCCTAATTTAGTTCTTTTGGGATCAGGCATTCTACAATATGCGAGGCACCCCCACACTTTAAGATATCATAGATTAGGTTTTCTACCTTTCCATACCTCATATGGTGAAGTGTTAAACTTCTTAGAAGGAACCCTATTTAGGATGTGGCATGCTACGAGAAGTGCTTCTCCCCAAAGTCCTAGTGGCAACTTTGCTTGTATTAGCATTGAGTTGATAATTTCTACTAAGGTTCTATTCTTCCGTTCAGCTATACCGTTCTGTTGCGGTGTGTACGACGCAGTGCATTGGTGTATTATGCCATGTTCTTCATAGAAGTTAGAGAATTCATTTGAAAAATACTCTCCTCCTCTATCGCTACGAAGAACTTTAATTTTCTTGTTTAGTTGATTTTCTACTTCTGCTTTATATATCTTGAACATGTTGAGTGTTTCATCCTTATTCTTCAGAAGATATACATGTACATATCTGGAGCAATCATCGATGAAGGTTATAAAGTATCTTCTTCCTCCACGTGTAAGAATGTCATTTAACTCACATATATCAGTGTGTATTAGGTCCAATATTTGAGATGATCTCTCAACACTAGGAAAATGTTTCTTTGTAAATTTGGACCTTATGCACACTTCACATTTGTCATTTTGACTATCTGTGTATGAGATTAAGCCATTCTTAGACATGAATTTTAAGGTACTATAACCTATGTGTGCTAATCTACCATGCCACAATGCTACAGATTCAATTATATACGCAGAAGTGCTACTTTCATTCAAGAAAAATTTTATCATCCCATTACAAGCATATCCCTTACCAACGAAATTTTCGTTCTTGGATAGAATCAGTTTTTCCGACTCAAGCACTACCCGTATTCCAGGTTTTCCCAGAAGATCCCCAGAAACTAAGTTTCGTCTCATGTCAGGGACATGCAGTACATTAGTTAGGATCACTTTCTTTCCAGAGGTAAAGACTAGTTCCACGGTTCCTTTACCTATGACATTCGATCGGACTTCATTACCCATTTGGACCTCTTGACCATCGGTCACGTCCTCATAAGTCTTGAAGGCTGATCTGTCATAGCTTACATGGACTGTGGCAGCTGTATCATACCATCAACCGGGTACTTTTCCTTGGATCATGTTTACCTCAGTGATCATGGCAACTATGTCTTCTTCAACTGCACTTGCCTCATTCTTCGACTTTCGAAGACGGCATACTCGATCGTAATGTCCGGTTTTCCCACAGACATGGCAAGGGCCTTTGAACTTTCCGTTCTTCTTCTGTGATTTCTTGAATTTCCCTTTATTGGGTTTCAAATAACCGTTCTTCTTGGGATTCTTGTTTTGGGTACTTTCTACTGCTTGCACCTTGGATGAGGAATTCCCATTTCCATTTTTCTTTTCATGGTTTCGGGATTCTTCCTCTATTCGGATATGTTTCTGGATTTGCTCAAGTGAATAATCCTCGGTTTTATGTAGCAGTTTCTTCCTGTATTCTGTCCAAGTCGGGGGCAATTTTGCGATAATAGCCCCGACTTGGAAAGCTTCAGGGATATCAATTTTTAGGGCACTAATTTTGCCAACAATTAGATGTAGTTCTTCGATTTGGTTTTGAATTTGAACTCGAGAGCAGTCCAAATTTCTTTGACAGATTCAGTTCTGGTGTATTGATCATACAGACGATCAGATAGCGTGTTCAGAATGTGTCCTCGACACAGCAGATTATCTTCTTCTCTCTTAATGCGTGCGTTGATCTGCTCAGTCGTGTCTGTATCAGTAGTTGGAGGAAGCGGCTTCAAGTTCGGGTCTAAGATATAGAATATCTTCAACGCCGTAAGCAGAAACTTTATCTTATTCTGCCATTTGGTGAAATTGGTTCCATGGAACCGGTCCAGACGAATCAGATCCTGGTTCATCAGTTTGATTGATGATACCCCTTCGGTTTCCATATCAGAAAAATTACGCTTTAAGATTGTTGATAAATTTCTGATCTTAGAAAATAAATTAATTGGAAAAACCGAGAAATAAGAACAGGCTGAAGCACGTGAAAAATACGTTGTCCTTAAAGCGTAATTCGCCCCTACTCAAATTATTTTGAGTTTGCTGATAGGTTGCAGGCGGATTGCTTCCAGGATATGACGAGCCTTATGTGGTTCTACGTTCAGCAAAAACGAAGGAACCACTATGGAACTTATTAACACACTCTAGTAGATAAAGAAAAAGAAAGAGAGAAAAGAATGTCAGTTTTCTTTTGACAGCAGCAGACCACTACACTGGTCTAAGTGGCTTGGTTTATTTCAACCAAACCGAGAGGCTAAGACTAAGATGGGTGCTGATTCAGTATTCGAGATTATGATTGCTGTTGTTGTTGTTGTGTTGGAATGAACCAGACCTGTCCGGTTTATATAGGCAAGGGTGACTGGCAGTTTTGGTCCAGAGCCATAATGGCACTAGCCATTTTCTAGCTGTTGTGAGAAACTAGCCGTTTATGGCAGTTTCTGACTGTTGTGCATGTGGGAGTTATGCACCTGCATGCTGGCTATTTAGACTCAATGGCTAGCCGTTTCTGACTGTTGGGCTAGCCACATGCAGCTGTTACTGCATGGTATGGACCGTTACTGCATGAGCAGTTACACAGGTCCCTCTAATTAGCCCTGCAGCTCTCTATAAAAAGCAGAGAGGTCTCTCTGTCAGACCTCCCACCCACAACACCTCCTCTGTCGCACCGGGATTCGCACCAGTGTCGCTCCGGTCCGCGAGGTCGCGACCCATCTGCGACACGATGTGCACGTGCGAAGTGCCAAGTGTGCCACTAGCGCCTCTACAGCCACACTGCCTCACATGCCCACGCCCACGCCCTCGCACCTAGCCCGAGCCCGAGCCCAAGCCCGAGCCCGAGTCTGAGCCCGAGACCGAGACCGAGACCGAGCTCGTGTCCGTGCCACCATTCTCCATCTCTTCCACCATAAATAAGTAAGGTGCACAACACCCTACTTATAAAGAGGTAAAAATTCTTTCTCCCATCCGATATGGGACAAAAACCAAACGCCTATTTTTTTTCTTTTAAAATTATTTTTAAAACAACTTTTCAACAGATTCAACACTGAAGTTAGCTGCCTGATAAAATAATATCTAAAACCTCTAAATTAACATAGTATGGTGTACTAGGGTTTTAAAATATTGTGATTTTTTAGGTATTTATTTCATCTTGATGAGCTACATCAGATGAATGGGGTCCTCACTCATGCCTTGGTGGTAGACTCACAAGAGTGTCAACATGAGATCATGGGTTGGAGTAAGTGTAAGAGTGCATGAATGCATGTGATGGGTGTGAGTGCCTGTGTTGAAAAAATAAAAAAAAGATGGATGGATTAGATGACATATAAGCAGACCAACACTAGCTAAGCTAGTTGGTGTCAAAGTTGTCGACCCCACCCTAATGAATGTATTTTATCTATGCTATCCATCTATTTTGCCAGCTTATTTTATGGTGTGAGCTCAAAAATGAGGTAGATTTTAAGCTCAAGTGAACCTCCAGAGGAAATAGTGGAGATTAAATGCTTACTGTTAAAAACTCACAGGGGACAACAAAAGTCTTGGATCAAGCTGATATTTGTGTTCCTTTCATCCAGGGTTACGTGACTTTATGAACTAGTTGGATGGTAAATAAAATTGTCATGGGCCTAAAAAAAGAAAAACAAATCACTGGTAAGCAATCAATCTCCACTATTGTATACCCAGATCCATAGCTCAAGTGAGAGATTTGTGGATTTTTGGGCTCATGCCCTAAGAGCTGGCAAAATGGATGGATAGCATAGATGAAACACATACCCCATTGTGGTGGGGCAGAGCTTTGGTACCAGCTAGCTGGCTGGTGTTGGGGTCACCAACCAAACCGTTGTCCTATATAAAACTAATAGTAGGTGTCCCATCTGAACTGTTTCTTATAATGGGAGCCACGTGAGTACTAGATCATCTTGAATTATGGAATCATAGTGGCCTCACGCAGCGCACCTGATAGACAGGGCAGATTTTATGAAAGTTCAAACCATATGGCTAACGGTCAGCAAAAGTAACAGTTGCAGATTGGTACTACCCCACCAGGACCTAACTAGGTCGGTCGGCCGGTCTTGACAAGGGCTTTGTGGGTCCACTATGATGCATGTGTTTTATACAAACTGTTCATACATTTTTACATATCATTTTAAGGAATGAGCAAAGAGGAGGCTGGCGGACTAAAGGCTCAAGTGGACTAACACCACATGAAGCATTAGTGACAATGACGCCCACTGTTGAAACCTTTTTAAAGCCCATTATGATATTTATTTGTCATCCAATCTGTTTATCAGATTACATAGGGCTAGACAAGGAAAACACAAATATCAGCTTGATAAGGCTCCCACGAATTTTTCAACCGGAGGCATTCAATCCCCACTGTTTCTGTGGCGTGGCCACTTGAGCCTTTGATATGCCTCCTTTTCACATTCATCACCTAAAATGATCTGTTAAAATGAATGGATGAATGGGCTCCACAAAGTCCCTTTAAGGAAATCGGATTGCGTACTATTTCAGATTAAGTAAACTCTGTTGGAGCCACCATGAATATATGCGGTTTATCCATGCCGTCCTTCTGTTTTTCCACCATGAATAATTATTTCCAACGTTGAAACCTTCCTGGTTCAAATTGATGTTCATTTGTTATCTAACCTGTTCATGAGATCACAAAGACATGGATGAAAACACAAATATCAGCTTGATCCAAAACTTCTGTGGCCCCCAAGAATTTTTCAACAGTAGAGGTTCAATTCACACCTTTTCCTGTGGTGTGATCCACTTGAGCTTTGCGTATGCTTCATTTTTTTAGCTCGATCCTTGAAATCATCTTGTAAAATGAATGGACAGAGTTGATAAAATAAATAAATCAGGGTGGGCCCCACAGAGTTTACTCGAGTTACTCGCATTCCGTTTCCCCTTGTTCTATGCAATGGTGGGGTAATGGGGAACGAATTAGGTGTTATTCGGGGAACAGCCTATGGGTGTTACCCCTACCGTGTGGCCCACATGGATGATATTTTGTATATCCAAGCCGTCCATCCATTTCTCCACCCTATTTGAGAATGATGTTTCAAAAATTATCCAAATCCAAAACTCAAATGGACCATACCACTGGAAACAGTGGTGATTCATTACCTCATCATTAAAAATTCCAAAGAGCCCATCCTAAGGCTTTTGTAATGTTTATTTACAATCCAAGCTCTTGATAATGTTAAGAAGATCTGGATTAAGGAAAATATAAAAATCAGCTTGATCCAAAACTTTTATGACCCACAAAAAGTTTTAATGCTCATTCATCACTGTTTCTAGTGGTGTGGTCCACCTGAGATTTGAATCTTCTTAGGATTTGGGTTCACATCCTAAAATGAGATGAAAAAACAGATGGATGGCATGGATATATAAAAAAATACATCGATATGGGCCCCACACGGTTAGGGTAACACCCACTAACTGTTCCCGGGTAACAGCTAATCCGCTCTCGGGGGTAACGCCCCATCCGCGTCCGAAAGTAACCTATCGCAGTTGTAAGAGTAAGTAACGGCCATAGTCCATACACAGCCAGATCATGTTAGCCAAACCTGTCTGAAAAATCTAAATTGCACGGCGGATGCGCAGCTTTAGATCATACACATATGCACCCAAGAATTCTGTTAAAGGGAGCTTAGCATATTCCCTCACTCTCTCTCTCTGCCACTTTTCTCTCCCTCTCATCATTTTATATCCATTCCTCTCTCTCTCTCTCTCTCTCTCTCTCTCTCTTTCTTCCTTCCTTCTTGATTTTCTGTCATCGTTTCTGACGCCCCAAAGCAAAATCAAGAAAATCCGACCGTTGAATAGAGAAATCCTTCAATACCCATTTCGAAAGGACCATGGATCTATGGTCTCTCAATCTCAACAACGCCAACCGAGGCCTCCTCCCTGCAAAGATCGCACCTTCACTGCAGAAGCACACATGGCCTGAGAGGCGCCTTTCTTGCAATTTGATGAAGATGGGTGGTTTCTACGGAGGGGAAGATGAGATCAGGTCATCGAGATCATGGCGCCCTGCATATCGATCCCTGTCTGTCAGAGCGATGGGAAAGAAGAACCATGAGAATTCGGGTATGGGTCTCCTAGTTTCTTTCAATGGAAATTGCTTCTTTCTGAAAATTTTCATCTCTTTTGTTCTATTCCGACTTCCGCCTTCATAATTGTTATTGGGTTTTTATGAATTTTTTCTTTTGATTTTATAAAATTTCTCTCTCATGGTACATGTGCCCAACATGGACGTTAATCCGGACTGTCCAAATTGTGGGCCCCATTGAGGATGGAGTGCTGCCTGAAGAGTTATTCTGATCAGGCGATCTTCACTGTCTAATTGTGCCAGTTGAATTTGGATGGCTGATCATTGTCCTTTCTAACTGTCTATTTGATGGCAATTGATTGGATCATCCAATCAGTGTGATTTTCTGCCATGTTCACTCCATAGTGGGATTGTGATTGGGACGGTCCGGATTGACTTGCATGCATGTCACTTGTATGGTGGAAGTGTTGGCAAAACCACACTGCGGTCACCTGCTTGAAATTGTTATGAGGAAATATACAATGTTCAGTTCATCGATATGGTGTCTTTTGCTCGGGCAGCAACTGTATGGTGGAGCTAGCCTTCCTGTTCATTTGGGTGGCTCCATCATGTAATGGTCAACTCTCAAACGATTGCGCCTTTGGATAAGCTTATCTGTGTGAGCAGTGCGTTGATTCATATTGAACGTGGATCATTTGTTAAGCCGTCCATTTCAGGAAAAAAAATCAGTCAGTTGCGATCACCCCTGATGGCAGAGATTTTTGGGCCATGGCCCATCCATTATGGTCCCACAAGAGGAAGATCTCTGAACCTATCTGTAAGATTATTGGCTGAGCACTGTATAATGGTTCAATTGTTTTGATCTTGGTGTGGCGAACAAAAACTGGACACGCCTCATCGAAATTCGGTGATCCTGACTGTTGATCGGGTTTGTCTTTTCATGGATTCTTCTAAAGTAGCATGGAGTGTCAATCCAACCTGTCTAATTGGGGACTTCTCCCCTTCAATGTCTACCCATTTCCAATGTTTTCTGCCATCCATTTGTAGGTCCCTGATTGGATGGTTGAGACTCTCAGACCAATGGAACTTTTCTACCAGCCCATTTCATAGGAGGGCCCACTAAGCGAATGTACAGATCACAAAGTGCTGTGTGATGCAACCAACTTGTGCACCATGCATAGATTAGAATTCCCCTTTTATTTTTCTGTTGAGTTAAGAGTTTTTCTTTTCTTTTCTTTTCTTTTCTTTTGTATTTCATTGTTATAATTGTCTTTGGGTTCTATATAAGTTGTGTTCTTAATTTTGGTTGTCTTTTTACTTTAGATATTTATGTCATTTCATCAGGTTTAGCTTTTGTATTTTTATCAGACATGACTTTTTTGTTTTTTGTTTTTGTGAGGCACTTTTAGTTTTTTTTCATTTCAGTTCTCTTCATTGGATTTGGCGTGACAGAATTGAATTCATGTAGTCGAGTTCACAGTAGCTGGAATGATTTAAGCATAGAATTCAGTAATTTGAATATTTATCTCCCTATCTGGATGTCACAAGGTTAATGAGGTGGCTAACAGTCTGCCCAAGATATCCAGACGGACGATGGTTGACGAATCAGGGAGATTCCAACAGGGATCAGGTAGGAGTGTTAGGGACACAAGCAGATCAGGAAGGGAATCTCTCAGGGATGGAAATGGCTCTCCCAGTAGCAGGAGTAAGACAACAAGATATTCATCGCATAATTCCAGGGGGAGTTATCAGTCATGGGAAGAGGGAGCGATTGTTGATGATGACATCAGGGAGGAAGGTGAGTCTCAAATATCCAGGTCAGATAAGGGGTAAGGGATAGCCAATGGTGGTCTCTATGCTACTGAGTCAAGTTAGAGGGAAGAGGGAGGTAGCCATGAATGGGAGAGAGTAGCAGGAAAGAAGAATGATGATGGGAGGAAGGGTACCCTAGAGGAGCTACCGACACTCTACGTCAAAGGCTACCTGTCAGGGTGGCTACATCAATTTTTGTAGAGTGTTTGTACGTGCAGGTGAGGTGATGGAGGTTGTCATACCTTGCTTCTGGGGGATGGTGTAGCTGTGGGGCTTCACTTTCGTTCGCATGAAGTCGGAAGAGGAATTGCTTGGAGCAATCAAGCAGTTGAACGGGGAGAGCCTTGTTGGCAGAAAATTGCTGGTGCAGAGATATGGTCTAACTAAGGAGAATAGGGAGGAGCTATCCAAAGCAAGGGAAGAAGGGGGAAAGGTAAGGCATTAATGCGGAGGAGAGCAACGGAGGAAGATTGGCAAAAAGGGTGCCTAAGGAGAGGGAGCAGCCTGAGGGAGTGGTCCCACCTCGATCATTCAACGAGGCAGTAACATGGTTAGCTGCCAAGTGAAGCTTACTAGACGGAGGCGATGAGGCTCTTCATGTGCCACTTGATCCTGGCCAAATTAAATGGATATGGAAGGAAGAGGCAACAGAGGGGATGGAAATCTGTGTTGACCCGACAGTCGTAGACCTTGCATGGCCAACCCTTCAGTGGTTGGCGGTGGCAGAGACGAGGTTTGGTGCTTGGCTCTCGCAAGTTAGAGCTTGGTTGAAAGCTTACTATAAAATGGAAGACTGTGACTACAAGTTAAAGCTCCTAAAGGATGACGAGATATGGATATCTATGAGGGCCGGGCACAAACATTGATCAGGTGGTCATGGCTGGAGGTGTGTTCCATGATGGGCCAATTAATAACATTTGAAAATGGGAGGACGGGTCGCTATTTGGGAAGGAGATGGCCTGGTTCTTGATCTCGGGGATTCCTCTGGATTTATGGAACAATGGCATTTTCAAAACAGTGGGTGGATGCGTTGCCGGGTTCTTACCATTGATGAAGGAATAGAGACAGGCGAAGATCTTAGTGCAGCAAAGCTTTGCATTCGAAGCAAACGGGCCGTCCCTATCCCTGAGACGATTACTCTCAAAGTAGGGGAGGCCCGTATTTCTTTGAAGGTGGTGAAGGATTCATGGAAGCACTGAGAAGAGACGGTCCGACCAGCAGGAGCTATAGAAGGGAGGCAAGAAGATGGAGCCCCAAATTAGTGGTCATGCGGAACACAAAGACTAGACCTTTGCGATGTGGGATTCCGATTGGTTTGTGTGGGGTAGGTGGGTAGGTGTCGTCATCCATTGCGTTGCCTTCTGTTCGATACCTTTTGGGAGCATATAGGAATGGGTTTGCCCCTCTTGTTCCTTACGTGGAGTTGCTAGAAGGCTCACACAAGTGCCAAAATGTCTCACGTGGGAGCGAGATTTTTCTCCTGAAGATTTGATCGAGCCTTAGGACGAGGTTCAGAAGGAGATGTGGGCTAGAAAATCAGCTCGGGGCCCCGCAGACGGCTCAAGGGTGATTTGTTTCTTGGATCGGAACCTAGCCTCCGAAAGGGCAGCGAAGGAGGAGACATGAAATGGGAACGGTTGTATAGAGACAAGGAATCATGTCACTGCTGGATGGGCAACATGTCCCATGAAAGGGGATGTTTGTGATCATCTTGGTGACACATATACGATGGAATTAAGTTGGCCTCTCCTCCTAACACGTGGCGTAGGGCAAGAAGATGACGTGTGCATCGCTCGAAGCACGTGCGGGTGATCGCTCTTGAAGCCCGAGCATGTCTAGAGTCACGTGTGAGATTAACGCGTATAATAGCACGACACCCTAACCCCAACACATGAGAACTTTATGAGCTAGGGATTTAACACTCCCTCGATTTAATGTATTATTCCTTACTGTCAAGGAGGCTCGAGGGTGATTCTCCTTCTAGACAAGGGGGATTTTGTTGATCATGGCATGCAGCTAAAAGAGACGATGTAACCCCGATAGTGGAAGCATCATATGGGCCTTGGAAGAACATGCAAGAAGGTCCATCGAGCCCTAACATTGAGGTTAGTGATCACCCTCACACAGTAGCAGGAAGGCTTGACAACGTCGGGGAAGGCAAAGCCATGGAAACGTCAAAGGCGGATTTCTTCTTAGACAGGGGTTTTTCTTGCTCGAGGGAGGACATTGTAAAGACGATGGACGTTACCACTCTGCAAGCCACAGTAGGTGTGAACCTTGGCCATGATCGAGGCACACCTCAGATTGGTGATGTTATGCGATCGGACAATGGGGGTAGGTATGAGGATGCTTTATTAAAAGAAGATCTCGACTCGACCAAAGATGTTCTAGGTAGGGTAGGTAAGAAGATCGACCGGTCATTCCAGGCTCATGATGAGGTTGTGGTTGCTTTGTTCCATTTTATTGAGCGACGAAGTATGGAGGCGATCAGGCTACCCTTCAAGCGTAATTCCAGTGGGCACAGAGAACTCCTAAGGCTCGAGACTTTAATTAATTACGAGATCGGAAGCAAAATATTTGGGGTCCAGAGGGGAAGAAGGGCGAGGTCTATTTCCCAATGAGCATGATGTGTTGGAATGTTTGGGGATTGGGGTAAAAGGCTAAGAGAAGCCATATAAAATAAATGTGTAAGAATGCAAAAGGCCCAAATTATAACTCTTCAGGAAACCAAAATTTCTTCTTTCGATAGCAAAATTTGAATGATATTCGGAGAATGAAATCTAAGGATTTCGTGGCTCTGAATGCCAAAGGTGTTGCTAGAGGAGTTGTGGTGACATAGAACTCAAGCACATGGAAGAAAGAAAGTGGTGTGGAGAGTTTTCAGTCTCAGTCGTTCTCACAAAAATTGCTTCTGGATTCGAATGTCTTTTCTCAACTGTGTACGCCAAGGTGTTCCATAACGGTAACGGTGGCCGTAACGGCCACCACCTTTACCGTTACGATGCGGGTTGTAACGGCCGTTACAGACCCCGTATCGGCCAATTCGGCCCCTTTTTATTTTCTGAAAAAAACAGTTACATGACCGTTACGGCCGTTACGGGGCCGTTACAGCCTGTTTTTTCTGTAACGGCCGTTACGACCCCGTAACGCGTAACGGCCACCACCATTTCCTATACGTATCGGCCGATACGGTCGTATCGTAACCGTTTTGGGATACCATGGTGTACGCGCCTTGCAAGGCTGCTGTTTGAAATAGATTCTAGGAGTTGCGAGCAATTCCTTTAAGATAGCCCCTTCCCCGGTGTGTCGGGGGCGACTTCAACGTTACCCACTTCACTTACGAGAAAGTAAATGGTGGTTGGCTATCAAGAACATCAAGGAGATCAGCAACTGGATTCAACAGTTTGAAACGGTTGATGTTCCTATGTTCGAAGACAAATTTACTTGGTCGAATGGGAGATCTGATATGATTATGCTACAATTGGACAAGTTCTTGTTGTTTATGGAATGGTTGGATAGGTACCAACTAGCTCAATGGAAGCCATTTCCAAGACCCATGTCCGATCACCGCCCTATTTTGCTTTAGGTCGAAAATGACAGTTGGGTTCCCAAACCATTCAGATTCGAGTTGTGATGGCTTGAGGTGGAAGGGTTTTATGGGCTAATTCAGGATTGGTGGTTGTCCTTTCAAGTCCAAGGTTAACAGACTCTAAGTTACATAGGAAAATGAAAATGCTAAAAGAGAAGCTGAAGATTTAGAAGAGTGATGTCTTGGAGGCTAGAGAAGCATCAAGGTTAAGCATCTTAGAAGAATTCCATGCTATTGATATAGGTGAGAAAGAGAATGTCCTTATAGCGGAGGATATTGCTAGACGTTCAGAATTGTTATGGTCTTATTCAAAGATGCTTAAAGAGGAAGTGATAAAATGGAGACAGGTCACGGGCTCTATGGTTGAACGAAGGAGACAAGAACACACACTTCTTCCTTAGTATTGCTTCAGCTAGGGCTGTAATGAATATCTTCCCTTCTCATGAAAGGTTCACGGGTAGACAAAAAGGAGTAGATTTGCAAAGCAATAGTGGGGTACTATAAGTAGTTGTTAACAAAATAGCAATGGGTTCAACCGAGACTATATAATCTTGATTTTGATAGTCTTTCCGAAGACCAAGCCACTTTGTTGGAAAAGCTGGTTATAGAATCTAAGCTAAAGGAGGCTGTGGATAGTCTAGGAAGAGACAAAGCTCCGAGGCCGGATGGATTCCCTCTTGCCTTTTTCCAAGTCTTATGGAATATTGTAAAGCCGGAGGTGATTTCTTTTGTCAAAGAGTTACTCGAGGTTGATTTTCTGCCTAAGGAATTGGGGGCTTCATTCATTGCGATTATTCCCAAAATTGAAGGGGCTGAGAATTTTTAGGCCCATTAGTTTCATTGGGAGTCCATACAAAATTCTGGCCAAGATCCTTGCTTTGCGTCTTTGGAGTGTGTTGGGTGGTGTGATATCAAAATGCCAAGGGACTTTTGTTATAGGGAGACAAATTCTACATACCACATTGATAGCTCATGAGTGTATCGATTCTAGATTCAGATAGAAGAGTTCAGGGGTTGCTTACAAGTTAGATGTCGAGAAAGCTTATGATGACATTGAATGGAATTCTTGGACTATATGTTGCATAGACTGGGTTGTAGCTCTTAAGTGGAGAAGATGGATACAGATATGTGTGGAATCTACTTCCTTCTCGGTGCTTGTGAATCAAGGTATCCCAAAACGGTTACGCATCGGCTGATACGTAACGGAAATGGTCATAACCGTTACGCGTTACGGGGTTGAAATGGCCGTAACGGTCCCGTAATGGTCCTATAATAGTTTTTTTTCAGAAAATAAAAAAGGGCCGTAACGGTTGATACGGGGTCCATAACGGTTGTTGCGGCCCGTATCGTAACGGTAACAGTGGTGGCCATTATGGCCACCGTTACCGTTATGGAACACCTTGTTGTGAATGGCTCCCCAAAAGGTTTTTTCAAACCGTTTGGTGACTTCACCAAGGGACCATTATCCCCTTACCTTTTCCTGGTAGTGGCGGAAGCTTTTAGTCGCCTGATTGTCAAAGGCCAAGTGACAACTCCGATTAGTGGTTTTTGGGTTGTCACCTTCGCCAATCTGATTTCACATCTCCAATTTGTGAACGACACTATCATCTTTTGTGACGCCGATCTCCCAATGGTGTCTAATCTTCGGAAAATATTAGTGTGCTTCGAAGCTATTTCTGGTTTGAAGATCAACGTAGGGAAAAGCGAAATGTTAGGTGTCAATTTATCTTCAGAAGAGACCAAGAGGCTGGCTAGGGGATTTGTCTACAAAATTGGTTCTTTTCCATCTTCTTACCTGAGACTCCCATTATGCATCAAGAAGCCCCTGAAGCACCTATGGGATAAAGTGGTAGAGAGGATTGAAAGGAAACTATCTAAATGGAAGTGCCAATATCTTCTTTCCTTGGGCGGGCGGCTGACTTTTATCAAAACAATTTTCTTTAACATGCCACTTTACTTTGTCTTTATTCAAATGTCTGCAATCTATTCGGGAGATGTTGGATAAATTGGAAAGGGATTTCCTTTGGAGGGGTGCAGAAGAAGGTCACAAGTTTCATCTCTTGAAATGGGAAGATGTTTGTAAGCCTGTATCCTAAGGCAGTGGGGGGTTGAGGAACCAATCCACCACCTGGCCCTCCTTGTAAAATGGTTGTGGCAATTCAAATGTCTGCAGTATATTTGGGAGAAGTTGGATAAGTTGAGAAGGGATTTCCTTTGAAGGGGTGTGGAAGTAGGTCACAAGTTTCATCTCTTGAAATGGGAAGATGTTTGTAATCCTGTATCCTTAGGCAGTGAAGGGCTGAGGAACTTATCCACCATGAACCTGGCTCTCCTTGGAAAATGGCTATGGCAATTTAAATGTCTTTATTCAAATTGTCTACAATATATTTGGGAGAAGCTGGATAAGTTGACAAGGGATTTCCTTTGGAGGGGTGCAGAAGAAGGTCACAAGTTTCATCTCTTGAAATGAGAAGATGTTTGTGAGCCTGTATCCTTAGGCAGTTGAGGGTTGAGTTCCTATCTACCATGAACTTGGCCCTCCTTGGAAAATGGTTGTGGTGATTCAAGACAGAGGAGGGTCACTTGTGGCGCGAGGTTATTTCTAGCAAATATGGTCTCAAAGAGAGAGGAGAGGAGAGAGCTTCTCACGTTTGGCGGTCAATCTCAACCCTAAGAAGGAAGGTAGAGGAAGGCATTTCTTTTTCCTTGGGGTTGAACCTTATCAAACCATAAATTGTATCGTAAATCGTAAGATTTTTTACAATTTTCTTAAAAAAGTTAAAAATATGCAAAAAATATAAATAAATCATTTTTTTATATACTCATCAATCTTCCTTTTGCCATCAATGCGCACTAAGTAATACCATGTTATGATAGTGTTAAAGGATTCTTTTTCCTTTATTTTTTTGTCTTTCAAGAAATTTCCCTTAAAAAAACATACAAGAGTTCTTTAATAATTTATGTTCTTTTTGCTTTTTTTTTTAGCAATATCATTTATGTTCTTGTTATCTTTCTTGAATGTAGAATCATGGTGGAAAAGTAGCCTTTGATACTGTAGACTGACGAAAAAAGATGTTTTGATTTCTAAACATCATTTTATAATACATATAAGTCAGCATGATCATAACCATTCATAAAAACATTATAAGTCATACATCAATTTGGTGTTTCAACCAATTAAGAAGAAATCCCAAAATAAGCTACCTGATTTAATGTTGAAGAGAATTTATATCATTTAATCTGTTATGAAGAACAAATAAAATAATTTACCTTTTCCAAACAATTCTTAAAGTCCCCACCAATTTAAAAACATAAAATGAAAGTCAAGTGAAGCTTAAAATAGAAGAGAAAAAGTACAATTTGAATTGTAAATCGAGATTTGAATCCTAAATTGTAGGATTCGAATCATAGAATTGTGGGGTTCATATAAAAAGGGATTCGAGGTTGAGATTCAAATCCTTTTGCTTCAGATTCGACTAAAATCTTATATCGTAAAATCGTAAATCATAGGATTTTTACAACACTGCTTGGGAGATGGTACCGGAATCAGATTTTGGAAGGACTCTTGGTGTGGTGATCATCCTTAACACATTGATTTCCCTGGTTTGGCCAACCTCGTGAGTGCCTAAGACATGAAAGTGGCGGATTGTTTCTCTTATAGTGGATCCTCTGTGTGCTGGAGGCCTCCATGCAGAAGGAATCTTACAGATAACGAGATGGGTGACCTCCTTTCTTTGCTAGACCGGCTTCGGGCTGCATCTCCAACCGACGAGGTTGACTCTGGTGTGGACCAGCCACAGTTTGGGCCGATTTACAGTTAGTGCATTCTACAATATGCTTTGCCCGAAAATATCGAGCCCCTAGGAGAATTTTGCCTTTCATTTATGGTCCTATGGAGCCCCTACCCCCAAGGGCCTTCACTTGGCTGGTAGGAAGGAAGAAGGTGTTGTTTATAGATAACATGTAGAAGCAGGGAATGAGCATCCCTAATATGTGTTGTCTATGCAAGAAAGATGCCAAGTCCATTGATCATCTATTCATGTTCTGCCCCTTCACTACCAACATTTGGTCACATGTTCTATCCTTTTTCGGTATGAGTTGGTCAGTGTCGGGTTCCGTCTCCGATCTCTTGTGGGTGTGGCATGGGGACGTGCGCTAAAGAGGACGAGGGTTCTTTGGTAGCTGTCTTTGCCTGCTGTGTGGGGCGAGCGAAATAGACATTGCTTTCGAAATTCCTTTAGTTCGAGTGAGGCCATGCTGCTCTCCATCAAAGTGTCTATATCCGAGTGTGCTGCTCTCTTGAATGTGGATAATGATTGTATTAAGGCAACGTTAGGACTGTAATTATTGGGTCCCCTTCTTTGTTTTCTTTTGTTAGTGGTTTCTTAATAAAATTTCTTTTACCCTTCAAAAAAAAAAAAAAAAAAAAATCTCAACTTCCAACATTTAAATGAGAGTTAATTCTTTCTGGTTCTTGTGTTCCCATTTGGAGCAGCTTGGATGATGATGATGATCATCATCATCTTAGCCCTGTTTGGTAGATGCCAAAAAATGACTTCATCTTGTTTTCATTGACACTAATTTTGCATTAGAGATCTTTATCTCTAATATATAATGAGTTCATGTTAACTGTAATTATTTATCAGAGGTCAAGATCTCTAATACATAATTGATTGTTAACAAAAATGAGATGTACTCATTTTTGGAATCTACCAAAAAGGGCCTTGGCCTTTTTCCCAACAATTTTGGGTGGGTTTTTAAATGGTAGGTTGGCAAAAATTTTGCTATTTGATACCCGTGAAACATCAACCAATGTCGTTTATTCAAGCTCTTGGATGTTGGATCAAGCCCTGGTGCTCTCATTGACACCATTTGGGTGCCAAGACCGTCACACTTAACATTGATTCCCGGCCCAACTTTACATGCACACCCCAAAGGGCAAGCAAGCAATGTCGAGTAATGGAGGAGCGGTTGTGAGTAGAGCTGTACACAAATCGAGCCGGCTCAAAAAGCTCAGCTCGGCTCGAAAAAGGCTCGATTTGGCTCGGTTTTGAAAGGTGTTTCAAACCAAACCGAGCCTAATTTTTGGGCTCGTTGAAAATTCGAGCTGAGCTCGATTCGGCTCAGTTTGATTTAAAATTATATAAATTTTTTTCCCCTCACCCAACCTTAATTTCATTTTCATTCGAGCGCGCTCCCCTTTTGAATTTTGCCTGCAGCCTGCCCAACGCCGAGTCACCCACCGACCATCTGACAACCATCTCTCTCTCTCTCTCTCTCTCTCTCTCTCTCATCTCCCCCATCTCAGTCGCCCAGTGGCCGTCTGTCTCACCCTGCTGCTCTCTCAGACCCTCTTTCTCTGTCTCTCTCCCTCCCTCTTTCCCTCTCCCCGACCGGACTCCTTCACTCCGCCCCTCCCTCCCCGCCTCTCTCTCTCTCTCTCTCTCTCTCCCCTACCGGACCTCCCTGTCCAACAAGGTGACAACCACACCCTGTCCAACAGACGACGGTCTGTCCAGGTTCGAAAGCTCGAGCTCAGTTCGGCTCGAACTCGGCTCGAAAGCTCGACCAAACCAAGCCGAGCTGGCCAGCCTGACTTGAGGACCAAACCGAGCTCAAGCTCGAGCCCAGGCCCAGGTAGTCTGCTGGTCGAACTGAGCCAAGCTGGGCCCAGCTTGATTCGGTTCGGCTTATGTACAGCTGCTGACTGCAAAGCACCTGCATATAGATGGTTTCTTTTGCACCAGGTGTTAAACAAAGGCACCCGCGTTGGCACTTACGCACACCAATGTACCACCTTTACAAGATGGTCTTAAAAGGAGCAGCACTCTGGACTTCGGTATCTGAATATGCTTAGATCTTACAAAGAGGATCCAAGTTCTGATTAAAGAATTCAATGATATCTCCTCTCACAACCTTTCTTGGATGTGGCAATATATTTCTTTCATTCTTCGAAATCTGGTCTTTTCTCCCAGTGTAGCAGATTTTGAAATCCCATAAGCTTCTTCGATGTCCATTTCTTGAATTTGAACATTTCACTCTGAGAACATGTTAAACATAATAGAAACCGTAATAACTTTCATATGATATTGAGAATGGTATTAATTTGTGAGTGTCAGTTGGAGGTTAATTTTTTCTGTTAGTCAAGAGTGAGCCAGCCTGACAATGAATGCTTAATTCTAAGATCAGGTAGGACAGAGATTAACGAAGCAAATTAGGGAAATGTCTGATCTGAGGCATGATGAAACAGATTCAGTTCTGCCGGAGATGAGTTTGAAATGTATATTTAAGAGAAAGTGAGCCAGACTGAGATGAATGCTGACTCTAAGTAAGGTAGGAGTAGGGCTAACATAAAGGAACAAAATAACTGAAATGGCCAATTTTAAAGCATGATGAGACATTCAATTTAGTTGAAGGTTAAGAATTTGAAGCTTTTCATTTTCTTTGGTTACTGAGTTCTTACAGTTGTGATAAAATATTTCAGTCATTCAGTTCTTTATGCTTACTTCGTACTATTGTAAGTTTACAACTGTGATTTAAGATCTGATCCGTGTATCCTGATTCTGGAAACATGGATTTCTTTACCTAATCTTTGTTTCATTAACTGCTTATTTTAAAGATGGTCATAGTTGTTTCTGCAAGCAGTTGTATGTGAAGGTTCTGATAAAGCTCTCTTTTGTATTATAAGTAGTTTCTGTGCTGACTCTAGAATCAACGAGTGGCTCATGGGACAGAGAGATTCCCAAAGAAAAGAGATTTGATGCTTGAATATGATTACAGAATCGGATACAAGTATCTCAAGAGGAAAAATAGGCATTATTTTGTTTCCTATTTTTGGTGGATAAGGAGTGACAGAACCTGTGACCTCATTGTTGCCATGTTGCTAGGTTATATTCCCTAACTATTAGGGTTCCCTTCCAGCCCAGGAGGCATCATTGTTCATTAAGGGCCACTTTATTTCCTATTGTAAAATATTGCACAGCGAAAAAAGAGTTCAAAGGAACCTGTTCATCAAATAGTAAGTGAAACGACATACAGGGGAAAAAAGTACGGGAAATGTTTGCATTTAATTCTGTTTCAATTGTTAAAAGATAGTAAAAAATTCAATCAAGTAATGGAAATGCAGAAAAATTGCTGAACGAAAAGTCTGGGTTTAATATGTTTTCAACTAAAAAGAGTGAAAAAAGGGCTGTATATGCACATATATGTATGGACATCTCAATTAAAATACAAAACTTCAGGGTTTGAGCCCGTAAGTCAATGGTAGACAGGGTGAGTCTTGGGTTCAAGTCCAAATTACCTATCAAAATAATAGTAGTAATAATAATAATAATAAAATGAATAGATTTCTTTATGCATGAGTAAAAATGTACGTAGGTAATCAAATGGTGTGTTAATATCATTCTTTGCCTCTCTCAAGATCCTTCATTTTCAAGTAATCCTTATATAAGTGACTTGTCTCCACTAAAAGATTTTTTTTTTTAATCTTCTATTCAAATCTATCGATGGATGGCGACCACAAATCTTTGTTTTTCAAATCACTAAAAGAAAAAAAGAGTTTTTTCCCCTATTTTTTGAAAGATACGGGGTTGTAATCATGTAATGAATTGTACGAGTTTTTTTTTTCTTTTTTCCCCCCATATTACAGAGTTTAAAATGGAGTTTTGGTAACTATGGTTCATAGCAGTGTGACAAATATTGCTGAGATTCTGAAAATATCTCAATACAAGGTATTAAAAAACAGTTATATAATGGCTGTTACTGTTTGTAACGGTAATGGCAGTGGCTTCTATGGCCACCATTACTGTTATTGAATACCTTACTCGATAGTATCGTGATAAATACGCTAAACGATATAATTGTGATATTATCACGAGATTTTCAAAATCTTAGAGGGTATTAAAATCTCACATTTATCACGATATTAACTCAAAATATAGTAAAAATATTAATGAATTTCTTATATAAATATATATTTAAAATTTAAACTAATGTAATAATTTGCAAATAAATATTTTTATTTTCAGTGATTTTCCTGATAATATCCCGAGAAAAACCTCAAATTTTGATAATCTCCCAAGAAATTTCTGGGCTGAGAAATTGCCGAGAATGAGATTTGTCACTATGGTTGGTTCATAGTAGAGGTTTGCTAGCCTGACTGCACCTTATTCACACAGCACATATGCCTACCTAGCAAGTCTTTCTCGCCGTCAAGATGACCATATGAAAAGGTCAGGTTGGTCCACTGATTAGGCAGGTGCATGTGTATCTTGAAAGTGGACTTTTGGCAATTTTTTAAAAACTGTCCATGCTCTTTGTACAATGGTGGCCTACAGTATTAGTCCAGCCTGATTGTTTCCTATAGCCATCTTCCACTTGGAACTTCACGCACTTGCCAGGTTGGCAAATGTGCTGTGTAAAGGTGTGTGTGGGGCTAGCAAAAATCACTGTAGTAACTATACTGGTAATTCATATTTAAACATATTAATATAGAAGGTTAAGATAATCGAGATGGAAACTTTTTCTCTTTATCTCAGAACTCATTTCTTTGTACGTGCATATGAAGATACTAATATGGATTTCATTAGTGACTATACAATCAAACAAGATAGAGGCTGAGGTAGGATATTTGAATCATGGATTTACAGCACTATTATTGAGTTACTGTGTAAGACATGTCCCAAGGCTGCTTAGAACCCAGATACTTTTTTGCTCAATCTACTCTCGGACTTGATTTTTATTACAGGAAGCAGTGATCAATCAATTCCTGAGGGAAACAACCCATCTTCTGACAACACGAAATCTGAAGATGCTGCGGCCCACAAGTCACATCATAAAATTTCTGATTGGCGAACTTTTAGAGCAAATCTCGTGGCGCGGGAGCAGGTGAGCTGACAGCCTGACACACTAAAAATGTCCAATTTCAGTCGTATGGATTTTGTGCTAATTTATTAACATTTTCCAAGGGGAATGATAGCATATGCTCTCCAGCCCACTGTATCGTAGTGACCTTATGGTATATGCGGCCTATATGCAGGCTGGTTGGTACTGTCCAAGTTGTGGGCTCGCCTTTGAGTGAGCTATAACCAGAAAAACATTCCCCATGATCAGAAAATAAAAACTAGCACTGGAAGATAAAAACAGTCTTCGATCTATCTTTACTGTTGCTTATCAAGGTCATGGATTCAAGACCCAAACACACCTGGCTTCAGTCCACCTTATGTAGCTTATCCACAAAAAAAAAAAAGTACTAAAAATAACACTTGAATTCTTATCCTGGTGCAGCTATTGGATGATGATGCTCCCGTCCAAGATGCAGTCTCCCATGAGTCCTCCAAATCACTTGGTGCAAAGTGGGCACATCCAATCCCTGTACCTGAGACTGGCTGCATCCTAGTCGCTACTGAGAAGCTCGACGGTGTTCGTACCTTTGAAAGAACCGTTGTCCTGCTCCTCAGATCAGGAACCAAAGACCCAAGAGAGGGTCCTTTCGGTGTCATCCTCAACCGCCCACTTAACAAGAAAATCAAACACATGAAGCCATCAAATCTGGACCTTGCAACCACCTTCGCAGAGTGTTCTCTGCATTTCGGCGGTCCCCTTGATGCTAGTATGTTCTTGCTAAAGACTGGAGAGCACTCACCAACTACGGGCTTCGAGCAGGTGATCCCAGGCCTCAGTTTTGGTGCTAGAAACAGCTTAGATGACGCTGCGGATCTGGTGAAGAAGGGGGTGCTCAGGCCTCAAGATTTCAGATTCTTTGTTGGGTACGCAGGGTGGCAGCTGGACCAGTTGAGAGATGAGATCGAGTCAGATTACTGGTTTGTTGCCGCATGTAGCGTGAATCTGATAAGTGGGTTGTCCACAGAATCATCATCAGGCTTGTGGGAGGAGATTTTGCAGCTGATGGGCGGTCACTATTCGGAACTGAGCAGGAAGCCCAAGCAAGATAGCTCATGAAAAAGGTCTGTGGCTTTCTCAGAGGAGACCATGTGAAATCAAATGTACAGAAGGTTTGCTAGACTTAATTCATAGTGGTTGTTGACCTTTTGTTTTCAGTGTCTTCCTATTAGTTCTTGTAATTGCAATGTTAAGTCAGGCAGTTTTTTCTTTTTTCTTTTTTTTTTTTTGAAAGAAACGTTGGAAAAATTTCTCTTCTACACTGAGAAGAAACAAAGTAATTGAAGCATTTGGTAAGAAAGGATGATTTCTTTGTTGTGGAGAGGAGCATATTGCATTGATCATGCATCTTTATGGGGGTGCCGATAACAGCAACCAGATGACCTGACTATTGGATTAATTATATTCTATTATGTTATTTGGATGCATGCAGTGTTTCATGTCTGCTTTCTTGTTGCACGGATCGGCAGGAACTCATGTAACCCGCTACATGTGCGGATCAGAATTGATCATCTTATCTCAGCCTATTTTGTTATCAGACAGACTTTTATCTGCAAATGACCATATTGAAGAATCGCTACGTGTGTGTAAGACAGCTCATGCAAACAGATCCGAGCTGCTCAGCTAATCCTAGCCGCTGGATTTGAACATTGAGTGTGGAAATTTTGCCGACATTTACCAACCATCTTGATTAGTATTATTCAACCAGCCTGTTTTTTTAACCACATCACATCCTGTGTGGCTGGTCTGCTAAGTGGCACAGGCCTTTTATGGTTGGCATATGTGCCACTTGCACGGACACATAAGATTAGCATTTCTCGCATTTTGAAATCCTCCATTCCTGATATTTTAGTTCCAACTGTTATTGAAACTGGTAGCTTCTTTTTCTTCCCTGACATGGATAGATTTTTCAACATCATTTTGGGTCAATTTTCAGTTGAGGTTCTCTGTAAGCTCAGCCAATTTTCAGAGGAATCCATATATATTAGCATAAGACTGAGAAGAACATAAAAGATCATAAAAGAAGAGAGGTTTTCTTGATTACACGCTGATGGATTGTAATATGATATTAAGACTTACAGCCTTTTAATCTGGGCGATCTTCCAATGATCTATATTGTTTATATGATGAGTCTCACTTTGTATGGTGGAAAATCAACAAAAAAAAAAAAAAACTCTTATTTGTATTATTTTGACCCTTTGGTCATTTGGCTCTTTTGTTATGAGAATGAACGGTCACCGTAACCTTTGTATAATAAAAGGGTTGAAATATTCAACCTGAGAGTGTTTTTTGGCATCCCCCATCCAAGGGGAGCCCTATCAAATAAACTGTTCGAGTCATTGAAAAAAACCAAATCCAAGCTGTTAGTCTTGATCAGTGTTTTAAATAGCGATTAGCGTGTAGCGTAGCCTTCACCCCTCTGAAGCGTGAGGCGTAAGCTACATAGTGTGTAGCGTAAGCTACACACTACTTAGATTTTTAATCTAGGTTGCACCAAATTATATGATTAGTAATAAAATTTGACAAATTTTCATAACATGCTAGATAAAAGTGATTAAATATAAAAGTGAAGAAAGAGCAACAAAACTTATTTAAAACTATTTCTTATATTATTTTACTAAAAGCATTGAAAGTTTACTAAAAGCATTGAAAAGACTAACTAATTTTCATTGAAATAGAAAAATGTAACAAATCATTAAAAACATTATTGATTTTAATGTTATAGTGAAAAATGACTCGTAATGTGAGCTATGTAGCGTGTAGTGTATCCAAATTAATCATGTAGTGTAGGCTACACGCAACTTAAGCTATTTTCATGAGCTACGTAGCGTTTAGGCTAAGCTACGCTACGTAGCGTAAGCTACACGCTACATAGCGTAGCTATTTAAAACACTGGTCTTGATGCATCGTTTTGCAATACATCTGGGTTGTATTCAAGCAAACATCAAAAGAAGATGCAGCCACTGCCAATGGAAGCATTGGAAAGCATATTACTTTGAACTAAAACACATCCCAATTTGGAAGATGGTTTTGCCTCACAAAAGGTCTGGTACACATGATCATTCCCTCTTCAGCTTCCACACAAATCCCTGCAACCTAAATACACAATCCAACAAAAGCCAAACAGGGATTCTCATCCCTTCTATCCCTTGCAGCAAAAAAAAAAAAAAAAACAAAGAACCCAACTTGAAGCCACCCAACGGACAATCGTCACATACTGTTTTTAGTTATCAGCTCAAATTCAATAGAAGTGTATATAGATAAAGAGACGATTTCCAAATCACACAAGCTTCTGGACTGTTAAAAAATCCATACATATTCGAATACCGAATCCCACCATTGAAAGATATTTCACATCTCAACGAAGCTACAGAGTGCAAATGTTCATTCGCTCTGAGAGAGCTCAAGCGTGTAGTATGTATCCCATGGCATTTGCACTATTTTCCCCTTCCAAAGAGAGTATCAACCCACCACCGTCAGAGCACTTGAACCACTGTGGAGTGCTCCTTTCTTAAATATCTGAGCTGCAATTACTTCTGGATTGGACATTTAACTCTTACAGCTGTGCTTTCTAGTCCATGTTCTTCTTGGTCTTCGCTTTCTCAAGACGGGCTTTTCGCACGGCATGTTGGATTTGCCTCTCATGCTCTTTGAGCATGTCCTCGATGCTACCCCCCGGAGGCAGCAATGGTCCAGAGTAGTGGATTCTGTTCTTCTTGGTGCCGTAACCCTTGATTCCAAAGAACAAGCAAGCAGTTTTAGTACAAAGATCAAGTGAAAAGTCGGGAAGAGAAGTCAGTTCTAGTTTTTAAAGAAAAATCTAGTTTTGCAGAACACAATATAGATAGCCATTTGGGATATAGCTGGATAAGATGATCATCGGTATCAAAATTCATTTTGAAGGCTATGATTTATTATCCACTTAGTGCCCACGCAGTTTCTTTTCACAGGTAACTATCAGGCCCTGATGCATCAGCACATGGATAGTGTGCTGACAAACTAGTCCATAAAAGTGGGACATATGGTTCTGTGATCCATACCGTTGATCGGTGCACCCCACCTTGAATTGGAGATTGCTTAAAGAATCTCCCAGATTGGAAGATGCCAACCCTTCAAATCAGTGGACTACAATTAAACTGTTAGCAAATACAAATGAAGAATGGCCCCAGACAAAGAATAGACTAAATGTCGGATAGCTAGGATTGATCAATCCGGAAGATTTTTTTTGTTATCCCTGCTTTACTGTGGTGCTCATCATGACAACAGTCTGGTTTACAGTCACAGAACCATGGGTCTCACTTGCATGGAATGCAAGCATCAGGACCCGATAATGATAATACCTCTCTTTTTATGTCCTCGTGTCGGAAACCCATATAAGTGCCCACATTCCTATCCTCTTTTTTTTTTCCAGAAAATATTCGATCCTGGTCACATTTCTCTGTACGGCCGCCATGATCTTCATTGCTTTAGCAATTTAGGATTTTTAAGCTCCCTCTTTTCACATTTGGCCTATCTGTTATTAACTTCGAAGTTCAAATTGATGATAGGAACCATTTCTACGATTACTTACCATTGCAGATTCTTGCCCGACCATTCTTTCTCCCTTCCTATGTGATGAGGTTGGCCTGTCCAGCAAATGGTGGCTCTCTTCAGAGGGCTCAGCAACATCCAGCTGATTGTACCTGTTACTTGTTCTGTGATCCTGCCACTGTGGCTGCATACCCCTCTGACTGTAATTATCGCTCCCTGCTGACAAGTCAGCGCCTGCCTGAGGCATGTGGGATCTTTGTGTCTTCAATTCCAGGCCATTTGAACCTCTTGAAGAACCAAATGCCTGACCAGAAGCCACCCGAGCAGATCCAAATGCACCAGGGTTCAGCAACGGCCCAGAATGAGAGAAACCATTCTGTGCAGTTCCTGTGCGAGAACTGATGTGGAGCCCGGATCTGCTGTCCTCTTCAGGATTGTATTTTTCATTGACACTTAGTGGATTGGCTTGCTTCTGCGTCATCTGTGGGAAGGGAATTGAGTATTAGATGAGAAGGAAATAAGCCCATCAGATTAGATCAGTGTTTAAAAGCCCGGTAGACAGACTTGCTACTCAGATGGTTTCGTAGGTTTGGCTGGACCAGGGACCAAAATTTCAAGGGTATTTGAAATAATCAGCCAAGTCAAACTAGAAGTCAATGTTTCGACTCTTGCTCTCTCTATTTTTTTTTCCCTTTCTTTTTGTTTCTATAATTGGATAAAGTGTTTTAGTAATTTCAACATTCCTCCAAAATTCCAAAAGACATGAATTCATTCTTCCCTTCTCAGTTATCCCAAAACCTGACCCCAATTCACGAAACAAAAACTGACCCAACCCGCATTCTCATTCAATCTATGATTCTTTCTATTTTTAGTTGGTTTTCATCGAATTCTCATTAAGCTGCCAAATCAAACTAGAAAAATCAGTTGATGTGTTTTTTTTTTTTTTTTTTTTGGTATCAAAAGGTTCAACTTAAAAATTAAAAAAAAAAGTTTCAAATCAGCATACTGATTTCCAAGTCTATTTCGTGGTTCTAAGCATTGCATAATAACTGATTGGAAATATGTGATGAATTCAATTTAAAAGAATAACAGAAATGCTCTAGTGCTCTGAGTCACACTGTTCACTGGGACAGTCCAATTGGTCAATCTGAACTGTCCCTTAATTCCAGAACACACTTCATAGGCTACCATGAAAAAATCTCACCAATTGGATGATTCAATCCATTCTTGATTTGGTCTTATTGTCTACAGCCATCATTTTTTTCCAAGCCATGGATGGGATGATTACAATTGCCTAATAAAAGTGATTGTCTCAAATTATAAGAAATCCACGACGGGCCCTAACAATCAGATGAATCAAATTGTTGATACAACCTATTTTTGTGTAAATGATCTTGATTGTCCATTTAAAGACCATTGATCAAATGGTTAATATTTGTCATTTTGGTGTGAAATTTTCATGGTAGCCCATCAAATGTGCTCTGGACCTAATGAAAACTCAATATCAATGGATTGTACTGTTAACCATTCCAATGCAAGTACGAACACTTGAGCATTTCTCAAAGATAATATCAACCTACAAGGAAATTTAGAAAGAAAAAAAAATGTCTTTCTTTAGAATAATCTGGACACAAAACTTCAATTGTTGTTGAAATTTCTTATTGGACTAATCATATTATAGCCAGAAACATTTGTAGCCTTGGGTTTCATAGCTTTAAATGCTTTCTGGATTAAATCATGTACTTCGAAGACGTGGAATAACCGCCCAATAGCATTGTTAGATATGGAATACCTGTAGATCGTCATGGGCATCTGGTGCTGGCATTCCTTTGGATTCTCTTGGCCCTCTTCTTATGGATTCAGCTCCATGCCCTTTTACAGATGCTTTTCTTTGCCTGAGACCAAATACAAAAGCAGAAGATAACTCGTCACAAAACAATAAAGAACGAGAAAGACCGGTTTTCCATAATCACTTTGAAATGAATTCCGAGAGGATCCACAGTTCAACATTCACCGATCACAAAGAAAATTCAAATAACAGAAGGAAAACCCACAACGATTTTTTGTCATTTCCGAATAAAACAGAACTTCTATCATTCAACAGAAAAGTGTCTTTGCCAATCCATTACTGATCCAGTGTACTGTGCAAGATGGTCATGCTAGAATGGTCTGGAATTCTACAATGTAGTTCATGAACCCTACTGCTCTTTTTACCTTTCTCAAACAAGAAATCATTTTACAAAGCGACAAGAATGAATGTGAAGTGAGAAGATGTATGATAGTGTACCTTCTAGCTTCCTCCTCCCGAAGTTTAGCATCATACTCCTTGCTCGGCGGGTATTCAGGCAAACTTGAAGGATCACACGGAAGGGGATTTGTTGTGAAGAACTGAAAGCAAAACTCAAGAATGAAACTAGGAAAACAATACACAATTACCAAGAGGAGGAAAAGGGAAAGGAAAAAGGAAAGAACCAAGATCACTGTCTCCACCTCAACAGGTGAGTTGGCTATTACATCTACACTGTTCTTTCTCCAAATTATTTAAGGTCATAGCACAAGAAGGATGTGAGTAGAAGTTCCCCAAAATTACTAGGAGAAGTGCTCGAGCCATGTAAACTACCTCACTCTTAAGGGCAGAAGATGCTGTTCCCCGATCCTCAGGTTGTATTGCAAGAAGAACCTCCAAAAGGTCTAAAGCTGAGGAAGGGAAGTCCTTGAACGTCTCAGCAACACAACGCTTGTAAGGGTGTTGAGGTTTGAAGATGGTTGCATGTGGCAATTTTGATTTCCTCCAGTAGTCCTCAGATGGCGAACCGCAAAGCTTGAAGATCTTGTGCATTTGCTCCACCTACAGATCAGATAAGGAGACCAATGCAAATACTACCAATCATCAGAATCCAGAACTAAGTCCATGCCATGTAAAGGGCTAGGAAAGGTTATAAAAGGCACGAAGATCTCAGACAATCGACAACAATGGAAACCAACATAAAAATGATGCATATCTGATAGGAAGGACAAGAGATACCTCTGTCCGTCCTGGCATTATAGGCTTCCCAGTGAGCAATTCGGCAAGGATGCAACCCGTACTCCACAGATCGACTGCAACCCCATACTCAGTTGCCCCCAGCAGAAGCTCAGGAGGCCGATACCACAGCGTCACGACACGACTTGTCAGCGGCTGTTCCTGATCAGGATTGAAAAATGTGGCCAGGCCAAAATCCGTTATCTGGAGATTGCCATTGTTGTCGATCAGAAGATTGGATCCTTTGATATCTCGATGAAGAACCCCACGACTATGGCAGTGCTCAAGTCCACGAAGTAACTGCTGCATATAGCACTTGATCTGAAATGCCGACATGGGTAGATTCTAAATGAGAACAAATCAAATACAGCAGAATCAAACTAAAATGGATTGCATTCACATGGAAGAGGAGAAGTAGAATGTGCCATTTCAGAAGTATTCGTCACAGCAGACAGACCTGCGGTTCAGTAAACTTGATATTGGGCGCTGCTGCAAGTCCAGCAAGATCATGCTCCATATACTCAAGAGCAATGTACAAGGTAGATGACATCCGCGATGTAACCAAACCCTCAAGCTTCACAACATTCGGGTGATCCAGTCTGCGCAGGATATGAATCTCCCTTGCCATGAATCGGACACTTTCAGGATCTGTATTAACGAACCGCACTTTCTTCAGTGCAACAATCTTGCCGGTTTCAAGATCACGGGCCTTGAATACATTGCTGTAAGTTCCTTGTCCAATCTGCACAAACAGCACATTGTCTAAAGATAAATACAAAACTGGAGAAGGAACCCAAAAAAATGTGCATGGGCTGAATAGACCCAAAATGAATAAGTATTAACCGTCACCAAGAGAAATAGCTGGCCAAGCCAATGATTTCTGCCCAGTCACAAATAAGTAGATGCACATCGATATGGAACATTGAGACACTGGCAAACATGCATTATGATTGCAATTGTCGATCTGGTGGGCCACCATTTGGATTGGACAACTGCGACCATCCAGTTTTGAGTTTTGCTTGTTGAAAGTGGACAGTCGCTCTAACCGTTCCTTTCACCAAGTACTGACAGCATTGCTACCATGGTTCAATTCCCTTGCCTTTGGGTTATAGCCCATACATGTGGTGGCTCACAAAACCATTCCTAATCATAAAAAATGTCCGCTACATGTAGCATGAAAAGGGAGCTGAGGAATTTCCTTGATATGAGCTGCATAATAGCATTTCTCATGATATGAGCTGCTAGATAAAAAAGGTTATGAGGCTAGAATTTCAAGTAACAACAATGTTCATCCAGCATCGAACAACTGATTTCCAGAAATTTCATTCGAAAAAAGAAGAAAATCATAAACATATAGTTTCCTTTTAGCAGGTTATCATGGAATTAAGCGCAAAATCATCAACAGACAGAAAACCCACAATGCAGACTAAGATATTTCGAGACACAAACTCTAACAAGCGATGATTACCAAAAGAAAAAAAGAAGAATGAAACTGACTTTGTCTAATTTCTCGAACGACTCTGCTCGGCGTGGCAGCCACCCATTGATCGCTTCTCCCGCCACTGAAGCAAGCCAAGAAGGCCACCCTGCAGCGACCTGTTCCCCTTCGATACCATTTGGCACATTCGAAATCTGCAAATAAGGTTCTCCTCCGTTCGACCCTACATCCACAATTGCCTGTCTTTGATGGGAGATCTTCTTCGAAAGCTCAACGACTTCTTTATTCGCTTCCTTGTCGAGTGATTGTGGGATAGGAACCACAATCTCTTTTGGCTTCACGATCACCGTCTCCACCACATCATTCCCATCACCATCACGATTGGCCTCTACTACAACTTCCTCTCTCCTTGACAGTGTGAGAAACCGCTTGGACAACCTACTTAGTGATACTTTCTCTCTCTGACTCCCAAAATTATCTTCTGTAGCGCTTTTCGAACAAATGCAGCCCATAATCCCTCACAGTCCCGGTTTGAGAGGCTACTGAATTCTCAAGATTCGCTGAACCTATGGACAGCGGCCTTTGATGCATTATGCCCGTTGTTGACCGTCATTCTTAACAAAAACCTGGAATTTGAAACAACCCAGATCACAAAATCCTGAGGTTTCAAAAATCCACACCCCAAATCACAAGAATTCGATGGAGAACCACCCAATCAAAGGCAAAACCAAGAACCCAAATTCGATGGAGAACCACCCAAACAAAAAAAAAAAAAAAAAAAGAAGAAGAAGAAGAAAAAAAAGGAACCCAAAGTGGAAATCTGAATCAACCCAAGGAAACACCACACTTCCTATTGAGATGGCATGCAATGCCAAAACCCAAAACCCGTTGAAACCCCGACCAGAAATCCAGGAACAGAATCAAAATTAGAGTTCTGGCCGAGGATTTCGAAGGGTTTTTGGGCGTTTGATATTTTATTTTTAATTTTCTTTTTTCTTGTATACTCAATCGGTTAAAGCCATCAAATGCCACTTCTGCTATTTTGTTGAAAATCAAAGGATGCGAAAAAAAGGAAAAGAGGGTGAAAGAGAAAAATAGAAAAGAAAAGGCCCAAATGGGTAGGGGCGAAAACGGTAAAAGCTCTCTCATTTCCGTTGAATGAGAGAGAGAGATTTTCGGATCTTGTGAAGGCTAGAAATGCGAAGGGCCGGAAGATTATGGCATTGGACAGAGTTGGATGGCTGACCCAGCTCAGCTCTTCTTAGAAGGCGAGAGAGAGAGAGAGAGAGAGAGAGAGAGACAGAGCTGCGACAGCCTGACAACGGTTGATCCCCCAACGGTACTCAGCTGACGTTTCTCCACACGGATGCGGATCTTCGTTTTGTCTCTTTCCAGAGTATACACGGTTTTCAATTCTGAAAAGTGGGGTCCACAATTCTTTAATCCATACCATCTGTCTGTCAATTCCCACCGTGGATTGAGAATGACCCAAAAATCTCCTAGATTGGAAAATCTCAGCCACCAATATTAGTACCTATTTCAGTTGAATGTGGACCGTTCTAGTTAAGAAGAGTCTCTTTTGTGGGCCGTAGATCAAAATATCAAGATTTCCTTATCAATTAGAGCTTTTGAGGGTTGGGACCACATGTCAGATTTGATGCAGCCACGTGTGACGGGAGAAAAACTTAGATGATGAAAAGTGGGCCGATGATTCTTTAATCCAGACCATTGTTCTGTCAATTCCCAATGTGGATGGATAATCCCAAAAAAAAAAAAAAAAAATCTCTCAGATTGGATGATCCCAGCCACCAGTATTAGCACTTTTCTTTTTAGTTAAATTTGGACCGTTCTTGTATTTCTGGGCCCAACTGTGGAGACTATTCGAACATGCAACACGTGTCATGTAATTCATGTACCAGAAAAACCTTGATGCTCTGGCTCAGTGTGATGGTTCATAGGTATGCGCTCGAAGATTGTAAACAATGGTAAATAGGCAGCTAAAACTAAACCGTCCAGGTCGTGGGCCCCACTTTAGATGTATCATAAACCAATAATCACAGTGAGCGAATGTACTAAATGTCCGATTGGAAGACATCTAACGGACGGTTAGAATTAAAAGTAGCATGATCCTAAGAAGTACCATGCTTTGGTGATCCACACCTTGTGCTATTGCACTCCACCATATATGGACCATCACCCAAAAATACCTCGCAGTGGGCCCTACCATGATTATGTGTTTCATCCATGCCGTCCATCCATGTTTCCAGATCATTTTATGGTACTTTCCCGAAAAACAGTTAGATCCAAAACCTAACTGGACCACACAGTGTTGATTAAACGTCCACCATTAAAAACTTCTTGGTGGCTACAAAAGTTTTGAATCAAGCTGTCATTAGTTTTTTCCCTTCATCCATATCTGTATGAGCTAATCAATAGGTTGAATTTCAAATAAACATTACAGTGTGCCCTAGGAGGCTTTTAATGGTGGATATTCAATCACTACTGTTGTCCCATGGTGTGGTCCACCTGAGATTTAGATATGCCTCATTTTTTGGGATCAGGCCATAAAATGATCTGTAAAAATGGATGTACGGTGTGGATAAAACAAATACATCATGGTGCGGCCCACAGAGCACTGACCACTAGCTACCTCCCACCTGGCTAGTGGCAGCGTCACTAGCCAACCCGCGTCCCAATTGAAGGTGCATCGTTGCTGCATTTCTCTTCTTAACCGTCCATTTGTAGGCCGAAAATTGAAAAGCGAAGATAGACCCAAAGAAATTTTCTTGGTCTTGGTTCATCAACGGGTGTAAAGTAACAGATCAGCCTCCTGGAATCTGACTTACAGAGCATGGGCCCACTTGTGGCGTATACCGTGAAACTTTCCCATGCACCTCGTTACATTTGGACTCGTTGGTTCACCTATCTGAAAATCTGGACGGTCCATTAGGCTCAAGAGACTCTTAGTCCACTTTTTTTCTAAAATCAAAGCAATCGGATGGTGTTAAACTTTCGTGACTGGACCTTTCTTTTACTAACGACGTTCTCCATCTATTTTTGCATTACCATCGAATTAACGGTCTTGATTATACCATCAGTATACTTTCTTTCTTTTTCAACGAAGCATATGAAGAGTGGATTAGACCTAACGGAGGGGTCCCCATATTGATGTGGATGGATGAACGGATCAAAATACAACTAGGCTCGTGGACCACTGGAACATTTCTAGTTGAATTGTATAATTCAATGCTCCACCAGCAGGGAGATTGTAAGGAATGATCGAGCATTGAGTTTGTTCAATTGGAACCCAAATTCCAATGATCCAAGCCGTTGGTATGCTTGGCCTCACAGTGAATGGACCATGCACCAAAACTCCACAAGATTTGACGATCTATCAACAAAATACTTGGCCCTTTTCATTGTCGAAAGACAACCATTGCCTATTTTCTTTACCATTTCACTTAGAGTGGCCCATCCAAATCACAAATGGGCCTTAATTTTGGTATAGCTTCTAATTGGTAGAGTGGATTTCATATAATCATCACCATGGGCCCAGTAAAAATAAAGACTGGACGTCTCTCTCCAACTATTTTCTTTAGTGTGGTCCACATGAATCCTAAGTTAGCCTAATCTTTTTTCAACTATACTTAAAGTGAGATTACACATATAATGGTTGGAGTGGATTTGACATACACATCATGTGGGTCCTGTAAAAAAAATCAAGGCAGGGCACCCAAAAGCAAATATTTTGGCTGATAGTTAAAAAACAGGATTTCAGTATTTCACCGCCCTTGATTTTTTATAAGGCCCCGGGAATGTAAATTCTCTGTTTTTTTACAGCATTCGGTCCTACGTCTTCACACCTGCTTTGTGTTTAACGTCTTCACACCTGCTTTGTGTTTAAAAATACTAACCATTCATCAAACCCACCATCACCGAAAGTTTTCCACTGAAATTTCAAGCCCTTTCCACCCTTGAGTGGCCCACAATCTTAACTCAAATCCACCCGTTGGTATGCTTGCGTTCAAACTCAAATCCAGCACCCAATCCTGCTGAAGTTCCAACAGCCCATCAAAGTCTTCCATGCAACAGCCCTTTAGAGTGTAAGAGCTCACACCGTCTGCAGGACCATCAATGAGCTGGTCCACCCCCGGCAAAATCAAAATTTTTAATAAGAATGGGCCGGTGGGCCCAGGTAAACCATTTTACAATCTGGGCCAACCCCAATTCCAGGCCTGACACATTGACGGCCCTAAACGTAGGTGGCCCATATATGGGTTATATCTCTCTGCAAGATGGTTGAATGACTCAACAACTCAGATTGACTCGTTCGGTCTCAGGTCAAGTCATAGGTGAATAGGCCCAGCTCATGCCCGACTCAACTGAGTCAGGGGTGAGTTAGGTTATCAAACCTGATAGCATCCGATCGAGTCTGAGTCAACTCAGATGAGTCACACGAGACTCATCAGAGTCTTAAAACCATACTCTGGAACATGCTCATCAATCCACTTCCAATCACCTGCTCTAGGGAATTGAATTGGACCATCCCAGCCTGGCCCACTCCCTATCTGCTGAGTGATTATTGCAATTCAAAAAAAAAAAAAAAAATAGTGCATCCAAACGCTACTTCTACATATTCAATTTCAAATAGCTACATACATATTTCCATATCATCAATGGAGATACTCAAATCTTCCCCTTCTCTGAAGTCACTCCCTTCATGAATCATTGCATCATCATCTTCATCATCCCATATCAAACTCTCTAGTCCTCGACACACGCTATTCATTGGCAGCTCTACATCGTCGACCGGCGATCGAGTGGCCAGATTGGCATCAATAGCCATGCCTGCATCTGAGGCTGCTCTTTGTATCAACTGCGGCGACATGTTGGCTTGTAGGAATCTTGGGGCGCACATCGGGAAATTGAGCTTCCCCATGGATGATGGGCCACGCAGGTAGAACATGGCGGTGTCATGAGCCACCGCCGCAGCCTCTGGTGTTGAGTAAGATCCTAGCCACAGGCGCGTTTGTGAGCCTGGAATCCGGATCTCCGACACCCATCTACCCCATTTCCGACGACGTACTCCCACATACTTCGTCACGCCCCGGTCATTGGATCTTCCTTCTTCAGTGGGCCTCATCTCGTCAGAATCCGGCGAGTGAGTCAGATCTTCTTGGCTAAGTGTTGGAGAATTGGAAATGTCTTGAAGAGAGGGAGCCTACCTGTGTTTAAATAGTTTGAATTATGGGAAAGTCAGCCCCTGGTATCTTGAATTATGGGAAAGTCAGCCCCATAGGATCTTGAATATTTAGTTTCTGAAAGTGGGGCCCATTTTTCAATGATCCAGACCATCCATCTGCTGCCCCCAATGAAGATCATCCACGCCCCCAAAATCTCCCAGACTGGAAGATCCTAGCCATCCAATCTTTGCCGATTTCATCAATCGGTGGCTTACAATCCCTTCCAGAAGACCTATGGTCCGGATGAACATAAAGTGGGCCCCAAATCATACAAACTATGGACCCGAGGATGCTGTACATATACTCGGGCGGATTATCATATAGTTTCAATAATATTAAATTAAAAGTGTTGACTGGGGTTTTTGGTTTTGGGTTTGGGTCAAACCATTCCTTGGTCAAAAGTGGATTTGCACTGGCAGTGGGTGAATTGTAGGAGGCCACACATAAATATATATATATATTTAAATATATTAAAAAAATCAAAAGTCATGGTTTTGAATTTTATTGTTTGAGCATGTGGACATAATGATTGTTATCATGCCGACCATTTCATTCTCTGATGATCTGGTGCTCTTCGAGCACTATTGTAGTGATCTTAATTGCATTTGGACACTTGGACAGTCCAATCGATCGATCTGGACAGTTCAATTAGGTGCATGGCCCATTTCATGGTTACCAAGAAAAGATTGCAGCAATTGGATTATCCGATCCATCTGTACATTGGCCTTTGATTTATATCCGTCCGATTTTCAAGCCATGGAAGGAGTGGTTGGGATGGTCTCATATAATGATTCTTTGAAAGCATAAGCGATCCACAATGAATCCCAAAGGAAAGATGGTACAAATTATTGATTGGGCCTACTTTTTTTTATAAACGACCGCAGCCGTTCATTTATAGGTCATTGATTGGATGCTTAGGATTGTTTAATCGGTGGGCTTTGCCATGGAATGTGTGCTTGCAACGAATGTACATTTCAGATTAATCGTCCAAGTGTCCCAATTCAACTAGGACCACAGCTAGATTATTTCTTTACTATACTCAACGCGGATTCGGTGAGGCCTTGACCGTGGGGCCCACCTTGATGTATGTGTTGTACATCCATGCCGTCCATCCAATTTTTTCAGCTCATTTTGTGGCATGGGCCCAAAACTGAAGCCAATCCAAACCTCAGTCGGGACGCACCACAGGAAACAGTGGTGATTGAATGCCCACCATTGCGATTGAATGCCCACCATTCAATCTGATATTTGATGAGATACAAAAGTTTTAGATCAAGCTCATATTTTTGTTTTCCCTTCATCAAGGTCTGTGTGACCTCATGAATAGGTTGGAAGGCAAATAAACACTACCGCCCGGCCCTAGGAAGTTTGTAATGGTGGGCATTCAATCACAACTATTGACTGTGGTGTGGCCCATCAGAGTTGAATCTGCTTCGATTTTTGGCCCATGCCCTACAATGAGCTGAAAAAATAGATGGACGGCATAGATATACAACAAACACATTGAGGTGGGCCCCACAATTTTCTCCTAATGCTCTTGGCCTCTTGTAATTTTTGAGCCATTAGATGAATAAAAATTTTACTTATGGCCCAAAAAAAATAAAATAATAAGTAGGTGCTTTCCCAGGCTCACCAAATGTGAGTTCTACTTTACGACGGCATTGCAGACATTAAGACATTATACATGCAGTATAGAAACTAACTCAAATTACACCGTTCATATTATGGGCCCATTCAGGTGGACCACAGACTAAAAACTACACTGATTTAGTAATCTAGCAAGCTGATTGATGGACATTTAGTATACGGTTGAAATTAAAATATGCAACCGTCTGAATTCAAGAAATTCCACGAATCCAATATTACAACTGTAAAAAAAAAAAAAAAATTTAAAAATGTAATTTTGCAACGATGTCCTATTTAGAGTGGGTCCCACAATTTGGATGGTTTCATATCGATTGACAATTTCTAAGTGTATGCGTATCAGTCGTCACACACTACCAGAGTATCAAATAACACCACGATATACTCTTTATTTAACTCTGTGATAACTTTTTACCTGTAATCGGCCAAAAAGCGCACTAAAAACACCTAGGATTGGAGAGAACAACCATTGTACGGAGAGAGAGAGAGAGAGAGAGAGAGAGAGAGACTCGCGCAATGCCTGAGCGCATGGAGCCTGCCGTCGGAAAGCGCGTACACGTGCCAGCATGGCATGCGCGTACAAGATCTGAGCTTTCAGTCAGGTGGGCCACCCTGTTTGGATGTTCTCCTTAAAATAAAGCCGTTTCCGGATGGATGGATAGTAATAACTTGTTTTAGTCGCGCGTTTGTGTATGCTGGGACTGCTGAGGTAGGAAATGGCCTGATTTTTGCGGCAGTTGATATAAACAGTGTGACCCCACAATGGAAAGTTCGCTCACCTGCGCATATGATAATAGAAAATGCAACCCACACACACACACACATATATATATATATGTATATATATATATATAGAGAGAGAGAGAGAGAGAGAGAGGGGGGGGGATGCCAAATTGCGCACCTTGTGAGCACTTGACAGCTCATCACAAGTGATGTGAACCCAAAAATTTGAGCCATCCATGTGATGCAGCACCTCAAAAACCCCCGGGGCCCAACTTTCAACCTGATCTAGAACTTTGGTGGACTATGGCAAAAGGAAACAGTTTCCTCCCTTGATATGCCTCTCTCTCTCTCTCTCTCTCTCTGCTAGAGCCCACCAGGTTGAAAGTTGGGCCAGGGTTTTTTTTTTGGGGTGCTACATCATGTGGATGGCTCAGATTTTGGAATCACATCACATGTGATGAGCTGTCAAAAAGTGCTCAAGAGTTCTCATGAGCTCACTTAGTTTGATTTCCACTAGATTCCAAAGGCTAGGTTCATGCCGAGTTGGGCCATTTTTCCATGCTCAAAAGGATTTTCAAGCCGAGCTAGGCCCAAGTTGATTTGCTTAGGCTCTGTGTACAGCTCTAACTGCAGCATTCCAATCTATACAAGTGGGACCTAGGGTTTAATAATCCAGACCATCGATCAAACAGACCTGAATGGGGATTGAAGGATGCTTCCAAAGGTAACCAGATTGGGAGATTGTAGCCATCCAATCTTCAGTCCTTTATTTTCATTTCGGTAGAATGTGTGCCACTGTTTTCCTCTTAAACTTGATTTGTCACTGATTGAAGGGTAAGGGTCTTCTTTTTGGGTACCAACATGCCCAGTTAGATCCATCAGATCACCAAAAAAAATCCCCCTCATTGGATTAGAACAGCCTGCCATTTCTAGTTGAATGTGAACTGTAGCTGTGTTTATTTCTTAACCTACTAAGTATTGAGGCACATATTAAGGTATGGGATTTTTTTTTTTTTTTTTGGGGTGCGTGTGGACCACTAACGATGGAGCCCATCATATCAGCATTTTAGACATTGAACCATAAGTCCCACATGTAGAAACTAGGGCCTTTTTTTTTTTTTTTTTCTATTATAACAGTAATTGGTTGGAAATGGGCCATGATTACTTATACCTGTAGTGTGGTGACAACTTACATTTGTCTGCAATAATTATACCCCTAAAAATGAGCCTTTTGGTATTTAAAATGTAATGATTAAAAACTCCTTCACTTATTTACACGTGCATTTGACTCTTGTTTAGAGTTTGTTGTGCTGTAATTCTCTCTTAACCAAACACCCTGAAAAGATAATGATGGCTCATTTACTTTGTTTGTTGTGCTGTAATTTTCTCTTAACCAAACACTCTGAAAAGATAATGATGGCTCATTTACTCAAATTACATTGGACATTGGAAAACCAAACACGGCCTAAAAGACTACATCAGAACAAAGGACAAGTGGAACAAGATGACAATGAAACGGGTTGGAAATCCACCAAAGCATTATAATAAAATAAATATTTTTTGCATCCACTACTTGGGACACTACGGCACGGAAAGTGAGATGACGATTCATCCATAAAAGATATATATCATTCTTATTAGGATGTGATTAGGACAGAAGCATTACAATGATAATGGTTTTTATATTCTCAATACCATATCCTTCCCCCTTTTCCCTCTGTTTTGTTTATAATTTTGATGAGTAATAAACCCATTCCAAAGTAAATTGTTAGTACACTACAATAGAAAGCAGATATAAGGTAGACCATTGAAACATAGACATCATGGACCATTAACATGCTAGCCTCTAAACTCAATCCAAACCATTTCAAAGCTGGCTAAACCTGGCAGGGCCCAGACCAGCCCAGAGCAGGTGCACCCTCAGAAAGGAGCACTATTACATGGCCAGGTTCTCCACAGCTAAGGATTTGGAGCAAAAGCGAGCAAGACTGATGTACAAAAGAATGATGATTAATTTCTCTTTATCCAAACTACTAGGTTTTTCTTAGTTGGCTGTGGAACTCTATTTTTTATGGTTGGATTTCGGGAAATCAAATGCATTCTTATGCACGCTCTGAGCATTAGTGTTTTGCTATAACTCTCTTGCAAATTGTTCTTGCCACGTTTTTGCAATAGCAGTGGAACTAAAGTAGGTCTTTGCTTTGGGTTCCTCACAATCCAATGGTCAGATTTACAGTAAATCACTGTGGATCTCTTACTCCCTGCTGATAGTCAAGATCCAGCACTCGGATTCGCATCCTATCAACATAGCTGATGACCCATTGGTAGAGAGTAGAAAGAATCAGTGGGCCGCAGAAAGACAAGCATCTTCTCAAACTACTCTAGAGAGACATCTGATATTTATTTCAGTAAACAATAGGCTGCAGTCACTTATATGATATTTATTTCAGTAAACAATAGGCTGCAGTCTAAGTGACAACCTTAAAAATGAGGTGTAGAGCACCATCTGTATAAAGGGCTCCACCCCACAAGGAGAGACTTCCTCATCACAAATGCTTTCAATAACACCTTAATGGACCCCTGTTCTATTAACTCTACATAATTCCCTTGGCTGCGGTGATGCTCAATGCAGCTAGGACAAGAGAAACCAACAAGCATAAATCAAGGTAGCTGACTCAAAACCGACAAAAAATAAAGAAAAAAAAATACCTCAACTGGTTTCTGGTACTGGGAACAGCTTCTCTAATATGCCATTCGAAAGGATTCTATTGGGATCCAATTCCCTGCGTGCTTTATTGTATGCATCGACTGGAAAACGCTTCCTCAGTCTTTCTTGGAGTGCAGCAAGTTCTCCCTTGTCCTTTGGAACCTGCAGAAAGAGATACAAGGGCATTAGCATGAAAGATAAATTACAGGGCCAGAATTCCCAAAAGTTAACTACCTCTTCCTCTTATCATGATGCTCAAACATGTAAGTTACGAAAGAGCATGCCCAAAAAAATAAAGAAGCTCAATTGGGTAAATAAAATAATGGATCATCCACAGATTTTAAACCCTGACTAATTAATTATTGTTAATATCTATTGTAAGTAATGGAGCCTCTAACTCAATTTCCCAAATTCCAAGACTAACCTACCTGGCTTTAAGTAAACTATAGAACTCCCCCCTCATAAGTCATAAATGAGATGGTCAGACTCACCAAAGTGTTTGAACCCAACCATGTCTCTGCTCCAAAAGCTAGCTAGTCTCATCTGACTAGAAAGCCACCCCTAGCTTCTTTTTTTCTGAGGGAGGGAGGGAGAGTCCCCACTCCCCTTTTCACAAGGGAATCAGCCACATTGTTAGCTTCCTAGATGAGCTTTAGCAGTATTCCTGAATTTCATCATAAATGCCATCATGGCATGAAATGTTATCAGGGTCACCTTCATGCCACAGTTCTTCATGACTACCCTTATTTCCTGAAATATGATGTTGGCAAAGTCACCTTCGACAATAATCGGCACATCAAACTGCTCCTTAATACAGTGGATCCCCATTGAGAATCATTGAGTGGCAACCCAAGAGTCCCAGAAAGCAAACATCACCATTCCCCTGAAGTCATGAACCAAACCCCCATACTAGCGAGACCAAGATTCCCAAAGGAGCACACATCAAAATTGAGATTCAGTGGAGTATAAGATGTCCAGCATTCCAAGAACAATATGAAAGCACAACACATTTGCCAATACCTTATGGACCTTATTAATAAATATTTCAGCTTTAGTGCCATATATAGTTGCTTGGTGCATGGAGAGAAGTGGCAGCAGATTTGGAGCAGGAGTGTCATTTCAAAAGGTTAGCGAGTATAATCAGCTAGGAAGCAAGAATGGGAGTGCAAGTCCAAAGCATGATCTCGGGCAGGAGGTGGAAGATTCATGCAACTTAGCACATAATAAATAAATCAACTTTTCATTTGATCCACTGAATGAGATCCATTGACTTTGTCGAAAGCAGAGTTATCAGAAACACTATCAAGGGATTTTTAAAGCAAAATTCCTCAGGAATTCGGATTTTATTAAATAATTCCTGGAGAAACTGAAATTCCCGGGCAGTGCTTTTTGAGGAGAGAAATTACATAATGATGTGAATCGAGAATTGTGGGGCCCACTTGGGATGTTTCTGACGTCCAAGCAGACCAACAGATGCACCCTCCCACACCATGATTATCAGACAAGCTAAAAATATGGCTGATCCAATCATAAGTGGACCAAGCCATAGAAAATAATATAAACCACTAAAAAACATCCAAATCCATGTGTAACCCATCTGATGATTCGATTTGCCAAATTTTTGGTTTGTGCGATTGCCATGGTGGGTTCATATGTTAGCCAGGTTGGATGGTATACCCACGCGGCATGGCCCCCACAATTCTTGACTCCACTACTTTTTAAAGGGAAAAAGGAAAAAAAAAACAAAAAACAAAAACATAAACATTTTAGTATGTTCACCCTCAAAAAGCATCTCCATGGAATTTGGTCTCATCTAGGAATTGTTTGGTGAAATGCAAATTTCTGAGGAATTTTGCAGTCAAAATCCCTTCTTATAATCAAATCCTACAGAAAGTTGTGAGATGACAAAAATGCTCCTGACATTTCCGAAAACAAACTATGCATCCTCTCTATATCAAGAATGGAAATCTTTACGATACAATCTCAGTTGAAGTAAAGCACTCACAGAAAAACGCTATATCAAGAATGGAAATCATTTATGGAAAGTGATGCGGAACAAAAGCATTCAAGGTGTACTAATGAAGAAAGTGCCAACCACAAGTACCATCCTTGTGGATAGGCGACTATTGAGGAGCATTGAAGACCTTACACATGTAGTCCAAGACATTTGAAAAGACCCCACCTTGGGAAAACATGTGTAAGTTGCTTTGAGGAGATGATCAGACCGTTGGATCGTGATGATGATGTGATCGGACCGTTGGTTCATTGTGGCCCACTTTCATCACACCATCATTGGAGCGCATTGGACATCTTAGATTTGAGTTTATTTTACGCATTTTTAACTTATTTGAGTTTTGGGTTAGTGTGGGTACGTTTTTTTCATGTAGATGTCTTTTTTTTTGAAATTTTGTTAGTAGGGGTATTTTGGTAATTATGCTAATTCCGAATTTTATAAGGGTGTTGCCCTAAACCTTTTTGGTTGTTGTTGATTTATGAAAAAGAGCAAACCTTTGGTTGCCTCCTTCCTCTTTCCCTCTCTCATGGTGCTTCTTCTTCTTCCTTGATCTCCTTCTTCTCTATTCTTCTTGTGCCCCTCTAACTTCTTCCAGGTATTTCATCTTCTATTATTATCCTTCTAAACTTCTGTTTTGTTTATTCCCCACGATCTAAACCTTGAGAATCGATCTAAACCTTAAACCCCCAAATTCTCAAATCCCTAATCCGAGAAATTTTCTGATTCTTTGGACTAGTGATCATCATTGATCGATTGGGTATGACCATGCAAGATCGGGAGGTTCCATCCCTCGCCGGATCCAACCTATACGCTACTTGAATCCCATACTCCATGGTTGTGATGATGGCCCGTCCCATTGCATGTTTCCTTTATGATTTTCTTAGTTTATGATGATTGATGCTAGATTTCATTATTATTATTGCTTTTATTTCCGCTGAATAATTGTGTTCATGAGCATGCATCATATTTAGGGCTGTCCTGCATCAAATTTGGTATCAGAGATTAGGCTTGCATGGTTTTGTCTAGATCGAGTTATCAAAAAAATTAAGGCTTTGATTTTTAGGTCTGTTTTAGGAAATTTTCAGATTTAGAAAGTTTCCAATTTTAAAAAGTTTCCTAATTTGGAGAATTTCCAGATTTAGAAAATTTCCAGATTTAGAAACTTTCCAATTTTAGAAAGTTTCCTAATTTGGAAAATTTTCAAATTTAGAAGGTTTCCAATTTTAGAAAGTTTCCTAATTTGGAAAATTTTCAAATTTAGAAGGTTTCCAATTTTAGAAACTTTCCAATTTTAAAAACTTTCCTAATTTGGAAAAATCCCATATTTGAGTCGCATCATCTAGAATTAATTAGTGTCAGTTCATTGTAGTTTAAATTCATTGCATCCATATTGTGAGTCACCCAGTCCGTAGAGTCTCCCCGTAGTGAATGGAGTATAGGCGTTTGAGATCTTCAAGGCCATTAAGTGTTGTTGTGTGGCCATCGAGACCCAATGGAAAGCCGAACTCTGATGACTTGGCCTACTTTAATGGTCACATGGACCCACAAACATTCCTTGATTGGCTTGAAGACTTGGACTATTTTTTTGATTGGTATGATATGCCGAATTATCATCGAGTGAGGTTTGCCAAGTGGAAATTGGAGGGCCAAGCCACGTCATTTTAGGCAGATTTGGAGCGAAGAATTGATAGAGTTGGGAGAGCCCCGATCTCACAATGGGACGAGATGAAAGAGCGTTTGAAAGCAAAATATCTTCCCATCTCTTATCGTCAAAAGCCCTTGGCTCAGAAGAGAGTTGCCCCACCTTCCCGTCCAAACACAAAACCAATATGGTCCCCTCCTTGTAAAGTGGTCCAACCCATCATTAAGGAAATCTCGACTTATGAACAAATGGAGTGTTTAACACCAATTATATTTCCTTGGAAGCAAGATAATACCTTGGTGAATGGCCAGTTGGAAGAATCCAATCAGGTTGTTTATGAAGTGGAAGAGTACGTGCCTAACGTCACTAGTGATGAAATGGAAGAAATTGAGGCATCACTCATCATCGTTGAGGATGACGAAGTGTGTGCTAGTAATGAAAAGGTAGAAAGAATTGAGACCGCACCACTTCCAAATGTCATGTGCGACTTAAGTGATGTAGATTCCCAATCTAAGTCTCTTACCATGATGCACACGAATGAATTTGAAAAGGAGACTAGTGAGGATATGATGGTGGACGCCCACATGACTTGCGATATCCCACCAGATGATTTATGGGATAAATTTTCACCCATATGGGACATTCAACACACAATCGATCTTGTCCCTAGGTTGGTCCTGTCAAGCTTTCCTCCATATCAGGTGAACCCCATAGAAAATATAGAAATGCAGTGTCAATTTGATAAACTTATTGGGGAAGAATTCAATAAGGAAAGTTTGAGTTGGAGTTTTGTTTTGTGTGTCATGCCTGGTCTTTTCACTTCCAAGAATAATGGCATGTGGCACACAAGTGGGCATATCCTGACCGTCCACAAAGCTTCAGTCAAGTGTCATGCTATCATGCGACGTATTCACGTCATGGTGGATATGATGACCTTAGTCCTTATCCCGTATCTTGATGACATTTTGGACATAGTGGTTGATGCCAAGATCTGCTCAAGACTTGGTATTACTAGTGTTTGTTCTCAAGTGTTGGGATACCTGAAAATCATCCTTGTTTATAATACTTATAATGAGAAATTGTGTGTCACCCGTAGGAAGTGTTCTTTTGTTTTAGTTTTTCAAATTCTAGGTCATAGGATTGTTTATTTCCATGGGATTGTTTATTCCAAGTTCGTGGATTTTTCAGAGTGTCCTTTAGTGTCACCCATGTCTGTCATCCAAAGGTCTTCAAAGTCAGCCAATGCATTCGCACGTCATATTCATGATTTGCATACACATATTAGACAGCGGATAAATAAGAGCAATGATGATTCTAAAATCTCAGCTGATTCTCATCGTAAATTGCAAGAATTTCAAAAAGGAGACTGTAGTGGTGAGGATAAGGCCAGAGCGGTTCTCACAAGGTTCCGCTAAGAAATTACAAACGCGTAGTGCTGGACCATTCAAAATATTGCAGAAGGTTGGGTCTAGCATGTATCGGATCGACCTTCCATCTGAAATGGGCATTAACCCAACTCTTAATGTGGAAGATCTAGTTCGTTCCCACCATCCCATCGTTGATCCATCGTCCCTTTCATGGCCTTATTCTGATTTTGCTATATAACCCCTTCCACCCCTTCCCCCACCCATTACCCATGAAGAAGAAATTGTGGAGATCTTGGGTGAAGAGATCATTCTTATGAGAGGCGGAGGTTTCCAAAGATACTTGGTCAAATGAAAGAACAAGCTACCGTCAGAATCTACATGGTTGATAGAAGTGGAGTTACAGAGCGTTAATCCAGATTTACTAGAGCGCTACAAGAGTTTTAACTCGCCGGAGTCGAGTTCTTCTCAGACGAGGAGTATGATGCGGAACAAAAGCATTCAAGGTGTACTAATGAAGAAAGTGCCAACCACAAGTACCATCCTTGTGGATAGGCGACTATTGAGGAGCATTGAAGACCTTACACGTGTAGTCCAAGACATTTGAAAAGACCCCACCTTGGGAAAACATGTGTAAGTTGCTTTGAGGAGATGATCAGACCGTTGGATCGTGATGATGATGTGATCGGACCGTTGGTTCATTGTGGCCCACTTTCATCACACCATCATTGGAGCGCATTGGACATCTTAGATTTGAGTTTATTTTACGCATTTTTTACTTATTTGAGTTTTGGGTTAGTGTGGGTACGTTTTTTTCATGCAGATGTCTTTTTTTTTGAAATTTTGTTAGTAGGGGTATTTTGGTAATTATGCTAATTCCGAATTTTATAAGGGTGTTGCCCTAAACCTTTTTGGTTGTTGTTGATTTATGAAAAAGAGCAAACCTTTAGTTGCCTCCTTCCTCTTTCCCTCTCTCATGGTGCTTCTTCTTCTTCCTTGATCTCCTTCTTCTCTATTCTTCTTGTGCCCCTCCAACTTCTTCCAGGTATTTCATCTTCTATTATTATCCTTCTAAACTTCTGTTTTGTTTATTCCCCACGATCTAAACCTTGAGAATCGATCTAAACCTTAAACCCCAAATTCTCAAATCCCTAATCCGAGAAATTTTCTGATTCTTTGGACTAGTGATCATCATTGATCGATTGGGTATGACCATGCAAGATCGGGAGGTTCCATCCCTCGCCGGATCCAACCTATACGCTACTTGAATCCCATACTCCATGGTTGTGATGATTGCCCGTCCCATTGCATGTTTCCTTTATGATTTTCTTAGTTTATGATGATTGATGCTAGATTTCATTATTATTATTGCTTTTATTTCCGCTGAATAATTGTGTTCATGAGCATGCATCATATTTAGGGCTGTCCTGCATCAAATTTGGTATCAGAGATTAGGCTTGCATGGTTTTGTCTAGATCGAGTTATCAAAAAAATTAGGGCTTTGATTTTTAGGTCTGTTTTAGGAAATTTTCAGATTTAGAAAGTTTCCAATTTTAAAAAGTTTCCTAATTTGGAGAATTTCCAGATTTAGAAAATTTTCAGATTTAGAAACTTTCCAATTTTAGAAAGTTTCCTAATTTGGAAAATTTTCAAATTTAGAAGGTTTCCAATTTTAGAAACTTTCCAATTTTAGAAACTTTCCTAATTTGGAAAAATCCCATATTTGAGTCGCATCATCTAGAATTAATTAGTGTCAGTTCATTGTAGTTTAAATTCATTGCATCCATATTGTGAGTCACCCAGTCCGTAGAGTCTCCCCGTAGTGAATGGAGTATAGGCGTTTGAGATCTTCAAGGCCATTAAGTGTTGTTGTGTGGCCATCGAGACCCAATGGAAAGCCGAACTCTGATGACTTGGCCTACTTTAATGGTCACATGGACCCACAAACATTCCTTGATTGGCTTGAAGACTTGGACTATTTTTTTGATTGGTATGATATGCCGAATTATCATCGAGTGAGGTTTGCCAAGTGGAAATTGGAGGGCCAAGCCAAGTCATTTTGGGCAGATTTGGAGCGAAGAATTGATAGAGTTGGGAGAGCCCCGATCTCACAATGGGACGAGATGAAAGAGCGTTTGAAAGCAAAATATCTTCCCATCTCTTATCGTCAAAAGCCCTTGGCTCAGAAGAGAGTTGCCCCACCTTCCCGTCCAAACACAAAACCAATATGGTCCCCTCCTTGTAAAGTGGTCCAACCCATCATTAAGGAAATCTCGACTTATGAACAAATGGAGTGTTTAACACCAATTATATTTCCTTGGAAGCAAGATAATACCTTGGTGAATGGCCAGTTGGAAGAATCCAATCAGGTTGTTTATGAAGTGGAAGAGTACGTGCCTAACGTCACTAGTGATGAAATGGAAGAAATTGAGGCATCACTCATCATCGTTGAGGATGACGAAGTGTGTGCTAGTAATGAAAAGGTAGAAAGAATTGAGACCGCACCACTTCCAAATGTCATGTGCGACTTAAGTGATGTAGATTCCCAATCTAAGTCTCTTACCATGATGCACACGAATGAATTTGAAAAGGAGACTAGTGAGGATATGATGGTGGACGCCCACATGACTTGCGATATCCCACCAGATGATTTATGGGATAAATTTTCACCCATATGGGACATTCAACACACAATCGATCTTGTCCCTAGGTTGGTCCTGTCAAGCTTTCCTCCATATCAGGTGAACCCCATAGAAAATATAGAAATGCAGTGTCAATTTGATAAACTTATTGGGGAAGAATTCAATAAGGAAAGTTTGAGTTGGAGTTTTGTTTTGTGTGTCATGCCTGGTCTTTTCACTTCCAAGAATAATGGCATGTGGCACACAAGTGGGCATATCCTGACCGTCCACAAAGCTTCAGTCAAGTGTCATGCTATCATGCGACGTATTCACGTCATGGTGGATATGATGACCTTAGTCCTTATCCCGTATCTTGATGACATTTTGGACATAGTGGTTGATGCCAAGATCTGCTCAAGACTTGGTATTACTAGTGTTTGTTCTCAAGTGTTGGGATACCTGAAAATCATCCTTGTTTATAATACTTATAATGAGAAATTGTGTGTCACTCGTAGGAAGTGTTCTTTTGTTTTAGTTTTTCAAATTCTAGGTCATAGGATTGTTTATTTCCATGGGATTGTTTATTCCAAGTTCGTGGATTTTTCAGAGTGTCCTTTAGTGTCACCCATGTCTGTCATCCAAAGGTCTTCAAAGTCAGCCAATGCATTCGCACGTCATATTCATGATTTGCATACACATATTAGACAGCGGATAAATAAGAGCAATGATGATTCTAAAATCTCAGCTGATTCTCATCGTAAATTGCAAGAATTTCAAAAAGGAGACTGTAGTGGTGAGGATAAGGCCAGAGCGGTTCTCACAAGGTTCCGCTAAGAAATTACAAACGCGTAGTGCTGGACCATTCAAAATATTGCAGAAGGTTGGGTCTAGCATGTATCGGATCGACCTTCCATCTGAAATGGGCATTAACCCAACTCTTAATGTGGAAGATCTAGTTCGTTCCCACCATCCCATCGTTGATCCATCGTCCCTTTCATGGCCTTATTCTGATTTTGCTATATAACCCCTTCCACCCCTTCCCCCACCCATTACCCATGAAGAAGAAATTGTGGAGATCTTGGGTGAAGAGATCATTCTTATGAGAGGCGGAGGTTTCCAAAGATACTTGGTCAAATGAAAGAACAAGCTACCGTCAGAATCTACATGGTTGATAGAAGTGGAGTTACAGAGCGTTAATCCAGATTTACTAGAGCGCTACAAGAGTTTTAACTCGCCGGAGTCGAGTTCTTCTCAGACGAGGAGTATGATGCGGAACAAAAGCATTCAAGGTGTACTAATGAAGAAAGTGCCAACCACAAGTACCATCCTTGTGGATAGGCGACTATTGAGGAGCATTGAAGACCTTACACATGTAGTCCAAGACATTTGAAAAGACCCCACCTTGGGAAAACATGTGTAAGTTGCTTTGAGGAGATGATCAGACCGTTGGATCGTGATGATGATGTGATCGGACCGTTGGTTCATTGTGGCCCACTTTCATCACACCATCATTGGAGCGCATTGGACATCTTAGATTTGAGTTTATTTTACGCATTTTTTACTTATTTGAGTTTTGGGTTAGTGTGGGTACGTTTTTTTCATGCAGATGTCTTTTTTTTTGAAATTTTGTTAGTAGGGGTATTTTGGTAATTATGCTAATTCCGAATTTTATAAGGGTGTTGCCCTAAACCTTTTTGGTTGTTGTTGATTTATGAAAAAGAGCAAACCTTTAGTTGCCTCCTTCCTCTTTCCCTCTCTCATGGTGCTTCTTCTTCTTCCTTGATCTCCTTCTTCTCTATTCTTCTTGTGCCCCTCCAACTTCTTCCAGGTATTTCATCTTCTATTATTATCCTTCTAAACTTCTGTTTTGTTTATTCCCCACGATCTAAACCTTGAGAATCGATCTAAACCTTAAACCCCCAAATTCTCAAATCCCTAATCCGAGAAATTTTCTGATTCTTTGGACTAGTGATCATCATTGATCGATTGGGTATGACCATGCAAGATCGGGAGGTTCCATCCCTCGCCGGATCCAACCTATACGCTACTTGAATCCCATACTCCATGGTTGTGATGATTGCCCGTCCCATTGCATGTTTCCTTTATGATTTTCTTAGTTTATGATGATTGATGCTAGATTTCATTATTATTATTGCTTTTATTTCCACTGAATAATTGTGTTCATGAGCATGCATCATATTTAGGGCTGTCCTGCATCAGAAAGTCTATAAAAAGGGTGGAATCTATTGATTTTGTTGAAAAATACAAGTTCTAAAATTTTCATGTAACTTATGGTCACTATACCCAGGTTCTGATTCGTACCTCAATCTTAGCCCAATGTTCATAAGCAGAATATTCATCCCATAGTTGGCTCTGCGTCAAATGCCTGTAATTGAAGAACTCTTCTGTTATCTCCTTCCGCTGACGAGCGTCCGAAGTAGGAAGGTACATGATTATTCCCACCTGGTAAACAGGAAAAACAACAAGCAGGTAAGCAATTAAAAAAGAAAGAACGTAAGAAGGAAAAGAAAAGAAAAGAAAAGCTTAACTTGTCAATGCCCTGAACACAGCAGAATATGCATACTGCTATTGTAGGTGGCAAGGATCATCATCATCATCGTAACCTTGATGAAGCTATTTGGGTTGGAAAGGATATTGATGCAAAATGGTATTGGGTTTAAGTACCTAGACCTCCAAGGAGGTGTGGTCATAGGGGAATTCATTCCCCAGAATTTATTTTTTTAAAGCAACGCAAATTTATTAGCACCCAACAAAAGGAGCATATATGATGGGGACATCAGGGCACCATTCAGGGTCTACAAGAGGAGGAGATCATCACTAGTTTCCCTCTGGATGGATGACCACTACGTGAGCCACGCTAATCATATTCCCAACTAATTGGCATCCATGGGTCAAATTATGCACAGAGAAATATCAAGATGGAAGTTACCCATGAGAATATGTCATCTTCTACGGGGCTTGAAGCTGGACTCATGAGACTCTGGCTGCGAGCTGTCCAACGTTGCTCTATGGGAGCAGGTGCCGGTATCCCTTCATTCTGTATGAGCTGCTTCAGCTCTTCCATGTAGTCTAGGTCCTTCATGCTTGGCTTTGAAAGTGTCCCTGCTGGGAAACATGTCTCTGAGACCCACTGCTGCCCACCACAATCAAAGCCCAAAATTTCATCACTCCAACCTACTCTATATCCCTCTGACTTCCTCCAGTACTCAGCCTCTGCTTGATTGACTTTCATGACATGCTCTTGGTTGAGAGGATCGAGTGCAAGAAGCTTATCTCTCAGCTCTGTAAATGACAATTCGTTTATGTCTGGCTCATTGCCTTCTGATGGTTTAGTACCTGTTTCAACAGTTCTGCAAACAACTAAAGTGGCAGTTAATCAACTGAAAGTTACTTGCACAGACAAACAATGATCTCTAGAGGAATTGTATTAGGAGCAGCACTCAAAAGAATCATTAAAGCACATCTTGGACAACCCACAAGCAAACAAAATGGGTGACATTATGTGAGTGGGTCTTTGGTATAAGGTACCAATCAAGGACATCCTGGAACAGCTTTGCATATTCTGATATCATTTTGACAAAGAAAATAGTTATTTGAAAACATGTTTTATTTAGCCAAGTTTATTAAGATTAACATACACCATCATCTGAACTCTGGATCCTTAAGCTCAACTATACCAAAAAGGAAAAAATGAATGATCTGATGCAAAAAATCGAAAATACCTATTATTTTTTATGAGGGAAAGAAAGGAGTACGAAAAAGGAGGAGAAGAGATAAAAGTAATACATCAGTTTATTTGGCCTACTTAAATTTCAACAGAAATTTTAAATTATTTTCTGATATCTGGACCTGGGCCAACTCAGCTGTGACAAATATATCTGAAATTGACAAGATACAATAGCATGCATGTTAATTAGTCAATCATTTTAATGTTTTACCTGTATTTTTCAAGTGAATCACGGTATAACTCGCGAACATGCTGTAATGCTTCATCATTCGAATATTTAGGTTTAAACTTTGGCAGACCTTTCCATTTTGAGAGAGGATTGCACTGCACAACCACAACGGTATCGGTATATGGTATCCACAGGTACTTCACATGCTTATTATTAGCTAGCCATTTCCTGCAAATTATAAAACAAAATTGTGACTCTCTGGCGATAGAAATACCTTCTTTAAAGTTGAATCTAGCAAAAAATCATTCAGTTAACCTTCTACACCAAAGTGAACCCCAAATTGCTGGGAGAAAGGCTAAGATGACGTTGATGATGAGTTAAACTTGTCAACGGCATCACAAAACCAGTCATCTGATGAGTATAAAGAATAAGAAATATAGTTACTTGTGATTTTTCTTGATCTCTTTGATGTTAGAGACAAACGTATGTTCCACAAGCTCCTGTCTCTCAACACATTGAATCGTGACTTCTGCAACCACTCCAAGGCCCCCAAGTCCACAACGGGCTAGATAAAACAGTTCGGGATCTTTCTCACTTGAAACCTCTATCGTTCCTTTTGCAGGGGTAACAAGTTTCATGCTGATGATCTGCTCATCAATTGGAGGCAATCTTGCACCAGTGCCATGCGCACCAACCTGAAAACACGTGGATGCAAATGATGAAGCTATATATTAAAGATCTGTTAAAATCCTACAACTTACATTCGAAACTCATGATTCGACTTGATTCTCAAGAAAAACAATTCATGGCAAAAACCCAAATCCTGTATTGACAAAGATTGTACATTAACTGTCTGACTTATTCGAAAATGTAATTGTATTGGGATTAGTAACTGCTAATGGTTAAGAAGATGAAATGAAATTGCTTAAAATACTGGGGCTGGCATCCTTCTGATGATTGATTGGTCAATATCCTAAATATAATCCATTACTACGAATGCCATGAAATGGTAAACTTGACTAAGATAGGATGTGGAACTTCTTTTTTCTCCTTTTTTTTTTTTTTTTGGAGGGATAACAGAAATTTCTTTTAAGGGGGTGTTTGTTTTTTCAATTCCATATGTAATTAATGACTTTTGAAGAGTGTTTGTTTGAGAGGAAAGTACATTAGTAATTACGCCTCGAAAAGAGGGTCCAAATGCATAAAATCCAAGAGGGTTTTGGTACCATCAAAATCCGAGGATCCCACAGTTATACACACACACACACACACACACACCGTCCATCTGTTTTACCATCTCATTATAGGGCATGAGCCCAAAAATGAGGTAGATTGCAAGCTCAAGTGAACCACACCACAGGAAACAGGGGGGTAATGCCATCCACTGTTCAAAATTGAAACCTTTGTAGGGTCCACAGGGATGTGTATCTATCATCCAATTTGTTCATGAGATCACACTGGCATGTACAAAGGGTATACACAAATATCATCTTGATCCAAAACTTCTGTGGGCCCCAAAAGTTTTCAACGTTAACCGTTCAATTCCCACCAATTCCTATGGTGTGGTCCACTTGAGCTTCAGATTTACATCATTTTTGGGCTCACGCCGTAAAACGAGCTGGCATAACGGATAGACGGTGTGGATAAGATAAAAACATCACGGTGGGCCCCACAATTTTTACATGTGGAAATGTACAAAAGTCAATTCTCTGAAATGGAAAGCTTTTCAAACAAGCTCACCATCAACATCAACCTCGAGTCTGATGCTTTAATTACCTTGGTAAATAATCATTATCTATTTACTGGTAATTACATTTACATATATTAATGAAAAAACAAACACCACCTAAAAAAGAGAGAATATACAACAGCCCCTACTAGACCCACAGCTTGAGAGAACAAAACTAAGAAGCCACAACAAGGCACAGGCACAAAAGGGAACAAAAAAACTTAGCCATACAATAAACCCATCAGCCCGATCTCTTATCTTCAATCTTTTGCTCAGTTCTGAAGGCACCAGCTTTCGTATTAAGGTCTGATTCTTCATCAGCTTCTCTAGGCACATGCAAGAAGGATGCCTCTTGTCTTTGAATAAGGTAGGTGCCTCTTCAGTCTTCAATTGTATCAGCAACCATCCATGGGCATTTGCCGGAGCTTGCCCAAGATATTGCATTTTTGGGATCTCCCACCACCAAGGATGGGAAAAGTTGAACTAGATTGGATGTGTAATGTTAGAGTTACACAGATTTGGTCATACTTATTTTATTTATCCATGTTTGTTTTATAAGTCATGATCAAAGATTTATTGAGGGAAAAATAAAAGAAAGATTCAAAAGCTAGGGCCAAGGATCAAAGAAGAAGAACATCAAGGGTCAAAAGCCCCAAATACAAAGACCTATTCTTTGAACACTCTCCTTCAACTCGCAACCAGTGATGTCATTTGCCTCCATCAACATGATTCCATCCTCTCTTTGAACATTTTCAAAGAAGTATTTAAACGTAAGAGCTTCCAAATTTCCGAGACGATGTAAGCTTCCATGGCTTCAAATTGTCTATGGATGATTAACCGATAACATTTTTTAGCCCCTTCAATGCTAAGTCCCCCTGAGAGAACAGCAAAGAAGATCCAAACACCATCTTTAGCTTCATCCGTGTCCAAATTCCTCCCATCTAGCGGGGTCAAGGGATTTTCATATAATATAGTTACTGTGTAATGAGACACCCAACTCTAGAAGGCCCTGAATTGCCAACCAAAGATTGGGTTTGAGAATAACAAAATGGGTTTCGCTCCACGATTTTTTTTTTTTTTTTTTGCATTGGTCTTTCATTTTTCTGCTGCAGATTAGCTTGTTGTGTTCCGATTTTTTTGGATCAATATATTAGGCAGTCCTTGACTGTGTTCAAAATAGTCAAAGGCAAGGAGTCTAACAGTCCTTGAGGTAATTCTTTGTAGCTGATTAATGGGTTGAAAGAAAGTCAGCCAAGGGCATCCGCTGTAGTGATACATTCCAATTGTCAAATCAATGAGAATCTGATACCCGAGTGACTAGAATAGATACAAGTACTAGAATTAATTTCATAAACTCAACAAGTGCAGTGCTCTCTATCTCCAAGAACAACCATTTTATAGCCCCTAAAGGTACATCCTAGATTCCTATGAAATCTTTCATCAAGGTCTTCTAGCTCTTATTCATCAAAAAGGATAAAAGACAAAAAGAATAGAAAAAAAGGAAAAAACTCTCAGATTGATTTGGAATCAATCTATGTAAAGGATTTAGGCAAATTGTAATGGCCAAAAAATAGCATCCGTCTATCCAGGTAATCTTCCCCAAGCTCATAAGAGAATCAACATTAGCAACTATAATATTCTATGTAAGTTTGTCAGATAGCAACTATGGACCCTGAAATTTAGCCTCCAAAATTAGCAGCAAACAGACCAACTATTCATTACATGATCATGTTCCACCGAGTTGGAGTAAACTCGACTACTTCACACGAGTGCTAAAGATCCACATCCAATTTTTCAATTCATCACTTTTTTTTAATGAACTTATTTTATTAAAAGGCTGCTTGACAACTTACAAGACGGCAAAGAATACACGACAACAAAAACAGAAAAACATTACAGCCCCAATACAGAAGACACCAAGAAGATTGATATCTTTTAGCTCTGCCATACACTCAATGGCATCCCTCTTAGATTTTCACACTACTTCCCACAGACCCACTTTGTTGTGAAAACACCGCACATTGCGTTCCCCCCAGATATTCTACAGAATTGCAAGCATGATCAATCGCCAAAGGCTAGACTCTCCTTGGGAAGCTGGACCCCATGCCACATCCAAAACATTTGGACAACTGAAAGAGGCATCGCCCAATCAATGTCGAAAAGCTTTAGAATATGCGACCACACTTGATACACAAAGGTACAGTGAATGAACAAGTGATTAATCGATTCCACTTCATTCATACAAAGAAGGCAAATGTTGGGAAGGATCATGGCCCTTGTCTAAAGGTTGTCGATAGTTACGAACGCTTCCTCCCTACCAACCAAGCGAAGGAAGCCACCTTGGGGGGAGCACCATAGAACCAAAAAGCATGAAAAAAACTCGCGACTTGTAGAATTCATCGAGCCCCGAATCTTCAAATAAAAAGACTTGACCAAAAATTTGCCAGATGGGGAAGCAATCCAAACCAAGGAATCTTTCCAAATCCGAAGAAAAGAAGATATTGTGGAGCCAACCAATAGCCTAGCAAACTCCTTCGACTCATCATATAAGCCCTTGTGGATCAAGGGACATCATAACCCCCTCCCACCATTGGGGGAGAAGCAACTAGCCATAGATATTGTGGAGCCAAACCAAATCCGGAGAAGAGAGGATATTGTGGAGCCAAACCAATAACCTAGCAAACTCCTTCGACTCATCATATAAGCCCATATGGCACAAGGGACATCATACCCCTCCCACCATTGGGGGAGAAGCAACTAGCCATAGACATATTTTTAAAGGGGGATCATCTTGCCAAAGATGGATACTCCACTGCCAAAGGCCTATCACTGCAGCACGGATCCTCCTAAAAACAAATTTGGCTTCCATTTCCAAGAGAGAAGATCATAACTACCAGGTTCAACCAAAGGAGATATAAATATAATGGTCTTCCACATTCCGAATATATATATATATATATATATATATATATATATATATATATATAAACACACTATGAGGTCGAGCTGTGTGGGCCCCACCATGATGTGGATCAGACATCTGCCCCATCAGTCAGATGCACCATAATACGAAGACCTCTTGGCCTCCCAACCCCCCTCCTCCAAACCATACCTGGAAGCAATGACTTCCCTCCATAGCTTACCTTCTTCTGTCTCAAACCTCCACTGCCACTGGCCCCGAAGATCAATTCATCACTCAAGATCCTTACACGATCAAAATGGGGCTTGTACTTCAATTTCACCAAGTATTGCTTATATTGGGCTACTTTGGCATGGGCAGTCTTCATGCACAAATCTTGTTTAAATCCTTCCTTGGGAGTTTTTTGGCATATAAACAATAACTTCGTCTTGCACATCAGGCACCTCATCATGGTGCTCAAACATATTGGCCACATTGAAAGTCAATGAAATATATGTCATCTGGTAACTCAATCTCCCGGGTATTGTTACCAAACCTCCTCGTCTCAGCATGGACCGATATTCTTGGACTTGAGTTTGCAATAATTCCCTTTGAAAACCTTTCTTTGTGTAGGAAAACTAGAACAAAGTCGCCTTCATTATGTATCTTCTCTTGAGAATATTCATTCATAGCTTCTCAATATTTTGCTTTGCTCTCTTTGATCTTCTCCTTTCGCTTTTTCTCTTCCTATCAAACTTTTACAAGCTAGAGTCTTCTACTCCTACCAGTGTTGTCTAAACTCAAAATCATATGATTCACAATATGAATTGTACAATTCATATAATATCGTATGGGTGTACGATTCCAATCAAACGCACAAATCACAAATTTTAAACAATCATACAATTATCATACGATTACTTAATCAAATTGTATTACTAGAATTGTACGATTCATATCCTGTCATTAGGGTGTACAATTCACACACCCAAATCACAAATCTTAAATAATCGTGCAATTATCATACAATTATCATATCAAATTGTGTGACCATCACATGATTATCAAATCGTACAATAATCATAGAATTGTGTAAATGGGCCCAAAATTACATATAAAAAAATCAAAATATTTATTTTTATTCATATTTTCTTCTTTATTTTTATCCTTTGCTTATAAACAGGAAAAAGGCCCTCTTATGCTTATTCATTTTTTCTTCTTTCATTTTACCGATTTTTTTGGTGTCTTTTTTTTACTCCTTTTACCATTTTACAATTGATATAAATATAATATATGCATGTTCTCAATTGATACGATCATGACATGCCATTACTTTTCATGGTGTATATTGATGGGAAATGGACTTTTGATGAGTTTTCAATTTTTTTCTGCTTTATTTGTATTTTTTCAAATGTTTTCAATTTTTAAAAGAAGTCAGAAAAAATCTTACAATTTGCTATTAGATACAATTCAATTCCTATTATGATATGATATGCAATAGTGTGGCCCATCAATGATGGGTTCCAATCATAGAGTGTGGCCCATTCATGGGGACAACCCACAAACTGCTAAATCAGACCTTGATCAATTATAGCTAAAAGAAAAATAAACATAAAACTGAATGATACTGGCAATCTAATTGCTAAACCTCATCAAGAGGAAACCACCATGGATGGACCATAGATACAAGTCGAACTAATCAGACAAACCGAATGATGCAGGGGCATGCGATGACCTAACCCTAGATGCATGTATATTCAGTTGGAAGATATTCAAATAATAACATTACGAAACTAATTACTTTCAATAAGAGAAAACTAACAAATCTCAACACGAAGATGAGATCCGTCCGTCCGGATCATGCCCCTTCGCATAAAACCACGTAAAATCGTAAAACATGGAGGATCTAGGGATATGAGGATATCCCAGATCTAGCATAGACCAGTCCACAGTCAAGTTTGGATCCGGTTCTCATGGTAAGCATCCCTCTTCTCGATCGTACCCAAAAGTGAGGGGGTTCAGAAAAGGACGAAGGATGTCGAAAAGTAATGGGTTCTCATGAAGTATGAATTAGGAATCAAAAGAAGCTTACCTTTCCTCGCACCTTGAAGAAATAGAGAAGAGAAAAATGGAACTCCGGGGTAGAATCTTCAACACCCGAGGGCCAATCCTGAAACCCTAATCTCTCAAACAAAGAGGAAGAAACTCACGAATTTTCTATCCATTCAATGATCTCGAAATAGGGTTTCTCACAGTATATACAAGCTACGAAAATAATATAAAAAAAAAGGTGCACTAAAGTGCCTGAAAACCAAAGAAATAACATAAAAACGCATAAAGTAAATAACGACACTAAAGCACCTAGAAACAAGGAAATAAACAGAAAAGTACCTAAACGTAAATCCGCTCCATGGTCCAGTGGTCATGATGCTCTTGCGCGATCTTGCAGCTCGCGTACTCATAACGAGTCAGAAATTGGGCCCAATGGGCCCAGCGTCCATCCACATAAACTCGTCTGCTCCAACACTCGATCCGCGACGTCGCCTCCTCTGGTATACTCTAAAGGGTCCACCACTGATGTCCGCATCACCCAACCCACTAGTCAATGACCTTACAAACAATTTGAACCCTATTATGATATGATATGAGAAAGTGTAGGCCATCAATGATGGGTTCCAATCATAGAGCGTGGCCCATCCACGGGAACAACCCACAAACTACTTAATCAGACCTTGATCAGTTTTAGCTAAAAGAAAAATAAACATAAAACTGAATGATACTAGCAATCTAATTCCTAAACCTCATCAAGAGGAAACCACCATGAATGGACCATAGATAAAGTAGAGATGCACACAAGCCAAGCTAGCTCAAAAATCTCGCTTGGTTTGGCTCGTTTTATCTCGGTTTGGCTTGGCTTGTATGGCAATTCGATGAAGCCCAAGCTTGAATTAGTAAGCTCGTTCAAAAACAAGCCAAGCTCGAGCATTAGTGAGCTTGGCTCGCTTGAGCTTGAAATATATATATATATATATATATATATATATATATATATATATATATATATATATATATATATATTAAAGTTTTGAAAGCAAAAACCCTACCCGACCCTACCCCCTTTCATTTTCATTTCTCAACCCAGTCCGCCGCGCCCTGCCCTCTCTCATTTTCCCCCTCATTTCAAATCTCTCTCTCTCTCTCTCTCTCTCTCTCTCTTCTGGCTTCCTCCCTGGCCGCCGCACAGCCCGGACGACTTAGCCGCGCGGCACGCCCAACTCAGCCTCGTGCGGCATGCATCCACCTAGCCCCCCAACCTTTCATTCTTCTCAATCTCAGGTAGGTTTTCTGAAGAAAAAAATTCGTATTTGTTTAAAATAGGAAAAACCCTAAATGAGGCTTAGTTGGGGATCTTTTTTGGGCTGGATTGGGACTGGGTTGGGTCGGGTCAGGTCAGTACGGTGTGGTGGGTTAGCGGGTAGGGTCAGGTTAGTAGGGTGGGTTGGGACGGGTCAGGTCAGGTCAGGTCAATGGGTGGGTTGGGTCAGGTTAGTGGGTTGGGTTGGGTCTACATATACGCTTCTAGATAAAAAGAAAAAAAAAAGAAGAAGAAGAAGAAGCTCGGCTTAACTCGACTTGGCTTAAAAGAGCTCGATCGACTCGGCTTAAAAGAGCTCGATCGACTTGGCTCGAACAAAGCTCGCTCGGCTTGGACAGCAAGTTAAGCTCGAGCTGCTATTTTGAGCTCGTGCTCAAACTAAGGTGTTCACTGATCAAGCCAAGCTCGAGCAGGGGCAGAGCCCGGCTTGAGCTCGGCTCGTGTGCAGCCCCGGATTACAAGAGAATGAAGAAACAAAAAACTTGGATCACAGCCCACAAGAGAAACCCGAGCTAACAAAGCTAATTCTCACATGAGAAGGACAAACCCCACCCTTTCCCTCATTCCCGGGAACTCCAAGCTTTCCCCTAGCTCTTTCTCTTGCCCTAGAACCCTCTCAATCCCTTTATGGCCCGTTTGGCACCCTGGATTCCAAGAGAAAGTGAGGGAAAGGAGGAGAAACTGGTTGCTTTATTATGTTTGGCACCATGGATTTGAAGAGAAGTGGATTTGAGTGGAATCCAGGAGAACTCAAAAAGGCACTTTTAGCCCTTTTTCAAATCCTCAAAAAAAGGTGGGATTTGAGGAGAAATCCTTCCCAGCGTGGGACCCACCATAATGTGTCCCTAACTATGGGACCCAACATGATGTACATTTTCCATCCAACTTGTTGATAAGGTCACAAGGACCGGGATGAAGGGACCACACAAATTTCAGTTTAATCGAAGACTTTTGTGCATCATAAAGGTCTCACTCTCCATTTTTTCTTGTTTTATGGTCCACTTTAGATGTGGATTTGCTTTATTTTTTGGATCTTGGCATAAAATGATATGTAAAAATGGATGAATGGCATAGATTTAAAAATCGAGGCTAATACGGTAGGCATACGGTGGGATTAAAATTTACACCGTCCATTCCTTCATGTTTGATTTCTCTCAAATCTTGGCTGCCAAACAGAAAATCTGGAATTGATAAGAAGTGGAATCGATGAGAATTCATATCATGGAATCCACTTCTCCTCACTTCTCCTCAAATCCATGGTGCCAAACGGGCCATTAGGAAACCCGGCCCCTTTTGGCCTTAACCCCTAATCCCGCATTACACCCCTTAAATAGGTAAAAATCGGAATTAGAAACATCTTGCACAAAACCATGCAAGAGACAGACTCAAATAGGAAACAGCCAACCGGTCACACGACCGGTCACAGGCCTCGCCCGACCAGTCGCCCGACCAGTCCTCAATGCCCAAGACAGTCCAAAGAGTTCGCTGCATTAAAATCCACCGTGACTAACCGGTCAGACGACCGGTGGTGGCCTCTGTGCATGAAGATTTGAGGCGTCCGATTCCAACAATTTCCACCACAACTCCAACTTCATGCAACACCTTGCCACGCACCATCTTCAATCTCTACTCCGTCATCATCATAGCTCCACCGCTTCTCATGCCTCATCGACTCTATCCTTGCACATTCACACACCTTGTCGCTTTTCTCATGTAGCCCTTTGGCTCTTGCCACATACGAGCAACTATGGATCTTGCTGCCGATCCGGCAGCTCCACCATGAAAAGTGCTCCCGATCACTTTGTAAAGATAGCCACACCTCTGTGCCTTCACCGCCACGAGTGCTCCCATTATCACTTTACAATACCGATCACAGCCGATGAACCTGATTGAGATATTGGCTTTCCGATCCACCTTCTTCCTCTCTACTTCTTTCATAGATGCCAATCACTTTCCATCTTTTTTCCTTCACGGAATCCTTCTTTACATCGAATCTCATGCTAGAAGACGCCATTGAAACCTCGTCTCAAATTCTCTCTGCCTCCTTCTCAACTTTTGCGCCATTGTTGGTTTGTCCCACATCGGTTGGGAGGGGGGCAGAGTTTGTCTTCATATATCCTGGGGTTACTCCGCCTAATAGGTTAGCCTTTTGGGTGTGACACAACAGTGGTATCAGAGCCTAGGTTATCTGCTAAGTCCATGCCCCAGGCCCACGTAAGCAGGAGGAGGGGGAGGCCCCCGTGCATGCGTGTTGCATGCCCCAAGTTCCGCTGTGGGGAGGGGGATTGTTGGTTTGTCCCACATTGGTTAAGAGGGGGGCGGAGTTTGTCTTCATATATCCTGGGGTTACTCCACCTAATAGGTTAGCCTTTTGGGTGTGACACAACACTAGATACAAATCAAACTGATCAGACAAACCCAACCCACCAGTCAATGACCTTACAAACAAGAAGGAAGACCAAACAAAGGAGAGATGGTGACAATACTCTTATCAAATCAATAAGAATCTGGTGCCCGAATTGCCAGAATAGAGAGGTAAGAACTTCATTGCATGGTAAAGAACATCCAATCAATGGTATATCCGAGCTACAGATCACCAGATGAAATGGCGCCAATCTTATACATGTCCGTGGATAGTTTACTCAGACAATTCAACAAAAAAGAAAACCTTTAATTCAAACCAAAAATTAAAAATAACAAAAAATAAAACCTGGACAATGCCCCCGAGCTGCTGCTCTCGTATGGACGCGAAATTCTGTAACGTCAGTCCATGCTCCTTAATCCCATCAACGAGCTGTGAAACCCTAGCCCCCGCCTGGACCCTAACCCTCTTCTTCTCCTTATCCACTTCCAGCACCTTATCCATGAGAGCCAGATTCACCATCCCGGACCGCTGCAGCCCAATCCCATTGGGCGACAGCCCAGACCCAACAGGCCGAATCTTCTGCCGCTTCTCGTGAGCCTCCTTCACAATATTCTCCAGCTCATCGAGACTCTCGGGTTGGAGGAAGACTCTGGTCTGGACCTCGTGGGTCCCGCTCCAGTTGGAGACGGTGTGGAGGTCGTCGGGGAGGGGTGCGTAGCGGAAGGGGAAGGCTTTCTTGTGCTTGGCGTTGTCGGGGAAAGGGAAAGAATAGTAGGTGGCGGCACCGCACCCGAGGAGTAGAAAGAAGTACCCGACGTACTTACGGAATTCAGCATCGGAGATGGAGGATGAGGATGATGAGCAGAAAGAGCGAAGGAGGAGATTAGGGTTAGGGTTTAGAGGAGGAGGTGGGGAGATTAGGGTTAGGGTTGAGAGATGCGGGCGAGGGAGGATTCTTCGGGAGAGATTCAGTGCTCGGAACATTGCGATTTACAGGCGCGGATAGAGGAGTTGCGTGTTAGAATTTTAGAAGAAGAAATGGAAGAATTTAGAACTCTGCATTGTACTTTTTCTGCCCTACTCCAGCAAGGAATCCATGGAAATCTCCATAGAAACCTCGATCTCCTTCTCAGCCTCTATCTCTCTCTCTCTCTCTCTCTCTCTCTGTCCCCCTCAAGAACGACGAAGGAGATGGAGATAGGCTACAACGTCTCTCTCTCTCTCTTAACCAAGGAGATGGAGATTGGCTGCAAGCTGCAACGGCTCTCTCACTCGAGTTTGTTTAGCCTCTCTCCCGACTCCGATCGATCGTCTGTCGCCGTCCACTGGGGTGGGCCATGAGTGTCCTGATGATCAGAACCGTCCATGATGTGGACTCTATCCTATACGCGCCCACGTAAGAAACTTGCGCGGAACGGATCATTTCGACCGGAGCGGTTGGGTACTGAGTTACTTACTGAGTTACTCAGTACGAGTAACTCGAGTAAACCCTGAGGGGTCCACCGTGATTTATGTATTTCATCCACTCCTTTAATCCATTTTGACAGATAATTTTATGGCTTGAGACAAAAAATGAAGCATATAAAAATCTTAAGTGGACCACACCACAGGAAACAATGTGAATTGATCCTGTACCGTGGAAAAATTCTTGGGGGCCGCATAAGTTTCGGATCAAGCTGATATTTGTATTTACCTTCATAAATATCTGTGTGATCTTGTGAACAGGTTGGATGACAAATAAACATCACTGCGGCCCTCGGAAAGGTTTCACGGTGGAAATCATTATACCCACTGTTTCTTGTGGTATGGTCCACCTGAGTTTTGGATACGCTTCAATTTTGGCTTCAACCCCTTAAATGATATGGAAAATCGGATGGATGGTGTAGATAAACTACACACATTTACCGTAGGCCCAACTGACTTTACTCAGTACGATAAGAGCGTCCTCAGTAACTCAGGACGCAATCCGATTTCATTTCGACCATGAGGTGCTATCCGTGGATGAATTTAAAAGTTCAAAATAATATTCAATGTCAGGCATTCGACTCTAAAAATGGACGGTTAGAATCATCACTGGAGGGTGATTATGAGATAACAGCTTCTTTACTGTAATCGACGGTTCAGACCATCGGACCTTCTTGTAGTCCCCTGTGGTGGCGACGGACGCTGGATCGTGAGTCGCGATGGAGGCAAAAAGAGCTGAGCGGTACCTATTTACCATAAATGAACACAATTTAAACCGTTCAACTTATGGGACCAACTCAATATACATCACATCTCTGAATACAGATTGATTGAGATATTAATCAATCCGTGTTCGTTTATCAACGGGTAGGACGCAATCCTCATTCGATTTTGATATTCTAGCCTCCGATTGATGGGAATTTGTTCGATGAACCTGGACCGTTGATTGGTTTTGTGCTGATAATCTATTAAATGATAGCAAATCAGTCGTTGCCATTTTGCCAAAAAATCGAGAGTTGGGCAAGCGGATTGAGTACTGGGCAAACTCTATGTGGCCACCTTGTGTATGAGCCCAAAATTGTAGCATATCCAAAGCATAAGTGGACCGCACCACAGGAAACTGTGGGGCTGATGACCACGTAGATGTTTATTTGTCATCCAACCTGATCATGAGTCTACAAGGATGGGGATGAACTTCTTGCGGTGTAGTCCACTTGAACTTTGGATATGCCTCAATTTTAGACTTATGCCCTAAAATGATATGGGAAAGCAAGTGGAGAGCATTCATTTCAAGCTGTTTCCTGTGGTTGGATATGCTTCAATTTTGGGCTTATGCCCTAAAATGATCCGAAAAAATGAATGAAGAGTGTTTAATTCATATTGTTTCTTGTGGTGTAGCCCACCTGAGGGTTGGATATGCTTCAATTTTGGGTTCATACCCTAAAATGATTTGGAAAAAACAAATGAAGAGTGTGGATAAGACATACATCCATGATGGCCTCTCCAGAGTTTACTCACTAAGCTAAGCTAGGGAGTTGGAGTTGCTGAGTGGGCAATTTGCTTCTGAGCGCAAGCATAGGGAGAGTACCTACTGCTGTAGGGAAGCTAATTGCATCCTGCTGGCAATAATCCGTCCACGCAGGGCTCTGTGGGACCCACTATGATATATGGGTCTTATTTATGCTATCCATTCATTTTTCAAATCATTTTAGGATTTGAACCAAAAAATAAGGAATGCTATCTATGGACGTGGCTTAGCTATGCTGTCCATTCATTTTTTCAGATCACTTACAATATGAGCCCAAACATGAGATAGGTCCAAACCTCAAGTGGACCACACCATAATAAGCAACAGTGGTAATGACACCCATCAATGAAAGCTTCCTATTGGCAACCCTGACGTTTACTTGCCATCTAACCTGTTGATAAAGTCAAATAGACCAGGACACAAGGAAAACACAAATATCAGCTTGTTTCAAAACTTCCACCGCTCCCAAGAATTTGTTAATGGTAGGTGTTCAATCTGTACTGTGTGGTCCACTTTATTAGCCTTGGATCTGCCTCATTTTTAGGATCATACTCTAAAAAAGAATTGGCAAAATGAATGGACAGCATGGATAAAACCTATACATCACAGTGGACCCCATAGATCCCTGTTGGATGGATTAACATGGAGAGGGAGATGGACACAATCGGCTTCCTTTATATTCCATCCCGTCAATCAAGATCCTCAGCTTTTGGCATCCATCTCATCAGAAATATCCAAGACTCAGGTGGGCCAAACCATAGACTAGTGTAAAATCATGCCTTAAAAGCTCAATTGTAATCCGTAGTAAATGGCTCACATGGGCAAAATGGGTTGTTTGGCTGATGGCTACCAATGTAATTGGAATCAATGTGAAATAAAATGCAGCAAAATCGTCCGAATTGAAATGCCAAAAAACAGATACAAAGAGCTGAAATGATTGGATTTCTTAGAGTAAGCCACTTTTATAGACCCCTTAAAGCTTAGAATGTTTTAAATTTTAGCCAAAGTACTTATTTCAATGAACTTATTATAATTGTTATTGTTGGGTTAGTCCCACATTGGCAAAGGGGATGATGAAAGGAGCTTCATATACTCTCAGGTCACTCTACTTGGCGGGTTAACCTTTTGTGTGTGACACAACATTGACATTAGAGTAAGGTTATCAATCCAAGCCCATGCCATGGTGGCGCCCATGCCCTAAGACCCACAAGTGAGGGGGGTAAGCCAAGACCAAGTGTCGAGAACCCTACATTTGTTGTGGGAGTGGGGTTGTTGGGTTAGCTCCACATTCGCTGGAGGGGACGATGAAAGGAGCTTCGTATACTCTGGAGTTACTCCACCTAGCAGGTTAACCTTTTGGGTGTGACGCATGTACCAATTTGGCATATTAAAATTGCTTTACCCAATGCATTCTAATTACATGCATCCAAACAGAATTAAAGATTCTAATTTTTGAAGATACCAATTCACATTGATTTCCCTTACATGTGATTTGGATTCCAATGTATTCCAATTACAACCATCCAAAGGCATCCTAAAACTCTAGATTCACCTAGCATGGCCCACCCAGGTTTCCAAAAAGCATGAATTCGGTGGGTCCCCTCATCTTGATGATGTGCATCATAGAATGGATTTAATAGACAATAAACAGCACTGCGAGCCCCCCACACAACTAATCATGGGTGTCACCATCCCAACTGTCTAGCCCTTGGTTAGCACTAGCTAGGGCGGTTTGTAACTTGGGTTCACACACGATTTTGACCGAGCCATTTGTGGAAGTGACTGCAGATGGTGCTGTAGGGCTGAAGAGTATGGGTGAAAATGGGCCGAGCTTGGGCCTGAAAATTTTAAATTTTGAATAGGGCCGCCTAACAGCCTAGCCCGAAACAGTTCAAAATCTGGGCCAAGAGCGACCCCAGGCCCAGGCCCAGCCCGTTGACAACCCTACTGAAGGTATGAGGAATGTGCCATTTTTTTTTTTTACACACTCCCCGCAAATGGGCACATGAACCCACAGCCTCAGTGTTGAAACCATTGAGCCATGGGTTGGATCTACCTCAGTGGGTCCCTTGAAAGTCAATTTATCAATCAACCTTCCATATAGTGGACCCAGCTACGGATGGTAGGCATTTAAATATAAATATACATAGGATCGATGAACTTCAAAGCAACGGTTGAAAAACAAATTTTATTAGTAGTCAAAAATAATTGAAAAAATAAATAAGGGCTAGAATTATATGATTTGTGTGATCATTTAAACATTGACCACACATAATAAGGCCCACTATATGGGCAGATCAGATCAACATATACCTCTGACACATGGATTGTGAAGAGATGGACTCCCTGTTCTTCAGGCCTATCTTATCATTTTGGCTTGACTGGGTCGCTCTCAATAGAGGTGTCAACTGCCCGGTTTGAACGGGCAAAGTGTTGTCTAAGCCCATCCTGCATTGTTCAACATAGGCCCAAGTTCAGCCCAGGCTCATGATGAGCCAAAATAGCTCCCTTGAGCTTGGCCCGAAATGTTCATGCAGGGCTTAAGTGCCGACCTCAACCCGAGCAAAGGACCAAGTGTTTCTCAAGTAAACCACAGGCTACAAAACAAATATGAGCTACACATCCCCTCTTTATTGGGCTGCAGCATTTTCGCATCCCCCATGTTTCTTTTGAAGGAAAAGAAAAGATATACAATAAGAGGCTTGTCTTCCACATGTGGTTGATTTGATCGGGTCACTAGGTTTCATATTTCAATCCTTGATTCAATTATATAATTATATTACTTTGGTTATATAATCTTGTCGCTCCATCTATAATGATAGCTTGAAATATAACATGCCATATAGTCCATGTGCACACAATAGTAATGTATCATCGAACAGGAGTGCAGAGTTGTACACTTCCACACAATTTAGGTCCGAGATCAAATTCATCTATTGATTGGTCTAAACATACTTTCCCTAAAATGAATCTCGTCTACTCAAAAGGTGGACCCCAATATTGGAAGCAAGTGGATGTGTTATAAAAATTCAGCCAAGTGTTTAGACCCATACATTTGTTCTGCATACTGTGGCCCGCTTCACTAGTGGATCAACCTAATTCTTAAGCTAGGGCATCAATGTGTACATTTCCATTGGATGGATTGGATCCCAGACCTATGTGCAATGGTGACAAACGTCTATGTGTATGAGCTGTATTGCATGCGTGTGGACTTAACAAATCTCTGATAAGCCCAACCCAACCAACTTTCATATAACCTCCCATTAGTGCTCTAGGGGCCACCACGATGATCATGTCACATCCACTCCATCCATCCATCTCATCATTATCATATTGGGACATGACTCCAAAAATCATTTTTAAAAATCAATTATAGAACGCCAGGGAGGCCCTTGGATGCTTGGCTTGTAAATAGAAGGTTATAAACATGAATGCGCCATTGTCCAATATTTAAGTGAGGAAGGTGCATGATTTCTACCAATCATGACCAAGTATCACTAATCTAAAACATCAGCCAGGTCATACTTTGTTGGGTCCAACAAAACAATGGTTTTCATCTTTGAACCTTGGCCCCACTTTCACATGATGACAACCTAATATGGATTGTCAAATATTAATTTTTTTGGTTGTTTGTGGGATTTGTTGGAGAGTCCAATCAAATTAGTTCATGATTGAGCAATCCAAATGTGGGGACATTTGAGATTGATCATTGAGTGATGTTTATTAATTCAAACCAAGCCACACATTATAGTTACTACTAATAGGTAGAGCTGTACATCGAGATTAAATGAATCGAGCTGGGCCTAGCTTGGCTCAGCAGGCAACCTTGGCTTGAGCTCGACCTTCAAGCTGAATTGGCAAGCTCGGCCTGGTTTGGTCGAGCTTTTGATCTGAGTTCAAGTTAAGTTCGAGCTTGAGCTTTTCGAGCTAAATTCGAGTTGAGGGTCAAGCTTGGAAAAAAGTACTATTTTCATAAACTTACACACACACACACACACACACACACACACACACACACACAGAGAAATGCTCACCTGCGCACCAGTTCTCACAAGAACTCATGAGCACTTTTTGAGGGCTCATCACACATGATGTTAGCCCAAAATCTGAGCCGTCCATGTGATGTAGCACCCCCAAAAATCATCAGGGCCTAACTTACTTGATCCAAAACTTTGGTGGGCTATAGCAAAGGGAGAGAGGGAGAGAGAGAGAGAGAGAGAGAGAGAGAGAGAGAGAAGAAAATCAAGGAAACTATTTCGTTTTGCCGTGGCCCATCAAAGTTCTGGACCAGGCTGAAAGTTGGGCCCTGGGGTTTTTTTGGGGTGCTTCATCACATGGGCAGCTCAAATTTTGGGCTAACATCATGTGTGATGAGCCCTTAAAAAGTGCTCACGAGTTCTTGTGAGAACTGGTGCGCAGGTGAGCATTCCTCTCTCTCTCTCTCTCTCTCTCTCTCTCTCTCTCTCTCTCTATATATATATATATATATATATATATATATATATATATATATATATATATATATATATATATATATATATATTAACGGAGTTAAGCTTAGATCAACTCGAGCTTGGCTAAAAAAGCATGGAAAAACGGCTTGGCTTGGTTCGAACCTAGCCTTTGATCCGAACCAAATCGAGGTTTTTAATGGTAGGACAGTCAATCAACAGTGTTTCTTATAGTATTGTCTACCTGATAATTGAATCTGCTTCATTTTTGGGATAATGCCCTAAAATGATAATGAAATTAAAACGGATGGACAACGTGGATATACAATAAATATATCAAGCTGGGTTCCATAGTAGCCCCACGGTAAGGGCTGCACTGTCTTGGGTGAGGCTGGGGTCTCACCTCATCCTGCTCTCATGCACGTAATTTTGAGAAATTTCTAATCTCAGAAAATAAATTAATAGGAAAAAATAAAAAATAAGGACAGGCTGAAGCATGCAAAAACACGTTGTCCTTAAAGCTTAATTCGGTCCTACTCAAATTACTTTGAGTCTGCTGTTAAGTTGCAGGCGGATTGCTTCCAGGATACGACGAGCCTTATGTGGTTCTGCGTTCAGCAAGAAACGAAAAAACCACTATGGAACTCTATAACACAATCTCTGGCAGAAATGAAAAAGAAGAGAAAAAAAGAATGGCGATCTTCATTCTGTAGCAGTAGACCATTACTCTGGTCTGAGTGGCTCGGTTTGTATCAACCAAACCGAGAGGCTAATTTCCTTAAAAGGTGCTGGTTCAGTTGAGATGGTTGTGATTGTAGTTGTTGTAATGGAATGAACCAGACCTGTCCGGTTTATATAGGCAAGGGTGGCCAGCAGTTTGGTCCAGAGCCATAATGGCACTAGCCATTTTTGGCTGTTGGGAGAAACTAGCCGTTTTCTGGCAGTTTCTGACTGTTGTGCATGTGGGAGTTACACCTGCATGCTGGCTATTTAGACTCAGTGGCTAGCCATTTTCTGACTATTGGGCTAGCCACATGCACCTGTTACTGCATGGTCTGGACCGTTACTGCATGAGCAGTTATACAAGTCCCTCTAAATAGCCCTGCAGCTCTCTCTAAAAAGCAGAGAAGTCTCTCTGTCGGACCTCCTACCTACAATACCTCCTCTGTTCTGAACTCAGCCACCTGACCTACCACTTAGCATCTGTCGCACCATGACTCGCACCAGTCTCGCTTTGGTCTGCAAGGTCACAATCAATATGCGACACAATGTGCACGTGCGAAGTGCCAAGTGAGCCACTAGCGCCTCTACAGCCACACTACCTCACATGCCCACGCCCTCGCACCGAGCCCGTGCCGGTGACTGAGTCCAAGTCCGAGACCGAGACCGAGCCCGTGCGCGTGCGCTGTGTTCTAGTAAGAAAGCCACCATTCTCCTCTCTCCCACCATAAATAAGTAAGGTGCACAACACCCTACTTATAAAGAAGAAAAAAACCTTTCTCCCATCTGATATGGGACAAATGCAAAACGAGTTTTTTCAACATTTTTCAAAAGTATTTTAAACAAAAAAAAATATTTTAAATAAAATATTTCAACAATTCCCCACTTGGTTGAAAATAATTATTTAAAAAAAAAATGAAAAAACGATATCTGCCAGAGAATAAAAGATCATATGTGTAAAGAAAGATATCTTTCAATTTGAATCATTCCTTAGTGTAAGTATTTAAAAGACCTATCGAAATTACTGGTAGTCACAGCTTTAAACTAGTTATTTTAGATAACAGGACTGAAAATACCACACACATATTTTCTTAGTGTTATTAGAGTTTCCACAATTCTTGCTCAGCATATTTAATGGCCTTGTGCTTATCATGTTTCATTAACGATCCTGAGAAAAATTCTTACTCTTATGAGAGGCGGCACTACCTCTACGTTCATATAGGTGAAGTCCTTCCAGTGTCTCCGTTACTTTCAAACACTTGTCCTTAAGATTTTTTAAGACTCAACCCTCTATTTGTAACGGCCAGCACTATAATCCTAGATGAGGTATATATATATATAATTTAGTGCTGAAACTTTTCACGTATCAATGATTTGTTTTTACCCATTGAACCCTTATATAGAGATTTTCTAGCTTTAGGTTGGGTTTCCATCACTGGTGAAATCTTTTGAAAAGAATTTCAATCCCATCCCTCTAGATGTTATCCTTAATATCTCTCTCGTTAGAGGTTTAGTAAAAGGATCAGCTAAGTTATTACTTGACTTCACATAAGAAATTGCAATGATTCCATCTTAAATCAGTTGTCTTACATAGTCATGTCTCAGACTTATATGTCTGGATTTCCCATTATACGTGCCGCTGTAGGCTCTAGTTAATGTGGCTTCACTATCGCAATGTAGCGAAACAGCCGGTATTGACTTTGCATGGAATGAAATTTCTAAAAGAAGATCCCTAAGCCACTCTGCCTCTTTACCTATTGCAGTAAGGGCTATGAACTCAGACTCCATAGTTGAGTGAGTTATGCAGGTTTATTTTTTGGATCCCTAAGATACAACTGCATCTCCTAGGTTGAAAACCCATCCAGTAGTGGATTTGTTGTCACCTGCACTCGATATCCAACTTGCATCAGTATATCCTTCCAATATAGCTGAAAATTTTGAGTAGAATAACCCTAAGTCCTTGATTGCTTTTAAATAACCAAGTACTCTTCCTATTGTCTTTCAGTGTTCTACACTAGAATTACTAGTAAACTTACTTAGTTTACTCACAGCATATGCAATGTTTGGTCTAATGCATTGCATTGTATACATTAGACTTCATATAACACTTACATACTCTAATTGTGCAACTGTTCTTCTAGTATTTTCATTTAACTTGATACTTGGATCGAATGGGGTTTTCGCTTCTTTAATATTCAAGTGTTTAAACTTGTTTATTATTTTCTTAATATAATGAGATTGACACAGCGCATAACCCCCACTATGAGTTTTTACTTTAATACCTAAAATGGTATCAACTTGTCCAAGATTTTTCATTTTAAATATGAAAGAAAGAAACTTCTTTGTTTCAGTTACACCTTCCATTTTATTACTTATTATTAAAATGTCATCAACATATAAACAAATAACAATTATATAGTTACTGCTTGTTTTAGAATATATTCATTTGTCTGCTACATTATGCATGAAACCATGAGAAAGTATTTTAGAATCAAACTTCTAATGCCACTGTTTAGGTGCCTATTTTAGTCCATACAATCATTTAATTAATTTACACACTTTCTTCTCATTTCATGGCAGAATGAACCCTTCAGGTTGTTCTATGTATACCTCCTGGTCGAGGTTTCTATTTAGAAAAGTAGTCTTTACATCCATCTGATGAATATACAGCTGATGTATTGATGCTAAAGCAAACATAATCCTAATAGATGTTATTCTCACCATAGGTGAGTATGTGTCAAAATAATCTATTCTTTCTTTTTGTCTGAATCTTTTAGCTACTAGTCTAGCTTTAAAGGTTTGAATCGTTCCATCAGTGTGCTATTTCTTTCTAAATACCCATTTACACCCTATGGGTTTAGAAGCTGGAGGTAGATCCACCAGTTCCCAGGTTTGGTTTGACATAATCGAGTCCATCTCTTCATTGATGGCTTCTTTTCAAAAAGTTGAATCTCTAGGAGTTACAGCTTCTCTATAGGTTGTTGGATCATCTTTTATAGTCATAAATATAGGTATTTTTCTAATGACACTCTCTCTATTTTCTTCTACGAGATGAAAAGAGATACGCTGAGAGTGTATCTGTTCATGATTAAGACCATTTTCTACTCTTCCCTTTGACTCCTACGTGGTTCAATTGAAGCTTTAACTTCTTCTTGAGCTTCTACCATAGGTTTCTCTGTTGGAGTTTGTATTTCATTATCCTTTGACTCTAAGGATAGTGAATTTTCAAAGAACTCAACATCTCTAGACTGTATGATTGTATTAGACTCTAAGTCTAGGAATCTATGGGCTTTGCTATTTTGTACATACCCTACAAAGGCACACTTGATAGCTCTAGATCCTAATTTAGTTCTTTTGGGATCAAGTTTTCTACAATATGCGAGACACCCCCACACTTTAAGGTATCCTAGATTATGTTTTCTTCTTTTCCACACCTCGTATGGTGAAGTATTAAATTTCTTAGAAGGAACCTTATTTAGGATGTGGCACGCTGCTAGAAGTGCTTCATCCCAAAGTCCTAATGACAATTTTACTTGTTTTAGCATTGAGTTGACTATCTCTACTAAGGTTCTATTTTTCCGTTCAATTATACCATTCTGTTATGGTGTATACAGTGTAGTGCATTGGTGTATTATTCCATGTTCTTCACAAAAGTTGGAGAATTCATTTGAAAAATATTCTCCTCCTCTGTTACTACGATGAACTTTTATTTTCTTGTTCAGTTGATTGTCTACTTCTGCTTTATATATCTTGAACATGCTGAGTGCTTCATCGTTATTCTTTAAAAGGTATACATGTACATATTTGGAGCAATTATCAATAAAGGTTATAAAGTATCTTCTTCCTTCACGTGTAAGAATGTCATTTAACTCACAGATATCAGTGTGCATTAGGTCCAATATTTGAGATGATCTCTTAACACTAGAAAAATGTTTCTTTGTAAATTTGGACCTTGTGCACACTTCACATTTGTCATTTTAACTATCTATGTATGAGATTAAGCTATCTTAGACATGAATTTGAAAATACTATAACCTATGCATGCTAATCTACCATACCACAATACTACAGATTCAATCATATACGCAGAAGAGCTACTTTCATTCAATGAAAACTTAATCATCACAGTATAAGCATATCCCTTACCAACAAAGTTTCCATTCTTTGACAGAATTAGTTTTCCTAATTCAAAAACTATCCATATTTCAAAAACTAAGTTTCGTCTCATGTCCGGGACATGTAGTACATTAGTTAGGACCACTTTCTTTCTACAGGTAAAGACTAATTTCACAGTTCCTTTGCCTATGACCTTCGATCGGACTTCATTACCCATTTGAACCTATTGACCATTGGTCACGTCCTTATAAGTTTTAAAGGCTGACATGTCATAGCTTACATGAACTATGGTAGTTGTATCATACCATCAACCGGTTATTTTGCCTTGGATCATGTTTACCTCAGTGATCATGGCTACTATGTCTTCTTCAACTACACTTGCCTTATTCTTAGATTTTCAAAGTTGGCATATTCAAGTGTAATGCCCAGTTTGCTCACAGATATGGCAAGGGCCTTTGAACTTTCCGTTCTTCTTTTGTGGTTTCTTGAATTTCCATTTATTGGGTTTTGGGGCACTGTTCTTCTCGGGATTCTTATTTTGGGTGCTTTCTACTGCTTGCACCTTGAACGAGGAATTTTCATTTTCATTTTTCTTTTTACAGTTTCGGAATTCTTCATCTATTCTAAGATGTTTCTAAATTTGTTCCAGTGAATAGACTTCGATTTTATATAGCAATTTCTTTGTGTATTCTGTCCAACTTGGGGGCAATTTTACGATCATAGCCCCAACTTGAAAATATTCGTGGATTTTAATTTTTAGGGCACTAATTTTGCTAACAATTAGCTGTAGTTCTTAGATTTAGGCTAACAATGATTTGTTATCTACCATGTTGTAGTCGAAATAGCTAGCTATGAGATATTTGTTCGTACCTTCTTATTCGGCCTTGAATTTGAACTCGATAGTGGTCTAAATTTTTTTGGTAGATTTTGTTCTGGTGTATTGATCATATAGACAATCATATAGCATATTCAAGATGTGTCCTCGACACAACAGATTATCTTCTTCTCTTTTGGTACGTGCATTGATCTGCTCAGTCGTGTCTTTATCGGTTGCTGGAGGAAGCGATTTCAAGTTCAGGTCTCAGATATAGAAAATCTTCAACGCCGTAAGCAAGAACTTTATTTTATCCTGCCATATGGTTGGTTCCATCGAACCAGTCCAGATGAATCAGATCCTGGTTCATCAGTTTGATTGATGATACCCCTTCGGTTTTCATATTAAAATAATTACGATTTAAAATTGTTGAGAAATTTCTGATTTCAGAAAATAAATTAATAGGAAAAAATAAAAAATAAGGACAGGCTGAAGCACATAAAAACACGTTGTCCATAAAGCGTAATTCATCCCTGCTCAAATTACTTTGAGTCTGCTGTTAAGTTGCAGTCGGATTGCTTCCAGGATACGACAAGCCTTATATGGTTTCGCATTCAGCAAGAAATGAAGAAACCACTATGGAACTCTATAACACAATCTCTGGTAGAAATGAAAAAGAAAGAGAAAAAGAATGACGGTCTTCTTCCCATAGCAGTAGAGCACTACTCTGGTCTGAGTGGCTCGGTTTGTATGAACCAAACCAAGAGGCTAATTTCATTAGAATGTGTTGGTTCAGTTGAGATGATTGAGATTGTAGTTGTTGTAGTGGAATGAACCAGACCTGTCCGGTTTATATAGGTAAGGGTGGCTGACAGTTTTGGTCCAGAGCCATAATGGCACTAGCCGTTTTCTGGCTGTTGGGATAAATTAACTGTTTTCTGGTAGTTTCTAACCATTGTGTGTGTGAGAGTCATGCTGGCTGTTTAGACTCAGTGGCTACCCGTTTTCTGACTATTGGGCACCAGTCTCGCCTCTACAGCCACACTGCCTCACATGCCCACACCCTCGCACCGAGTCTGAGCCCGTGCACATGCGCGTTCGCACTGGAACACGCAAGCCACCATTCTCCTCTCTCCCACCATAAATAAGTAAGGTGCACAACACCCTACTTATAAAGAAGAAAAAATCATTTCTCCCATCCGATATGGGATAAATGCAAAACGAGTTTTTTCAACATTTTTCAAAAGTATTTAAAAAAAAAAAACATTTTAAATAAAACATTTCAACATGTAACACATTTAAGCATGCATGACTCATGCATGGAACATTGGTGTCCAGTGTATAGTATACTAGGATAAGCTTTTCTCATTCATATACTCAATTTATAGTGTATAGAATGGGTTAGACAAATGAAGAACAGATATCCACTACAAACAATGTTTACTAATTAAGTATAGCTTTACTTGTATTTAAGTGGCCTTTGACAACATCTAACACCATGCTAAGGAGTCACCATTGGGGATCCACACCTTAGGTGAGCGGGCGCACTACCCATTGGGCTATTAAGCCACCTCCTAACTTGGGCGAACACCATCAAAGGCAACACAAACTTCCAAAGCACCATAGCATGCAAAAGGCCACGGAATGCAGATTTGACTGTCCACTATCAAAGTTGTCTATGCAACATCCATGTCGGCCTCATCCGAAAATGGAACGAAAAGAAAATTAATCATATGATAGCATGGTTTTTATTTTTATTTTGGGGAGACTTCAAATGTGATAAGCGGGTTCCATCGCTCATTAATCAAATGGGCTTAGATCACAATTTGTATATATTTTTGTTTTCTTTTATTAACAGTGTAAGAAGGGTTAGGATAGTTCGATCAAGGATACTCTTGTGAGCCCATCCATTGGGGCCAATCAACAGTCTGGAAGATTGAGCTGTGGACCTTACTAGTCCACAATATAATGGTGGAGGAAACTGTTCTGATCATCATATACTAATCAACTGCACTGTCCTGAAGGTGGGTAGCCATACTACTAACCAAGCGGCATGTTGGGTAGAACATGTCTCGCCTGCTAGCTCAGTTGGTGTTGGAATTGGAGTTTGGAAAATTACTTGGACTAAATAAAATTAAAATAAGAAAAGAGAAAATTTATTGATTTGAAGAAGTCAAGGCCTGATTTGGAATCACTTGACTTGAAATCGAATTTGCGCTCCTTGGACCACGTCTTAAGTGCAATAAGATTTTCTGGGGCAATTGACCTCCAGGATACAACGACTATCACCCGGTCCCAGCGGTGCACTCACTATACACGGGCTTGAACCATTTGTAGTCTTAACCCAAATGACAAAACACTTAAACTATTTTTTAAAGCAATTTTTCATACTCTTAAGAGTAGATAAAGAAAGTCCATTTATAGACTTTAAGTGGACACCCTTAAGGGTGTAGAGACACACTTTCATAAAGGGTTATGACAATTGGTTTTAAACCCAATTGGTGTGTCCCCTAAGATTGAAAAACACAATCTTTCAAAACAAAAAATAGAGGGATGCAACCCTTTAGACTTACATGAAAAGACACATCCGCCCATGCACGCTTGCATGCACTCGTAGCCATGGACATGGCCTAGCTTGGCGGAAAAGTTTAAAACACTAATTTATTTTTTAAATTCACTTAAAAATATAACAGTTGGAAGATGCCTAAGCATTTCAACAGCAGATCTTAGGTTCGAATGCTACGGAGACACACTAATTACACCGGTGGGTGCATCCTATGACTAACAATGCGACTGTGTTGCAGGGTGGGTGAGTTGTATGACTAACAAAAAAAAAAAAAAATTGTTGGGTAGATCTACCCCAGCCATCAGCTGAGTTGCCTGTTGCTCTCCCCAGTAGGAAAGAGTTGGGATGAGACCGTTAGCCCAGGTGGTGTGGATATCAAGCACATAAGTCGTTCACCCCGACAGCATTTTTTGGTAGTAAATACACAAGGAGCTCAGCACCGCGTAGCATGGTGTGGATACTCTGTGGGGCCCACAATAATGTATGTATTTTATCCAGGTTGTTCATCTGATTTCAGCTTGTTTTAGGGCGTGAGCCTAAAATGGAAGCATAACCAAAGCTCAAGTGGACCACACCACATGAAACAGTGGAATTGAACAGGTACAATTGAAAACTTCTTCGATAACAGCTAATATTTGTATTTTCTCTTCATCCAGGTCTGTGATACCTTATGAACAGGTTTGATGACAAATAAATATTACGGAGGACCTAGGAAGGTTTCAAGGGTGGATGTCATTATCCCCACTATTTTCTGTGGTGTGGTCTACTCGAACTTCAGATATATTCGATTTTTTGTTCATGCCGGTGGAGTGGATGAACGGTGTGGATTAAACACATACATCACAGTGGGCCCCACAGAATATCCACTCCACGCTATAGTGTGGTGAAATCCTGACTACACAATCCACATCCTAATGTCACATGCGCGCGATGTGATCAGATGATCCACCTGGCACAAGGGCTGCCATGTAGCCGTTGGAGGCAGATTGCCTGCGACTTGAACTTCTTATGGTTGGAACCTAGGTGGGGCCCACCATGATGTTTGTGAGAAATCTACTCAGTCCATCCATTTTTTCCGGCTATGTTAGGACACGAGCCCAAAAAAGGATGGGGATTTAGTCAAGTCGCAACCTGTTAGAGCTTGGTTAGGTCGTGACCGTGGGGGCTCACGTTGACATATGTGTAGTATATCCATCCTGTTCATCCATTTTGCTAGCTCATTTTAGATCTCTAGCCCAAAAATGAAGGAGATTTGAATCTCAAGTGGACCACACCACAGGAAAAGGTGGTGATTGAGCAATAAAAACTTCTTGTGGGCCACAAAAGTCATGTATCAAGCTGATATTTGTATTTTGAGTCCAGATCCTCTCTGTTGGCTCCAAGCAGAAAACCCTACTTGGAGCCTTTTCATTGGTCTGTGTCATCACACAGGGCTGCAACCATATCACATCCTCGGTGCAAACTGGTCACCTGACGTCATGCAGTGTGATGTAGTCCAACAGTGGATCCCAATTCCTGTATTTTTCCTTCATCCAGTCTGTTTGATTTTATCAACAGGTTGGATGTCAAATAAACATTATGGTGGGCCCTAGATAGGGTTGTCAATGGGCCGGGCTCAAGCCTGAAAATTAGAATTTTCAATAGGGTCGTCGCTCAAAACAGCTCAAAATCCAGGCCGGGACCTACCCCAGGCCCAGCCCGTTTACAGCCCTAGCCCTAGGTAGTATTTAATGGCAGGCTTTCAATCACTGTCATTTCTTGTGGTATGGTCCACCTGAGATTTGGATCTACTTCATTTTTTGGGCCATGGACCTAAAATGAGATGGGAAAAACAGATGAAATGTGTGAATGTATAACACATACATCAAGGTGGGCCCCACAGTCATGACCTAATTGAGTCGGGTCACGATCTTGACTTAATTGAATTTGCTCCAAAAAAATGGGGCAGATCCAAACTTTAAATGGGCCACATAATAAGAAAAAGTGAGAGGCAAATGCTACCTTGGGCCTATTTAGCCCATGGTATTAAGTGAGATTAGGTGGTATAGAATTGCATTTAGTCCCATGCAAATTTCATGGGCATTTGGAAACCACGGGAAGGATTGGATTAATCCCGATGTCATATCATCCCGAGCCAATAATACAGTAGTTCAAAATCCACTACGTCTATGGGCCCCATGTTAATTCATGTGTTTTATCCACAATGTCCATCATATGTGCCCTTTACATGTGACATTTAAGTGTTGAATATGCAACTCAAATGTGAAATGTGGTCCGTTGAATATAATTCTAATGTCCACAAAACACACGCTTCTCCAAATACAATTTATTTCCTAAGGGAAGATTTTGATCCCAAATGGGAGATTCAGATTAGGGTGGTATTTTCCAAACACGATATCATTGTTTTATATGGTGTGAAGTCCATACAATAAGGGTGGAAACATTTCAAAATCCAGGCCAGAGGCCCGGCCAGTTAACAGCTCAAGTCATTCCCATTAGGATGACCTAAAAACACAAAAATAATAGCCTGAATGTTTCAAACGTGGGCATTTTACCCCAGTCACCCTGAGTGTTGGATCTACTTATTTTTGGGCTCATGTTCTAAAATGAGGTGACAAAATGGATGGACCAGGCAAACTTATCACGAACATCCTGGTGGCCCACTTAGACTTCGACGGACGGAATGTCGCGGCAATCCGCGTCTGTTGACGTACACGCCCCTTCCCTTATCCAATGTGCATTGCCCACGGTCTTCGACAGCAACGGTCCTTGCACAACACCAAGAGAGCCAACCAGATGAATCTGAATGGGCTCGTCCAGGCGTAAGGAAATCATGAGTTTCCACATCAACGGACGACCAGCAAACGCTCTTATCCAACAAGGAGCTGATCAGATGCATCTGAATGCACGAAATTTACTATGCCTCCGCATAGATTAGCATATACATGGAAAGTTTTGAAGACATCCAGACCGTCTGCTCAGCAAGACCAAACGTGAGTGGGCCAAGAACCAAAATTCACACTGGTCGGGTAATCCTAACCGTTTAATTAGTGGGATCACAAGATGAATATCAGTAACGGCTCAAATTCTAAAGTAGATTAATGTACATTGTTTAGATGGTTAGGATTATCTGACCAAGCCGATCGAGTTTGGGTCAGTGGCCAATAGATGGTGGACCCTTCGGGATGAACCGTCCCCATCTCGTCCAGGCATGTCACATGTGCGTTAAATGATGTGAGACAGTGGATGAGCTCGAATCTAGTGGACCGTGAACTCACTGATTTTCTTGGTCCGGTAAGGACGCGGCTTTCGCAGGCATAATCTAGGTGGGGCCTACCGTGATATTCGTAAGAAATCTACGCCGTCCAACTGTTTTGTGAACTCATTTTAGGCGTTGTGACAAAAAATGAACGGGATCCAAGACTCAAGTGGGCTGAAAACGAGACGATTGGACTTCCACAGTTGAAATATTCGTGGGGCCACAAAAGTTTCGAATTAGGATATTATTTGTGTTTTCAGTTCATCTAAGTAGTAATGACATTATGAACGGTATGGATGGCATATGAACATTACTGTGGACCCATAGAAGTTTCAACGGTAGGAATTTCCCTACCCACATTTTGCTTTAGTGCGGCGCACTTAAGCCTTGGATACCGTTCAATTTTTTGTCGCAACGCCTGAAATGATCTCACAAAACGTTTGGACGGCGTAGATTTCTCAAACAACATCACGGTTGCCCCACTTAGATTCAGAGCACAGGAGATGCCTGCAAAAGGCTTTCAAAGCCAATCCGCGTGATGCCTGCAAAAGGCTTTAAAGCCAATCCGCGTCCGTCACGGTAACCCACGAGCCAGGTAATGCCACGTGGACTCACTTTAAGGATGGGATTTTTTTCAAACGGATATCATTCAATCTTGATAGGAAGGATGACCGAAAGCCCCTCACAATCACATTTGAATGCATTTGTTTTTGAAGGTTTTCAATAAGCTACCTCATTATTTTAAGTAGAATCAAGACCGTGGCCCCAGCATAATATTTATATGAAATCTAGCCTGACCACTAGGTGCTTCACCTCTTGTTAGGCCCATATCCCACAAATCACCCCCATCAATGATTTAGGTGGACCACACTATTGAAAACGATGTATTGAGAAACGCTTATCCTCCAAACTATTTTCCTTGGTGTGGCCCGCATGAATCACATATGAGCATTTTTTTAGGCTACGGACCTAAATTTTGGTGTGGCATCTAATGATTAGTGTGAATTTTATATATTCATCATAGTGAGCCATGTAAAAAATCAATGACAGATGTATGTATTTAGGCTATTTCCTTTGGTGCAGCCGTGGGCCATTTAAATTACAATACTCATCTGATGGTCAAAGTGAATTTTACATACACATCATGGTGTACTGCATGAAACATCAAGAATGAATTCCTTTCTCAACTGCTTCTAAAAAATCATATATGTATTAAAAAGGAATTTTGTAAAAACTACCTAATTAATATCATTTTTTTAAAAATTTTGGTACCTATTCTAAGGAGGTTTTCGTTAAGCTACTTCATTATTCTAAATAATCATCAATAGAGTACTTTGGATAGATTTCTTATCGTCAGCTTAGGTGGGCCTCACCTTGATGTTTATGTATAAATCACCCCAACCACCAGGTACCCCACCAACTGTTATGCCTAGCTCTTAAAACTCAGATCCATCATGATTCATGCGGACCACACAATTGGAAAGTGGTGTAGAGGGCAATGCTCACTGTTTAAGTTGTTTCCTTTGGTGTGGCTCAATTAAATCACGGATGGGCTTAACTTTTCAATCTCAGGACTAAATTTTAGTGTAACATCTAATGATTGGAGTGGATTTCATATAATCATCTTGGTGGGCCCTATAAAAATCAAGGGCGGACATCTCTCTTCTAATTATTTCCTTTGGTGTGGTCCACCTAAATCATAAGTATAGGTTGCCTGATTTTTTGGACTTGGATCTAACATGGGACTATACATCTAATGGTCTGTGTGTATTTTCTTACGTGCATAGTGGGCCTCATTAAAAATCAAGAGTTAGAGCCAGCGAAGCTACCGACCCCTTTGCTCGCATGACTGACCTGAGCATGAAAGTACTCTAACTATATTTACTTAGGACTTGTTTGTTAAATCTTGAGTCTAAAGCCTGAATTTGGAATCTGAATATGAAGTTTAAAAATTTGTTTGGTAATTGTTGTTGAAGTCTGAAAATTAAGCATTGTAACTGAAACAATCTGTTTGTTAACAAATGTTTGAAATGACCAAAATCTGTTAATTCGAAGAGTTTATTTATTTATTTTGTTAGTCATGCAACGCACCCACTGATGCTGTCAGCAGCGTGGATTTTCACCACTGACGGGTTTCGAAACCAAGACCCCCTGTTGAAACTCCACAAAGTCTACCAACGAGGCTGTTTCCTTTAGTTTGGCTCAATTAAATCACGGATGGGCTTAATTTCTTTTATCTCAGGACTAAATTTTGGTTTAACATCTAATGATTGGAGTGGATTTCATATAATCATCGTGGTGAGCCTAATAAAAATCAAAGGTGGACATCTCTCTTCTAATTATTTCCATTGGTGTGGTCCACCTAAATCATAAGTATAGGTTGCCTGATTTTTTGGACTTGGATCTAACATGGGACCACATCTAATGGTCTGAGTGTATTTTTTGACGTACATAGTGGGCCTCATTAAAAATCAAGAGTTAGAGCTAGCGAAGCTACCAAACCCTTTGCTCGCATGACTGGCCTAAGCATGAAAGTAATCTAACGATATTTACTCAGATTAATGAAGTTGCTTATTGAAAACTATTTTGAAAAAGGTACTAAAATATAAACTCTTTACAAGTAGATGGTTTTTTTTTTATAAAATTTCAAAAAATTTAAGAGACACACTGTTAGTGCACTTTTCTGTGGTATACTAGTGCACCTTGTTTGTCAATCACTTAGGACAGTGAGTCTAGTGTCGGTTGAGTTTAATGAAGACGAAGACCGAAGACTCAAGTGGCTTTGCTACATCAAGGAAGAAGAACCAGGTAAAAGTGATGCCTTGATGTGCCTTAACCTTAACCATAACCAAACCCTTTACCTCTTTGATGACCTTGACCATCTTAAAAATACCCTTAGTCATCATAGATTGGTCCTAGGTGTCCCAAAAGATCAACCTATCATTGGCCATTGAGTGGGGTTATGTGGAAGATGGGTCAGCAATCAAACTGGCTGAACCCAGGCCTGACCGACTGGTCACAACCGGTCAGATGGACTGGAGCGACCGGTCAAGACTGGTAGGACTGGGTCCCCAATTGGACAGCAACCTGCTGTGCCTTCAAGCCATAGGGCCGATCGGTCTTGATCGGTCGGCTGGGATGGTCCGACCGGTCTTGACTAGTCGAGCAGACCATTCCCCATAGTCAGCAGCCCCTGTCTACCATTAGGCCTATGGCCGACCGGTCGTGGACCCATGGCCGATCGGTAGGCACTAGCCGTTTTCTGCCTGTTTTCAAATCGTTGCACTTTCTTTTATAAAGGGGCTTGGCTTATTTTGAGGGGCAGGTAGAGGGATTTCGAGAGGAGTGAAGCTACCATTGTTGGAGACCATTCAAGGCTCATTCCCAACCTATGCAAGGCATCTTCCTTGTGCTTTAACACAAGATTGGAGCATTCCAAGCTCATGAAGAAGATGACCTTCATCCCCTCTTGATCTCTAGAGTTTGGAACCTTCTTGATAGGCATATCCTTGTCCAAAACTCTAAGATGAGATCGTTGTAGGAGAGAACTTCTAGGCAACCCATTCCCATTAGTTGAAGAGTTCTCTAACCTACCCTCCTATCACCTTGGGCATCTCCAAGGCATCACATGCAAGGTGTTTGATCAAGTGTGGCTGAGGCATTGGCGACGCAATGGCAACACGATTGTGGGAGCAAGGGAAGCTGATTGAAGCATGGGAGAGCGAAGATCTAGCAACCCAAACCGGCGCTGAACAAGGGGCTCATCCGACAAGTAAGGTTGTCTTTGTTGAGAGTCTCGATCTAGGGACGTTAGCCGTTCCTTGGCCGGTTAGCCGGGCCTAAACAAAGTCTCCAAGGGGGAGCCTTCGACACGGGAGTGAACGTGCGTCGGGTTGAGAGTTAGCTTATGTCTAAAACTCCGTTCGGGTTGAAAGTTAACCCTTTGTCCAAAACTCCGGTTATGGTTGAGAGGTGAACCAATAAAACCTCCGTGTAAAGGTTGAGAGGTGAACCTCATTTAAAACCTCTGATAGTGAATGCCGGTGTGCTCAAAGGAGTTGAGTACTTGAACCGGGAGTGGAGTAGACCTAAAGTCGAACTACTATACATGCTTCTGTTTGTGATTGAATTGAGCACATTGTTATCTTAGCATTATAAGTTTAATTGTTTAATTATGAATGCTTGATAGGAATGTATGCTAGGCACTAGATTGACACATCCACACACAAGATGTACTTTCACTAGGTGTGTAGACTTGAGCTCATTGATCCATTCTCATAAGTCTACATAGGTTGCATAGGTTAGGAGCTTAATTTGTTAAATTATTTATTTACCTATGCATGCCTAGACTAGGATTGTTTATTGCTTAACCATATGGTAGTCTTGTGATTGGACCCACTTAGGCCTGGAAGCCGAAGTGTTCTTGCTTACTTAGTTTAATTTGTTGAATTGTGTAAGTAGGCGAAAAGAATTTCAAAAAGGTCCTAATCACCCCCCTCCTATAGGTTTAGCCATAATTCTAGTTGCTCTTTAAGCTTCCGCACATACGTAGGTGTCGTGTTAGACTACCGACGTACTTTCACACACACCCTTGATTTTTTATAGGGCCCACTGCATTGTGCATCTAAGATTCACTCGACCATTAAATGTATAATTTTATTTTACGTTGAGGTAAAAAATTTAAACTGGTCTGGTAGGCCCCACCAAAGCAAACAATTGTGACGGAGTTCCATCCTTAATTTTTGTAGAGACTGCCATGATAGTTATATTAAATCCACTCCAATCATTAGATTCTAAGCTAAAATTTAGGTTTGTGGCCTAAAAATTAGAGCCAATGATTCATTTGGTTATGGCCAAGGGAAACAATTTAAAGGATGAGCATTGACTTGTACACTATTTGAATTGTGTGATCCACCTGAGTCATGGATGGTGCTAATTTTTAGGCTTGGCCTAAGATAAAGTGATGCACCTGGTGGTTGGAGTGGATTTCACATAACTATTATAGCATGGTCTATGAAGCTGCCAAACCCTTTGCTCCTACGACTGAGCCACTAACCATGGTATACCACATGTTGGTTAAATGATGAGAGACTGAATGAACAAGGTTGTAAAAAAGAAATGAGACTGGATTGGCTCCAATGTAGCGGGCTGGGTGGACCATGAACTCATAGATTATTCTGGTCACATGAACCAAGGAGCCAGATAATGCCACATGGATCCACTTTAAGGGAGCTCAATTAGCTTTAGTTTTGAAGCCTTCTATTTTAGTTTAGGGTTAAGGGTTTTCATGACTTCTTGTGCCAGCAAACCCCTTCCTAGAGAATCCATCTCATCTTCTCATTAGATTTCCCACCGGTGGGTCAAGTGGTGGTGCATGGGCCATGTGAGCAAAGGGTTTAACAGCTAGAGTGAGCCCCATCATTATATTTATATGAAATTTAGCCTGATCATTAGGTGCATCACTTGATGTTATTTCCAACGCCAAAAAATTATCCCAATCCGTGATTTTGGTGGACCACACGATTGGAAGCAATGTACAAGGAAACACTTACCCTCCAAACTGTTTTCCTGCTATGGCCAACATGAATCATGGATGAACCTAATTTTTAGGCAATAGAACTAATTTTGGTAAGGCATCTAATAGTTGGAGTAGATTTCATATAATTATCATAGTAAGCCTATAAATATCAAGGGTAGACATATCTTTTTGAATGATTTCCTTTGGTGTAGCCTTGCTGCCAGAATTTTTTGTCCTAAGCTTAACGTGGATTAAACATTTAATGTCGAAGTGAATTTCACATACACATCACGTGGATTAAACATTTAATGTCGAAGTGAATTTCACATACACATCACGATGGACTTTGTTAAAAAATCAAGCATTTCTCTCCCATCTAGTCCCAATTTTTTTTTTTAAAGCCATTGATTTTTTAGGAGGCTCTACTCTTGGGTATGAGTGGATCACCATCACATGTTCCTGGCATCCAAACCGTTCATTGGGTTCACCTCACAGATTCGACAGACATTCCAATGGTAGACCTGATTTGAATGCAGGAGGGCGAGATTTTATGAATGATTTTTCACGTGAGACCCACTTCAGTTTTTGGATAGGGCTGGTTTTGGGCTTGTGCGGTGAATAAGAGAAGGATCAGCTGGTGGACGAATTGCACACCACATGGTGGGCCCCACGTAGCTCGAGTGTTTTATATGGTTCGTGGTACGACATGGTGTATTTTGGGACTGTTGTGGCCCTGAGTGAACGCACAGGATGGGGATTAGCTACTGACAGGTTAAGTAGCCAGATTGGCTACTGAAGTGACGTCACCAAGTTTTGTGGGCCCGACCATCATGCATGTGGTGTATCCACACAGTCCATTCATTCAGAGAGATCATTTTAGGGCATGAGCCAAAGAATGAGGTAGATCCAAAGCTCGAGCGGACCTCATCATAGAAAACAGTGTGGAGGGTGACGCTCACTTAAGTCTTGAATACCGTTCATTTTTTGTCGCAACGCCTAAAATGATCTCACAAAATGGTTGGACGGCGTAGATTTCTCAAGATGCATCACGGTGGGCCCCACCTAGATTCGGAGTGCAGGAGATGCCTGCGAAAGGCTTTCACAGCCAATTCGCGTCCGTCAAGGGAACCAACGAGCCAGATAATGCCACGTGGACACACTTTGAGGACGGTTTTTTTTTCAAACGAACATCATTCAATCTTGATTGGAAGAATGACAATAAGCCCCCTCACAATCATATCTGAGTGCATTTTTAAAAGGTTTTCAATAAGCTACCCCACTATTTTTAGTAATTATCATTAAAGAACCTTCCAAGTAGATGCAAAGGGGCCTGCAGCTGGGGTGGGCCCCATCAGGATGTTTATGTGAAATCCAGCCTTACCACTAGGTGCTTTACCCCTTGTTAGGCCCTAATCCCACAAATCACCCCCATCAATGATTTAGGTGGACCACACTATTGAAAATGATGCACTGAGAAACACTTATCTTCCAAACTATTTCCCTTGGTGTGGCCCACATGAATCACATATGAGCATGTTTTCAGGTTACGGACCTAAATTTTGGTGTGGCATCTAATGGTTAGTGTGAATTTTATATAATCATCATAGTGAGCCATGTAAAAAATCAATGACAATTGACAGATGTATGTCTTTAGGCTATTTCCTTTGATGTGGCCTAGGCCATTTAAATTAAAGTTAACCTGATTTTTTTGACCTTGGGCATAAGGTAGGATTACTCATATAATGGTCAAACTTAATTTGACATACACATCATGGTGGGCTGCATGAAACATCAAGAACGACTTCCTTTCCCAATTGCTTCTAAAAACAATCATACATGTATTAAAAGGGAATTTTGCAAAAACTACCTAATTAATATAAATTTTTTTATTTTGGTACCTATTCTTAAGAGGTTTTCGTTAAGCCACTTCATTATTCTAAATAATCATCATTAGAGTACTTTTGATAGTTTTTTTATCGTAAGCTTAGGTGGGCCTCACCTTGATGTTTATGTATAAATCACCCCAACCACCAGGTACCCCACCACCTGTTATGCCTAGATCCTAAAACTCAGATCCATTATGATTCATGCGGACCACACAATTGGAAAGTGGTGTAGAGGGCAATGCTCACTGTTTAAGTTGTTTCCTTTGGTGTGGCTCAATTAAATCACGGATGGGCTTAACTTTTCAATCTCAGGACTAAATTTTGGTGTAACATCTAATGATTGTAGTGGATTTCATATAATCATCGTGGTGGGCCCTATAAAAATCAAAGGCGGACATCTCTCTTCTAATTATTTCCGTTGGTGTGGTCCACCTAAATCATAAGTATAGGTTGCCTGATTTTTTGGACTAGGATCTAACATGGGACCACATCTAATAGTCTGAGTGTATCTTTTTACGTACATAGTGGACCTCATTAAAAATCAAGAGTTAGAGCCAGCGAAGCATGACTGACCTGATCATGAAAGTACTCTAACAATATTTACTTAGATTAATGAAGTTGCTTATTGAAAACCATTTTGAAAAAGGTACTAAAATATAAACTCTTTACAAGTAGATAGTTTTTTTTTATATAAAATTTCCAAAAATTTAAGAGACACACACCCTTGATTTTTTATAGGGCCCATTGTATTGTGCATGTAAGATTCACCTGACCATTAAATGTATAATTTTATTTTATGTTGAGGCAAAAAAATAAAACCGGTCTGTTAGGCCCCACCAAAACAAACAATTGTGACAGAGTTCCACCCTTAATTTTTGTAGAGACTGCCATGATAATTATATTAAATCCACTCCAATCATTAGATTCGACGCCAAAATTTAGGTTTGTGCCCCAAAAATTAGGGCCAATGATTCATTTGGTTAAGGCCAAGGGAAACAATTTAAAGGATGAGCATTGGCTTGTACACTATTTGAATCATGTGATCCACATGAGTCATGGATAGTGCTAATTTTTAAGCTTGGCCTAAGATAAAGTGATGCACCTGACACTATGGGGTTGCCAAACCCTTTGCTCCAACGAACTGAGCCACTAACCATGGGTAGAGTCTTTGGGATGAAGACTCCCATCTCAATTCAGGTACACCATATGTTGGTTAAATGATGAGAGACTGAATGAAAAAGGTTGTCAAAAAGAAATGACAAGAGACTGGATTGGCTCCAATGTAGCGGGCCGGGTGGACCAGGAACTCATAGATTATTCTGGTCACATGAGCCAAGGAGCCAGATAATGCCACGTGGACCCACTTTAAGGGAGCTCAGATAGTTTTAGTTTTCAAGCCTTCTATTTTAGTTTAGGGTCAAGGGTTTTCGTGATTTCTATTCTTGTGCCCGCAAACCCCTTCCTAGAGAATCCATCTCATCTTTCCATTGGATTTCCCTCCGGTGGGTTAGGTGGTGGTGCATGGGCCATGCGAGCAAAGGGTTTGACAGCTAGAGTGAGCCCCATCATTATATTTATATGAAATTTAGCCTGGTCACTGGGTGCATCACTCGATGTTATTCCCAACGCCAAAAAATTATCCCAATTTGTGATTTTGGTGGACCACACGATTGGAAGCAATGCACAGGGAAACACTTACCCTCCAAACTGTCTTCCCTGCTGTGGCCAACATGAATCACGGATGAACCTAACTTTTAGACAATAGACCAAATTTTGGTAAGGTATCTAATAACTGGAGTAGATTTCACGTAGTCATCATAGTAAGCCTGTAAAAATCTAAGGGTAGGCATATCGTTTTGAGCGGTTTTCTTTGGTTTTCTTTGGTGTAGCCTTGCAGCCAGAATTTTTTGTCCTTAGCCTAATGTGGGATATACATTTAAGGGTCCAAGTGAATTTCACGTACACATCACACAGTGGGCTTTGTTAAAAAATTAAGGGTGAGCATTTCTCTCCCAACTTTTCCCTTTTTTTTTTTTTTAAGACATTTGATTTTTGAGGAGGCTCTCCTCCTGGGTATGAGGGATCCACCCCAACCATCACATGTTCATGACGTCCAAACCGTTCATCGGGTTCACCTCACAGCTTCGAACGGACATTCCAACAGTAGACCTGATTCGAACGCAGGAGGGTGAGATTTATGAATGATTTTTCACGTGAGACCCACTTCAGTTTTTGGATACGGCTGGTTTTGGGTTTGTGCGGTGAATAAGAGAAGAATCAGCTGGTGGACGGAGTGGATGAACTGAACACCACATGGTGGGCCCCATGTAGCTATGAGTGTTTTATATGCTTCGTGGTACGGCATGGTGTATTCCGGACTGTTGTGGCCCTGAGGGAACGCACAGGACGGGGATTAGCAACTGACAGGTTGAGTAGCCAGATTGGCTACTGAAGTGATGTCACCATGTTTTGTGGGCCTGACCATCATGCATGTTGTGAATCCATCACCATGTTTTGTGGGCCTGACCATCATGCATGTTGTGTATCCACACGGTCCATTCATTTGGAGAGATCATTTTAGGGCATGAGACAAAGAATGAGGTAGATCCAAAGCTCGAGTGGACCCATCACAGAAAATAGTGGGGAGAGTAACACCCACCGTTGAATCCTTCCTAGGGTCCACCATGATGTTTATTTCAGATCCAACTTGTTCATGCATGAAGGTAAAACACAAATATCAGCTTTGATAAAAAAACTTCTATGGCCCCTAGAAGTTTTTAATAGTAGGCATTCAATCTCCACTGTTTTCTATGGTGGGGTCCACTCCAGCTTTGGATTTGACTCATTCTTTGACTCATGCCCTAGAATGATCTCCCCAAATGGATGGACAGTGTGGATAGAACACATAAATAATCGAGGGGCCTATAAAACAAGGTGGCGACACGGCCAGTAGCTGGCTACTCAACCTGTAAGTAGCTAATCCGCGTCCGAACGCACAGTCGCATTTCGACTTCGAAGACGCTCGTGCCTTCAGCGGTAAAAAGGGAGGGGACTTGGATAAGCTACCGACGCCAATTTGGCTACTGAAGTGACGTCATCAAGTTCTGTGGGCCCATCATGATGTATGTGTTGTATCCACACCGTTCACCCATTTTATATTTTAAGTCATGTGTCAAAAAATGAGTCAGATCCAAAGCTAAGTGGACTCCACCACAGAAAACAGTGGGGACAGTGACACAGGCCATTGAAACCTTCTTAGGGACCACCATAATGTTTATTCAAGATCCAACCTGCTCATAAGTTAACACGGGCATGGACAAAGTGAAAACACAAATATCAGCTTGATCAAAAACTTCTATGGCTCCCATGAAGTTTTTAATTGTAAGCATTCAATCCCCACTGTTTTCTATGATGGGTCCACTTGAGCTTTGATTCTGCCTCATTTTTTTGCTCATTCCTTGATCTCTCTAAATGGATGGACGGTGTGGATACAACACAAACATTAGAACTTGGTGATGTCACTTCAATAGTAATTTCGCTACTGGCTATGTCAGTAGCTAACCCACGTCCAGGGGCCCACAACATGGGGAACTGTTGAGATGGGACACCATTAAAATAGTCTAAATTGTATGTGGGGGTCACCATGGTGTGCCATCCAATCTATTCATCTGACTTGTCCTACATGGATGAAGCGACGAACTTAAGATTTAGGACATTTCAAGACTCAAGTTGGCTTTAGTTTTCAAACCTTCTATTTTAATTTAGGGTTAAGGGTTTTCATGACTTCCATTCGTGTGCCAATAAACCCCCTCCCTAGAGTTTTCATCTCATCTTCCCATTAGATTTCCCACTGGTGGGTCAAGTGGTGGTGTAGGGGCCATGCGAGCAAAGGGTTTGACAGTTAAGAGTAAGCCCCATCATTATGTTTATATGAAATTTAGCCTGACCATTGGGTGCATCGCTTCATGTTAGGCTCATGGCCAAAAAAATTATCCCAATATATGAATTTGGTTGACCACACGATTGGAAGCAATGTACAAGGAAACATTTACCATCCTAACTGTTTCCTGTTGTGGCTAATATGAATTATGGATGAACCTAATTTTTAGGCCATGGACCTAATTTTGGTATGGCATCTAATAGTTGAAGTAGATTTCATATAGTCATCATAGTGGGCCCTCTAAAATTCAAGGTGGATGTATCTATCCGAACAGTTTTCTTTGGTGTAGCCTCGCAGTCTAGATATTCTATCCTAAGCCTAACCAGAGATTACACATTTAATGGTTGAAGTGGATTTACATCTCCATCAGGGTGAACTTTGTTAAAAAGCATCTCTCTCCTAGCTATTCCCGATTTATTTTAAGACATTTGATTTTTGAGGAGGCTCTCCTCCTGGGCACGAGGGATCCACTCCAACCATCACATGTTCATGACATCCAACCTGTTCATTGTTCATTGGGTTCACCTCACAACTTTGAACAGACATTCCAATGGTAGACCTGATTTGAACATAGGAGGGTAAGATTTTATGAATGATTTTTCACGTGAGACCTACTTTAGTTTTTAATACGGCTGGTTTTGGGTTTGTGCCGTGCGGTGAATAAGAGAAGAATCAGCTGGTGGACGGAGTGGATGAACTGCACACCACATGGTGGCCCCATGTAGCTCGAGTGTTTTATGTGGTGCGTGGTACGGTATAGTGTATTCCGGACTGTTGTGGCCCTGAGTGAACGCACAGTCGCATTTCTAACTCGAAGACGTTCGTGTGATCACTTTTCTCGGGCAAAAACGGTGGGGGATTAGTACTGAAGTGAGGCCACCAAGTTCCATGGGCCTCATCATGATGTATGTGTTGTATCCACACCATTCATCCATTTTGAGACAATATTTTAAGGCATGTGCCAAAAAATGAGGCAGAACCAAAGCTAAGTGGACCCCACCACAGAAAACAGTGGGGACAGTGACACCCACTGTTGAAACCTTCCTAGGGACCACCATAATGTTTATTTGAGATCCAACCTGCTCATAAGTTAACACAGACATGGACAAAGGGAAAACACAAATATCAGCTTGATCAAAACTACTGTGCCCCAAAGAAGTTTTTAATGGTAGGAATTCAATTCCCACTGCGGTGGGGTCCACTTGAGCTTTGGATCTACCTCATTTTTGGCTCATTACTTCCTTAAAATGATCTCTCCAAATGGATGGACGGTGTGGATACAACACATACATCATGGTGGGGTCCACAGAACTTGGTGAGGTCACTTCAGTAGTGATTTGCTGCGGGCGATGTCAGTAGCTGGGTGTTTTGCTGACGTGGATGAAAGACTTCATGTGAGTGAGATCTACCGTCCATGGGGTTGGCCGCCCAAAAATCAGCTGGATTTAAAACTCAGGTGGCCCACAACATGGGAACTGTTGAGATGGGACAACATTAAAATCGTCCAAATTGCATGTGGGGGCCACCATGCTGTGCCATCCAATCCATTCATCTGACGTGTCCTACGTGGATGAAGCGACAACCTTAAAATTAGGACATTTCAAGACTCATGTGAGCCACATTACGTGAATTTAGAGGTTTTAAGTGTTGTTTTGCACATCTCCTTTCATGGTACAACCAATGTAGTTATTAAATTTGACTATCTCTAGGGTTGATGGGAAAAATGTGGGTGAATCCAAGTGTATCTGCTGCATGTTACTCTTACATGACACTCACTGCAAGTCACGTCCTCCTTACATACGAGAGGGTCTTAGTATAAAATAATTACTTTTAGGAGAGGTTTTCAATAAACTATCTCATCCGTTGGATTGGTGGCTCGGGTGGGCTCCACCATGATGTTGATGTGAAATTTATACTAACTACCAAGTGAGCCACCTACTGTTAGACTCCGGGCCAAAAAATCAACTCCATCCATGATTTGGCTGGACCTCCTAATTGAAAACAGTGGGTCCTGTATCAAGCACAGGTGTCTCTCTTTCATATATTTCCTATAGTGGGTCCTGCGAAAATCAAGCACAAGTGTCTCTCTTTCGTCTATTTCCTTATAGTGTGGTTCACTTTTTCTTTTTGTCTTTTTCCTTTTTTTCTACATAGGCACTCACGTCACAATGGCTTTCTTCATACTACATTAATGGGTGCTCAAACTAGGACTGTCAATGAGCCTAACTTTGGATAGATCTCAGCTCCAGATTTTGAACTCTTTTGGGCGGGGCCATTTGGCTAGCCATCTCAAAATTCTGATTTTTCTGGCTTGAGCTTGCTCATTGACCCCCCTAACTCGAACCCATGACCTTGTGCTGAAACTCCTTCAAGTCTATCACTAAAGCATGAGTAAAGAACTTTTAGCGTGTGGTTTGCTTAAATCAGAAGTCAGCCTATTTTTTTTTTTAACCACAGGGATAACACATCTAATAGCCAGTGTGAATCTCACATATATACCCAATAAGGTCGATATCCAATCTGCACTTGGATATGTAATCCCATGTTGAGCCAAAAAATTAAGTTGACCTAGGTAAGCCATGCCAAATGAAAAAAAGTTGAGAGAAATGTTTACCTAAATTATTACGGGCCCACTCTAGCCATTGGATGTCACACCAAAATTTATGCCTAGAGATAAACAATCAGGCCCATCTATAACTTAGATAGGCCAAACCAAGGAAAACAGTTTGAAAGACGACCATTTTCTTGTACAATGTTTCTAATCATGTGGTTCACCTGAATCAAGGATTGAGCTGAATTTTGGGCTTTGGGCCAATTAGGGTGGATTTCACGTAAACATCATGGTGGGACCCACTTGAGCTACCAACCCTTTTCTCTCGCATGTGGAACCTGAGCTGCCCTTAATAGTTTTTTGTTTTCCTTCTTTTTTTTTTTTAGTTGTGAAAAGCACCCACCCTATTAGCTGCACAATACACCCAAACCATTAGCTACATGGAGCACCCACGCACTAGTAGAGTTGAGCACGAGTCAAGCCAGCTCGGTTAGCTCGCTCGATTCAGCTCGATTCAAAGGCTAGATTCGAGCCAAGCAAAGCCATTTTCCATGCTTGAAATGATTTTCAAGCCGAGCTTGAGCTAACCCAAGCTCGATTCGGCTCAGCTCAAAGTTCGACTCAGCTTGACTGACTCGTCAAAAACTTAAAAAGTATATTTTTTAGTCCCACATCGGAAATGACACAAAGAAATGAGAGAGATAAAACTCTCTATAAAATTAAGTGGGTGTCAATGGGCTTTGGGCTACCTTTGAGACCAATTTTAAACAGTTTAAGCCTAGCTTTTGGGTTGGGCTTACCAAGCTCGAACTCAGCTCGAATTGGGCTCGAACTTGCTTGAAAGCTCGATCAAGCTAGCTTGAACATGTCAATCTAGCTGGAAGGCCGAGCCGGTCATGAGCTAGGGGTGGTCATTGAGTGAGCCTAACTCAAACAAGGCTCAGCTCAGCTTGTGCTCACCTCTAACCACTAGTGGGGTTAGTGTGTCTCCTTAGCACATGAACCTAGGACGCACCGGTGGGGTTAGTGTGTCTCCTTAGCACATGAACCTAGGACGCACCGGTGGGGTTAGTGTGTCTCCTTAGCACATGAACTTAGGACGCACCGGTGGGGTTAGTGTGTCTCCTTAGCACATGAACCTAGGACGCACCGGTGGGGTTAGTGTGTCTCCTTAGCACATGAACTTAGGACGCACCGGTGGGGTTAGTGTGTCTCCTTAGCACTCCAAGCTGCAAGCTGGTGTTGAAACGCCTCAGCGTCTTCCAGCTGGGCTAGCAGGCGAGACACTTCATAAGAAGATGGAAAGACCAGGTGTTTGGTGCATACGGGGATGCATTGTTACAGGACGCTTTGTGGCTATATCTTCTAGATTGGATGTCATCAATGATCAAAACCATTTAAAGGATGGCCCTTAAGTTTGATGGAGATACCGAGGAAAAAAAATCATAATGAAATATTCCAGCTCCTTTGATCTTATCCTTTGAATATGGACCGTCTTCATTACCGTTATTTTGTATGCCAATTTAGTATCTTATAATGTTGAAGAATTTTAAGGCAACCATTAGTAGCTGTAGATCTCGTTCAATCAATGGGTTGGATCATTGAAACAAGACCCTAAATCCCAGGCATCCAGTAAAGAAGTATCCTATGGCAATATATTGGAATGTAAAGAGGATTTTCCATGTGAAAGTAACGCTGCATCAGGTAATGATTAGCCACCATTTTAAAATAGTTCCGGCTCTATCTAGACCATCCAAATTTTGGGGCACATAATGGATGGAGTATATGTCTAAAATCACACTGATCAAGCAATCCTAACCCGTCATTTGATGGCTATCAGATGGATGGTCAAAATAAAACGATGAATGGGGAAAATTCGAATTGCAGAAATGAATGGCTATAATCAAATTCATGTTGTAATTGTTTGTTAAGCTTCATCCACATTTGAGATAGGATTTTGAATGCAATCGAATGCATTGGATTGCCATGCAGCTATACCATATGTGTGGTTAAAAGGTCAAATCATCATCGGAGTCTTTCTTGTCATGAGCGAACAAGGGACTAAGATATTTTCTAAGTTCCAGTGATTTGGAAGAAGTATCTCCCAAAATATATGGTGTCCATTTTGGTCACTATTGGATTTTCTTCTTACTTGGCTTGAGAAAGCATCTTTTAGGGCTTCTATATTTTTTGTTTTTTTTTTTTATTGTTTTGTCTTCACGGAAGCCTCACATGGTGCATGCACACTCAAACCTCTAACCTCAGTGTTGAAACTTGTAGAGCCTGCCACTGAGCCATGAGTAGGAACCTCCTTTAGAGCAAGGTTTTTTTTTTTTTTTTTTTTTTTTTAATTAGTCATGCAACACACCCACCTTGTTTGTTGCTCAACACACCCACTTAGTCACTCACACGATGCACCCACCCACTAGTGGGGCTAGTGTGTCTCATTAGCACTCTAACCTGAGACCTGCTGTTGAAATGCTTGAGCTTGGCTAGCAGGCAAGACACTCTTTTAAGGCATGTTTGGTTTGCCCATTACTATAAAAAAGAAATTGGTAATGATTGTAAATTAATCTTTTGTTTTTACAGTAATTTTATTTAATTGTAATAATGATAATTTTACATTGTTTAATTTATCTATAATAAAGTTATGATGATAATAACTTTATATTACTTTAATGTCAAATCATCATAAAAATAGTACATTATTTAATGTCAAATCATTATTACCGTAAATTAATGTTGCTATTTGGATGGAAGGTTTTACAGTAAATACATGAAAAGGTGTAATAATTATATGTTACTTGGCTAGTAAATATATATGCATTTAACTGACTATTTTTATGTTTAGTTTCAGCAGTGCTAAAATAAAAATAACGACATAATTACTTTACATTGTTGGAAAAATGAGCCAAGCAAAGCTGCGGATTCAATGGGAAACATTGTGAATGCCAAGAATATTTGGTCATTATTCCATCTTTTTAATATCACATACAGGTGTAAGGCATAAGGGCCCACCCCTCGTGCTAATGTCACATTTATGAGAGGCACCTTGCCTTGCAGGTGGCACATACTGATGAGATCAGAACCAATCATCCAATGTGACAAATAGCAAATGACTCCAGCCAAAAACTCAATTCTTTGAAATATCTTCACCCTTCAATATGCAGAATTATCTAGAAGGTCCATTGTAGATAAGATATATGTCAAAGAAATCCTGTTGATCAAATATCCTTACCTCCCATACACTATCGTAGGTCCCAGTCGTGTACTGAGCCTGGGCCCTATACTGGAAATGAAGGCTGGATCCATGAAGGTTTCCTTGACCCACGTGCACCCACCCTACATGCAAAACCGGCACATTCAAACCGTGCATAAGGTGGGTGAGACCTCCAAGATAACCCAGTCCAAAACTCAGGCCGGTCCACTAATCGGAGGTGCCACCCTGCATGAAAACATTGAAACGTTGAAAAAAAAAATTGCCATGAGTCTGAAGCATCAGTATATCTTCAGTGTGGCCCACCATGTACACGGTTCAGATGTCTCAGACACATGCCATGTCACCACTCAAGTAGTCAAGGTGGCCACTTAGGGGGCATTTGGATTGTAAGTTATTTAAGATAAGCTACTAATGCTTTAACTAGCTTATCTTGATTTCTACTTATTAAACTGAAGTGATTAAGTTACTTTAGATATATAAAAAAATAAATAAATAAATAAAAAGTTGCTTATAATTGATCATAAACCAAACTTACTTATCTCAAATAAGTTACTTATCTACTGACGTAGGTAGAAAAAGTAACTTATTTAGTAGTATTCAAACAGGCCTTTAAGGGGCGTTTGGATCTTAAGTTACTTAAGATAAGCTGCTTATGCCTCAAGTAGCCTATCTTGATTTCTACTTATTAAATTGAATTAATTAACTTTAAATAAAAAGTGTTACTTATAAGTGATCATAAACCAAACTTATTATCTACTGCTGTAAGTAGAAAAAAGTAACTTATTTGGTTGTGTATCCAAACGGCCCCTAATGACCATGCTGAGCAGATTTTAGATATGGTACCTAGTCATTGTGTCTATTTGATGAACAGTTCCAATGCCTCACACTTACGCCACCCGTACTGGCTCGACTTCCCTCAGCAGTTGTCAATCATGTTTCGTTATCATTTCACGTGATTAAAATCCATTTTCTTCAGTGTTATCAACTGCATGATGACATGGCACGCCCCATAAATCCCTTCCATTCCACCCTATCTTCCCTGACCAAAATGGCTAATTTCCTTGAAGAAAGAGCTCTTGAAGATCAACGGCTGGAGGGCCATGATGAAAAAATTCGGGCAACTTGGGCAGAACCATGCAACGAATCCAACCATTCTATCAGCAGCGCTGGTGACCACAATGAAGGAAATAAAGGCAGCTTGCCTGATTCCGTCGACCGGGCCGAATTCTGGCAATACAGTTATAAAATTCTGAAGGTAATCTACGGTGGCGATTACTAAGTTGATCTTGTTAATATAAGTTTAGGGCCTGTTTGGGTGCCACTTAAAAAATGAGTTAGATGGCACCCAAATAGGTACTTATCTTTTCTTTTCTTTTCTTTTTATTATTATTATATTTTTAGGGTTAGTATGCACACCCAACTGTTAGTACACACACCTCCACTGTCAGTCACACTGCAATGCTATCCAACTCATTTTAGGGCATGTTTGGGTGCCACTTAAAAATTGAGTTATTGAGTTATAACTCATTTTTTAAGTGGCACCCAAACATGCACTTATCTTTATTATTATTATTATTATTATTATTATTATTATTATTATTTTAGGGTTAGTACACACACCCCACTGTTAGTAACACTGCAATGTTAGCCACCCCACTAATTGGGAATTAATACTAAGAACTCAATGTTGAAATGAGGTTATCTTCACTCAGCCTACTACTTGAGCTATATATGGATTGGGGGTGTAAGTAGGCACTTATCAAATTTCATAGAATTGGTGAAATTTTGATATATAGATCAAGTAATTTCAGTATCAGCCCAAGTACGAAGTTTCAATTCTGGAATGTGTTGGGATTCATGCCAACCAACTTTGGACAGTGAGAGATGGGTGTGCACATGCAGACTCTTGGTGAACGCATCAATGGCTGGTTACATGATATTGATCCATTTCTTGAAAATGTTTCCATCTTACGTTTCTTAAATTGTGGTGCTTTGAATTTTGTTGATTGAAAATGACTTATTATTATTTTTCTTTTAGGAAATCCTAGCCGATAGTTGCTCATTGGGATCCAAACTACGGAGGGAAGTGGACCGAGCTGTGATGATGGCAAGAAAGACAGCCATATGCCACTGCCAGAAAGCTATGGCAGTGGGTGCACAAGTTGTCTGCGCCGAATGGTCGTAGATCACCTACACAAGATTGGTTATGATGCAGCCACGTGTACGTCCAAATGGAGGTCTACAAGAGAAATACCTGGAGGTATTTTTAAATTTTCATTTTCTGATTTTATTTGTTACATATGGTCCACGTAAAAAATCTCACGAGGAACATTTGGCCAATTCTATCCTTGCAATTAGTTACTGGTAGGGGTGAGAACAAGTAATTTTGGGATGCCTTTGGCCGTTCATTGAGGGTATTTTTGTCTTTGAGTATGGCATACCAGGAAGCATGTAGTCCTAGGAGAATATGTAACAAAGGATTTATGGGTCCACCATGATAACTTTTTGACATCTATAACATACATCTATAGCACTGGCTCATGTTATGATTTTAGCTTGAAAGCGACATAAATCTAAAGGTCAAGTGGACCACAACATCGGAAATTGTGGAAATGGACCACCCACTATTGAAATCATTTTAGCACCTTTCATTCTTTCTTACCCCACCCTTTCCTTCCGTCTCAGTACACTTTTCTTTCTCTCCCTTACTCTCTCAACATGCGTTGTACACCTGATACTTCTTTCAGTATTTTCTAAAATTACTTACCTGATGATATGATATTAAGGTATTTTCATAATGCCAGGAAACACTGCACTGCTTTGGGCCCAGGAAGCAAAGGGAATGAACTCGGCTGCTTCTCCCATCTCCTTCCCATCTATCTTGACCGGGAGGAGGGGGGAGGCTCTTGTGGAAGCCCTCTTCGCCCTTCTCTATTTTGAGGGATCCCTCATATTGATGATTCCAAGCTTCCCGAACTCATATAGCATGATGAGCCCAAGTTACGGCAGCTCCGGATAAAGGGAGAATAAGGATATTAAGAAAAGAGATTTCCCAAGGATCTAAAACCCTAATCCCTTTTTGCCCAAACTGAGAAGTGTTGCACCCCTTTGAAATGGGTGCATGTACATCACACCTCCTACGGTGGTTGCCAAAGCTCCAAGTTGTTTCCAAAGTTTCTTCAATAACATTATTATAATATCCAAGATATATAATGATCTCCTCCAAAAAAATTTCATAATTTTCTTATTTTATACCAGATTAATTTTCTTGAATGTATCCTAAGAAACACACGGCTACATGTGCCAACTTGTCACTTGTTGCTACTCATGCTACAATTAGGGCCCACCATCTAAATAAAATGGTCCAAAAGTTAGGCTGCTTCAGTTATTAGACATATATTTATCTTTATTTATCTATTATTATATATAAATAAAAATTCTCACTTACCAAAATAAGTAGGCCATTTTGATAAGTGTAACAATGGGTTCTTAGACATATATGCATGTTGATGCGCTTACATATTGACATAATCTTTGTATAAGTTACATAAATTTTCTTTTTATTTAAACATTTCAGGAAAGCATGAATACATCGACGTGATCGTCCAGGCAACAGATTGCGACAAGCGCGCACGGTTTGTGATTGAACTAGAATTCAAGTCAGAGTTTGAAATGGCGAAAGCATGCGATGAGTACCGGGATTTGATAAACCAGCTGCCGGAATCGTACGTTGGGAAACCTGAGTACCTGAATGCTATACTAGGCATTGTATGTGAGGCAGGCAAGAAGTCGATGAAGGAGATGAAAATCCACATGGGCCCATGGAGAAAAAGAAGATTCATGGAGATGAAATGGTCAGGTCCTCATCGGAGATGGTCGTTCGACCAATCTCAGATCGAACCGGTTAGAATGAAGGATGTGGGTGTGCCGGTTATCGTTTTTGGACCACGCTTTTTGGAAGCTTCGGCAATGGAAGTCGCTTGAATGCTCACTGGAGGTTGACAAATTCCGGCATGAGATCTTACTTATAATGGTGATTGTAAAGGCTGTAAATGGACGCGATGTAGCATGTAAAAACTTTTCTACATCTTAGTTATGATGCAAAAGATATTATCTCTGTAGTATGCAATACCAGTAGCCTGAGGACAATTTTGCCTATGCAACAAGTATTTGGATAGTCCTGAATTTTGGTTTTGAAAAGGATAATGTAAGGGATTTTAAACATTGAGAGGGGTATTTAAGTAATTTAGCTGTCTTTCATTCGCATGTTACTTCTTTTTTTCCCCTTGAGTGGTATTGATTTTACCCATTTAAGGGATATTATTGTCATTTTAAAATTTTGATGCGAGTAGCTTACACATGTGTAGTCCACACACCTTACCAATAGCTTCTGCCCTCTCTCTCTCTCTCCCTCTCTCCTTCCATGTTACCTGCATGAGTTCTCTCTCTATGTGTAGCCCACACCATTTTCCTCAATCTTTTGATCTCTCCGCATGCTCTACATATAAGTGCCCTACCAACTACTTCCTGAGGATATGGTTGAGGGCATAGAATGCGACGAAGAAAAGAAAAAAGAAAGAGAGGCTAAGGGGAATGTGATAGCTATGGGTGTGTGGTACACATGGAGAGAGGGGAGACAATGTACAACTAATTTTCGTTGTTTTTTTTATTAGACCCTACTTGAGTTCCTAATTTATTCAAATTTTGAGTTGATATCTTAATATAAGCTGGCACAATAGATGCATAGAGTTCAAATCACATGAGTACTTGCATAAATGGCCTTTGTGCAAAGCTGGACCAATAATTTTATCATGAAGTTCTAATCATTGACATGAGCGGCGAGAGTCAAAATAAAAAGCCAAACCTTCCATTTGAAAGTTACAAGGGACTCCTTAGACACGTGGCATCCCATGATGAAAGGGTCATGATGAACCCACACAATGAGTGGTTCCGTTACAGAGATTTGGTCCATCTAAGGTGTTTGTCCCAACCAATTGGATATCACGTTCACCGCAAGTTCACTCTGTTGCAATGACTAAGGTTGGCAAGAGCTGGGCCAGGTCCAAGCCAGACCAGGGTTGGCCTAGCCCGCCCGTGTCCCTTAAGCTCTGCCTGCCACCTTAACTGCGTTGAAAAGGCCTTAGCACTGGTCGTACAGGGCTAGCAAGCTGACCTGTATAGTCCCATCATAGAAATGATTTAGAGCACTGAAACATGAACTAAATCCAACAAATGCTTTGAAACCACACAATTATGGTGAATGGAAACCACTCACAAGTGTTTTTAAGCCAACCATTCATTTTGTATAGCGATCCATTTGATGATTGGCTTAGGCTATAGACTATTCATCATTGGTTTGGGCTCGACCTGGTGTAGACACCTGGCCTACATTTCAAGCCCAGGACTAACCCTGGGCTAAGTTTGGGGGTGCAGACCTTGGCCCTGCAAGGTTGAGCCAACTGGCAAATTACGATCCCACCAGATATTGGAAAAGCTGAATGGGCCCACCATAATGTATGTGTTTTATCCATCTTGTCCATCCATTTTGCAGCCTCATTTTATGGCATGAGAAAAAAATGAAGCAGATTTAAAGCTCAAGTGAACCACACCACAAGAAGTAGAGGGGATAATGACACCCACAGTTGAAACCTTCCAAAGGTCAATCACAATTTTTATTTGCCATTCAACCTATTCATTAAATCACATAAATCTAGATGAAGGCAAGACACAAATATTGTTTAGATCCAAAACTTCTTATGCATGTGTCATTATCCACACCGTCAACTCTGTTTTTAACGCTCATTTTAGGGCATGATCGGAGATCTGAAGCATATCCAAAGCTCAAGTGGACCACGCCATAGAAAACAGAGGGGCTAGAGCCCACAGTGATGTTAGTTGTCATCCAACCTATCCCTAAGGTCAGATTGAAATGGATGGAAGGGAAAGCTTGATCCAAAACTTCTGTGGCCCTAAGGAGCAATCAACGGTAGGCATTCAATTCCCACTGTTTCATGTGGTGTGGTCCACTTGAGCTTTAGATATGCTTCACTTTCGGGTTCATGCCCTTAAATCAGCAGGAAAAAAGGATAGACGTCTCGGATAAAACACATACATCACGGTAGGCCACACAAAGTTTACTCACCGTTACTCCTACACAATCCTCATGAGTGGAAGTTACTGCACAATCCGCATCAGGGAAGTGTGGAAGAAAACCTGACCAAGCTTATTCCATCCATCGATTTACATCGGAAAGATGCCTTCCATACCCCAGAACCTGGACAATATGGCCCACCTGATGAACGACTAAAATGTTTCACAAATCACAAGTAAGTGGAATTGCCCACATCCCACAGTCATGATCAACACACATTGATAAAAGTAAGCTAAGGAATGGAAAAGCACTCCCACAAATCTGATTGATGCACTCTTCATCCTACCTCCTATCAAGAAGAGTATTCCTACTCCAAAAGTACATCCCCACATCATGGAAAAACCCTCCCCTTGTAAAACCCCAACACAGCCTCGCAACACCCACAAAATGGGAAAACAGTCCCATCCAAGACTCCCAACCCCAGAAGAACTCTCCCAAAGACTCCCCAATGAGAGGGGAATCCCCCATTATTGATTCCCTCCTCTCATCCATCAAAACATTCTCCACCCAAGGCCACCTATCCAATGCCTTCAAAGCCTTCTCTCTCCTCCAATCCCAAGTCCAATCTACTTCTCTTATCCTAGAACCCATCTCCTCTCTTCTCTTATCCTGTACCACCCTCAAAGCCCTCCCACAAGGTAAGCAGCTCCATGCCCACACCATCTCCTTGGGCTTTGATCAAGACCCCCTTTTGGTCACCAAGCTTGTCACTTTCTACTCTTCCTTCACCCTTCTCGTTGATGCTCATGCCATTGCCCAAAATTACAATGCTACCCATGCTGTCCCATGGAATGTGCTTATCTCTGCCTATGTTAGAAATGGGTTTTTTCGGGAAGCTCTCTCCACCTTCAAGCAGATGGCAGAAATGGGCGTTAGACATGATAACTTTACATACCCATCTGTTCTGAAGGCCTGTGGGGAGGAATTTGATTTGGGTTTTGGGAGGGAGGTTCATAGGAGCATATATGCAAGTGGGCTTGAGTGGAGTTTGTTTGTGCACAATGCTCTGGTGTCTATGTATGCCAAGTGCGGGGCAGTCGGGGATGCAAGGGAGCTGTTTGAGAGAATGCCTGAAAGAGATGTTGTTTCTTGGAATGCGATGATATCCGGTTATGCATCGAGGGGTATGTGGAAGGAAGCTTTCGAATTGTTTGAGCGGATGCGGATGGGGGGTTCGGAGGTGAATAGTGTGACTTGGAATACGATTGCGGGAGGGAATTTGCAGATGGGCAATTACGCAGGGGCACTCGAATTGATCTCTCAGATCAGAGTTAGGGGCACCGGTTTGGATTCTGTCGCAGTGGTTATTGGTTTGGCTGCATGCTCCCGAATTGGGTTTATTCAGTTGGGGAAGGAGATTCATGGGACTGCAATTCGCTGCCACCTCGATTCAAATGAGAGTGTTAGAAATGCATTGATTACTATGTATTCTAGGTGCAAGGATCTGAAACATGCATGCCTTTTGTTCCAAACGGCAGAAACCCGGAATTTGATTACTTGGAATTGCATGATTGCGGGCTACACCAACTTGGATCGATCTGAAGAGGCGTCATTTGTGTTCAGAAAGATGGTGTCATTGGGTGTCGAACCAAACTACGTGACAGTTGCGAGCATCCTACCCCTTTGTGCCCGCGTCGCAAATCTCCAACATGGCAGGGAGCTGCATTGTTACATAATAAGACGGAAATCTACATTTGAGGACTATCTCTTGATTTGGAATAGCCTTGTCGACATGTACTCGAAGTCCGGCCGGGTTTTGGATGCTAGAAGGGTCTTCAATGCAATGGGCCAGAGGGATGAAGTGTCCTACACTTCATTGATGGCCGGCTATGGAATGCAAGGGGAGGGAGAAGCTGCACTGAGGCTCTTTGATGAGATGATCAGATGTGGGATCAAACCAGACCACATAACCATGGTGGCCGTCCTCTCGGCTTGTAGCCACTCAGGCCTTGTAGCCCAAGGCCAAATGCTTTTTGAAAAGATGGTTAGCTTGTATGGTATAATCCCAAAGATGGAGCATTTTGCTTGCATGGTTGATCTCTTTGGGAGGGCTGGTTTGCTTAGAAAAGCAGAGGAGATTATCAGAAGAATGCCATTTCGGCCAAGCCCCGCAATGTGGGGCACACTCACCGGTGCATGTAAGATACACAGGAACATGGAGATCGGAGAGTGGGCAGCAGGGAAGCTGCTGGAGATGAGACCTGGGAATCCAGGGTACTACGTTTTGATTGCAAACATGTATGCGGCAGTTGGGCGCTGGGACAAGCTGGCTGAGGTGAGGACACTGATGAGGGACTTGGGCCTGAGGAAGACTCCTGGTTATGCTTGGATAGATGTGGGTGATGGGTTCTGTCCATTTCTGGTGGGGGACAGATCAATGCCACAGGCAAGAGAGGTTTATGTGCTGTTGGAGGGATTGGCTCAACACATGAAAGAGGCTGGTTATGTGGCTAATGAGGACTTGGGGTTGGAAATTGAAATCGAGGAATAGAAGTGGTAGAGAGATTGATCATTGATCATTGCATGGACCACCTTACCATCAGAAATGGATGGTGTGATTGTGTCCAATGGTTAGACGTCAAACTTCTGATTGTGGGCCTGGATGACACGAGAAGTAGAATTTGGAGTGCCCTTGTGCCTGATGGATGTATGGAGTCTTTGGGGGGGGGGGGGGGGGGGGGGGGTCGGGGGTCTAAGAAAGAGCCCTTGAGGAGCTTGGTGCGTTTTTCAAACCGGTGGACAGCTGAGGTCTGATTCTACATTTTTGTGAAGGTGGAAGGGAATTTTGATCATTTCATGTTCAAATGCGGGAGTCTGTGGTGGTTTCCTTGGAAGGCAGGGTCTTTTTGGTGACCCTGTCTTTAACTAATCTTTGTTTGGAAAGGAAATTGGCCAAAGTGATCGGCCGGGTGTGTTTGGCTGCACCAAATGCTAAGCTGACTAATCATGAAATATCACGATATTTCATTATTTTTGGTGCAACCAAATGCTTCCTTATTTATTGAATTTTTGGGGATGTGTATTTTTTTTTTTTTTTAATACAATAACAAAGGAAATAGAGTATTTGAGTTACTTCATATACGCTGGCAGAGTATGATTACTCATACATGCACGTAGCCCTGTGCATGTGGTGTGAATGTATCTCAATCCAGACCTTTAAACGTGTGGTTTTTGAAAGTTGATACTTTTATTAAAAGGAAAAAGCAGGAGAAATAGCCTAGGGAAAAAAGAGAGTAAAGAAGTAGGGAAAAGAACCTAAGAAAGTTACCGCCCAAAAACAGAAAACTACGGAGGGACTCCCTCCCTAACAGAAGCAAAACTCAGTGAGCCCAACCTCTAAAAAGAACCCGAACCCTTGGAAAAGACCCAATCTCTAAACAGAAAACTACAAGCTTCAGTGGGGCCCATTTTTGAAGGGGTTACAATCTAAAAATTACACCGAATAGATTATCCTGACATTTGTGACCCTCAAATGAACAGTCAAAATGAAAAAAAAAAATCGTCGACAGTCCAATTCAACAAACGATACCCACCAAATCGACCCTATTTCCAGGCCATGGCAAATCCATGATGGAGCCTGCCAGACAAGCGGCCTGGATCTTCTACACGAATGCCATGACCCACGTGCACTTCACCCCTGATGTGAAAATGACCAAACCATGCTATCTTTTAGGCCTGGCAAAATTCCAAACGATCCACCAACCCGCACGAAAAATTCAGTGTTCAGGTACAGCCTTATCATGTCGGGTCACTAGTGGGTTGGCCTATCAAGACCCGTTAAGATAACGGGTCGGGTTAGTGTTTCACTTGCGAAACCCGTTTAACCATTAGTGGAGGTATTTTGGTAATTATTTTTAATGTGGTGAGAAATCCCAAGAAGTTAAAGACAGCTAATAAGACCCTCTCTCTCTCTCTCTCTCTCTCTCTCACTAGGAGCTTTCTCCATCTTTCTGCCCACAGCCCCACATGGCCACGCTTCAAAGTCTCTGTCAAATCTAGCCCCTTTCCATCTCTCTCTCATGAAACATGACTCTTTTGTGAAACTTAAACTTAATGCGAAATAATCGGATCGTCTATGCATCAACAATGGAGATTCTATACTGTAATCTTAAAGCCATACCTGATTGGGAAGATATTCCCGACGCCGTCATGTTGCCGAGAGGAACTCTTAGTCTTCCGCACCTTATACCTTTAGGAGCATCACTCAATGGGACTAGGGTTTTCTCTTGTGTGTTGGTGAGGGGACCAAGACGTATATTTATAGGAAAGAAGGCCAGAGAAGCTTACCCATCACACTTCTCTCCTCTAGGGTCTCCACACCGTAGGTTTCCATATCTGGCTTAATAACCGCGTATAGGGAACACGGTTCAAGCGTCCCGCCCCAAACCTATTTGCAATGATCACAACTGTAGCGGGGCCCACTGAATCGCTCAATCTGAATAATCCAACGGTCATGATCTAAATCGATGATCATGTATGGCCCACTTAATGGAGTCTTACATTCTCCCACTCGGGCTACACTGATCTCTAAAAGAAAACAAAACATTTTATTTTATTTTGTGAAAAATAATTTTATAAAACGCATTTGTTTCAAAAGTTCCTAATGGGCACCCTACTGATTTCAAAACAATATCGTTGGATAATTATGAGCAACGCTTGTCAGATCCGGTCCATCAAGACCACTGATATTGAATCGTGGTAGTCAACATAACATTTAATATTTTCGAAGTATGACGAATCACAATCACAGATACTAATAGCCTTAACGACATGGATCAATGATATGGGGTGTGGTATAAAGATTACACGTCTTATGTGATCATACGTGTTTATCTTCAAGTGGTCCTATTGAACGTGTCTCCAAGACACAAACCAAAGGCTTGCTTACTCAAAACTAAATCTGCACACTGAAGGAGAAGCAAGATATAAACTGAAAAATAGAATCATCAATGCATAAAAGATATCTCTAAAAATGTCTGGACATAATCGGATCATACATGAAAAACTCCCACTACTGAAATACATCATTGGGATCAACAACTCCCATAGACATGACATGCTCCTTAAAGAGCGTGATAGGAAGGCCTTTAGTGAGAGGATCCTCTATCATCTGCCTTGTGCCGATGAGTTCCACAAACATTTGACGATTCTGAACTCTCTCCTTCACAACAAGATATTTGATGTCAATGTGCTTTGACCTCGATGAATGCTTGTTGTTGTTGGAGAAGTTAACTGCAACTGAACTATCATAATGGATTTTCAATGGTTTTGGGATCATCTGCACAACCCGTAAACCAGAGAAAAAGCTCTGAAGCCAGACCGCCTGATTCGTGGCTTCATGACAAGCTACATACTCTGCTTCCATGGTAGATGATGCCGTAATCGATTGTTTCACGCTCTTCCATGATACGGCTCCACCAACCATCATGAATACATAGCCCAAGGTGGACTTCTTGCTGTCGAGACAACCAGCAAAATCTGCATCTGTATATCCTACCAACTCCAAATGGTCGGATCTTCTGTATGTGAGTTCGAAGTCCTTTGTCCTTTGCAGGTAGCGCAACACTTTCTTTACAGCTATCCAATGGTTCATTCCTGGATTGCTGAGGTACCTGCCCAACATTCCAACCACAAAAGCAATATCTGGACGCGTACAAACCTGAGCATACATGATGCTCCCTACTGCTGACGCATACGGAATAGCTTTCATCTTGTCATTTTCTAGGTCATTCTTAGGACACTGAAATTGACCAAATTTGTCACCTTTTACAATAGGTGCTTGGCCAGGAGCATAACCTTGCATGCCAAACCTTTCGAGAACCCTATCAATATAGGCCCTCTGAGACATGCCAAGTAATCCACGTGATCTGTCCCGGCTAATCTGAATGCCGATGACAAAGGAAGCATCACCAAGATCTTTCATCTCAAAATTTTAAGATAGAAATTTCTTAGTCTCACGCAACAATCCAATATCACTACTGGCCAATAAAATATCATCAACATACAAGACCAAAATGATAAACTTACTCCCATTGATTTTCACATATATGCACTCATCCGCAATGTTTTTAATGAAACTATATGAGGAAACAACTTCATGAAACTTTAGGTACCACTGTCGTGATGCCTGTTTCAACCCATAAATGGACTTCTTAAGTTTGCAGACCAGATGTTCTAAGCCTTTGGCTTTAAAAACCTTCTGGCTGCAGCATATATACGTTTTCCATTAGATCTCCATTGAGAAACGCAGTTTTCACGTCCATTTGATGTAGCTCCAAATCCATATGAGCCACGAGAGCCATAATGATCCTAAAGGAGTCTTTCTTAGATACAGGTGAGAAAGTCTCCTTAAAGTCAATGCCCTCACGCTGAGTGAAACCCTTTGCAACTAGCCTGGCTTTATACCTTTCGATATTGCCCTCAGAGTCCCGTTTGGTTTTAAATACCCATTTACAACCAATCGGCCTAATCCCTTCAAGCAATTCAACAAGGTCCCAAACTTTGTTGTCCTTCGTGGATTTCAATTCATCCTTGATGGCATCAAACCAATGAGAAGAATCCGCACTTTGTTCGACCTGTGAAAGGGATACAGGATCCTTTTCAACCCCAATGTCAAACTCATGCTCCTGCAAATAGATGATGTAATCATCTGGTATTGCAGATCTTCTCTCTCTATGTGATCGTCTTAATGGCTCATTATTCTGAATTGGGTTTTTCATTTCCTCATCAGGTTGTTGTATTTGAGGTTGTGCATAGTCGTCCATAGGGATCTCAGGGTCCACTACTGGACGGACAACCATGCTACTCTGAATGATTGTGGTGGGAATCACAATCTGCTCTTCCTCAAATACAATATCTCTAAAATTTGTGCTCCCACTATCTTCAGTGTTCTCAATAAACCTAGCATTCCCAGTCTCAATGACTCTCATGGAATATGATGGACAATAAAATCTGAATCATTTTGATCTTTCTGGGTATCCAATAAAGAAGCAACTAACAGTTCTAGGGTCAAGTTTTCTTTCATGCGGGTTATATGGTTTGGCTTCTGCAGGACAACCCCATACATGAAAATATCGTAGACTAAGCTTTCGCCCTGTCCACAATTCATATGGAGTTTTCATTACAGCCTTACTAGGAACCCTATTAAGGATATGCACAGTTGTTTTCAACACATCATCCCACAAAGATTCTGGCAACGTAGAATTACTAATCATAGATCGCACCATGTCCTTTAGGGTGCAATTACGCCTTTCCGCTACACCATTATGTTCTGGAGTACCAGGCATGGTGTACTGGGCGACGATGCTACAATCTTGTAGGTATCTAGCGAATGGACCTGGATTACGCCTAGATTCGTCATACCTTCCGTAGTACTCACCACCACGGTCGGATCTAACGACTTTGATCTTCCTGTCGAGTTGATTCTCGACTTCAGCCTTATAGATCTTAAATGTATCCAGGGTGTCTGATTTTTCGTTAATAAGGTACAACTATCCATAACGAGAGTAGTCATCTATAAAAGTGATAAAATACTTCTGCCTATTCCAGGATGCTGTAGGGAACGGTCCGCAGATGTCTGTATGAATCACTTCTAAGAGTCCTACGCTCCTAGTGGCACCCTTTTTTCCTTATTCTAGTCTGTTTACCTTTAATGCAATTAATACAAACCCCAAAGTCTGAGAAGTCCAGGGAGTGAAGAATTCCTTCACGCACAAGCCTTTCCAATCTCTCACGAGAGATATGGCCTAATCGCCTGTGCCATAGCATGGAGGAATTGTCACAATCTAAACTTCGTTTGATGCCTTTAGTGTTTCCATGTGAGGAGTTAATGCTGTATACATGTGAAACATCCAAATCTAGCTGATAAAGGTTATTAACAAAAGTGCCAGAACTAATCACAACTGAATCATAGTAAATGCTTAATTTTCCATTTGCAAATTTAAACTTATAACTAAATTTGTCTAAACGAGAAATGGAAACCAAATTGCGCCTTATAGAAGGCACACAAACAGTATCTACTAGATCAAAAAAGTATCCTGACGATAACCTAAGCTACAGACTCCAATAGCTTCCACGTTTGCTCTAATGCCGTTCCCCATATAGACTGATCTCTCTGCATCAGTTGGCGTCCGGCTTTAGAGCATATCCTGCATGGAATTACAAATGTGAATAGTTGCACCAGAATTTATCCACCAGGAGTCTGTGGACCTATCAGCTAAATTTGATTCAAAACAGACTAAAATATGGTCTTTACCCTTAGAAACGAGCCATGCTTTAAATTCTTCACAATCCTTCTTCTGATGACCAGGCTTCTTGCAGAAGAAGCAGACATCATTAGGACCCTTCCTTTTCTTCTTAAATGTCTTTCCAGACTTAGGCTGATTGTCACCCGCAGGACCCGTAGAACTTTTCCTTGAAGTGTGCTTTCTTTTCTTATTTCCTTTTCATCCTTGACCAGATGTCACTAGGTGTGCACTTTGTGTCTTGCTCGACCTTCTAAGTCTCTCTTCCTCCTAAACGCACTGAGATATCAGTTCGTTCAATGTCCACTTTTCCTTTTGAGTATTATAGCTGATTTGGAATTGACTAAATTGTGGAGGGAGGGAGTTCAGAACCAAGAAAATCAGGAGTTCATCCTCAATCTTAATGTCTAATGCGCGAATTTTAGCCACCACATCAGACAATCTACCAATGTACTCCATGATATTTCCTTGACCGTTATAGGTGGCTTGAGTCAATTTAGGTAAAAGTGAACTCAGCTCAACTTTATCCGATTTCTGAAATCGTTTTCCTATTTCAGTCAAGAAATCTTTAGCTTTCTCAGTGTCGGGCATGACACCCTGCATGGTCTCAGAAATTGAGTTCTTTATGATCTTGAGACACATCTTTTGACTTGGTCCAGGCCTTGTAGTGAGCCTTTGCTGATTCCGTACTAGAGTCAGTTGGAATAGAAGGCTCTACTTCCTCCAAGGCCAAGTCCAAGTCCATGCGACCTAGGACTATTTCAACGGACGACTTCCATTTGGAATAGTTGGACCCAGTAAGCAAAGGTATGGAATTGAATTGTGTTGGAATATTGGAAACAGTCATAGTTGGACATTCAAAGCATAAAACTCACATTAATAAACAAGTCCCATATAACAATGCATAAACATAAACCACAAATATCATGCATGTATGAACATTCGATTGATTTGGGCCTTCAATCAAATGACCCAGAATGATGATGGTCCGTAATCATCAAAATCTGGCAAGAGCCCAGCATATCATCACAATTCCTCCTTTGGGCGAAATTGTAACATACAGGAGGCTCTTCTGAACATGAAGCTGACCAATGTTGGTGAAATAAATCTGAGACACCCATCACCTTTGGGTGAAATGAATCTCTCAGACCTATATCACCATCACCAACCACTTCATCCTGCTCACATCCAGCCAAACGATGATACTTCTTTGTTCTGACCACCGCTCGCCTGAATATGAACGCAACTGAATGCAATCCTATAATGGAGGGTTACTGAATTCCAAGTACAGAAGTCTAGAAGTACAAATTGTTGCCAATTGAGGTCACTTTGGTGGCCAACACAATAAGCTTCAATCCTACTTCCAGACCCAAGGATTGCAACATGGTTCTGCCCACAACGAACCATAATGTAGAAGTTCTGATTCGGCCCAAACCTATATGGGTAATGGCTCCATTTTAGGCCAAATCAAAACTCAATAGTATATAACCATATTTACTGAATTACTAGGGCCATTTATCAAGTGTAACCTACCAACCATCAATATTTATATGGGTTTTACTTAAATTGAATAGATGGCCCAAGTATACTAATATAATGGTTAAGATTGACAAGTCCAAGCTAACTTAAGTGGGCTGTACAATGTCCAAAGGGAAAATTTACAATCGGCCCTAGGTTGGGCCCAAAATGGGCCTTCAAGTAAGGCTTATAATTGGGCTTGATTTAGACAAGCAACAGATACTAAGCCTAGACCATGGAAAATTCCATAAATATCTCCAGTTGGGCCTTATTCCAACCATCTTTGGATTAAACAGCAACAAGCCCAATTTTTGGGTCCCGCAGATAGTTGGAAAAAGTAGGCCCAATAGCAAATCCAGGCACTGGACTTAATAGACAGGCCCAACGGCCCAATTCACAGGCCCACAGTCCTCTACAAAATGGACCTAGCAATTGGGCTGGGCTTGAACACTAAGCTGGGCCTGTCTCAACCCGCTCGTCACAACAAAAAAACAGCAACACGCTGTTATTCCCAAAACAGCAACATGCTGTACGCCCAAAATCCACGGAAACCCTATCTGTCAAAACCCACTTCTGAAAGAAAGCTCAAAACCCTAGCCGCTGCAACAACTCCACCGCGACCAAGCTCACAGCCGCCAGCCTTGCCTTCTCTTTGCTGCCAACACCACTGCCGCAGCTCCACCGGCGACCAAGCATCGGTATCAGTGGTGGCTGTGGTCGCTGGCGCTGAAGGAGATGATGCTGCCATCATCATCTGCCACCACCACCGTTGGAATCGGCAATTACCGGCACAAGCTAGCAACGAGCTTGCAACGACAATGGATCTGAATCCCTGCTTCTTTTTCTAAGCGTCATGCTTGTAAAATCACACAAAACAGGGCTGCCGCCGGAGAAGACAGAGGTGTTGGGTCTGCGAGAGATGAGGTAGAGGTGTCTCTGGATCCATCGGTCGATCTATATGACCATCCATCTCTCGGCCATGGCTGCCGCTGATTTTAGTCCCCTTCTTTTTTCTTTTTCTTTTTTTAAATCTGAATGAGAAAATCGGAATCCATGGCATCCGACCCTAATTCGCGTTTGCTGACGCTATCAATGGTCGCGGCTACGATTAACTCCGGTTCCGATTGGAGTCCGCGACCGATGGCAGGCTGCCGCGCAATCAACACAGCCCAATTAACGGCAGCCTCTGCGGTCAGTGGAAGATCATAAACAATGGCTGCGATCATCTTCCGTCAATGCGATGGCCCTGATTGTATACAGATGTTGGAAATAGGATTTCCCCCCCTTTTTTTCGATTGACAGAAAAATTGCCAAGGCTGTTAGCAACGGTGACGATTGATGATTAGCCGATTGTGATTGAGAAGAACCACGACCACATGTCGAGAGTTTCATGCTCCCACAATCAAAGTATTCAGGGCAATCCGAAGTCGGCAGTGAATGATGCTTGGGTGGACATATCTTAAAATCCTTTGAACTTAAAAAAAATCTCCAAGATTAATGCATAGTGAGCTCTGATACCAACTGTGAAACTTAAAATTAATGCGGAATAATCGGATCATCTATGCATCAACAATGGAGATTCCATACTGTAATCTTAAAGCCATACCTGATTGGGAAGACATTCCCGACGCCGTCGTGTTGCCAAGAGGAACTCTTGGTCTTCCGCATCTTACACCTTTAGGAAAATCAATGGGAATAGGGTTTTCTCTTGTGTGTTAGTGAGGGGACCAAGACGTATATTTATAGGAAAGGGCCAGAGAAGCTTACCCATCACACTTCTCTCCTCTAGGGTCTCCACACCGTAGGTTTCCATATCTGGCTTAATAACCGTGTACAGGGAACACGGTTCAAGCGTCCCGCCCCAAACCTATTTGCAATGATCACAACTGTAGCGGGGCCCACTGAATCGCTCAATCTGAATAATCCAACGGTCATGATCTAAACCGATGATCATGTGTGGCCCAGTTAATGGAGTCTTACATCTTTATTTAATTGGTTAAACAGGTCAGATTGTTGCGAGTAACCTATTAAATCAACGAATGTCTTTGAGTTTTTAGATTTTGACCCGTTGGTTAGTGGTTGGATTTGGGTGAGCGCATTTTTGACACGACGCAAATACAACACGATCAGCACAGTTCGACGCGACCGTTGTCACGCCTACAGTATCTTTCTGAGCAAAATTACCAAAAAGCCATCTATCTACCTGAAATAAAAACCGTTGGTAGCTCTGATATTTTTGAAGTCTCTCCAAACACATCATCAGCTGATGGAACCGACGGCTCCCCTTCTTCCCAACACAACTCCCATTCCCTCCAAAACCCACACCCCAAGATCCTCTCCCTCTCTGCAATTCCATCCCAAGAACCGTTCAATTCCTGTCCCCACCCTCTTCAAAACAACCCCATCTCCTCCCTCAATCCAAACCCACCAAAAACCACCCACAAACCCCACCAAAGCCCAAAAATTCAAAGAGAGAGATGCATTCCCCCAATCCCTACCTCTCCACAGCAAAAACCCATATGCCGTTTACAAAGACATCCAGAAGTTTGCTAGACAAGGCCGCCTCAAAGAGGCCCTCACCGTCTTAGACTACTTGGAGAAGGAAGGCATCCCAGTCAACCCCACGACCTTCTCTTCCCTCCTCTCCGCCTGTGTCCGATTGAAATCGCTGATTGAGGGCAAGCAGATCCATGTCCACATCCGTATCAATGGCCTCGAGAAGAATGAGTTCCTCTGCACGAAGCTTGTCCAAATGTACACTGCTTGCGGGTCCTTGGAAGACGCAAAACTGGTATTCGATGAAATCCAACAGGGAAGTGTCTACCCATGGAATGCATTGCTTAGAGGCAATGTGATTGAGGGTGGGATGGCACGGCGTCGTGACACTCTCTCAATCTACTCCAGAATGCGGGAATTGGGTGTGGATTTGAATGAATACACATTCTCCTGCTTGATCAAGAGTTTTGCGGGGTCCCCCACGCTTGGGCAAGGGATGAAAGCGCATGCCCTCTTGATCAAGAATGGGTTCATCGGATCTGTCTTGCTCAAGACTAGTTTGATAGATATGTATTTCAAATGCGGCAAGATAAGGCTCGCACGGCAGATATTCGAGGAAATTCTCGAAAAAGAAAGGGATATTGTTGTTTGGGGGGCCATGATTGCAGGTTTTGCACATAATAGGCTGCAGAGAGAAGCATTGGAGTATCTGAGGTGGATGATCAGAGATGGGATAGAACCCAATTCTGTTTTGCTAACAATAATTCTTCCAGTGATTGGAGAGCTGTCGGCATGGATATTGGGTAGGGAGGTTCACGGGTATGTGATCAAGACGAAGAGCTATGCAAAACAGCTGTTCATCCAATCCGCATTGATTGATATGTATTGCAAGTGCAGGGACATGGGTTCGGGGAGGCAGGTCTTTTACTGTTCGATGGAGAGGAATGCAGTTTCTTGGACTGCACTCATGTCAGGGTACGCCTCGAACGGGAGGCTTGAGCAGGCTTTGAGATCGATTGTGTGGATGCAACAAGAAGGGGTTAAGCCCGACGTTGTGTCAATTGCTACCGTCCTCCCAGTTTGTGGCGAACTGAGGGCTCTGAAACATGGAAAGGAGATACATGGATATGCAGTGAAAAATGGGTTTCTCCCCAATGTATCTATAGTTACTTCGTTAATGATTATGTACTCAAAATGTGGAAGATTAGAGTACTCTTGCAAGTTGTTTGATGGCATGGAGAAGAGGAATGTGATCTCTTGGACTGCCATGATTGATTCCTACTTGAAGAACGGTTGTCCATATGATGCATTGGGGGTGTTTAGATCAATGCAGCTCTCAAAGCATAGACCGGATTCTGTTGCCATGGCAAGAATGCTAGCCGTCTCTGGTGAATTGTCAGCTTTGAAGCATGGGAAGGAGATACATGGGCAGATCTTGAAGAAGGATCTGGGGTCTGTCCCCTTTGTCTCTGCAGCTATCATTAACATGTATGGGAGGTGTGGAGAGATTGAGAAAGCGAAGTTGGTGTTCAGTGCAGTTCCATCCAAGGGATCAATGACTTGGACCGCGATCATAGAAGCTTATGGTTATAATGATCGATATAGGGATGCACTTGATCGCTTTAACCAGATGAAAATGGATGGTTTCAATCCAAACCATTTCACTTTCGACGTGCTTTTATCCATTTGTAGCAGAGCTGGATTTGATGATGAGGCTCTCAAGATATTTTACTCCATGGCCCGAAGATACAATCTCAAGGCTACTGAAAAGCATTATTCTTGTATCATCGACCTCCTTACTCGTGTCGGGCGTATCAATGAAGCACAAAAGTTCATCCATATGAAATCAACCTTGGTTTGATTGTATTGCAGTAGCCAAAGATGCACATCGGTGTGCATTTGGCGAGGAATCTCCATGATGGTTTCGAGAAGGTTGCAGGGTTGCATATCCCTCTGATACAGGCTATTATTAAGCATGTAACGGGATAATTTCAATTACCCTGTATAGATTTTCAGGACTGTGTAATACCATTCCCTTTTCTAGCCTAATTAACCACTTATAACAATTCCCTGCATTCAAATCTGGTTTTCCCTGTCACGGTCCTGGTGGCGGTGAGATTTTAGATGTGGGTTAACAAATTTGGAGATTTCAATTTGAATCTTATTCTGTTTTATGTATAAGGACCTCCCATGATGTTTTTTCAAGACAGGTTTCATTCACAACCTCAGTAAACCTTCCATAACTCATGGTTTTTCACGCACATTTGGATTAAGTGTATCAAACTTCAGAAGAGCAGCGGCTGAATGGAGATGGTGAATCGTTGTCTACAGATTTGTGCTTTCATGAATTTAATTTTGATTTTCTTCTACAATCTGCTAACTTAAGACGCAGAGACTCGACCCCAACTCACTCAAATGAATTGGAAACACAATTTTACAGAAATAAAACAAAATCGCTGTAAGATGTAGATTTGCAAGCAACCAATAGAACTCTTTCCCATGCAGTTGAAGCTTTTAGAATCGAGCCTCTCCCTCCCTCCCTCCCTCCCTCCCTTTCTTTTTTTTCTTTTTTTTTTTTCTTTTTTTCCAAAGACACTGAGCTCCATGAATGAACCAAACTGCTACACGAAGAACCAAACTGCCTCGAAGCATACGGATAATGGGCTTAACCGTGGCCTGATTGCTCATCCTAACGACCATCCAATCCTGACAGTAATTCCTAAACACAGCAGTATTATGTTTCTCAAACAGCCTTTTGAAGATCCATCTTTTTTCTTTCCAGATTTCCCAGCATAATGCAGATGGAAGCAACTACCATAACCACCTTTTTTTTTAATGGCCTGCTGCCCCACTCTTCCAAGAGAGCCCCCAAATTTCTATGTTTCAACCAGCCACACCAGACAGAGAAAAAGCATGCCTCATGGAGTGGGCCACCAAACAATGTATAAACAGATGATGAACGTATCCCTCCATGCTTGCACATAATGAAACTGCCAGGGAGGCTGAAGCCCCTAAGTTGCAGGTGATAGTGTGAAGACCTTGCCCTTTGCTGCCATCCATGAGAAAGCAGCCACTCTAGGCGAAATGCTCCGCATTGCTTCTAGTGTTTAAGAAGTAGGATTTGGCCAAGAAACGCCTCGTAGACTTCCGTCTTCAGATCTTGGTATCCTCTCTTCTGACAATGAAGACTTTAAAGTAAGCATAAAATCCATGTAATCCGCCATCTCAGCCTCCTTTGAGTTCTAAAGGTGATGTTCCAAACCAACTTGCCTCAGAAGGTTCCGTAGCTCTCCTTAACTGCCCCATTTCTATTTCGTGCAACTCTGCATAGTCTAGGAAATTTAGTGCCAGGTGCCTAGCCTTCGATCCATTCGTCTTCCCAAAAATGAACTATATCCCCTTTACTTCAAATATTGCACCTGATGATAGAAATCATCTCCATGGCTTTGTTGCATCCCCCATGCTACTAATGCCACTCCATATATCTTAGCTCGCACCATACTTTGCTATGACAGGATCCCGCCCTATATTTGAAGACCTGTATATTCATCACAGGACACTCTTCTCTGTAAGGCTAAATAATCTGACCCAAATTGCCACTGATGATTTGCGTTGCAAGCTCCAATTCCTCTTTAATACAACTCAAACACAAGTCTCCTTATTTAGATTTTTGTTCTTCGGCCCATTTGACCAAATGTAATTTCATTTTATCACTATTTTCATCATACAATAACTGTGCGGAATTTTCTCCAGCAGCTTAAATAGTTTCACAGGTCAGCTTGCTCTTGTTTTTTTTTTTTTTTTTTTTTTCCCTTCTCTTTTCTTAGGGCATGCCACCAAAAAAGTTACTTTTTCTACTTACAGCAGTAGATAAGTAACTTATTTCGGATAAGTAAGTTTGGTTTATGATAATTAATAAGCAACTTTCTAACTTAAAAATACATAATCACTTCGGCTAATATTTTTAGCTTTTTTACTTTTTCACAAGTTGCTTGATAGAGGAATATGAGAGGTGAAAGAAAGGAAAAGGATAAGCAAGTTGTTTACCATCAAGGCAGGCCCCACATGAATAGAGAGTGTTGGTGTGCACGGTGGGTGAATGTGATGGGCAGTAGATATTGAAGGTGGGCCCCACATGAATAGAGAGTGTTGGTGCGCACGGTGGATGCATGTGATGGACAGTGGATATTGAAGGTGGCCCCCACATGAATAGACAGTGGATATTGAAGGTGGCCCCCACATGAATAGACAGTGTTGGTGTGTACGGTGAGTGCATGTGATGGGTAGTGGATATTGAAGTTAGGCCCCACATGATGGATAATAACATTGACAGTTGGCCCTACTTGATAGATGGCCAACATCAAAGGCGGGCCCTACAGAATGAATTGTGCAAATTAAAGGTCAGGCCATAACGATGAATTGCCCAAATCCAAGGTGGGCCCTGCATGATGGATGGCACATACAATGAATGGTCCACATCAAAGGTTGGCTCCACATTGAAGGTGGGGCCCATACGACAGACAGTCCACATCAAAGGTGAACTCCACATGATGGGCAATTAATAATGGTGAGCTCCACATGATGAATGATCCACATCAAGATGGGCCCCACATGATGGACGGTCCACATCAAAGGTCGGGCTAATGAGAATGGCCCATTTCCAAGGTGGGCCCCACATGATGGACAACCCACATGGGAGGTGGGGCCAGATGATGGATGGTCCACGTCAAATGTGGACACCACATGATGGGTGGTGGAGATTGAAGATGGGCCCCACATGATGGACAATAACATTGATAGTGGGCCACACATGATGGATGGCCAACATCAAAGGTGGGCCCTACCTAATGAATGATGCACATTAAAGATCGGACCCTAATGGTAAATGGCCCACATCCAAGGAGGGTCCCACATGATGGATGGCCCACATTAGTGGGGCCACATAATGAACGATCCACATCAAAGGTTGGCCCCACATGATGGACAGTGGATGTGAGGGGGACCAAATAGACTTGATGGATGATTACTAATGATGTTGGAAACCAAACATACTTAATTTTCTACCTTTCAGATGATAACTTTGTTTGCCAAACATGCTTATCTGCTAATTAAGTAGAAACCATGATAAGTTACTTATCAAATAAGTAGCTTATCTTAAGTAACTTACAATCCAAACGGGCCCTAAGACAGCCAAATGCCTGATCAATTCCACCAATTCTTTGTAAAACCATCGAGTTCTCATGAGTCAATCTGTTTCCAAGTCATGCTGGAGTTTTTAACACTAGGACGGGAAAGATCAAGCCACAGCGGCCAAGGGTTAAAAATGCACATGCAATCCTAAACAAGAGAAAACAAAGATATGAAACTGGAATGTTCACACAAAGAAAAGTTGTAATTCTGTGATGCATCACAAACCAAAATTAGATGTTGAATAATCAAAAGTTTCTAATCATTTTACAAACTCAAGCCTAGCATTTTATTCTTATTGAGTTTGTTGTAGGCATGTCAATAAAAGAATCACAAAACAAAAATGAGAAAAAGAAATAAATGGAAATGGTACTCAAGAAAGGAGACCCTCTTCATTCACTCTTTTAAGCAATGTCAGAAGAAAAACATAACCTGGATTTTTATTTTATTTTTTTAACAATTGACGCTTCCCTGAAATCATCAAAATCGCAAAACTGTCCCTACTATTCTTGATCCTGAAGAACATATCTTCAGCTTCAAACCTTGAATCCCTCGGCACGAAGGCACTGAAGATGAGCTTCGATCCATTTTGCACAAGCAGCCTCGCCGTGCTCCACGATGCATTCATCTCTCAGTCTCTTGGTATTAGGACAAGCACAACAGATCTTCTTCTGTGGCTTTGAGTTGGGTTCGGATGCTCCTGTGGTCAATCCTTGATTAATTTTATGTGATCCTGACAAAGGCAAGCAAAGAGACGGGTTCTGCGTGGGCCCCACAACCTCAGCGACACCCATTGCTGTAAGCTCCTGAAAGAAAATGGGTATTCTAGAAACTGTTATGATAGTAATGCAAATTATACGTACGTACATACATGAGTGCATGCATGGGTCCCTTTGCTGAAATTAACATTACATCCGTTTCTTTTCCTCTTCCATAAGGGTGTGTTTGGTTGCAGCAAGTATCGTGAAATTTCATGATTAATCAGTCTTATTTGGTGCAAAATATCATGAAATTTGGTGAAACCAAACGCACCATCAAAGAATTTCCACAGATAAATCAAAAGGAGAAGCAAAAAAGGGATGGTACCCAAGTAGAAAGCGACAATCTCCTAATCCCCTCTTTAGTCAGTAAGTAATCAATCTGATTAGCCTCTCCAATTGCATCATCATCTTGATCATCATAGCCTTGTCTCACTATTCGGGTTCCACCTCCATATTATGCTTCCATGAACTAAAAGTTATATGTAATATTAATATTCTTACATTGACACAGATGTAACTCTGCTAGTGGGAGTTTTGCACTCTCACAGCCCGGTCCTAAGCCCATATAAAGGAGGTTTGCGTCGGGTTTGCAACTGGGTATCAAACTTCTGCCACATCTTTTATCATGAATCCCGACAAATTGGCGTTTAACTGAGGATATGGTCCTCAATAGAAGCCAAACCAACGTAATTGGGATAAGGCTTAGATGAAAAGGATGATGATGACATTGGTACAGATGTGTTGACATGTTGGATTTTTCATGGTTCGCACGGCTAGCACTTTATGGCTGTGCTCAACACTGGTTCATGTATTCATGTCCAAGTTATGAAGCTAAACCTAGGAGGACCAAGTTGTGACCATCATCTGCTACAGAACCTAAAGATAGACTAATCAGCTGAGGATTTACAGTTCTAAAGCTGGCCTTCTAAATGTGCAATGAATTTGGATGCTCCATGGGTAGGATTCAGGTGCAAATGTGCAATGCTTCTTGATATGGACCATATGTTTTGGTAGGTATTGATCTGACAGTTATGATCATTGAATCAGAATGATCATCGAGAGGTATGAGCAATCGGAAGTTGGCTCCCACATAACGGACCATTCTATCTAAGATTGGACCTGATTTAGATAATCGATCTGGATGGCATTGATTTTATGGTTAGGATCATCTAATCAAAGGGATTCCCAAAAGACATGAAAAAATTGCTATTGACCTCTCCATCAAAACATAAATCTGATCAGAATAGCCAAACAAGTAGTACTAAATCATTAATTTGGAAAAACAATCAAACAACAAAACTAAATTAGAACTTCAAGGCACCAATTGATGAATTTACTGAATCGCAAAGTGATAAATTTTATGCATCCAAACACCCTCAGTGAATTAACTATGGTCCCACATGTATGGTATCCTCAGTGATCTCTCTCTCAAGGAAAGATCCAGTTCAAATAGTTGCAACCACTAACTGTGCAACGCAGAATATCGGTGTAAGATCCAAGCCGTCCATCAGGTCTGTCCCTCCATGTAGATGCCCTGGCCCAAAAAATAAGGCTAGTCCACTCACTAGATGAGGCACAATTTAAGAAACGAATGGACAGGTAGACAAAACCTTCCTCAGAAGTTCCATTTGTAACCTTGGCTAACTTATTGAGTGGACTGGTCTCAATTTTTGGTCAGTATATCTGCATGGCGAGACCCATCTGATGCAGAGCTTGGATCTCGCTCCTATGTGCCAAGCTGGCATATGTAGTGGCACGGGGCTCTCTTTAAACAGGCATGTGGGCTTAGCAAGCCTCGGTTGGTTCAAATGCAACTAGTTCAATTTGAAAACATGACCAGTCGGCAGTCGCATTCAGTCCAGCCCATTTTTCAGAAGCCACAATGCAAATAAATAAATCAAATCAGTCGGACAAGTCTTCCATTCCATCAACAGCTGAAAGATGGATGGCCATATAGTCGCAAGGATCATTCGAGTATGGATTGCCAAGATCTAATGTAATCGAATATGAACAATCACCAACCTGAACCGTCCAGGAGCCACTTCAAATTGGAATACTGATGGTTCTCAGGAGCCACTTCGATTCCATCAGACAAAACAAACCATCCAATATCAACAATTCATCCTTACTAAACAATATCAACAACTCTACCTGTTTTGATCAATGGCATACAGATTGGATGATAAAGACAGTACACAAAAATAGGTAAACCAGCAATCTGAACCATCCATTTGTTGAGATGTGGATCCAATCACATTAGTATGTGTTCGGGCACCCAGACGGTCTGTGGACCGGGCACCCGATATTCATGTGTTTGAGACATATGTCTCTGGATTGTTCTGTGAACAGTCGGGCGCCCGACGGTCAAACTGACCGGGCGCCCGATAATAGTTTGTTTTGGCCTATAGCTCGCTGGACATATGTTGCATTGGGCGGGTGCCCGACCGGCCGCGAACTAAAGTGCGGGGTTTCATATTTTGAGTTGTAATTTTGGGTTTTACTATATAAAGGGGTATAATCCGGAATTAGGCTATGAGATTAGGGTTTCTATACGTCCAATGTGAGAAACAAGCGAGAGGATTAGCAAAAGGGCCATCTCTGTGCATGGGAGCATAGGAGAAGGTAAGTGTATTGCTTGTAACTTCATTTTTTCTTCATAGTGGAGTTTTGCACCGTGGTTTTTTACCCTTGTTTGGGGTTTTTCCACGTAAAATCTATCTTATGGATTATTGGTTTGTTTCGATTCCTCTTCTAGTTATGATTTCTTCTTGTTTATCGTTTGTGGGTAAGACCGGAGATTGAATCTCGGTTCACCGGCGTTGTTGACGTGCTGCGCAACAATTGGTTCCAGAGCTATTGGTTTAGTTCAAGTGGGAGCGATGACGGAAGAAGGAAAAACTAGAATTGAGAAGTTTGATGGTTCAAACTTTGCCTTCTGGAAGATGTAGATGGAGGATTATCTGTATCAGAAGGACCTCTATATTCCTTTAGAAGGAAAAGAGAAGAAACCAGAGAAGATGACAGATGATGAATGTACTTTAATGGATCGGAAGGCTTTGGGAACGATCCGACTCTCTTTGTCTAAGAGTGTCGCCTTCAATATATTCAAAGTAAAGACCACAAAAGAATTAATGCAAGCTTTGGCTACGATGTATGAGAAACCCTCAGCATCCAATAAGGTTCATCTTATGAAACGGCTATTCAACATGAAGATGTCAGATGGTAGGGGCGTGGCTGAACATCTAAACAAGTTCAATACAGTCACGAGCCAATTGGAATCCGTTGGCATCACTTTTGATGATAAGGTCAGGGCACTATTGATCTTGTCCAGTTTGCTAAACAGTTGGGATGGTTTGGTGATTGCCACAAGCAATTCCTCAGGGTCTACGAAGTTGAAATTCGATGATGTGGCCGGTCTAATTCTAAGCAAAGAATTTAGAAGGAAAGCATCGGGAGCTTCAGGGGATTCAGGGAATGCTCTAAATGTTGAAGGAAGAGGAAGATCTTCGAACAAATGAGGCAATAAACATGGTCGTTCTAAGTCGAGGAATAAGTCCAAGGGACCGAAAGACAAGGACGGGTGTTGGCATTGTGGAAAGAAGGGTCATATGAAGCATGATTGCAAGGCTCTTAAGAAACAAGAAAGAAGCTCTCAAGGTATGAAGGATTCAGTGAATCTATCTGAGGAGAGTGACACAGAGGCGTTGATCTTGTCTCTTAATGCGCGTTATGAGTCTTAGGTTATAGACTCAGGTGTTTTATTTCATGACACTTCGTCAAAAGAAATTCTTCGTGATTATATGTCAGGTGACTTCGGAAGAGTCTACCTGGGTGATGATGAGCTATGCAGTACTGTTGGCAAGGGAGACATTCACTTAAGTCAGAAAGATAGAATGATCTTGAAGTTGAAGGATGTCAGACATGTATCGAGTTTGAGACGGAATTTAATCTCAGTGGGGCAGCTGGCCGATACCGGATATATGACGACATTCACAAGCAATGCATGGAAGGTCACAAGAGGTGCCTCGATAATATCTCAAGGCAAGAAGGAAGGTACCTTGTACGTGACTTCGGGATCATATAGTTCACTCGCAGTCGCATCAACTGGAGTGAATGGGCAGTTATGGCATCAGAGGTTGGGACATATGAGTGAGAAAGGGATGAAAGTGCTATTGTCAAAGGGGAAGCTACCAGGGTTGAAAGCAATCAATCTGGAATTCTGCGAGAACTGCGTGTATGGCAAGCAAAAGAGGGTAAGTTTCAAGAAGACAGGACGCGCTCCAAAGACGCATCTGTTGGAGCTTGTACACATTGATGTGTGGGTACCGACACGGTTATCATCTCTTGGTGATTCACGTTATTTTGTTTCTTTCATTGATGATGCTAGTAGAAAACTGTGGGTTTATTTCTTAAAGCACAAATCTGATGTATTTGATATATTTAAGAAGTGGAAGGTTATGGTAGAAAATGAGACAGGTAAAACTGTGAAGTGTCTCAGATCGTATAATGAGGGAGAGTACTGTGATAAGAGGTTTGAGGAGTATTGTGCAATAAAGGGGATCAAACATCAGAAAATGATTCCAGATACACCGCAGCAGAATGGTGTGGCCGAGCACATTAACAGGACCATCCTTGAGCGCGCTAGGAGCATGAGGCTACATGCACGATTGTCAAAGACCTTTTGGGCAGATGCTGTGAATACTGCCGTATATCTTATCAATAGAAGTCCCTCAGCACCATTGGATGGTGGGCTACCAGAAGAAACGTGGACTGAAAAAGAGGTGAACCTTGCACATCTCAGAGTGTTTGGTTGCACTTCTTATGTTCACATTGATACAGAGCACAAACACAAGCTGGATGCAAAATTCAGAAGGTGCACGTTTATAGGCTATGGGCAGAATGATTTCAGCTACCGATTTTGGGACATAGAAAACCAAAAAATTATCAGAAGTAAGGACGTAATCTTCAATGAAAAAGTGATGCATAAAGACAGTTTACAGTAAAAGCAGAATAAAGCCGATGAGAAAGAATTCATAGAGTTGGAAAAGTTACCGGACGCAGGTGTTACAGTGCCACAGGATGAGCATACACAGGAGCATGATGAGGCAGAGCCGCAAACACCGATTGTGAGGAGGTCCACTCGGGAGAGGAGACCCAAGGTTCGATACTTACCCTCTTTACATTATCTACTGCTGACAGATAATGGTGAGCCAGAGTGTTTTGAAGAGGCGTTACGGTCAGATATGCAGGTTAAGTGGGAGCAAGCCATGGATGACGAGATGGACTCTCTTGAGTCTAATCGTATGTGGGAGCTAGTCACTCTACCTAAGGGTAAGAAAGCTCTTCATAACAAGTGGGTTTACAGATTGAAGGAGGAACACGATGGTTCGAAGCGGTACAATGTTAGATTGATTGTGAAAGGGTTCCAACAAAATACAGGTATCGACTTCACTGAAATATTTTCACCAGTGGTGAAGATGTCTACAGTTCTTGAGTATAGTGGCTACAAAGGACTTACATCTAGAGCAGCTAGATGTTAAGACAGTCTTTTTTCATAGAGACCTTGAAGAAAAGAGATATATGTATCAGCCGACAGGATACGTGGCACTTAGAAAGGAGAACAATGTATGTAGACTGACGAAGAGTCTATATGGCCTGAAGCAGGCCCCAAGGCAGTGGTACAAGAAGTTCAACAGTTTCATGTCGGGAAACGGGTACAGGAGATGTCATGCAGACCACTGTTGTTACTTGAAGAAGTTTGATACGTCGTACATCATTCTTCTTCTGTATGTTGATGATATGCTTGTGGCCAGATCAAGCATGAAGGACATCTCAGATCTCAAAAGACAACTGTCTAGAGAGTTTGCCATGAAGGATTTAGGAGCTGCAAAACAAATCCTAGACATAAGGATAAAGCGTGACAGAGAAAACAAGAAGCTAGTTTTGTAACAGGCAGAGTACATAGCCAAAGTACTTGATTGATTCAGCATGGGAGGTGTTAAGCCGGTTAGTACTCCATTAGCCAACCACTTCGAGCTTTCTAAGGAGCAAGGAGCTAAGACGCAGGAGGAACGAAACTACATGGCTAAAGTCCCTTATGCGTCAGCTATAGGGAGCCTCATGCATGTTATGGTTAGCACGAGGCCAGATATTGCTCAAGCAGTGGAAGTTGTTAGCAGGTTCATGAACAACCCTGGAAAGGAATATTGGAAAGCTGTGAAATGGATCCTCAAATACCTGGTAGGTACTGTGGATGTAGGGCTGTGTTATGGAGGATCAAAAATCAAGCTACTAGGTTACGTCAACTCAGATTTGGCAAGGGATATCAACAGCAGAAGGAGCACTAAAGGGTATGTCTTTACCCTGGGTAGTGCTGCAGTCAGTTGGATCTCTCAGTTACAGAAGATAGTCTCCATCAGTACAACGGAAACAGAATATGTTGCAGCGACAGAAACATGCAAGGAGATGGTGTGGATGTAAGGTTTTATGGAAGAGTTGGGGAAGAAGCAAGCAGATTGCAAGCTGTATAGTGACAGTCAGAGTGCAATACACTTGGCTAAGAATTTAGCCTTTCATTCAAGGACCAAGCATATTGACATCAGATATCACTTCATACGTTCGTTACTGAAAGATGGATCAATTGCTTTAGAGAAGATCCATACAAGTGAGAATCCTGCAGATATGTTGACCAAGGCGATCACACGGGAGAAGCTAAAGCTCTGTTCAGCTTTGATTGGTCTTCGAGCTTGAAGACAGGGAGGTGGTGCACTCCGGATGTAGAAGACGAAGGACTATGGTGATGTGTCTCCAAGTGGGAAATTGTTGAGATGTGGATTCAATCACATCAGTATGTGGTCGGGCGCTCGAACGGTCTGTGGATCAGGCGCCCGATATTCATGTGTTTGAGACATGTCTCTGGATTGTTCTGTGAACAGTCGAGCACCCAACGGTCAAATTGACCGGGCGCCCGATAATAGTCTGTTTTGGCCTGTAGCTCGCTGGACATATGTTGCATTAGGCGGGCGCCCGACCAGCCGCGAATTAAAGTGCGGAGTTTCCTATTTTGAGTTGTAATTTCGGGTTTTACCATATAAAAGGGTGTAATCCGGGATTAAACTATGGGATTAGGGTTTCTATACGTCCAAGGTGAGAAGCAGGCGAGAGGATTAGCAAAAGGGCCATCTCTGTGCATGGGAGCATAGGAGAAGGTAAGTGTATTACTTGTAACTTCGTTTTTTCTTCATAGTGGAGTTTTGCACCGTGGTTTTTTACCCTTATTTGGGGTTTTTCCACGTAAAATTGGTCTTGTGGATTATTGGTTTGTTTCGATTTCTCATCTAGTTATTATTTCTTCCTGTCTATCGCTTGTGAGTGAGACCAGAGATTGGATCTCGGTTCACCGGCGTTGTTGAAGTGGTGTGCGACACCATTCAGGTTGGCCCCAACTTGGATTTTTTTTTTTTTTTTTATCAATATACACATTACAGGAAAGATTTCTCTGTACTCATTACTCAATAAAAAGGCCAAACAGAAATTTAAAAGCCTTTGCATATCTCTTCCACTAGACAAATAAAAAAAAAAAAATACCGCTTCCTAAAAATATATTATAATACCTAAAAAACCAACCCTAAATCCGGACGCGAATTGCATACTGAGTAAGCCATGTGGGGCCCACCATGATGTATGTGTGTCTTATCCATGCTGTTCATCGTTTCACCAGCTCGTTTTATGAGCCCAAAAATGAAGCATATCCAAAGCTCTAAGTGGACCACGCCACAGGAAACAGTGGGAGCCACAGAAGTTTTGGGTCAAGCAGATATTTGTGTTTTCCCTCCATCCATGTCTGGGTGACCTTATGAACAGGTTGGATGACAAATAAACGTCACCATCGGACCTAGGAAGGTTTCAACTGTTTCCTGTGGTGTGGTCCACTTGAGCTCTGGATATCCTTCAGTTTTGGGCTCATGTCCTAAAATGATATGCTAAAATGGATGGACGGCGTGGATAAGAGTCATAAGACACATAAATCACGGTGGGCCCCACATAGTTTGCTCAGTACTTTAGCGTACTGAGTTACTCAATACGCAATCCGCGTCCCCTAAAACTTTCAAACCCAACCTTCTAAGTGGGCCCCATTGTTTCATAACCTCTCCGCCCTGAACCTCAAAAACCCTAACCCTAATTCCAAAACCCAATCTTGAAATCTCAAACAACCCAAGCATTAGAAAAGACAAAAACAAAATAAAATCAAATCAGCTATCAATATTGATGAAATTAAATAAAATTCAAAAAAAAAAAAAATGGAAAATGAAATGAAATTATGAAGATACCTTTCTCCTGTAAGGAACGCAAATGAGTTGCTTTCATTTTCTAAAAGAGGGATTATAAGGTACTGAAGCATCGACGCGGATTTCCTGCGAAAGCCTTGCGCAGGAAGTTCCCGCGCTCGGAACCTAGGTGGGGCCCATAGTGATGTTTTCTGATAAATCCACCCTGTCCATCCGTTTTGGGAGCTCATTTTAGGACATGAGAACAAAAATGAACGGGATACAAGACTCAAGCGGGCCTCACTAAAGGAAAATGTGGGTAGGGAAATTGATACCGTTGAATCCTCCCTGGGGTCCATAGTGATGTTTATATGACATCCATACCGTTCATAACGTCACTAATACTGGGATGAACTGAAAACACAAACATTAGCCTGATTCGTTTTTGTACACGTGGGCCCTTCCCATTGCTTGGGAGCGAATTAGGTGTTACCCGGGGAACAGCTTAGTGGGTGTTACCCCTACCGTGTGGCCCACATGGATTGTATTTTGTATATCCACCCCGTCCATCCGTTTCTCCAGCCCGTTTTAGTATAGTCTTCCAAAAATTATGCAAATCCAAATCTAAAGTGGACCATACCACTGGAAACAGTGCTGATTGAGTGCTCACCATTAAAAATTCCAAAGAGCCCATCTGTAGACACCCCACCTTCGGCTACACTGTTGATAGAGATAGCTGGTTGAACGGAGGACCATACCCCCAAATTCCAAGTCCAAACTCAGCCAAACTCACCCTTGTAAGCCCCATTCCATAGCCCAGTTCAAGCCTGAACCCAGTCAACCCAGTCCTAAAAACCACCCTGAAAAAACCCCATAAAAAAGGTCAGTCAAAAAATCTCAAAAAAGTCAAACTCACTGAGTCAACCCGCTGAGTCAACCCGCTGAGTTAACCCTCTGAGTCAACCCGTCGAGTCAACCCGTCGAGTCAAAACACCGAGTCAACCCGTCGAGTCAACCCGTCGAGTCAAACCACCGAGTCGACCCGCTGAGTCAACTCATTGAGTCGACCAGCGAGTCCAACAGCAGCCCCGAGGGAACGGCCGTACTCGCTGGAAACCGAGGAGCGGCCGTACGGGCGGCCCATGGCAGGCCGCCCGGACAAAATTACGAGAGCTGCCACTCTCTGCTGCTATAAATACCCCCCTCCCCTTCTCATTTCAACAATCCATTCGAAGCCTTTCAAGTCCAGCCAGTCCGGGTGCGGTCCGAGTCCTTCTCCACCCCTTAGCCCATTTTTCCACCAAGGAGAGCCCGAGTGAGGAGAGTCTAGCCCTGGTCCAGCCCAGCTTGACCACTGGTCCAAGCCTCTCAAGTCACCCAAGTCTTGATCCAACCACTCGAAGCCAACCCTTGCGACACCTCCGTCCACCCAGCTACTCATTTTCCAGCATCATCTCATTTGCATCTAGCATAAGTGCAACATTTACTTTCCTTCCAACCCCCCTGCTTCACTACAAACACCTTGATTACTCAAACACACATGCATATGTCTTTATATTAAGCACCTGTCAGTTCGAGCGTATGCTCTGGGCTTGCCCGTTGTTGGAACCTGCCCATCAGAAACTCTTACTGTTCAGACCTGCATTCATGCTTCACCATAAAACACCTTGATCATTCAAGCACACTGCATACGTCTTACATTAAGCACCTGTCAGTTCGAGCGTACGCTCTGGGCTTGCCCGTTGTTGGAACCTGCCCATCAGAAACTCTTACTGTTCAGACCCGCATTCATGCATCATGTCATCCATGAGAATATACGAGGATTAAACTAGACTTTCAAATATTCGATAGATTCTGTGAAGTAGAGACCGTACTTCGGTACGGGCAGTGTGTGGGGTGCTTAACCTCTTCCCACCCTGTAACCGTGATCCCTTACCTTGAATCTCTGGCCGCAGATCAACAAGAGTCATTTTAGAGGAAGGAATCTTCGGATTCCCTTCTCTAACGTTTCTACGGGGTCTAGCCGACTGTAGATTCGAAGTAACTGGCTAGTGGCGACTCTGGTCTTATATAAATTCACTTAAACACATCCAGCTCAATACGACAACCAAACGAAGCCCTCGAGAACGAGGCAAGCCAGTGGCACAAACGGCGATTTCGCACTCACGCATCCTCATCTCCTTCTTTTCCGAAAGGAAAAAGAAAGGGAGAACGACGTCGTGTGGGAGCGCGGAAAAATCGGCGAGGGTGAGAGCAATGCAATCATACAAGAATTGGCACAAGGAGTGAGAGCAATGCAAGAAATGCTCTTGCAATTCATGCAAGCACAAGCCACCGCAGCAGCCAACAATCAAGTTGGCCCAGTTCAGCAATCTCAGCAACCATGCCGGGTCCTCCCGGCCTCCAGTTCAAATCAAGCACAACCATCGGAGTCTGCCCAAGACTACCGACAGCAGCCATCTCAGCCCTTCGCTATGGGGCATCCTTCTCAATATCTTCCTGCGACGACAAGGCCATCTCAGAGCACTTCCGTTGCAGGAACATCCAGTCAGCTTCCAGTCAATCTCGCAAACAACAATCTCAGTAGATCTCAGCATGTCCCCGCCGATGGGACACCTTTTCAATTCCAGCACATCCCCGCCGATGGGATTTCAATTCAATTTCCAGCAACAGGGACAGCACTGGCGAATGCCCACAACGGGGGTCAGTGTCAAGCCCACATCAATCAGCAGACAGTGGCGAATACCCAACAAGGGGGTCACTTCCCAGCATCTCAGCCTCCTGCAAACAGAAGCACTTTTCAATTCCAGCACATCCCCGCCGATGGGATTCCAGTTAATTTCCAGCAATCTTCAATTCAGCAAAATCCAGTTAATTTTCAGCAATCTTCAATTCAGCAAAATCCAGTCAATTTCCAGCAAGTTCCAGTTCAACCTTCAGTACAGTCTCCAGTTCAGTTACCATCATTTCAAGCACAAGTTCATCAGAATCCAGTTCAGTCATCAAATCAATTTCAGCAACCCGCGGTTGCTTTTCAGCAAGCCCATAGGGTCGAAGACATCGACCACTATGCCGAAGAAGAACGTGCCTTACTCCAGGAGGCACCAGTCGCTCCAACAGATCACTCAGGACTGGACGAGTTGCGGGAGCAGTTCCAGATCTTGCAAAATCAGCTTCAGCGACAGCAAGGAATCGACTTACCTTCGACCAAGTTCAGAGACTTGTGTCCTTTCCCAGATGCTCAAGTACCTCAAAACTTTGAGGTACCAAAATTCAAGAGATACGATGGCAGCGGTTGTCCCACAGCACATCTCAAGGCTTTCTGCGGGGAGCTGAGTGCAATCGCAGGAAATGAAGGGGCCCTTATTCGTTTGTTCCAAAAATCTCTGAAGGGCGATGCCCTAGATTGGTACACTTCATTGGACTGCCACCGCATCAGAACATGGGAACAGCTTTCCCAGGCTTTCGTCGACAGATTTGCATACAATCTCAACATGGCACCCAGAAGAGCCGACCTCGCAGCACTCAGGCAAAGGAGTGATGAAACACTATCAGCTTATGTGGGACATTGGCGAGCTATGGCAGCCAGAATGCGGACGCCTATCGACGATGAAGAACAAATCTCCATGATTGTTCATTCAACATATCCAGGCATATCCGGGTATCTCATCTCGCATCCATATGCGAACTTCTCGCAGCTAATCCGTGCTGGAGAGCAAGTCGAAGCAGGAATCCGTGCCGGGACGATTTCCCCATGGCCTCATCAAGCCACTACAGTCAAGAGGAACAGAGTGGAAGGAAGACCTATCGGGCACGGGAATGGAAACCGCAGTGGTTCTCCTCCCCGCCCAACAGAGGTAAACAACATCAACACCGCTGCTCAAGGAAATCAACATGCTCCCCCACAGGGACGTCAACAATATCAGCAGAATCAAGTTCAGCATCAGCCTCAGCGATATCAGCCACAACCGAATCCTCAGCCACAACCACCTCGACAACAGCAGCAATTCAGAGGAAACGGCCAATACTCATACCAAAACAGGCAGAATTACAGGGAGTCCAGGAAGTTCACTCCACTCAGTCAACCACTTAGTCAAATCATGACTACGCTGGTACAAAAGCAGTTACTCACTCTAATGGCACCTCGGCCTCCGCCTCATCCTCTGCCACCGAATTACCGAGAAAATGAGTACTGTGCCTACCATCAAGGGCGTGGCCACGCCACTGACCGATGCTATACTTTGAAGAATGCCATACAGGATCTGATCGACGACCGAAAGATCGTCATCTCGGTTCCTGGAACTTCTTCAGCAGCTTCCACCAACATCCTTCAGAATCCTCTGCCTCAGCATCCAACGGACCCCAGTTCGTCTCGTGGCCCTGCCGTCAATAGTATAGAAGAAGGGGACCATATCGATCGCTTCTTCTCCCCTATTCAGTCCATTCATGCCTACACTTATGAGCCGACAAATCCTCCTCCAGTCTTGCAAGGGGCAAGTCCCTTTCTTCCTTCAATCTCCGAGCCAGTAGTGCTCGAAGGAGCACCTCCATATGATATACCAGTTGTTCAAGGGGCACCTTACAACCATTCAAGCTGGGAACCAGTCGTCCTGGAAGGAGCACAATCATACATTGAGCCCACATACGAACCTGTCATCTTGCAAGGGGCAACTCCAGAACAATCCAATCCGCAATGGAAGGATTATACTCATCAACAGCAAGAGCCCGTTATCTTGGAAGGAGCTCCTCCATTTGAGCCAGTCATATTGCAAGGGGCAAATCCCGGAGGCGTGTCAATCACACTACGACAGCTGGGACGAACAGAGAAACCTCCTGCCATATCAAGAGGACCAGTATTTATTCCATGGGAGCCTCCTGCCCCAGGAACAGTCAAGCCAGGACCACGACCTTATGTGGTCTATAAAGACAAGCCTCGATACTACCCCTTCAGCACAGGCAACAATGTAGTTCTCAAGGCAAAAGCTCCATACGAGGAAGATCTGGTACCCACACCAGCACCATTGCAAGAACCGGTGGTCCTAGAAGGCAAAAGGGAGGAAAACTACAAAAAGGTTCCATGGCACTATCCAGAATGTGCGGAAGTGGGGAACATGAATCCCAATGGGCGTTGCATCCGAAGAGATAATCAGAACAGAGGAGATACCAAAGGCGCTCTCTCAGGCCTCGGCAACAAAAATGAAGCCGCATACGATGTGGCGACTCAGCTCAAGTCAATCCCTGCACAAATCTCAGTATGGGAGCTACTCTGCACATCTCGCATACACCGAGAAATGTTTGCCAAAACCTTGAACGATGCTCATGTCTCCTCCGATACGGCACCAGAAATGATAGCTTTGATGATTGGACAACTCCTGGCTCCGCGCGCCATCACCTTCACAGATAATGAGTTGCCACCAGAGGGACGTGATCATGGGCGATCCCTCAACATAGCCTTACGATACAAAGACCTCTGTGTTCCGCTGGTCCTTATCGATAATGGCTCAAGCTTAAATGTCTGCCCACTCAAGATTGCAGAACGCCTGGGAATCAGTCCTTCTTCATTCCGACCCAGCACCATATGCGTCAGAGCATTCGACAACACCCGCCGATCAGTGGAAGGGGAAGTCGACATAGAGGTACAGATAGGTCCGAAAGTCTCTACCATCACATTCCAAATCCTGGATATATCAGCCTCTTTCAACATGTTGCTCGGACGACCTTGGCTGCACAAGGTTGGAGCTGTGTCGTCAACCCTGCATCAACGAGTGAAGTACATCTGTGGAAATCAAGTGATCTCTATCCATGCAGAGAAGGAGCTCATCATTCCTTCCAATGCTGCTGCCACTGAACCAGACATCCCGGTCATTGATATCCAGCACTCTGAGGAAGACGTCCCGTTTCATAGTTTCGAATTCGAGACTGTGAACTCTATCGCCAATCCAGGACCGATAAGGGTGGATCGTGTCTTTTCACCTGCAGAGCGTCTGAGCCTCAAATACCGAATGAAGAATCACTTCAAATCCAGAAAGGTACCGCTGATATATAACCAACGCAAATGGGGACTCGGATACAAGGCAACCTTCATGGACAAAAGAAGGAAGAAATTTCGGTGCTCACCCATCCAGTTCGTCAAGCCAGGAGAACCTTGCAAAGATCCAGGAGGGAATCAACCGACTGCATTACACAAAGGCCTCCCGATGAGCCTAGTTTGGGCCACGTGGCCCCCCATTCGATGGGATCAGATTCTCGAACCATCGAAGCCTCCAGAAGAAGAAGAAAAGGATGAAGACGAAGAAGGAAGTCAAATACAGCAGCTTCAGGACCAGGTTACCCTGACACCTGCTCCCAACCAGGGGCACAACCTGCCCACGTCAGTATCAATCAACCAGGGGCACAACCTGCCCACTTCTCTCAACCAGGGGCACAACCTGCCCACTTCAATCAGCAAGGGGCACAACTCGCCCATCTCAGCACCAATTAGCAAGGGGCACGACTTGCCCATCTCTGCAAAGTCAACATCATCAATCATCAGCCAGGGGCAGAAGCAGCCCATCCATTGGACCAAGAAAGGGAAGTGGCCAGCCCTAGATTGGTCTGATGTCCAGATTCCAAACTTGTGTCTAGCTGTGGAACCAGATGAATTGCAGTGCGAGGTAAGTGATCCGGGAGGGACTGAGTGCGACTCAGATCTCGAAACCGACCAGCAAGAAGTCATGGTCGTTGGGCCAGACCATGATTCTTTGCCCAAATCATCAACCCCCACCTCTTCAGGGGAGGAAGTGTGGGGTCCTGAATGGTCATCTGTTCCCCTAACTTTTGAATCAGCCAAAGAGCCATCTGAGGGCTCTGGCTTCAAAAAAAAAACGCCTGTCTAGGCAACGATCGGAACTTTGGAACAAGTTGGGATCAATCATGGTCTGCAATGCCCGCTTGTTCAAAGTCCCGTGAATTTCGAAAATCCAAAAAAATAAAAAACTTTCAAAAGCCAAAAACATCTAGTATTTCCATTTCAGAAAAATCTCAAAAACCAAAAAACATTTCTTTCCCTGCATTCAATAGTGTGCCAAGTTCGTCTAAAGAGTCGCATGAGTTTGAAGTCGAATCATATGATTTCGACATCGAATTAGACTTCGAGCTCATGGGTCTGGACGAAGCTCGGGATGAGGAAGATGATGATCCTGCTCCCGAACTTGAGGATCTTCTCAAAAAGTTCGAATCTAAAGCCAATGTTGTAGCCGATGATTTCGAGATAGTAAACTTGGGGACGCCTGAGATCCCTAGGGAAGTACGCATTGAAAAATCGTTGCCACCTGAGATGAAACAGAAAATGATAGAGTTCCTAGCTCCAAGATTGTCCAACTTCGCGTTCTCATATGAAGACATGCCGGGGCTCGATGAAGAGCTCGTTGTACACCATCTGCCAACCAAGGCAGATATGAAGCCAGTGAAGCAAAAACTTCGAAGAATGAAGCCAGAATGGGCTCTGAAAGTCCGAGATGAAGTCATCAAGCAGTACAACGCGGGATTCTTGGTAGTCTCCAACTACCCTGAATGGCTCGCCAACATCGTGCCAGTACCAAAGAAGGACGGCAAGGTTCGAATGTGCATCGACTTCCGAGATCTCAACAAAGCCAGTCCTAAAGATGACTTCCCTTTGCCACATATCGACACTCTGGTCGACAACACTGCTGGATACAAGATCTTCTCATTCATGGACGGGTTCTCAGGTTACAATAAGATCAAGATGGCCGTCAAAGATCGCGAGAAGACATCGTTCATCACTCCCTGGGGAACCTTCTGTTACAGGGTAATGCCGTTCGGTCTAAAGAACGCAGGAGCAACATATCAGCGAGCAATGACAGCACTATTCCACGACATGATGAACAAGGAGCTCGAAGTATATGTGGACGACATGATCGTCAAATCTCGCACAATTGAAGGACACTTTGAAGATCTGAAGAAGTTATTCAACAGATTAGAAAAGTACAAGCTCCGCCTCAACCCTCAGAAATGTGTCTTCGGTGCAATGGGAGGTAAGCTCCTCGGTTTTATGGTGAGCGAGGACGGCATTAGGGTCGACGAGACCAAAACCAGAGCAATCATCGAGATGCCCCCTCCTAGAACAGAGAAAGAAATTCGTGGTTTCCTCGGCAGAATTCAATACATCAGTCGCTTCATCGCACAACTCACACCTATCTGTGAGCCCATATTCAAGCTCCTTCAGAAGAACGTCCCAAAAGAATGGAATGATGATTGCCAAGTCGCCTTCGATCGCATCAAGAGATATCTCATGAATCCTCCAGTCCTAGTGCCGCCTACTCCTGGACGGCCACTATTGTTATACATCTCAGTAGCAGCAGAAGCCATCGGCTGTGTCCTCGGCCAGCATGACGAGACCGGGAAGAAGGAACAAGCAATATACCATTTGAGCCGGAAGTTCACCGACTACGAGACTAGGTATTCCCCGATCGAGAAGACTTGCCTCGCCCTAGTCTGGGCAACTCAGCGACTCCGTCAATACATGATTGCATTCCCTATTCTCCTCCTCGCTCACATGGATCCGCTCAAGTACCTGTTCGAGAAGCCGGCACTCACTGGAAGGATAGCTAAATGGCAGCTACTCTTGTCTGAGTTTGACATCACCTATGTCACTCAAAAGGCAATCAAGGGACAGGCCCTCGCCGATCATCTTGCGGCTCACTCTCTCCTGGACTATCAGCCGCTCAAGACATTCTTCCCTGATGAAAATCTCTTGCTCATTGAAGAGGAAGAAAAGAAGAAAAAAGATGAATGGACGTTATTCTTCGACGGCGCAGTAAATTCTAAAGGGAGTGGTATTGGAGCAATCCTCTACTCTCCAGATGATGTCCCTATTCCTATCTCGAGGCGCATCGCATTCGAGTGCACCAACAACATGGCAGAGTATGAAGCATGCATCGCTGGCTTAAGGGAAGCCATAATCTTGGGCGTCAAGAAGCTACGAGTGTTTGGAGACTCACAGCTTATCATCAATCAGACTAATGGCAAATGGAAAACCAAGGACGAGAAGATGATACCATATCATGTGTATCTTGACAATCTGATCGAAGAATTCAAGGAAATCACCTTCTCATACATGCCCAGAGCCAAGAACCAGTTTGCCGATGCTCTCGCCACACTCGCATCAATGCTCGAGATCCCAAAAGGAGCTTCAGAATGGGAGCTCACAGTCGAAATTCAAGAAGAGCCTGCCTTTTGCCTGCAAATAGAAGAAGCTGAAGCTGTCCCTGACAAACCCTGGTATGCCGACATCAAGCAATACCTCGAAACCCAGGAGTATCCAGAATCAGCAACAGCAACAGATCGCCGAACCATCCAACGTTTGGCCGGCCAGTTCACCATCAGTAGCGAAGTTCTCTACAAGCGATCCTATAATCACATCCTCCTTCGATGCGTCGATGAAACAGAAGCTGCAAAGATCATGGAAGAAATACACGAAGGAATCTGTGGCCCACACATGAATGGGCACATGATGGCAAAAAAGATTCTACGACTCGGCTAATATTGGCTCACCATGGAGACAGACTGCTGCCAGCACGTCAGAAAATGTTTCAAGTGTCAGGAGCATGCAAATCAAATCCATGCCCCATCATCAGAGTTATACAACCTGACCACCCCCTGGCCCTTCTCCATGTGGGGACTCGACATCATCGGCAAAATCAGTCCCAAAGCATCAAATGGTCATGAGTACATACTTGTGGCAGTCGACTACTTCACCAAGTGGGTAGAGGCAGCCTCCTACACCACGATTGCAGCATCTCAAGTGATCAAATTCATGAAGAACAACATCATATGCCGGTATGGAATCCCTAATGCTATCATCACAGATAATGGGACCCCGTTCGTCAACAAGAAGATGGATGACTTCCTCAGCAAATTCAAGATCCAACGTCATCGATCAAGCCCCTACCGTCCCCAGATGAATGGTGGGGTAGAAGCCGCAAACAAGACAATCGTCAGGATACTCGAGAAGATGGTCGTGACCTATCGAGATTGGTCAGATATGCTCCCATATGCACTTTGGGCCTATCGAACGTCTGTACGGTCTGCTACGGGCGTTACTCCTTTCGAGCTTACTTAAGGAATGGAAGCAGTCCTACCAGTCGAGGTGGAAATACCATCACTACGGGTGTTACTAGAAAGCGGAATTGAAGAAGGAGAATGGCAACGGGCCAGATTCGATCAGTTGCAGCTAGCAGATGAAAAGCGCATGCGTGCACTAAGTCATTCACAATGCTATCAGAAAAGGATCGCTCGGGCTTACAACAAGAGAGTCCGGAAAAGAAGTTTCAAGGTAGGCGACATGGTCATGAAGAAGATTCTACCGTCGCACCTTCCGGATCCCAGAGGAAAGTTCAAACCCTCGTGGGACGGGCCGCTGATCATCAGAGAAGTACTTCCTGGAGGCGCCCTCAGACTCACCAGCATGAGAGGGGTGGATCTTCCTGAGCCAACCAACGCCGACAACGTGAAGATCTTTCACGGGTAAGTCATTCTGACCTTATCAAGAGTTACTTTAATAGAGCTGAAGTCAAGAGGTCGAAGCTAAGACCTCTGAGAAATCGTTCCCGTCCACCAACAAGTGTTTCAAAAAAAAAAAAGGATTAAAAAAGAAAAGACAAAAAAAAAGAAGAAAAAAGAATACAAAAAAAAAGAGAAAAAAAAAAGAGAAAGAAAAAGGGAAGCCAAAGAAAGGCACTCAAGAAAAAATCAATCCAAGAAACACAGTCATCCATCCATTCATCTCAGAGGGGTCTTTAGCAAAGACCGACAGCTCTATTATCGTAACTCAGGATAAGGACTGAAAGACTGCCATCGGCCGGCAACGATGGATTCCCGACCTCTAGCCGCCGCAGTTATCCAGAGATCCAGAAAGAAAAGAAAAGAAAAAAAAAGAAAAAAGAAAAAAGAAAATGTGTGCCTAAACAAAGAGGGCGGAGTGAAAACCCGAAAGGGCGCTCCGAGTAAAAACAGTGGGCATACAGCGGACTTGGTGAAAACCTGAAAGGGCGCCAAGGGTAAAAACAGCACAGCTGCCAAGGGGCAGGCAAGACCAAATACCCGGGACATGGTGAAAACCTGAAAGGGCGCCACGGGCAAAAATGACGGGAAAAAGCCGGCTGTGGTGAAAACTCGAAAGAGCACTGCAGGAAAAAATGGCTCAAATGAAAAAGAAAGAAAAAATAAAAGTGCAGGTACCAAGAAATCAGACAGTCCAGATCGGTTCAAGCAGTGAAAGTGCAAGAACAAGAGGAAGTACAGTCAGGAGCGAAGAACTCTACAAACTCTGACAATCTCAGGAAGCAAGAGTTTCCATTGCCTACATCTCTAGGGAACCAAAGGATCAAGCAAGTCAAATCTCGAGACATCGGTCAAAGCATTGGCCGAGCCCCAGTTCTGATTCCTATATCCCGACACAAAGTCCAGAAACACTCACAAGACAACTCATGGCACAGTAGATTTCAAACAGTTTTCTCTTTTTAATTAGATGCATCATATTTCTTTTACGCATATCATACCATCTTTTTCAAAAAATACAAAAAATTTTCATCATCATCAATCATATATGCAAAAAAGAATGTGCAGGTGGCCAACACAATCAATCTCTACCCTCCTCCTCGGCCACATCAGGTGAGTCCTCTGACTCATAAAAAGATAGTCTCGCTCTCAACCTGCTCACCTCCATACGCAGGTAATGCGTCTCATCGCGCTCAAGGGTACGGATCGCTGTCTCCTCATCAGACAATCTCTGATCGGCAGCCAATCTCCTCGACATCATCTCACAATGATACCGAAGTGCAGAGATCTCAGACAGCAGATGGCCATGAGTGGCCAAAAGGAAGCCAGGATCGATAAACGGGCGCTCCTCAAAGGGTTCATATGAACCAGATGAAGAGCCAGCATCTCCAAGGATATCCTGCTCATCCTCATCAACAGTCTGGTGCCAGCAAGGGATACGTCGGTACAAAGACTGCTCAGCAACCCAGTACTGATATGGGGCGGTCGCCATCGGAAAAGTCCGCAGCTCAAAACCCAGCAAATCAGCAGTCAAGAAACTCGCCCAGGAACAATCAATCCGGGTCCTGAAGTCAGAGGACCTAGATGGAAGCACTCGACGCCCGATACCCGTGAAAGCGAAAAGAGGAACATCCTGCTCGTATCCAAACTGCCTCAGGAATCGGATGGGATGATAAGAAAAGTAGGATCGAAAGCCTACCAACATCAGAGGATGGCGGTGTGCATCGCAAAGCACTGGAGGAAGTGAAAGCCAAGATGACTCCCAACGAACGTTCCAGTCACGAAGTTCAGTAAACATCCTGCGATACAAGGGCTCGCTCATCCTGGCTGTATGAGGAAGGAACTCCATGATATAACGCATGACGTCAGAGCTAGGAATGCCAGGAAGGGGTACAGGAACAGTCAAAGAAAGACGCTCCCATAGCCAGACCTGATCACAAAAAGGAAAAGAAGTTCAGCTAGAGCAAAGCAATCCCTAAACAAAGTAAAAGGAAAAGACGCAGAAAAGATACCTGAAGAAATGCACAGCAGCCGCGAAGGACACGAGTACGGCTCAGAGCGCAATCAGTCAGCCCATTGAACAGCTCAGCCAAGATAAGAGAAATGATCCCCTGCCGTCGGATAGCTCGGCTCATCACCTCAAAAAGTAGAGGAGTCTGGGACCTGCGCCATCCCGAGAACAGCACCTCAGTAATCAAGCAGAACATCAGTGCGTTCCGAGCAAAGGTAGAACCGGCCACACTCCAAGGACCCGAAAAAAGATCATACAGCAAGTCCAAAGAGAACACTATAGCATCCTGACCGACAGCTGCAGGCTGAACAAGATAGGGGATCCCGAACCAGTTCTGCGGTGTAGCAGTCTTCCGCGACTTCTTCGGCGAAAAATACTGAGTATAATCCCAAGGAAGGCCTGTCAAACGTGCAAGCTCCTCCAAAGAGGGTCCCATCTCCATATCGTTGAACGCAAACAAGTTCAACGAAGGGACCCAGTCAATCAAGGCAGCTCCAAGCATCCTCCAATCAATATCAACTCTAGCCATATGGACCAGACTGCCAAAGCCATAGGACTCTAACTCCCGAATCTCATAAGCTGACAAGCTGTCAAGCCAAGCAAGCAGTCGTGGCGAGCAAGAAGGACGAGGAAGCAGCTGACAAGTCCTCACTGGTACCCCCTCCAAAACAAAAGGCCCAGAAGTCAATAATGGCTCATCAAGGATCGGAAGGTCAATGGGCAAAGGAGAAGGAAAAGTTGGAACCTCTGAAGACTCGACAGCCCCTGACCTGCCCTCAGTGATGACTATGTCTGATATAGTCGCATCACTATCTGAAACTGTCATAACCTCGGCCGCATGGGAAGACTCGCCCACCTCATGAATAGAGTGCGCAAAAGACCGACGATCAGGAGAAGGACGATACTCCCCATCAAAAGGGCTACCAGTAAAGATCACACCGCACATCGTGGCATCCTGACCAATCTGACCGTCAAAGAAAGCATCTGAACTATCCTGAAGGGTCCCGGCTACCCCGATCGAAGAATCAACGGTCAGATCTGGACCTACGGCCCTCTCCAACAGGAAATCATGAATCCAGTCATCATCCTGGCCGATCAAAGGGATCATCGAGGCATCCACACCGTCCATCATCAGGGGGACATCATCAATAATCACATCAAGTCCACCCCAAGCAAGTATACCGCTCATCCTGGTCCTCATCAAGAGCATCCAGACCGTCGAAGGTACCATTTGAGCCATCCATACCATCCAAGCATGAGATCAACCCATCTATGTCCCTCACCATCCCATCATCACCATCCATCACATCATCCATGGGGCCCACACTCAAGGGATGCATAGCTTCACCTATGTCCCATCCCATCATCCTATCTATACCATCCATTCCTCCCATAATGAGGGGCCCATTCAAATCAGAAAATCCAGCCATCCCACCATTAATGGAGCCATTCAAAGCTCCACCAACCACCATCCCTAGCCCCTCATCAATGCTTCCATTCAATGCCCCATCTCCCCCATCCATTAAAGACATCTCCCCATTATCAAAGCTCAATTGAAAATCTGAAGTGTGGGACCCACCTTGGACAGCCCCCACAGCCCCCAAATCTCCACCATCCATTGCCCAAGAAAGGACAAACCAAGAAAGAGACAAAAGGAGAAAGGAAGATGAGACAAGAAGAATATTCATGGCTGGAATCAAACTCGCCAGTGCAAAGCAGATGGAGACAGGGACAGTGGATAGAGGAGAGTGTCCGAACCAGAGCCAGCCCAGGCCGCTCAAGAGGCGAGCCTTGGGCGGCCTGCCTTGGGCCGCCCGTACGGACGCAGATCCTCTCTCTCCGCAGGATTGGCTCCAGGGTTCTTGGTAGGTGAGGCTGACAGTCCACGTCAGCAGATGGCGCTCCATGGGCCGCCCAAAGCTCCGGTCCACTCCAGATTTCAACTGAAGATGATCAAGATCATACAAAAGGTGCCCCACTAGTCCAATCACGAAGCAATGTGGCCGGAAAATGGCTGATCAAGCCAAAGAAGGGAAAAAAGCGATCAAGTGGGGGCCACAAGCAATCCAAGCCATTCAAAGACTAGATCATCATGGTCTAAGCCATTGAAGAACCTACGTGAGCCGCCAAACAACAAGATCAAAGGTTTGATCATCACAAGAAGGGCCAGAATCCAAGATCTAATCATCAAGTGGGCCCACAAAACCAAATCAAACGATCTGAGACATTCAAGCCATCATCCACACCATGAGAAGCCTTCTTAGCCTCACAAATCATCAAAAGAGGTGCCCCAAAGTAAAGCCAAGATCGCAAGTGGGCCCACAGGGCCGAATCTATCAATCTGAACCATTCAAGGGCTAAATCATCAGGATCCAAACCATTGGAAGGCTTACACAAGTCAGAAAGCAGCAAGATCAAAGGCATGATCATCAAGAGAGAAGGCCGAAATCCAAGATCCGATCATCAAATGGCCCGCAGGGCCAAATCAAGCAATTCGGACCACTCAAATCACAGTCAGCCCCGTCAGAAGCCAAAAAAAGCAAGGTAAGTATGCCCAACCCCATCAACTGGTCCGAAGACCTTAAACTACGTCGGGATCAAGATCCCGAGGGACTTTTTAATAAAAACCGGTAGCAGTCTGGATCGTCGAATCAAGATCCGCTGATACCGGACATTTTCCAAAAAATAAAAAAAAAATACATTGCCAGCCCCTCTTATGTACAAATTAGGTCCGAAGACCTTAAACTACGTCGGGATCAAGATCCCGAGGGATTTTCAATAAAGACCGGCATCGGTCTTCTTCAAGATCTGGTGGCACCGGATATTTTCTAAAAAATAAAAAAATGTGATTTCCAGCACTCGCTTGTACAAAATTTGGTCCGAAGACCTTAAACTACATCGGGATCAAAATCCCGAGGGATTTTCAATAAAAGCCGACATCGGTTTGGATCGAATCAAGACCTAACGATCTGGGACATTTTCAGAAAAATAAAAAAATATATCTGCCTCTTTTAAAGTTTTTGGTCCGAAGACCTTAAACTACGTCGGGATCGGCATCCCGAGAGATTTTCAATAAAAACCGGCATCAGTCTGGATTGTCCATCCGCTGACACTGGACACTTTTCAAAAAATAAAAAAAATAAAAACATGTTTGCCCCTCTTTTGTACAGTTTCATGGTCCGAAGACCTTAAACTACACTGGGATTAGTTTCTCGGGAGACCTTTCTCGCTTTCAACAAAAACCGGCATCGATCTCGGCCATTCGAGCCAGGATCTGATGACCCGGATCATTTCAAAAATACCAAAAACATTTTAAAGCTTTCCATAAAAACCAGTGTCAATCTCGATTACTCGAGTTGAAGGCTGGAACTTTTTAAATATATATATATATATATATATATATATATATATATATAAAATATAAAATAAAAAATTTTTCACCACCAGTTTCAACCACACCAATTTATCCCCAGCGGTCCGAAGACCTAAAACTACATTGGGATTAACTTCTCGGGGGCTTTCTTTCCTAACCTGTTCCAGACATGGCTGACACTTGATCGTACGGGTGTCTGGAATCTCTTAAACAGGTAAGGGCTGTGGCGGGCAGAACTCCGCAATCCTGTTCGTGTTGAACGCACCGTGATAGACAACCTTGATTTGGAAGTCGCTGTTGAATCTGACGGATGTTCCCTGTTCCTAGAACTCATGAAGGGGATTAAGGCTGTTGGGAGGTGGAGCTCACCCTCACGGAATTGTGAGCAACGTAAGACCCCAAACTGGATTGACTAAGGGAAATGTGAGGATGTGGCTCATTTTGTGGCCGAAGGAGTCCGTCGGACGATACGTGGTCTATGTGCATTGCACATGAGGAACAGGCAACTTTGTGGGTGTGTTGACTGAAAACCCTCAAAATCTCCTCATCCGAAGATGTAAAACTACGGCACTTAACTGTGTGAGACTCGTCTTGCTCGCTGACGTAAAATGGATCGGGTGCCTTACCAGCAGTAGAAGCTGGAAGTGGATGAAAATTCCACACTTTTCCCTGCATTTCAGAAAAATCACAAAATACAAAAAAAAAAAAAAAATATTGCAAAATCACCTCTTCAAAAATCACAAAAATATTTTCCTTGCTTTCAATCAAAATATTGTCAAAAATCACAAAAATATTTCCCTTGCTTTCAATCAAAATATTGTCAAAAAATCACAAAAATATTTTCCTTGCTTTCAATCAAAATATTGTCAAAAATCACAAAAATATTTCTCTTGCTTTCAATCAAAATATTGTCAAAAAATCACAAAAAATATTTCCCTTGCTTTCAAATCAAATATTTTCGAAAATCACAAAAAAATATTTCCTTTGTTTTCAATAACCGATCTCTATCCTGACCACTCAGGTAAAGGTTCGGATCATATTTACAAAAAAAAAAATCAAAAAAATTAGCATCCCCAGCACTACAATTCAGGAGTCTTGAACTCCGCTCACTTCACAGTATGGGATGACGGATCCAATCGCCTGCAAATTGGAATCTTGACCAAAACGGGCAACCAAACACCATCTCAATCACATGTATGCCCAGAAGAACATCTTGAAGTCGAATAATATCCTCGTACATTCTCATTAGCAAAGAAACAACATCTTGGGACGATGGACCTGATCGACCACGGGTCGGGATCTTGACCAACCCGCTGTCCAAACCTCCGTATCAAAAAGAAAATCCCCAAGGGAATACAACCCTGCAAGCAATAAGCTCAAAATTCTCTGCATCTCCAGCAAAAGCAAAATCATCAAACGAAAAGAGAATGAGCCAAACCATGCATTTATCATGCATCTCCATGCATTAGCATCCATCACACCAATCATCATGTTTACCTGCTTTCAAAATAAAAGTCGATTAGCTAAAGACCCCACAGGCATCCCTAGTGGAGGCACATGCAAACCAGATTTTCATTTCAAAAAGACAAAAAATATTTCTATTTGCAAATAAAAAACCCACGGAGTATCACTCCCCAGAGTGGGTATCTTTTCAAAACCCAAAAATATTTTCTCAGTAGAGCGTTCTGCCTCCAACACACCAGGAGATCTTCCATATCTTTGGGTAGGAGCCAACGCAAAAATCAAATAAGATCCAATGTCTCGCGGTTTCCCCGGAGATCATCGGATCCAATGCACTCAAAGTGCGGTCGAACTGAACTCCAGTGTCAGTGCGGTCGTACCACATGCCAAGATACAAAAAAGATGAAAGCCAAAAGGCTCAGTCACAGAAACCATTTGAACAGGTGGAAACGATGAATTGGAACCTAAGTATCAAAATCAGCAGATTGGGTGGAAGGAGTTCACCTGCACATACCTAGGCGTGGATGCCTGAAGTACCTTGACTGAGTCCAAGTCGGCGTAGTAGAATCCCGTAAGACTATCGGACGCAGGGCGTCTAACCACTTTGACAGTCAAGCGAAACAAGTACTCCTGGAGTGATCTGGGAAAACATCAAACATACAATCAATCACAGGGTCAGTAACCTCGTAAGACTAACGGACGCAGAGGCTCTGCTGTACCTTTCCGATGTTAGTACCGATCGGGAATGGAAGGGTTGCGATTGGGTACCCAGGTTGCAGCAAACTGCAGGGACAATCGCAACGTTTTCTCCAAACTCCCGCGGTATGTGCGAGTTATCAATTTCCAGACAATCAACTGACTCAGATACAAAGGATAACAAAGATTCCAGACCACAATCAAGGAAAGAATGAATTGCAAACCAAGCATCAAAACCAGCAGATCGGGTGGAAAAGCCCACCCGCACATACCTAGGCGTGGATGCCTGAAGTACCTTGACTGAGTCCAAGTCGGCGTAGTAGAATCCCGTAAGACTATCTGACGCAGGGCGTCTAACCACTTTGACAGTCAAGCGAAACAAGTACTCCTGGAGTGATCTGGGAAAACATCAAACATACAATCAATCACAGGGTCAGTAACCTCGTAAGACTGTCGACGCAGAGGCTCTGCTGTACCTTTCCGATGTTAGTACCGATCGGGAATGGAAGGGTTGCGATTGGGTACCCAGGTTGCAGCGCATGCAGGGACAATCGCAACGTTTTCTCCAAACTCAAGCGGTATGTGCGAGTGAGCGATCTCCAAACGATCAACTGGCACAGATGCAAAGGCAAGCAAAGATTTCAGAACATGATCTATGAATGACCGGGTCAGAAGTGGGGTGTCCACTCACTTTGGCATTCGGTTGAATGCAACCTCTGCCAAAGAGGGGCATCTGTAGACACCCCACCTTCGGCTACACTGTTGATAGAGATAGCTGATTGAACGGAGGACCATACCCCCAAATCCCAAGTCCAAACTCAGCCAAACTCACCCTTGTAAGCCCCATTCCATAGCCCAGTTCAAGCCTGAACCCAGTCAACCCAGTCCTAAAAACCACCCTGAAAAACCCCCCATAAAAAAGGCCAGTAAAAAAATCTCAAAAAAGTCAAACTCACTGAGTCAACCCGCTGAGTTAACCCGCTGAGTCAACCCGTCGAGTCAACCCGTCGAGTCAAAACACCGAGTCAACCCGTCGAGTCAACCCGTCGAGTCAAACCACCGAGTCGACCCGCTGAGTCAACTCACTGAGTCGACCAGCGAGTCCAACAGCAGCCCCGAGGGAACGGCCGTACTCGCTGGAAACCGAGGAGCGGCCGTACGGGCGGCCCATGGCAGGCCGCCCGGACAAAATTACGAGAGCTGCCACTCTCTGCTGCTATAAATACCCCCCCCCCCTTCTCATTTCAACAATCCATTCGAAGCCTTTCAAGTCCAGCCAGTCCGGGTGCGGTCCGAGTCCTTCTCCACCCCTTAGCCCATTTTTCCACCAAGGGGAGCCCGAGTGAGGAGAGTCTAGCCCTGGTCCAGCCCAGCCTGACCACTGGTCCAAGCCTCTCAAGTCACCCAAGTCTTGATCCAACCACTCGAAGCCAACCCTTGCGACACCTCCGTCCACCCAGCTACTCATTTTCCAGCATCATCTCATTTGCATCTAGCATAAGTGCAACATTTACTTTCCTTCCAACCCCCCTGCTTCACTACAAACACCTTGATTACTCAAACACACATGCATATGTCTTTATATTAAGCACCTGTCAGTTCGAGCGTATGCTCTGGGCTTGCCCGTTGTTGGAACCTGCCCATCAGAAACTCTTACTGTTCAGACCTGCATTCATGCTTCACCATAAAACACCTTGATCATTCAAGCACACTGCATACGTCTTACATTAAGCACCTGTCAGTTCGAGCGTACGCTCTGGGCTTGCCCGTTGTTGGAACCTGCCCATCAGAAACTCTTACTGTTCAGACCCGCATTCATGCATCATGTCATCCATGAGAATATACGAGGATTAAACTAGACTTTCAAATATTCGATAGATTCTGTGAAGTAGAGACCGTACTTCGGTACGGGCAGTGTGTGGGGTGCTTAACCTCTTCCCACCCTGTAACCGTGATCCCTTACCTTGAATCTCTGGCCGCAGATCAACAAGAGTCATTTTAGAGGAAGGAATCTTCGGATTCCCTTCTCTAACGTTTCTACGGGGTCTAGCCGACTGTAGATTCGAAGTAACTGGCTAGTGGCGACTCTGGTTTTATATAAATTCACTTAAACACATCCAGCTCAATACGACAACCAAACGAAGCCCTCGAGAACGAGGCAAGCCAGTGGCACAAACGGCGATTTCGCACTCACGCATCCTCATCTCCTTCTTTTCCGAAAGGAAAAAGAAAGGGAGAACGACGTCGTGTGGGAGCGCGGAAAAATCGGCGAGGGTCCACACCATCGTAAGATTTTGTTAATGTTTTTTTTCAATCCAGCTCTTCATATTGATAAGAAGGTCGGGATGAAGGGAAAATTTAAAGATCAGCTTAATCTAAAACTTTTGTGGCCCGTAGAATGCTTTTAAAGATTACTCATCACTCTATCTATTGGTATGGTCTACCTGAGATTTAGATTTTCTTATAATTTTGTATCTTGTCCAAGAATTAGGCGTAACAACCGATAGACTGCGTACATCAAGGTAAGCCCCACACGGTAAGGGTAACACCCACTAAGGTATTACCAGGTTAACAGCTTATTCGTTCCCCCATTGCTTTCGGAGATCCAGACCATTGATATAATTGGACCACCGTCGATGATATACACCCAAAAAGTTTTCTAGATCAGATCATTCTACCCGCTGCTAACTGTTTATTTCTAAGCTGCTGATTACAAGGGTTAGAACGGTCTGATTTGAGAGATCTTCTATGTATCAGCTATCCGTTGTGGGTTGTTTTAGATCAACAGCTAGGTGTCAGGACCCCTGCATCACGGGCCCCCATGTACAAATTGGCTCATCAAGAATGTTATAGACCAAAAAATTGGTCACTACTCTTGTGGATTACAAGATGAGTGGCCGGTTTAAAATATGATCCGATCAACTTTATTCATTGAGCAGTTTTACTTAGTCATTAACATGTGCGAGCGCCTTCGCTTCATGACCATAAATTATTGACAAGTGGAAATAAGGAGCATCTCTGCCTATAGTGCGAGAAAGGTGTCCCGACCTCCCCTTGTTACTAGTCAATTGTCAAGGACACGCTTTAATTCAGACAACTCATATAATTCGGCAGTTGGCCCAAGTTATAGACTAACCTTTGATCTTTTTGTACAGGATTAGAAGAATCTACGCCGAGTAACGTAATCATCTAGACTTTTAAATTATCTAGAATCGGATAGGATAATATCATATCCCATGAAATCAAAGAGATCTCAACTGTATATGTAATAAATTACCCCCACGAGTTCTCTATAAATGAGGTAACCTACTTCGATGAAAGGTACACAAATACTTAGCCCATGTTTCGCATTTCATCTTTTTTCAAAGCTTATCACTAACTTAAGTATTGGAGGGCTAACGGTAGAACGCTGGTCACCCTTAGTTTTTGTTTGTGACAACAAGAACATTGAAGTAAGTTATCTTTAGAGGATCATGCATCATAAAGACGGAGACTCTTCCAGCCTCAACATATTGCCCATGACCAGTTTTTGACATTAACAAAGAAATATTTGCTTTCTTGTGCATCATGCTAATATTGGTGTTTGCCATCGTCCTGGTGGGAACCTGAACGGGTAGGATTGCATATTTAAAGATTATGATGTGCCTCAGGAATGTTTCAACGGTGGGCCTTTCCATCCTATTGTTTGCTGTGGTATGGCCTATTTGAGCTTTTGATCTGACTATTTTTGGGCTCATATAGAGGCGTGTGGGTTTTGCAAGCCCATGTTGGTTCAAATGCAACAAGTTGTATTTGAATGCATGGACAGTTGCCACTGTTTCCTGTGGTGTGGTCCACCTGAGATTTGGATCGGCTGCGTTTTTTACCTCATGCACTAAAATGATATGGCGAAACGTATGAACAGCGTGGATATAAGAGATATACATCATGGTGGCCCAGATATCCACCGAAGTCGCGTCCCTTTAATTGGGGCTATGTGGGGCCTGATTTGATGGAAATCGAGTCTTCTATTGGCAGCAAAGCAGGAAATCCCTGTTTGCTACCATTTCAATGGTCCACGCAATTACATAGATATGCAACGATGTGACCCTTAGTACAACCCGATTACATCGGACGCGAATTAGCTACTGACAGGTTGAGTAGCTATCTCGCTGCTGAAGTGACGTTACTAACTTCTGTGGACCCACCGTGATTTATGTGTTGCATCCACACCGTCCATTCATTTGGAGAGATCATTCTAGGGCATAAATTAAAGAATAAGACAGATCCAAAGCTCAAGTGGACCCATTAAAGAAAACAATGGGGACTGTGATGCAACCGTTGAAACCTTCCTAAGGCCCACCATCATGTTTATTTGAGATCCAACATGTTCATAAGTTCAAAAAGATATGGAAAAGGGGAGAAAACATAAATATCAGCTTGATCGAAAACTTCTGTGGCCCCAAGAACTTTTAATGATAGGAGATCAATCATCACTGTTTTCTTTGGTGGGGTCCACTTGAGGTTTGGATCTATCTCTTTCTTTAGTTCATGCCCTAAAATGATCTCTCCAAATGGATGGAAGGTGTGGATACAACACATACATTATGGTGGGGCCCACCGAAGTTGGTGACGTCACTTCAGTAGCTATATAGCTACTCAACCTGTCAGTAGCTAATCCGCGTCCGATTACATCTCAGTGGGGCGCGGATTTCCTGCGAAAGCTTGCGCAGGAATTTCCTGCCCCGTGAATCAAGGTGGCCCCACATTGATGCTTTTTTGATAAATCCACACCGTCCATCCGTTTTAGGAGCTCATTTTAGGGTATGAAAACAAAAATGAACCGGAGCCAAGACTCAAGTGGGCCGAAAACGTGAGATTTGAGCGTCCACAGTTGAAATATTTGTGGAGCCACAGGAGTTTCTAATCAGGATAATATTTGTTTTCCAGTTCATCCCAGTAGTAGTGACGTTATGAACGGTATGGATGTTATATAAACATCACTGTGGACCCAGGGAGGTTTCAACGGTAGTAATTTACCTACCCACCTTTTCCTTTAGTGAGGCACACTTGAGTCTTGGATCTGGTTCATTTTTGTTTTCATGCCCTAAAATGAGCTCTCAAAACGGATGGACGGTGTGGATTTATCAAAAAACATCACTGTAGGCCCCACCGTATCCACGCCCATCTCGGTGCAACCTGATCAAGCTGACGTCATACAGTGTGTGATGTGGACCATCAGAAGGCAGCGGGCAGGGATTCCTGCTTTGCTGCCAACACAGGATACGGACTCTGATGTGATTCCGGGTTGTAGTAGAACCGGGCTTTATGTTGTTTGGGGAAGGGGGGGAAAGGATCTAATACAGCTAGTTGTATGATAAGCTTAAGATGCAACTGCTTTCTTTTGACACGTTGGGTAGTCCAATCATCAATCTGAACCGTCCAATTATTTCAGCTTATTCTTGAAAAGTGATCCTGAAAGAATCACACTAGTAGGTTAATCCTAACCAATGATAAATAGGACTCAGAAATGGATGGTCAAATCGAGTGGATAAAAATAGGTCTAATCATCAACATGAAGTCCATCCCCAGCCTTGATCATGAAGAAACACATTTGTTTGATCATGTCATTGACCATCCAACTCGTATGGCTCGCAACACAAATCACTACAACAAGACTGACCAACGCTCAACGGTCAGGATCATTTATCGGTGTGGTTTCCGTATCATGGCCTTTCGATAGTGGTATAGAATGAATGGATAGCTCAGATCGATCATAGCTGTTTCACAGACCTTTCCATAGTTTACTCCTTTTTTCTTCTCTCGTGTAAACCCTGTCGAGGGTCCATCCCCACATCATATCACAGGCGCTACTTCAGCACACGTGAGAGAGATCACAGATTCCATCAGGTGGGCCACACTGAATTAATCTTCTGCATGAATATCAGGCCGTTTCACTCCTCACTTGGGCCACAGTTCAAAAGAAATGGACAGTTACAAAGGTTTCTAGCACCCCATTTTATGCTATAGATGTGACTCAACTGAAGAGGGAAACATCCTTTAAATTAGAAGATTTAAGAAGTGTGGCCCATCTGGTGGGAATCTCAGGGGAACCGATTAGCTGTTACCCGGGTAACATCCACTGGGTGTTACCCTAACAATGTGGGCCCACCTTAATGTATTTGTTGTATATCCACACTGTCCATCTGTTTCTCCATTTCCAAATCTTTTGCATGAATTCCAGGCCGTTTCACTCGGGCCACATAGTTCAAAAGAAATGGATAGTTACAAAGGTTTTTAGCACTCTGCTTTATGCTGTTATGCAACTCAGCTGAAGAGTGAAACATCCTTTAAATCAAAAGATTCAAGAAGCGTGGCTCATTTGATGGGAATCTCAGGATGAGCGGATGAACTGTTACCCGGTTAATATCCTAGGTGTTACCCTAACCATGTGGGGCCCACCTTAATGTATTTGTTGTATATCCACACTGTCCATCTATTTTTCCAACTCCAAATCTTCCGGCCACATAGTTCAAAAGAAATGGATAGCTACAAAGGTTTCTAGCACTCTATTTCATGCTGTAGATGCGACTCAGCTGAAGAGCAAAACATCCTTTAAATCAGAAGATTTAAGAAGCGTGGCCCACCTAATGGGAATCTCAGGATGAGCGGAGTAGCTGTTACCCTAGTAACATACACTAGGTGTTACCCTAACCATGTAGGGCCCACCTTGATATATTTGTTGTATATCCACACTGTTCATATGTTTTCTCAATTCCATATATTCTGCATGAATATTAGGCAGTTTCACTCAGGCTACATAGTTCAAAAAAAAAAAATGATAGTTACAAAAGTTTCTAGCACTCGGTTTTATGATGTAGATGCGAAAGTGAAACATCCTTTAAATCGGAAGATATAAGAAGCGTGGCCCATTTGATGGGAATCGCAGGATGAGCAGATTAACTATTACCTGGGTAATATCCTAGGTGTTACCCTGACCGTGTGGGGCCCATCTTAATGTATTTGTTGTATATCCATACCATCTATCTGAATTCCAAATCTTAAGATCCAAGTCTCAGGTGGACCACACCACTAGAAACAGTGATGAATGGCTGTTAAAATCTTTTTAAGAGCCACAAAAGTTTTTTAGCAAGCTAATCTTTGTATTTTCCATTCACCCCGCTCTTCTTGACATTGTTAACAAGTTGGATGGCAAATAAACATTACAAAAACTTTTAGAATTTTTAATGGTGAAACACTCAATCATCATTGTTTCCTGTGGTGGGGTCCACCTGAGATTTAGCTTTGCTTAATTTTTGGAACCACATCCTAAATAAGCTGGAGAAATGGATGGACGACATGGACATAAAAAATAAAAATCATCAAGGTGGGCCCCACAATAAGGGTAACTCAGTAACACCTTATCCGCTACGAAGGGATAGACCTAGCTTTCAAATATGAAATTTGGCATACAGCCTTCATCTATTGGGAGCAGATTAGGTGAGACCCCAGACTCAACCAAGACCATAGGGCCCACCTTGGTGTATTTATTTTGTATCCATGCCATCCATTCATTTTTTTTAACACCATTTTGTATCCATGCAGTCCAATGATTAGATGAAACATTAAGGGCCGTTTGGATACTACCAAATAATTTACTTTTCTGCTGAACTTAAGATGTTAAGTAACTTTCGGCACTAAAGTTCGTTTGGCAAGTAAAATTGAAAAGTAGCTTATCTCCTAAAAATTACTTATCCTAGTGTTTTTTTTTTTTAGCTTTTTGACTTTTGACTTTTGTACTTATCTCTCTCGTGTCAAGCTTTTGCTCCTTTTTTGTTTTTGTTTTTTTTTTTTTGTTCTTTTTTTGGTTAGTACACACCCACATTGTTAGTCACCCTCCAATGTTAATTAACCACCCTCCAATTAGGCTTTTCTACTTATCTCCCTCAGGTCGCTACATATCAAAGTTCTCTCTCATGGTTCCCTCAATTACTGCTCTCTCATACCATCCATATCAAAGGAGGCCCCACATGATGGACTGTCCCATCAAAGGTGGGGCTCACAAAGTGGACGTCCCACATCAAAGATGGGCCCTATATTAATTGGTGCAAGATCCAATCCACCAATCAGGTTGATCTGATCTTTTACATCTTTCCCAAAAATGGTTCTAGTCCACTCACCATGTGGACCAACTATTGGAAACAAGTGAATGGGTTAGGAAACTTCAGCCAAGTCTTCCAGAGCCGTACATTTGTTTTGTAGACTGTGGCCCACCTCGCCAGTGGATCAACTTGATTCTTGTGCCAGGGCATCCATATAGTGGTCCTGTTCTGATGGATGGAATGTATCTCGGGTCAATTGTGCTATGCTAGCACATGCATGGCATGTACATGAGCCTTATTGCATGCACGTGGGATTAGAAAAGCTCATTCTATGGGGAAAATTGCCTCAACGCTTGGCTTTTTCTTTTCATGTCAATATGTTGCTTATTATACGTAGATTTGAAATTTTCTTTTGAAAGGTTACTTATCAATGTGTTATTACCAAACATACTTATTTACTTATCTGCTTAATAAGTAACTTATCTGATAAGTAGCTTATCTTAAGTAACTTACAATCTAAGGGCCTGTTTGATACCACCAAATAAGTTATTTTTTCTACTTATGGCAGTGGATAAGTAACTTATTTAAGATAGGTAAGTTTGGTTTATGATTACTAATAAGTAACTTTTTTACTTAAAAGTATATAATCACTTAATATTTTTAGCTCTCCTACTTTTTCACAAGTTGCTGAAGAAGAACAGGAGAGGTGAAAGAAAGGAAAAGGATATGTATGTTGTTTACCATCAAGGCAGGACCCACATGAATAGACAGTGTTGGGTGCACGATGGGTGCACATGATGGGCAAAGGATATTGAAGGTGGGCCCCAAATGATGGATAATAACATTGACGGTTTGCCCTACTTGATGGATGACCAACATCAAATTAAGGTGGGCCCTACATAATGAATGGTGCACATTAAAGGTTGGGCTATAATAATGAATTGCCCACATCCAAGGTGGACCCTGCATGATGAGCGGCCCACACAATGAATGGTCCACATCAAAGGTTGACTCCACATTCAAAGCGGGGCCCACATGGTGGACAGTCCACATCAAAGGTGGATGCCACATGATGGGCAATTAATAATGGTAGGCTCCACATAATGGATGATCCACATCAAGGTGGGGCCCACATGATGGATGGTCCACATCAAAGGTCGAGCTAATGAGAATGGCCCATATCCAAGGCAGGCCCCACATGATGGACGGCCCACATGGGAAGTGGGCCCAGATAATGGATGGTCCACATTAAAGGTGGGCACCACATGATGGGCGATGGATATTGAAGATGGGCCCCACATAATGGACAATAACATTGATGGTGGGCCACACATGATGGATGGCCAACATCAAAGGTGGGCCCTACCTAATGAATGTCGCACATTAAAGATCGGACCCCCAGTGCTAAATGGACCACATCCAAGGTGGGCCCTACATGATGGACGGCCAACATTAGTGGGGCCACACAATGAACAATCCACATCAAAGGGTTACCCCACGTGATGAACTATGGATGTTAGGGGGACCAAATAGCCTTGAGGAATGATTACTAATGATGTTGGAAACCAAGCATGCTTTTCTACTTTTTGGATGATAAGTATGTTATTTGCCAAACATACTTATATGCTGATTAAGTAGAAATCAAGATAAGTTACTTACCGGATAAGTAGCTTATCTTAAGTAACTTACAGTCCAAATGGGCCCTAAAAGGAAACAGTGGTGATTGACCATTAATGGGCCATAAAAGTTTTGGATCAATTTGAAATTTGTTTTTTCCCTTCATCTAGGCTTTTGTGACCTTATCAACATATTAGATGGCAAACAAACCCTACCGAAATATAAAGGTGCAGCCTAATGAGTTTTTAATGGTAAGGCATTCAATCACCACTGTTTCCTATGATACGGTCTACTTGATAATTGGATCTGCTTCAATTGTGGATACAGAATACATACATTAAGGTGGGCCCTATGGTAAGGGCTGCACCGTCTTTGGTGAGTCCAGGGTCTCACCTAATCTGCTCCCACATCCATCCCACCAAACGTGTCATTTGTGTTCGACATCCACCAATGAAAGAGACGGGTCATGGAGACTACCAGATGTCGAAATTATATGGATCCACTCATTAAATGGGCCACAGTTGTATGGTAAATTGGTTTTTAGTTGATTTCAATGATCTGGTACCTCCTAGGAGTTCCAATAATAGTAAAAAGAAGAAAAAAAGAATTATTAGATAAATAAATGAATTTATTATTATTGTTCTTTTGTGAAAATCTCAATGATAAACCAAACATAGAATCGATAATAATTGCCAGAAAATAGGTAAAATAATTTGTAATCATTGCACATTTCCTTAACACTAGTGTAATAATTGGTGAAACACAAATTGTCATATCAGATAAGCGACATCATTTTTATTCTATAACTTTTGTTTAAACATGAAAGATGCAATAAAAGTTAGGTAAAGAAATTTGTAATTATAACAATTTTATATTATATTGTATTGCAGTGAAAATTTCTTATTGAAACATGGTCGTTGGCATTTTTTTATGATTTGCATTAATGTAAAAGTATTATCATTACAATTTTACCACACATATTAAACTTGGGAATTAATGAAAATTACCTATTAAGAGATAAGTATTGTAATTTCTAATCACAAATTATTGATGTAATATAGCATTAAGTTAAAATCTATAACTTTATTTTATTACTACAGATCTCTTGTATAAACAAAAGATGAAAGATGCTCCTATATTTAAAATGCGTCTTTAAATGCACGTCTCTTAAATGATAACATTTTTCAAACGTTTTTAAATGTGCGTCCCTCAATTAAATGATAACATTGTTCGAGTGTCTTTAAATTGTTTATTCTTTTAATATAACAGCGGCACACTTGAACTTTTGTGTAAGGGCCCATCAGGTGGGCCTAGGCTTGAAGCCTTAGCTCTGCCCTTAGTCCAAGTTTAAGGGGTGGGCCACATCTTAGGCTAAATTAGGTTGGTATAAGTAGAACTATATAGCAAAACTCTATATTTTTTTAAAAGAATTATATAATTGATTAAATGTTTAGAAGTCCATATATTTAAAAAGAGAGAGAAAAAAAATGCATTAAGAAGCAAATAAAAAGAAGGAATATTTTTTTTTAAATGAAAATTAAGAAAAAAAACTTTTAAATGTGCTTCAATTATAGAGATTGGTTATTGCCATCTTTTATACAATCTAATAGAAAATCAACTGATCCTCGAAGTAAAAGATTTGATAAGAGTCTAAAAATAGTATTAACCCACTATTTAATTATGTAGGCATTACTACACAACACATAAATTGTTGGGAAATAAAACGCCGGTAGCGGAAGCGAACGCCGAACACACACACAACAGAATATTCGAATCAAACGAGCAACACAATGTAACCAATCACACAAGCATTCAATCACAAGACAATTCGATTTTACATGGAAAAACCTCTCAGCGGGTAAAAAACCACGGCACAAAGCGATCCAGTATAATTCAGAAGATTACAGAGATTAACAACCCACAAGGAAAACCAAAAAAAAAACCCAAGCTCTCTCTCTCTCTCTCTCTCTCTCTCTCTCTCAAAACACTCTCCCTCTTCCTAATACACTTAGAAAACATTAAATACCTTAGGATTACTCTTAATCTCGATTACAACCCGTTTATATAGGCAACAAACCAAAATTAGAAACTACTTACGCAAATTCGCGTATTTGCGTAAGAAAACGCATACACAGCCAATTGGTCGTGACCGGTCGAACGTCATGGCTGACCGGTAAAAAACAGTCCAAAGGAAAACTACTAAATTTGTCACGTCTGCCTCAACACCCAACCGGTCGTGACCAATCGCCCCTACTGTCCGACCGGTCATGACCAGTCAGTGCACAGTTTGAAGGCTCTTCCAACAATCTCCACCGAGGCTTCAAACGTCGAATCAAACCATCCTCGCTTTCTTCATCATCTCAACTTCAACAAAACTCCACTGCTCCTCGTGCCTCCATCAACCCTACCCTTACACTTTCACACCATTTTTCCGCTCTTTTTATATGGCCCTTAGGCACTTGCCACATACGAGCAATCATGGATCTCACTGTCGATCCCGCAGCTTCACCGTAAAACGTGCTCCCGATCAACTTGTAAAGATGGCCACACCTCCTTGCCTTCATCCACACGAGTGCCCCATTCATCACTTTATAACAACGATCATGACCGATGAACACACACCCTTTCGCCTCGAGTGCACCAAGAGATATCACATTTTTCTTTATCTTGGGGACATGCTTTACATCTTCGAGGATTCGTTTGATCCCATTGAACATCCTGATGCACACTATACCAATACTCATCACCTTATGAGCATAGCCATCGCTCACAAACACCAATCCACCATCATACTCCCTGTATATCATTAATGAACTTCGATCAGGATAAACGTGACATAATGCACCTAAATCCAAGATTCACTTTCTACCATGAGATCCATTGCCGGATACATTCAGAACTTCACGAACATTGCCACCGTCCTCTACGATATTAGCTTCCTCTCTAGAAGAAATTTCATACTTCTCTTGCTTCAACTTGTGATTCTGACAATCCCCTCTCATGTGGCCTTCCTGACCACAATTCTAGCATCGCATCATGGCTTTCCCTTTGTGTTGGGATAGAAGGGCCGGCAGCGGAAGCAAAGCCGAACACAAACAAGCAACACGATGCATGCAACCACCCACATATAGACAATCTGAATTTAACGTGGAAAAACCCCTCACGGGTAAAAAATCATGGCACAAAGCGACACTAATCCACTATATTATCAGAAGTTACAAGAGATGAAACCCAAGACCCAAAACTTAAGCCCACAAGAGAAATTCAAGCTTCCCCAAGAAGAAAACCCTCTTCTTTAAGCTGTTTCTCTCACCTAGAAGCTCTCTCAATCTCCTTTACAACCTAGGATACCTCTAATCCTGTAATACCCCTTAAATAAGCAGAAAAACCGAATTAGAAACCTTTTTGTGCAACACCGCGCAAGAAACTATGTTGTATTAGGAGACTGCCGATCGGTCGACCGGCCAGATGGCCCAAAAACACTCTAGGGACTTTGTTGTTCCAAATTTCACTGTGACCAGCCGATAGCTCTATGTAAACTAATTTGAGGCATCCGTTTCCAACAAACTTCACCACGACTCAAATCATTATGCACCACATTGCCACGCACAACCTCCACCTCTACTTCGTCATCATTATAGTCCCGTCACTTCTCGTGCCCCATCGACTTTATCATTGCATCTTCACATGCCTTGTTGCTCTTCTCATGTGGCCCTTTTTCTCTTGCCACATACGAATAACTGTGGATCCCGCTGCCAATTCCGCAACTCCACCATTAATTGTGCTCTCGATCACCTTGTAAAGATTATCGCATATTCGTACCTTGATCACCACGAGTGCTCCCTTCAACACTTTACAATACCGATCACAGCCAATGAACTTGTACCCTTTCGCCTCGAGTGTACCAAGAGATATCACATTCTTCTTCATCTCAGGGACATGTGTCACACTTTCAAGGATTCATTCGACTCAATCGAACATCCTAATGGGTACCGAACCAATCCCTACCACATTACGAGTGTAACCAACACCGACAAACACCGATCCACCATCATACTCCTTATATGAAATGAATGAAATCCGGTCAGGACATACATGACATGATGCACCTAAATCCAAGAGTCACTCTCCACCAAGAGACTCTATGTCAGATACAGTCAATACATTACAACTATCACCACCGTCGTTTATGGTATTGGTTCCTTCCCTAGAAGAATCTCCAGATTTCTCATGCCTTTTTTCGAGATTCAAACAATCCCTCTTCACATGCCTTTCTTCCCCACAATTCCAGCATCTCACCTTGTACCTCCACTTGCCTCTTTGATTTAGATATCGATGAAGGAGATCCTTTACCTCGCTCAGAATTCCTCCCCCTCATAACCAGTGCCTCGTCAGTAGAGGAACCCATGCCGCCGCTTTTCCTTCTCATCGCCTTCGCTTGAAAGGTTGAGATAACGGTTTCTACGCCAATAGTCTCCCTATCTGCGCACAACAAGTCCTTGAGCGACTCATATGATTCTGGAAGAGAATTCAATAGGATAAACACTTAATCCTCGTCTTTCATCTATTCATCTACATCTATCAACTTGCAAATAAACCTATTGAAATTGATGATTTGGTTCTCAACATCGGCCCCCTCCGCCATCCTCAAATTATACAACTAAAGCTTCAAGTATATGCGATTTTTCAGAGATTTCTTCCTGTAGATATTCTCCAACTTCGCCCATGTTTTAGCCGCAGTCTTCTCTTTCATGACGTTATACAGGACCTCATCTGCCAGGCACAATTAGATTGAGACAATGGCCTTTTCATCAGTCTTCTTCCACTCTTCTTCTTTCGTAGCTTCTGGTCGCTCTCTAAGGAGTGCATCTTATAATCCTTGTTGAATTAGAAGTCTTTCATCTTTACCTTCTAAAGTTCAAAATTATTTTTTCCTGAATACTTTTCTATGTCAAACCTCATGTCCGATGCCATACTCTTGTCTCAAATTCAAATTTCTACTACACCCTAACGATCTCTCTGATACTAGTTGTTAAGATAGGAGGGTTGGCAGCGGAAGCAAAGCCGAACACAAACAAGCAACATAATGCAATCACAATGCATGCAACCACCCACACATAGACAATCCAAATTTAACGTGGAAAAACACCTCACGGGTAAAAAAACCACAGTACAAAGTAACACTAATCCACTATACTATCAAAAGTTATAAGAGATGGAACCCAAGCCCACAAGAGAAACCCAAGCTTCCCCAATAAGAAAACCCTCTTCTTAATCAAGCTCTTTCTCTCACCTAGAAGCTCGCTCAATCCCCTTTACAACCTAAGATACTTCTAATCCCGTAATACCCCTTAAATAGGCAGAAAAATCGAATTAGAAACCTTTTTGCTCAACACTGCTTAAGAAACCATGTTGTACTAAGAGACTGGTGACCAATCAACCTGTCGGATGGCCCAAAAACACTCCAGGGACTTTGTTGTTCCAATTTCATTGTGACCGGCCGGGCGATGGCTCTGTGCAAACTAATTTGAGGCGTCTGTTTCCAACACTTTGCCCTTAGCTTTAGATTCCAGTTTAAAATATCCCCAACCATGCTCAAAATTTCTTCCCCTTATAATTAGTGTCTCTGAGGAAGAACGAGAACCCACGTCACTACTTTTCTTTCTCATTGCCTTCGACTGGAGGACTGAGATAATGATCTCAACGTTGATAGTCTCCCTCCCTGCGCACAAAGAGTCCCTGAATGACTCATATAAATATAAAAGAGAATTCAGCAGGATGCATACTTGATATTCATCATTCCTCGGTTCATTTATCTCCACCAACTTGCAAACCAGCCGATTGAACGTGCTTAAATGGTCTTCAACATGCACCCCGTCCGTCATCCTCAAGGTGAACAACTGCATCAACAGATACATGCGGTTCTCTAGAGATTTCTTAGCATAGACCTCTAACTTCATCATCGTATGAACCGCAGTCTTTCCCTTCATAACATTATAGAGGACATCATTCGTAAGGCACGACATGATCTAGGTTTTGGCCTTCTTGTCGAGCTTTGTCTATTCATCATCTTTCATAGTCTCAGGTCGCTTTCCAAGAGCTTAGTCAAGCCCTTGCTGAATTAGGAGGGATTCAATCTTCACCTTCTATAATTCGAAGTTACTTTTGTCGAAGAACTTCTTTACTTAGAACCTTGTACTTGATCCCATGTTCTCGTCTCAAATTCGAATTCTGCTCCACCCCAACCTTAGCTTTGATACTACTTGTTAGGAAATAAAACACCGGCAGCAGAAGTGAATGTTGAACACACACACAACATAATATTTGAATCTAATGAGCAACACAATGCAACCAATCACACAAGCATTCAACGACAAGAGACAATCCGATTTTACGTAGAAAGACCCCTCAACAGGTAAAAAACCACGGCACAAAGTGATCCACTATGATTCAGAAGATTACAGAGATTGACAGCCCACAAGCAAGGAAAACCCAAGCTCTTTCTCTCTCAAAACACTCTCTCATCTTCCTAATACACTTAGGAAACCTTAGACACCTTAGAATTACTCTTAATCTCGGTTACAACCTGTTTATATAGGCAACAAACCAAAATTAGAAACTATTTATGCAAATCCGCGTATTTGCATAAGAAAATGTGTATACAACCGATCGGTCAAAAACAGTCCAAAGGAAAACTACTAAAATCGTCACGTCTGCCTCAACACTCGACTGGTCGGTCCCTACTGTCTGACCGGTCAATGCACAGTTTGTTGGCTCTTCCAACATAAATTGTAATCATTTTATTAATTTTCATAATTTATTTTTATTTATATAAATATTTTCCACATATATGTATACAAATTGCAGGTTCTTTTTTCCATTTTCCCTACTCTTTTTCTTACAGGCAAGCCAGGTGAGCCTGGGCTAGGGCTCAGGAACCGAGTGCGGTGGACCCTGGCTCATTCCCGCCCCAATACCATTTCAGAGTGCCTGCATTTCTTGGAAGCGGTTTGGCTGGGGACCTTAATATCAGACAACTAGCTAGTGTCAAAGCCCTGTGGGCCCCACCATGATGGGGTCATCCTTTCAAGGCGTCATGCAGTCCAATCCTAGAGAGTCAATTAACTCTGCATAAGTCATCCTTGCCGCTTGGTAGAAATTATACTGACGCGGTTTGGCTGCGTCAGTGCTCTGTGGGCCCCACCAGAAGGTATGTGTTACCCATACCATCCATCCATTTTTTCAGGTCATTTTATCGCACAAATCCAAAAATGAAGTAGATACAAATCTCAAGTGGACCAATTTATAGGAAACAGTGTTAATTGAACGCCCACCATTAAAAACTTCTTAGGGGGTACAAAAGTTTCAAATCAAGCTGATTTTTTGGTATTTGCCTTCATCCATATCTGTATGACCCAATCAACAGGTTGGATGTTAAATAATCAATACAGTGGGCCCTAAGAGATTTTTATTGGTGGACATTCAATCTCTACTGTTTTCCTATGAAGTGGTCCACCTAGATTTAGATCTGCCTCGTTTTTAGTATTAAGCCCTAAAATGATCTAGTAAGATAGACAATCACATACATCATGGTGGGGCCACAGAGTACCGTGGCTATTGTCAGCGTCCCTGGCCAAGCCGCGTCCAAATTCAAAGCTAATCTGTTCTCACCTCACACAAGACAAACATTGTATTGGGAAGTGTGAATCGGTGGGCCATCACGTGGATGAGCTTAAGCTATCCGTCTAAAATGGAGCATGTTCCAGTCGTAGGTGAATATACTGTGCCTGACCAAATCAACGATTCAAGTGCCACGTGTATGGTAGAGATGTTATTATGTACCTCAACGACGAGCGTGAGTGCGTCATAGTCATCCAGTCAACATTCTGAAAAGCAGTGCTGCATGACCTTGGGAACGGATTAGGGGCGGCCCTGGCCTAAACCAAGATTGTGCCCCATTACCGTGGGGCCCACCTTAATGCATATATTCTATATCCACACCGTCCATACGTTTTTCCAGATGATTATATAGCAAGATCCCAAAAAATGAAGCAGATCCAATTATCAGGTGGGTCATACCAAAGGAAACAGTGGTGATTTAACGTTCTACCATTAAAAACTTCCTAAGGCCCACTGTAATATTTCTGTAATGTTTATTTTCCATCCAACCTGTTGATGATATGGTAATTTTCGATCTCATGCTCTAAAATGATATAGGAGGACGGATGGACAGCGTTAACATATAATATATGCATCAAAGTAGGCCACACGGTAATGGCCACACCTAATCCGTTCCCCACGACCTTAGGTATGGCTGAATGCTGATGGCACGTGACTCGAGTCAAGTACATGCATGGCCCAGCGTTCACACTGATAATGTCTCCTTGTGCCATAGGGTGGTGCATGTTGACTCGAGTCTTACTCAACTACCAAGACTGTTGGTAGAGCTGGACATGAACTGAGTTTAACCGTTTGGATTGACTCGGTAAAATTCTGTTTGAACAGAAAGTCTTATTGTTCGAACTTTGTTCGAACACACAAGGTGTGTTTGAAAAAAATTCAATTCAATTTCAAACACAGTCTTGTTCGACTCGGCTCAAACTCAAACTCGACTCGAATATTGATCGACTCGACTCGACTCGACTCGTTCGTTCGACTCGATTATATATATATATATATATATATATATATATATATATATATATAAAGAGAGAGAGAGAGGGTGGATGACAAATAAAGGTGACTATGAGCCCAGGAAGGTTTCAATGGTGGACATCATTCTCCTCACTGTTTCCTGTGGTGTGGTCTATTTGAGTTTTGTATCTGCCTCATTTCTTATTTAATGCCTTAAAATAAGTTGTACAAATGGATGGACGGAGTGGATAAAACAAATACATCATAGTGGGACACAGAACAAAAAAATCGATATTTACTATTCAGTAGTAGAAAAAATATTTTCAAGCGAAAAAAGCGAAATTGTTCGAACTCGTAAAAATTGTTCGAAATTCATATGTTCAAACATGATTGGGCTAGACCAATTTGAATTCGAACAGAGCCATCCTTTTCGAATGTTTGTTCGAACATTGTTCGAACACACCCACTTAAGCAGCCGAACAATCCGATCTGGTCCATGTTCGACTCGGATTGGATCGTTGTCCACCTCTAACTGTTTGGCTATTTTTATGTAGAGAGATTGAAATAGGAGTTCTAGACAATGCCTACACATGACAAAATGCCGTACCTTTGGGAAATCCCGGCCATTCTCAGGAAGGAGCCATTGTGAAAAATGCTTGGAGTCGAAGGTGGGTAGCCCACCACCATTTGGCTTGCACATGCACAAGGAAAATAAATGGTTCTGAAAAGAAAAACAAAAACCAAAAATAGGAAGAACCGGATTGGGTGACCGACATCCCTGGCGACCAAATTCTGTGGGGCCCACTGTGATGAATGTGTTTTATCCAAGCCGTCCATCAATTTTTTTCAGCTCGTTTTAATACATGAGCCCAAACTTGAAGCATATCCAAAGCTCAAAGGGACCACACCACAGTGGGATTGAGCCCATTATTGTAGGATATGAGCCCAAAATTGAAGTAAATGCAAGGCTTAAGTGGACCACACAGTGGGATTGAATGCCCACCATTAAAAACTTTTTGGGAGCCTCGGGAGTTTTGATCAAGTTAATATTTATATTTTTCTTTCTGGCCTCCCTCTCTAACTTTATTAACAGGTTGGATGAGAATCATACACAACGAGCCCCTAATAAGGCTTCAACCATGGGTGTCATTATCAGTTTATCACCACAACTCCTTGTAGTGTGGCCCACATGAGTTTTAGATCTTTATCCCTTTTTATGGGGTTTTCCTCCTCGGGATGAGGAGAGAGGTGTTTGGGAGTTTCAACCAAAACTTTCCAGAATCGACAGTTACTTGCTAGACATATTTTGGCCATACTCAGTCGCCCAAATGTTTGGGTCAATTGACTAACGGCCATATGCATGACTATTTTATGCAGTTTTACGTGTTTTTGTTTTTAATCTTGGCTTAGTACTATATAAACACTTGTTATAGCGGATTAGTGTAATTCTACATGCTCTAGAGGTTGAGACACGTTGTGAGAGAGAAAAAGGAGAGAGAGAGAGAGAGAGAGAGAGAGAGAGTGAGAGAAGAGGAAGATTAGTTTCGTGAAGATCATCCATGCTGCTGACCTTCTTTTAAAAACCTCTCCAAGGACAATTTTTGAAGATTCTTCAATTCTTGTTAATGAGATCTCTCTTTATTCATTCTCTTTTATTGTAATCCACCCAAGGAGTGAAGATATTAGATCTGAGTGTTGTGATAAACTTGTGATTACTGTGTAATACGTTTTACATAGTGGATTTATTGACTAAACTAGCTGGGTCCCATGGTATTTACCTCTATCACTAGAGGGTTTTTCACGTAAAAACTCATTGTGTCATGGTGGTGATTGTTTTTGTTCATCATAAATATTTATAGTTGCTTTATGCAATTCAAATATTCCATAATTTAGTGAGTTTGGGATTGCGAGATCCAACAGTTTGTGCATCCTTTCTCAACACCTTTTGAGCTCATGCTCCAAAAATAAATTATATATAGGTCATTGTGTCATGGTGGTGATTGTGTTTGTTCATCATAAATATTTATAGTTGCTTTATGCAACTCAAATATTCCATAATTCAATAAGCTAGGGATTGTGAGATCCAACGGCTTGTGCATCCTTTCCCAATACTTTTTGAGCTCATGCTCCAAAAATAATATTAACGCACTATTTAATTATGTAGGCATTACTACACAACACATAGAAGTTGTAATCATTTTATTAGTTTTCTTAATTTATTTTTATTTATATTAATATTTTACACGTGTATGTAAATTGCAGGTTACTTTTTCTATGCTTTTTTTATTTTTTATTTTAGCTTTTTGAGTTGAAATGGAAATTTTCACAGCCACTATCTCTCTCTCTCTCTCAAGTTTCCATTTACCTAATCTTTTTCTTACACGCTAGCCAGGTGGGCCTGGCATAGGGGTCCGGGACCGACTGACCATGATGGACCCTCGATCATTGCCGCCTCAATACCGTTTCAGAGTGGCTGCGTTTCTTGGACGTGGTTTGGCTGAGGGCCTTAATATCAGCCAACTAGCTGGTGTCAAAGCCCCATGGGACCCACCATGATTGGGTCATCCTTTCAAGGCGTCATACAAACCAATCCTAGAGTGTCAATTAACTCCCAATCAGTCATCCGGTGCTCGTCGCTTGGTAGAAATTATACAAACGCGGTTTTGCTGCGTCAGTGTTTTGTGGGCCCCACCATAATGTATGTGTTTTATCCATGCCGTTCATCTATTTTTTCAGGCCATTATATGGCACAAATCCAAATACGAGGTAGATCCAAATCCCAAGTGGACCACATCATTGGGAAACAATGTTGATTGAACAGCCACCATTAAAAACTTCTTGGGGGCCACAAAAGTTTTGAATCATGCTGATTTTTTGGTTTTTGCCTTCATCCAGATCTGTATGACCCAACAATAGGTTGGATGTCAAATAAAAAATACAGTGGGCCCTAAGAGGTTTTTAATGGTGGACATTCAATCACTACTGTTTTCCTGTGTAGTGGTCCACCTGAGATTTAGATCTGCCTCATTTTTAGAATTAAGCCCTAAAATGATCCGATAAGATAGATAGACAGTGTAGATAAAATACATACATCATGGTGGGGCCATAGAACACCGACCATTAGCCAGGTAGCTATTGGCAGCGTCACTGGCCAAACCGCGTCCAAATTCTACGCTAAGCCGTTCTCACCTCACACAAGACAAACATTGTAGTGGGAAGTGTGGACGAACTTAAGCTATCCGTCCGGAAGGAGCATGTTCCAGTCGTGAAAGAATCCACGGTTCCCGACCAAATCAACTATTCAAGTGCACGTGTACGGTAGAGATGTTATTATGTACCTCAAAGACGAGCGTGCGTGCGTCATAGTCATCCCGTCAACATTCTGGACCTTGGGAACGGATTAGGGGCGGCCCTGGCCTAACGGAAGACGGGCCGCCGTTACAGCGGGGCCCACCTTAGTGCATATATTCTATATCCACGCCGTCCATACATTTTTCCAGATGATTATCGAGAATGGTTCAAAAAATAAAGCAGATCCAATTATCAGGTGGGACATACCAAAGGAAAGAGTGGTAATTTGATGCTCTACCATTAAAAACTTCATAAGGCCCACTACAATATTTCCTAAATATTTATTTTCCATCCAACCTGTTGATATGGTAACATAAACATGGATGAAGGATAAAAACAAATACCATCTTGATCTAAAACTTCGTGGCCCATTAATGGTCAATCACCACTCTTTCCTATGATATGGTCCACTTGATAATTGGATCTGATTCATTTTCGGTTTCATGCTTTAAAATGACACGGCAGGACGGATGGACGGCGTGGATATATAATATCTGCATCAAAGTGGGCCACACAGTAAGGGCCACACCTATTCCGCTCCCACGACTTTAGGTATGGCTGAATGCTGATGGCACGTGACTCAAGTCAAGTACATGCATGGCCCAGCGTTCACACTGATCATGACTCTTTGTGCCATTGGACGGTGCATGTTGACTCGAGTCTGACTTAACTGCCAGGCCGTTGGGCTATTTTCGTGTAGAGATGTTGAAGTAGGAACTCTAGACATACACACACGGCAAAATGGCGCATGTTTGGGAAACCCCGGCCATTTGTCAGGCGTCAGGGAGGTTACCCTGGTTACACCGGGAGCGAATTAGGTGTTACCCCCGGGAATAGCTTAGTGGGTGTTACCACTACCGTGTGGCTCACATGGATAGTATTTTGTATATCAACGCCGTCCATCTGTTTCTCCAACTCATTTTAGGATGGTATTTCAAAAATCATGCAAATCCAAATCTCAAGTGGACCACACCACTGGCAACAGTGCTGATTGAGAGCCCACCATTAAAAATTTCAAAGAGCCCATCGTAAGGTTTTGGTAATGTTGATTTGCAATCCAAGCTCTTAATAATGTCATGAAGGTCTGGATGAAGGGAAAATTTAAATATCAGGTTGATCTAAAACTTTTATAGCCCACAAAATGCTTTTAATGATTATTCATCACTCTTTCTATTGGTATGGTCCACCTGAGATTTGGATCTTCTTATAATTTTGGATCTTGTCCTAGCATTGAGGGTAACAACCGATGGACGGCATGGATATACAAAAAATACATCAGGTAGGCCCCACACGGTAGGGGTAACACCCAGTAAGGTGTTACCAAGAGTGGATTAGGTGAGACCCCGGCCTCACCCAAGTGTGCGGCCTTTACCTTGGGTTACTGTGAGGCTCACCTAAATACATACATTATGTATCCATGCTGTCCATCCATTTTTACATATCATTTTAGGGTATTATACCAAAAGGGAAGCAGATCCAATCATCAGGTGGACCATAACATAGAAAACAGTGGTGATTGACCACTAATGGGCCACAAAAGTTTTGGATGAAGCTAATATTTGTTTTTTCCCTCCATCTAGCTCATGTGACCTTATCAACAGATTGGATGGTAAATAAACACTACGGAAACAAGAAGGTGGGTCCTAAGAAGTTTTTAATGGTGGATGGTCAATCACCACTGCTTCTTATGGTGGACTACACACTGAGATTTTTACTGCAATGGCCCTGAGTTGTGGCTATTTTTACTAAAAAATCAATTTCTCATCCGGCTAGTTTTATCCATTATGTCCATCCATTTTTTCAGTTCATTTTAGGACATGAGCCCAAACTTGAAGCATCTCTAAAGCTTAAGGGACCACACCACAGTGGGATTGAGCCCATCATTGTACGATGTGAACTCAAAATTGAAGTAAATGCAAGGCTTAAGTGGACTACACAGTGGAATTGAATGCCCACAGTTAAAAACTTCTTGGAAGCCTAAGAAGTTTTGATCAAGTTGATATTTATATTTTTCCTTCTAGCCTCTCTAATTTTATTAAGGGGTTGAACGACAAACAAACATGACAATAGCCCCAAGTAAGGCTTCAATAGCAGGTGTCATTATCACCACTACTTCTAGTAGTGTGGTCCACATTTATTTTTATTGGTCATGCAACACACCCACACGGTTAGTCACATGATGCACCCACCCACCCACCCACGGGTTAGTGTGTCTCCTTAGCACTCGAACCTGAGACCTGCTATTGTGGTGTGGTCCACACGAGTTTTAGATTTACATCCTTTTTTATAGGGTTTTTCTCCTCACGATGAGGAGAGAGGTGTTTGGGGGTCATTGGTCGACTAACCCTCCTTTGCTTGGTCAACCGAAACTTTTTTGGAATTGACAGTTACTCGTTGGACATATTTTGGCCATGCTCGGTTGTCCGAATGTTCAGGTCGGTTAATTGACAATCGCACGATTGTTTTCGCAATTTTACCTTTTTTTTAAAATATTGGCTTGGTGTTATATAATCACTTGTTATAGCGAGATTAGGGTAATTCAACACGTCCAGAGTTTGAGAAATGTTGTGAGAGAGAGAAAAAGAAGAGTTTGAGAGAGAGAAAGAGAGAGAGAGAGAGAGAGAGAGAGAGAGAGAGGAAGATCGAGGAGAGAGAAAAAGATCAAATTCGTGAAGATCATCTACACTGCTGGCCTTCGTTCAAAAACTTTTTTTGAACACACGCACCCCACACTCATGCACACAAACACCCCACTCACTCCCTAGCTGGGTTTTCCTCACCTATGGGTTTCGAACCCAAGACCTCTTGTTGAAATTCCAAATAGTCTACCAAAGAGGCAAGGACTCAAACCCTTTCATTCAAAAACGTCTCCAACGACAATTTCTGAGGATTCTTCAATTCTCATTGGTAAGATCTATCTTTATTCATTCTCTTTGATTATAATCCACCTAAGGGGTAAAAATATTAGATCCGAGTGTTGTAATAAACTCGTGATCGCCATGTAATACGTTGTACATAGTGGATTTGTTGACTGGACTAGGTCCCGTAGTTTTTACCTCTATCGAGGGTTTTTCACATAAAAACTCGTTGTGTCATGTGTAGTGATTGTGTTTGTTCATCAAAAATATTTATAGTTACTTCATCTAACTCAAATATTCCATAATTCAATGAGTTGGGGATTGTGAGATTCAACCATTTGTGCATCCTTCTCCAACACTTTTTGAGCTCATGCTCCAAAACTTATTTGTCAAAATGGATGATAGTGGGGATGAAACACATACATCAGAGTGGGCCACACACACCCCCGACTAATCGATGTCCCTTGGGCCTATTTGGCCTACGCAACTAAATGGTAAGGAATTGCATTAGATGAGATTTATGCCATTATTGCACAATGATTGCATGTCTAAAAATATCATGGTATTTTGACCATCTAATCCCATGTTTGGTATCAGATTCTTCCTCAAGCAAAAACACCTAATTAAGCAAAACCTTGTTTGGTGGACAGTGGATTTATAATCAACTGACCAAATTCATAACTAACGTCGGTCACTTGCATACGTATACAACTCAAATGTTAGGTGTAAAGGATACATATGGATGGACCACATGGATAAAAAAACATACATCAATGTGTGGCCCATTGATGTAGTGGATTTCAAAATTCACTGGAAATCCCACATGGCACCAAATGCAATTCCACTCCACCTAATCTCATTCCTTCCTGTGTCTCCAACTGTCCTATGAAAGGGTCCTTACTCATGCCTCGGTCACCTAATTCATTCCTTCTTGTGTCTCTGAATGTCCCACAAAAGGGTCCTTACTCATGCCTCGGTGTTAACTCACAAGAGTTGCAACACAAGGTCATGGGTTCAAAGTTCCCATTGTGGTGAAATCCCACTATGGTGTGAGTGTATGAGTGTGTGAGAGGTATGAGTGCATGTGTAAACCTAAGACCACATACTAAATAGCTTGTCCTTGCCCACACTACTTTAGTATATGTTGGAAAAAATCAGCTTGAAGTGGAAGAAGCAAGAAATCAAACGAGATAATTACACAATGACAACGATTAAGCAACAATCAACACACACAAGAAGACAATCCGATTTTACATAGAAAAATACCTCACGGGTAAAAAACTACGGCACAAATCGAATCCACTATTAATTAGAAATTACAAGAGATTACAGAAGAACCTAAACCTGGATCACAACCCACAAGAGAAATCCCAAGCTAACAAAGCTAATTCTCACACGAGAAGGACAAACACAATCATTTCCCTCACCCGGAGAATTCCAAGCTTTCTCCTAGCTCTTTCTCTTGCCTAGAACTAGAGGTGGGCAACGATCCGATCCGAGTCGAACACGGACCAGATCGGATTGTTCAGCTGCTTAAGTGGGTGTGTTCGAACAATGTTCAAACAAACATTCAAACAAGGTGGCTCTGTTTAAACTCGGTTTGATCTAGCCCAACCATGTTCAAACATGTTCAAACATATGGATTTCGGACAATTTTTATGAGTTTGAACAAGTTCGAATATTTTCGCTTTTTTTCGCTTAGAAATATTTTTTCCACTACTGAATAGTGAAATACCGATTTGTTCACAAATTACATATCACAAATGACAAATCACAAGGTTTAAAGTTTTTAACTAATTAAATAAAAAAACTATAACATATATAGTTAACATCCCCACTGTTTCCTATGGTGTGGTCCACTCGAGCCTTTGATCCACTTCATTTTTTAGATAATGCCAAAAATAATCGTTAAAAAATGGACGGACGACTTATCCACTATGGGCCCATAGAGCACTAACAGGACCGTCTGTCTCTAAATGGGTCTTAGTGGGGGTAGATTGGTAGTGCCCAATCTGCGAACGTGAGTTGGCTAGTGATGCGAAAACTAGCCAACAAGTTGGTGTTAAAGCTATGTGGGTCCCACCATGATGTATTTGTTTTATCCACTCCGTCCATCCATTTGTACAAGTCATTTTGAGGCATTAAACAAAAAATGAGGCAGATACAAACCTCAAGTGGGCCACACCACAAGAAACAGTGAGGAGAATGATGTCCACCATTGAAACCTACCTAGGGCCCACAGTCATGTTTATTTGTCATCCAACCCTCTCTCTCTCTCTCTCTCTCTCTCTCTCTCTATATATATATATATATATATATATATATATATATATATATAATCGAGTCCAACGAACGAGTCGAGTCGGTCAATATTTAAGTCGAGTCGAATAGGGCTGTGATTGAAACCGACTCGAATTTTTTTTCAAACAGACCCTATGTGTTCAAACAAAGTTCAAACACGAAGACTTTATGTTCGAACATAATTTTACCAAGTCGATCCAAGTCAATTCGAACGATCAAACTCGGTTAGTGTCCAGCTCTACCTAGAACTCTCTCAATCTGTCTAGGATGCCCGACCCCTTGGGCAAATTTCTTAATCCCGCATTACACCCCTTAAATATGCAACAAACCGGAATTAAAAACATTTTACACAAAACTGCGCAAACTTATCTCACAACCGACATACAGTCGGTCACCTGATTAGGCATCCGAACCAACCTTTGGTCGCCCAATACTATGGGTTCGGGTGCCTGAAATCCAACAAAAATATCGAGAGAGTTCACTGTGCAAAATCTCCAGTGGTTGATTGCCTAACCACCTTGCTCGATCGCCCAACGACATCGTCCAACATAGATTTGAGTCACCCGATTCTAACAATACTGGAAATAGGATTAGATTGGATGACAGTTTGCTGTTAGAGATGAGGCTTGATGGACAATATGCATGTAGTGGAAAATGTACAACCAGCATACAGGTAACTGAAATGGACTAGCCCAAATCGTGGGTCCCATTTTAAACAAAAATTTTTTTTACAGTAGATCATTTGAGTATCAGATTAGTGGACATCTAACGGATGGTTATAAAATGAAAATTATATGACAATCCTATTTCAGAAAACAAGTGTCCACGAATCATAGATTAGGATTGTTCAATCAGACTGATTTAATGCGTACCAACAGTGGACCCAGCAATTTAATCAAATGTTTTTTTTTTTTTTGGAATTAATGTGTACTAAGTGGAAATTCTGAGTGCCTGTGTATAAAGTATCATATACTTCCAGAGTATCAAATAACTCCCCATTTACCTGTTCTAAAAATCTTACCACCGTACGTCTGAACGCAACCGAGAAGCAGGTGCTTGGAAAGTCGTAGCCGTTGGATATTACCTGACCTTGACCTTCGCCTTACGTACTCCCTTTCCAATTGCAATGAATATATCGCTGACGCTAGATCTAGTTCTATCACCCTGACGCATCCGTAGACTACAAAACAGATCATGTATTGAAATGCCACAACGACTCTTTCCTTATGGGCGACGCTATACTATTACTAACAGTTTTGTTTTATTTACTTGTGGCAACTCATCCACCCTACACGACCATACCTGCACGCCAATCCAGACTTTCCAAATAGTGGGACCCACTTTGGACCTGGTCATTCAGTAAGAACTCGAATTTCGTGCAACAAAGAGTTCGGATCCTCTGTTGGCTTCCAAACAGGAAATCCCTGCCGGGAGTCTTTTTCATTGGTACACCGCAGAGTGATGTGGACCAATGAAAAGGCTTCAAGAAGGGATTTCTTTTTTACTCGGACCAATGAAAAAGCTCCAAGCATGGATTTCTTTCCAGCCCAACAGAAGATCCATACTATGCAACAAAAGGCTGTGGGGACCACCATCATGCGTCTCGCATCCACTCTGGAGGTGGTTTGGTGGGTGACCCCAACACCAGCCAATTAGCTAGCTGGTGTCAAAGCTCTGTGGGCCCCGCAATGATGCATGTGTTTTATCCATGCCATTCATCTATTTTGCCAGCTCATTTTCACGCACTTGCGAATTGCTAAAAGCCTAAAGGGAATTAATATGGTCAAGGGTTATGTGGAGCCCAAAGAGATGCCAGTGACAAATCCACCAGTTTCTAAAGAGTCTAAAAATGAGGCAGATTCAACATTCAAGTGGACCGCACCACATGAAACAGCAGGGGTTGAATACCCACCATTGGAAACTTTGTGGGGGCCACAAAAGCTTCTTATCAGGATGATATTTGTTCCTACAGTTTCTGAGTGGTTGTAACCCTATGAACGGTTTGGATGACATATAAATATCATGGTAGGCTCCATAATACAAAAAATATCAGTCTCACTATGGTGTGGTCCACATGAGTTTTGTATCGGTCTGACTTTTGGAATCTTGTCATATTGTGGTCTTGCCAATTTGGTGGATGGAGCAGATTTGTCAAAGGCATCCTTGTGGACCCCATATAGCTTTCGACCACAGGATCTTCATATAGCTTGGGGCATAGGCAATTGGCATAAGCATGAGCCCAAAAATGAGGTAGATTTAAAGATCAAGTTAACCATAACACACAAATCAGTGGGGATTAAATGCCTACTATTAAAAACGTCATATAGGCCATAGAAGTATTAGATAATACTGATATTTGTGTTTCCCCGTCTAAAGTTATATGACCTTATGAATGAGTTGGATGACAAATAAACATTGTTGTAAGCTCTAACAAGTTTTTTAACCATAAGTGCTCAATTTCCACTGTTTTATGTAGTGTGGTCCACTTGCGCTTCAAATCAGCTAAAATGAACTAACAAAATGGACGGACGATGTGATAAAATACATACATCATGATGGGGCTCGCAGCACTTTGACACCAGCTAGTTGGCTGGTGTGGGGTGTGCATCCATCCACTCCTGACCTGAGCCTCAAAAGTAGGGCGGTCAACGGGTCAAATAAGGGCCGGATCAATGATGTTCCGTATCCGATCCGATTAAAGATATATCCGACCGGAATCCGATTCGGATCACAAGTATATGATCCGTACCCGACCCGTTTAAATATTTTGAAATCCGTTTCCGATCCGAATATGATTCGACCCGATATCCGAATATGATACAGCCCATGGGGTTTTGAAAAATGGCAACCGAAAACGGGAGAGAACAGGAAAGGGTACTGACTAGCGACCGACCATCCATATTCCAAAGGAGAGAGAGAGAGAGAGAGAGAGAGAGAGAGATGCTCTGTTCACAAGGAGGCATGGTTGCGTGTGGAGAGTAAAGACGAAGGAGACGGTTTTTTTTTTTTTTTTTTTTTTTTATTCGGGTCGTTAACGGGCCAGATCAAGATTGATTCGAATTCGACCCGAATATTAAATGAATCGTCTTTGGATATCCGAATCCGACCCGATGATCCGATTATTGATCCGAATCCGATTAAATCTGAGTGGATCTGGATCGAATATGGATCATGATCCGTGCCGTTGACAGCCCTACCCAAAAGTAAGGGAAGTGGATTGGGCGGTGACCCCAACACCACCCAGCTAAGTTGTGGTGCACAGTTCCCACCATGTTGTACGCGTCTGTTTTACCAGCTCATTTTAGGGCATGCCCCAGTAAGTTTTTAATGGTAGAGATTCAATCACCACTGTTTCCTGTGATTTGGTACACTTAAAAGTACTTTGATCTACTTCATTTTGGAGCTCAAGTCCTAAAGTGAGCTGGCAAAACAGATCTACAGCGTGGATATAAAAACACATCACGGTGGGCCCTACATCACCCAACACCACTTAGTTGGGTAGTGTTGGGGTCATCACCCGGTCCACTTTCAAAATGAGGCCAATCTAAAACTTATGTGGGCCAGACAACACAGAGAAAAGTGGGATGGGTCGGCCGAAGCTTGGGACGAAGATGATAGTTGGTTTTTCCTTTCATCCGGGTCAGACTCACCTTACCATACCCGATGCTCCCTGTGGTGTAGCCCACTTGAGTTTTGAATCAAGCCTATTTTTGGGCTCGAATCCTAACATGAACTGGCATAAATAATGGACGGAATGGATGTCACAAACATGTAGGCCCACAGAACTTTTAGTTGCCCAGGCTCCTGCAAAAGTCGCAAGTGGATGGTCCTAACCATCCTACGCTCATTAAATTTCAACTATTGATCACTTTTATTTTAGCAGTAGACACCAACTGGACGGTCAGGATCGTCCTGTCAATGTGAACTTTATTCCCCTTCCAATACATAATCGGGCCCAAAATTTTGATGGTTTGGATTGGCATGCATGCATGCCATGTGTACAGGAAACGAATGGCCATAATTTAACTAATTGCAGGGCACACACGACATTTAACTCAATCCAAACCGTCCAAATCGTGGGAACCATCTAAGGTGTTGCAAATACAAATAAATCTCAACCACAACGATAATTACCCGATTGGTGGCCGTCAATTGATTTTAAAATGAACGGTGATCAAGAGTCCAAATTGAATAAATGTTCATCGATCAGATGCTAGGATTGCTTTCTCATCTGATTCCTTCTGCTATGTAAGATATGTGGTATTGGCCACGGTTTAGACGGTTGAAATCTATTTCTACCTATGCCAATAACCGTGGCTATATGCATGTATATGGATGGCTATACTCAGCCAGTGTATCAAACTACTCTTGTAGAGAACGACGGGAACATCTTTGGCAGAAAGTGATAATCCATGTGATGTTAACGACAACCATACTGGTTGCATGCACACGTCTCAATCGGAACCGTCCAAATCATAGGCCCCACCTCCGAGTTACAAATCAGAAATCGCACTGAAAGATTGGTCCTAAGAGGTAAACTTGGTTTAACCGAAAATAGCCTACCATCAAGATTCAACGATCATGTTTCGACTAATAGGAGCGTTCTATTATTCAATCCATTTTAACTCCTGGGATCTTCCCTTGTAAAATGGACCCCACTAATTTGACGGTTTGGATTGCGTCTTCAAACTCTACTCGCGTAAATATCATCTCTTCAAGTGAGAATACATTGCAAATGGTACGGACTCGGTGTGTTACTCGCACGAGCAATCGGAACTGAATCCTCCATAACACTTGCTGTGGTCAGCACGTTCAACGCCAGAGACATGTGTGGCCCACCTGGAGGTATATGTGAAATCCAATCTGTTAAATATTCGTTTCATCTCATTTTAACTGTACCTAACAAAAATAAGATAGATCTAGGCTCCATTTGGCCACACGATCGAAACAATGTCAAATCACGACTAAAACCTCAAAATCCCTCCATGTTGCTCTTTCAAGTTCTATATCAAATTAATTTTCGATTATCTCTTCATCCATGTGTGTTTACCATGATGAACGGGTTAGATGTAAGATAAACAACACAGTGCACCCCAGGAAGGTTCCTACGGTTGTCATCCCATCCCAACTATTTCATGTGCTATGGCCCACTTGATTTTCATATAAGCCTAATTAATATAATCAAACCCTAAAATGACATGCCTCAAACGATAGACGGAGGGGATGCAACAAAAACATCACACTGTGCCCACAGATCGCAGATGTTGCACTCTCTTCCTACAACAGGTGTGTGTAGATGACACGGGTCCCAGTCAACCGGCGACTGCCGGTAGACGCGTTAGCATTCAGACTCGCAGATTCCACCTTGACAGGAGCAGTAAATGGAAAAGCCAATCCCAGCAAAATCCAGCTGTTTCTAACACAAGCGCCACCCCAGGCTTAAAATAGCAAACCCCGTTTGTCCATAACCTATCTTGTAAGATAACACCATGCATCTTTGTTACATATATGTTACACATACATTTCGGTACACGTCAGTTTCACTTACGTAGCTACCTGGAATCTTCCTCTATCACTCCCCTACAACCACCTCTATATAAACCATGATCCAATTCCACTCCCTCCCAACTCAAACTTCCACCCCAAAAAAAACCCTGGTTTCATAAGATTAGACATACACATGGACCAGTGCCACACAGGTGAAGACGTCGACCGGACCATGGTCTCGACCGAGAAGTACCGTGGGGTCCGGAAGAGGAAGTGGGGCAAGTGGGTCTCTGAGATCCGTGAGCCCGGGAAGAAGTCGAGGATCTGGCTAGGGAGCTTCGAGACGCCTGAGATGGCAGCCACGGCCTATGACGTCGCCGCGTTGCAACTGAGGGGTCACAGTGCACGGCTCAATTTCCCCGAGTTCGCAGACCGGCTTCCCCGGCCGACACAGTCCGACCCCAAAGATATCCGGTCAGCGGTAATGGAAGCGGTCTCGCTACTGAGGAATCCGGTCGTCATTCCTCGGGCTAGTAGTGCATGCGATCATCCTTCGACCGGGGGAGTTATGCCGAGTCAACTCAGTGAGTTGCCGCCATTGGACTCGCCGAAAATGTGGATTGAGTTGGCTGAAGCACTGTTGATGCCACCTCCTCATTTTGCATTTGGTGAAATGAGTAACATGGAAGATGTGCACCAAGAAACTCTTTGGGATTACTATATATAATAACTAACAAATGCTCTAATTAGGAATTTAAATTACACCTTCATATATGTGGTCTAATGTATAAGTCATAAGATGTATGGTTGACACAAATTGGAATTATGTTAGCTAATAAAAGAAGGCCTTGTACACATGATTGGTTGTTTTTGTAGCTTCATAGTTCTTCTTTTTAATGAAAATTTTCAGTGATTGATTGCTTGCATAAAACCAAGAAAACCAAAATAATCTATGGGAAAGGTGGGCCATGCTTCAATCAACACAATATATCATTGGTCTAATCGTAATACTGCATTTTATGGGGAATTTGAGGCTATTTCCTCTACAATTCCTTGTAAAATAAGTTTATTTACAAGTGCTTCCTAGAGGGGATAGGGCCCACCGGGATGCGTGTGTACCATCCAATCTGTCCAGCAGGGTTACCACCGGGAAAGTTAGATACCCAAAAAAAATCAGACTGATCCAACCATCATGTGGTCCACCACATGATTTTGAATGTTTTTGGATTGTTGTCAGTTGTTTTCTATTGTAGGATCCATTGTGTTATGTATATGCCATCCAACTAATGCATTTACGTGAGCTCCACCATGACGATGACACGCCCAAAAATGAGGCCTATACAATCATTAGTGGACCACACACCATGGATAATAACAGGCAAACATCCAATACCTCCAAATATATTTGTTGTCCCACCTAATGGTTGGATTAACCCATTTTCGGAGCGTCCAAGTGATCTTTTCATGGTAAGTTTTATCTCCTGTTGTTATAAACATTTTGCTTTCTTGGGGTGCAAAAACATATGCGTTTGGATCCAAATAGTCCATTTGGTGGGCCTTACTTGGATGGCCTGTGCTGGAAAAATAGATTACACAGAAGGGGCAAAAATAGCAGTCCTACCTATGGCCTTGATCAAATGAATGTAAAACTAGAAAGGCTCAATGATCCCTATTCGCGAGAGAAAAGCATATTGATTGAATGGCTCAGATAATTCAGCCAATATGTTATGTATTTGTAGTTAAGTCTATCTATCATAGGGCCCACTAGATGGAAGGTTTCGATTTCCATGTAAAGGGAAAGATAATCGGGGCTTATTTGGTTTTCTTATTACAATGGTGAATGGCTGTAAATGGATAATCATTATGCACTTTTGTAATTGTGTAACTCTTCAGTTTGATTTGACTGTAACATTGATTTCACTGCATTGCTTGTTTAACATCAGTGTAAAAATAATAGTTTTATAATGTAAAAATGTAAAGATTAAAATTTACTTTACCTACTTCCTCCATAAGTATATTTGACTCTCAATTTAGAAGTCATATTTCAGGTTTAAACAAACACTGAGAAATGATAATAATAATTTATTTACTTTTCATTTCATAAGAAATTAGAAAACTAAATGGGCCTGCATCTCTTTCAACATTTCATTTAGCCTTTTGCTTCTTCTTTCTTTCTTTTCTTTTTTCTTTTTTTCTTCTTTTTTAATGGGTTATTTCACACACCCCATTTTTAGTACACCCGCCCACCCCTATTAGTCACATCACAATGTTAGCCACCCCCACTATGGAATTGATACCATGACCTCAGTGTTGAAACGAGGCTATCTTCACTCATTCTGCCACTTGAGCTATGGACCTGGGTGTATTTAGCCTTTTGCTTTTGTTGTTGAGATTTTTACCACAAAGTTCCTTAATAATTCTCAATTTACTGATTAACTAGTTTAAACTTAAACCCTCCTTGGATTGGCCTGATTTTTGGTTAGTCAAATCATCAGATGTGCACTTGTTGGAGAGGCTGAACGTCATATGCACACCACTTAATTAGGAAATCTAACATGAAGGCATTTCAGTCATTTCACTCCTGGAAAAATCTCATATTGAGCCTTGGGTGCATTTGATAGCAGCTTCCATTTTAGAGTAAAAGTCACTGTAGACTTAAAAATAGCTTCTATTTTGTAAGAGTAGCTACCAAAAGTTGCTTTTGGCGATGTCACCAAATGCACCCTAAATTTATCAAAGCATTTTCTTATATAAGGAATTCTGCTATAAAAAAAACCTCTACTGTTATAATACCATATGCATATATAATATATTATAGCATAGGGGATTTTACAAATGACTACCTCATTAATGCAATATTTACATTCTCATACCTTTTTAAAAAGATTTTTAATAAAATACACCATTTATTTAACTAGTTACAAAGGGATTCCCTTCCGTTAGGATCTTAATAAAGTCAGGGTTCCCTGGTGAGAGCAAGGGGTCGGCTGCTTGGGTGGGCCCTACAGTGATATTTATACGAAATCCACTCCAACCACCATGTGTGCCATCCTATGTTAGCCCAAAGCCAAAAATTCAGCTTCATCCATGATTTAGGTGGACCACACAATTGGAAACAGTGTACAAGACAATGCTTATCCTCTGTACCGTTTCACAGGTCTGATTTTTGGGGCCTAGGCCTAAATTTTAGTTTGGAATATAATAGTTGGAGTGGATTTCATATAATCTTTATGGTGGGCCTATAAAAATTAAGGACCTATGTCTCTCTCCTGGCTCTTTCTTTTAGTGTGGCCTACCTATGTCAGCTGTGTTTTTTTGTCCCTAAGCCTATGTGGGATTACACATCTAATTGTCAAAGTGGATCGCATCTATAAATTCAGGTGCGCCCCACCAAAATTCGAGGGCGGCATTACCTAAAGTGTTTTTTAAGAGAACGTGTAACTCCAACAGGTTATAGCATGAGTAATGGTTCACTCAGTGTAACAACCCGGAATTTCGGCACCCGAGTACGGAGACTCTGATCCCGAGTTCCCTTGCCACACGTGGAAAATGCACCCACGTGTGTCCTCAATCAGATTTATATTCATTCCATTCACAAATAATTAGAGTAAAGCATTTCAATTAGCGGATCATAAGCAAGCGGAGGTAACTAAATCTAAAAATATAGGGCTAACACCCTAGATGAACAATTCAATCGCAGTGTAAGCCCATATGAGAATTATACGAATCACAATAGATGTAATAGGAAGGAAAAATACAACTACCAAGAGGGACGAAGCTAGAAGACTACTAAGGCGCCCGTGCGCGCCACCAACTGGTCTTATTCTTGAGACATCTGCATATGTCAATAGAAGGCGTCAAAACGCCAACATAGTGAAGAAATAACCCCAAGGTTAAACTCGGGATATTTAAATTATAAACAGGTTTATATAAGCGTATCATTCTTAAGCATGTTGTCGAATCAATCAAGTTAGGGTAATGTCCACATACAAATCATATATCATCCTAGGCTAGTTGATTAAATGCATGGATGTCATGATTCCGCACACAATGCATGTCCCGGACAAGCCCTGGCCCGACTAACTGGTATCAGAATCCACAGTCCACCTGTCTAGCAGGTCGTAAGTCGTGACTGAGTACACAGCCCGGATGACACAGAGAAATGACATGAGGTGCTCAAGATAGCACTGGCGCCACATCAAGCAACCAGGCTACACGAGTCCCCCTCAAATGCAATGTCATGTATGCATGATTAATTAAAGTATTTATTAGTCCAATTCATCCAGCAAATTGGTGAAGCCAGAATACCACATCGTATCGTAAAGTCTAACCGGGACTATCTGGCTCCCTGTGATGCGTAACCAATCATCGCCAGTAACCCCTCGATCCAAAGTTGAGTTATCCTACCATGAAAGCCTGGTTCGACCGTGACTCGTCAGCCACGACCAAATCAAACGGAAGGTCTCATATCCCAAATATCAAATACGATTAATTTATTCAGAGGTGCGGGCGTTTCACTCGAAATTATCCCAATGCACGCCCGAGTCGTTCGAATGGTGCACAGGCACGCAAACATCGGCCAAGATCACATTTGTCACAAGGGCCATTTGAACAACAATCGGTCACCCCTGTCAATGCTCACTGGTCACTACGGGGGGGCACCACCCCAGCATAGGCAGACAGCTCAAACACGGTGTCCCATACCACCATGCCTGGCTCATGAGACTTGGTGGATCGAGTCGCAATATGGTTTTAAGTGGACTATTCACAGTGGGAACGATGGTATTCTAGATTCCATAAGATGTGATTCAAGAATGAAATATAAGAATGATTAGCTTTGAATTGGGCTTATTCGATGGACCCAAGTGGACGACGACAAACCAACAATGGCCACTATCGGTCGACCGTGTCCCGCTTGGTCGATCGAATAAGTCTCTGACTGCCAACCCAATGGCAAGCAGTACACTATATCAACGATTTTCAGAGCTTAATCCAAAGCAATGGATACCTTATTATAATAGCAATTTAGGTTATTAAATACCTAATCATAAACATATCTAAGCACCTGACCCGACTGACTAGCCCGACAGATCCAAAGGACCCGGATGACATAGCCCGGATAACACAGGGCGCCACATACATCCACAAGCATAGATATATTACAATATTGTAAATTTACATCATTCAGGCATTTCATCGAGCATGTTATCAATCAAACAACCATAGAGGCATTCATCGAACATGTTATGCACACATCAACAATTAACGTATAAATTCAACCAATCATTAATTAAGATTTGTCGAGAATAAGCTTGAGGGTAGATCTTCACCTTGGAATCGAAATTACTCGATTCAGATGAGGCCGGAGCGATCCAAATACGGTCCGAACGCCGAAAATTGGGGAATACCTCAATTACCTACAATGAATCGCAAATTTAGCGTTAATCAATTAAGGTTTAATCTAATTAAGTGTTTAATTAGGGTTTAGGATTTTGGTATCTCGGACTTGGAAAAATCCCAAATCAATTCGGTGAATCGGGCCGGAGTTGGAGCATGACGGCATCCACATGGGGCCTTGCCCGATCACGGCTTCCACAACGCACGGGCCGCACCAATACAACAGTCGGGACCCCAAGCCCCAACATGAGCAAACCCTAAGTTAGGGTTTGGACGAATCCAACGAGGGTTTCTAACCCTAATGGTCCAAAGATGAAAAAAATGGAAGGAAGAGGAAAAGAAGAAGTAGAGAAACACCTTACCTAGCATGAGGAAGAGAATCCGACCCAAAGCCATCGGATTTTGACCAGAGAAACGCGAGAACGGAGGTGGAGGCCGGAGAGAGTTCGAAAATCCGAGATTTCCACGGTTGGAGGAGGATTTGAGGAAGAAAGGAGGTTTGAGAAGGAAGAAAGAGAGGTAGGAGGGCTTAAGAGCAAAGGGGAGAAGAGAGCGGAGGAAAGAAATGAGAGAGAGATAGATCGAATGGGGTTTGCAACTCCCATTTTATAACCGTCCAGCCGCGACCGGTCGGCCGGTCGCAGATCCGGTCGGCCGGATCCCACTGTCCATCCGTTTTTCTTCCCAAAAAGGGTAGCAGCACAACCGGTCGGCCGGTTGCCTAACCGGTCGGCCGGTTGTCAAACCCGTCGGCCGGTCGTCCCTTGGCCATTTTCTCTGAAAATTTCAGCTTTCTTCCCTGCACAGTGAGTTCCTACACAGTCCAGGCTACTTGTCAGCCTTATTTAAGTAAATGTCATGTTTAATTTATGTTTCCATTTACTTTAAGTTATTTATGTAAATAAGGAAGTACCCCCCATTTAGATTCAATAAAAAATACTAGAAAATTGAAATCCCAACAATAAAGATTTTGATTTTCCCCTCCAAGTACAAATCGCAACTTTTTGGCATTTCCAAAACATAGCGCCTTTTAAATGAGAGGGTTTTTGTCAAATCTAAACCGTTCAAAAAATCTGAAATACTTCAGATAGGCTAAAACACCAAGGTCCAGTAAAATATCCATGATGGTCTCGTCGATCTACGTGTGGATTGATAATTCAGGGTTCTTTACTTAGTCTCTACAGACAGCGACATATCCGAGTCAACCCAATCGTTGGAAAACTCTTCCGAACCATATGATCTTCCAACTCCTAAACTAATTCCATCATTTCTTTGGTAAAAAAAAACATTCATTTTAGTCCCCAATACATGTGAACACACGTGCGGGTACGCCCTATAACCGACACACCGAAGGTAAACGCACAAGGACTTCTGATTTCCAAGTTAGCGAAAATCCGAGGCGTTACACTCAGTGGATGACTTCCAACATTTTAATTGAATGCAACATCCAATCCCTCCAATAAGTTAGCCCCACAATAAGGATCAACTATTGACAAATCAACCCCATCTAATCATTGGTGGGCTAGATTGTAGAAAATAATTTGTAGCATTGATAAATAGCAAAATATGAGTGACGTCCCATAAATGAGTAGATGTGATTGATTTTTACACGAAGAAATCATCATGTTGATTCTAACCTGTTGGACGAGTTGGATGTTGCGTGCATGAGAAAGGTTAGAAGGAATCTTTTGGATGGACTATAATTTGTGGTCCAACTAGTTGGACAAGAGGCCTTTTCTTTTTTAAGTATATGAGCAGAAATTTAAGTACAATTGAGAGATGGTAGCTGGGGATTGATTTTTTTAAGGGCCCTTCTTATATGTGAGATCCACTGTAACCATTAGATGTGTAATCCCACATTAGGCCTAGAATAAAAAAAAAACTCCTGCTGATTTGTAATTTCCTGTGGGCCACACCAAAAGAAATAGTTGGGATAGACACTCCACACTCAATTTTTATAGGCCCACCATGATGATTATATAAAACTACTCCAACCAATGGATTCCATACCAAAATTTAGGGGTAGGGCTAAAAAATAAGACCTATCGATGATTTAGGTGGGCCACACAAAGTAAAACAGTTTGGAGGATGATCATTACCTGTATATTGTTTCCAATAGCATGGTACACCTGAATCTTAGATGGGGCTGAGTTTTGGGCCTCGGGACTAACATGGGTAGACACACCGGTGGTCGAGTAGATTCAACGTAAATATAATGGTGGGGCCCACTTGAGCCATTGATCCCTTACTCGCACCACCCCGCCCCAAACTTCCCCTTAAAAAACTAACAAAGGTACTAGAATGATAATTACTTCAATTAATGGGGTAGCTTATTGAATTTTTTTTTAAACAAGGGGATGTAAATACCGAATTAATAAGGTATTAATTTGTAAAATTTCCTTTAATTTTTGTTGATAATCGCGCCCCTTGATATGAAGATTCCTTGATATCAAGATTCCAGTATGCAACCATGTCTTTTCTGCCCACATGTCACACATTTGGCATCACATGTCATCAATGTGGCATGAAAATATGGTGAACCCACTTATCAGTGGGGGCACACCTATACATATGGTCAAATAAATTGCTATCATTCATGAAATTCGTATAAGTGCTGTCAAAGCACTACAAGTTATAGCTTTCTTGATTGCATTAGTTCGCTTAGACAATCTAATCCGTCGACCTCAATACATGTCATAGAGTACCATGCAAAAATCAACTGATTGAATGATCCAATCCGTCTCGAATAGGTCTTATTTTCTATAGCCATCCTTTTTTCCAAGCCGTGGATGGTAGTTACGATCCTAACGAAAGTGATTCTTTAGGATCATGAGCAATCCATGGTAATTCCCAATAAATAGATCATGGACCAACTTGTTGCTTAAACCTATTTTTGTTTAAATTATCTTGGCTATCCATATTTAATGCCATTGATCAAATTGTTAATGTTTTGTCAAACTTGTATGATTTTTTCATGGTATATCATGAAATGTACATTGGGTCTAATGAACAGTCTAGATGAATTGATTAGACTATCCAAGCGTCCCAATGCAATTAGGAGCAATATAACTTATGCCCTAAGAGTATAAGAGTGGCTCTCTTTATTCATATGTTTCTATATGTGCATCTCTATTTATATAATGTCGGCAGATAGGGGTAGTCTTCTATCCAATGGCTAAAACCTTGAATCATTAGGGGTTGATCAGAGCTGAGGGACTTAGTATAGGGATTGGGAATTTACTAAATCTTTAGTTCTTTAATCCATAACCCAAAAAAAAAAAAATTGTCAAATTCACTAGATGAAAGACTCTAAAAATTATGAAAGCTATTAATTACTTAACAATAACTGCTCTCAAGATCCATGAATTTATACATTAAATGCTAAATAAAGGACCTTGGGATTTGCCAAGATTCATATACCACACAAAATCACAACTTCATAGATCTACCAAATCCATGTTCTCAGGAAAATCAAAATATGAAATTAGTAAATTTATGAACTTGTAAAATTCGTGGATTTGTAAGGGATTTGGATTTGACAAATCCCATTCCATGATTGGTAATCAAGCTAATATACCGGTGACACCTAGATTCATAGCTCAAGTGGTAGACTGTGTGAAGATAACCTTTTTTCAACTGAGGTCTTGGTATCCACTCCCAAGTGGAGGTGGCTAACATTGCAGTGCGACTAACAGTGGGGGTGGGTGTACTAACAGTGGTGTGTGTACTAACCCAAAAAAAAAACTAATGTACTGGTGGAGCATTAACTGTAATGAGTTTCTCATTTTATGAATTTGCTAGGCTTTTATTTTGGTGGTTTTTAATTTACCAGCAAAACTACAAATTTATCAACGTATGGATTTGAAGAGTTCACAAATTTAGTAAATTCCCAACAAAAAAATAATAATAATAATAAATGATATTTAAAATCTGTGAAATTCATAAATCACTGCAGTAAATCCCTCGACCCAAACAAATCTCAAAGGGCCTTAGAAGGTTTTTAGATGAATGAAAAGGCGTTTAAAGTAGCTTAGATCCAAGGAACCTCTCCACCAAAAGAAAAATATTTCTACAAACTAATTTTCCTCCTCTCTGTCCCACCACTTATAAAATTTGTTTCTTCTTCCTCACAACTAGTTTCATGCTAAAGAAATGCTCACACACAACCAGTTGCATGTGCAGCTAGTTCACCTAACTAGAGAATAAATATGCTAATAAATTTTGGAAGAGAAACTAATTACCCCAACCATTATACATAGGGTGGAAAATCAGCACCATCCTTGGTTCAGGTGGACCACATGATTGGAAAAACCTCACCCTCCAAACTCTTCCCTTTTTGTGGCCCACTTGAATCATCTATGAACTCGATATTTAGGCTTCATGCATAGCTTTTGGTGTGGCATCTAATGGTTAGAGTGGATTTTACATACTTATCATGGTGGGCCCTTTAAATATCAAAGGTAGACGTTTCTCTTCCATCTATTTCTTTTGATGGGCCTCACCTAAATAACCGATCATCCTAATTTTCTAGCTTTGGGCTCGGCATGAGATTACACATCTAATGGTCAAAGTGGATCTTGCATATACATCATGGTGGGCCCTCTAAAAAATCAGGAGTAGGCATCTTTTTGATGTATTGGAAAAGCACTCGATTGCCACCGTATTACACCATGTAATATGTGGCAAAGCTCTATGAGGCCCAAGCATGATATGTGTTTTATTCGTGCAGTCCATCCATTTTCCCAAAATATTTTAGTGCATGAGCCTAAAAATGAGGTAGATCCAAAGCTTAAATAAACCACACAACAGGAAACAATGGGGATTGGATGCCTACCATTGAAAACTTCATGGGGGAGCATAGAAGTTTTGGATCAAGCTGATATTTGTGTTTCCCTTCATCCAAGTCTGTGTGACATTATGATCTAGCTGGATGGCAAATAAATAGCAAGGTGGGCCTTAGGAAGGTTTCAAGGGTGGGCATCATTGTTTCCACTGCTTCTTATGGTACAATCTACTTGAACTTTGGATCCACCTCCAAATGAGGACGCGGATTTCCTGCCAAAAGCCAAGTTCCTGCACTGTAAATCTATATGGGGCCCACCATGATGTTTGTGAGAAATCCATGTTGTTCATCGTTTTGTGAACTCATCTTAGGGCATGCGACCAAAAATGAGCTGGGTAGGGAAATTCCTACTGTTGAAACCTCCTTGAGGTCTACAGTTATGTTTATATGCCATCCATACTGTTCATAATGTCATTCCTATTAGGATGAACTGAAAACACAAATATTAGCCTCATTCAAAACTTATGTGGCCTCATGAATATTTCAACTGTGGACGTTTAATCCTCACGTTTTCGGCGGAGTTGAGTTTGGATCCATCTCATTTTTTGTCGCACTTCCTAAAATGAGCTCACAAAACGGATGGATGAGGTGGATTTCTCACAAACATCATGGTGAGCCCCACCTAGGCTCCCAGTGTAGGAACTTCCTGCGAAAGCCTTTAGTAGGAAATCTGCATCCCTAAAATGATAAGGAAAAATGGATGGATGGTGTGGATAAAACACATACATCATGGTGGTGCTCACAAAGCTTTGCCACATATACACGGTACCAACGTCAATGTTGTGTCCTTACACTACACAATTGGAGTTCATTCTTTTAGGAGGGTTTTAAATCCAATTGGACCACAAGCTACTTCGATTCAGATGGGCTATGCCAAGGAAACAATTTGGCTGATGAGTTTTGCCCCTCGAACCATGATTGGGGTTAATTTTCAGGCCATGGGTCTAACGTGCGATGACACACCTAATGGTCGATGCGGATTCATTATTAACATTATAATAAGATCTAATAAAGCCGACAACCCATTTTCCATGGCCGAGTGAAATAACTCCCTACCCATTTATCACCATTTATTACTCTTTAAATCATTGAATACTCTCCTAAATCAAGTTAACTACAGCTAGTTGTGTGTGAGCACTACTACTACTACTACTACTACTACTACTACTCTCTCTCTCTCTCTCTCTCTCTCTCTCTCTCTCCACACACATTCATATATATACATATACATATATACATACAATATGTGTGTGTGTGCGCGCGCGTGTGTGTGTGCATCCACCACTAAAATTATGAGATTTTCTATAAATGAAACACATCTCTAAATCAAATTCATTGAACAATTTATTTGGCTCAAAATTCAGTCATTGATACATGCGCATTATGTCAGGCATGCTAGAGCCTTTTACAGGTTGATCTGAACCAAACACCTTTGATCCCAAGCGTCAAGATAGACAGAAAAACTGTAGGCGATCGTCTATGACTGAGAACTAAAGCAATGTAGTCATCTATTCAGTCACCTATATGTAATCAAGCAATTTGCAAAGGAAAGAATTTGTTCTTTTACTGAATTCCTTTTGTATTTCGAGTGAAAAAACTTTTTCTCGCCATGATAGTAGATCATAATCCAATTCACATAACGTGTGAGTCGAAGGAACTCAATTGCATTAATTGAAATAAAAATAAAAACTTAGAAAAGTATGCCCAACGATCCAACATTTGTAGTGTAGATGGTGAGGCCTTAACCTAAGTCTTTCTTGATCCCAACGACTCGGGCATAGACAAAGAGAATTATACTACTGAAAGAAAAGAAAATGATTTTCCTTACAATTTAGCACTTAGCGTAAATGGAAGGGAATTACACTATTCCTAGTCTAGGTCGGTCTAGCGTATCAGTATAGACAAACGAGATTACACTACTTCAACGTTAAAATCGATCCAATGTAGCAGCATTGATGGGTTATCTTATGCTAAGATAAAATATAGGCAACTTTACATTGTTGATTTGATTTGATATGTATTGGATTGGCTAGGGCCTGAAGTTCTTCGATTTTCCTCATATTTATAAAATATTTTGGGATGGTTGCACAAAAAGATTTTCATAACTGTTTCTTATGTTTGATAATGAGATAACCATCTAGATACAAGGACAAACATGGCCTCTTAAACAACATCATGTATGCTAATCGTCTGTCATAAATTGGTCATTGATTATGCATCCTATTCTTGTTACATGGACGAGAGTTCCTTTTGAATTGTCACATATTAAAAATCACATGACCTTTTCTTCTATGTGCAAATCAATGCGCTTAACAATATAAAATATGCAATTCATGAAAATCACTTCTAACACAAATGGTCAAATCATCAAACATGTAAACTATTAAGACTTCTTCTTTTTTTTTTTTTTTTGTACTGGGTGGACTACCCTCTGATGCAAGGAAAAAACCACATGCTAGTGATAGCTTTGAACAGCTTGGTTGACTTGTGCTTGTAAGTTCTGTGGACCCCACAGTCAGACCTGAGTTCTGTAGGGCCCACTCTGAAGTATGTGTTTAATCCACGCTGTCCATCCATTTTGCCAGATCATTCTAAGGGATGAGTCCAAAAAAGAGTTAGATGCAAGGCTCAAGTGGACGACACAGTGGAGATTAAACGCTCACCGTTAAAAACTTCTTTGGAGTAACAAAAGTTTTGTATGAAGCTAATATTTGGGTTTTCCCTTCATCTGTATGACATAACCAACAGGTTGGATGGCAAATAAACATCACGGTAGACCCTAGAAAGGTTCAACGGAGAGTGTCATTATCACCACTGCTTCCTCTGGTGTGGTCCACATGACCATTGGATCTTCCCACTTTTTGGGCTCATGCCTTAAAATGCTCTGGAAAAATGGATGGACGGCGTGGATAATACACATGCATCACGGTGGGCCCCGCAGAGCCCCTGTTAGGACCGAGTCCGACCTAGAAAGGGTACGACGCAATCCACGTCCGGGAATCCTGGGTCGCGGTTGCTGCAGGCAATCCGCTTCTCTACTGCCATGAATAAACTGTGGTCCAATAATCACAATCCAGGGATGATCCTTACCTTTGATTTTGGGCTTTAAACAGAGACCATTGAATAAATCCTTTTACGATGCTGTATATTCATCCAGACAACGGGGGTGTTTACAACACGCTTTTACGGTGGACCGTACATCATAGCATCTAGACTGTGGACGGTTCGGATCATCTGACCATCGTAGCATGTTGGATCTCCAATATAGCGAGACATGATGGGACCATGAGTCGCGCGGACAACACAAACTCCTTAAGAAAAATAAAAAACAATACAATTTACAGGCAATGATTATGAAATTCAGGGCGAGATGACGTTACAAAATAAAGACCTTCTCCAGCCTACACGCGTGTACAAGATCAAATATGTACGAGATCAAATCCACCATCCATCATGAAAACCCACTATTTTGATGTCGTGGTCGAAGAATCAGGTCCGTCCATTAATCAGGTGAGCCACAATTTACAAAACTAATGGACGGATGAAATAACTTCTGTCAAAGTTTTCTAAGCCACCCACTTGTTTCTAGAACATATACACCATCAGATCCACCTGATGGATGGATTAGATATGGCACAAACCTCCCACGCTGGCACATGTGACAGCGTGTAGATTATATGCCTTGTACACGCGTGTGGGCTTAGCAAACCTCCAAAGGGAGAGTATATGCCGCTTGATACACAGGCCCTCAAAAATTGTACACGTCACACACATTAACTCAATTTAGATTGAATAAATCGTGAAATCCACCGTACAATCCTAACCTCTTATTCATGGACCATTGGATATTTTCATTTTTAGCCGTCCAGTTGTTTAATAAATACCAACCAATTTTATAGTCAGATCATCAAATAACCGTAGTTTTTAGTTCATGATACATGTAAATTGAGAATCATAACTTGGACTGATAAATTTGAATTACTAGTATGCCTTCCAAGTGCCTGTGTATCATCCAACACAATCTGCCAGAGTATTAAAGTTTTTTTTCAAATGGAAAAGAAAGGGATGCACTGAGTCAATAAAGGAAAGGGTGTACTGAGTTGAGAAAAACCCAGATGGAGTAAAGGACTGGGAGGTTTAAATGTCGTTCTGCATTGATGAACAAAGATGTACAATGGTCCAAGTGATATACTGGCCAATCCAAGTCTAGCCTATTGATTTCGTTGTGACCCTCAAATTCAGGATCTGGTCCCATCTACGAGTTTGAAAATAGACCGAAGCCAAGGTCATATGCTGGGCGCAAGCCTGTGTGCTTGGAGAGAGCGAATTAGGTGAGACCCCGGCCTCACCCAAGACAGTGAGGCCCTTACCGTGGGGCCCACCTTGATGTATGTATTATGCATCCACGCCGTCCATCCATTTTTCCGGATAATTTTAGGGTATTATCCAAAAAAATGAAGCAGATCCAATTATCAGGTGGACCATACCATAAGAAACAGTGGTGATTGACCGTCATACCATTAAAAACTTCTTAGGGCGTACCTTAATGTTTCTGTAGTGTTTGTTCACCATCCAATCTGTTGATAAGGTCACATAAGCCTGGATGAAGGAAAAAAAAACAAATATCGGCTTGATCCAAAACTTTTGTGCCCATTAATGGTCAATCAACACTGTTTCCTATGGTATGGTCCATCTGATAATTGGATCTGTTTCATTTTTCGGATAATATCATAAAATGAACTGGAAAAACGGATGGACAGGGTGGATACACAATACATACATCAAGGTCGGCCCCACGATAAACCCACGGTAAGGGCTGCACCGTCTTGGGTGAGGCCGGGGTCTCACCTAATCCGCTCTCGTGCTTGGATTGGTCCTCAGTAGTGGGCCCGGGCTAAGCCTGCACCTGGCTGCCCTGAAAACCAGGCACAGCTAAAGCCCTTGCCCTGGGACCTAAAAGCAAGGTTGAATTCCATCCACATTCAACATGCAAAAGCCCTATAATAGAGGGTCAGGATCATGCCAGAAACATGATTGTAGGTCATAGGACACAAAGATCTAGCCCATCAAGCACCATTGATAGTGGGCTGATAAGGACCTGAGCAGGCCCATATTCAGCCCACTTTGGTACGGGGCCAAAGACTTGTAGGCTAGGCTCGAGTCTGGAACCACTATACAAAGCAAGAAAACACCAATACTCAATTTGATGGAATTTTTTTATTTTGAAGTAGATCTTCTATAATTTTAGACATGAGGGGTTATCTTGTAGTTTCTTCCGTCATTGGAACAAGATCAAGATATAGGAAAAGGGAGGGTTGAGAGTTGTGTTAGGAAACCACACATTTTTCCCTTCTATGTGCAAATTAACGGGATTAACGATATAAAATATTTAAAGGAAAATCACTTCTAACACAAACAAGTAAATCATCAAACATGTAGGATACCAAGATTTTTTTTGTTGATGTAAAAGAAAAACCACGGCCTACGTGCTGGTGAATTAGGACCCTATAGATCCTTTATAGGAATAAAATCTCATCGGTTGGGCTTTAAATCCAGGCCCATTTACGACACAATTGCCTCTGCCACAAGTTGAAGCCTGAATTGTTGTATCAAGCAGGGAACCAGAACCCGTTTGGCCCATTGCCACTCATCAGGTAGGTTGCACTGTCAATATGCTCACACCCACACCAAAAATTCAGGTTGGTCCACTTATCGGGGGGGGGGGGGGGGGGGGGGGGGGGAACATGTAATGAATGGTTACAAAATGATGGCCAACAATTAATATCTGACATATTTAGTGTAAATCATTTGGATCCCTAAAGATGATTTCACCACATATATATATAATGAATGGTTACAAAATGATGGCCAGCAATTAGTATCTGACATATTTAGTGTAAATCATTTGGATCCCTAAAGATGATTCCTGCATGCTCAATTTCATTCCACCCAGCATATTACTCAATAATATATATTTCTTTGGCTCTCCAGGACAGCTTGGCCCATCCAGATCTGAAAGTGTTCCAATGGGTAAATAAAGAAAAGGAATTTTACTGCAAAATTCATCAAGAATCCTTATTTTATGAAACAAAGCCCTGAATTCTTTTTAAGTCCCAAACCGTGCTTCTTGGGGTATGAAATGATTGAAATGCTCTCTATTTTTTTCATGCAAGTGGTGACTTGCACTGCAGGGCCCATGTGGTATGTATGATATCTAATTCGTCCAACAAGTGCACCTTGTCATGATGATCAAATGAGCAAAAAAATGGCTAATCCAATCATTGGGTGGGCCATACGTGAATTTTGAGTTTTTTTTGGGTGTTGTACGTTGTTTTATGGTGTGGCCCACCAAATAATTCAATCGGACTGATCTTTTGTTTCTGTTCATCATGGTGAGGTCTACCTGTTGAAAGGGTTGGATGTCATAAGCACCACGTAGGCCCCACAATGTTGGACCACAACTCAAGAAGGACAAAAAAAAAAAAAAAACTGAGAACATTCAGCCTTTGGTCCGATGTTTGTCTCATTTGATCATTATGATGGGGTGCACTTCTCAGGCAGGTTGGATGTCATTCACACGCCAACTAATATTGAACCGAACCAATTTTTGTGTCTGCTCATCATGGTGGGGCATATGTGCTGAAAGCTTTAGATGTCATACACACACCAGACAGCCCCACAATGCTCAACTCCTTTCCAGGAAAATAATAATAATAAACAGGGCGTTTCAGTCATTTCCATCCCATGAAGTACGTTTGGGTTTTAAAAAGACAAGCCATTGTTAGGTAAAATCAGAATTCTTGAGAAATTTAGCATGAAAATCCCATGAAGATAGGTGTAAATAATGGCTCTCTCTCTCTCTCTTGAAAGGCCAGTACAAAGGATTCATTGAGTAACATTTTTTTTCTCTCTTTTTTTTTTTGTGGTATATACTTAAAATAAAACATGGCTTCATAATCTAGCCATTATCCTAATCTAGGGAAGAGGTCCTATCCATTGCTGAAGCACCAAAATTGCACATGCAGATATGATACAAGCCATTTATTCACCAGATATAACTATGATAGAACCATACATCAAACAGTACATAGAGAAACTGTAAATGTAACGATAAGAATGGAGTTCACTATATTCTTGAATTGAGAATGGTACCTTCCGTATACGTGCCAGTTACATCTGCCAATTGGACACCTTGTAAGTTCTTGATCTTAGTCACATGAATCATCCATCCAAGGTGATTCTCTGTTCTGGAATTCCCCTCCTGCTTTGTATCTCCTGGTATGTTGGACAATGAGATGCATCCATGCCGTGTCCCATGTGATGATGAAGTCATTGATGGAATCCTGTATATGTAATTTAAAATTGGGTTGAACGATTTATTACAAAGATGAGCAATCATTTTCAGGTGTTTGAAGATGGCAGGACACAGTGAGATATTGTTATCTACTTACAGGGAGGAGGCCAAGTTTTCGAAGGCATTGCAGAAATGTCAGCTATTCTTCTGTTCATCCTCAAGTTTTTGAAATTTTCTGCAAGATGATCTGTTTTGTTGATAAAGAAACAAAACCTTTGCCTGAAAGCTTCAAAAGCTGAATTTAAGAGCAAGAAAGCAATCACTGGAATTCTTAGATTCAAGCGATCAAAATGGAATGAAATTCCTTTCTAGAATGATGAAAAAGAAAATAATCAGCACTACAGAAATATAAAAATTGCTCTCAAGAGATTGCAGAACTAGTACATTCTGACTAACAGTCAAAATAGATGAAAATTCAGATGGAATGTGAATCAAAAGCCATGAGAAAATGCTACAAACCCAAATGCTAGATCAGATCTTTTTTCTTCCTTTTTTTATTTAATCCAAATCAAGGCTCTCATCAGACTTATAACCATCAAGCATCCATTCAGGTACCTGAATCCAGTCAGATTTATATTGGTACCTTGCTTATGGCATCCAGAATGGATTCTTGACAGCCCTTTCCTGTCAAATAACCACTTCCTCTAAAGGCTGAAGCCGTTAAAGGATGGCATATCAATTTATATAAAGAGACTTTAACACTCCCAATGGCCCCCCATGGGATAATATATTATGAAGGCATATTTGCTGCCCCGGGATTCAAACACATGACCTTCCACTCTAATACCATGTCAAACAACCAGTTACTCGAAAAGCTCAAGCCGTTAGAGGTTGGCATATCAATGTATATCAAGTGACTTTAACATATCCTAAGTGGATGGAGTTTCGGTTGTGGGAATCACATGGTTTTTCAATCTTGCTATGTAGGGCAAAGGATCTGGTGATGTCGCTTTTCATGCTTCTTGCTTCTTTCTTTCTTTGTTCTTTTCTTTTCCTTTTGGGATCAGCACTCTGATTCATCCTTGCACAATGGTGCAATATTCCACCGATCATTGGCTTGGACCTACCATGGATGGGTCATCACTCAAAATTTTCATCAACAGAAAAATTCTGGGGCATCAGGATTGCAAATGGACTGCGAGAAAGAAAAAAGAAAAGTCCAAGCTTTGGTCCACGGTCAATGAGCATCCCTAAAAGACCAAGGTGATTCTTGGGGTACAACCGCGCTAGTACAACCATCTGTAAGGCCCAATAGAAGAACAGTCTGGATCCTGCGTGTCTGCCATGCACATGTTTCTGTTCTTCAAGTCCAAAATAAGTTGCCAGAGCAGCAGCCGTTTGCAAAGAGAAGAACTTTGAATACTAAAAATTTCACTCAAGAAGATTCAATGATTTTGAAAGCCTTCCCTACAAGAGAGCAGCAATCTGCAAAGAGAATAACCTTGAATGCTCAATAAGATTCAATGGATTTGTAGATCTTCCCTACTAAGTAGATAATTGCTAAACAGATCCATGGGGCTGTCCCTTTTTTATTCTTTTTCTTTTTCTTTCTGTTTTTTTTTTTCTTTTGATAGGTAAGCATGGACTAAAATCCAGACTTCTCAATGTGGAAATGCATTGTCCACCACTGAAGCACGGACTTGAACCATAGGGCTGTCCCTTCAATATGGACATGTTGGAAAATCCTTCTTAAGGGTTTTCCTTTAAATACTGACAATGTTGGAAAATGTTTGGTGGACCACCTTTGAGCCTACAGCATGTTTCCGGTGTACAGACCCAAAAACATGAACCTCTCCTATAGCATTGCCATGGCATAGTCATAAGCATAACAAGGTGGTGGATGTGGACTTTCGACAACAAAAGGTGAAAGATTGATCATTTGAGAATGAGAAAAGGAGCCCTGTGATTTTGAAGTCTTGGCAGCCCCATTTTCTCTTCCCTTAGTCCATGGGAAGTGTAAGTGGTCTGTACTAAATAAAGCAAGCAGATCAGAAAATCAATCATACTCAAATGTCCAAACACATTGATAGATTTGGAACTCACACAAATCAATGCCAGACTCTGATTAGCCAGTTGGAACTCTGATTTTGTACAAAATCAGCGGCTTCTCACAGCTACGATGAGGGAAATAACTGGATTTTTATTTTCTAACAAGTAAATATAACATGATAGAAATACAAAGATTCTTCATGAATCACTTCAAATTGCAAGCCCTAGGATAAACAACTTGAAATACAGCTTGAAACCCAAGACAATGAAAATTCTATCCAGATAAAGAAGCATCTTGTAAACCAGTGAAACTCTGTTACTATATTCAAAACTGTTGTTCTAACTGGTTTTTGATTTCCTAACTAGAAAATATAACATGATAGAAATACAAACATTCTTCATGAATCACTTCAAATTGCAAGTACTTGGATAAACAACTTGAAATACAGCTTGAAACCCATGACGATGAAAAGTCCATCCAGGCATCTTGCAAACCAGTGAAACTCTGTTACTATATTCAAAACTGTCATTCCAACCTTGCGCCCTCTGAGATGGGTCAAAGAAAAAAAAAAAAAAAAAAAACTTACGGTAATGTGTACACTTGTGCCATCAGTCCTGGGTGCCCTTTGCACTGTCATGTTGAAAGCAATCAAAGAAATTCTCATCACCACTGTAACCTGAAGGCTGCTCATCAGAATCAGACTCAGTGTCAAAGCCAACATATTGATCTTCTGCTGCGCCATTTATCAATGTTTGACCATCCACATTTAGAAGATCTTTCAAATCATCCAAGATGTAAGGCTCCGTCAGTTTCCAGAACCACGTGGCATTGCTTCCTTGGAAACCTATCCAAAACACTCTTCCCTTTTTCTTAACCCTGCAGTCTAAAGATTTTTCTTTCAGTGTCTTGACAATCTTCTCAACATCTTCACGGCTTGCATGCTTCAGCTTGAGCAAAATATCCCCCGAGGAGCTCCTGTGGCCACCATACATGTACCAGTATGCTAAGACACGTGCTGACAACCACCGATGGATGAGCTTGGGAACCATGGGTCGGCCTTTTGGCCAGAATTGATCAGCGTAAAAACCAAAATAAGAGTGTGTGATAGTAGAAAATCGAAATGGTATCTCTTCATTTCCATTGCTTAGCCTGCTAGCAGAATTCAACCACTCATAGTAGCGTTCATGTATATGTATCCTCAAAACATGATGGACATCAGAACTTTCATTGAATTCAAAATGGATTGCGTGATTCCTCCGTTCTTCATCTGAATCTATGCATACGCCACCTAACAGCAAGCCAATCAAAATCTCACGTTGTTCTTCGTCGAGTTTCAGGCTTATCGGCTTTTTAACTACCTTTCTGTTCAGGCTTAGAACATACTCAATTTTTTCCATTAGCAGAGGGTCAATGTCATATTTCTTCTGGCACATCATGTCATAAAGCTTTTCAGCCTTCACAAACTGCCCAGAAGTAAGATATCCTCCTAAAATAATGTTGCACGATCGGCTGTTAACACCAACTGATGTATTCATGTGCATTTCATTGAAGATCTCCTCAGCCTTCTCAAGACTGCCAGTTCTTACCAGAGAATCCAAGTAAATAATGTAAACAGTTCGGCTGGGACGGCATTTCAAGAGGCATTGAGAGAAAGCAGATTCCAACTTATCATGCAAGCCCAAATTAAAGTACATAATCATCATATCAATATAGGACGGCATAATAGGCTTCAACCCACTGTCTAGAAATTCACTCATAAGAGTTTCAGCAATTTCTGTCTCTTGGGCTTTTGACATTACCTCAATGATTTTATGATAAGCCACAACATTGGTGGATGCAACAAGATCCTGCATCTCCCTGAATATCCCCAATGACTTCATGGGTTCTCCAACCTTCGCATAAACTTCCATTCGATAAACAAAAGCTTGAGAAGGCAGACCACAACCAGACCCTAGGAGTTTAGCCCAGGTTCTTTCTGCTTCCTCCACATTCCCCTCCTTGGCACAAGCTCTCATCACAGAGACAAGCACGTCCCTGCTCTCTTCAATTCCTTTACGGTGCATCTCTTCTCTCAAAGCTGCAATCCTTACCATATCTATGATATCTTGATAGCTATGAAGCCAAATAAGGCCAGCATAAATTTCCTTGTGTATTTCAAGTTCGGATGTCACCAGATTATGGAAAATGAATTCCGCCTGCTTCAAATAATATTTCGATGAACCTCCTGGTTTACTGACAAGAGCTCTGAAAAGAGAATTGTGTAAGCTAAGCCGAGGCCTGTAGCCCCCTAACTGAATCATACGATTGTAAATACCACATGCTTCCTCCAAGCAACCTTGAATGGGCGCACTGAGATATGCAACAGTCAGGATATGAAATGTAGATTCACTTGGCACGTGACCTTGGTTAATTATCTGATTGAATATCTCTCGGCACTTGGAGAATTTCCGATCCTTGCCGAGGTAATCAGCTAGCTTGGTAGCAAGAGCATAATCAAATTGGAACCAATGCTGCTGAATCATCCATTTATACACCTGAAATTAAATAGTGCCAAATTCGCTGAGCAAATCTACCTCAATCAACAAATCAAGGAATTAAATGACCAATAAAAAAACAATGGCTTCAAAAAATGATTGGAATAACATACATTCAGACATTGCTACCAACAATTGTTCATAATCAACCAAGCTCCCTACGTTTGAAAGTAAAATAGTGGCTAATTTTTATATTGTTTGAAGGTCAATGAACACTTTTGATGCAGAACAGTTCAATCACCCAATGAGTGACCACAAAGCGGTCCCATTACTGGTGGATCAAAGATAAGACCATCAGATCGTATAGCAAGCCTATCCCAGGGTTATCATAAAAGATCTAGCAAATCTAACTGTCCAGATTGAATATCTGAACCATACGTCCATTCCAATTGAAGATCTGGACCATCCAACCATCTAGATTGAATATTTACATCACATCAGGAGTCGATATTGATCTAATTGAAAATCAATGCCCTATCAATGGTCCATATTAGCGTTTGGCCAAGATTGGCGGTCCAATTGAACTGTGTGATCCACAAGAACCAATCAAATGGTCCAGATCACCAATTGGTTGGACTACGGGGCCCACCAACTGAATTCTGGCCACAAGTCCAGCCATATAGCCTTTTTTGGGTTACATACAGACCGTAATTAGTGAAGGACTTTGCACAGCCATACAAACCTAAAACGCCTATACGGTTGTGTATGTTCCTCTATAAAGCTGATGTATATAGTAGTTGGTAGAAATTGGACTCTTCACTTTATTTCCATATTTAATTGGTATTTTTATCACTAAGTTAAAATAGTTGGCAAGAATTAAGTATGTGAACCAACAGACTTTCAAGAACCACTCTATCAAAATATAGACGAGGCATCCAATTCATGCCAAGTTCCTACCTCATTTGAATCAGGCCTAACATCTCGCTCAAGGCACCAAGTCAAATCAGTACTGAGGATATTTTAATCCATGCTACTAAACAAACGTGCAACCAAAAATTTCACAATACTCGTTCAATTCAACCTATCTATTGCATGGCAGTTCTTGGATTCATCTGGAAATGGGGATTCTGATGAGGTGGAAGTTAAGGCAGCTAAAGAGGTGCTCAATCTTTTCAATGAATCCCTCCTTAGTTTGTTACAGTGGAAGGAGAGTCTCCGGACACTGTTTAATATACTTGAGGGCCTAGCTTGATGTGTTCCATCAGTCCTAGGGCCTTTAACGTACTAGTTAGGTTCTTAACATTTGGTATTAGAGCCAACACCACGTATTCAAGTACTAAAGGAGGCGACCTATGGAGGGGGAAACCTAGCCAGAGTGGAAGTCCCCACAAGGTGGGGCAGGGCTACCTAGACAAATGTCAAATGAGTGCTGCCACAAAGCGGGCTGCTGCGGATATTGGCTGCTTATCATGACGGTATCTTACGATCCTCAATAGCACAAGGGCCTGGCTTGATGTGTTCTATCTATCCTAGGGCTTTTGGCATATAGGTTGGATTCTTAGCATTTGGTATCAAAGCCAACACCATGTCTCATATATGAGTCCCAGAGGGGCAACCCGTGGAAAGGGGAACCTAAATTAAAGAGATGCCACAAGGTGGAAATGGTTACCTAGACATAGGCCAGAGCAAGTGTAGCCACAGAGTGGGACCATCATGGATCTCAACTGCTTATCACATTAGTATGTTATGATCATCAATGGTCCAAGAGTTTAGCTTGCCACGTTTCACCCATCGTAGAACTTTGGCGGAATTGGTTAGGTTCTTCATGTTTGGTATCAGAGCCAATGCCAAGTCTCGTGTTCAAGTCCCGGAGGGGGCAAACTATGGATAAGGTAACTTGGACTGGAGTGAGAGCGGCGGAAAGGGCTACCTAGATATCAACAAAAGTAACGCCAGAGTGTGGGTGATTGTTTACGATCCCCAGTGGTTTAAGGGCCAAGTTTGACATGTTTTATCAATCCTGGTAATGTCTTCCATCATTGATGAAATTCGGACTCTCCTTTTTATTCCATGAGTTTTCATTATCATAAACAAGATAAGCAAAAAAATCAACCACTCTCTTTATGATTTTCGGATAAGTTATGAGTTTCAGAACTTTTTAGAATGACAATTCCACAGCCAATTCAATCTGAATTTGCAGAGAAAATTAAAAGACGAAATCCCAGTTTGACTAATTGGCATGCAGATTGATTTGTTTCATCATCACTTCCTTACAAAAGCATAGTTCCAAGTGAAACAGTCAGTAAAATGCAGCAACAAACAGATAGAGTGCAAGACAAAGGGGATGAGAACTTCCATCTACTGACCCTAAAACCAGCCTCATTTTCCCGAATGCGCATACAATGAACAGCGACATAGGTAGTGTCCTCCTGGGTCATCCACTTGCGCTGGCCGTTGAGGATTCTGATGAGAGTGGCAGGCTTGTGGGAGGGCAGCTCCTTGCACAACCAAGCGAGCCTTGATCTCTTCCACTGTTCAGGAAAATCTTCAAGCTCCTTCACTTCGAAGGAAGGCGACGGAAGCAACCTGAAATCCGTAGCGGCAGCAGCAAGGGATGAAGAAGGGTCAGGGATTCCAAGCTCGTCTCCGTCCTTGGATTCCAGGTGTTCGACGAAAGCGGCAGCAGCAGCAACAACGGGGCGGGGTTTTGAGGTAGAGAAGGGATGGAAACGGTCCGTCTTCTTAGAGTCTTGGTCGGAAGAGAAGAGGGAGAGAAGGAGAGGATGAGATTGGGGTGGGGTTCTGTGGTGGTTGCGGCAGAAGGAGAAGGCGAGAGCGCTGAAAGCCCTAAAAGAAGGAGAAAATGAGGAGGAGAGAGGGCGCATGGGAAGTTGAAGGGTTTGGATTTGGAAGGAGGAGATGAGGGGAGTCGAAGATGAGAGCTCGTGGGCGCACCAGCTCCTGGTACGCACACCAAGCATTTCTTCTCTGCTCTTAGCAGTTCGCGCGAGAACGTTGGAGGCAAACCCCGTCTGGTCTCAGATATTGAAATGGTTCCGAGTCGACTCAGCTGCAATGGGAAGGAGTCGAGAGAGTGAGTCTAGGGTTACAATGGGCTAGGCTCGCCATTGTTTGAGCGGGCTTAGCTTACAAGCCCATTTATCAATCTGAATGGGCTTTGGCTTTCCCAATTTCAAGGGGCCCACGGCCTTGTCAGATAGGACGCGGATTGCGTCCTACCCCAGGCCGTCTCCAGCTGGGAACGGGCAGGAGCTTTGAGTCGTGATGTATGAGTTTTATCCACACCGTCCATCCATTTCTAATATGGAATAGGACCAAAATTTATGTAAATCCAATGCTCAAGTGGACCACACCACAGGAAGCAGTGGTGGTAATGATTCTCACTGTTGAAACTATCCTAGGGACTACTATGGTGTTTATTTTCCATCCAACCTATTCATCAAGTTACATAGAACTGGTCGAAGGGAAGACACAAATATCAGCTCCATCCTAAACTTTTGTGGCCCCCAGGAAGTTTTCAATGGTGAGAATTTAATCCCCATTGGGTGGTCCACCTGCGTCTTGGATCTGCCTCTTTTTTGGTCATATATCCTGAAATGATACAGTGAAATGGATGGACGGTGTGAATAAAACTAATACATCACGGTGGCCACTTGGAGCTCCAACCCGTTCCTAGCAAGAGATTGTCGGGGGTAGGACGCAATCGAAGTTCGTCCAAATAGGCCATGTGCGAAGACAGATTGCCTACCGACGCTCAGTAGCTACTAGCTACAGGACGGTGCTCCGCAAGCCTCAAAATGATGTGTTTCATCCATGGCTTATGAGCTCAAAAATGAGGCAGATCAAAATCACGTGTACCCCACCAAAGAAAACGGTGGTGTTTGAACCGCTACCATTAAAACTTCTTAGGGCCACAAAAGTTTTAGATGAAACTGGTATTTTTATTTTCCCTTCATCTGAGTATTTGCGGCCTAATCAACAGGTTGGATGGCAAATAAATATTATAGTGAGCCTAGGAAGTTTTTAATGGTGGGCATTCAATCACCACTGTTTCCTTATCGTGTGGTCCACTTGAGATCTGAATTGTCTTCTTGTGTTTTTTTTTTTTTTTTGTCTAATTCTCTAAAATAATTTGGAAAAATCAATAACAAGCCAATCCAGAAGACCAGGCATCAGTTAAAAATTGACTAATGGATGGTTTTAGCACTTTTGACTTATTAAGGAGAAGATAAAGTAAGAGCATGCAATTGAAGACATTACAATATACGTCCTAACGTCTCAGTTTATTATGTACGAACAAAATACAAGTCAAAGGGCAAGATTAGAAAGTAGCTGAACGTGTAAATTTGTCACAAATAAGACCTCTCATCTTCAACCACCCCGCTTCCCACAATCGACCTTAAAAGTGCATCGTATGTGCTACTGCGACATGCGCTGCCTTTACTTTCAAGAGATGAAGATGTGCCACCATCCACCTTTTGAGGGTGTTTGATTTTTCAAATCCTTGATAAATACCTATCTTGATAAATATCTATAAATGGGTAATTATTTCTTGTAATGTATGTTTGAAAAAAGATGGAATTCTTCCACCTTAAAAGTAGGTCTGAAAAGGGCTGATTTAAAATAGTGGCCTCACATTATATATGTGATTTATCCATGCTGTCCATCTGTTTTACCAGAATATACTTTACGACATGAGCCCAAAAATGAAGCATATCCAAAGCTCAAGTGGACCACATCATAAGAAATGGTGGTCTATGTAAGGTCTAATGTCAAAAGCTATTTCGTTTCTTGGCCCCACATTAATGTTTATTTGTCATCTAACCCGTTGATGTTTATTTGTCATCTAACCCATTTATAATGTCACGCAGACATGGATAAAGGGGAAATACAAATATCAGCTTGATCCAAAACTTCAAGGGCCCTAAGAAATTTTCAGGGGTAGGCATTCAGTTCCCACTGTTTCTTACATAGTCCACTTGAGCTTTGGATCTTCCTTTTTTTTTTTGGCTCGTGCCCTAATTAAATGAACTAGCGGAAGGGATGAACCGCGTGGATAATTAAAAAATAGCATGGTAGGCCCCATAGTTTTTACCATCGGGTTTAGAGTCTGTTAAATCCAAACCGCCGGGTCACCATCACATTGAAAATGGCCCAGGAATCACCACTGTAAATAATAATTACTTGTTTACAGTGGTTTATAGGAGAAATCAAAAAACTAAACAGGCCCTTAAGTAATCTAATGTTATATGTGTTTCTGCATGAATCTACAAAGTGCACACATGTCCACACATGCCAATGTGCCTGGCATGTACAATGCCCGTTTATACCAGGTATGAACAAAATAGTCCTGGAACAAGCCTGCTCGAACACCCTGGCCCCTTTGGGAGCCTGGATTTGGAAACCCTTAGATTTGAAATACCCTGATTGTGTGTGGGCACCTTGGATTTGGAATCTCCATGATCCAAAAGTATCTATGCATAGTATATTTAAAAGGGTTTGAATTTAATTACTAAATCAACTTTAATATTCCTAATTAGTGTATGTATATAATGTTTGAAATAATGATTGTTATAAGCCTATTGAAATATATACTTTGGCCAAAAATGATGAAATTCCAAGTGTCGGATGGGCCACAAGGTTAGAGCCACAACTAAACAACTAACCAATTATTTTTAACCGTTGATTTACATGGATAATGTTTGGACTCGGCGGATCATTCTATTGAAATAATTCTAGCGATGTAGTTGACAATCTGATTTTTTTGAGATATCATCAGCACATGACCGATAGATTCGTAGCCTCGTGACACACATGTTAGACATACAACTCATGGGAGGATTTTAAATGTAATCCTAATTTCCAGTTTGGATTTCAAATCCTTCTTTGAGGGGATTAGAAACGTCCATGTACTTTATGGTGGATTTGAAATCCCCTCAAATCCTTGGTTGAATAAGATTAAAAGTTCCTTTGACAGTAACCTTTGATTTTTTATCACAATGAAATTGCACACGTGGCATACAAGTTAAATTAAAATGTTCAGATTATAGTTCCTATTTTAGATGCATCATGATCCAAAAATATGATTATTCAATTATTTAGCTTTCAGATCAGTGGGCCTCCATTCAATGGTTAAAAACAAAGATATCCAATGGTCCTATTCCAACACGCGTCCATGAATAAGAGGTTAAGATCATTCAAACAATTTGTTTTTGGGACTATTACTTTAGGGATGGTGGGCTTCACAAATTTGTCCATTTAATTTGAGTCAATGTGTACCAAGGGTACAATTTCTAGGTGTCTGTACATCAAGCCTCATGTGCTAGGGTTAGATCCAAATGGATTTGACTACACTAACTGTTTGAAAAGTGCCCTTTATATGGACACAGCGAAAAAGATAATCAATGGTCAACATTAAGTGCTGGAAAGTAAAGTGATGGCCATGGCTTTCATGGCCTTCTAGTCAGCATAATTTTTAAAGCATTGTCTATCCACTTGTAATGTAGAGAGATGGCTCTGTATTCGGGTTTTACAGACCGCACAATATCATCTACCTCCTTTATCTCCATCTGTTGTCATTTCTATCATCCTCCTCATTTCTTTCTTCTTGTATTCATATATTTCATCTTTATTCGAAGGGAGAAGACATGTCAGTGTGTATATATATATATATATATATATATATATATATATATATATATATATATATATATATACACACACACACATACACTATGCCCGCTACCTCATGGGAAGTTCTCCTGAGGTTGAGCTGTGTGGGCCCACTGTGATGTGCATCAGAAATCCACACCATCAGTCAAATGCACCATTCCATGGTGGGTCATGAGCCTAAAACGCAAGCCAATCCATTAATTGGGTGGGCCACACCATAGACAACAGTTATGAGTGGATATCAACCCATTGAAACCTTTATGATTGTTTATAGGATCGATTGAGATGTGGTTGAGAAATCCAACCCATCCATTGTGCGTGTCCCACTTAAACAAAAGGTCACACCAAGTTTCAACTATAACCAAAATTCAAGTGGGCCCCAATAAGTGCTTTTAGATATTGTAGGCGTGATTTTATACCATTTCAATTGGTATAGCCCACTTGAGTTGTGGATGCATCTGATATTTGGTATATCCCATAACCAATAGAGGACCCACCAAATGTATGGTGTGGATGTCTGATGCACATCACAGTGGGGCTCACACAGCTCGACCTCATGGGAACTTCTAATGAGATTGAGCGCATGGTGTGTGCAGAGAGAGAAGAATGCTCACTATGTGGGTAGAGAGAGAAGAATGCTCACCTGCACACCAGTTCTCACGAGAACTCATGAGCACTTTTTTGAAGACTCATCTTGTCTGACATAAGCCCAAAGTCTGAACCATCCATGTGATGGAGCACCCCAAAAAACCTAAGGCCCAACTTTCAACCCATCCAAAACTCCAGTGGGCTATAGCAGAGACACAGAAGCAAATCAAGGGCTTCCTTTTGCTATAGCTCACCAATGTTCTAGACCAAAACTTTTATGCCTACAAAAGGCTTTTAACCATTAATAAACACTGTTTCTAGTGGTGTGGTTCACCTAAGATTTGTATTGCTTCATATTTTGGTTGACGCGCTAAAATAATCTAGCAAAACAGACGAATGGCTTGGATATGCAATTTATACATGGAGGTGGGTCCTATAGTCAAGGTCGCAACCATATCGCTGGTTTCAAGTCACAGCCAAATCACGCTTGTCATCTACACGGCGGGACCACCCTATGCACCTCTCAAATCTTCTACCAATTGCCAAGTTAGCAAGGTGTGCGGTAAAGATTCTTGTGAGATAAGGGATAGAGAACCTGATAATCTATGTGCATGAATGAAAATGAGACAATAACATCAAGAGATAATTCTTGGATAATCTAGCTGTCTAGGTCTAGCTATTTCAAGTTTTGTCATGCTATTTTTAGTTAATTCCTGTGTTGTTTGCCATACCCAAATTGTATCCTACCCAGCCTGTTAGGGCTAGGAAGCAATGGTGCTAATAATGCCATCATTGGAACCTTCCTAGGACCCATTGTGATGTTTATTTGTCTTCTAACTTGTTCTTAAGGTGACATGGACTCTTTATTTTTGGTTTAGTACCCACACTCCACTATTAGTCACACCGCAATGTTAGCCCACCCCCTTGGGAATGAATACCAAGACCTCAAGTGTTGAAACCAGGTTATCTTTGCCCAGTCTCCCACTTGAGCTACGGACCGGTTGTAAGGTCACATGTACTTTGAAAAGGGAAATCATAAATATCAGCTAAATCAAAAACTTCTATGACCCCCAAAAGGTTTTCAATATCAGGCATTTAATCTCCACTGTTTTCTTTGTTGTGGCCCATTTGATCCTGGGATCTGCTTCCTCTTTGATTTAATGCCTTAAAATGATATGTTAAAATGGATGGATAGAGTAGATAAAACACATACATCACGGTGGGCCCATAGAGCCCCTGTCAGGATGGACTCCCCGCTAGGACCAAGACCGTCCCGGCAGAGCTGGACACAATAGGCGTCCTTTGAAATTAGGTGCATGTGGGGGCTGTCTGAAGATGTAGGGTGGACCATTTGATAAATGTCGAGTATTGGAAGATGTAGTAGGACATTTGACACATGCCAACCAAAAGTAAACTTTTCTCTCACTTGCCCTCTTTTCAGGCTTCAATCTCGCACCACACCCAGAAGCAGGTTTGGACAGCTGCCCCGCGGGTCCCCCCACGCCCACCAGAGGGCCATTTAATGCTCACATGTAAAACAAAAGGGCTCAAGGAAAATCTGAATTACATTACCCTGCACCACACATTACCCATGGTTCAGCCATCAATGCATTACATTGGTTGCAAGCCATCTTCGATGGACCCATGCACTGAAAAGTCTCCTAGATCAGAAGATCACAGCCATCAAGTCATTGCCTCTCTATCTATCAGTTGAATTTGGACGGTTCTTGTGTTTCTTTAATGAACCATCGATTCGAAGGCCGCCTTTGAAGGTTTTGGATTACCAAATGGAGTAGCCTTTTCGGCCTGGCCCATCCACTGGAAGGCCCATTGTATTAACGTCCTGGTCCCAGTTGCAGAAACTAAGGGCCCAATAGATTGAGGACCGTTGGATCGAAAAAAAAGTGGCAGTTCAACGGTTAGATTAACGTAACCCTGACATTATAATGACGAACAATATCCACTGTCATTATCTATCCCCAAAATAGAGGCTTGCTGGACCCACACGCAGTACACGTGTCAACATCGCTGGTACGTGGGGCATCTGAGCGGTGCATACGGTGGGCCCTACTGTAAAGATGATTAGATTATCATATAGAAAAATCTAGCCGGTCAAGTCATCACGCGGTGCGCCTCTACATAAAGAGGATAGCTAATTCCACGCGCGTGTGTGAGCTCTTCACGTCCACACGCACAAGTATGGAACACGTGTGTAAGATCTGAGCTTTCCATTTGGTGGGTGACACTGTTTAGATCTTCTGTCATAAAAATCAGGCCATTGCACAACTTGCTGGACCATAACGTATTCAAACAAATGAATGGCTAGAAAGAAACTAACCGTAAATTTATTTTGAAAGTGTGGTCCACTGAAGAGTGAAATTGTCTGATTGTTTTAGTAAGAAGATCGAAAGCTCAGGTCTAACACGTGTCTTCATACTTGCACGTGTGCCCGCGTGTGAATTTGTACGGCTCCAGATGCCTGTGGAATTGGTAAACCTCTTAATAGATGAAACGAATATCCTTGCTCGCCCAAACGCGTGCGCCACCATGCTTGTAAGAATGACACATAACTACCAGATCCAGTCCATCCATCAGGGAATCCAACTACGTATATGCCCTGGTCTAAGAATAAGGCAAGCCCACGAATCTGGTGGTCCATACTTCACTAAAAATGTACGGATGATGAGTGGACCACCCTGATTTTTTGCTGACAGCATCTTCAAGGTCGGACCCACTTTCTCAACGCCTTGGATTCTGCACCTATCAGTCATGCTGCCACGTGTGATGGTATGTAGATGTATTCCCTGCACACGCGTGCATGCTTCTTAAACCTCAGACAATAAATGGACAACTGTAAAAATAAAAAAATAAAAAAATAAAAAAAAACCAACGGCCGACATTCAACGTGTACACATGGCTTGCCTGATCAGTGGACCAGTCTAATCTTCTACCATGATCATCTTCAGTGTGGAGACACGTTATGGACCGTTCAAATGGCCAACACTTGCCACGCTGGCACGAGTCTGTGTATAAAGGTGCATGTATACATACTGGCGACAACTTTTCCGCACTAAGTGTTGCCTGTATGCATACTGGTGACACCTTTTCCGCACTATGTGTTGCTGATTAATGACTTTTTTTCTTTACTAGCGGTTCTTTGAAGGACACTGATCAGATGGCTGAGATCATCTGATGAATGCGCATTTTTACCGTCCGTTTCCTTATCATGGTAAGGGAAACTATATGAACGGTGTTGATTGATACATCTCCCGTCCATATGCCCTACGAAACTATGGATGTACCACAATCACCTTCTAGGAGGCGGTTTGGCTAGTGACGCTGCCACTAGCCACGGTGCTCTGTGGGCCCCACCATGATGTATGTGCTTCATCCATGCCGTACATCCATGTTTTAAGATTATTTCATGGTATGAGCCCAAAAAAAAAAAAGTAGATCCAAATCTCAAGTGGACCACACAGTGTTGATTGAACGCCCACTGTTGAAAATTTCTTGGGGGGCCACAGAAGTTTTACATCAAGCTGATATTTGTTTTTTTCCCCTTCATTCAGGTGTGTATGACCTGATCAATAGGTTGGATGTCAAATAAAAAGTACAGTGGGTCTAGGAGGTTTTTTAATGGTGGACATTCAATCACTACTGTTTTCCTGTGGTGTGGTCCACATTAGACTAAGATCTGCCTCATTCATTGGAAAATGTCCTCAAATGATCTGTTAAAACGGATGGATGGCATGGATGAAACACATACCTCATGGTGGGGCCCACAGAGCACAGACCACTATCCTTTTGCTAGTGGCAGGGTCACTATCCAATCCTTATCCCCACTTTTACCGCCTCCAGGTAGTGGAATACGGTGGAGACATCTCTCCACAGTACACGTGTTAGGGGATTTATCATCTGGGACCGTCCATCTATTTAACCCTAAAGTTACTGCAAATGGTTTAAAATACACGTGGATTGGGTGATCCTAACCATCCCACCAGCGGCATTCTCTTCAAAGAGATGGCAGAAAACGAAATATACAATCAAATATTTAGTTGGGGAATTGAATATACAACAGTAGATGGATGGACCCGATTGATACATAAGTCTTCCACGTGTACTGCGGTCATTGCATCATCTCACGGCCCTATAAGGGATCCGGACCACTCATCAGGTGTGCCACACGAGCAGACGCCTGGCCTCTAAAAATATATCAGTCCACATGCATATCTAAACAATGGACGGTCAAAAAGAGGGGCCAAGCCGGTCCAACAGTTCACACCCAATGTAGACACTTGACCCACCTGATGAGTAGCGAGCCTCAATTTTGGGCCAACGCATCTATACGGTGGGACTCGAGGGATGGACGGCTCGATCTCGCACGATTTGTTATCGATCAACGTGTGACTGCGATTGATGCTGAGTCCTTTTTTGCAGTGAGGTTTTCTTTAATACACCCCGACGAATTGCAACAGGATACGTCGGGACTATAGCCGTTGAATCTGGGTCATCTACAGTGATCCGAGCTGTTGATGTGACGGAATATAAAGACTAAGTTGGCTGCCTAAAAATTCATCAAGATTGGAAAATCTTTGTACCTTAGTGTCAATGGTCCACAAAGCAACCGTCAAAATTCCGGTACATATTCAACGGAGAAAAGTAGAAATAATCAAAGTTCAAAAGTTTCCAATCGGAGAGTTTCATTACTAAAAACCTTTCGTCAACGATGAAGGCCATCTTTTAAACGGCTTGGATCACCAGACAGATCCCAGGTCCTACCGCTACAGTCCCGACGTATCCTATTCCAATGCGTCAGCAAGTATTCGCAATCGCATTAGTCGCACAATAGGAATCACGGTGTATTCACACGTGGTAGTATAAGTTGGTACTCGTGAGCTTGGATCAATGATCTGAACCGTTCATATGATGGGTTTCGACGTGGATAGACGGCGTCCAAGAGAACTCTCAGATTGAAATATCTGACCTTTTGATTATCTAACATTTAAGGATACCGTCCACGTTCAAAGTAAAATAATCAAATTATCAAGTGTCAAATATTCCAATCTAAGAGAGAATATTTATATGGATTCCCCATCCATGTTAAGGCCCATCATATAAACGGTTTGATCATTGAATTAATACTCCAGAAATTGTGTATTCTAGCAAACCTCTCACACGTACTAGCTTTACACGCGTTTGCTAGATCCGAGCCGTTTATCAGGTATGACCCACGGCGTAGGCTCCTTGCTCGATACGAATCCGCGTTTGCTAGATTCGGTAGGAACCCCTACACAAGAGACGTGGGTGCTGGGAAAGCTCTGTGGGGGCTATCATAATGTATGTGTTTTATGCACACCGTTCGTACATTTTACGAGCTCATTTTCGTGAATGAGCTAAAAAAATGAGGCAGATCCAAATCTCAGATGACCACACCATAAGAAACATTGGTGATTGAGCACCTACCATTAAAAACTTCCTAGGGTCATCATTATGTTTCCTTGTCATCCAATATGTTTACCAGGGCAGAGACCTGCATGAAGGGAAAACATGATCCAAAACTTGTGGCCCCCAGCCAATTTTCAATGGTAGGCATTCATCCCCACTGTTTTCCTTGGTGTGGTCTACTTGAGCTTTGGTTATGCCTCACTTATGGGCTCATACCCTAAAATGATCCGGCAAAATGATGAATGGTATGGGCTACATTACTTTGCAACGTCAACACGGCAAGGTCTTGGAAGCGGATTGCCTGTGACCCCGGGCAAAGGGGGTTGCGTGGGGTTCATAGAGATGTCCTTGACAAATCAACTGTGTCCATATGTTTCTAAAAGCGGAAATAGGATAGGATTATAAAAATCAGCCATATTCAAAAGTTAGGTGGGCCACACTAATAAAACAGTGCGAACAAGTGTCCACCATTGAAACCTTCCTGGAGCTCACCATGAATTTTATATGGTATCCAAGTCATTCATAGAATTGCTACCACTCAGATAATTTGTAGGAAATAGTATCATCATGATATAAAACTTCTATCACCACTAGTCGATCAATCCCCACTGTTTCATGTGGCATGGCCCACATGAGTTATGGATCTACACGTTTTTCAATATCTTCTTCTATTGTATTCTTTAAAAACAGATGGACCGAGTGGATTTTTCACATATATCTCTGTGGCCCCACACAGCTGAGGGCACAAAGATATCTCCGTGCCCTGGGTCACAGGCTATCCGCCCCCCAACCTGTTTCCATCGCAGGGGGCGAATTGCCAGTGGCCACGGGATATCTCTCTAATCTCGTGGCTGTGTTTCCACATAGGTCTCAGTGAGAATTCCACTATGTACATATGTTTTGAAAGATCATAATAGGACATGATTTTAAAAGTCTTCAGCTAAAAGTGATAAAAGTTCATAAAGTTTATATAAATGATAATAATTCTGTGAACGGTTTGGATGATATATAAACATCATGCTCAACTCCTCCTCGAAGGTTTCAACAGTGGACGTTGTTGTTCCCACTGTTTTATCAGTGTGGCCCATCTGAGTTTTGGATCTTTCCTGACTTTTAAAATCCTCTTCTACTTGTACTCTTTTCCCACTAATCCATCATGGGTAGGAAATCAGATCCATTGAAAAGGCCCGTTCCATCATAAGTGTGTGAAAATGGGGCCGATCTACTAATCGGACTGGTCGAACATATACGTTGGTTCTTATTGCCGTGCATCCTAAGATTTCTTTTGTGTGGTCCACCTGATGAGTATATACGGTCCATTTTCAATCCAGGCGATTCTCATGATGAATTCAATGGTTTTCACGGATTGGATGTTCTATACGGTAAGCTTGTAGTGCAGAGGGCATTCATTGCCTGATCATCCATCACATCACTTCTAATAGAACGGGGCATCATGGTAATTTGACGGCACCTCGTTTCTCGTTATCTCTACACTCCGTCCGGGAAAACCCTATTGAAGCCGGTCAACCTTCCCTTCAACACTACTATTGGACCTGCTGTAGCCAGTCAAAGGTGCGTACGGTCCATGCAGCGGCCCGGCCCCGATGTCCGCAGAGGCATCGAGCGGCAGGGGCAGAGCAAAGGAGAAAAATGATAGATTGACGAAAATACCCCTTCCATTGAATTTGTTGACCAAATCATCCTTAATTTTTTCAAAATAACCAAAACAACCTCGTAAACGACAAGACTGACTAAAACTGAAATGACAGATCTGTCCTCGACGTGCTAAGACAGCTGTAGCATTACTGTCATTTCTGGACGCGGATTGGGTACTACTCCCGCCTGTACCATGCTCGGAACACGCAGGCCTCTGAGGGGCCCACCTTGATGTACACATTTTATCCACACCGTCCATCTCGTTTTTCGTTTCATTTTAGTATAAAATAAAAAAATGAGACAGATAAAATACTCAAGTAGACCACACATTGGGGATTGAACTCTCACCATTAAAAAAAATTTGGGATCCACAGAAGTTTTGATCAATGGTTGTATTTTTATTTTCCATTTATACAAGTCTATGTGACCGTGAACAGGTTGGATGGCAAATAAACATCACAGTTGGATTTAGAAAGTTTTCAACGGTAGGAGTCATTATTACCACTGCTTCATTTTTTGTAGTCTACTTGAGGCTTGGATCTCCCTAATTTTTGGTCCTATATTCTAAAATGATATGGAAAACTGGATGGACGGTGTCGATAAAATACAAACATCATGTTGGGTCCCTCAGAGTCTTACCTATTCCGAGCTTTGAACAGGCGAGGATATTACCCCATCAGCATTCCATTTCTAATAGCTAAGGCCAGAAAAGCTTTGGTACTCAGGCAGTGCGTGATAGTTAATACGCAGGCCATAAGAAATTGTACACGTGGCATGCATGTGAATTAAATTAAATCGTTCAAGCCATGTGCCCTAATTTAGGCGGGCCATAATAACCGCTGGTTTGAGTTTTTAATGGACAATTTGATGACATTTAATTGACGGTTTAGATGAAATGTTTATTGCTCACATCTTGGACTCAGATAAATCGACCTGATTTGAGAAGATAATCCATCTTTGGTAGTTAACAGCATTTTGGGCGCTTTACTTTGAATTTATATATGACAAATGTACGATTTCTTAGTGCGAGCGCCTGTGTATCAACTATCGCCGTAGTATAAAATAAAATAACTCCGCAAGGGAGGCACTGTTTTATATGCTACTCGGGCAGTGTATTGTGCTTGATACGCAGGCACCCGGAAATTGTATACGTGGAAAACATTAGCCCAAGTTAAACCGACGAAATTGCGGACCCCACTCTCACCAAATAGTGGTCCCAAAATCAGATTGTTTGAAATTCTCTAACCTCTTATTCTTCGACACTTGTTCGTTGAACTAGGACCGTTGGATAGTTTTCATTCATAACCGTCCAAATAAATGACTGTACAGTTCATCACTGAGCTTGGTTTATACGATAGATGTGGCCCAGCTCTTTTTTGCGGGGCTCACCCAAATGGCTGGATAGCTTTTCCTGGATCAATAAGTTTCCAAAGGTGGGCCCAGCTTTAAAAAAAAAAAAAAAAACCATCCAAATAAATGTCTACCAAACCAATGGTCAGATAATAAATAAGCAGTGACTTTCGGTCCATGATTCATCTAAATTAAGAACCATTATTTTAACCGTTTAATTTGGCATACTTTTTTTCCACATGCAATTTCTAAGTGCATGCGTATCATCAATCAACTCTGCCAGAGTAGCAAAGGTTTTTAAGGTAAATATCACTTTTCAATGATGTGATACTCTGGTAAAAATGATGTGATGCACTTTAATTACTCGGTGTAAATAATGAGTAATGACAGAGGAAAACTTAATTACTCTGGCAGAGTATGATGAATGATACGCCTACATGGGAAATTGTACACGTGGCACACTGGTGCCTGAAATTGAAGTGGCCAAATTATGGGTCCCAGTTTATAGATGTATCATAAACCAAAATTTTTACTTTTTTAATTATATTACTGTAGGATTGGTGGACATTTATTGGATGGTTGAAAAGGCAGATGGATATATCAATGAATGTAGGTGTGAAATAGCGGCTCCTTGCTCTGCCATGCATGGCTCGAACCATGTGCAAGCAAGATCCAGACCACATGCACAACATGGCTCGAGCTACATCGCTCGTTTAAGAATTAAGAGATGCTATGGCTCTTTAAAGCATACACGTGTGCGACATCCATCACCATGCATCGCAGGAGGCACAATCATGAAACATGCCCTGGCCCAAAAATCAAGACGGTCAGACTCATTAGCTGGAGCGCGGCTTGGGTAGATCCCCGGATCCACCGAGGTCAGTGGATCCCTAACTGCGGGGCCCACTGTGATGTATGTTCCTTACATCCGGTCCATCCATTTTGACGGCTCATTTTAGGACATGATCAGAAAAATAAAGCAAATCCAAATCTTAGTTGGACCTACAAGAAAGAGTCTTGATTGAATCCCCACCATTAAAAACTTTACGAGGACCAACAGAATGTGTATTTGCCATCCAACCTGTTGATAAGGGCACAAACACCTGGATTAAGAGGCCACACAAATATCAGCTTTATCCAAAACTTTTGAGGCGCACGAGAAGTTTTCAACGGTTGATTACCATTGTTTCCTGTATTATGGTCCACCTTAGATTTAGAACTACTTCATTTTTTGAAATCATGCTCTAAAATAAGTTTACAAAACGGATAGACGGTGTGGATATATGGCACATACATCAAGGTGGGTCCCATGGTCAGAGATGCCACCTACCTAGGTGGATCCGGCCGCGCCCCAGGCTGGGGCTATGAGGGGGCCACCCTGGTGTATGGGGTTTATCCACACCCTCCATCCATTTTTCCATGTCATTTTACGATGGAAGTCCAAAATAGGGAGATCGAAGGTTCAAGTGGACCACACCACATGAAACCGTGGTGATAATGATGCCCACCGTTGAAACTTTGCTAGGGCCCACCACGATGTTTATTGTCTATCCAACCTGTTCATAAGGTCACATAGACTTGGATGAAGGGAAAACACAAACATCAGCTTGATCCAAAACTCCGGTGGCCTCATTAATTTTTCAACCGTGTGTGTTTAATCCCCACCCCACCGTATGGTCCACTTGAGCCTTGGATCAGCCTCATTTTTTGGCTTCTACCTTAAAATGATATGGAAAAATAGATGGACGGTGTGGATAAAACCCATACACCACGTTGGCCCTTTGGAGCCCCCAGCCTGTCTGAGCTCGTGACAGGCGAGGAATGCGATTATTTCTCCAGTGAGCCTGTTGTGGGTGTGGACGTCCCATTCTTAGGCCTGTTTGTTAACGCCGAAAAAATCACGTAATCTGAGACTCCACTTTAAATATTATTTGTTAATGTTGAATATAGAAAGGGCAATGGGATTTTGCCCCAAATTTTGTCCACGAAGGATTCCTTAGCTTAGAGGAAATCCAGAATGAGCTCCGCTGGCTCTTTTCAGAAAATCCAACTCTTTTTCGAAAATCCAAAACTGCCCACAGAGATTTTCTCTTTTGCTTAATATATGAGCTAATTTTAACGTGTGGAACTTCTTTAGGCCTATCATGGCTTGTCTTAGATCCACACCATCCATCAAACCTTATAGATCATTGTAGAGCATAAGCCCAAAAAATGTGGCACATCCAAAGCTCAAGTCGACCACACCACAGAAAGCAAAAAGAATTGAACGACTATCGTTAAAACCTTCCTAGCGTCCATTGTGAGGTTTATTTGGCATCGAACCTCTTTGTATGGTCGCACAAACCTGAAGAAGGTAAAATACAAATATTAACTTGATCATAACCTTTTGTAGCCCCAAAATGTTTTCAATGGTAGGCAGTCAATTCCCACTATTTCCTATAGTGTGGCCCACTTGAGCCTTAGATCTGCGTTGTTTTTTTTGTCTCATCCCCTAAAATGATATGGGAAAATGGATAAATGATATGGATAAAACATATACATCACCATAGGCCCCACAGAGCCCTTGACAGACCGTCTGTCTCCAACTAGGTCTAGTAGTCACTACTCAGATTTGCTGGGTGCAAAGCTTGGGTATGAAATTCATTTGCTGGAATGAGAGGTGGGGCCCACTGTGATGTTTGTGAGAAATCCACCCCACTCATTCATTTTGCAAGCATGCTACTAAAAATGAGGTGGATCCAAAACTAAAGTGGGCCGCACAAGAGGAAACAGTGGGGATTTAGTGATCGCCATTGAAACATTTGCATTACCACAAAAGTTTAGGCCAAGTTTTTTTTTTTTTCTTTTTCACTTTATCCATGTAGGAATGACCTTATAAATGTTTCCGATGGCATATAAACATCAAGGTGTGGCTAGGAAGATTTCAATGGTAGGAAACTCTTTCTCCATTTTTTTCTCTCATGTGGCCTCTTTTAGCTTTGGATCCTCCTGATTTTTTGTCCCATGTCCTAAAATAATCCGAAAAAATGGATGGACGGAGTGGATTTCTCACAAACATCATAGTGGGCCCCACCTAACATCCGAGCGCAAGAACTTGTGAAAGGCTTCTGCAGGAAATCTGAGCTCAGATTTGCTAGGGAAGCGGACAGCGTGGTGTGCTGCATGCCACCGACCTCCTTTTGTGTTGACGCCACCAAGTTCTGTGGGCCCCACCATTATGTATGTGTTATATCCACACCCTTTACCTATTTGGCGAGATAAGTATAGGGCATTATCCAAAAAATGAAGCAAATCCAATTATCGGTGAGCCATAACATAGGAAACAGTGGTGATTGAATGCCCTGTCATTAAAAACTTCCTAAGGCCCATTGTAGTGTTTATTTATTATCCAACCTCATTAGGTCACACAAACCTGGATGAAGGAAAATACAAATATCAACTTCATCCAAAACTTTTATGGTGTCAAGAAGCTTTTATTTGCAGGTGTTCAATCACCGCTCCACATGAGATTTGGATCTTCTTCATTTTTATGATCATTCCTTAAAAATTATCTGGAAAAACGGATGGATAGCATGGATAAAACACATACATTATTGTGGCACGCCCACACAACATTGTCCAATAGCTATGGTATACTACATCGTTAGTACACAATCAGGATCCACAGGTTGGGTGGACCCCTGACTATGGGGCCCACCCCAATGTATGTGACTAAATCCCTATCCATCTGTATTGAAAATTCATTCTTTGATCCAAAAAATGACGCAGACCAAATCTCAGATGGACCTTAGTACAGAAAAGAGTGGTAATTGACCATTAAAAATTTCTTGTGGGCCACAAAAGCTTTGGATTAAGATGATATTTGTGTGGTATCTTCATCTAGGCCTTTATGACCTTATCAACTAGTAGGATGACAAATAAACATTTTGGTGGAATACATAAAGTTTTTAACGGTATGGATTCAATCACGATTGTGGATAGGGGAGGCAAATGTGTCAAATTAACATATTTCAAACATTTCAGACGTTAGTTAACAAACAGGTTATTTCAGATTTAATACTTAATTTTTTACTTCAAATTTTGACTTTATATTCAGATTTCATATTCAAGCTTCAAACTTCATACTTAACAAACGGCCCCTTAAGCTAGGCATATAATGTTCAGGGTATCAACCACCTGCGGGGTTTCGACAAGAGGTCTCGGTCTCGAAACCCATCAGGGTGAAATTCCTGCTGCTGATAGCACCAATGGGTGTGTTTCACGATTGACTGGGTGGGTGGGTTGCATGACTGACCAAGAAAAAAAACAAACCACCTGATCAATAGCCCAGATTTTACACACATGCCATGTTGCCGCACGGGTGAGAGTAGGATTCCAATGCACCACTGGGATGACAGGTGCCAATCTGACCGTTCAAATTTTAAGCTTAAATGATAACCTACAAGTAGCTGTAAGTTTGTCCATGGGGCCCATTCTAGTGTTGTTAGTCCATCCAATGCGTCCATCAGGTGCGCCTCACCAGGATCATTTCACACGAGTAACGAAGTGGGCCTGTAAAGCTTGGGTGTCTTAACCACTGCATGGTACAGTGTTAACCACGCTGTCGAAATTAGAGATATATGGCCAGCCAATGGTTTTCCACAGCGTACAGATGTGTGGCCCACTCATTGGGTTGGCCTGATTTTTAGGGTCGTGGTCTCTATGGTCAACCCACAATTTACATGGAAGTATGTACACAATCCGTATTTTTAGGCCAGTTTATATTGGCAGCGTACGTGCTTGATAATGATGTGTAAAAGAAAGGTTTTGGTGAACACGTTGATAAATGGGACCCACAAAATATTGTCCGGTCCAGATTAAACAAGTGTGACTACGTGATCCAAATGTAAAGCCCAGAATCTGACTCCGTGTCAAAGTGTGGCCCATGCAACAAATGGACGGTCGCATTTCTCTTTGATGTGAACCTGAAAGTGTTGCCCATATATACTTTTGGCGGTTTGATGTTCCAGACAAGTAACATGCTGGGTGTGAAAGTTCACATGCAATGTTGTGTGCCAAGATTTTGTTGGGAATATTCTTGTGGGCCCCACCATGAAATGCCCCTAAATTTAGGAATCCAGGTCGTCTGTATGACTTCAACCGGGTTTTGGTTTTCCTGTTTGCCAACCACCCAATTGGTATAGCTCAGCACTGACATTGTCAGCACTCCTGCGTTGAGCTGGACTAATCCGACATTAGCAAACAGGAAATTCCTATTGAGGAGGAATCCCTCTGTTGAAAACGAGCAGAGAACTTCTGCTGCTGCTCTAATTGGTCCTGGTCATCCTGACTGTGTCAGAGCAGCTCAGCTCTGACATAGGCTAAGCTGGACCAATCAGAGTAGTAATGAACAGGCTTTCTCTGTTCGTTTTCAATAGAGGATCTGAACTTGTTGAGGAGCAGACGATCTGGATTCTAAATTTAGACCTAGGTCTAAAACCCAACCCGGTCTATAGCTTAGGCGGGCTACAGAAAAGGCACGAAGGAAAGCTCCATGAGGGAACTCTACCATGAAAATTTTCAAATAAAAAGTGAGGAAACTATATTATGCATATATGATCCAACCCATTCGTCATGTGAACCCCACTAGGATCAAGGGACACGGAAGCTCAATCCATCCCAAAGCTTCGGTGGGCAAAAGTAAGTAGGTTTTAGGCATGATGGTTTAATGCTCCCTGTGCTTTGTCTCATATGAGTTTTGGATCAGGTTGCTTCTTGAGATGTACGGTGAACATGAAGGGTCCCATCAGATGCACGGCTTGGATTCCAATTTACACATACAAATCAAGATGGGCCCCACATAACTCAAACGCTATTACCATGAAGTTCGAACAAAAGGGATTATTTTCCATGACAAGGCTCCAGCGTCACGCGAGGTAGGTTAACATTGCTTCTCCATGTTTGCTCAGCCATGTTGGGCATTTCCATTACACGGATGGAACAATCTAGGGTTGGCTAGAGCCATTGATCTGGTGGCCACCACATACATGGCCCTTGAATTGGGTTGTAAATGGGTCAAATGTTACAATAATCATATCTAATATCCAACTTTGAACCAATAATATTGTCCAAAACATTAAAGGCGTGTTTGGATGGAAGGAACTCACCCTAATGTGGTGTGGTCCATTGTAAATGGGTAATGATTATTACTACCATGGTAGTCCATAGTAAAGCCGTATATAATACTAGTACCACTATGTAGCTTTGAATTTTTTTATCTCCATGTAATGTACTCGTCTGATTAGATACATGTGAATATAACTTGCCTAATATATGTTATATCTACACCATTCATCTATTTTATAATATTATTTTAGGTCATTACCTCAAATATCAACCTCATCCAACACTTTTGTGGGTCATAAGAAGTTTTTAGGGGCAAGCGTTCAATCCCAACTACTTCTGTGGTGTGGTCAATTTTCATTTTGAATGTAGTTCATTTTTTGTCTCTTTCCATAAAATGATCTCACAAGATGAATGGATAGTGTGGATATAACACATATATCAAGATAGGGTCCACGAAATTATGCCATGCCGAAGCATTTTCGGCCATCCAAGTCAGTGTGTATTTGGGAAGATATCTATGATTTGACAGCTTAATTTATCCAATCAACTACAATGAGCAATGAGATAAGTTTTACACTGCATTACTGTGGAACTCAATAATCCAAACACACCCTAAGATATAGGTTAGAATCATATATAGTTATTATTTGAATCCCTACTCATGGCTCAATGGTAGACCTCATGGGTTTCAACACCGAGGTCATGGGTTCAAGTACACATGTGGTGTATGTGGGTGCATCAAGAAAAGAAAAAAAATATATATTGATATTATCCAAAGAAGTCAAAAACTCATATATAAATATGGTAGGTCATTTCAATATGTGACTAATACTTAACTGACAACTAGCAGCACTATATCAACCTTATTTTTTAATTAAAAATATTATTAGTTGGATAAATTATGAAAATACTCTCAGGTAAGTAGATGCGGATATGATAAATCCAACGGATATAGAAGTCTGCTAAAGAAATTAAATCGAGTAAAAATCCCATACATCTATCACACTTTTTCATGTCCAATATGTTAGGTAATGGTAGATGACCATTGTCGGCCCCGCCATAACCCAGAAATCATTGATTATCATAGTACCTGGTCCATTCCATCAATGGGCATGAACATTGGATGTTTAAGAAAAATGTTGAATAAAAAGCAATGCTAAAATCAAATGATCGTGATTGATTGGCTGTCCAATTACTATGATGCAATGCATTTGGTGGCCTAACATAAAACTGATCCTCATCACCCCATATATTTTACCACGTGTACAGTGGAGATGCCAAATATAAACAGGCAATGGAATCTCTAACATTGCTTGTAAGAAAATGCTAGTAAGGTGGGTTTTAGGTCAGAGCCTGCACGGCCTGCTGGCATCCAAGATTCCATACATATGGGACCCATGGTTGGGTTGTCCGTCCTATTGATTTGACATCCAAACCCTTTGATTAATGGCCTACAGTGGTTGAATAAAAAGGGCAACCAAGGTTCACACTCAACAAGAATTACGACAAGAGATCAAGATACCAAAGTCCTGTACAAACCTGTTTTTGAAAACATATAAAACACCCAAGTTCTTTGGGGCCCACCATATTGTATATGTGAATCCACTCCGTCCATCAGTTGTGATACTTGACGCTAGTCCCTAAAGCAAAAAATCAGCCGGACCCACAAATCAGGTGGGCCACATCACACCTCAGGCAATAATGGGGATGGGATTCTCCAACCATGGGTTTGGATGTCGGGCTATCATGGTGCGTATATTCCATCAAACCTGTTCATCAGGTGTGACTCTCCAGGATGATTCATTAGGTTCAATTTTACATTTTTTTCATTGGTGTGGCCCATCTAAGTTTTTTATCAAGCTGATTTTTTATAAGCATGGTGAAATAAGATGGACGAAGTGGATTTCATATGTATAACATGGTGGGACATAACGAGCTACGGTGTTTTACATGCTGCATTAAACATATATTGTAGATGATTCCAGTCCAAGACAAATGGGTGGTTAGGATCTTTTAATTTGGAGATTTTGAACCATGGGCCTGGAGTTCACAATTTCAGTAGGGAGAGTTAGTATGGACATTGTCTTTCTCCATTTCCTACAATTATAAGAATTCACGTGCGGCCTAAACTCCTATGCTAGTTTATTCGAAGTTAAGAATATCTTAGCACTTGTTTATCAACTATCATTTATGTGAGTATTAGAAGTTTTCTTTAAAAGAAACTATTTTCAATTAACAACAACATTTCATAACTCCAGCATGTTACCCGTCATATGAGGGATAGGTTTTGCTATATGTGGTTGTGTGCCTTACAAAGCTAGTATGTTAATATTAATTATTAATTTGATGATCTTAATCGTACATTAAGATGGTTGTGGGTCATGTATAGACATTCAGCTAACTTCATAATTAATAAATGGGCATATCTTAAATCGTGCATATATGTGGTTATTTAATAGTATATGTGAGTTAAGAGAGAGGGATTTCTATGGTTGTCCTTCGGAACTTGAGATTGGACACAAAGGCCACTGTCCAATAAATATTTGTATTCTATAAATCTTAATACTTTGTTGTTTATGACTGCTTGAAATGTAAAGCAAACTTGTGGTTGATATTCTTATATGGTCATCTTGTATGAAGGAACTAATCGTAAATTGAGATGAAAGGTCTTCACCATCAAGTTTGATGATAAGTCGATATGCCTCTGCCCTATCCTATAAACGTGTATAAGCATGTTATGAGAATAAGCTCCTAATATTCGACTTATTAAACGCTGCATTGGAAGATTAATTCAAGTCTCTATGCCGGGTGACTCATAATGCTTGGATTATGATCAACTTGTAAATGTATTAGCTTTGGCTAATCCTTAAACCAGAGGATGTATGGAGAGTATAAATTTATGATGTAATGTGCTTTGGCTTAAACTCACGAAGTGAATAGGGCTCTCAATGGAGCGGGTTAGATCTGAGGCTCGATTCACTCCGAATCCGTATAATGCGGATTTGGATCTTAAAATAGGTCTGATTAGTTAAATGGACCGGATTTGGATCTTAAAATAGGTTCAATCACTTAAATGGACCGGATTTGGATTTACAGGAACATATCCGAGTTTGATCCGAATCCGATTAAGATCCGGCTCATTGTGACCTTACGTATATGTTATATTCATGCTGGCCACTCTTAGGTCGACCATACATCAGTAAATAGTGGGATTTGTATCATTTTTCTACTAAATTAAATATATTATATCATATATTTTATATTATACATTTTTTTAGATTTGTAATGAGGGTGGATTTGGACTAGATCCAACCCGAATCCGATGGTTATATGGATTTTGGATCGGATATGGATCTAACAATTTATAAATGGATAAGATATGGGTATCACCTTTTGGATCCGAGTTGGATCCGAATCCGATTCGAATCCTTCTACAGATATACGGACTTGGAGCCGGATCCAACTGGATCTGATCCAGATCCGACCCATTGAGAGCCCTAGAAGTGAATCATCCTCAGGTGTGGTACCTTATAAGCTTACTCAAGCAAATTAAGAGAATTTACCACATTATAAATCATGAATTTAGTGAACTCTAATGCAGGTACATATGGTGTTGGACATTGGAAATGCATGTTAAAGGGGACATTGGAATACAAGGTAATTTATTGCACTAAGACACCACAAGACTCTAATGGCTGGATTTATTTTTTTTAATAATGCAAACTATTTATGTAATAAGGCTCCCCATGGACTAGAAATGCTTGAAAAGCCTCTGAGATTAAATATTTCATCCTTTGATTATTTAAATGTTATTGTGATCATCCATATTAAAGCAAAAGAGTCAATTTCTCAAAATGGTTGAAATAAGTCAATTGAAGAGTTTTATTTGCATCCAATATAAAAAGTAATACTCATTTTATAAATAGTTTGGATCATTGAAAGACTACTTAGATTCAAATAATCAAAAGTTAAAATAATCTAGCTGAAAACTTTCATTTGTCATATATCCACTATAATAAGTGACTCGTTATATACACAACCTGAATCATTGGAAGATTCTCTAAATTCAAATGCTAAAGTCTTAACCTATCACAACACAATTTTTCAAGATGTGTTCTGACAAACCTCATATTAAGATCCTCAATCATGATTTTTGGATGAGGGAAGACATGCATACCGAAACCCCCAACCATGATTTTTGGATGAGGGAAGACATGCATACCAAATCTCTATACACATGAATTGCACATAATCTTTTTGATGTAAAAATATGAGGGAATCATTTATACCACTCTTATATACTTTGTTAGCTTATTTGGCAACGTCTATTTGAAAGGAATTGAGAAAAATTGAGAATCTAAGGGCATTTAACAACATGAATTTCGGTGTAAATGGATTCAAGAAGAATCCAAATGTTAAATTGAGGAATTGAAATTCTCAGTTTCTTTACTTTTGAAAAATCTCTTCAAAATGTCAAGAATAAAAAATAAGAGGAGTTAGAAATCTTCTCCAATAGCTTCTTTTACTATTGTAAGTTGTTGCTTTAAAAGGGTATTCACACTTCTCTCTTTCCCTCCTCCCACCACTATTTACCACTATTGTCTACCTTCTTTGACCAATACACTTTCATTTGTTGGAAACCACTACTATCTCTAATTGCGTGTGTACATATACGTGTGTGTAGATGACCAGCTCTTTATGGGGCCCATATGTGTCTGGGGGGGGGGGGGGGGGGGGGGGGGGGGGATGCACACCAATTCCCACAAGAACTCGTGAGTACTTTTTGAGGGCTCATCACATGTGATGTGAGCCCAACATCTGAGCCATCCACATGATGCAGCACCCAAAAAAATCATAGGGCCCAACTTTCAACTTGGTCCAGAACTTGGTGGGCCATAGCAAGAGGAAACAGTTTCCTCCCTTGATTTGCCTCTCTCTCTCTCTCTCTCTCTCTCTCTGCATGGCCCACCAGAGTTTTGGATCGGGTTGAAAGTTGGGCCTAAGGGGTTTTTTGTGGTGTTGCATCACGTGGACGGCTTAGATTTTGAGCTCACATCATATGTGATGAGCCCTTAAAATGTGCTCATGAGCTCTCATGAAAACTGGTGCGCAAGTAGAGCTGTACACGAGTCGAGCCAGCCCGATTAGCTTGCTCAATTCAGCTCGGAACAGCTCGATTCGGCTTAGCTCGATTTAATATATAATATTATGTGTGTGTGTGTGTGTGTGTGTGTGTTTTAATGTGTGTGTGTGTGTGTGTGTGTGTGTGTGTGTGTGTGTTTTAATATATGTGTGTGTGTGTGTGTGTGCGTGTGCGTGTGTGTGTCTTAAAAAAAACTTTAATCATTTCTCATTCTCTTTATTCCTCTGTCTGACTCGAGCGCCCCCTACCCTAAACCCTACCCTTCTCGAGCGCCCTCGCCCACCCTGCCCCTGTCTAGCAGGCAAGTCCAGTCGTTTGTCCTCTCTCTCTTTCTCTCCCGCTCGTCTGTCCGGCCACATTGACCAAGTGGGCGCGATCCACCCAAATCTCTCTCTCTCTCTCTCTCTCTCTCTCTCTCTCTTTCGTTTGTCCAACCATCAGGGACCATTAAACTTCCAACAGCCCATCCGACCTTTGGCCACCATGGACCGTCCGATTTCCAGTAGCCGCATCTAGCCGTCCCACCAGGCACCATCAGACCTCCAGTAGCAATGTTCGACCTTCAGCAGCCTCGTCCGACCTCCAAAAGCAACGCCCGACCTCTAACAGCCCCGTCCGAGGTAAAAATAATTTTTTTTAATTTATAATTTTTTATCAATTCTTTAATTGTTAGTTGTTTTAATTTAATTGTTAGGTGTTAATTATTTTATTGTTAAACGTTTAAGTGTTTAAATGTTGGCTTAATATTTAAATTTTATATATCATATATGTTAGCTAAATATTAAATATTTAATTCTATGTTAGCTAAATGTTTAAATGTGGGCTAAATGTTAAATGTTTAATTATATGTTAGTTAAATGTTTAAATGTTTAATTGTTAGCTGAATTGTTATATGCTAACTATAATTGTTATATGTTAGCTCTTAATCGTTAACTATAATTGTTTTATGTTAGCTAAATGTTTAATTATTACCTAAATTGTTATAGTTTAGCCATTAATTGTTAGCATTTGTAAGTTGCAACATTTGTAATGGTAGAAAATCAGTTGTCCATTTAAGCATTCCTATGTGGCCAGGCATAGACTAGTATGTATTTGGTGCATAACAATCCTCAAATTGTCTCTTTTTTAACAGTTCATAATCGAATAGATTGTGATGTTTTTATTTTACTAATTTAGATGCTTACGCATGATCTATTTTGTGCTGCATCTCCCATATTCTTTGTAGATGTATTTCTTTCATTTGTATCTAACATCATTTATCCTCACTTTATGTGGGTACTTGACAATGGAAAATAAATGAAAGATAAATTTATTCTAAAGATAGGATAAGAGATGCTGCCGGAATTTTGGCGTAGCCATTTAAATCAGTAAAATAAAAATATTACAATCTATCCCATCTTAAATGGGTAACTGATTTAGGTATAATTGTAGCCGTAGATATGCATGTCAATGTGAAATTAATATTATAGGTCAAGTTTATACCACAGGTCCATAAGTTGATAATATTTAGTATTTATATTTATAGATGACTAGTAAGAAGGTTTCAACTACTCCTGGTGCGTCAGTCACATCACCACTTGCTGTGGAGGGAGATTCTTCGACAACAACTGCGAATGAAAAGAAAAAAATCATCAGTGTAGGATGATTTCGAAGAAGTCTTAGTAAATGGGGTAAAGAAAGTTAAATATATACATTGCAAAACTCTATACATGAAGAATCTAAGAAGTGCAACTACTTAGTTACAGGGACATAAGTAGAGTTGTGTAAAAAAACTGAAAATTTCATTAGTTGGCTAACAGTTGCTCTTGTTTACTAAGAAAGAAAGTGATGACTCTTCCGACACAATTTTCACTCATCATTTTGATAAAGATAAGCTGAAAGAGTGGTATGCGAGGTTAATGATTATTGAAGAGAAGTCTTTTAGGTTTATAGAGAGCAAGGCTTTTATAGGGTACAGTAAATTTCTTAACTTTAAAGTCGAGAGGGCATCACGATTCACAGTAAAGAGGGAGTACATGAAGATGTATTCAAAAGAAAAGATAAAATTGAAACCAGTTTTAGCGTCAGTCTCTAAAATAAGTATGATTTCTGATTTGTGGACAGTGTCCAATTAGAGAAAGGGTTACATGTTATTGACCACACACTTTGTTAATGAAGATTGAAAATTTTGTAAGAGAATTCTGAACTTTCATCACCTTCCTCCTCTTTATTCTAGTTATGTGATTACATATTATATATACGGTTGTCTACAGAAGTGGGGTATTGAAAAGAAAATATTCGCAATAACTTTATGTTGCGCAGCACGCCAACAATGCCGGTGAACCGAGATCCAATCTCCGGTCTCACCCATAACGATAAACAGGAAGAAATAATAACTAGAAGAGAAATTCAAACAAACTAACAATCCACATGACAGAAATTTACGTGAAAAAACCCCAACAAGGGCAAAAAACCACGGGTGCAAATTTTCACTATGAAGAAAATGAAGTTACAAGCAATACATTTACCTTCTCTAATGCTCCCATGCACAAAGATGGCTCTTTTTACTAATCCCTTCTCACTTTCTCACATTGGACATATAGAAAACCTAATTGCATACCATAATCCTGAGTTACACCCCTTTTTATAAGAAAATACGAAAATAAAACCCAAAATAGGAAAGCCTGCGAAATAGGTCGCTGCTGGTCGGGTGCCCGGTCAGGCTTAGTCAGGCGCCCACCCAATGTAGAAATCGTCCAGCGAGTAACAAAGGAAAACAACTGAATGTCGACTTCCTGGTGGGATTGGCTCCTAACCTCAACACTTTAGATAATGCCTCTGCCAATAACAGTCTGACTATAATCTTATGGAACCAAATGAAGGTAACTGAAAATTTAATTTTTTAGGGGAAGATATTTCAGGTTAAGTGTTATGCCCATATTTTAAATTTGATTGTCCAAAAAGGGATGAAGACAATTGACACCACAATAGAGAACATCAGGGAGAGTGTAAAATATATCAGGGGGTCACCTTCAAGATTACATATATGGAATGATATCATCCATGTTTAGGTGTGAAATCCTAAAAAGCATTGAAGTCAGATGTTTGCACATGCTGAAATTTAACTTTTAAAATATTAGATTTGGCCATTGAATTGAAATTAGCATTCCCTGAATTTGCAGTACGTGATAGATTATATACTTAGTCGCTTAGTTAAGAAGATTGGAGCAAAGCGAAACAAGTTCACAAGTTTTTTAAGATATTCTACAACTGCACAATTTTTTTCTCAAAAACAAAGTATCCCACAGCAAATCAGTTTCTTTCATATGTTTGTCAGATTAAAGAAATTCTAAGCAAAATAGCTAGTGATGGTCCAGAATTTTCAAAGCTGATAGCGGACAAAATGTAAATGAAGTTTGATAAATACTAGGATGAGTGTCATTTGTTAATGTCTTTAGCAGTTGTTCTTGATCCCTGATGAAAGATGATCTTAGTGGAGTTCATTTTTATGAAGATTTATAATATTGAAAGGGCATCATTCGAAACCTCCAAGGTTTGTGATGCAATTGAAGATTTGTACTCTTTGTATGCTTTCATAATATAAACAACCACATAAGTTAATCTTGGAATTGCAAGTCCAAGTTCTTCTGGTTCATCTTTACTTGTTGGCAATGTGCTCAATGAATTCATGAATTTCTTAGTATAAAAAAATACATATAGGCAAGCAAATGAATCAAAACTACACTTATATCTCAAAGAGCTGATCATAATGCGTCATGATTTAAAATTTGATGTTTTAAAATGGTGGAAGATGAGAGCTAGCAAAAAAATACCCTATCTATCGGTGATGGCACGGGACATATTGTCAATTCTTATTTCAATCGTGGCATCAAAATCTACCTTTAGCATGAGGAGTAGAGTTGTTTCCAAGCATCGAAACTTATTTTCACCAAATACAATTGAAGCATTAGTTTGTACACAAGATTGAGTGTAGGGTTATAAATGGGTCAGTGGACCTTGATGGGTACCCAGAACCAACCCATTTGTTAAATGGTATGGGTCTGAGTCCAAGAACAAACACAATTTCTAAATGGGTCTGGGTTCAGTTTCCTTTATATTAGGCCCGACCCAAACCCATTTAGTAAGTTGGCAGGTTTGGTCTATGTTTCAAGGGACCCATCCAAACCCAGTTTTAAGACTAGTAAAAATGCTTGTATACTAGACCCAGGCCCGTTAGACTCGACCCATTTATAAATGGGTATGAGTGGATCTCCCTCTACCAGACCTGAATCCATTTATAAATGGGTTTGATGGGTTGACTTGGACCCGACCCAGACTCGCCCATTTAGTAAAAGGGTCTAGGTCTAAAATTTGAACCTCGGCCCATTTAGTAAATGAACGGGTCTGGTTTTGGCCAAACCCAACCATTTACAGCCTTAATTGAATGAGTTCGATATAGGGAGGTAGCTGTTATGATGTTGAAGAGGAGAAGGAAAATGAGTTCGACTGTCAAGACAAAAATGCACCTGTCAATGTACCTGAAATAATATGAACATCATGGAGGTTATAGATTTTTGTTAATTTTTAAATATATTAGACAATGAAATGTGTAATTTAATTTTCTTAAGTGTTTAAATGATTTATGCTTTCATCATAACATCTAGCATCAATATATTATTTTATTTGATCATATTCATTTTGTTTAGCTTTTACAGTTTTTATGTTAAGTTTTTAGTCTCTCTTTGGTGTTTACTGTTTCTTTTATAACTTTGCTAAAAATACTAATGTCTTGAAAACATAGTGTAGATGTCTTTATCTGACCCATCAGACGACATTTGGGATTACAGTTCCATAGTCCATTCTCCAAATTCAGGAACTACGAAGATTATGTGGGAAATTTTTTTTTAACAAAACTAATTGATTTAGATTGCACCTATCATGTCGAGGTGGAGATGCAAAACCTTGCACTAAAGTCCAAAAGGATGTTCAACTCCTTTTCCAAGCTCTTCTAGACTCGAACAAAAAACCTTTGACTTCTAAAGTGGAGAGAAGTCGTCGAGAAGCGGAAGCGAATGAAATAAGATTAGATGCATTGGAAGAAGAGCAAATTCAACTCACATTAAAGCGTAGTTTGTAAGAGGCTTATACTCATAATCGATGTTGTCCAACATCAAGACAACATGATGATGAAGCAAGAGTAAGCAAGAGCATTAAGAAGAAAAGTAACAAAGCATCAAAGTTTATTTTCAAACTTGATGAATTATATGGGGTGATAGGTACTCCGTATAAATCAGCTTACTAAGAATATTTAAAAAATCTTATTGAATCTATCAAAGAGCATGATGGAATACCCTCTCCACCTTTTGATTCAAGGGAGGTGAATGAGTACCTTTACGAAAATTTAGATAGTAGCTCTAGCTCGCCAAACGAATCATAGGAGAGGTAGAACTTGAAAGTACATTTTTAATATTTTTCAAATTTTATTTTAGGTAAAGTCTACTTTTATCTACGTCATCCTTTCTAACTTTGTGTAAATAGTACATGTAACCTGTAAGTTTATAAAACTTTGTGTGAACAGTACATCCTTCCTAACTGTGTCAGTCAGTATATGAAATTTTTATATACATATTTCCAAGCTCAACCCTCAGCTCGAAAATCTTGAGCTCGAAATCGGCTCGAAAGCTTGATCGAGCCAGCTTGAACATGAAATTTCAGCTCAATGGCCAAGCCAAGCCAAACACAAGCCAAGGTGGTCATTAGTCTAGCCTAACCCAAACATGGCTGAGCTCGACTCATGTACAACTCTATGCGCAGGTGAGCATTCCTCTCTCTCTCTCTCTCTCTCTCTCGCTATATATATATATATATATATATATATATATATATGTGTGTGTGTGTGTGTGTGTGTGTGTGTGTGTGTGTGTGCGCGCGCGCGTGCATGCATGTGTATTAAATCAACATTGTCCATTTGTTTCGCCATCTCACTTTAGGACACGAATCCAAACATAAGGCAAATCCAAATTTCAAGTAGACCACATTTTCTTTCCTTGAAATATAATCTATAGGAACAAAGACATTCACTATTAAAATTACCTTCCTAAGGCCCACCATGTTGTTTATTTGCCATCTAACCCATTGATAGGGTGACTTGCCTAGATGAAGAGAAAACACAAATATTAACTTAATTTAAAATTTCCGTAGCTCATAAGAAGCTCTTAATGGTAGGTGTTTAATTCCTATTGTTTCTTGTGACATGGTCCACTTAAAGCTTTGGATCCACTTCATGGTTGGGCTTATGCCCTAAAGCAATGTGGCAAAATAAAAGGATGGTGAAGATATTAATACATACATCATGGTGGGCCCCAACAGAAAGTCGGGAGCATTATAAGTTACGATTTCATTATGGGTCTTTTTATTTATGAACATAGTTATAAGTCATGATAACCGTGAAATTGGTGACCATTTATATCTTAATGGTTAATATATGAAAACTATTAATAGTCAAAATTATTGAGTTAAGATAGTTTCCAAGAGCTTTGCATTGTGTTAAATGATATTATATTTTACTAAAGTCACCACTAGCCAATTACTCTACTTCCATAGTTAGCTAAAACCTATAGAAATGTTAGGGCGGAGAATCCAAAGGTTCTCAATCCTAAAGTGACTCCTTAATCTGCAATTGAAGGTTCGAGGTAAGGGACCGGTGTTACAGAAAAGGAAGGTGTTAGGCACCCGCTTTGTCCGTATAAATATATAGCCCGTACTTCACAAGATCTGACTAACTTTTAAGGGTTTAGATTAATTCTTGCGTAATGATAATACAATATTGTGTGTAATGGTGTGTCAAATGCAATGCTTATGACAAGCTTTGGTTCGAGCTAGATAAATTAGTCTTAACTTCTTCACTTTCTGAAGAGATAAACTAATCAGCCCAAATTTTTCTATAGGCATGATTCGATTATCTCGGTAAGCCTCAGAGCATACGTTTGTATTGACCGGGTGTTGAGTGCTATGGATGCAATGCGATACAATGTGTATGATGTATATATGTGATGTCATGTATGCGATGTTGTGTTAAATGCAACGCTTATGACAAGCTTTGGTTCGGGCTGAATAAATCCACCCTTACTTCTCTACTTATCAAAGCATAAACTAATCGACTGGAGTTTTTGATGAGTAGGATCTAATTATATCGACAAGCCACAAAGCATACACTTAAGTCAATTAGGTGCCCAATGCTATGCGATACAATGTTGATGGATGAGATGAGCAGAAGGGTTGAAAAGGAAGTGGGTATTGCACAATGTTAATGCTGGAATAGATGAAGCTGATCGAAGCTTGGATAGTTGGATGGATGGTAGTGTCACAAGGATTGAGTTGAGCATCGTGGATCAAGGTTGAATGACTCAAAAGACTGAAGAATGTGCTTGACTGGACTTAGCCTAGACTGGACTCTTTCTTATTGTTCTCACTTCTCCTTGGTGGAGGGATAGAAGTGGCTAAGGGGAGAAGCTTAAATGATTTTTGAGTCTACTGGATGATATAGACTTTCTTGGATGATTAAGGATGATTATATTGTTAATGGATTTTAGATGATGGAAATAAGAATGGGAGGGGGCTATTTATACCCCCCAACCCTTTTTTTCTTTAATTCTCGAGAATTTTAGGGGTTTAACTTGGGTTGAACTGGGATTTTGAATCGCCATGTGGTACAATTTGGATGGTTGGATCAACTGGTAAAATGGTAATTTATGGCTCAAGGGAAAGGCACAAAGGTCATTTTACACTTCCCACATGCCTGCCCATTGGAAAAGGAAAACTTTGCATGCATTAGAGACCTCCTACCAAAGCAAGAGGTGTGCCATGTGGCAAGCAATGGGCAGCCCGCCACCTAGGCCACAACCTTGCTCTTGCTTTGGCAGGTGGTCTCCCACAAGCAGGTGGTCTCCCACAAAGCATGTGGGAGCTCCGATTACTTTGAGGTTTGTTTGTTGGATTCACTTCAGACCTCTGCTGGGCCTGTGGGTTTGGGTTTGTACTTGGCTTTGGATTAGTTTGGAGTTGGTTTTGATTAGGTGGATTGACCGGGATTGACCTAACGAGTCGACTCGGTATGACTTAGTGAGTTGACTCGAGTTCAAGGGCTCCTAGGATTTAGATTGCTGAAGCTTTTTAGAGTCAAGACTTGAATTAGGGTTTAGGTTAGGGTTTAGATGAGATGGTCCAATTCAATCAGCTTGTCGATATGAGGTAAGGTGTTTACATGCGCCCACCAGTTATGTGCTTGTGCAATCTAGACTATGCATTCTAGATCATGCACCTAATGCGCCTTCTCATGTTCATCGTACATTTAAATAGTGCTTCTAGTTACATTATTTCATTTGGACGGTTAATAATTGGTTTGAACCATTGACTTAAAATCAGTCTGTTAAAATTTAACCCATTAGTCTTTTGGCTATTCTTCACAAGGAGTGACCATATGCTTTATCATATGTTTTGGCTATGTGGCACCCACCAGTTATGTTTATGTTCACTCTAGACCATGCATTTGATACACTTTATCATGTTCACCTTACATTTAAATAATGCTTCTAGTTGCGTTGTGTCATTTGGACAATTGATAGTTGATTTGAACGGTTGATTATACCCAAAACACACTTAACAGAATATTGTGTAAAAATTACATTGATAAAATGGTTAAATCCATCTTCATTTTGTCCTTTTTTTAAGGGCCCGTTTATATACCATCGAATAAGTTACTTTTTCTACTAACAACAGTAGATAAGTAACTTATTTAACACAAGCAAGTTTGGTTTATAATCACTTGTAAGTAACTTTTGTGTTTAGGAGGTGTTTGGATCATAAGTTACTTAAGATAAGCTAATCATGACTCAAGTAGCTTGTCTTGGTTTCTACTTATTAAGTTGAAGTTATTATATATTTTTAAGTAAAAAAATTGCTTATAATTGATATTAAACCAAATTTACTTATCCCAAATAAGTTACTTTTTCTACTTACAAACAGGCCCTTAAAGTTACTTAATCACTTCAGTTTAATAAGTAAAAATTAAGATAAGCTACTTGAGGCATAAGTAGCTTAAGTAACTTTCAATCCAAACACCCCTTTATATCCATCCATCCATGGATTTCATGTGAACTACTTGAGGCTCGAATTATCTCATTTTCAGCCAAAGTATATCCTCCAATCAACTTATTATAATGATTATTTAACAAATTATTGTTTTGAGATATTAAAGATGATTTATTTCATCAAATTTATTAATTACTCCTTAATATATTAATCCTATCTAAATATCTAACCATTAGCTGTATCATGAACCAAAATTCTATTTTTATTGATAAATATTTATTGGACTGTGAAGCTTGGTGGAAAAACAACATGGTGTATGTGTGATATCCACTTTGTCCATCCGGGAATAAACTTCATCTTAACCGTAAATACAAAATATCATCCTGATGCAAAACTCTATAGCTCACACCACTGGCAACAATGTAAAACTACATCTAAAGTCTATAAAGGTTCACACGGTAGGGCTCACATGAGTTTTGAATCACCCTAATTTTCTTATCATCCTTTTGATTCACACCTGATGAACGTGTTTGATGAAAGATAAGAACCATGGTGGCCGCACACACAAACCTATGGTCGATGTCCCATACCCATTTTCCCTCGTGGTGTGGCCCACCTGTATTGCAGATTTAGCTGATTTTTGGTACCAACGCTTAGAATAGAGCAGCTCACCTGATGGGTGGAATGGATTTCTCAAAGACACCATGTTGGGCCCACAGAGTAGAGGTGGGCAACGATCCGATCTGAGTCGAACATAGACCAGATCGGATTGTTCGGCTGCTTGAGTGGGTGTGTTCGAACAATGTTCGAACAAACATTCAAACATGGTGGCTCTGTTCAAACTCGATTTGGTCTAGCCCAGCCATGTTCAAACATATGAATTTCAGACAATTTTTACGAGTTTGAACAAGTTCAAACAATTTAGCTTTTTTTTGCTTGAAAATATTTTTTCTACTATTGAACAGTAAATACCAATTTGTCCATAAATTACATATCACAAATGACAAATGACAAGGTTTAAAGTTTTTAACTAACTAAATAAAAAAATCATAACATAGATAGTTAATGTTCATACCTTTACTCACCTGAAGAGGGAAGAGTGAAGACTAAAGCGAACCCTTAACTATTCAAAGCTCTGTGGGGGTCCCATCATGATGTATTTATTTTATCCACTCCGTCCATCCATTTCTACATCTCATTTTGAAACATTAAACAAAAAATAAGGTAGATAAAAAGCTCAAGTAAACCACGCCACAAGAAACAATAAGGAGAATGATGTCCCCCACGGAAACCTTCATAAGGCCCACATGTTTATTTGTAATCCAACCTTATATATATATATAAGGTTCGATTATATATATATAATCGAGTTGAAAGAGTCGAGTGGTTCAATATTTGAGTCGAGTCGAACAAGGCTTTAATTGAAATCGACTTGAATATTTTTTTAGGATAGACCACGTATTCTAACAAAGACTTCCGTTTCGAATTAGGTTTTATTGAGTCAATTCGTGTCAATCCAAACGAGTCGAGTAGTGTACAGTTCTACCACAGAGCTTTACTATTGTGGGCACCGTTTAAAGCAGGTTTTGCATAGGATTCTGCCCGTAGATCTGAATCCACAAACATGTCGGAGCATTAAGATCATGAGAAGGGTATTTTGGTCAATTTAATAAAAAAGGATGACTCCGTCATTATAAGAAAAGAACAAGCACAATATGGTAACTCTACAACGACAAAACACAGCCACCGAAACGCAGCCTCGGATACGGCCAGTTAGGCACGGAATATCCGGAGCTCTCCTCTCATACCGAACCTATAGCCTCGGCAAACCCAGCTGGAGACAGCCTGTCAGCAACCAAAGCCCCTCTTCTCTCTCCTTTTTCCTCTCCTCTGTTTTCTGTTTTGTACTCTCCCCCTCTGTTTCTCCGTTTTTCTTCCTCTTGCTTCTAGGGTTCCGATTTTCTTTGAGGGGCTCTTGAAATCTGCGCCTCACATCTCTAGATCGAGATTGTATGCTTTGAGAGCTTCCTGTTGATCTCTTTTTGGTTCGATTTGGTGCTGATTTTCGCGGGAAATGCTTGAAATTAGGAATTTTCTCCCCGGATCGGGGTTTTGAGAAGAAATGCCGGTGTTTGAAGACGTTTCTCCACAGGTATTTCGTTTTCATCGATCTGGCTGTTCTTTCTAGAGTGTTTTTGTGGCATGGATTGTAGAAAATGGTTAGAAATTTTGTTTTTTTCTTTGAGGTTTTGTTCGGATTGCATTTTGGTGATTTTTGGGAGAAAGTGAGAGTTTCGTTGGATTTTTATGAAGTTTTGTGACGGAAATGTTGGATTTTTTTAATGATTTTTTTTATTTGTGATTTTGGAATGAAGTTCGGGTGATTTAGTTGGAGATTTGAAAGTTTGATGCTTGATAGATGTTAGGCATTTTCTGTGGTTCTTTGAAGAATTTGGTTTTCTCATTTGGTAGTGCTTGGAATATGAAGTTTGTGATTTTCTATGCTAGAATTCTAATGAAGATTGTCGAAGAATTATGTTATCTTGGGCGAATGTTGAGAGATTTGTGGTGTTAATGTAGAAAAGTGGAGATTTCCGTTCTTTGTCTGTTCATTTGTTTTGTTTTGTTTTGAGATGAAGTAATTCGTGGGTATGAAATGCGGGAGATTCTATTTTTTGTATGAATTTGCAAATTTCATGTGGAATCATGAATTTTTTTATTTTTTGTGATGGAAATGGCTGCGGTAGTATCTTATTATTCATCTTTGACCCTGATTGTCCCTAACTTTTTTTTTTTTTTTTTTTTTTTTTTTTTGAGGTAGAACGATTGTGGTATCAAGTTAGATGAGAAAATAATTGGACTTCGAAGGTGATATGAAGTTTCTCCTTTGTGGGATTGTCTTTGTGAAAAATTTCGATGCTTCCAACTTGTTAGATTTTGTTTTGCTTGCAGATTGCAATTATGGGTGCGTTTTATTTAATGAGGAAACTCATGATGATTAAACCTGTTTAGAGTTAGAGTCTTAGAGAAAGGTCTAGAGATGGGCACAAGTTTCAATTTTTTGTAGAAAAATATCGATGGTATTGATTTCGAGAATAGAAATATTGGATAATTGCTGGGTAGCTGTCATTTTCATTTTTTTTTTTTTCGGGTTTTGAATATACTCAGTGTTTCTTAGACTTGCAATGCATTGTATGCATTATCCCGCTGAGCATTTGAAATCAAAATGTTCTTTGTAGGTTGAATACTTTCTCTTAGATAATCACCAAATTTAATTTGTACTTTGTAATTTTGGTTCTATTTGTGGACTTGTGTCTTTGTTTATTCTTGAATTAAAATTTAGGAAACGCATCTGAATTTTGATCTAAACGTTGACAAACTACTTAACATTGATGTCCACAGCTGTTTGAAACAGAATAACTTCACGGAGCTCTATTGACAATAAAATTCAAGACATTTGTGAGTGTAGTGGATATAGATTGGATATGTAATACTTCCACTGCGGGCATCACCTGTGGACTTGTTCTCTTTTCTTTCGAGGGAGACAAGTTTCTTGTTTGAGGTCCGGGAGATATTCTGAGCACAGTTTGGTGAATGGGCACAATATTGTGTTATTGATTTGTGACGCTACATTTATTCTGCACAGTTAGAGAAGAAGGTTCTGATTGTTGCTGTCTCCATTTAAAATTGGCGAAGACAGACTGAACGATTGCCTATAGTTCCTAAGGTTTGCAGGAAGAAGTCTTCTGCAGTATCTTGAAGCATTTTGCATTATTCTTCGGCACTTTGAGGAGGAACCTTCCACAGAACTGGAGGGCTTTTTATATATCCATGCTGGAAGAGAGTATGCGTGGAATCCGTGTTTCGGGTGATGCCCCTGACCAGACTCGCCGCCGATGCATTCGGTGTGGTGACAATTTGTCTAGTCTCTCTCTTGGTACTGTTTGGCTTGTTCTGCATCTTTTACTCAGTTCTCTTCCGTTCTCGGATCCAGAGACAAGGATATATTCAACTCGGTTATTTTAATGGTCCGTGGATCATTCGTCTCACTCTCATCGTAATTGCAATTTGGTGGGGTTTGGGGGAGATTGTTCGCCTAAGTTTGCTGAAAGGGAGAGGAAGGATTTTACATGCTGTTAGCCTGAAATGGCAGGAAAACCTCTGCAAGTTTTACATCCTTTCCAGTTTAGGGTTTGCAGAACCAGGCATGTTCCTTACACTTGTATTTCTCCTTCATGCATCGTTGCAGAGGAGAGAGTTGGGAACTTTAAGTCATCAATGGAACAGAAAAACATTCAGTTATGTAGTCCTTTTTTGTCTCCCCATGTTCGTTGCTCAGCTTGTCCTTGTTTTAACCGGACCCAAGCTCAACAACAATAAAACGAGTTACATAAAGAAGATGCCGAAGTACTTCACCACCACTAGTACTGGAGGTTATAGTAAAGTCGAAATCGCCCAGTGTACTTACCCATTACTGAGTACGATTCTGCTCGGGCTGTTCTCGTGTTTCTTAGTTGCCTACTTCTTATACCTTGGAGTGCGAATGGTGTCTTTGGTGATCAACAAGGGGTTGCGAAGGAGAGTTTTGTTGTTGATTTTCTCTGTTGTCAGTTTCCTTCCATTGAGGGTCGTGTTTCTCGGTTTTTCTGTTCTATCACAGCCGGGGCATTTGGCTTTTGAAGCCGTTGTGTTCTTAGCGTTCCTCATGCTGTTGCTCTGCGCAATGGTGGGGATCTGCATGCTTGTCTATTGCCCCATCTCAGATTCCTTAGCTGTGAGGAGCCTGCAGCTCTTGGAAACTGGAGGGGCCTTTGATTCGAATGACAGCTCATCTCTTATTGCTAACCAGAGCCTTCTTGAGGCGGCCTCAACCACAAGTGCAGGAAGAAACTCCGATGCGTCAATGAAGGGTGGCTCTATCTCTTTCCGGACAATGATCAAGGACAATGCCCCAACAGAAGGGTTTGAGGAACTCGGCCTTTTCTCTGCTACCACCCCCTGCCTCCCTTCCTCGCCGGGCTCTCCGCCACTTCCAGGCAGACCCATGATTCCTCTCCGAGAAGTATCCGAATGCTGAGAAGCAAGTTTTTTTTCTTCTTCTTCTTCTTCTTTTTTTTTTTTTTTTGCCTTGTATCAGTTTTGTGGTAAAAAAGAAGACGGTTATGTAAAGGGGTCAGTTAAAATTTAATAAGGATTGCTTGTTCATAGGAATTAGGAAGGTGGATCCTTAATTCTTCTTTATGAGAGGGACATGGATGTAGATTTTACCATTCCTTGTTATGCTTGTGATGAGCTCATCTACAAACTCCTTTCAGGTTCTTTCTTTAGGAGAGAAAAAAAGGTCATTTGAAGAAAGCCCTCTAGTTCCAGGTATGAACTCTACTTCTTGTTTAGGATTACCTTATCTCTACTTAGTTTGCAGGAACATTTAATCTCACACAAGAAGGAAAGTTAGCACACTAGGTGAAATTTTGAGATGCAGATAAAAACCATTCTCTAATTCATTCACTGGTAGTTTATTAGTAAAATCTTATAGCTTTATTTTATCAGTGTCAGACATAGGATGCCAGTCTCAAGCACCCAGGTATCTCTAATATTTTTATTGGTGCATAATGTTCTCCATTGAATATTCTATTATTATGATAACAAGCGGGGGTACCAATGCTCTATATTTTAATTTTCAGTGTCTTTGAATGGGTACATGCAGTCTCAAATTGCTAGTTCCATCGAGGAACCACTCTTTTTCAGGAAAAAAAAAAAAGGAAAGAAAGAAAGTCGAGGGTTGCTCCAATAAATCCCTTCCCGACTACTCACAATAAGGTATGTTGGGACTAGCCTTTAAGTCCGGGTCACCTTCCAATGATGATGTATTTCACTTTGTATGGTGGATGGACAACTAATAAAAGACTCTCAATTAGATTATTTAAACTGTTCAATAATCTGGCTCTTTTACTTTGAATATAGATGGTCACCGTAACCTCTATAATATAATCAAAGGGTTTTAGCTATTCAATCTGAGGTCTGGAATCCCCTATCACGGTTTGGTCATTGAAAAAAAAAAAAAAAAACAAATCCAGCTGCTAGAGTTCCAACATATCTTCTTGCGGTATGTCCAGATGTATTTGAGCTAGCCTAGAGAGTTCTGCTATTTTGCATTGTTCTTTCATTCTATGTTTTGGTTTCTTGTTTCAATTTAAATTGCTCAGTAGAAGATTGAGGTGATTTGCATGACACCAGATGGCTCGTGTGCAATATCAGAGCTTGTCATCAGGTGAGCCCCAACTAGAACGTGCCCTGGCCCAAAGTTCAGGTCAGCCAGCCATCAAGTGGCCCCTCCACATGAGGAAATGAGAGAGAAGAATAAAAAAGAAAAGAAAAAAAAAAAAAAAAAACTGTTAGAGAGTTATACCTCTAGTTTATTAAATTCCACATAGACCTGTAGGGGACCAAATCATTTTCAGGCTACCACTCCTGATAGAGGGGCTGGGTCAGAGATTCTTTCCGAGTTGGTGCATGTTCCTCTGCTGTGTTTGAAAACTTTCGGAAAGTCGATAGAGCTTATCTTTTTATTTGAACTTTTGAATGTCATGTTTTAAAAGATGAGATCATTAATAGGGGAGAAAAATATTACTCAGCTCTCACATTCTCGCACGGTAATCTTGATTTTTTTTTTTTTTTTTTGTCTGACTTTGAATTCTAGTCTCTACACTGCATGTATGACGAGAGAGAGAATTTTGAGGGGTTTCAAACCAAAATAAAATAAGGACTTGGTCAATTAATAGGTGAAGCCATCTGCAGAGGTAAACCATTGTTTTTAAGAGGTTGGGACCATACACACATGACGAAGTTTGAAAGGGAAATCGTTGAACCAACCGGGGGCTATTGAGAAGATGGTTGGAATTGGGACGCTACTTGGCTATATATATATATTAACAGTCTATCTGATAACCCTGAAATTGATGGTTAAGATTTCTTCATTATCGTGATTTTAGAGAGATGATCCATCCACAATTTTTCTAACAATTTAGGACGCTGGGATAGTCGTCCGCATTATTCGGATGTTTCCGAGTGGGGATGGATTAGCCCACTCTTTGCACACACACCCTCCTTCCCTCTCTCTCGACTTGCAGACTTACTTCTCTCCACTTGTATTGCACGTGATTCATCCGCTAGTGTCGTTCTTGAGAGGTTTGCTAACCCATGACGTGTGGTGATCCGCCTTTGTTTGAATGGCATCTAAAAAGTGCATGTGGTGGGGCCCACCGTGTAGATTATCTCGACAAAAAATGATGGCAGTTAAAAGAAGTTCGTTCAGGTAGTCCTTACCAGGACTCGGCATCGTAGTGAGCCCTCCAGAACCGATGTAGGTGCTGGGAAAGCACGTGGCCCCACCATGATGTGTGTTTTATGTTTTATCCACGCTGTCCGTCCATTTTGCCAGCTCATTTTAGGGCATGAGCCCAGGTGAGGCACACCCCCTGAGGGAAGGGAATTGCGTATTGAGTAAACTCTGTGAGGCCCACCACAGTGATTTATTTATTTTATCCACTCCGTCCGTTCATTTTAAAAGATAATTTTAATTCTTGATAAAAAAAAAATGAAGTATATAAAAACCTCATTGGAACACACCACAGGAAACGGTGTGAATTGAACATCTATCATTAAAAAATTATTGGAGGTGTCAGAAGTTTTGGATCAAGCTTATATTTGTACTTTCCTTTCATCCATGTCTTTGTGATCTTATGAACAGGGTGGGTGACAAATAAACATAACTGTGGGCCCTAGGAAGGTTTCAACGGTGGAAATCATTATTCCCACTGTTTCCTGTGGTATGGTCCACTTGAGCTTTGGATATGCTTCAATTTTGGTCGCAACCCCTCAAATGAGCAGGAAAAACGGATAAAAGGTGTGGATAAACCACATACATTCAGAGTGGGTACAACTGAGTTTACTCAGTACGATAAGAGCATACCGAGCAACTCAGGACGCAATCCAATTTCCGGCCTGAGAGTGTCCATTAAAAGTTTAGTGGGGCCCACAAGTTTTGGATCTAAGCTGATGTATGTTTTCCCTTCATACAAGTCTTCTGTGTGACCTAAATCAACCGATTGGATGGCAAGTAAACATTACAGTGGGCCCCAGGAAGCTTTTAATGTCAGGTGTTCCATCACAGTGGCCCAGGCTCTGTGGGGCCCACTGTGATGTCTGTGTTTTATACATGCCATCCGCCTGTTTTGCTAGCTCATTTTAGGGCACGAGCTCAAAAGTGTTACAGATGCAAAGCTTAAGTGGACTGCACCACAGAAAACAGAGGGTTGGGGGCCGCAAGTTTTGGATCAAGCTTACATTTGTATTTTCCATTCATCCAGGACCATGAGACCTTCATGAACAAGTTGGATGGTAAAAAATGTGCTGGCAAAATGGATGGAAGGTGTGGATAAAACATACATCATGGTGGGCGCATAGAGGTTGGGCTACGTCCCACCACAAGGGTATTCAATCCGCTCCCCCACTAAAACCTACATGTCTTTTTGGGGGACGCTGAGCTTGGCACAGGTAGTGGCTTTTAGGGGCCCACCGTGAGGTTTTATCCATACAGTCCATCCATTTTGCCGTATCATTTTGGGGTATAAGCCAAAAAAATGAGATAGATCCAGGCTAAAGTGGACCGCAACAAGGGAAGCAGCGATGATAGTGGCTTCCATCATTGAAACCTTCCTAGGGCTCACTGTTGTGTTTATTTGTCATCTAATCGGTTCACGAGACATGGATGAAAGAAAAACGCAAATAAAGTCACATAAACAGTGGAAAAACACAAATATAAGCTTGATTTGAAACTCCTGCGTCTCTCAAGATGTCTTTTATGGTGGGCTTTCAATCCCCACTGTATCTGTATGGTATACTTCAGCTTTGAATCTTCCTCATTTTTGGGCCTATACCCAGAAATGATATGGAAAAATAGATGAATAATGTGTGGATAAAACCCATATATCACAGTGGCCCGGCAAAGCCCCTACCTGAGCCGAGTTAGGACACGTAGTGGAAGTACCCAACCCGCCTCCATCTTTTAGACTCTTTTCAAAGAGAAAAACGGTGATACTCCGGCAGAGGGTGATGTATGACACACGGGCACTTAAAAATTTCTTACAAATTGTATGTATCACACACAAGTGATTCAAATGAAACCATCCAAAAGTTTGTGTACCAGTCTAGTGTATCATGAACTAAAATTAAGATTTGATTATCCAATTTTCAGATTAGCAAACATTTCTTGGAGGTTAAAAATGAAAACTATCAAATGGTCTTATGTCAACAAACAAGTGTCGAGGAATCCAATCTAATTTTTCAACAGTGAATTTCGTGATTTTGTCGGATTAATTTGACTTATAACTGCTACGTGTACCACTTCTAAGTGCCTGTGTATTAAGTGTCAATTGCATGTTTAGTCGGTATTATTAAAATAAAATTAAAAAAACTTTGACTCTCTACCAGCTCAACTAATTAACCGTTAGGCTTTTGATTTTGGTTCCTAATTAACCTGAGTCTGATTGGATTCCTTGTTTAAATATGGTTGAGAGGTTGCTTAGAGAGGCTTGCAAGCATTGTCATGGGGATGAGAAGTCACTTTTCTACCTCCACCTTCTCCACTCATATGCTGGGGGCGGGCGGGCGCCTTATCTAAGGGATATAACTGAACCGGGTGTTGCACGTGCGGTGTACATCGAGTGTGGAGTGAAGAGGGGATAAGGATAAGGGATTTGGAGGGAAGAGAAAAAGGAGACAGAGGAACTACAGTTCTATATAACACTTGTTTTACGTACCATTCATGTGGCCATCATGTTTTAAATATAAAATATACTCCGTCCATCAAGTTCTACACTCAATGTTAGATCATGAGGTTAAACTCATCTAGATCCATAATTCATATAGACCATAGCGCATGCAACTGTGGGAATGTGGTAACAACCATAGGTTTTTTTTTTTGTTAATAGACCACCATGTGTCGTATCTTTCATCAAACTCGTTTTAGAATTCTATAACACGGGCCTAATTACCAACGGTCTACATTTATCTAAGGGTTGGATGTTGTGATTGGGCATACTGGTGAGCCAAACTTAGGTTGCAGTCAGTCTCAAAATATGTATTGGGGAGGTACGTTTTAACTGTATTATATGTGAAGTTTCTCTCCCTCTGTAGTTAAACCTAGTTGGTTCCAGACCACATATTCAGAAGCTTTCTTCCTGTTCCTATGCTTCTCTTGGGTGTTAAGTTGCGGAAGACTAAGCAACAAGATTTTAGCAATCCCATCTCAACCAGTATGATCTTAAGTTTAAGTATATGATCCTCATCACTGATTAATTAATCAATCCTTTCAATTCTGTATAAAGATTTACAACTCATTAATTAAGTTTAATCCACTGCGATGAGAAGAAGATACAAAAATTGTCCCAACAAAAACTCAGGTGGGCCACACATGTAAACTTAGCATTTTTTGAAGCAATTTTAGATTATTTCCTTTGCTGCGAGTCATGTGAGTTTTTCATTAAGCTATCTTTATATTGTTTAAATAATGGTTCTCACTTAGTGGACTAAGCAGATTTTACATATATGATATGGTGGACCCCAAACAGCATCTGTTAGTGTGAGGTACATAGAGAAAAAGGAAACAATTATGTGGGGTTGGTTACACACATTAAATGAAGTGAAAGAAGCAGGTTCAGCTAAACTGTCCCTTGTACAGTGAAATTTCAAGCATTATTTGCCGAGTAGCTGCATTATAATGGATTTATCATCTCTGAGTTATTGCTGTAAACACTAATTGTGAGGGTAGAATGTCAAATCACCACTTTATCTAAAAGCGTAAGCTGTTAGAGGATGAATGTTTAAAGCCATTGGCATTATATACAATAGAGATGTATCAAGTTCAAAACTCTCGTCTCAACACTGATGCCCAGTTATTGATTTCCAACGTGGGGGTGGCTAACATTGTAGGGTGTGTACTAACAGTGAATGTGTGTACTGACTGGGAAAAAAATAAAAAGTTAAAAAATCTCGGCCATCAGATAATAGTGGTCAGTGACTCAGTATAGCAGTCATAAGTCATAACCATGTGGGGACTCGTCCCAAGTCGGAGTTGCAACTCACCTGAGTCAAAAGGTGAAAGGGATTGATTTGCCCAAGCTGGAAGTGAATCAGGGGGTGAGTCATGGTAAGGTATCAACTGAATCCGAGTTGACTCGGACAGGATTAGTGGGGTACAACTCGGATGCGTCAGAAATCCATGGTTTGCGTGCGGCCCAACCATGGAGCCCACCTTTATGTATGTATTATATATCCATGACATCCATCAATTTTATCAGCTCTTTTTGGGTCATGAGTCCAAAACTAAATCAGATCCAAATCTTGAAAACTTTTTTAGACCACAAGTTTTGGATCTAATTAATATTTATTGTTCCGTGTGTGACCTTATCAACAGGTTGGATGTCAAATAAGCATTACTAAGGCCCCAAGAAGTTTTTAATGGTGGACGCTCAATCACCACCGTTTCCTATTGTGTGGTCCACCTGAGATTTGGATTTGATTAATTTTTTTGGGCTCATGCCCTAAAAGGAGCTGTAAAAATGAATGGACAGTGTGGATATACAATACATACGTCGGACCCACGGGCCCACAGCTCATCGGCGACACAGGCTTTATAAGTGTAAAATCTGTGGCTACGCACCTAACGTCAACGTGCTTCATAGCTAAATCTGTGGGTGCGAACCCGACCATGAGGCCAACTTGATATATGTATTATATATAGAGCCCAAAGAAAAAGTAGATCCAATTCTCATTTGGACCACACCATAAGAAACGGTGGTGATTGACCACTAAAAACTTCTTATGGGCTACAAAAGTTTTATATCAAGCTAATATTTCTTTTTACCTAAATCTAGGTTTGTGTGACCATATCCAAAGGTTGGATAGCAAATAAACATTATTTTGGGCCGGGTCCCACAGAGTATGGGTTTTGTGAGAGTGGATTAGGTGAGACCCGGCCTCACTCAAGGGGGTGCAGCCCTGACCGTGGGGACTACCTTGATGTATGTATAATGTATCCACGCTGTCCATCCATTTTTCGAGATCATTTTATGGTACAATACTAAAAATGAAGCAGATACAATTATCAGGTGAACCGTAACATAGGAAACAGTGATTATTGACCATTAATGGGCCATGAAAGTTTTGGATCAAGCTGATATTTGTTTTTTTCCCTTCATTAAGGCTTATATGACCTTATCAACAGATTATATGGTAAATAAACACTACGGAAACATTAAGGATCTCCCTAAGAAGTTTTTAATGGTAGGACAGTCAATCACCACTGTTTCATATAGTATGGTCCACCTGTTAATGAAATCTGCCTTATTTTTTAGATAATGCACTAAAATAATCTGGAAAAACGGATGAACGGAGTGGATAAATAATACATCCATCAAGGTGGGCCCCACAGTAACCCCACGGTAAGACGGTGAGGCCGGGTCTCACCTAATCCGCTCTGGGGATTTGTACCCGTAGAGCTGCTCTAGTAGAATACACTCCAACGTCAATATTTCCACCATGGATGGGTAATATTTACAAAATTAGATTGATTAAACAATCCTAGCTTTTTTATTTAGTGGATTTTAGTTTGTTGAATTTTGTACCATTGATCACATTTCATTTTGATCGTGCATTTGTTGGTCTATTGTCCCTCTGAGGGACGAGGTTCTGTCCACTTGGAATGTCCACGTTTTCACTCTATACTGTAAAATGATATGTGTGTTATGATCTGACCCGTGCATCATCACAAGGCTATCTATGGACCAAAAATTACAATGCTCAAGCAATCCTGACCATCCAAACGAAAAAAAGTGTCTTAACAAAATCACCAATTTTAGTGATTTTCAAATGATCGAGACTATAAAATCAATGCACTTTTAGCCTAGTGAACTTTTACCATCATCATGCACTTGCCCCGTGTATGCCTGGCCATCTACACAAGATCATGTCCGATTATTTAGGCCCGATATTCAGGCTAGGGGTTGTTTGTTTACCACTTAATATGCCACTTACCTGTTCGTTAATAAAGGTCTGAAATGCTCGAAATATATTAATTTGACACATTTGCTCATTTCTCTTATTTGAAAATGTCTGCTGGATCTGTGATTGTGGGGCCACCATGATATGTATGTGCCTTATATCTATCATCCATGTTGTCCATCCGTTTTGAAAACTCATTTTAAACGATGATACAAAAAAAAATGAAGCAGATCCAATTCACTAATATACTATAATATTGGAAACAATATCAATAATTAAAAACTTCCCATGAGCTCCAAAAGTTTTGAATCAAGCTGATATTTGTGTGGTCTCTTCATCCAGGTTACAAATCCATTTTTCCATTTCATTCGATGACATTAGCTAAAAAATGAAACGACCCAATTACTAGGTAAACTATACCACATGAAATAGCGTTAATTGACCATTAATTGGCCACAAAGGTTTTGAATATAGCTGATATTTGTTTTTTTTCCTTTCATCCATGCTTATATGACTTTGTTTGGATGGTAAATAAACACTAAAGAAACATTTAAGTGCATCCTAAGAAATTTTTAATGGTAAGATGGGCAATCATAGACCACTTTAGTTTTTAGATAATGACCTAAAATGATCTATAAAAAACGTATTGATGGCATAAATACATAATACATACATCAAGGTAGGCACCACGGAAACCCCAAGGTAAAGGCCGTCTTGGGTGAGGCTGCCACCCTCGTCCGGATCCGAGTCGGGGATCCACTGAAGACCCGCCAGCGCCTGGCACCTAGCTCGTGGCTGCGGTCCTGCTAGAGGCTCTGTGAGGCCTAATGTGAGGTATATGTTTTACCCACGCCATTCATCCATCTTTCCATACTATTTTAGGGCATAAGAAAAAAATTGACGCAGATGTAAGGCTCAAGTGGGCCACACTAAAGAAAACAGTGGGTATTGGATACCACGGAAGGCTATGATGAAGTTAGTATTTATGTTTTCCCATCATCCAGGTACAGGTTGGATGGTAAATAAACATTACAATGGGTCATAGGAAGTTTTTAATGGTGATGTTCAATCACCACCTTTTTCTTGTGGTGTGGTCCAATTGAGATTTGGATATGCCTCTTTTTTGGTCTCATGCACTAAAAGGATCTCGCAAAATGGTTGAACAGTTTTGATACAACCCATACATCATTATGGGGTCCACATAACTTGGTGATGGCAAGCCAATGGTGCGTTGCACACCATGCAATCCATTCCACATGTGATTGCCCCGTTAAAGCCTTAAACTCCATGCATTAGGATGCTAGCTGGGGCGACCATGATGTTTGTGGGAAATTCATCCCATCCATTCATTTTGCATGCTTGTTTTAGGATAAGAAATAAAAAATTAGTTGGATCCAAAAGTCAAGTGGGCCACACTACAGAAACAATGGGAATCAGGTGCTTACCGTTGAAAACTTCTTAGGGCTAGAAAAGGCTGTGAACAAGCTGATATTTGTGTTTTACCTATATCTAGGTTTGTGTGACGAAGAGTTTAGATGGCAAATAAGCCTCAAAGTAGATCTTAGAAAGGTTTCAACATAGCCATTCAATTTTCATTGCTCTATAGTGTGGTGCACTTGAGCTTTTGATGTTACTTGGTTTTTGGGCTCATGCTCTAGAATTATTGAAAAAGTTGATGGAGAGTGTGGATCGAACACATAAATCATGATGGACCTAGAAAAGTTCTAGGAAGATTTGTGTTTCTAAATTTATTTTAGTGAGAAAATCTCAATTATGCATAAATTTGGAAGCAAAATTTTACTTTCTAAAAAGTATTGCGCACCACATTCGGTATCCACCGTTAAGCCAAACCTGCCGAAAAAAAAATCTATATAAAATTGCAGAGTCCGGAGTAAATAGAAATCGTTAAGTGGCGAACCCGGAATAAGGCCAAGCAAGTGTGCGATAAAACTATAATGTTGCGTTGATGTGGCAAAGATTTGTGGCCCTACCATGATGTATGCTTTACATCCATACCGTTCATCACTTTGCCAAATCATTATAGGGCATGATGAAAAAACATGAAGCATATCTAAAGCTCAAGTGGACCACACCGCAAAAGGCAATGGGTAAGGATGCACACCATTGTAATCTTTCTAGGGACCATCATGATGTTTATTTGCCATCTGACCAGTTCATAAGGTCACACAGACCTTGATGAAGGGAAAACACAAATATTAGCTTGATACGAAACTTTTGTGGCCTTTAAGAAGTTTTTAATGGTGACATTTAATCTCCACTTTTTCTTTGTGGTGTGGTTCACTTGAGCTTTGGATCTCTCTCATTTTTTTTGCTCATGCCCTAAAATAATTTGTTAAAGTGGATGGATGATATGGATCTAATACATAATAATAGTGAGGCCATATAAATTCTGCGGGTTAAAAGTTGCGTTGGAGAGAGAAAATCTGCTCGTATTGTGAGAGGAATAAGTGGGATCCCTTACTGTGGGCCCACCTTGATGTATGTATTATGCATCCATGCCATTCATCCGTTTTTTTTTTTTTTTTTCAGAATATTTTAGGGCATTATCCCCAAAATGAAGTAGATCCAATTATCAGGTGGATCATACCATAAGACAGTGGGGATTAACCTCCTACCATTAAAAACTTCTTAGGACATACCTTCATATTTCCGTAGTGTTTATTTATCACCAGTATGTTGATAAAGTCACATAAGCCTGGATGGATGAAGAGAAAAAACAAATATCAACTAGGTCCAAAACTTTTGTGTCTCAATCAACACTTTTTCCAATGGTATGGTCCACTTTATAATTGGATCTGCTTCATTTTTCGTATAATGTCATAAGATGATCTGGACAAACAGATGGACGGCGTGGATTCTTAATACATATATAAAGGTGGGCCCCACAGTAAGGGCAGCACCATCTTGGGTGAGGCCGGGGTGTCACCTAATCCACTGTCCTTTTGTGAGGGGCACGGATTGGGTACTACCCCCACCAGACCTAGCTAGAGACGGACTGTCCGGTCAGGTGATATCTGGGGCCCACTATATATGATGTATCTGCTTTACCACACCGTCCATCCATTTTGACGGATCATTTACGGCCATAAACTCAAAATGAATAGATTGAAGGCTCAAGTGGACCACAACATAGGAAGCAGTGGGGATTGAATTGCTACCATTAAAAACTTCCTGAAGCCCACCATGATGTTTATTTGCCATCCAACCTACTCATAAGGTCACATAGATCTAGAACTTTTGTGCCCTTTAGGAAGTTTTCAATGGTAGGAATTCAATCTCCATTGCTCCCCTTCCGTGGTCTACTCATCGGTTAAAATTGGTAAATTTGAGACTTTTTATCAAATATGTTTTTTTGAATTCCCTGCTAAATCTGGGTGTTTAGAATTATTTTTTTGAAACAGTTTACTAAACAAGTATTCTAACAACAGCCAGCTAGCTGTGCCAAAGCTCTGGGCCCACCACAATGTATGTGTTTTATCCACACTGTCCATCGAACCTAAAAATGAGGCAAATCCAACGCTCAAGTGGACCACACTACAGGAATTGAATACTCACCGTTGAGAACTTCTTAGGGCCATGAAAGTTTTGGATCAAGATAATATTTATTTTTTCCCTTCATCCAAGTCTTCATGATCCTACCAACGGTTGAATACCGAATAAACACCATTGTGGGCCTAGGAAGGTTTCCACGGTGGACATCATTCTCCCCACTGTTTCCTATGGTGTGGTCCACTTGAGCTTTGGATCTTCACCATTTTCTGGATCATGTCGTAAAATGAGCTCTCAAAATGGACGGATGGCGTGGATAGAACATGTACATCATGGTGGGGCCCATAGAGCTTTGACACCAGCTAGCTAGCTGGTGACAAACTGCGTCCATTTGGATTCTACTGACGTTGCAAGTCTATTGGGGCTGTAAATGGTCGAGTTTGGGGCGGGTTTAACCAAAACCAGACACGCGCATTTATTAAATGAGTCTACATCCAAATTTTAGACTCACTCAGACCCTTTTTACTAAATGGGCGGGTCTAGGTCCGGTTCGAGTTAACCCATCAAACCCATGTCTGGTAGAAGGAGATCCACTCAGATCCATTTATAAATGGGTCAGGTCTAATGGGTCTGGAACTGGATCCAGTATGCAAGCATTTTTACAAGGCTTAAAATTAAGTATGGATGGATCTAGGCTAGATGGGTCCCTTGAAACATAGACTAGACCCGCTCACTTACTAAATGGGTTTAGGTCGGGTTAGGCCTAATATAAAGGAAACTAGACCCAAACCCAGACCCAGACCTAGACCCGTGCCATTTAGCAAATGGGTGGGGTCTGGGTCGGGTCTGGGTACCCCATAGGTCCGCTTACCCATTTACAGCCCTAAAGTCTATACCCTTATGATAGTTCACCACCATTTTGAAAGTGGCAGTGGCTCATGCTCCTCACTTGGCATTCATGCATGGATATTAGGCCATCCACATCAGGATGATATTTGTGTCTACACGAAAAATCAGGGATTGAGCGGCCACCGTTGGACTCTTTATGGGGACCATAGAAATTTGTATCTACAGTTTATCTGACTGGTAATAACCTATGAATAGTTTGGCTGGCATATAAACATCATGGTCAGCTTTAGGAAGGTACATTTCTGTTCCAACTCTCATTTGGTGTGGAGTATCTGAGTTCTGTATCTGCCTGATTTTTAAAATCCTGTCCCATTGTAGTCTTTAAAGACTGATGGACGGAGTGGATTTATCAAGGTAATCTCTGTGGCCCTACACAGCTTTGTAGGAAAGGACGCACATGAATATCTCTACGCGGGGGGCGCTGGCAATCTCTGTCCATCTCTTACAGGTAAGGCTGTAAATGGGTAGCTGACCCGATGGGTACCCAAACCCAATCTTTTAGATCTGTCCCATTCGTTAAATGGTACAAGTTTGGGTCTAAGAATAGACCCATTTGCTAAACGCGTCTGGGTCTGATTTCCTTTATAATAGGTCCGACCTGAACCCATTTTATAAGTGGGCGGGTTTAATCTATGTTTCAAGGGACCCATCGAGCCTAGATCCTTCCAGGCCTGATTTTAAAGCCTTGTTAAAATGCTTGGATTACTAGATCCAGACCCATTAGACCCGACCCATTTATAAATGGGTCTAGGTGATCTCTCTTTATCAGACCGAGGCCATGATGGATTGACTCAAACCTATCTCAGAATCGCCCATCCAATAAAAGGATCTGGTCTAAAATATGTACTTAAACGCATTTAGTAAATTACTAAATGGGCCGGTCTGATTTTGGCTAAACCTGCCCAAACCGCGACTATTTACAGCCCTACTTGCGGGTAGTAATGTTTTTCGGTAAGACTCCTATGTTAGTTCTTCGCCGTTTAAGAAATGGTGGTGACTCACCTACCGTGAACTAACATCTGCTATCTGGACCATCCAAATTGTGGGTCCCATTGGGATGGAATGTAACTCTAAAATTGCATTGATCACGCAATCCTAACCGTCTAATTGGCTTCTAGTGGATGTTTTAGTGAACAATCCGAATTAAATTCTCCCGTCGGTCTGTCAGCATTTTGGATGGTCTTGATTGATGTGTGCGTGTAAAGAGTCACCACCATTTTTAGATCCGCAGGACTTTAAGGAGTCGGACAATGTTTCTCCAACCAGAACTCAACACGTGGCAGAACCTGAACCGCAACCCACAAAGCTCCGAGCCACGCTTCCTCCTCCTTAGAAACTTCATACATCCAGCAACGAAAAGAGGGGACAAAAGGCCCATTTTCATCCGTACCACCGAAGTGGAAATGGTAGCCCGCCAGCTGGGCCATACAGATCATCATAAAGACCACTTCAGGAGGTAGGCCCTGCCATAGACGGTCCATTTTTTTCCGCAGAGATGATTGTAACCATTCGAAAAACGAGTTAATGTAATCCGTTGCCCATTACATGATTTTGTCCACACTTAAATCGAATGGTTATGAGTTATTTTGGAAAATATTTTTCTCATATACTAAACCATCTGGATCTACTTCTTCAACGGTTCAGATCATCCATAAACTTGTCCAAACTAGAGTCTCTGGAATTCGCTTCAGTATTCCGAAGAGTACAGGACCGGGCTCCTGGCAGACACTCTAGGGCATTTCCGTCAGGTAAAACACGTGACACTGCTTTAACAGGAATGAAATCGGTAACTCCGCACGCTCTTATCGTGCGGAGTAAACTCTGTTGGACCCGCCTAGAATTTATGTGCTTCATCTATTCCGTCCATATATTTTTACAGCTCATTTTAGGGGTTGAGCCAAAAATTTAAGCATATCCAAATCTTAAGTGGACCATGCCACAGGAAACAGTGGGAATAATGATTTCCACCGTTGAAACATTTTCAGGCCCCACAGTGATGTTTATTTGTCATCCAACCTATTCATAAGAATAAATGGACATCGATGAAGGGAAAACATAAATATCAGCTTGATCCAAAACTTCTGTGTCCCCCCAAGAATTTTTCAATGGTAGACATTCATTTCATACTTTTCTGTGGTGTGGTCCACTTTAGAACTTGATATAATTCATTTTTTGGTACAATACCTAAAATTATCTTTTAAGATTGATGGACGGAGTGGATAAAATAAGTAAATCACGGTGGGCCCCACAGTTTACTCCGCACGCTTAGCTTGCGGAGTTACTCACTACGCAATCCGCTTCCGGCAAGAGGAATAGCAAAGAGGAGTTTATGATACTCGGCAGCGTACGACACTTGATACTCAGGCATGTCGAAAATGTACATTTGGCATGCATTAACTCAAATTAAACCCGATAAACTGCGGAAGAACTGTAGCCAAGTAACAGTACAGAAATAAGATTGGTTTAACAATCACCATTGGATAATTTTTCATTTCTAACCGTCCAATTAATATCCACCAATCCTATGGTGAGATAATCAAATAAACGTAATAGGATACATGTAAACCGAAAAAATATAATTTGGGACTGTTTAAATCTGTTTAATTGCATGCCACGTATTCAACTTGTAAGTTGCAAGTAATTTCCAAGCGCCCGCGTATCATCCACCGCACTCCGCCGGAGTATCGATTTTTTTTTCTCAATATAAAAAGCGGGAAAGCTCGATCTGATGCAGAGACGTCGGTAGAAAAAGCTCCCTCCCTTTCTCTGTAGAAGAACGATAGGGAAAACGAGAGAAAGAGGAAGAAGATACTTTGTGCGAGAGGGAAATGGCGACGTTTGCAGAAGCTCCGGCAGGCAATCCAAAGGGAGGGGAGAAGATTTTCAAGACGAAGTGCGCTCAATGCCATACAGTAGAGAAGGGAGCCGGTCACAAGCAGGGTAGATTCTTCGATTTGATCTTTTAATGGCGATTCTATTTCTGGAGAAATTGCGTTTTTTCGTGATTTTCTCCCTTTTCTGATCGAGGGGTGGTCTTTTCATGTGATTTCTGTGGATTTTCGTATTTGCTGATTTTTATGGCTATAGAGCTTACGATCCGATCCGATCGTGCAGCTTTAGTTGATTTTTTTTTTTTTTTTTGGAGGGATTTGGGTGTTTCCATCGTTTTTTTTGTGACTGGTGTTGCTGCCAATTCAACCAAACACGAGGCCACACGTGTGAGCGAGGGCCTGTTTTTGGATGTCGTGTGCGGGTATGATGCATGGGCGTAACAGAGTCTACTCGACTCAATGTTTCATTGAACCACTGGTGTCCCCGAGTGAGATTGATTAGAGACTAGACACAGTGATCCAGCTATCCTCTCAACCACCGGTTGCACTTAGCGATAAGGTGATTTGTGAAAGGGTGAGGGTTAGCCCTTCCTAATGGATTATTTTTGCCTTGTGTCAATGAACTTAAGGAGTTGTTCTTTCACTAGTACTCTAGCTTGATATTTCTCAAAGGAATAGAAATGAAAAGATAAAGAAACAAAGGCTACATATTGCCGATTTTATTAATATTTAAATATATGGCCCATTACAGTCGACATATTATCAAAAAACCAAAGAAATAAAAATAAACAAGAGATAAATACCTGATTCGTCTCTCGGAGCAGACAATAGAGGCGAATGGTCAGCAAGATGTGACTGGATAGCTGTGATTGCCAATCCACAGGAGGGATAAAAGATTTATGTGTTTCACTACAATGAGCTACATCCATGGGCAAAATGGCAAGCTAGTAAATTCACTATTAATGTAAGACCCGTACCCCAATTAAGCGATCGTGCACTTAGTTTCCGATGCTGGTACGTCCAGGACTGACCAGATCAACGGTCTCTTATCATGACCCTGATTGAGTACCGCAACAACCTGAGACTCGTACCCTTGCGACCGCGCGAGTGCCGCAATTCCAACACCGCGCGGCACACTTCATTTTGATACTCGATTTAGAAGTTGTAGTCTTTAGTACAATTTGAGGTGGATTGCACAACGTACGCATGATGTGGGTCTCACTTGCATGTATCTCGAGACTGTCCCATCAATCACCAATCAATTAAATAAACACATCAATCAAATCCATCCCATCAAAGCCCATACCTACCCATCACTCTCTTTCCACCAAGTCAACAAAGCTCATGCCTTTCATTAATGCTACCCATGCCCCATGTCCCCTCATGTCATTAAAACCCATACAGCCCCCATCCCTCTCTCATTCCTCTCTCTCATACCCCTCTCATTCCCTAATTTTCAAAGAAAAGCGAGAGAGAAAAGAGATTAGAAAGAGACAGAGAAAGAAAGAGAGATTAGAGAGGTTGTTTGAGAGAAAAGAGATTTAGTGAGGGAGTTTGGTGGACCATTCGATTGTCGATCCGAACCGATCCAACCGTTCAATCTTGAAGTGAGTGCATTCATTTCCCTTAGGTTTTTGTATAGAAGCAAGGGCTTGAGTAAGTCCCACCCTTTTGATGGTGTGGATCTCACTTGATGACCCATTTTAAGGCACGATTGATGGGCCACATATGTGGACCCCAACTATGAGTGTGCGTAGTGTATCCACGCCACCACCATTTTGTTGGATCATTTCCAACATGAGTCCAGGAGGGCTCTGCAACCCCACTGTGATGTTTGTATTTTTTTTTTTTTTTTTTTTTAATACTGAGCCGAGTGGGTCCCATATGGGAGATCCACTCCGTTCATCACATTGGCCAAACCATGAAGGATCCGAAGAGATCTTCTTTGGGCAGGTTTTGTTGTACAAAAATATGATAGTGGGCCTGGGGAAGATTTCAACAGCCTGCATTGTTTCCTTCGGCACAGCCCACTTAAGATCTGGATCTTTTTCATTTTTCGGCCCCTGACCTAAAATGTTATGGAGAGGCAGATGAATGGCGTGGATATAACATAGTGGTTCCCACACATGGGGCCATTTCAAGCCCAAAAACCACTTTCTGTCTCAACTTTGTTTACTCCAGGAAGCTTCTCCTTCTTTCCTTAATTTATTATTTTGTTTTTCTTTATGAAATAACAAGAGGTGGGGTCCATACGAGAAATCAAATTCATTCACCGGGTAGGCCATTTTATAGTGGGCCCAATGAACCCTAGCTTAGGTAATTTTCGTGGCATATAAACATCGAAGTGGGCCTAAAACGGTTTCAACAGTCGCCATTATTTTCCTTCAGTAGGGCTCACTTGAGATTTAGATGTGGCTGATTGTTGTGGCCAAGGCCTAAAATGGCCTAGGAAGACAGATGGATGGCATGGATTAGACACATGCTACGAGTTGGAGTCCATAAGTGTAGATTTAGATATGACTAATTTTTGTTGCAAAGGCCTAAAATGGCATGAGAAGACAGATGGATGGCATGGATTAGACACATGCTACAAGTTGGGGTCCACAAGTGTAGATTTAGATATGGCCGATTTTTGTGACCAAGGCCTAAAATGGCCTGGGAAGACAGATGGATGGCATGGATTAGACACATGCTACAAGTTGGGATCCACAAGTGTAGCCCCCAAAAAACGGATTAAAAAAATACAAACGTCACAGTGGGGTTGCAGAGCCCTCCTGGACGCATGTTGGAAATGATCCAACAAAATGGTGGTGGCGTGGATACACCACACACACTCATAGGTGGGGTCCACATATGTGGCCCATCAATCGTGCCTTAAAATGGGTCATCAAGTGAGATCCACACCATCAAAACGGTGGGACTCACTCAAGCCCTTGCTTCTATACGAAAACCTAAGGAAAAGGGATGCACTCACTTCAAGATTGAACGGTTGGATTGGTTCGGATCGACAATCGGATGGTCCACCAAGCTCCCTCACTAAATCTCTATTAATCTCTCTTTTCTCTCAAACAACCTCTCTAATCTCTCTTTCTAATCTCTTCTCTCTTGCTTTTCTTTGAAAATTGGGGAATGAGAGGGGTACGAGAGAGAGGGATGGGGGTTGTATGGGTTTTAATGGCATGAGAGGACATGGGGCATGGATAGCATTAATGAAAGGCATGGGCTTTGTTGACTTGGTGGAAAAAGAGTGATGGGTAGGTTTGGGCTTTAAAGGGATGAATTTGATTGATGTGTTGATTTGATTGATGGGACAATCTCAAGATACATGTAAGTGGGGCCCACGCCATGCATATGTTGCGCGGTCCACCTCAAATTGCACGAAAGACTACAACTTCTAAATCGGGTATTGAAATGAAGCGTGTTGCGCGGCGTTGGAATCGCAGTGCCCGCACAGTCGCATGGGTACGAGTCTCGGGTCGTTGCAGTACTAAATTAGGGTCGTGATAAGAGACCGTTGATCTAGTCAGTCCTGGACGTACCGGCATCGGAAATTTAGCGTACGGTCGGTTAATTGGGGTACGGGTCTTACAACTCTCCCCTCATAAGAATTTCGTTCTTGAAATTCACAACCAAACAAAGCCAAACCAAAACGCACGTAGATAGAAAGCATACGACAATCGATGAAAGTTCACAAACATCGCTAACTCCACATAGTATACATATGCCTTCTGATGGTGTCAATCTTATCTGGCGTCTGCCGCAAAATATCGAGGTTGGGGGAACAACTCTCTGTTGTTGCTGACGAGATGAGTAGTCCTTAATTCGGTGCCCAATCTCGCCACACTCGAAACAAGTGCCCTTGAATGGCCTGGTCTAGTGCTCCTGGTGTCATAGGCGACTTTTGCGGATGAACCTTCCTTCGACGCCTAGTTCTACGAGGACTTACGATCGAAGAGGCTGGTGCAATCGGTGCTCTGCGCCATGGTTGTTGCTTAGGTGCTTTTGGTCGCTGAGGGCATTCCTTTCTTCAATGGCCAACCTTGCCGCATTCAAAACAATTACCTAAGATTCGCGGTGGAGTCTTCTTTGATACTCACGTCGTCATGTAGCTACTGGGGGAGGACTTCCTCTTCCTGCTATCACTCGGGGGTGCTTGTTGTTGCTCGAACAAAGCGGTCATCAACCGGAGCATTCCATTGAATTGCTCCGCACTTACAAGGGTGACAGGTGCTAACTCTGGCTAGGACGTACTAGCCTCAACCTTAGCTACTAGTGTCGTGTTCATCTTTAAAAATAAGGGACAAGAAATCCTTTGCCTCAGAAAACTGCAAACATACTACGATCGAAGAACTATACCATTGGGAATTCTAATGATTTTAGGTTCGCAAATATCAATAAGTGAGAGGTGATCTAATCCTAGAACACTAAGTAGAAACATTGTGTTGTTGACAGGTAGCTCCCAAGCCATGCTCTAATACCAACTTCTAAATCAGGTACCGAAATGAAGTGTGCCGCGCGGCGTTGGAATTGCGGCGCCCGCGCTGTTGCAAGGGTACGAGTCTCGGGTTGTTGCGGTACTAAATCAGGGTCGTGATAAGAGACCGTTGATCTGGTCAGTCCTGGATGTACCAGCATCGGAAACTAAGCGTACGGTCGGTTAATTGGTGTACAGGTCTTACAATTAATGTGAAAATTACCAGGGTGATATGGGTTACCTCTACTTCTCTACAACAAAACCTTTGCAACTTCAAACAATCCCTCACAACTCCATCGTTGCCATGCAGTTGGAGATCACCTTTTCTTCTCACCTCTTCCTTTTCCCTCTCTCACTCTAATGAAAAACCAGTAAAGTCATTTTTTACCCTTTATCCCCGTATAACTTGACCTAAAGCCAAACAACTTATGATTAAAATGTCTAAAATACCTCCAAAGGCATATAAATATAGAAATTTCCTCTCCATTATTATATTACAAGTTATAACCCAGTAAAATGGCCAAAAATGTGATGTTGATTTTGGTACCACACAATAACAGTTTTGGATGAGATCTGTTGAAAGACGACAGTTGTTTGTTGAGAGGAATGGATCATTTGCATTTATATGGCCGATTGGATCATAAACTGGCTATCCAAGTTTTTATTTCTTGTGATTTTTATTTGATGAGATAAGAAATGGATTTCCTTTACCATAGGTTATGTTGTAACAGTGAAATTCCATTTTCAATTTGCTTTTTCTAGCTCTGTTTTAGAAATTATTTACATCAGTTCAGTTTGCTTCATCTGGCCTTAATCGTGCTAATGTTCTTGATGATTAGAATAATTATGTAATTGACATATCTTTAGTCATGAACTTTCTTGGTCTGACTGATATTGTTTCATATTTGGATGCTTGGGATCGTGACGCTGTTTGATGAGCTCTTCGTTTCTACCCAGTTTGATCTTCTTGTTCTTTTTTCTTTTTCTTTTTTTTTCTTTTCTTTTTTTTTCGTTTTTTGTATCGTTTCTTTTCCATCAGCTGTATTGCATTTTAAAATTTTCAGATCTGTTTTGTGCAGCAAGAGCTTTTGTCTTCAATTTTTCCGTGCACACATGAATTAAGTTCTTATCGGATTACTAGATATGATGTCATGAGAATACTGATAATTGGAATTACTTTTGATTGTGAAAGTTCTTGCAATATTTTGATAGACAACAAATAATTAGCAAAGAGCTCCCCGAGACATGTTTTCCTTAAGAATTGTCTTGGATGATCATTTCCGCTATGATTTTCAAAGATTGGTAACTTTTGAATACAATTCTTGATTTAGGAACAGTTTTATTTGTTTATTTTGCTGGAGCATGAGAATGTGTTGACATACACTAATTCATGCTTTGTTGATGGCTTATCACTCCCCAGAATTTTCTGTCAGGGAGTAAGAAGATGGAAATATGGTTTTGATATGTCTTCTTAATCATTAAGCATTCTTGGGGTAAACTGGCTGCTGATTTGTATACAATGACTTCTTATTTACTAACATGTTTGGATACATGTATTCCAAGGTAAAAGAAAGAGAAGCTTAATAATTAAGCTATGATTATTTCAATGAGCACTATTGAAACATAGATTCCATTTGTGGGGGTTGTGTTTGGATAGCAAGTAGAAATCTCATATTTTTTAGACAACGGTCACCTGGTTTCTTGTACCAGAGAATCCAAACTATGTAAAAATACAGTAGTTGCTTTGTGGAATGCTCCCTTTTCTTTGCTATCCAAACATCTCAAACTTTCAGATCAATAGAAAACCTTTCCGGTTTCCATTGATTTCCATGGAATTGTTGGTATCCAAACATGCAAGAACTCAACCATACTACAGGAAACATCACAAGGTTTGAAGGCTAGCTTCAAAAAAGAAGTATAAGAAGAAGAAGAATATACAGCTCAATAAAGACTTATTGATCATTCAAAATCATCGAATGGCCCATGTAACATGAATATGCCTAAATGCTGAAATCTTGGTGAAACAAGTAACATCTGGATTAAGGTTTCTCCTTTCTAGCATCTCCTAATTTAATATGCTGCTGGACTAGGTAATTTTGGTGGTGATCTAAAGAGTTTTTTTTTTTTTTTTCATTGTTGGAGTGATGGTGCTTAGGACATGCTGACTCATTAGGCGTGCTATTGATCCTGAGAATTATATGAAAATTTCTTTAGCATGTAATCTTTTGTATGAGAGTGTTTTGGAATCTATGTTGCAAAAATGAATCAAGATTCTTGTGAATATGTAATTGCATGCTTCTTCATGTTCTGAGCATTTTAAATGCTTGGTTTGAGTTCTCTCTCACATTCTATTTTTTGAGTGGCTGTGAAATTATTAGGCTTGTATGCTTTAGACATTATTTTTATGGCTTCCTAAGATGAAGTTGTTGAAAAACGTAGGGCCCAATCTGAATGGTCTATTTGGACGACAATCTGGAACAACTGCTGGTTACTCTTATTCTGCTGCTAACAAGAATAGGGCTGTGATCTGGGAAGAGTCAACTTTGTATGATTACTTGCTTAATCCCAAGAAGGTAAGCATGAGGATGCAGTGTCACAATCTTAAAATTTTTTGTGCATGATTTCTCGTCTTTCTTTTTTTTCCTTTCTTTTTCAAAATCAGCCCTCATGCATGACGTTGTTGTGTGTGCACCAACAAATATCACGCTTGAGCTTGCCATGCTGACATGTGTGGTGAAATATCCAAGCTGCCCATCAGTTGGGACCTAATGTTAGATGCCTCGACAGAAAAATAGGCTGGTCTCCACTCTTTAGGTACACCAGTGTATGAAAATGAATGGACTGCTGAAAGAACTTGTTTTAGACATCTATTTTCCTTCATACACTGACCAACCCAATGGGTGGACCAGAGGCTGTGGCTACACAGGTGGGATTAGCAAGGCTCTGATATCAGACCTGTAAAAGCTGAAAGTAAGGGACCCATTACTGGATTGGGGAAATAGAGATGTTCCGTGGAAAATGAACATAACACTAACACACCTGAACTCCCTATTTTTTTTTTCTCCTTGGTCTGATGTTTTATGTTATTCATTTTTGTATGCAGTACATTCCAGGAACAAAGATGGTTTTCCCGGGTCTGAAGAAGCCACAAGACCGTGCAGACCTCATTGCCTATCTCAAGGAGTCCACATCCAGCTGATGTACATCTTCATTTTGCGGCTTTTGGGAGTGTCATTGGTTGCGGAGTCAGATGGCAAGTTACAAAGATTAATTTTTTTCGCAAATAACACCCAGGGAGGAAGGTCATGAGTCATGAATCTTATCTATTTTTTCAAATAATATGGTAGAGACCAGAACTAACAATTTTCAGTGCAATCATACCACCAATTCTTAGGAGAATCCCCAAGTATACCAATTTTATTTTAAGATGAGCTCTATGCATAAAAATCTATGCAGGTGATGCTGACCATCTATGGTAGGCTCTGTTGTTGATATCATGAACCATGCCCTAATAATATCTTCATAATATGATTATTGCAGCCTTTGGATTGGGGGCACCACCAGGACACTTGACTTGCCCAATTGTACTTGAACAGCATCGACATGGATTGGTTGTGTTCATGGTTCTAACTTGAGCTGCTCGCATTATATTTGTAACTGAAGACCACATGTGATGCTCCATGGACTTGACCCCTTTTTGGATCTCTACTTATGTTCCATGTGGTTTGGTCCAGTCCCTGTGTAGCAAATCCAGATGGGGATCAGGCCTGTTGAACTTGGATGGTCCTGAATTATAAATGCAATGATTGGGAAGGCCTGATCATCTCATTTGTTGTCAGTTTGGCAACTGTTGAATGTGGCTTATGCTTGAGTTAGGGTCCATCTTATGCAGCTGCGACACATCCACACAGCAGCCCAGCAGATTAAGAGCTGCACAACTGCGAAATGACAATTCCAAGGTCACGATGAAATGTTCGTTTGGACCATACTCCCATACATGGGGACCCTCCTCCCACTCTTGCAGGTTTTCACTAGTGGGTCCCACCTTGGGATGGGTGATGAATTAAAAAACCTTATCCTTCAACCGCTGGAGTTCATTATGTGGACCACCTTCCAAGTTATATATGTACCATTCATTTAATTTTTTTTTAAACCATCCAATCTCAGGCCAACAAGCAGTTGGCTTGGCCTCTCCAGACACTCTTTTGCAGAATATTTGCTCATCCACTGACAAATAGTCCGGAATGCGGATCACGGAAAGGTTGGGGTCACCACTTGCAAAGGAATGCTCGTCTGAACCATAATAGTGCTATTTCAGCCCGAGCACTGCATACTTCATCAAGAATTCGACCCTAAGAACAAACAAGCTAACCTAGCACGAATGCGGGGAAAGACTAAAAAAAGGTTGCACAGAATTCTATCCAGCCCAAACAGAATAAACCAAACCCAGATAAAAGACGAATGATTCAAATGCAAGCACTACACTTATTTTGGACACTTGTCACATGCTCCATGATTTAAGACCGTTAATTGGACGATTACTCGTGGCATATGGACCACTATCTGCAAATTTGATTGAGTAATCCTCTCATCCACTTGGACATTCCAATTAAATGCTACAGTTGCTCTGTATTCTTTTCTACTGTCCCTTTGTAATTCACTGAGTAGATGGTTACGATCATACATGGGCAATCCCTATGGCACCCAACAGACAATTGGTCCTGACCATGGGCTACTGTTCCATAAGTCCAGATGCATCTTTTTAACCATATGATCAATTCGGTAAGCTGCAAGCAGGCCAGATAACCCCGATTCAGATGCCAACAACAGAGAGAACCAACCCATCAAATTGCACAAAAACAGCAGTATCAAGATGCATAAGAGAAGAAAAGGATACACACCAAGTGAACCCATGAAGGAAACCACCTGCCGATACAGAGGTGAACACCCAACCCCTCAAAACTGGATTCTTCCACAACCCAACCCAGATGCTCTTTGTTCAAAGAACCAAAAATTTAAAGAACAGAATGCGTGGAGCCTTATATTCTTACATAGCAAGTTCCATTAAACAGTCATCAGGCGCCTATGATTAAATATGCAGAAGTAAATTGGTCTTTCTTGACTCATTCTGGCCTAAGTCATATGTATATCCTCGTCGCCAAAACCTGCTTGGTTGATGATCCGGCACTATTCTCATTGCTGCAGTGGTCGATGAATGCCTGGAATCTGCGAAAGACAAAAATTAGAAAGACCAGCCATGCAACTGTCAAAACAGATGGTGGTAGTTACAGCATTGAAATGATTACTCCAAAGTTAATGAATCCCCAAACTTCAAAAAGGCACTCTCAAGCACTTGGCAATGAGATCGCAGCAATGGACATAGTAATCACGATTATAATGTGACTAATTTACATATAATAGCATTTATATGATGGTTGACAGTTTGCATTCAGGCCATGTTTGGATACCAAGGATTCCATGCCAAACAATGGGAAAGGGCTTTCCTTTGATGTGACTATTTGTATTGTTTGGATGGCAAAGAAAAAGACGGATTCCATGTTACACTTACACATAATTTGGATTCTTAGCAAAAGAAACTAGGTGACTTGTGAGGAATCTGATATTTCCACTTGCTATCCAAACAAGAACTCTAAAATTGAAATCTTTATTTCAATAGTGCTCATAGAAATCATCATTAGAAATTTTTATTTTATTTTTTTCCCTTCTTTTCCTTGGATTTCACATAAAACGCAAGGATGCATGGTGCGGACATCAATATGCTTGCCTTGTGCATAGTTACAAGCAACCAAAGCCAGGGACCTAGGTGGGAATAGTGAAAGAAATCGAGTATACTCTGCATTTACTGAAGAAAAGAAATGGGATTGATTTTCGACGTTTCATAAGGTTCATGTCTAGATACATATATGCAAATCTAAGACCAGAAACAAGATCCAAATCCTGTTGATTATTAGATGCAAGCCTCAGATGATCACACATGTGAGTCGAGGATATGAATAGGGTGGGGATACCAACAGCAGTGAGATGAGTGTCCAACACTAGACCTCAATAATAATACCAGAAAACAAGGAAAAAGATAGGCTATGGTTTTGTCCATAATGACTGTCCCACGCAAATCTTTCTACAAGAGTATCTTTGGTATACTGCTGATAAAGAGGCAGCTTAGAATCTGCAATTATAAATACTCTGTGATCTCAGTTCTTCTGTTTTTAAATCTAGATAATGACAATAATAGGTAGTGGGATATTGATGTTTTTGGGGAAACTTTAGCAGGACAGTTTTTCTGTTTCTAAATCTAGATAATGACAGTAGTAAGTAGTGGGATATTGATGTTTTTTGGGTAACTTGAGCAAGCTAAGTAAAGCACTAACCTCGACACCATGCGGGCCAATTCGATTACGAGAAATAAAATTGAGCACAAGAGAAGCAAATTCATCCGGTGCATCTTCCTGTAACAATCAAAGATCCCAGATGAATCCTAAGCAACTTTTGATGAGTGAAGAAGAGATCTACCATAGAACAGAAAAGAAAAGAAAAGAAAACCTGTATGGCATGTCCAGTGTGACGAACAACCACCATTTGAAACTTGCCTTGCATTTGACCAATTGTTAGAGATCTGTTACAGTACAGGTATTTTCAATACATCATAGTGAGAATCAACTCAAATGTGGCACCAATAAGACATCCAAAATACTTTATAGATAACAGCATGGACAGTCAAAATCTCGAAGCAAAGCTATTATCGTTCAGCTCTTCAAGATCAGGAAAAGTTGGTACACAAACGTAGCAGCAACTCAGAGTCATTTATGATAACTAAAGAGTTCATTTGAATTCCCTATCGGACTGAATTTCAATAATTAGTCTAGTGAAATGGGAATAACCAAATGCAGTTTCTTCATCATTCATACTGAAGAATTGGGCTCCAATTTGCAATTATGTTACTTTTTGGTTTGGCTTGAAAGGATATGACTGCAATTTGAGAGTTATTCCACATTACGAATGCTAGGACACATCACTAAGTGAATGGTTCACAATCCAACTCACCTGTGCATCCGATCACAGCCAAAATCTCGGATCCAAATCAAATTCAAATTGAGCATGGTTAGACCATGTTGTCAATATGCTCACAAACTTCATGATATTCTACACTAATATCTCGTGGAGAGTTTTTCCGCCCACAAACTAGTTTGAGCCCCCAACAACCAGGGTCAGAGGCTTCATGTGACCTCTACAAAAAGAAAATAGCATGTCAGCAAGAACCTTTCCCCCCTCCCATTTATCTTCCATAGGATGTCCCAATAATGAGGGTTAGAGGCTCCATGTGACCTCTATAAAAAGAAAACAGCATGCCAGCGAGCATTGACTTCCTCCTCCCATTAATCTTCTATCTACAGCTCATCATGAATCTCGAACATTTTATAGAAGCAATGTGGACCTCAGATAGATATCACTCCCTGCTTCCTTCACTCACTCTCGTTTTTTGGTAGGTGGAAGGTACCAACCATCTTTATTAGAAACAAAAACGTAAGGAATCACAAGTAAACAAGGGGAGCCTACACCTTACCCTCAAACCAAAAAAATGAAAATATTACAGATTATCCCCCCTAGAATGCTGGATTTATCTGAAAACAAAACAAACTTTGTTTTTTTTTTGGTAAATTCGCATTTCAACAAAGAATTTGAGATTAAACTGAGGTTTGCAGGTCGGAAACCTGGTTGCTTTCTTTAAATACATGCAAAGTTTTCACTACCAAAACCTGCATAAGATCCCGAGCTTCATTCCACCAATACCATATCGACCAAGGGGCATCAACCTTCCCAAGTAAAGAATCCATGAGAACTAGTGAACCACTGTCAACAATAACATTAGAGAAGCCAAGGTCTTTACATAGCCAGAGGCCATCCAAAAGAGCTCTAACCTCAGCAATCATGTTAGTGCATATACCCATAATAAGAAGAAAAGCCTAAGGGGAAAGTATTAAACTTAAACCATACCACCTACTCCCTCGTTGCCTAAAGCACAATCAAAATTCAGCTTGATAGAACCAACAGGAGAATAAACCATCTTGGAATCTTAACTTTCTGGGATTTAACCAGCATTGTATTAGCACCCTGAACTTTTATCGACAGCTCGGTTGAGAAGCTGCATTCCTCATTGAAACCCTTAGGCCATGTTATACTAGGGACTCCATGCCAAACAATGGAAAAGGAAAAGGGTTTTCCTTTGATGTGACACTTTTTATTGTTTGGATAACAAAGAAAAGGATGAATTCCACTAAACAATCATTACACTTTTCCATAATTTGAATTATTGGAGCAAGAAACTACGTGACTGTTGTGATAGGAATATGATATTTCCACTTGCTATCCAAACAAGAACTCTAAAATCAGAATCCATGTCCCAATAGTGCTCATGGAAATCATCGTTAGATGACTATTACTATTTTCCTTTCTTTTCCTTGGATTCCATGTATCCAAACATGCCCTTAGAATTCTCCGCACAATGCACCATAGAAAGGATTCTTCTTACCACAAGGGAGGAACCATGTCTATCCCCTTCATATTTCTGAAAATTTATTCTTTCAAAATCTCCCATGCAATCAAAGAAGGGAGCAATCCAATAAGCCAACAGAATTTATCGTGCAAGAAGCCTTATTAAATCATTCAGCAAGCCAAGGATAAAGATTTTGGTTCTGAATGGAAGGAATGTCTAAAACATTACAAAATATTTTGGGCTTCTTCTTTCTGCTCCAATTTTATCAACCGCTTCAGAGCTGGCTCCAGTGTTAAGGCGAGATCTGGGCATGAGGTGTGTTGCTCAGAAGTCCCTCTGGTGAATAAATTCAAAGATCTGTTCATGATTGCTAGTTTGCTACAACAGAGATGCTAGGGTGCTGCAGTGCTGTTGATGGTTAGGAGGTAAAATTGTCTTGGGCCCCACTTTCTGGCTGAAATTATCATAAGAGGAGATAGCGACACTCACTCAGTTGATGGTCCTGCTTAATTCAGTCTATATTCTGACACAAGGTTCGCAAAAGGATTTGGGCCATGGAGTTGAGCGGGCTCTTCACAATCAAATCTTTGGCTAGGGAACTGTCCAGTGGAGAACTAAGTAGATCTCCAGATACTGCTGGAATCGATTGCCAGCAGGAATGTGGGGGATCGGACTTCCATCGATTGTACTCGCAAGTTTGGAGGCTCACTGTATCCTGGTTGATTTGATTAGAAAGAAATAGGATTATTTTTATCTATTTATTTATTTTTGGGAAGCCTTCCCATTCTCATGCTCTACTGAGGATAGTGTTCAATCTGATTATCGTCTGGGCAAGGGCAGATAACAGATAAAGAGGAGTTCATCTCTTTATTTCTCGAATTGGATGGGCGTGCTGCAGTGCTCTTGGGAAAAACAGGCCCTGTCATCCTCCCGGAATGCCCCTCCGACTGGCTACTTCAAAAGTCAATTTCAATGGCAGCTCACTGGATCTGGGACCAGCCAGTGTGGGTGGAATTGTGTGACAGTAATGGTGTTGTGCTGGCTGATTTCTCGGACCCTAGTGGCTTCTCTGACTCTTAACTTAGCTAAGGCACCAGCTCTCCTTCAGGCAGTCAAGAGAGTTGTGGAGTTTGATTTTCTCCTGGTTATCTTGGAAGGTGATTCCAAAAATGCTATCCATCGGGCCTCTCACAGGTACTTCCCTGGAGGGTTGCAAACTGGATCAAGGAAACACTGGATCTATGAATTGACCGTCAAGTTTTGTTCAAATTCATCCCCAAAGAGGCAAATGAGGATGCTGATTTCTTATCTAAGGTGGGTTTAGTCAGGCTCAATCTCAGGATTAATGATCGGAGATAAGCCCTGTCCCTTGTGCCCCTTTGTTGTTCTTTTTAGTTGCTGTCAGGGATTAGTTCTTAGTTTATCTTCAATTGAGGGTTTTGGGCCCTGTTTGTATCTTGATAGTCTTTGGGTGCTGATTTTGTTTGTCCTTTTCTCTTTTATTCTTTGCTAGGATTATCCATAAAATAAATTCAGCTTTTCCCGACCAGCCAACCATTACTCAAAAGTTGCTCCGCATTTTCACATTCCAGATTATCACAACAAAACAACAAGGGCCCATTTGGATTGTGAATTACATCACTAATGTGTTGTAAAAGCATCATCATTATGATTTTACAATGTTTGTTTATACTCATGATTTGGCAGTCAAATGCACATGTAACAGGAGAGAAGTAAAGGAAATTGTCAGCATTAAAATTTTACATTGTATTGCAGTGGAAATCTCAGTGTATTTTTCTCTGTGATTTGACATTAAAATAATGTAAAAGTATCATCATTACTATTCCAAACATGGGAATTGTTGGTCAAACTACCTGTTTTTAGGAGACAGGTATTGTAACTTATAATCATTAAACTTTTACAGCAAATTAATGATGTAATTCGCAATCCAAACAGGCCCTAAGAGGCCATCTGAACCCCCACTTTCTGCACCATGTCATCTACTGGAGTTACCTCCTGCAGGGTCTTCCATAGGAAAAATGAAATTTGTAATGGCAGCTCCTCTCACCAAATCCAGCTATGCCATTCCAGGATATTGCTTCTCGTCCTCAGCATATCCCATGCTGATTTAACAGTGAAACAACCAGAAGCCTTCCAAATCATCCTGTCTTTTTGAGAAGAGACGTAAATAATGACCAGAAGAAGTTACCTTCCAAATCATCCTGTCTTTTTGCAAAGAGATGTAAACATCAGAATTAACCATTTCATTCACCACATCCGAAAGAACACACTGATTCAGCAACTGAACATCCCATTTGCCAGTTCTCAATAGAACATCACAAACATGTAAGTAAATTTCCATCAAATAATCTGCCTGTAGAGAAAATTTTGAAGAGGAATCTGCCCTCACCAAATATCTTTCCATAAGTTCATTTTACTTCACCCACCACCAATGTAATTGAAGAGTTAAAAATAATCTTTTAATCTAGCCATGCTATTCCATAAATGAGAAGCACCGTGACCACAGAAATGTTACATGAGATGGGTCTCTTCCAATACTTATGCCACTACAAATTATACCCATAAGCTGTACCTGTGATGTAAACACCAAAGCATCTTAAATCAAATGGATTTGCCAGCATTATCAAATCCCCAAAGACATTACATTACTAGGTTACAAATACTCTCCCAGCCAACCCAGTGACGCTTCACTCCAAAATTACTTTCTCCACAGTGATAATCCCTCGAAAGCACATCAAGAAAATCCTCAAAGAGCAAATCAAGCACAAAAACCCTAGCATCCAAGCCGATTATGCCAATGTAACATCCCCTCTTTGACCCCCAACCCCAAGATTGATGAACAGCTATCAATATTTTTCGTCAAGCGGGCTGATCATACAAAAACCTCCCAATAATGGCATGTTTCAAAGGGTTTTGAAGATTGATTTACCTCTTCTTCTGTGAATGGAACCACAGGAATATTATTCACTTCTGTCAGCCAAATAGGATTCTATCAGCCAAATAGGAACAGAAACCTCTTGAGATAAAGGAATAATAGCAGCCTTAAGGATATCCACAAAAGGTTTAGATTCCAGCTTTGAAGGATCCAGTGACTTAGCAGATTGCAACCCATGGAACTCTCCAAGAGCGGATGTTGGAATTTGCCAGCAAATGGTCATTGTTTTCACCACGAGACATTGTAATCTACAAAGACATTGGATGTTGATCCCTTTCCCTCTCTCTCCTAGTTCAGATGAGTCACATTTTAATGGCTAAGATCAGAAACTCTTGAGTCGCCTAAGATCTGCCAACATGCAATTAAGCCACAAACAAGGTTTCCCAAATCACATGTAAGATTTTAAGATGGAATAACCTTTTGGCACTCACGTGTGAACAATTTAAGGTTAGCAAGGAAACACTCTTTTTCCCTAGGAGAAAATCATGGGAAGCCAGTTTGGAGAGCTATGACAAGGTCCTATATGTGTTGACCAGTTAGATGCAAGAACCGTGAATAAAACAGTGCTCTAGAAAAGTACTACAAGTTTACAATATAAAAAGGAAAAATCATGTTATTTATTTAACCATGCAAACCCTCAGGTAACAAGTTAAATAAGTATTTCAACTTGGTAATTACAAAAAAAAAAAAAAAAGGATTTGTACTCCGTAAATTTTTACTGGCTTTTTATGACAAACTTAGGCTTCAACATAACTAGAATCTTAAACCAACCAAAGCTGCAAACACTAAAAATCGGAGTTAGAAGTGGAATAAAGTCATGGTAGAGTTAGCTGGTGATTTGAAGCAGTGTTCCAAAGCAGGAGAGATGGCACAGGAGCTGCATCTTGGGAAGAGAATTCCCAATGCTTATCACCACATAGATAGTTTGTCCGTGCAAACAGAAATCCTCTCACTGTTAATACAGCATCTAGATTATTAATAGTGTTGGTGACCCAAACTTATTTCAGCATGAGGAATACAAGCTTATCGCCTTAATAACACCCATCAGAAGAAACTTCATTTAGACTCTTAGAGAGAGAGAAATGTGATATAAAGAACAAATTGTACAATATCAAAAAGGGAGAGGAAAAGCAACTAACATCAAGAAGAATTCTTGCATGTCGAATACAAAGAAAGCATTGGAAAAAAAAAATGTTAAGCCTATATATGCCAGAGAGAACCTGTCCAATCTGTCTGTTCCTGCTAATAATAATAGTTTTGGTACCGGACACGATAGAAACATTTCTGAAAGGCCTTCATACCTGAAATATGAGATAAAGAGCTTTTGAGAGTCTAATTAATTATGAAGTGAAGCATATAAAACCAAGGGATTTTGACATATAAAACCCTATCTTTTAGTCCAGTGCCATAAAAATCCCTCCCTTACTACTATTCCCAAGTAAACCCCTATCTTTTCCAGATATGGTAAAAAACACACCCCATTTTGACTTTGACTGACAGAAAGGATTGTTAGGGAAAAATGAGCATTAGCATGGAAATGATGTGGCGCACGCAATGTCTGTATGACATCCACTTCATCCATCCGCCACACCAGCAAATGTTAGGACGTGAGCCCAAAAATCAGACAGACTCAACTCAAGTGGGCCACACAACAAGAATAGTGGGACTGGACGCCCACCATTGAAACATTATTGGAGATTAAAGAAGTTTTGGATCTGGCTGGTTTTTGTGTTTGCCCTTCATCCTGGTGGGAAAAACCTTACGAATGGTTGGATCGCATGCAAACATAATGGGCATTTTGGTCATATGCAAAATGCTCATCACATATAATGGGCATTTTGGTCATATGCAAAATATGGTATATGGTTCGTATACAGTTTTGTATAGCAGACTGACACCAGGGGCTTTTTTTACTAACGGCGTAAAAATAAGGGTCTATTTGTGAATATTAACAAGGGAGAGATTTTATGGAAATGAACAAGAAAGCAAATTTTCGAGCTTAACACTTTACTAAGCCAAAGAAAGAAGGTGATTTTCCAAGTATCTGTTGTCGATATGCGAATCAAGTATTGATTCCGATTAGCTGATGTGATTTAGAATATGTGGATCTTGAAGAAGCTTGGATAATAGGAGAATAGAAAACAAGAAGCAATGATGAATGGGCATCATCAACATTGTTGTGTAAGCGGGTCATATAATGCTTTAGCCAAGGAAATGCACAATATATTTGGGCATTCAACCTGAGGTTCAGTGATCCAGACCATTGGACTGTTGCTCTCCACCATTGATGGACCCACACCTCAAAATCTCCTATAGGTAAGACAATCCTGACATTTCAATGTGTGGCCTACAAATAGATGGTTAAGAAGAGAAAGCAGCAATATTCTACATCCAACTGGAAGAAAAAACACAAGATCGATGGCTACAACCATCTGATCTGAGAGATTTGTGACATGGTTCATCCACTGTGGGGACCATCATATGGCCTAGATCACTGAAGCATGGGCCCTATTTGAAACAAACTGAAACCAAGTATACAGTGCATATCCTTGGCCCAAGGATCCTACAATTCTCATTGCGTACAGGTTGCTCCTAACTCTAGAAGACAAGAATAAAAATATACAAAGAACTATATCTGTAATCACAAGATGAGCAGCATAGAAGACACAGTATACAACCATATCAGAGAATTTATAGGAAAACCCTCTTCTTTCTTATGAATAACCATTCTAAATGTGCATTGACTTTTACTGTACCAGCCTTTCCAATATCTTTCCGTTTCTTCTAGAGGTGTGCGGTGAGTGTAACTGCAATACAGCTCAAAATTAGATATCTATTCGCTCAATGTATACTAAGAAGCAAACTGTTTCATCATAAAGCTACATGAATTATACAAAGAAATGAAAGCGGATTACATGAATATGAATACTACTGCACAGAAGGTCAATAAAACCAATAACAAATGATGTTTAATAAGCATGCAAGTTCTTACCACTTCTTCAGATCATTATAGCTTAGTGTCGATGGAACAGATAGACGGGCAGACTCAACATTCCTTAAAGAACCTCCTTTGACACTCCATTCAATCTATGTCACAATTGATGTTCAAATACATTACCGATATATTACCAAATCAATTATGCTGAAGGCCTCAAGGATACACAAAACAGTATGGTGTGCATGGAGAACACTTCAAAGCTGAATCTGCTGCATTATAACTGAAAACTAATTTTTGAAAAGAAGGGTACATACTGCCTTTTCAATGGTGTGAAAATATTGCATTCTGCTTGATAGGATTTTCTGCATATGAATCAATGACGCCATGGCAGTTCCCTAAAGTTTGGAATAATGATCCTTAGATTTGGCATCAGCATAGGTAAGAATTATAGCATATAATCAGAAGAATGTTTTAACTGCAAAAGATGAACCTCTACAACGTCGACGACAATCAGACCAGCCAAGCTTTGTATCACTTTCTTTGCAGCCACATGCACAGCAACTGAACCTCCCATGCTGCAAACAGTTTTACACGTCAAACTCTATCATCATCATCATCATCATCATCATAGCCTTGCCCCACGTTTCAGATCAGCACGTTTAAACTTTATATTCAATCCTTTGTAGATTATATGGTCAAAACAGCATCAGAAGTGCATGTGGATCCTCTTATCAACACATAGTTCCCTGTGCAAGCTATCACTACTAATCTTTTAGGTGATAATAAAGGATTAAAGGGTATGATGCGGGCACATGAGTAAGAGTGGCATGGACATTGAGGCAGATCTGGTTTGGAAGTTCAGAGCCAATTAGTAATTGGATCAGGCTTGGGCCAAGCACATTGGTCCATCAGGTCAGATCAGGCCAGGCTGGGCCACAATGATAGTAGTGTGTCTATCAGGTCAAATCAGGCCAGGCCGGGTCATGATGAAACTAATGTATATTAGTTGTGTGTCTCTATATGTATCATGCATGCATGTAGTGATAGTACATATCATTAACATGCATGCAGATTTGTAATTGGGGTGGGCATGGACTTGACAAACTTAATCAGGTTCATCTTGGGCCTAGAAAACTAGCCCTTTTCAGGTTTGGCTTGTATTACTAGGTCGCACTCAGGTGACCTTAAGTCGGCCCGAGCACGGCTCATTGACACCCCTTGCTATGACTTCAAATTACTCATCACCAATCTCTTACACGCGAGAACTTTGAGAGTAGTTTAAGCAAATGCACATCTAAGTTTGCAGATTGGAGGATGATGCATGAATTTTACGGGTGTAAGACCCGTGAATGAGCCAGAAGTTTCTTTCTTTCTATATGTAGTATAATACAATAATATTGCTGAGAAATTGGAGTCAACATTCATGAAGGTAAATGAGTGCAGTTATGAAACAGTTGGCAGAAACACAGTTTGAATAAAACCAACCAGAACTAAAAATAATCAGTGACAGATAAATTTCCCTCATTGCATCACCTACATCAAATCAATCCAATGAATGCTCCTCCCAATTTGGGAAAATAGGATACTACAGTTTCTAGGAAACAGCAAAATCAGACCCATGAAATGCACATGCATGTGCATGTAGACACAGAAATACCTACATTTAACTTTTCCTCAAAGATCTTAGTTTTCTTGTATCCTAGTAAAGAAGCATGTGCTGCACATGTAACAAAACTCAAACCAAAATGTGCACAAATGAAAACTAATTATAAGAAGGATTTTGCCAATTCTCCACGTGCATCTCAGACACCCACACTTTGCAACTGGTAGATGTGAGATATCCACCTGCTCATCGGGCAGTGATGCATCCAAGACCATACATAATTGATCAACAGATGAAAGCAAGCCACGCAAGCTGGCCAACAAAAGATCTGGACCAGCCAACCATCCAGAATGGTCTGATCGAGGATATGGATTAGATCAAAGGTTTGATGACAGATGCAGACAAAGCAACAGTTCGATTGGATTGTATGGTTCCACAAGTGCATGGGTTTTATTATTCAGTTACTTGTTAGAGCTAGAGTATTCATGGCTGGTGGAACAAGTTTCCCTGAGTATTTTTGTCACGTATCTCATGGACCACTTTTCAAGTAACAAACGATGTACAAATGATATGAAATTGGGCTATCAACAGATCAGGTTCAGCATGGGTCCTACACTACCCATACCTGGGCTAAGCAGGTTCAGGTCTTCCCTCTTCTAATCACATCCTTGAAGACCTGAACCCAGATCCGATTGAGTTCAGGTACCCATCGGTCTTTGGATCTAGGTTTCGTTTTGGGTTCGGATCAAATATGAGTGTTGTTGCAGATTCCTAGACAACAGACAAGGTGGACTAATAGCCACCTAGGATCAGTGCTCAGCTACGATCTCTTGCTGGTGAGCCGGTTGGATCTGGAAGATAGATCCTACATAGCACAAAGGAAGGCTTAAAAGGATGGCCGGGGACCGGCCACTAGTCCTCCGATGCCTAAGTCAGATGGGTCTGGTGGCAAGAGATGGAAGACAGATTTTTGGCAGATGAGTTTGCGTCGGTTCACCTTTTGAGGCCATCTCCTATTGATGCGTGGCGCTAGCACGAGCTCAGTGCTGGCGCGCAGTGACTATAAAAACGGGACTTAGCATTTTTGGGCTAATTCTTCCCCTTTCGCCCGGTTTCCTTCCCTTTCTCCCTTGGTTGCTGCTGCTGTGTTCAAAGTCCACCATCCTTCGATTTCCACTGTTGATCTTGGTTATCTCATTCTGGAACTTCGTCCGGTATGTTCATTCCCTCTTGGGCCCACTTGCCATTAGGGCCAATACTGTCCATCTTTTCTTCTCATTTTCAGTCTTTTTTTTCCTTCCCAACTGAGATGTCGAGGCCAAGAGAGTCCAGTAATACTTCCCAGACGATGTCCGCCCGACAGGAATCGATTAGAGAATCCCTTCACAAGGAAGTCCAATCTGACCCGCGAGAGGCCCCGGATGAAATACGGGATGATGAGAACCCATCCTCCTTTGATTCGAGTGAGATTCTTTTTGTTGTCCTGTCGGAGTGTCAGTATGAGAACCCGACCTCCACCTCTGGTCTTGCCAGCGTGTCTGACTTCTCGGCCGATCTTATTGGGTCTAGAATGACCAAGTCCGACCTGGGTCTGCTCAAGAAGGAATACTGTATTCCTGGGCCTATCGGACTCCGTCTTCCCGGTGAGGGTCAGGCTCCGAGCCGACCTCGTGGGTATGAGGTCGCAATATACTCCGCATTCTTCGAGTGCAGCTTCCGACTCCCTCTCCATCTCGTGGTGAGGGAGTATCTATCCATGGTCCACTTAGTTCCGGATCAGCTTACACCCAATGCTTGGAGGACAATCTACAGTTGCATTGTCCTCTGGCAACAAGTCCATGGGGTTTACATTATTGCCTCGGAGCTAATGCACCTGTATCAGCTGAAGTGCCACCCCGGCTCAAAGGTTGGTACTACATGTCACCTCGGTCAAGGAGGGGCACAACTTTGATCTGGGGCCTCCCTTCGGCCATCCATGGCTAGAAGGATAAATGGTTTTTTTTTTTCAACTAAGGGATGGAAGGCCTCACGCGGTGAGGCCGGATCTTTGCAATTTAGAGTCCTTAACAGCTTCTCCTTACCAGGTCGGGTAGTGGCACTGATGTGTCTGTCCTTTGCATTTTTATTTCGAACCGAGCTGACGCATGACTCCGTTTTTGTTTTTATCAGATCGAGAGAAGAGATCTGCTCCGAGCTCTCAATTACTGAGGCGGATCGAGGCAGTGTCGCAGCTCCATTCGAACTTCCGAAGCCTAAAGGCCCTTCTTTCTTTCGAGTCCTTATCCGAGGCCGACATCAACTCTGAAGGTAGCTTCTTAACTGAGTTTTTCTTTCGAAATAACAGAGTAGTGCGGTCCTTGACCTAATCCTTTCTTTTTTTCAGATATGTTGGCTCCCCCTTCGAGGCGGAAAGCTCCTGCCACGCCAGAGGAGATAGAGTAGCTCCGTCTAGCGAAGAAGAAGAGGGCGATTTTGAAGCGCTCTAAGGGCGGCCATGATGCCGCCAGGTTAGCTCCTGAGGTGGGGGCTACGAGGTTGGCCCCTCGCTCCACCTCGGCTCCCTCGAGCGAGGCTAAAGTGTTAAACCCATCCACACTAGCTCCGCCAGCCGCCGAGGTGGTAGACTTGACGACCCAAGTAGGGTCAAGCCGAGGAGAGGCCGGCTCTACAGGTCTTCCTCCATCATCTTCGCGTCGGTCGACTGATCTTCCACCCTATCTGTTCAGGCTATGCAGATGGACTTACCGGAGCCTCAAGTGGACGCTTTTGTGAAGATGCCCGAGGAGGGTCTGATTGAGGCCATGACTATCGACTCCCTCAAGGTGAGATTGCCACGGTCGTTCCTTTCTTTTGTCACCTTTCTTGTAAAAGCTTCTAACATTCGCCTTACTGGTGCAGCTTGCCTTCGGATGCCTTTCTCTAAAGGAGTCTGCCTGCAACTACAAGGGAATTATAACTGGGTTGGAGGCATCCCCAAATGTTGCACAGAAGGAGGAGTCAGAGAAGGCAACCCTTGCCGAGGAGCGAGAGAATGAGTTGGTGACCATGCGATCTGAGCTGCAGGCGAAGGAGGAGACAGAGAGGTTGACCGCTGAGCTGAACTCGAAGAGAGAGAAGCTTTCCTCAACCATGGCGGAGCTAGAGGCAAAGTCAACCTTGGTTGACGAGATGTTCGACCTCGGGTATGAGAGATGCCACCTAGATATCTCCAAGCAACGGCCTGACTTTGACCTCTCTTTTTTGGATCCTTCTGCTGATGAGGAGGGCCAACCTAAGCCAGCCCAGGACAGCGAGGTGAACCCTCAGGTCGGATATGCCGATGCTAGGTCCTCTCAGGCCGACCCTTCTCCCACCGCCTAGGACTTTATCTCTCTTTTTTTTTGTTTAAGTCTCCTTTGCCTGCTTTGAAACTCTCTTCTTTTTTTTTATGTGGATGATGATTGCCCCTTTTAGGGTTATATATTTTTGAATTAGGCCCTTCTAAGGCTCTTCTTTTTTCTCATCACTTATCTGCTTATCAGTTGTGCATTTGACGTTTGCTTTTGATTAGATGTTTATTGTGATTGGGCATGATGTTTATTTACATGGTCAGTTGGACCTAAGGGATGGATTAGATAGAACACACATGCACCACTTTGTAGCATGTGTAGAATAGGCTCTCTCACAGGAGTGTGGTTTACAAGACCTCATTCCACTGCTAGTGTAGCAATGAATTTTTAACATACATACATAGGGTAACAAGATATTTTATTCACAAGGCACCGAGCTGGCGCCGCAAATTACAAACAAAGAAGAAAATCAAAATTACAATCCTTTAAGAAATTTACATTCGAAGCCCATTCCAAAACAAAGGATTTAGCCCTTAGAAGAACATCCACTTCCTTCCCAAAGACATTAAGAAAGCATCTACTATTTCTTTCCCCCCAAATCGCGCACCAAATAGCTAGAATAGTAATCCTCCATATGATGGTTTTTTGCTTCCCAATCCCCACACCGTGCCAACTCAGGAGTAACATCTCGACTTAGGCATTACCGAAGACATGTCGAGGAAGAAATGAAGTGGCTGCACAATTCCACAATGGCCTTACGGTGGATAAAAAGACGGTTGACCAACTCTGCAATCCTCATACACATCAAACATGCGTTTGGAAAAACCATAGAACTTCTTTGAAGATTATCAATGGTAAGAACTCTCTTCCTTCCCACCAACCAACTGAATGCTGCGACTTTCGGTGGGGCTCCGTAGAACCACATGTGGAATATATAATCACATAACTCAACCGTAGACAAGCATCGCAAGCAACCATAGAAAGACCGAACCGAGAAGCGATCCGATTTATCCTTGAGCCAAAGCACCTTGTACCGCTAATTACTATCTGGAGCATACAGGATAAACTTGTCCAGAAGCCTCACAAACTCTCCAACTTCCTCATCATCAATATCTCGATGACAAGGAGACATCAAACGACATTGTTGCCCATAATGGAATAACACTCGGATACTTTTATGCCCTTTACCAATGAAAGTCGCACAATTCTTGCAAACACAAAATATATATATGTGTGTGTGTGTGTGTGTGAGAGAGAGAGAGAGAGAGATAACAAGAATTTTATTAAAGAAGATATATATATATATATAGTGAAATTCTCACCTGCACAACTTCTTAGGTGAACACCTATGCGCACCTTTGCACACGTGTCACGGGCACAAAATCCAAACAGTCCATGTGATGCGGCACCTTGTGAAACCCCCAGGGCCCAACTTTCAGCCTGATCCAAAACTCTAGTGGGCCATGGCTAAACGAAACAATTTCCTCCCTTGATTTGCCTCTCTTTGCTATGGCCCACCAGAGATCAAGCTCAAAGTTGGGCCCTAGGGGTTTCATAGGGTGCCGCATCACATGGACTGTTCAGATTTTGTGCCCATGACATGTGCAAAGGTGCGGACGGGTGCTCTGATGCAGGACGACTAACCACTTGCTCTAAAAGCTCAAACTAATAGAGTGTGGCGAATCAATTCCTTTATCTCATAGCCCAGGCCCCAAGTCCATGGGTTAGGTCCTTGGCCGAACCCTCCTTTGTGGGCCCCAAGTCCATGGGTACGTATCACATGAGTCACCCGAGTCCATGGGTGGGGCCCGAATCCACGAGCCACCCGCGTGAGTGGAGCTCGAGTCCACGAGCCACCCACCTCACACAGGCTGCCCACCCCGAGTGTGTCCCTGCTTCCACAGGCTACCCTACTCGAGCCTGATGTGACAATGCCCCCGCATTATGCTCACCTAAGAAGGTGCACATGTGAGCATGACTCTCTCTCTCTCTCTCTCTCTGTGTGTGTGTGTGTGTGTGTGTGTGTGTGTGTGTGTGTGTGTAAGTTAGTCGGTTTCAGGTCGGGTTCATCAACTTGGACCCGATCAGGCAAGTCGATGAACCCGACCTGAAACCGACTAAATTGGAATTTCAACCAGGTCCAAAAAGGTGAGAGTGGAACCCAAACCGATTTCTCAATAGGTCCAAAAATGGACCCGCATATGTTCAAATCGGATTGAGTCCATCAGGTACCCGTTGACATCACTAACAAAATTGATCCCATTTGAAAGCCTATTGGGTTAGCTTTCAAAAGAGTCTAAGATAATACAATTTTGTTTGAATTATGCCAATTTACATAAAGCCTACATGGTTGTGACATGATTCAAGGGTATTGGTCTAATGCTTTAGTCAAATAAATGGTTCACATTAGAAGCAATGGATGGTTAGGATTATCTTATGATTTCCTTCACTTTGAGAAGAAGTACATAAGCAGGTAAAGACTCCGTTACGAATAGTTGTGGTGGTTGCCATCATCATCATCAGCAGCTAAATGAATCCCGTTCCACCATTCCACTCTATCAAGAGCCATACTTCGATTAGACCTTTGTCCATCAAGTCTTTTCTTACTACCTCCAACCACATCCTTTTGGGCCTTCCCTTTGCGCCCTTTTAGAGCCTTCAACTTGTAGGAACTCACTCCTAATCGGCACGGTTATTGGTCTCCATTGCACAGGACCAAGCCATCCAAGACTGCTTACCCTCATCTTATTAACTATTGGTACTACTCCAAAATTCCCTCAAATGAATTCATTTCTAATTCTATCCTTCCTCGTCTTGCCACTCATCCACCTCAACATCCTCATTTAAGCTACAGTTATCTTATGAACATGTTATTCCTTAGTTATGATGGTTATTGCCTTAGATAAAAGCATGAGCTGCTTTCCCTTTGGCATGTATGGTGTATGGTAGAATAAGAGCAGGGAAATGCGGTGATTACCAGTATAGTGGCTAGCAGGTTGTTGTATATCAATACACAACCCTTTACTTTTATTTCGCATTGCATCTATGAAGAAATTTTATGAAGTAATCTTCAAGGAAAAGGTACGTATTTGAATCGAGATTATCCTTTTTCTATTTGGTTGTATCAGATAGGCTTCGTCATTTATGTACCCTGGCCAAAAATTAGGGTAGTCCACTCATCGAGTGGGCCACGTTGCATGAAGGTGTATTGCGTCTACCAAAAAAGAAAAAAGAAAAAAAAGAAGCACATGAGTATATAATTTGCCAATTAAAATTTGAATGGGCTACATGTGTAAGGCCACCAACACCAATACATAAATTATATCCATACAAAACCAAAGAAACACATGAGTGAACCCTAGAGAATCACACTTTGGACCTCTAGTAAGTCATTTTAGAATATTTTCGTCAAGCATGTTCAGACATAAGAAAACTTTGGAGCCACTTAATGAATGTGCTTATGTAGAGTGTAGACTTGAAAAATAACCACCTTTAAGAAACACCGTATGTTACATAGCCTACGGTAAATTTTGGCAAGATATCTTCTTCTTCTTCTTCTTTTGGAGAGAGATTTAATTTTGACGTTCTATCTTTAGCACAAGATGATGTTATATCATGCAAAATCTAACTGGACTAACACAGTCAGAGGGAAACCTGTGGCCGACAAGCACAATTGCAGGTGGAGAATCCCCATACATTGTCTTCAAAACAGCCAAAACATCATCGCATAGTGTCTGCAAATGATAAGTCCTCATTACTTTTTTCATAAAGAAAATGATTTCTCAGAAATGGCTTCAAAAGTCTGAGCGGTTCCAAGAAATAGCAGGGAACAAGCATAAAAACTCACTGTATCATATCCTCTTGTAATAACTGCTTGAAAGTTGTCAGAAGTATTTACCTCTATAGATAGGTCTACATCATTGTCTGTAGATGACTTTCCATGTCCTCTCAGGTCCATGGCTACTACACGAGCCTTCTCCTTAATTTTACTTGCTGCTAATGCAAATGAAAGCCTGGACAGATAAATAAACTGCTAAGCACCACCATGATAAGTTGCCATAAGGAACATGAAATTATAAAATGAGAAAATAATGCATAACTAAGGGTGCGTTTGGTTGCACCAAATATCATAAAATATCATGACATTTTGCACGAAATCAGACTGATTAATCATTAAATATCAGGAAATTTCATGATATTTGGTGCGATCAAACTCACCTTAATTAACTAATGATTTTTTGGATTTTAATATTACAATTAAATCTGGAAACCAGTCTTTTCTTCAATAGCAGTAATTAGCTGTTCAGAAAACATGCAAAAGATAGAATACAACAAACAACAAGAAGTGCAAATGGGAGATCAAAGTCCATAACGCATGCCCAACTTTATTAAGCACCGGGCATTTAGCCGCTCGATGCACATTAAGAGCTATCCAGAATCCTTCAGGAAGCTCCTCGTAGCCGTCTGCCACATCATGTAAACAAAGCACCTTCCACTTTTTCTTTTTCTTCTTTACTTTTTTTTTTTAAGGTGAATAAATTTATTAAAAAGATGCCAAAAAAGGTGGAAAACAACTACCCCCCACCATCACAAAGCAATCACTATGATCAAAGGCTTTGATACAATAAGCCCAAAAAAATTATAGTTAATATTGCCCCCTCAAAAACCACCACCTCTGATCTATTCGTAGAAAATACACCTTAGACCATAAAAGGGACTCAACAAATTAGAGGACTATAAAAGCACATGACTTGGATGCTTAAAGACATTAGAGGACCACAAAAAGGACGCAACAAATAATCAAAGGCCCACAAGTAAAAGCACATGACCTGGATGCTTAAAGACCCACAAAAGCAAGTCTCACATCACACTGATATTGTTGCTTACCAATGTGCCGCATCGTGCAGGACCTAAGTTATCAAGCAAACTCCTATTGAGAATCACCTTCATGATCCCCACCAGAAGCTCCACCTATGACCTATCCTTCTATGGCCATCAAGGTGCCAGCTCCATTTGTCACACACATCTTCCAGTCCACAGCAAACAGCCTAGTTAAGTGATAAGGAACTGCTTTACTACAGCCCAATAAATCATAGAATTATTGGCTGCTCCCTGATGGTCCACAGACGATGGTCAAAGGGCAAATCCTAATGCGACCCTTTCAACGAAGGATCAAATTCATGTTAGGGAAGTGAAGTCCTTGGTGCTAAAGATGGTTGCCAAATGATGATCCCTTCTGATGTCTCAATCCACAGCTGACCCTCCAACATGATCCACAGGATTAACATTACCACGCAAATGCAATGGAAGAACCTGACTACTTGAGCAAGAACGTCCTCCTATCCTTCTATGGCCATCAAGGTGCCAGCTCCATTTGTCACACACTCACATCTTCCAGTCCTCATCAAACAGCCCGATAAATCATAGAATTCTCAGCCACTCCCTGATGGTCCGCAAACGATGGTCAAAGGGAAAATCCTAATGCGACCCTTTCAATGAAGGATCAAATTCACGTTAGGGAAGTGAAGTCCTTGGTGCTAGAGATGGTTGCCAAACGATGATCCCTTCTGATGTCTCAATCCACAGCTGACCCTCCAACATGATCCACAGGATTACCATCACCATACAAATGCAATAGAAGAACTTGACTACTTGAGCAAGAACGTCCTCCAATCTCCCACCACTATTCCATGCTTCTCATCTGATCTTAGGAAGAAGCGTCTCTAGACACTAATCTACCCAACAAAGCCAGCCAAAACCTAATCTATCTAGTAAGTCTCACCCGTTATCAGGAAATAAGAGCCCCAATAACTACTCTCCATACAATCTCTCATGCTTGTGCACATCTTGACAAACATAATTGTTTAATAGGAATGTGGTAAAACACCAAACTTAATGAGCAAAAAACATGATGGTCGCTGACCAAGCTTAGAGAAATAGAAATATTAGGTCAAGAATTTCTTAAACATCAGCTGAATATAACAGTCCACAAGAAATAGAATATAGTGATGTGTGAAACAGAAGACTAAAAATACAATATCAGGTTTCCTCCTACACAACATGTAATGGCATTCTTAATAAGAATCAATACAAGGAGAGTTCATATTTATCGAAGCAAATGGTTAGAGTTGATCATTTTGGAATCCGCTGTAAAACTTTGATAAACATGTAGACAATAATGCAAGTAGCCAATTATAGTACAAGTTATAAGAAAAGAAGATCTTTAGGATATACCCTGAATAACCGCCTCCATGTAGACAAAATACAACTGGTCCTTGAGATCCTGCCGTGTATACGTGAAAGACCTGAATAACAAAGTACAAGCATAGAGACCTTGTTCTTTTTTACCTATCATATCGAGGAGGGAAAACAAAAAATGTCACTCACATCATTTGATCCTGCAATTGTAACGTCTTCCTCTTGATCAAAATAGCCTTTCCAGTCTAGTGGTGAGTATTTCTGCAATGAACTCCTGCATGCACTATCATTAATAAAAAGATATATTAACCAAACTCAGGCACAACATGGGAGAAGTTTGCTTCAATGTGCAATGTCTCTGACTGTTTCCTGGCTAACCACTTGATCCTTGACTCAACAATAGAATGGTCATCTCACTAAATGGCAACAAAATAGAAAGAAGCGTATTTCCTACATTGGAAATAAATTGAAATTTACAATGCCGAATTTCAAATGACCTCCAAAAGTTATTGTTTTTATTGGTCAAGATTACGTTCAATTTTTTATTGGCCAATATTATGTTAAATATTTTATTGGTCAAGATTATGTTAAATTAGCAACGCAATCATATAAAGATAAGAATCCAAACTGAAAAACTAACCTATTAATAGCATCCTTGAATTGGAAATTTCATTAAGGCTTCTATCATATGTGAAGCTCAAACCTCGGAGAGCTTCTCCAGGTCTGAATCTCAAAATGTTACTTCCACTATTGTGGCCTGGATTTAAGCATGCATAGATCATGCTTAAATTCTATCCAAACATCATCAGCATTCTAAACTTAAGGCTCCACCATATCACCATTAAGGAGAATCCGAGAGGACAAAAATTTCCAAATTTCAAAACCTATTACTCAGTTTAGTTGGGTTGTTATTTCTATAGCATGGTAACGTTTGTTCAACTAAATTCATGTTATTTTTCAACTTTTCGAGATAAATCAACTCTCAGCGCATTATCACGAAATAGGCGTCTTTGCTTCATTCCTGTGGTTTATAAACCGAGAAATATTAACAACATGATTACCACTGCATCATTAAGGAGGTTCCAAAAGTGCAAAAATTCTTAAATTCCAAAATCCCATTACTTGTTTTCTATTTATTTTTCTTTTTTCAATTTCCCGAGTGTTGTTAACAAGGTTTCACCTAAATTCTCTCCGTTCTTTTAGAGTTTCAGGAGAAATCAACTTTTGGCACATTATCCTGAAATGGTTTCTTTTCTTCTTTCTCATGACTTATAACCAAAGCAAAAAATCAACAACTGAATCAACATTGCACCATCGAGAAGGGTCCCAAAGTACAACATTTTGGCATGGAATTAGGGCTGTAAATGGGTCAGCGGACCAGATGGGGTACCCAGACCCAACCCATTTAGACCCGACCAAGACCCGGCCCGTTTGTTAAATGGTACGGGTCTGGGTCCAAGAATAGACCGAGTTGCTAAATGAGTCTGGATCTAGTTTCCTTTGTATTGAGCCCAACCCCACCCGACCCAAACCCATTTAGTAAATGGGCAGGTTTGGTCTATGTTGCAAGGGTTTAAATGCTAGCATACCAAATTCAGACCCGGACCCGTTAGACCCGACCCATTTATAAATGGGTATGGGTGTATCTCCCTCTACCAGACCCAGACCCATTTATAAATGGGTCTAATGGGGTTGACTTAGACCCGACCCAGACCCGCCCATTTAGTAAAAGAATTTGGATCTAAAATTTGGACCCATACCCATTTAGTAAATGGGCGGGTCTGGTTTTGGGCAAACCCACACAAAACCCGACCATTTACAACCCTACATGGAATTGATATTGTGCCCGCCTCTTTTGACTTGCTTACCTGCAAACGAAATTCAGCTAACGGCTAGAATTTCGCTTCCAGCCCCATTTCCAGCGATCTCTTCACTTCCGACGATCTCTCTCTCTCTCTCTCTCTCTCTCTCTCTCTCTCTCTCTCTCTCTCTCTCTCCATCAACCCAGCAGATCGACCCTGCAGGTAAGGATTTTTTTCCCTTTCTTTTGGGGCTTTTTCTTTGAAATGAGCTTTGCAAACCCGAACACATGTTTGATGATGGTCCACTTGTGATAAGCATGTGATATGTATGATTTTATGTTCAATAAGTTGTGGATGGCCCACTTGTAATACACGATGGCCCACTTGTGATATGCGATATGCAAGCCCACCTGTGACACGAAATAGGCTTTTTTTTCTTTGAATTGGGGCTTTCTGTTGGACCAGATTTCATTTTTGGGGCCCACATCCTCATTGGACTAGATATTATTTTTGGGGCTCACATCCTCATTGGACCAAATTTGCCAGCATGGCCTGATAGGTCCGATTTTATTTTTGGGGCCCACAGCCTAATTAGACCATATTTTATTTTTGGGACAAAAAAAATTAGGATTATTTTTGTCATCTGACAAGTGGATTGGTGGACATTGATTGGACAGTAAAAAATGAATAATCCAATGGTCCTACTTCTACAAACAAGTTGCCACTAATCAACAGTTAGAATTATTCAGAAAACCTCCTCTCTTTTTTTTGGAGAGGTTTATAATTGAAGTTTGATAATGAGAAAATAATTGCTTACAGTACAATTAAGAAATTGGACTGTTTGGATTATAGATCATTTGGCCAAATGGGCCCCAGTGAGTGGCGACACACTGCATCCTTAGCTGTGACAGAGAAAAAAAATCCTACTGCTTTTGTACCAGAGTGCTGGTTACTCTGCAAGCCTTTGTACAAGAGGATTGGTTACTCTGCAAGCCTTTGTACAAGCGTTTCTAAGGTATGGCCCACCTAATTGTTGGATAGGCCTAATCTTTGCTTGTAAAATAAAATTAATTATAAAGACTTCTGTGAGGGTTATGCATGGTGCCATCACGGTGTGTATGGCATCCAACCTGTACACAGGTTCCCCTTAAGAGAGTTGGACGCAACCAAAATAGAACAGCCAAAGATGAGGATTGCCCAAAGGTGAAATGGGCATTCAACCTTCTAAATGCTGTTTTCTAAAGTTATTTTGGATTTTGGATTAATGAAGACGTGTTTTTCTTAATGTGTTTTATGATTAACTATTTATATTCAATAGTTTCTCCTCATAAAGGGGCATTTGAATTAGTAGGCCCACTTTTGTGGCTCACCTAATACGTGATTTAACGTAAGGGATCAGCCCTAAGCATTGTTGAGATGGGCTCAACCCAATGATCCATCTTAAATGAAGCTCTTATATGTCATTTGAAGATTTTATAAGAATTTCTCTCCAAGCTCTGTCGGGCATTAATACCCTATTACAAGCTATAAACAATTCACAGGTTATCCAAAAACAAACAACTATTCACCTGTAAACATATTACAACTTAATGCCAAACAATTTGCACCTGTAATTCATTTATACTTACAAAATTTACAAGCATCCAAACAACCACTAAATTCCACTCATTCTTTTTCTTACCCAATTTTCATAACATCGATAATGCTGGTTCAATGAAATGTCATTATTTTTTTCATATCTTTCAAGTCTTTTTTTGAGGGGTTTTTTTTTTTACACACCCGCACACACCACAATGGATACTCGAACCCATGACCTTGTGTTGAAACTCTTGTAAGTCTACCACTGAGTCATGAGCAAGGACCAAGAAACACCTTTTTCTTGCATTGACACAAAACAAGGTGTCTTTTCTTCATTCCCATGGCCATGAAAATTCGATAACATTTCCAAAATAGCATCATTTACAAGAAGCTCGACATTTGTTGGATGGTCTTTTTCCTTCATTCATTGAATTCCAATCTTTCATTCATCTTTTTCAATCGCATCGACTAAAGTGTGTTGAACCATGTTCTCACTACTAATCTCTCGGGACAAGATTGCCATTCATGAATTATCTCGAAATGGTATCTTTCCTTTCTCAGAGAATGTACAGGCAAAAACCATCAAGATAGAATAATGACAAAAACCAAAATCATAACAAAAATAATTACATGAATTCCTATTCAAATTATAAAAAACAGGGAAGAAAGTGTGCAAAGAAATTGAAATTCATGAAAATAGTATCTACGCATTTCAATTGAAGTGAAAAAAAAAAAAAACAGCAAAAGAAAAAGAAAAAGAAATGGTTCTACTGTCGTGGATTGCATGCATGAGAGCTTACTGAGTAGCGGGACGATCAGGCACAGGAGGAAAGGATGAGAGATCTTGCGATTCTTGGGAATTTTCTTCGGGAAGAGAAGGGAGATTTGAGGATTCTTCCATGATTTCTGCAGATGATTTGGAAATGGAGAATGAGAAGTGGGATCGTCTTTGCTGTTTTTACCTCTTTTTCCGTATAAAAAACTGAAAAGAGGGAGCATCTGATACTCGATCGAACAAAAAGGGTGTTTTCATCGGGCCTGGCAAACTTACAGGTGGGGCTCACCTGAGGTCGGGATTATATCCGTTGGATATGGGACCGAGGCTAATTGATGGCCCATAAAGCAACGGTCAATGAGATGATTTATGCATTGTAATCGGAGAGTTGCTCCATCACCAATTGAGGCCGATCCTGTGAACGATGCAAAATTCCATACATGCACAAAAAAACGTGTTGGGGTCTAGCCTTATCATGTCGGCTCACTAACAGGTTGACCTATTAAGGCCCGTTTTGTTAATGGGTCGAGTCAGTATTTCACCCGCAAACTCATTTAACCCATTAACATAATGGTCTGATCACCAAACCATGGCCCACAAACCTCTTTTGCTCCATCATGAATGGATTTGGATTTTTAGATTTGGATAAGTTAGTTAATAGGCGAGTTTGAGTGAGCAAATTTTTGACACGACGAGGACACGTCACTACATGAACACGGTTCAACACGACCGTTGTCAGGTCTAGGCCCGACCCATCAGATTTTAATACGCCAGGATGTATTCGAGCGATTCTCACAGTTGGGATGGGTACGCCCACCCTGTGGCGCCGTCGCTATTCCCAGTCTAGAATTTTTTGGCATGATTTTACATTTTTCGGCGTGGCGTGGCCCAGTTGAGCTTTGGATCTGTCTGATTTTGGAATTTTAATCAAAGCACGGAAGGATTCACCTGATGAACGGAGTGGATCTTTTCCCACGTGCCTGGTAGGCACTCTGCCATGTGCTGTGCAATGGCGCTAGTGTACCTCCCGCTTGGTACCTACCCTGGTTACTTTACAAATCGAAAGCCACGTTGATGGAAATTTCACGAGATCCACCCCGTCCACCAGGTACGCTGCCTCATGTTAACCGTTAAAACCAAACATCGCGATAATTCAGAACTTCGTAGGATACAACATAGGAAACAGTTGGGACGGAACGCCTACTGTCAGTTTTGTGTTTGGCCGACCTAGATGTTTCCATCCAAGCCGTTCATCTTATGTGCCACGTCAGGATGAAAGCATTACCCAAAAATTACAGGTTCCGGGACTTAGGCAGGCCATACCATGTGAATGTAACACTTACATATATTTAGTATCCCGCCTGATTGACGGCGTGGATTTCATACACGTTAAGTCGATTCCCCGACTTGAGAGAAAGTAACTCCAGGATCTACCTAGTGCGAGGCACACACGGACGCGGATTAGCTAGTGACAGCGTCAGTAGCGAGATTGGCTGCTGAAGTTACATCACCGGGTTCTGTGGGCTCCACCATGATGTATGTGTTGTATCCACACTGTCCATCCATTTGGAGAGATCCTTTTAGGATACGAGGCAAAGATTGAGGCAGATCCAAATCTCAAGTGGATCCACCACATAAAACAGTGAGGATTGAACGCCTACAGTTAAAAATTTTCTTGGGGTCACGTAAGTTTTCAATCAAGCTGATATTTGTGCTTTCCCTTCTTCCATGTCTGTGTGAACTTATAAAGAGGTTGGATCTCAAATAAACATCATAGTGGGCCCTAAGAAGCTTTCAACGGTGGACGTCACTGTACCAACTGTTTTCTATATTAGGGTTCACTTTAGCTTTGGATCTGCCTCAATCTCCGAATCGTGACCTAAAATGATCTCTCCAAATGGATGGACAGCGTGGATATAACAAATACATTATGGTGGGTCCCACGGAACTTGGTGACGTCACTTCAGCAGCAGTCTCGCTACTGACGGGTTCGGTAGCTAATCCGCGTCCGGCACACAAGCGTTCCATACCTAGGCGGCTAGGCGCGTTCCACTGGCTTTTTCGTGGGGACAGTTGCGTCGACCGGGCGCCGCGTGCACGTGACATATAAATTTATTCGAGGATGACATTTTTCAACCTAGGGGAGGAGATACTTCCACGTGCCCATCGTCGCTGCATACGTGGCAGCATGAGGAGCCATCCAGACCATCGATCCAATCCAAACCCTGCCATGGATGGATCATGGCCCGCAGTTGGATCTATCCTACGATCCTAACAGCCGGAAATGTACCTATTAATATCGGGCGCGGATTCGGTCAGGTCGTGACGATGGGCCCATATCCATGCTGTACATTCATTTTTTTTTCAGCTCATTTTATAGGGCATGGGCTAAAAAAATTAAGAAGATCCAAATATTAAGTGGACCACATCATAAGAACAGTAATGATTGACCATTAAAAAATATTTTATGGGCCACAAGAGTTCTGGATCAAGCTGACATTTTTTCGTAGGTCAGTGTGACCTAATCAGCAGGTTGTATAGCACATAAACATTAAGGTCAACCTTATGACCACTGTGGTTGTCAGTGGTGAAGGTGGTTTTGGAAGCGTGAGAATATATTCTTGGAGGTAGCGTGTGAACCACTTCATTGTTTCGTATTTTATAAATATAGATTAGAGAGAGTAAAACTAACTTAAGATTTAATTCTTCGTGACAAAGTAGCTGCATTCTGGGCATTGGAAAATTAAAACATACTTTTAAAATATTTTTAAACAGGTGCATATCCTTTTTTAAATCCAGTAAAAAGAGTATCCTTTGACCCATAGTTGGCTAATGAAAAGATCAGGGATCAGGGGCCTATACCTCCGTTTGCATACCATACCATTTTTGTTGTTGCACCATGTTGCTCTCAAATTCGGCCAGTCCGAGTGAGCATTTCGAGAACCAAATATTTTTGCCGTAATTCAAGAGTACGGCAGCCACGTGGTGCGCATGAGTCCTTTTGTACGGCAGCCACGTGGTGCGCATGAGTCCTTTTTGCCTTAAGAACCAAACCAAACATATTTGCCACACTCTCAACTTCTGATTTAAATTGAATGCCTTCTACCCATGGTGTCAAGATAGAGCGGCGTGCCTAGGATGGTTAAAAGATTAATCGTCTATCCTACCAACTTTCAGGTGTGCTTATTAGGCGATTGGAGATTTGGGCTCTTTCTCCAACAAGTCCTTTTTGCCTTAAGAACCAAATATTTTCAAGAGTGCAGCAAATATGTGGTTGAGTAGAGAGTGGCGATGGAAATTGAAAATGAATGTGATGGTCGGAAATGATGAAACTTACCACTAACAGGTATCACCGTCTTGGCTAAGAGCAATGGGGTGCTTAATCTGAGCAGCACGCTGATAAGGGAGAGAAGGGTAATGCCAAGATTACAAACTACAGTCAGCCCAGCGCATGAGCGTAGGTAGATGGCTCTTAAGACTAAAGTCTTCCTTCAGATCTGGCATGTACGCGCAGGTGGAAAAGAATTACAACTATTGGCTATCATTGAGTTGCTCTGTCATGGTTATAGGTGAAATTACGTCGAATCGTCTAACATAACACCCTATGCTATGTGCGAAAGCTTTGAGGAATTACGAAAATTATGTCTAAGTCCTAGAGAGAAGTGATTAGGACATTTTAAAATTATTTTTACATACTTAAATTAATCTAACAATTTAAAGTAACTAAGAAAGAATACTCCATCTTACCAAACCTAAGTGGGTCCAATCACATAAGCTACAAACGATATAGCAATAAAGCAACAAGCCTATTGGTGAAAATACGTTTTGTGTGTGAATCTACTTATCAAGTGCATAACATACATTCCAATCAAGTATTCATAATTCAATAATTAAACATATAATGCATAAATAGAAATGGCTCAAAACAATCACAAACACAAGCATGTATAGTGGTTCGACTACCTGTATATTCCACTCCCGGCTGCCGTATCTAACTCATGAATACACTGAATTTCACTGTGGAGGTTTTAAATCAAATCCACCTCACAACCTAAGAGTTTTAAATAGGTTCCTCCCAACCTTTACAATCTTACACAAGGAATGGGTCTTATACAAAAACCTACACATATGCACCCGTGTCGGTGGACCACATACTCACCCATATCGGTAGCTCTCCTTGGAGACTTGACAATTTAGGCTCTATATAGGAGCCAAGGTCCTACACAAGAATCCGAATTTAGGCTCAACACATGAGCCAAGGTCCTACACAAGAACATCACGTATATTCCCGCCGGATGCTCCCTTTAGGGACTTTGATTCAACCCTACACAGGGGCCTAGGTCCTAGTCAAGAACCTAGATCGAGTTTGAGTCACAAACTCGTCACACTCAATCCTACACAAGGAAAGAGCATAAACCAAAATCTTACAATTAACAACCTACTTGTCAAATTGAGCCCCTTTTGTAGCATTATTTTGAGTTGCTTCTTTTATCTCTCTAGTGCTTAAATCAACCCCTCATGCTCCCTCGATCTTTGTTGCCAATGCCTCAGCTCCAACGACCAATCGCCTTATATGTGTCTATTCGTGGGGTGACCAAGCTAATAGGAGGGTGGTTGAATTCTCTACAACTAGTAGGAAGGTTGTTACCTAGGGAAATTCACCTAATGGGTTATTATAACAAGTTTAGATAATGATTTGCATATCGTTTTGTATCTGACTCACTAGAAGAAGAGAGACCAAGTTCATCTCCATTAGAGCTTTGAATGTTCAAGCTTGTGATAAATCACAAGGAATTATGACTTGAATCTCCCAAGATTAGAAAGACTATAGATATGGATTTGTGGTGGCTTATTTTGCTCTAAAAACCCATGCAAACGCCCGAGAACCGAATGCCCTGAAAAAGGAGATGTAACTCCAACAGTAAAAAAAACAGACAGAAAACGGCTCTATCGATGGAATCGAAGCTCCCTTCAATTCACATTGAAGGACCTTCAATGAGATCGACATCCCACTTGATGGCATTAAAGAACTGTCCAGAGAGTTCGGAATGGTTGCTGGATAGACTGTTCGATGACATTCAACATGCCTTTGATGACATTGAGAGATACTCTTCGATGGGATTGAAGAAGTGTCTAGAGAGTTCAGACAGTCGTTGAACACACGTTCGATGGCATCGACCAGGGTTGCGATGGGATCAAAGTCCTATAAAAAATTATTGTTTATGTTGTTTAATTTATATCAGCTTGCACCTCTTATTATCCTAACTTATCATGTTTTTCTAAGTGTTATAAGACTAATTAAGAAGACCAATGGTATTCCTATATGATCCAAGTCATCTAGAGATTTAGGGTTGTTTTGGTTATAAGGTTAGGATCACCAAGTGACCTCATTTATATGTTTCTTCTTTCTTGATGTTGACAACTCAACCAAGGATACCGAGTGCTGACCGCACAAGACGTCTTCGGATCTAAGCACGTTATGCACCTTTATATAGAGATAACCATTGGTGTTGGGATATGTGGGATCCGGACTTGATAAGCATTATCTCTCCCAATCCGAAAATGTATCCTAGATGGGATCTAATACGAAATGTATCCTATATGGGATTTATGGATCCACCGCCATCAGTTATGGATCATCATATATAAAAAGGACACCTCCGCATTACCTTCAAGTACACATTCACGCACTACACAATACACCCTAAAGTTCTTACGCTCAATCATCTCCCTTACTGACTTAAGCATCGGAGGGTCCTCCGCCGGCACGACCGACACCCCCTCGTGATCTTCATCTTTGTTGATCTCAGGTCCCACGATCAACATTGTTCATCTCCATGTGTCCATCAAGCGACGAAGATCTACTGTTGATCCTTGATCAACATCTGTTGTCCAATTTCGGACGTTAACAATCAGAGTTTCGTTCTTTCCATCCTTCGAACTTCCTAGCATGAATCTCTACCACCTAGATGCATCATCTTGAAGAAAAATTCAGTGAGCTCAAATCTGCTATGATCGGCCAGATTGTCCTCCTCATTTTAGCGGCACCGACTCATTATTGTTAGAGATTTTGTCTTAGATTTGTTCGTTCATCTGGAGGGTCGTTTGAAGCGTTTTTCAATCTTTTGTATCCATCAAGATCAAACCATCGTCTGTCTGTAGTAGTTCATTTGGAGAGAAGTTAGAGAGCGAGTTCGGGTTTATGTCGCAATAGGTGACTTGGTTGAGTTGCGGGTTTAAGCATTGGTCGAGTTCTGATCTATTGCTGGATGGGGGCTGCACCTAGAAGATGAAGAAGGAAGAAGTGCAAAATGAGTTCTTTCGTGTCCTGACCGTTGTGCCTGACTGATGAGTCGTGTTGGGCTACTGGTTTGGTTTAATTCACTAGGTCGAAGGTTATGAAGGCCTTGTGCACGTCCAAGCTTGTTTAACATTTCTGACTGAGAAGATAGAGGAAGGAGAAGTATGAGCTGAAGGAATGGTGGTCGTTAATCCAATCTAAGTTCGTGCAGTCTGCAATGAGGTGCTGGCGAGTGAACTTCGTGAATTTTCACTGAGTTAGGCTGTTGCAGATGATTCAAATCCAACCATTCTGAAGTTAAGGTATAAGAACATCAAAAGGTCGATTATTGTCTTGCTATGTGCTTGAATTCCTACCCGAGTCAAGCTCAAACTACAACTCGGTGTTGAGTTAACTCTGTATGGATGCTAGAGGGCTTTGAATCGGCAATTGCTCTATTGAGTGGCAAGTAATATGCCGCAACTCATTTTCTGTTTAGTTTAAAGTTGTCGGCCACCCCGACTTGGAGTTAAGTTCACAAATCAAGTTAAGCATTGCATTATGAGTTAGTAGCTTACTAACTCATTAGTGATATTAGAACTTAATCTAATTTTGAGGTCTGACTTAGCCCAGCGGATTGAATTCCAAGCCATTTCTCAACTAAGTTTCTAACTCGAGTTGAGTTGGGAGGCCAACTTGATTGCATTTGGGTGGAGAGGTTTTTGCAATCTCTTATTGAACTTTAATCTAAATCTTTGCTAGCTTAATGAAATTTCAGGTGTTGATTTAATATAGGGAATTTGATATTATAGCATAAACCTTAAATTTTGAAGTTTGACTAAGTTGGGTTGAAAATCAACTCAAATTGTGGTACGTAGCTCTCAAAACTTTCATTGAAAGTTCAATTAGAGATAAATAAGAATATAATTAAATTTAATTTTAATTCAATTATTGGAATTTGAATTTTTCCTATTCTACACTTGCGGTGCACTTGAAATAATGAACCTTTATTTGGAAGTGAGGTTTTCACCCTTTAAACTTTTTATTTTTCTCTAAATTCACTACTTGCTCATGATACCCATATGGATTTTATTTATGAACTAAAATTTATATGATTATTCACGGCGAGTATACTTAAGGGCTGGACTTAATGTGAGCATAGTTGTCACTTGACTTTATTGTTGATTATGTAAATGTATACTTGATTGTGATTGATTCGAATGATATAATTTGTCCTCTCATTGGTAACCCTTTTTAAAAAAAATGTATTGAAATGGATGTTGTTTTAGGCTTACTAGCTTTTTTTATGAATGTACCTACATGGTTTTTGGAAATAACCATTTTTTTCCTTGAATGGACTCTTTGGCCAATATGGATTTTGTGATATCGTTTGTATTTTGTAATGATAATAAGCTCTATTGTTAGATCTTAACAGGCCACTAGTGTAGAGGTTTATGACTCCATTGTATATCAGTCGCTTACCATTGGTACGTATGTTGTAAAATTCTTTTGTTGATGTCTCATGGGCCGGGGATGGTGTTATGGGGTACTATGTTCGAGCCGTTGACCTATGATGGATTGCACACGCCCTTATAGTGACCATGAGTATTTAATTGTAAGTTTTGTAAACCGAGCCAATAAAGGCTGACTAATTATGCATACATGGTATATAGGCGTTATCGAGTGCCTGGTTGACTGTTTTGAAAGACCATTGTATTGTTCGAACAACCCATTTGTATACGAACATTATTGGGTGCCTAGTAGACTGTTTTGAAAGACCAGTGCACTGTTCGAACGACCCATCTTGCATCGGAATGAGCCGACTGTTTTGAAAGGCTCATTCCTCGGTCTGGTTAGATATGCATCCCAATTGATGACACATGTGCATGCATTTAAACAAGATTAGTGGAACATTATGTGAAGTGAACATTGTAAGTTGTTGTGTTTGTTTGTATTATGAGTAAAATTCTACATTAGATTTCATTGAATGTCATCTCTTGGATAACTTGTCATTATGCGAATTATTATCTTTAGTTAATCTCTACTTAACTGCTATCATGCTTGGTAATCTTGGAGGGTTTTTATCTCACTATGATAGTATTTGACACTATCGAATCATATCAGATAGTACGGACGACATTGGTTGGGAGCTGGTTGGACCTTGTAGCTTTGTGCTAGGTATAGTTTTATTTCCATTGTTTTTCTTTTAATTGATTTAATTTTTTGGGACATTTGGTTTGTATAAGCCCTACAGGCGTCACTTTGACATTTGGAATTATATGAGATATTCTTTATTCATATCTTGGTTGCTTCCGTTGCGATGCTCATTAAAAAATACTTATGAAACATTGGCTATCTCCTCGGGTTAATACTTGGGTTACGAAAATCGATGTACTACATAAATTCCTTTTCAACCCTAGAGTTCCCAATAATTATAGAAACTTGGGCCAATGGGCTATAAATATCTCTCTCCCCTCTCATTTCAATCGATCCCAAAAAATCCAAACATACTTCCTCATCTCAGAAAATCCCTTAAGCCTTTCCAAGCACCCTTAGCACATCTCCATCCCTCCACCAAGAAGAGTGAAAGTGAGGGATAGAGTCCAACCTTGGTCTGTCCTAATCTAGCCAGAGTCTGGGCCCCTTGAGTCGTCCAAGTCCCAATATAAGCCACTCGATCTAATCCTTGCGATATTCCTGTCAATCAAACCATCTAATCTCTAATCAGCTTCATCTAATTCCAACATTAGCATTGTGCGACACTTATTCCCTTCTCAACCCCCAACTCATCTAATTCATCAATTTCGGATTACATAGCATTTAACACCTAATCACTTGAGCGTATGCTCTTTGGCTTACCGATATAATCAGATCTTGGCCATCAGAAACATTGGGCGATTAGTTCACGCATGATAAGGGGAGAAATTAAGGCGGATTTATCCAACCCGAACTAAAGCTTATCATGAGCGTTGATTGATTTATCGCTTTGGTAAGGGGAGAAATTAGTGCGGATTTATCCAGCTCAAGCTAAAGCTTGCCGTAAGTGCTGCATTTGGCACAACATTACACACACGCTGTTGCATTTACATTGCGCGAGAACTAAATCATGACCCTTAAGAACTAGTCTGATCTTGTGAAGTAGAGACCGTACATTCGTACTGACAGAGTGGATGCCTAACACCTTCCATCTTTATAATCGCGGTCCCTAATTACCTCATATATTTAGTCGCAGATTAAGGAGTCATTTTAGGACTGAGAATCTTTAGATCATCTTTCATAATATTTCCATAGGCTCTAGCCGACTGTAGAAACGAAGTAATTGGCTAGTAGCGATTCCAGTCAAATATAACATCATTCAACATAATACGAAGCCCTCGAGAGAGGCAAACCTCTGGAGAGTGCGATCTGCTTCCATGATTCGATTGTCCACACAACTCTACAATGGAAAGGATGGATGAATATATTGAGTCTTTGGCCGATTTGGAAGCGCTACACAATTCCCTATTACAAGTCCTTGAAATGAATTCCATGATGATTGACCCTCCTCCATTTTCGTGTTCCCGAGTTGATCAATGGTCGAAGATCGCCTATTTAAAGGAAGAGATAGAGATGATAATGATGGCCTTTGACTTACCCAATCTTATAGTTGAAGGATAACTAGAGGCGTTGACTACCCGCGTCAATCACCTGAAATCCTTGAAGACCTCTGATATTGCCCTTTATGCTCGAATCATCATTTTAAGGCAAATTATATTGATTATTAGTAGTTACAGGCAAGCCAAAAAAGAAGTTGATCAAACTAAAGCTTCAATCCAACCCCTTCAGTAGTTGATCTCCGTCGCCAACACTTCTCTTTAAAAATTGGACGTTCAGTTTCGACGAATTAAAGATCTGACCACCTAAATGTTATAGTTCAGAAACCCATGTGCCATTTTGCGCTTACAAGAATTCCCAACACCCACATTCAGAATGGCCTCAACCATACGGACATGTCAATTGGACTTGAAATGTATATATAGGCCTAAGAATATATTGAGGTTTATATGACACTAGTGATCATATACATTATCCTCTATATATAGACTGGGATTTAAAGTAGCAAGGCTTCTTTAAAGGGGATTTACACGGGTGATCCCGATATCCCACATAAGCCTAGGGATTTTGGCAATATGTGAGCTTCAATATTGTGTGTCTAGGAGTATTCCTTGGACATTAATAGGTAACATCCAATGCACTGACAGTTGTTCCTTGTGTTATATCAAAGATCTTTATTCAGGCCTCACAAACAACCATGAGATAACAAGCCCATCTGTACATATGCAGGGGCTAGTAACTGTTCCCAAAAGAAAAAAATAATAATAATTATCTTCTCCAATCCTTTTATCATCCTTAAATGCACAACAACGATGGATTAAAATGGCCAAACTGACCACTTGCATCGATAACACTAAGAGTTTTATATTGATGTTGAAGGGTATTCAATACTGGAGAGGATTACACCACTAGCAATAACACCTACAACTTCCACTGAATTTACCATCTTCACCAAAGGAAGAAGAAGAAAATATGAAATTCAGATACCATATGCACAACGTATGGAGGTGGCTTTGATACCACATGAAAGAACATGATTTCAGATATTCACACACTGAGCAATGGAGCTAGATCTATGATTTGAAAGCATATATATGTTGTCATCCATTGATGCCAGTAGATGGTGCTCACCTAAATTCGTTGAAGCTTCCTCTTCCTTCACACGTGTACATTGATGGGAGCCTATAACTTTTGTAGTGTGGGGAATCAGGGACCAACCTTTTCATATATATAAATTTTAGACATCAACGGTGAGTCCTACCCATCAACAGACTCACCGTCATTCCCTCAAGCACAAAAGAAAATCTCTTTAGTTTCAGAACTCTGCTACCCCATGAAATAAGCATGAATACATCTCTGTTTGCTTCACTTTGCATTCGCCATAATTATCTAGACCATTATTTCCATCACACAAACAATCAATGCCATTTGTGATCCGTTAAATCAACAGCCCCACCTCATGGATGTGTGAGTGCGAGGAAAATGAGAGAAAGTTTAAGAGAAGAAGAGGAGATATATTCCACTTTCTTCTATCACTCTCACATGTGGTTTACTTTTATGGATATTATACTTCTTCATCGACACTTGTCTAAGAACTAAACATTGAGCTATTTTGATTCTTTGGTATTGAGATAGATCGAAAATAGACTTTTTTGTTTAAGATATCGATGTCGATAGATTGCATCGTAGACATATCCATCGTGCATATCGCATGCAAGTATGATCTTCACAACTCATGTATATTGTTATATTCTAGAAATTTGATATTATTATTGTGAACACCCCCCCCCCCCCCCCCCCCCACGCAGGCACCATGGTGCCCTCACTTTCTTGGCTTCGGAGTTGATTTATCGATAAAAATGAATTTGGTTCAGAGTCGCCACTAGCCAAATAAAGCTTAAAATCTACGGTCGGCTAGAAACCATAAGATCTCTAGGATTCAAAAAATCTCACGATTTCCCAACTCGAATGAATCCTGTGGTTGAGACCATAAATTCTAAGCCTCGGTGACGAAAAAGGAAGAGAATAAGCTTCCTTTTCCCCAACTCGAAAGGCCTCGGTGACGAAAAAGGAAGAGAATAAGCTTCCTTTTCCGCCCGCACAACGTGCGGTCTCTGATTTACAAGATTTTGCAAATTTGAGGATTCAGTAGAATTTTGGCATTTATATTTGATTGTGCTTCGCATAACCCAGAGGACTAGGCAGGCAGAAAGAAAAAGAAAAAAAACTATTTAGCCGTACATTACAGAGCCAAGTGGCCCCGAGTAGGCGCACAAAATGAATATGCGGTAAATATGATAGGGTGCAAACTAGCCTTACTTATCAAAATTTAAGATCATGAACAGGCAAGTAAAGTAAAAGAAAATGGAAGAGAGAAAATAATGCAGAGTGAGACAGAAAAAATGTGAATACAATTGATGTGCTTGAAATGTGTGGAGTGGAATGTGATTTGAATAAGAGTAAAAAAATTCTTAGCTTCGATGACTTCTTTAATAGGCTTTTTCATCTCCTTTATTAGGCAGCATATCGGCATGTCAAAAAGTTATGAAGTACATCGGTTAGCGCCTTCATAGGAACTCCCACCATCGATTTCTATTTGTATTTTTTCCTCACTTTCTCCAACTCTATGGCTCTCTCTTTCTATTTCTCACAACCACTCTTACCCGTCCCTTTGTTGCTCATTACTCTCTTTTCCTCTATTATTTCGATTGTATGGTAGATGTCTTATATAGATCTCGCGAAGTCGTAGATAGCCGCAGTTTCTTGGGTTATGTTGTGGGCGCCTCATTTTCTACAGTGTATGTGGGGCCCGCTTGTTACACTGTACGTCTGCAGCTGGAGCACTGTTCATTTTACGTCTTCATGAGAGTTATGTAAATATGATATATATATATATATATATATATATATATATATATATAGAGAGAGAGAGAGAGAGAGAGAGAGAGGGAGGGAGAGGGAGAGAGAGAGGAATGCTCACCCGGGCACTTCTCTCACGAGAGACTTATGAGTACTTTTTCATGGCTCATCGCACGTGATGTGAGCCCAAAATTTGAGCCGTCCATGTGATGCAACACGCTAAAAAACCCTTAGGGCCCATCTTTCAACCTGATCCAAAACTCTGGTGGGCCGCAGCAGAAAGTAAGAGGCAAATCAAGGGAGGAAACCGTTTCCTTCTTTCATAGCCCACCAAAGTTCTGGAACAAGTTGAAAGATGGGTCCTATGGGTTTTTTGGGGTGCTACATCACATGGACGACTCAGATTTTGGGCTCACATCATGTGTGATGAGCTAAGAAAAAGTGCTCATGAGTTCTCTCACGAGAAGTGCGCAGGTGAGAATTCCTCTCTCTCTCTCTCTATATATATATATATATAATTATGGTTTTTAAAAAAAGAGAGCTCATTATTATTTTTTCTTTTTCTTTTTATTTATTTATATATATATAATTCGTATATATAAGAAACATAATGATTAAGTTTATATATTTAGTTTTTGTTTTTTTTTCTGTAAACGGTTCAAATGTTTGTATCTTGTTTATTACCCATCCGTTTTTGGTAATCTTAGTCTTGTTGGAAAGATAATTAGATAAGCTTCTTAACAAGACTGGAATCACTTTGATCGGACTTCGTTTGACTTGATGAAAATACGACCGTTTGATATATAAAAATCGATCATCTGCAATTTGATCGATCGTCTGTTTTCGATGATCTTGGGATCATTGGAAAGATCTTCTGATAAGCTTTTCAATGGTACTGAAATCACTTCAACTGGATCCCGTTTGATTGGTAAAAAGTATAGCTAGAGGTTTTACAGTTTTGGTCACTCAACAATGTATGGTTTTAATAAACGGGTTGGATCTTCCTCATCCTAACTCAGATTGGGAGAAACTTAAGCTCGTTAAGAAGATCATTTGATCATCTTTTCAATAAACCATAAATCACCTTACTCGGTTAAGATTTGTTCTTTATACCGTTATAACCATTTTGTATACAAGAACGATCGTACCTTCCTTAATCTTGAAGATGTGAAAGACAAGATTATCCAGAGAGACTAAGTGATAAAATAGAGTGTTCCTTAGGTAGAGAGAGTTTATTTTATCATTTTTTTGCACATCGGTTGCCATGTGCAGAGAGTTCTTCAGGGTTCTGGAGTTTGGTTGTACGGTCGTGATTGAATCATTACTGACTTTGGCGCTGGTCGATCGGGTCCATTGGTTGTCTTCGGAACGTGCCAACGTTGCTCCTTGTTTGGCCCGTTTAGATTTTTAAATTGATAGTAGACGATTTTACTGAAGTCATGCTGAAGCTCAAAGAACGGTTTAAGTTAATTTTAGGTGGGGTGTCTATGATTACAATTAGGGATTCATGGGATGAGTTTCATAATAAAATTGTATTGTATTGCATTCCGCCATGTTTGTATGCTAAGAATCCAACAACCACCCTATCAATTTAAATAATCATCGTTGGAGTACCTTTCGTTAAATTTCTTAAGGAAGTTGGGAAATCTAATGGAAGTTGGAGTTAACGTGCGGGTAAGGGGTTGGTGGTTCGTGTGAGCCCCACCATGATGTTTATATAAAATCTACTTCGACCACTAGGTGCTTCACCCCATGTTAGGTCTTGGGCAAAAAAATCAGCCCCATCCATGATTCCAGTGGACCACATGATTGGAAATAGTGTACAGGGCAACACACCCTTCTAATTATCTCCCTTGATAAGGCCAGCCTAACTCGAGGATGGATTTAATTTTTGGGCCACATCCTTAAAATTCAATGCATCATCTAATTGTTGAAGTGAATTTTATATGATAATCATGGTGGGGCTATAAAATTTAAGGGGGACGTCTCTCTTCCAACTAATTCCCCACCAGGTTAGCTTGATGTTTTGGCCTTGGGGCTAGCGTGGAATGAACGTCTGATGGTCGAAGTGGATTTGATATACATACCAAGGCGGACTTCTTAAAAAATAATAATGGGCATTCTTCTCCCAACTATTCCCACATTCTCATTATATATTTAAGAGAAATTTACCTCTGTAAACCTCAGTTTTGACCGACCAACCAAAATAGATCTCTGAAAACTTTACTTTTCCATTTTAAACTCCAGTTGTAGGGATGTATTTTTTCGGACAAAAATACACTTGCAAATTCAATGAGCACTCGTTCATTGGATTTGCAGGGGTATTTTCGTATGAAAAAACACTGAAGTTTAGAATGAGAAAGTAAGTTTTTAGGAGGTCTATTTTGACTGATTAGTCAAAACTAAGGTTTATAGGGGGAAATTTCTTTATATTTAAGACAATAGTAGTTTTCTAATTTCTATACTTTTTATGAACCTACTTGGATGTAAATGTGAGATCATCTCCTACTAAAAAACTTTTAATTCCATGTGGGCAAAAAAAAAAAAAAAGGCTCACATGTGATTTAAGTGGGCTAACACCAAAGTAAACGACTGGGGGAGATGTGAACCATTGATTTTTACGGAGCCTACAATGAAGATTACATGAAATCCATTACAATCATTTAATGCCACGCTAAAATTTAGGCCCGGAGAAAAAAAAAAAAGGCCTAATTGTGGTACCATCACCCATGTGTGATCAGCTTTCTGTAAAAAAAAAAAAAAGGTTTAGGATACAGTATACGCTAAGGGAGATGATTAAGTGAGACCCTAGACTCACCTAAGAAGGTGTGGCCCTTGATGTGGGCCCACTTTGATGTATATATTCTGTATCCATACCGTCCATCCATTTTTATAGATCATTTGGGGCATTATCCCAAAAAATGAAGCAGATCCAATTATCAGGTGGACCATATAATGGGAAATAGTGGAGATTGACCACTAAATATGTGACACAAAAAAGTTTTGGATCAAGCTGATATTTGTTTTTTTTTACCTTCATCCAGGCTTATGTGACGTTACAGATTGAATGGTTAATAAAAACTGTGGAAACATTAAGGTGTGCCTTTAGAAGTTTATAATGGTTGGATGATCAATCACCACTTTTTCTTAGGGCCTGTTTGGATGCCTGTAAGTTTTTTAAGTTGTAAGTGACTTACAGGTGAAAGTCACTTACAGGCAATCCTGTTTGGATGTAAGCAGTAAGTCACTTACAGGTAAATTGGCTTCTATATTTGAGTAGCCTATAATTTACTTATAGGTATGAAGCTATATATTCACACAAAGCAGAGCTTAGAGTAAAGAATCCTTCCAAAATATTATAATCACATAAAAAATCTTGGCACCAAGATTTGGATCAAGCTGACATTTCCATTTTGTTGTCATCCAGGTCTCTGTGACATTATCAACAGGTTGGATGGGCAATTGGAAGGTATTAATGGTGGACGTTCAATCACCACTTATTCTTATAATGTGACCCACCTGAATTTGGATATGCTTCATTTTTTTGGACCAAGCCCTAAAATGAGTTGGGAAAACTAATGGACGGAGTGGATATACCATGGAAAATCTTAAGGTGGGCCCCATTGTCATGACCACATAACAGATCTAAGCCGGATGCCTTTTCCAAAAAAGAAAACGAAAAAAGAAAAGGGGGTTTGAGACTAACAGGGAGAAAGGGATTTCCAGAGGCATACCTGCCTGTAAAGAACGAGAGAGGGAGAAAGGGAGAGAGCGGCAACGGTTAGAGAGAGAGAGAGAGAGAGAGAGAGAGATATTCATGACTATCAACGGTGGTTGGTGCGTTTCTCCCTCTTCCCCTCTTTTTAAAATTCTGACCATTGAGCCTGTAAGTAGGGCTCTCAATGGAGAGCCGGGTCAGATCCGAGAACCGATTTGCTCTGAATCTGTATAATGCGGATTTGGATCTTAAAATAGGTTAAATTACTTAAATGGACCGGATTTAGATTCACAGGAACATATCCGAGTTCAATCCAAATACGATTAAGATCCGACTCATTGTCACCTTAGTGTATATGTTATATTCATGTTAGCCATCCATTTTATAGATTATTTTAGGCCATGTCTCAAAATTGAGACATTCCACTCTTAGGTCGACCATACCATCGTAAATAGTGGGATTTGCATCATTTTTCTACTAAATTAAATATATTATATTATATATTTTTTTAGATTTGTAATGGGGGTGGATTCGGACCTAGATCCGATCCGAATCCGATGGTTATATGGATTTTGGATCAGAAATGGATCCAACAATTTATAAATGGATCAGATATGCATATCACCTTTTGGATCCGAGTTGGATCCGAATCCAATCTGAATCCGTCTACAGATATACAGACTTGGAGCCGGATCCAACTGGATGCGATCCAGATCCGACCCATTGAGAGCCCTACCTGTAAGTGACTTCTCACTCCATCCCCCACTGCAGTTTTTTGGTAGATTTGCCTATAAGTGACTTAGAGGCTGTAAGTAACGTAAAGGTAAAATTTCTCCCCCAAACATAACCTATAAGTGACTTCCCTGTAAGTCACTTACATTTTAGCCAACTTACAGGCATCCAAACAGGCCCTTAGAGTATGGTTCACTTGAGACTTGGATCTTCTTCTTCATTTTCCGGTTAATTTGATAAAATGATATGGAAAAATGGATGGACGGTGTGGGTACAGAATACATACATTAAGGTGGGCCCAATGGTAAGGGCCGCACCTTCTTGGGTGAGGCCGGGTTCTCATCTAATCCGCTCTCATACATTAAGTACCATTTCCTTAAAAATGAGGCTAACCAAACACCAGTCAATGGGTGCAGTGATGGATCCCATCCGTCCAACTAGTGGGACCCTTGGATGACTTATAACTCAAGTTGCGCCGCATTCACTTAGGGCCCGTTTGGATGCCACCAAATAAGTTACTTTTTCTACTTACAGCAGTATATAAGTAACTTATTTCAGATAAGTAAGTTTGGTTTATGATAATCAATAAGCAACTTTTTTAACTAAAAAGTACGTAATCACTTCAGCTAATATTTTTAGTTTTTTTACTTTTCACTAGTTGCTGAATAAAAGTGACAGGAGAGGTGAAAGAGAGGAAAATGATAAGCATGTTCTTTACCATCAAGGTAGGCCCCACATGAATAGATAGTGTTGGTGCACACGGTGGGTGCATGTGATGGGCAGTGGATATTGAAGGTAGGCCCCACATGAACAGACAGTGTTGGTGTACACAGTGGGTGCATGTGATGGGCAGTGGATATTGAAGGTAGGCTCCACATGAATAGACAATGTTGGTGTGCACAGTGGGTGCATGTGGTGCACAGTGGATATTGAAGGTGGGCCCCACACGAATAGACAGGTTGGTGTACACAGTGGGTGCATGTGATGGGCAGTGGATTTTGAAGGTGGGCCCCACACGAATAGACAGTGTTGGTGTGCACAGTGGGTGCATGTGATGCGCAGTGGATATTGAAGGTGGGCCCCACACGAATAGACAGGTTGGTGTACACAGTGGGTGCATGTGATGGGCAGTGGAAATTGAAGGTGGGCCCCACACGAATAGACAGTGTTGGTGTACACAGTGGGTGCATGTGATGGGTAGTGGATATTGAAGGTAGGCCCCACATGATGAATAATAACATTGACGATTGACCCTACTTGATTGATGACCAACATCAAAGGCAAGTCCTACATAATGAATGGTGCGCACTAAAGGTCAGGCCATAATAATGAATTGCCCACATCCAAGGTGGTCCCTGCATGATGGACGGCACACACAATGAATAGTCCACATCAAAGGTTGGCTCCACATTGAAGGTGGGGCCCACATGATGGACAGTCAACATCAAAGGTGGACTCCACTTAATGGCCAATTAATAATGGTGGGCTCCACATGATGGATGATCTAAATCAAGGTGGGCCCCACATGATGGACAGTCTACATCAAAGGTCGGGCTAATGAGAATGGTTCGTTTCCAAGGCGGGCTCCTCGTAATGGACAACCCACATAGGAGGTGGGCTCAGATTAGGGCTACACACAATTCAATTTATGATCAATTTATCGATTGAATCGAATCGAACAAACCGAATCGAATCGAATCGTTCTCGAAGATCAATTCAATTCAATTTTTAAAAAAAGAAAAAATTCAATTTCAATTTTTAGTTCCGATCGATTGAATCGAATTGAAAATCGAATTGATCTGTATCGAATTGAATCGATTGATCAAATTGAATTGAATATATATATATATATATATAGTAATGGACGGTATGGATGAAATAGATACATCATAGTAAGTTTTATCTATGCTGTCCATCTATTTTTACATCTAAATTTAAGGAATTTTTAAAAAATTAGTAAGATATATATCTCATATTACCACACCACAACAAAATAATGGAGATTGAACGTCCACCATTAAATTCTTCCTATGGCCCATTGTAATGTTTATTTGCCATCCAACCTGTTGATAAGGTCACATAGACCTTGAGGAAGGGAAAAAACAAATATCAGCTTGATATCAAACTTCTAAGGCCCCAAAAAGTTTTCAATAATAATCGTCAATCCCCCACTGTTTTCTTGTGGTGTGGTCCACTTAGATGTCTCATTTTTTGGATAATGTCTTAGAATCATATGGAAAATGGATGAAGGGCCTAGATAAAACACATACACCATGGTGGGGCCCACCAAGCTTTGAAACCACCCTTCTGCATATCCGCACCCACCCAAGTGTCCAAGATGAATCAGATTGCGTACTTAGTAACTTAATGCGCTTGGTGTACTGAGTAAACTCTGTGGGGCCCACGGTGATTTATTCATTTTATCCACTCCGTTCATCCACTTTAAAAGATAATTTTACGGCATGAGCCCAAAATTGAAGCGTATAGTGGCACACACCACAGGAAACAGTGTGAATTGAACCTCTACCATTGAAAAATTATTGTGGGCCACAAAAGTTTTAAATCAAGCTGATATTTTTGTTTTTCATTCATACATGTCTACTTAATCTTACGAACAGGTTGGATGATAAATAAACGTCACTGTGGGCCCTAGGAAGGTTTCAACGGTGGAAATCATTATTCCCACTATTTCATGTGGCATGGTCCACCCAAGTTTCGAATACGCTTCAATTTTGGGCTCAACGGCTAAAATGAGCAGGCAAAACGAATGGACGGTGTGGTAAACCAAATGCATTCAAAGTAGGCACAACTAAGTTTACTCAGTACGATAAAAGCGTACAATTTGATGTTCGCCCGAGAGAAAATTAAGTGTGATGTTGGTAACAACTTAGTGGGTATTATCTCTATCTTATGGTGCTTACCTTGATGTATTTTTTTGTATATCCATTACGTCCATCTAATTTTACGTCTCATTTTAGGACATGATCCAAAATTATAAGAAGATCAAATCTCAGGTGGACCATACCAAGAGAAAGAGTGATAAATAACCATTAAAAACATTTTTCGAGCCTCAAAAGCTTTGGATCAATACGATCTTTCTAATTTTCATGTAAGGACTAGTTATTATGGATATGTTTTCAGAAGTATTTCTATTAATATTACTAGTTGAAGTACTATAAAATCCAAGCTTACAAAACCTATAAGTTTTCAAACTGCAATGTGTGAAAAATCGAATTGAATTGAATCGAAAAATTCATCAATTCAATTTCAATTCAATTCCAAAAAAATTAGGTTAATTCAATTTCAATTCGAAATTTCAAAATTAAGATTAATTCAATTTCAATTTTGAAAATTTAAGATCAATTCAATTTCAATTTCAACCAAAATCGAATTGATCGAATCGATGTGCAGCCCTAGCTCAGATGATGGATGGTCCATGTCAAAGGTGGACACCACATGATGGGTGGCGGATATTGAAGATGGGCCCCACATAATGGAAAATGACATAGATGGTGGGCCACAAATGATGGATGACCAACATCAAAGGTGGGCCCTACCTAATGAATGATGCACATTAAAGATTGGACCCTAATGGTAAATGGCCCACATCCAAGGTGGTTCCCATACGATGGATGGCCCACATTAGTGGGGCTACAAAATGAACGATCGACATCAAAGGTTGGCCTCACATGATGGACAGTGGATGTAAGGGGGGCCAAATAGACTTGAGGGATGATTAATTACTTATGATGTTGAAAACCAAACATGCTTAATTTTTTACTTTTTGGATGATAACCTTGTTTGACAAACATACTTATTTCCTAATTAAGTAGAAATCAAGATAAGTTACTAATCAAATAAGTAGCTTATCTTAAGTAACTTATCATTCAAACGGGCCCATCACTGCAACCTTTCCCCATCACTGCAACCTTTCCATGCACACGACGCAACCAGAAGGCCAATTTTTTTCCCACTTTCCTTACTAAACCATTGATGGCTTATGTTTCAGCCGTCGATTTAGCAGACCACGATCAGATGACTAGGTTGGTTTGAATATAGTGGCCATCTTCCTTGTGGACGGTTCAAATTCATCATCTTCCTTGTCATAAGTTGTACCGAAACCAATGGAGACGGCTCCACCGAATCATTTCCTCATTTCTTCCCTCTTGGAAGGGACACGAACTGCTGAAAGCGTGGATACAAGAAAGGGTCCATATGATCCAACGGTTAGAAACGGCCAAATAACGGAATATTGTAAAGATGGACCCGACAGTGGGGTTGGTCGCGGATGCCGGATTCAAAGATTCCAACTTCACTAAAAACAAAGTGATACGGAGGAAAAAATACTGCAAATAAAAATACCCGGTGTTAACGCGCAGCACTCAAATCTCCTCACGCGTGCGAACGATATATCCGGACCATTAATTTACTGCGCCCTAATCACCCAATCAGGAGCTGAGGTTCATCTGGCCCGTTTGATTTTGGGCATGGCCCACCAATAGTAGAACCGGCTAGATGAACGATCTCGATCTCTTACATTGATGACACGTGTACTGATACAGAGTGCTTGATAACTAACTAAGGTATCAGCGTTAGCACTATATATTTCCCATAAATAAATAATCAAAACAAAAGTGGGTGACGCGTAAACAGAAGTTGGTAAGATGATCGATCCACAGCACATGTGGCAGAGAGATGCATCGATCGGAGCCGTCCATCTAGTGGGTTCTGTAAGGGATGGTATATGTTTCAAACCAATTAGACAATCATTTCCATCAATTTCTCCCAAATTCCTTTTATGAATGTTTGTCCATTGACTATTTTCACCATACAGTGTTGCTTAGGATTTAGGAAATCCACGTTCAGATGGGCTCGGATTTCATGCGAAAGCCTTGCGCAGGAAGTTCCTGCACTGGGAACCAAGGTGGGGCCCACAGTGATGTTTTTTGATAAATCCACCCCGTCCATCCGTTTTGGGATCTCATTTTAGGACATGAGAACAAAAATGAACCGGATCCAAGACTCAAGTGGGCCTCACTAATGTGACCATTAACAACTTCTTGTGAGCCATGAAAACTTTGGATCAAGATGATATTTGTCTGATCTCTTCGTATAAGTCTTTGTGACCTTATCAACAGGTTGGATGGCAAATAAAAATTCCGGTGGAATCCATGAAGTTTTTAATGGTGGGGATTCAATCACAACTGTTTCCTGTGGTCTGGTCCATCTAAGATTCAAGTCAGCTTCATTTTTGGTATTATGCCCTAAAATGAGCTTTTAAAATGGTTGGACGGCGTGGATTTAAGGCAAATATATCAATGTGAGCCACACAGTCAGGGGTCTCATCCACCTCGGTGCATTCGCGTGCTCACCTAATCCGCTCCCTGTTCGGATGGATACTTATGCCAATAAGCAGCATGCATTCACAGTTGGGAAATAGATGACCGGACACGATTGAATCATTAACCTGTCACTCTGTCAGTTGGATAGTTGCCTCTACCTAACGTTATCTCGGCTCCTCGGTATCACCTCCATCGGGAATAGTATACACCACCCAAGCTCTTTGGGGCCCACCAAGTTGTACATGTGAAATCCACTCCGTCCATCAGGTGCGATTCTCAGTGCTAGATCTTGAGTAAAAAAATCAGCTTGATCAACAAGTCATGGAGGCATACCACAGGGAAAAAGGAGATGGTATGCCGCCCAAAGGTTTGTTTGTGTGACACCATGGTGTTTATCTTTCACCGAAACCGTTCATCATGTTGGACTCGCCTGGATCATGATGTGAACTTAGAAAAATTAAGTTGATTCGCTCAAAACAATCATGATTAAGACAAAAATGCTATTGATTTTAAAGAGGATTACTGTTGCACGATTGACTTGGTGGGTAGGTTGCATGACACCAACAAAAAAAAAATAATATTAATCATAAAATAAAAAGGACTACGATGAAAAAGACAACGGACCAACCAGTAGGAAGGGTAGGTTACTTTTACATCGTTACCAATGGTCTGGCATATATGATTTACTTTATTTTAATTCGTGGGGCTGATTTTTGTATGTGAATGCATACAATCACTAATCATGTGCATCGGCTAATTCACGGAAGGAAAACCAAACTCATGTATATGGAGAGCAAACCTGTGACCGAACCATTTGGCCAAACCACGGCGGGTTATGGGGGCTGATATTTTATTTTCTGGCGAACATAAACATTACCAAATGTACAAAAGTGAATTTCACATATACATCTTAGTGACGCCAAAGACCTTGAGGATTTGATGGGCTGCTTAAAAAATGTGTCACGAGGACTCCGGTCGTATCATCGGAACTGCGTTCAGTGAGGTCGGAGAACCCCAGTTCAGTGAAGCCACAACGTGGCAAGATTTGATTGGCCGTGCAAGTTGTTGTCATTGATGGCCACGGTAAAAAAAACTGCCTACCGGGTAATTTAGTCCACCATGATGTGTATATCTTACCAATGTGGTCCATCCATTTCATCAGCTACTTTTAAGGCGTGAGCCTGAAATCGAATTACATCCGAAACTCAAGTGGACCAAGCCATGGGAAAATAGAAAGGATAATGATGTCCATTGTTGAAACCTTCTTAGGTCTACTGTGATGTTTATTTGTCATCTAACTTGTTTATAAGACTGTATAGTCATAGATGAAGGGAAAACACAACTATTAGCTTGATCTAAAACATTTGTGGCCCTAAAAAGTTTTCAACTCATTTGGCATCTTTACTCTAATTCAATAAAAGCTTTTTGAATAAGAGCTAATTCAATTAGTCCTTTTATTTCTAGATTTATTTTAAATAAGTTTGTTTGGTAAAATCTAAAAAAAAAAAAAAAAAAAACTCTTTATTTAAAATAAGCATATTTGGTAAAACTTTCAAATAAGAGCTTTTTTCAGGAGTAGTTGACATCAATGTTAAAGACTACAGCAACCTTAATATAAAACCAATCCAAATGGTTGTTTTGGTGGACAGTTCATCATGTGGGGCTCAACATCATTCCTAATTGTTTTTTATATGGGCCCCCTCAATGTCCACTACCATCACCCATCATGTGGACTCCACATTTGATGTGTCCATAGTGTGAGTCATACTTTTGAAGTGGATTGTCTATCATGTGGGGCCCACTTTTGGTTTCCACCATTCATCATGTGGGGTGTACCTTCTATGTGGATCATCCATCATACGGCCCACTTTGGATATGGGTCATCCATCATGAGAGACCCTTGATGTGGACCGGCCATTAGGTGGGGCCCACTCGATGTGAATTGTCCATTATGAGGGGCCATACTTTTATGTGGGCCATCCATCACGTGAAGCCTACTCTATCTATCATGTGGGCCTAGCTTGATGTGGACCATTCATTGTGTAGGGCCCCACCTTCATTATGTGTCACTCATCATGTGAGCCCACCTTCAATGACCATCATCCATCACGTATGTGGGTCCCACCTTTGACATGGACGGTCTATCAAATGGGACCCACTTGATGCGCATGTTCCGTCATGTTGGGCCACACTTTGATACAGGTCATCTATCATGTGGGGCCCACCTTTGATGTGAACCTTTCATTACGTTGGCCCACCTTGATGTGGGGCCCCACTTTAATATGAGTCATTTATCATGAGGGGCCCATCTTTGATGTCTACCATCCATCATGTGGGTCCCACCTTTGTTGTGGACCACTATCATGTGGGGCCCACTTGATGTGGATAGTCCATCATGTGGGACCTACCTTTGATGTCCATCATCCATCATGTAGGTCCCACCTTGGCTATGGACCGTCCATCATGTGGGGCCCAACCTTCAATATGGGTCATTCATCATGTAGGCCCACCTTTAATGTCAACCTTCCATCATGTGGTCTCACATTCAATGTCCACCATCCATCACGTGGGTCTACCTTTGATGTGGAACATCCATCATATGGGTCCCATATTTGTCGTGGACCATCTATCATGTCGGGCCCACTTGATGTGAATAGTTCATCATGTGGGACCCACCTTTGATGTTCACCATCTATCATGTAGGTCCCACCTTTGCTATGGACCGCCCATCATGTGGAATTCAACCTTATATGGGCCATTCATCATGTGGGTCCACCTTTAATGTCAATCTTCCATCACGTGGTCCCACATTCAATGTCCACCATCTATCATGTGGGTCCCACCTTTGATGTGAACCATCAGCAGGTCGGGCCTGCTTGATGTAAATCGTTCATCATGTAGGGCCACACTTTGAAGCAAGCCATCCATCTTGTGGGGCTCACCTTTGATGTGACTGTGCATTATGTAGGCCCACCTTAGATATGTGCCATTCATCATGTGGGGCCACCTTCATTATGGGTCATTCATCACGTGGGCTTAAAGAAATTGTAAAGAGAAGAGAAGAGGGTAGGATGGGAATTACTTGAAAAGTTGAAGGGTAAATCGGAGCTTATTTGCTGGTTTTTAAAAAAATAAGTACTTCATTAGACTTTTACTAAACAGTTTAAACGCTTTTTTTAAAAAAAAAATTTATTATAGAAATAAGCCAATAAACTCTTATTTATCGAAATGCCGAACGCTCCCTAATTGTTCCATTCCTATTGTTTCCTTTCGTTTTGTATATATTTAGATTATGGAGTCATGTCCTAAAATGAGCCGGAAAAATGGATGGACAATGTTGATGAGACAAAAACATCATAGTGGCCCCATAGAGTTTACTATGCACACTATATTACTCGCAAAAGCGATGGTATTGGACTTGGATTGCCTAGTTTATCATAGGGTGTGATGTGATGTTATGTTGGAAAAGCTCTATCCACCGGCCATGGTATATATGTGCTTTATCTCCTCCATTTTGCTAGCTCATTTTAAGACCAGTTAAAAAATATAGCACATCCTACGAAGCTCAAGTTAACCACACTATAGGAAATAGTGGTGATTGAATGCCTACCATTAAAATCTTCCTAGGATCTACTATAATGATTAGGTCATATGGATGAGGGAAAATAGATCAACTATAATGATTAGGTCATATAAATTAGGGAAAATACAAATATCAGCTTAATACAAAACTTTTGTCCCCTAAAAGAAGTTTTTAGTGGCGGGTGTTCAATCACCACCTTTTCATTTGGTGTGGTGCACCTGAGATTTGGATTTGCCTCATTCCTAAGCTCATGCTATAACATGAGGTGGAAAAATGAATGAAATGCATGCATAAAACACATACATAATGATGGGTACACAGAACTTATCCACTAGCACACAGAATCCAAGTCAGCACTGTGTGCTACACTACCGAATCTGAGTCCGGCACACACATGTAAGGAAGGGAAGTGGATTCCACCCTGCATTCCTGCCCCCTAGAGGGACTCAGTCCAAGCAAAGGCTCTGTGGGGTTAGTCACGTGTGATGTGTCCGTCTTATCTACATTGTGCATCTATTTTTATTTTCATATCATTTTGGGTCTGAGCCCGAAATGGCTCAGATCTAAAGCTCAAGCAAAATACGATACATGAAGCAGTGATGATAATCACGCCGCCTGTTGAAACCTTCTCGGGGCCATTTGGATGTTTACATATGTAACCTGTTCATAAGTCCACATATACCTGGATGAAATTTTTTAAGGGGGTGCTCAATTCCCACTGCATGGGATCTGCCTTTTCTCTGTTCATGCCCTAGAATATGCGGCTCCCAAGAAATTTTTAATGGGGGGCGTTCGATCCCCTCTCTCTGGTCAACTTGAACCAAACTTCTGCCGGCTCCCTATAAATTTTTAATGCGGGTGGTTCAATCCCCACCGTCTGGTACACTTGGCCATGGGATCTGAGGCTCATGCCCTAAGAATATGCGGTACACTTCACCATGGGATCTGAGGCTCATGCCCCAAGAATATGCGGCACCACGAGACGGACGGTGTGGATAAAACCAATACATCAAGGTGAGACCCACATAGTTCCTGCTTGCACAGGGTCCATCCAAGCAGGGGCAGGACACGATCCGCTTCCGTTTGAAAGTTGTTCGGCCGAGTAACACGATTGGACCACACAATTTTAGGGCGCAGCGTCCATGGATCTATGAGGGCCCAGCTTGACATACATGCCTTACATTCACACTGGGGGTCAGATTTTCCAGCTCATTTTAGGGCATGATTTTTTGAAGCAGACCCATATCTGAAGTAAACCAAGCCAGAGGAAACAATGGTGATTGAATACGCATCATTAAAAAATTCTTGAGGGCCATACGCATGCTTATTTTCCATCCAACTTGTTGATGAGGTCATAAAGACCTGAACGAAGGGATCACACAAATATTAGCTTGATCCAATACTTTTGTGGTCCCCAATAACTTTTTAATGGCCAATTACCAATGTTTCATGTGGTGTGGTCCACCTGAAATATTGATATGGTTCATTTTTTGCACAATGCCCTAAAATGAGCTCTCAAAACAGATTGACAGCATGGATATTCAACACATACACCAAGGTGGGCCCCACAATTAGGAATCCACCGAAGTGGTCCACATCACAAGTGGGCTCGACCAATCAAATCTCACCACGTCGTAAAGGCATCACCAACCACCGGGCGTGGATTTCCTAAGAAAGCCTTGTGTTGGAAGTTTCCTCGTTGGGAACCAAAGTAGGGCCCAAAGTGATGTTTTTCTTATAAATCGAGCCTGTCTATCTATTTTGGGAGCTCATTTTAGGACATGAGAACAAAAATGAACCGGATCCAAGACTCAAGTGGGCTGAAAATGAGAGGATTGAACGTCCACAGTTGAAATATTTGTGGAGCCACAGGAGTTTAAAATCAAGATAATAATTGCATTTCCAGTTCATCCCAGTAGTAGTGACATTGTGAACGGTATGGATGTCATATAAACATTACTGTGGACCAGAGAGGTTTCAATGTAGTAATTTACCAACCCACCTTTTTCTTTAGTGAGGCCTACTTGAGTTTTTGATCCGTTCAATTTTGTTTTCATGTCATAAAATGAGCTCCCAAAACGGATGGACGGAGTGGATTTGTAAAAAAAAAACATCACTTTGGGCCCTACCTGGTTCCCACTTTGATATTCAACACATAACATGAAGGTGGCCCCACAGCTAGGAATCCACCGTAGTAGTCCACTTCACAAGTGGGCTTGACCAATCAAATCTCACCACGTTGTAAAGGCATCACCAACCACCGGGCGCGGATTTCCTAAGAAAGCCTTGTGTTGGAAGTTTCCTCGTTGGGAACCAAAGTAGGGCCCAAAGTGATGTTTTTTTTATAAATCGAGCCCGTCTATCTATTTTGGGAGCTCATTTTAGGACATGAGAACAAAAATGAACCGGATCCAAGACTCAAGTGGGCTGAAAATGAGAGGATTGAACGTCCACAGTTGAAATATTTGTGGAGCCACAGGAGTTTAAAATCAAGATAATATTTGCATTTCCAGTTCATCCCAGTAGTAGTGACATTATGAACGGTATGGATGTCATATAAACATTACTGTGGACCAGCGAGGTGTCAATGTAGTAATTTACCTACCCACCTTTTTCTTTAGTGAGGCCTACTTGAGTTTTTGATCCGTTCAATTTTGTTTTCATGTCCTAAAATGAGCTCCCAAAACGGATGGACGGAGTGGATTTGTAAAAAAAAAAAATCACTTTGGGCCCTACCTGGTTCCCACTTTGATATTCAACACATAACATGAAGGTGGCCCCACAGCTAGGAATCCACCGTAGTAGTCCACTTCACAAGTGGGCTTGACCAATCAAATCTCACCACTTCATCAAGGCATCACCAACCATTGGGCGTGGATTTCCTGCAAGTTCTTATAATGGGAACTAAGGTGGGGCCCAAAGTGTGTTTTTTTTTTTGTGTGGATAAATTCACCCTATCCATCCGTTTTGGGAGCTCATTTTGGGACATGAAAATAAAAATGAACCGGATCCAAGAGTCAAGTAGGCCTCACTAAAAGAAAAGGTGGGTAGGTAAATTACTACATTGAAACCTCCTTGGGGGTACACAGTGATGTTTATATGACATCCATAACGTTCAGAACGTCACTACTATTGGGATGAACTGGAAACACAAATATTATCCTGAGTCGAAACTCCCGTGGCTCTTCAAATATTTCAACTGTGGACGTTCAATCCTCACGTTTTCAGCCTACTTTAGTTTTGGATCCGGTTCATTTTTGTTTTACTGTCCTAAAATGAGCTCCCAAAACGGATGGATCGGGTAGATTTATTAAAAAACATCACTTTAGGCCCCACCTTGTTCCCAGCGCAAGAACTTCCTGCGCAAGGCTTTCGCAGGAAATCGGCGCCCCCAACCACCGGCCACACCAAATCCAGTTTCCCAATCATCGGTGGTTCAAGTAAGTTTTGAAAGTGGTGGTGATTCATTCACATCACGCATGTCATAGCTGTGCGTTGATTCAGACGGTCTAAATCACCGAACCAATGCTATGGCTGATAAAATACAAAAATAAAATTGATCAAATAATAGTAACCATCTGATTTTACCGGTTGAATATGAACCACTCGCTGACTTAATTCCAGCCATCCATTTTATAGACATCAATAAGATGATCACCACCACTAGATCAATGAATTTTTGACCTATGATGCATCATCCATGTTCATCATTGTTATTTGGACGGACTGGATAGTCTTTTTCGTGTACCATATGTAAGGATGATGAATCACCACCGTTTTTCAACATGGGAACTACCACGGGAGTCTGGGACTCTGGAGCCGTTTGAAAAGTCGGAAGTATCTATTTATACGAGACCCGGGAGAACTTTCCAGTATCAACCAATAGCAAATAGCAATAGATCTCTCTCTCTCTCTCTCTCGGGGAAAACGATATTTGCAGGTTCGGGTTTTTTCCTTCGCTTCTAAAATTTCTATCCGCATTCAAACTTCAATGTGAAATTTCAGTTCGTTCTCTGGAACCAATTCCAGATCGCGTCCCTTTTTCCGAAGATCGACGTAAAAATTTCATTCCAGAAACTGAATCCTTGGTAGATTATCTGAATTCTAATTGCGTTCTCTTTATCTCGATTGGTATACAGATTTTCATGGAAATTTTTGGTTTGCTTAGATGATCAATGCGGAAATTCCAATGCGTTGTATCTTCGGATTTCTTTCGTGCACTGAAATTTCGGTTTTTTTGGCTGTAATTTGATCTTGTTTTGGGTTTTAGTCTATTTTATCGATTTGGAAATTAGGCATGAATGCGATTTTTTTTAATTGCTAGATTATACGATTTTTATCCTCAAGTAAAGGAGATTAGTTCAGCAAAGTTTCCTAATGGGATGCACTGCACTGAAATGGACAAATGGAACAGCGGTCGATAATCTAGACCGTCCTTCAACTAGGTCCCACTGTGGATCATTCGCTATGGGAAGATGTCATTGATCGGATGATCTTAAAATTTTGATCAACATCAACAAATTGACAGTGGGTAGGAAAGATCAAGGGCAGTGCCAGTATTGAAAATGAAAACTCCAACCAGTTGGATGGGTCGGATCATTCAGTACATGTGACTCGGCAACCATGGTAGACCTGCCTGATGAGCGGTCTGGATCATTGACATCTTGGCCACATGCCCAGTTTGAGCATGTTGTACTGGTTCTATTTCTTCTGATCTTTTTCCAAGCATGGCGATGGAGCGCTAGACTATATTGTGAGTTCTCTACACCATAAGGAAGTATGAGCAACCCATTAACAGTAAGCGTGGCATAGTTTAGATCAATCCAGTCCATCCAAATAATTGGCCTCCTTATTGATGAAGTATAGTCTCAATTCAAATTGATCAAGCTCAGCCTATCTTAACCGTTTCATATGCCCATCAGCTTCAGACCTTGATGAGTTCTTTTAAACATCTTGCCACCAATCGGATGGTGAGGATCATATGATCAATGCTATCTTTAGTTATGCTCTGTCTACAATGGGCTTGTACCTTGGATGGTCTGGATCAACGTACATGTGCACTACATGTCGGTGTGTTGCTAGCACTCCCTCGGCAATTATTTGGTTTCTATTTTTTTCTTTTCTTTCTTCATCTAGATTCATCTTTGTGTTAATGTCCATGTGGAACTCTTTACTTTCATGAAATTAAGGTAAAGAAGACCAAGAAAAATATGAAATTCATGCTAAACACCACCTCATGGTATATTCACTTTTGTGGTTTGGGGGTGATTGCATGCATCTGCAGGGAATAGTCTCGCCTTAAAATGGGGCGGGGACACCCTAGCGTCATAAAAAAAAAGGTATATTCACCTTTTTTTTTTTGCATCATATTCATTTAATCTCACAAAGGTATGTAGGATTACTATATAATCATTATTAATCTTTCTCCTCATCCCATTTTGCTTATGATTTTGACGTGTAGTCTCTCTTTCTTTGTTGCAATTTGTATTGTCTAATCTTTTCGTACACATCTTCATTAAGATTTCCACAAAACATAATCACAAATTCACAACTCCCTGCTTTGGTTTTCCCATCCTTCACTACTCATTATAAAGTCTAATGCAAAAACCAACTTTTTGCCTTCTGTTTGAGAATTCTATGTCTGGCAGATTCTATTGGAGTGTTGTGGGAATCTGATATTATTCTCTCTTTTGTCCTTCGTGATATGTCAGATTGTTATGATGCCTATGTTGGACACTTGAACGAATGTGGAATAAACTTGAACAAAAAAGAACCAACATTTCTCAATACTCTTGTGGCCTTCTAGTCCTAGTCAGCGTCCAAAGCCTACAGCAGGCTTTAAATACTGAGGGCCGAGGCCTATGAGCTCTTAGACTTGATACTTGATAGTTATTTAAATTTCCATCCTGATATTTGTCAGTTTGATTTCCTGAAATGAAGCTCTAGTAGTAAATATTGCAAAGATGTTGAATTGCAAATTTGATCTGATTTTTATTGTTTTAACACATTCACTGCAGAGCCAAGATGGTGGAGAATGGTTTTCATGAAGATAAAAATGATAAGGCCGATGTTCAATTGGTATTCTCTTTGTCTGATTATATTTTGAACCGAGATGGTCATTCATCTTTTTTTCCCCTTTTGGATGCCGTTCTTCCTTTTAAAATCTGTTAGTGACTGTCCTCATAAAATTTTTCTTGGATAACTCTCTGCTTGGACTATTGTGACGAACCAGGACACCCTAAATTTAGAAGTAAAATAATAAGTATTTGCTGATGGAAACAAAATCACTGCATTGATACTGACCTTGTTAGTGCCATTCCTTGGTTTCCTATATTTAGAATGACAATGAAAAACATACCATACAGGCCTGAACTTTAGTACCTGAGAAAGAAGAGAACATGCTGGACTATAAAGAAATATTTCACCTCTGCCTGGTATGCATCTTACACACACGCACACACGCACACACACAGACAAGAATACATATATATACTAGTATGAACTTGTGGACCTAATAAAGAAAACACATCAAACTACAAGGAATCATTTCACCTCTGCCTGATATTCATCTCACTTTGGGTGATGCCAAGGAGTCTGTTTAGAAATAGTTCTAGTTTTCAAGGTCACAAACGCACATATGGCTACTCTCCATATGTAAATGTGGGGTTTTTAAGGTCTGTAAAGGCCCTTGAAATGGTCTAGCCTGATAATAGAGAATGAAGTACTAAGCCTCCAAGTCTCCAACATTACTTAGGTGGACTGGTGGAGATGTATCTAAAACAGTTATCCCTGAGTCTCAAGGATCATCTTGAATTTAATTTGGTTGCATTGTGATGGAAAATCATGAACAATCACAACCACAATTTGCAGAACACCACATAAAACCAAGCGGATTCTACATGTTCTCACTTCTCACATAGCGCGTTAGAAGTGGAAGTATTCTGCAGATAAAATATGCCAGGAAAATAGAGACATCATATGATGCCTGAGTGAGAGCAGCAAAGGTTTTTTTTTTTTTTTTTTTCCCCTGCTTGATCCAGCAGTGGCACATGGGAACCCACATTTCCGTAACCTAAGCCATTGATATGGCTGGTCTCATTACGAGATGTTTTTTCTTTTTTCTTTTTCCTCATATCTCATATCCAATGACCCTACAAATTTGATGGAAATGGAAGAGTCCACATTGACTGTGGGCCGAATTGGATGGTTAGGACTTAGGATCATCTGATGGGAGGAGAGATGCAATAAGCTGGTGTCCCCAGCGTGTTAACATTTTAATGATTTTTTTTTTTCCATATACTATGCAAGTAATTTTTTTATCTCTTTGACTTTCAATACATGCTCTTCAATTTCATTTGTACACCCAACATTTCATGCTTCAACAAAGCTTCAAGCTTTTGTCTGATTCTATCTTCCTTAATCCTTTATAGGTTAAGGTAGACCCAGGGCAACCTGCACAATTGACTTGGCAAAGGAAAATAAATAGTGAAGGAAACGTTCCTTCAGAATTCACCCTGACCATGCTAGAGAAGCTGCAAATGGTACATGTTTGTTATACTTCAGTGTTATTAGTTGCTCGGGTTGCTACTGAAAAAGATTTATGCGGTATATACTGTCTGATTCTATCTCCTTGTTCTCACGTTTAGTGCTAGCTATTAGTTGGTTGACTAGACAATATGAGATTTGCTTACAATCATAAGGACCCTCCTGTTAGTGATTTTTCTATGGTCTTCTTTGTTATAGATTTTGAGTGAGTTAAAACTGAACTTTGTCAGTAATGATTAGTACTAAGAAAGAAGAAAGTTTTCTGATGGATAGATAAAGAAACGAATAAAACTGTCTTGTCTTTCTTAGACAAGCAAGGTAACATTTCATAGGTGTTGTGTCCTTTTCCAACTGTTTGCTTCAGATTGCTGCTTAAGAATGGATCCGTTGGCAGCTTGTGTCTTAGGGCATGCATGTAAGAGGAATGTTGCCGTCCTACATTGCCGTCTTCCATGTCAAGGAATCCAAATCCATGTTGCTGCCTTCTGTGGCAAGGAATCCGAATCCACATCGTGGCCTTCCGTGGCAAGGAATCTGAATCCAGCTAGTGGCTGCAGCATGGACAGTCAGAATCCTTCATGATTGGGTGATCCATGAGTGTTGATCAATCCCAATCTCAACAAGAATAAGAGAGAGATTCTCCTTCATCCTCTTCTCTTTCCTTACTTGGAAGATGATCAATTTTATTACAAAAATACCAAAAACTCCCCTCACAATCACCAAACAGAGTATTATACAATAACCTTGGCTAACCTCTAACTAATCATGTCATTTGTGTGCTAATCACAACTAATCCCCTAATTGACACAACACCCTTTATAACTCCCCAATTAAAGCTAACAACCAAAAGAAATTCACCAAAATAGCCCCACAAAACAAGAATTTATGGAAATCCCAAAGCCCCGTCAAAGGTGTTGCTGGAAAGACGAAAAATGATTTCCGCCTCCTAATCACAGGTTGCTGAGAAGTGGAAAAAAATATTTTCACATTTCAACAATACTCTCAACTCTTGCATGAGTCTCCCTTGGTTGGAGAGAACTTGCCACCAAGTTGGCAATTTCTTCCTCTCTTGCCTTTGTGCTCAAGTGCGTGGAGGGTGTCCAGATATGGCCCATGAGGCCCATATCCACATCCCCGCCCCCATCCCCCAATTGAATCTTCCGAAATCTGGCATTCAATGGACCATGATTGGGACCTTCATAGAGATGGGCAGTGAGATGTAACCGAAATATGTCATTCAATGGACCATGATTGGGACCTTTGTAGAGATGGACTGTGAGATATAACCGTGGCTCGAATGATTCTACATAAGAGTGTCATGGCTCATACATACAGACATAGAAGCCTAAACTTTCCGGAGAAGTCTTCCCATGTATGATTGGTGTCCTCACTAACAAAGATATCTCGGTAGTCATTACCTTGTGTAAAAGCCAATTGATGTCAGTATCTCATAACTGGGACCAAAGCAGTTACACTAGGCTCATCCATATTGGTAAATGTTTTCAAGGCAGTGTCCAACTGTCCTTACTGTCGATCATGATAAATTTGTTTGGATCGTCATCAAAGGTGTCCGCCCATATGGCAAGATCTTCCAACTTGTATTTATAAGGCTTTTACAAAGGTTTGAAATCTCATCGTCACTATTGTATATTAGTTCATCGCTCGCATCATCATCATAGTAGTCATAGATTGGATCTCCCTCAATGTCACGATATTTGATGAGTCTTTGTCAAAGATTGGATTTTTATTGGGACCGACCCTTCAACATGTGTTGCCCATAAAATATGTTTGAAAGTTTTGGGCATTTCAGCATCATCTAGGGGGCTGATTTCTTCCACCCATTTATACGCAACAATTAGCGAACTACCGCATGGACTGTTTGAATCGTGACCAACAACACCAACTCTTCAATTACCAAGCCATGCAATGCACTTGGAGATATGCACAAAGTGCTATTGTTTCTTTTGAGCTTGATGTGTTGTGTTAATTTCTTGATTTGCAGCCTTAGGGACTTGATCTCTTTGATTTTTATGTTGAATTTGAACCATCCATGGCCCCAAACACAGGGAACCAAAGAAATGTATTGGCAATAAGTTTGGTATCAGGGATTGTGTTGGGAGAAGTTCTTGATGGTCATTCTACATGGTTATTGTGTCAAATTGAGTGAATTGGGTTGTAGGGGACAACCATAAGTGTCTTGTTGTGGTTGAAATTAGGTAGAAAATGGGTAAAATAGGGAGGGTACGGACTGTATGGTAGATATTTGTGATGGAAAGATGAAAGAGGTGACGGGATCTTGGATTGCTGACGAGAAAGGTACTGATCTGGCAATTCATCGACACTTGGTATGGTTATGCAATCACCTCTCTACATCGATCTTGTTGCATATCTAGTAATCCGACGAAAACCCAGGGAACAAATCGTACTCCGATATCACTTGATGCAGAAAGGGGCATGCACCGAATCTGCGATGTGTCCTTCTATTGTGAGGAATCCATATCCGATGAGTGGCTCTAGCATGAAAGTCAGAATCCAGAAAGATTAGGTGATGGGCGAGTGTCTTGAGTGGCGATTGATCCCGATCTCAACATGAGCAAGAGAAAGGGATTCCTCTCTCTCTCTCTCTCTCTCTCTCTCTCTCTCTCTCTCTCTCCATACACACACACACACACATACTTGGAATAGAATCAATTTCATTACAAAAATGCCGAAACCCCCCCTAAATATCTGAAATGGCATCTTTGTTCAACAATCCTAGCTAATCTTTAACTAATCATGTGATTATTGTGCTAATCATGATTAATCCCTAGCTAACTCAAGATTGTTTGTAACTACGTCACTAACAAATGACAACCAAGAGAAAATGACAAAAATAGTCTCACAAAACAAGAATTTGTGGAAATCTCGAATCCCATCAAAGGTGTTGCTTGAAAGCAGAAAAAAGAAGAAGAAAATTTCCACTTCCCAGTTATGGGTTGCTGAAAGCGCAAATACTATTTTTGTGTTTCAACAACAGTCTAGCTCCTGCATCAGTAGGGCAAAAATCAAGCCACAGTCCCCATTGAATACACATTCACAATGAGCACTATGTTAGACCAGCAAACTTTTTGGAATTACATTCTATGGGAATTATCTGTGTGTATATCTTATGAGGGAAAAATAATTGTCTATGAGTATAATTATATAATTTCCCTTCCTTTCTTATTTACCTAGAAGGTATTCTGTAAGATTGATTTTTGCAATACTAGAGCTTGACCTTTGGTATTTGACCTGCATAATGTATTATGTATCTATCCATCATTTTTCTGGTTAGGAAGGAATAGAAAAAGTTCTTTTCGTTCTGATACCTCTCGCAATTGTAGCATAGCCATATTGATGATTTTTGCTTCAATATCTATTTATAATAATTACAGGACATCATGAAATTTTCTCATCATGTTCATGTTGAAGTTTTTATTAGAACAACTCAATTTAATGCCGATTGATTAGTGCTAGTACTTTAGGTGCTTTTTTTTTTCTCCTTATTATTGATGTGATTGTCATAATATAAAAACATGGGCAGCTATTTCAGAAATTAATTGGTTATTGAGGACCTTATTAACAGGTGGCCAGGATGTTGTATGCAAAAGAAGTGCATCAGTTTATTTGGCCATGTTGTTTTCTCCCTTTTTCTATAAAGGGGCGAGGGCATTAAGATTGAAAGGCTTTGGAGCTCTAATATCATTTTTTTTAATGATTGCTCTAAATTCTTTTTATTTTTTTTATGGTTCTGTTGATCCGAGTTTCCTTTACTAGGTAGTTGGAGTGCCTAAAAGAACTTTTGGTTGCCCAATTGGTTTACATGTGTGAATGTGCACACATAAATGTATCTTCATCATTGTTAAAAAAAAAAAGTATCTTCATCATCATTTTTATCAAATCCTTGTCCCAGCTATTTTGTGCCAAGTTTATGAATCCTAATAAAATTTTGAAACAAGATTCATTCTCACGCAAGCAAAACTTAGGCAACTGGCTGCCTACCGGACCTTAAGGTCCTCAACCCTCTTTTAACAGGAGGGTACTAGCTGGTGCAAGTGCAACCTGGCAGAATTACACACAAATGCGCGCACACATAGATGGCGGATGAGCTTTATAAACGGCCTCAGTACTCTGTGGCATTGGTTGCAACAACTTGGGCATTAGGCTCAACCTATCTATAATTGTGCATATTTATTCAATTAGGTGGCTTTTTTTTGTACTTGTATAAAAATGTCTAATTTGGTTACCTGAATTTATGGAAGGCTCAAATTGGTTTCCGACTATGGCGTCATTGCAAAGAAGAAGCCACGAAAGGACGGGTGATTTTTTTTCTTATCCTGAACTGATTTAGTATTGGTTTACTCATAACAAAAAATTTCATCCAATCATATTTTAATCCTAATAATTTCAATTTATAAAATTTACCTTTATTTTTCATCCTTCTTTTTTCAGGTGGCAACAATCGATCCTTTCAATAAGCGCATCATAAATACATCTTCTCTTGGTGTCCCCTTGGGGGGAATGGGGTAGGTCTCTATTCTTATCAAAATTCTATGTTCATTGCCTTTTGAACTTCCTTCCATTGTTTTAATTACTAGAAAACCAGTGGAATCACACATTTGGTAGTCTTAGGGCCTGTTTTGAAAATGGGATTAAATGGTATTGAATTGCATTAGGTGGAATTAACACCATTATTGCACAATGATTATATGTTTGGAAATACCATGGTATTTTGACAGTCGAATCTCATGTTTGGGAGGGAAAAACACTGTATTAAGTGAAATCTGTGTTTGCTAGACCATGAATTGTAATTAGCGGACTGAATTTCACAATTGATGCCGGTCACATGTATGCATATGTAACTTGATTGTCACGTGTAAAGGGCCCATATGGATAGACGGCATGGATAAAACACATGCATCAACGTGGGCCCCATAGATGTAGTGGATTTTGAAATCCACCAGAAATCCCTCCACATCTCCTGCTAGGACCGAATGACACGATAGTTGGATTAATCTAATCCTTCCCATCTTTTCCAAACACCGGATGGAATTTACATTGGACCAAATGCAATTCCATACCACCTCATCCCACGTTCCAAACAAGGCCCTTATGTGCATAGAATTGAGTGACCTTCATGCAGAGGGCACATATTATGGTCTTTCAACAGTCCTTAGTTTGGAATTGCTCTATGCCACTAAAACAGTTATCTGGAATTTCCATAACCTTGATCAAATCCTGTGTAGGTCAAGGTTAGAAAGAACAACATGTTAACCATTTGCTTGGAAATTCATCTTGAAGAATCTTATGCTTCTTTGTACACAAGACAACCAATTTTGCATACTAACATCTAATAAATGAGAAAACTAAGATTATTGGCCTTATGGTTGTAAACTGGCATTAGATTAGAACTTCAGCTTGATTGTGTATTTTGCAGTCTATTATAGTATTAAGCTCATAAGCTTCAAGAAAATAACATCATTTGGCATAGGAAACTGCAATAAGATGAATCTTTGCCTATTATATTTTCATTTGCTTTCCCGTTTCATTTAAGAGTTTCCTATGAAGTTTATCTTCTGTAGAATAACGATAATTACAATCAATGATTTCAGTATTGAAGGTATCAACCAATATATCATCTGTTACTCTTGATATTGTACTGTGCTGATATGAAAGTGGGCTATAGTCGGGAAACTTCTTAGTCTCGATTGACATATCGTGATATATCGCAATGTATCGACAATATATTGATACATTGCGATATTTTTAAAATATCACTGTTATAAGTTCTCCCTGATATTGCTAACACTTATTGTATTCGTGTCAAGTCTCCTTCCAAAAAATTTGGAAAATTTGCTAAAAATCAACAAAAAACCTATTATCTCTGAATTTATGTTGTTGATGTTACATAGCTAAGGGGATTTTAACCAGTCCTTTTCATTTTTTGAAAAGAAAAGGGGATTTGGGTATGGAAATTGAGGTCGGAGAGATCGTCGTACTTGAAACCCAATCGGTAAGTTTTTGCTGATTAAAATTGTTCTCTTGTTTAAATTGCTTAGAATATGTGGACTGAAGTTAGTAATTCATAATTTTGCATGTTTTGCATGGTCAGTCATGGATTTTAACCTCCGATTTTTGAATTTTGGGAAAATCCAAAATTTTCCTGATTTCACCCAGTAACTTGCAATTAGATTGTGGAGAAATCATGTGAGCGTGCTTGGAGGCTGATTTATAGATTGACGAAATTTTTTGAAAATAAGGAATTTTTAATTAAAATATAAAAAATAAATGAAAATATTTTTTTGAAAAAATTACATTGACCAAGTGTTATTTACGGCCAGTGTTTTCAGTATCTTGTGATATCACTGATATATCAGTTATCATAGTTGGGCGATACAAACCCAACTTTAATATCCATTTTTCATGGCATCATGCAATATATCGCACGATATTCAATGTCGTGTGATATATCCACACTCCCCTTTTATAATTCTTAATGTATCGTGCAATATATCGATAAGAGTGCGATATCGGAAGGGGTAAAAGAAAATCGGTGATTTTTATCTGGAAAATTCTCAAAAGTTCACAAAAATTGATTTATTTTTGCAATAAATAAATAAATAAATCAATAAATAAATAAAATAAAATCCTATTACATTATAAGGTGATTTCAACTAGTCTACTCTAGTTTGTTGGAAGAAAATCTTTGAAATTTCTTTGAAATTGTGACCGAAAGCTTCTTGGGGCCGAATTCTAAAAAATGGGTATTTTTTAGTTTGGATTTGTTTTTTTTTTCCTTCCCATTTTCATATGTTATAACTTATAAATAGTGTCAAATGGTAAGAAGTCCATGATTCTTCATGCTTTACATGAAACATGAATACATGATGGATTTGGATATTCGATTTTGAGATTCGGAGGAGATGGGTTGAATTGCAAAAAATTGGGGAAATATCAAAATTTCCCCAATTTTCCCCAAATCGGTTACAATCTTAGTGTCCAAACATGAAATCAAACATGAATATAACCCGATCTATATATTCTTCACAAATTGGGATTTTTTTTTTTGAATAAAATTAATTTATAATTAAAAAATGTTAAAAAAGATTTTTTTTTCTCTTCAAAATCGACAAGTATATTTCTAGTTTCTACTTCTTCTTTTTCTTTTGAATGTGATGCTTGTGTTTTCATACATGTCTTCTTACATTTATAAATTTTATGAATTGCCTATGAATATAGTTGCATTAGTTCAGTCAAACAACGCATGGATTAGGACCTATACAAAGGAAACCTATTATGTGCACTTGTTTTTTGTGATTTTTTTAAAATATTATTTCTAAACGTGTATTGGTGTCTTTTTTAAAAATCCCTGAAGTTTCGTTGAAGAATTCAACTAATTTCCCATTGTTTCCCCATGTTTCCCAAAAATAGTGATAAGTTACGCGATACAACTGATATGTATCCATATCCCAAGGGTGCAATGAATTATGTGATAACGATACGGAAAACATTGTTTATGCCTTAGATTTATGGATTTATGAGTGCATGCTGATCTTAACATCAACTGTAATTATTTATTTAAATTTAATTTTTTAAAAACTATAAAAATAATTTAAAAAATATATTTTTAATGCATTGTACATTGTAGGATAGATTTAGCTTTTGAATGTATTGGTTATATTTTCATACATGTCTTCTATGATTTAAATTGTACGAACTGATTTTGAATATAGTTGCATCACTTATGTCAGATAATGCATAGTTTAGGATCCTATACAAACAAAACTTATCATTTGTACTTTTTTTGTGTAATATTTTGAGTTCTAAGTGTGTATTTCCCCTGAAGTTTCATTGAAAAATTTGACCAATTTTCCAATGTTTCCCAAAAACAGTGATACATTACGCGATACATTAGATATTTCCCATGTGATACTTGAAATGTTTCAATATCCCAAGGGTGCGATACATGCATCGATACTAATGCTGAAAACACTGATTACAATAACTCCTTGAACTTCCCACGAACAGTGAACCGATATAGTTACTTAGGCTACTCTTAATTTCAACTGGAATGTTGCTAACTGCGAACTATCATCTCAAACTGCCTGCGAACCAGGTAACTATCAAGAACAACAGAGAGAATAAGCCTGTCTCATTTCAAGTTACAGTTAATATTAGTTTGTAAATTTCCTCATGGTGCGGATAATTCTCCTTCAGTGCAGGGAGTATTGGAAGAAGCTACAGAGGTGATTTTCAGCGCTGGCAACTATTCCCTGAAATCTGTGAAGAAAAACCTGTCTTAGCGAATCAATTCTCTGTAAGTTAGATGCTTATTTGTTCTTTCTTTTGCAAATGAATGCATGTGATGTTTACTAACCAAGAAAGAAGGAAAAAGGATTTCAATTTTTTTTATTCATAAATTCCTTTTGTAATATTCAGGTTTAACAATTACAAAATTTCTGCATCACCCAGACACGTTTGTTCATATTGGATAAATAGTTCTTACCTTTGTCTAATTGAATTGCAGTGCTTATCATCATAACCTGTAATATGTTCCCCACTAACAATATCCTAGCTTATTTGTATTGGATGCCATTTCTTTGTCTAGGTTCTTGTTTCATGCTCAAATGCTAAAATTAGTATTCTCAGAGTGTTGTCAGTATTGAACTTACCATCATAATCTATGACATAATTTCACTTATAAGTTTTAACAACATTCCACTTTCTCAGTATTATGCATTATTTCCTTTCACAGGTTTTTGTTTCACGTCCGGATGGTAAAAAATATTCTACTGTGTTGTCACCAGGGAGCCCAGATATGCTCAAGTAAGCAATTCTTTTCTTGGTTTATTGGTGCCACAAGACACTATTCTCATATTTATCGGAAATTAATTTGATGGCTTGTGAGTCCAACAGAGACATTTCTACAGTGTTTAAGCATTCAGATCATCCAGAATTGTAGTAACCCTTATTGCAAATTATGTGGTGGTGCAGACAATGTGCTGTTTCAGGCATTGGATCCTGGGACTGGAAACTGAGCGGGCAGCATTCAACTTATCATGCTTTGTTTCCTAGGGCTTGGACTATACACGAGGGTAATTGTTACAAGGAAGCGGTGTTTATAGTATCAGTATCGCTACATGCATTGCTAGCTGGGGATGCAGAAACATCTATCAATATTGCCGATACCTGGAAATGCATCGCTGAGGGAAAATTTGGGAAACACAGAAAATGGTGGAATTTCTAAATGAAACTTCAGAAGCTGCTAAAATACACATATTGGCATATTTAGAAATCAAATAATTGCAAAAAAGACGCACACAAAATAAGTTTCTGTTTAATGGCAGTCTAAGAGCATGTAACGCTGACTTGGGGAAACATTGGAGAAACATGGGGACAGTGGTAGAATTTTTCATTGATACTTTAGGAGATGCTAAAATGCACATATCTGCATATTTGAGAATGAAATAATAGTGAAAAAGTAGCATATTTGCATATTTAGGAACAAATAATAAAGCATGTATCGTTGACTTGGAAACATTGGGGAAACATGGGGAAAATGATGAAGCCATCCATCCATCCGACAGCCGTCCATGCATGCACATGCATGCATACAAACACACATGCATGATCCATCCATCCATCCAACCATCCATGGATGCACACACACACACACACACACACAAATACATAAATATAATGATAAATGCATATACACCCACATGCATGACCCATACATCCATCCATCCACCCATGGATGCACGCACACATGTACATCCATCCATCCATGATCGATCCATCTATGCATGCATGCATACATATACACACATACAAACATGCATTTCATCATACAATCATGCACCCATAAAAAAATTGAAATGAAAATTTTTTAAATAAACAAAATTTTGGCAATATTGATACATTTGCAATATTATCGAAATATCGCCGATACTTGGTTTGAAATATTGCTGATGCATTGGTGATACAAGCGACACCTGGAATTTGCATAGTCGAAAATATTGGCGATACATTGGCGATATCAAATACATTAGCGCCGATACTTAGCGATATATCGTCGATACCGAGAAATTCTGATACTAAGAATATTATTGCTATTGCCGAGCTGGAGATATCGATAATATCGGGGATACTCGGAACCATGCAAACAAGCAAGGGAACCAATTGTTGTTACAGATTGTTTATCTTGCATGCAAATCTTGATGCCCCGCCCCCCCCCCCCCCCCCCCCCCCCAAGCAGGTGAACCTGACCCAGAACTTAAAATAGTATGCCGTCAGATTTCTCCATTTATTCCCCACAATTATAAGGAGAGCAGCTTTCCTGTAGCAGTATTTACATACACGGTATGAGGTCTCAGAGAATTTTTTTTTTCTCCAAATAATTGTGATTCACTCAAGAATATTGATTTTAGAAGTTGGTTGATGATGATGATGTTGCTAAGAAGTTGCTTGATGATATTCCAGCTAACCAATTCGGCAAAGGCTGCTGCAGATGTCACCTTGCTTTTCACATGGGCAGTAAGTTAAAAGTTTAAGTGAATTTTCCTCCAGTTTGAATTTTCCCTGGATGCATCTCAGTGGTTGATCTATGAATACTGTGGATGGTGCGTTCATTCAAATCATACAAGGATGCTAAATGGTTCTTGTCTATGTGCATATTGCGATTTAGAGAACTGACATTCTTTATTCTTCAAGAGAGTTACTAGCACAACTTACTCCACCTTGTCTCTTTATTCTTTATCCATGCAGAATTCTGTAGGCGGGAATTCTGAATTTTCTGGTAATCATAGCAATTCAAAATTAGCGTAAGAATTTGGTCTTTCTTTTCTTTTCTTTCTTTTATTTTTATCTTGTACTTATCATTATTATTTTTGTCTATGGATGTCATGTAAGTTTATTAGTTTGGATCTGTACATTGCCATATTATATTTGTTTTAGTACTTGTGCTTATAATGATGCTAACATGTAGCATTTATAACTCTTTATAGGATGAAGGATGGAGTTCGTGGAATTCTTTTGCATCACAAGCAAGTCCTTCCCCTTCATTTAGTTTCCTTAATCATCTGTTTGATTGGTTTATAAAATGCTTGAGAGGGAACTGGTGTAGTTCCTGGAAGCTTCTAATGCAATTGTATACATCCATGCAGAACTGCAAATGGACTATCGCCTGTAACATTTGCCATAGCAGCACAAGAGACTCAAGATGTTCATGTTTCTGAATGTCCTTGTTTCTTGATATCTGGAGTTTGTCAGGGTTTCTCAGCAAGAGACATGTGGCATGAAATTAAAGAGGTTTGATGATCCATCTTTGTTCTTTAAATGTTCATGATACAGTTGCGTTTCAGTCTTTTCTCCTTTTGCATGTCAAGATTCATCCTGCATGTGATTTTCAATTGGGAACACTGAAACCATTATTTACATGAGTTTTTCATCTGCAATGTCGCCATTTTCGAAGTAAGACTTGTTGGAGGTGGATCCCCCAACTTTAATCTTTGTTGATCAGCTGCATATTTCAACGCTGCATTGTGGCTGGGACATGGGCTTTTGATGTGGTATTCAGTCCCAGGACTTGTTTTTATCTATGTGATTCTGAAACGGTGCTGCACGCTGGTATGTTAGGAAGTATCTGTTTCCTTTCAAATTTTTGTATGTGGGGTTCTTTGTCTTTACAGATGTTTGGGTTGTCAAGTTATAGATCAAAATAGTTAAAAGATAAAAAATGACTTCCAATTGCAAAAACACATAAACAAGAGAAAGGTATTACCAAATCTATTCTAAAATGCTTTATCTGGAGTTTCTACTAAAGGTTGACCTATTGATAAAGTGAGTCATAGCCAGAATGTTTTGTTAATGCAATTTCATATGCTAGAGTTGAAGTTACAGTGAGATTTGGTTTCTGCATCTCCCTTTTTTTTTATTGTTGGTGTCTACCTAGCTTGATATCCCTCTTTATTCTAATAGCATGGCTCCTTTGACCAACTTGATTGCTTGGAAAGATCAATGCCATCAGCACCAGGATCATCTATTGGAGCAGCCATAGCAGCTTCTGTTACCATCCCGTCTCAGACAGTCCGGACTGTTACATTTTCATTGGCATGGGATTGCCCTGAAATAAAATTTCCCAGTGGAAAGACCTATCACAGGTGAGTGGCCCAATCCTTGAGCGTGCAAAGCTAATCATAAATTGGGTCATGTATTGATAATTGAAAATTTTAATTGCAGGCGCTATACCAAATTTTATGGCACTCACGGTGATGCAGCATCAAATCTTGTACATGATGCTATTCTTGGTTAGTTTATCTAAACACAAACATCTGCAGTTTGATGATAACATCACATACCCTAGCCTCCTGAGACATTAGGATGATTTTTTCTAACTAAAATCAATTGGGCAGGTGTCACTACCTCAATATCATGAATTTGATCCCATCTTACCTCTAAAAACATTTAATAATGGAGTTTTGGACTCACTTTGAATGTAGGACATCATGTAACTCACAAGTTATTTGTTGCCTGCAAATCAGGGAAAACAGAAAGAAATTGGAAGAACTCATTGCAAATGCATATATATCAAATCATTTCTAACTGTAATGTTTAGAAGTCACACAAGTCAGCAACTTTTTGTCTATATCTTGGCTCAATGAGAAACAAAGAATAGGATGAAAATCCATATGCATTTTAACTAAACCATACAGTTCTCAAAGTCTGGACACACACAACTGAACTTTCAAACTGGTACTTGTTAGGCATACGGACTCGTAGAATGAACAACAAATGAAAGTGTCTTCAAGTCTTATGGAGTCACTTTACTTAAGATGCTATTTTTACCCCCCACTATGGATTAAGTCTGAGTTGGCAATCTGGATTCCTGGAAATCTATCCCCGAGATGTAATGAATGTCAGATCTCTATGTTGATCTGCAAGACTGCAACTAGCAGTGTTGGTTGATCGACCCTGAACACATTCAGCGATGAATAGGCTTAGAAACCATGACTGTTTTTTTCTGAGAGAGTAGAATAACAGTCTAAAACCGTGAATAAAGAAATTTGAGAGCAAAAGACTAATTTTGGAATATGAATTTTTAGAGAAAATGGAACTTGGAATTGGGTAGCCACCCCCCCGCGTGAACCTCTATTTTTCGAGGCTTTAGTGAATTTTAGGCTGTGTTCTATACCCATTCTGAAGAATCATGTGATTGTTCAAAGCACTTTCCCAACCCAGCCAAATGGTTTGACTGTGGATCAAACAGTCAAGTCTCCTTGTCATGTCACCAAATCCGTTGGTGCACTTAACCACCACCCAGAAATTGAAATTGCGTCGGTAGTTTAACACGACACCCTACTAGCATATACGCGGAAACTTGACGGAGCTTGTAGAACTATGGCTAAGTCCTTGGGGGGGGGGGGGGGGTGGTTATTAGGACTTTTTTAAAATCCTTTTGAAAACTTCTCGCCTAATTAAACTAGTTAAGCAAGAATACTTAGCTTCCTAGCTTAAGTGGGTTCAATCACAAGGCTAGCATATGATAAGTATATAAAGAACCTAGCCTAAGCATGCATAGATAATCAAATGATTTAAGTAATCAAGAACCTAATCTATGCAATCTATATAGACTATATGAGAATGGAACAATGAGCTCAAGTCTACACTACTCAGTAAAAGTACATTTTGTGTGTCGATGTGCTTATCTAGTGCCTAGCATACATTCCTATCAAGTATTCATAATTAAGCAATTAAACATACAATGCTAAGATAACAATGTGCTCAAAACAATCATAAATGCAAGCATGTATAGTGGTTTGACTTTAGGTCTACTCCACTCCCGGTTTAAGTACTCATCCCTTAAGCACACCGGCATTCACTAGGGAGTTTAATCAGGTTCCTCCCAACCTAGGTGTTTTAATCGGTTCCACCATACCGAGGAGTTTAACAAGATTCCTCTCAATTTATGACGGAAATTTTATTGGTTCATCTCTCAACCAGGATGTTTACAAGTTCCATCCAATCCAGGAGTTTGACAAGGATCCTTTCTACCCTTCAGTTCTAATCCTAGAACCTAGCGCACACTCCTGCTGGAGGCTCTCCTTGGAGCACTCAATCCTCCATGATGGAGTGTAATCGGACTCTCACAATGACACTTACTTGTCGGATGAGCCTCTTGTTCATCGCCTTCTTGGGTTGCTTGATCTCCACTCTCCCGTGCTTCAATCAGCTCCCCTTTGCTCCCCTGATCGTATTGCCGCTGCGTTGCCAATGCTTCAGCTCCACCGATTAATCACTTTGCTTGTGATGCTCTTGCGATGCCCAAGGTGATAGGAGATGGTGTGAATTCTCTACAACTAATAAGAGTTGGTTATCTAGAGGAATTCCACCTAATAAGATCTTTAGAGAGGTTTAGGCAAATGATCTACTTATGGTCAAAGTGCCTAAAACATCTAAAGATCAAGAGAGAGCGAGTCCATCTTCATATGAGCTTTGAATGCTCCATCTTGTGATCAAATGCAAGGAAGATGATTTGGAGTACTTAGGATTAGAGCCTAATGGTATTGGCAACAAGGGTGGCTTCTAATGCACTAAAATCTCTCCTTGGACCTAAAACAAAGCCTAGCCATTATATAGAAAAAGCTCCAATGGATTCAAAACGGCTATAAACAGCTAGAATTCGACCGGTCGGCCCTCAACAACGACCGGTCGGACAGGGTCCACGACCGATCGGCTCGAATTATGGCATGGACTGGCAGATTATTACTATCCTAACTGGGGTCGATCGTGACCGGTTCGATAGTCCAGTCGACCGGTCTTTGACCAGTCAATTTTAGGCCTGCGACGATTTTGCTTATTGTCCCATTCAAGGCTTTGACGACCGGTCGGCCATAGGTCGGGGACCGGTCGGTAGACCTATTTTGCTAGCTGTATTGAGTTGTGTTTTACAACAGCAAGGACAACCTCTTTGGCCATTCTTTGGGTGATCTTTTGGGACACCTAAGACTAATCTAAAATGACTAAAAGTATGCCTAATGGGTCAAGGTCATCTAGAGGTTTGGGTTTTGGTTTGGTTCAAGGTTCAAGGTTCAAGGTTCAAGGCTCACCAAGGCATCTCTTTTACCTGTTTCTTCTTCTTTGATACAGCAGGTCCGCTTAAGTCTTCGATCTTCGTCTTCTTTAAGCTCAACTGACACTAGACTCACTGACTTACGTAATTGACAAATAAGGTGCACTAGTATGTCACCGAAAAGTGCACTAATAGAAATCACCACGTCACCCAACGGTCCATGTAACCACCACCCAAGCATGCAATGGTCAATTAATTCAAATTTCTACTAATGCACCATGCCATCCAGTTGGTGAACGCAGTCAAACCCAATCACCTGCCACCTTGAGCTGCATATCCGGACCATGGCTTGATTGATTTAGGAAAAGTTTAACACTCTTGATGCTTCTCTTGGTGATGCTTATGTGTGAAGTGCAAAGTGCACCAAAGGTGCCCGAGCTGCCCATAGACCACTGACCACACATCACGTGGTGCTCACATGTGCAGATGGATCTCGCACCATCCTAACTAGGATTTGAACTAAGGTATTTGGTAGCAAAGCCGCCCCTTCTAACCACTGTGCCACTTGGAGACTTGGTAGGAAATGCATTTTAAAAACAATAGAATGAATCTTTTGAAATCTAGAGCATTTTGCAAAGTAGCTTAGATAAGGCCCTAAAAACATGTTTGATTTTGAAAACTCCCAACAATATTCTTACCAACTTGGCTTTCAGCCTAGAACATAGGGCTAAAAAACTCAGAGAATTATTGATGCTAGGAAGAGCTCATAAACTATATCCAAAGTTAGGATCCTGCTCCCTTGAAGCTAGTAAATTTAGTCACCTGAGTCACCCCTTGCAAAAGTATTAGTAAAGTTGATGGACCAAATACCTATGTATCTAATATGTACCATTAAAGTCTAATTTCTAAACAACGTGAACTACACTAAGCCAACTGAGATGCTTCATGAGAAATGCATGCCATGTTAAAGGCATTTTTTATTCATGCCACATATCAATTCCACGGTAATATTATTTCATTTCCCAGCAAGGTATCTATTAGTGGGAGTGCCATAAGTGTCCTCCACATAAATTTAAGAACTTTCACTCAGCTCACTGTCACCCATAGCCCGGAGGGTATATGATGCCCACACTTCTTCTTCAAGGTCTGAGTCAAGTCATAGAGTTTCTAAGCTTGATGTTTGGTGGGGTTGCTATTTTTGACTTGGCTACTTTTTGGGGCAGGATATGTTTCCTGTGTTCATGAAAATAGGAGCTATATACATTTATTATCATAAACTTTTTATGTATAAGAATTGTTAGAGGATCCTCTAACAAGAATAACCCTCCAAAGTTTACCTGGTTACCTTTGGAAGCTCTGCTTTGCACCTTCCTCTTTACGTCATGTATTAGCATGATGTGTCCTAAATACATTGTTGTGAAAATTGTTATCATATCGTAAATTGTAGTAGGGGTTGAATCGTATCGGATCACAAATCGTATCGTAAATTGCAAATTTTTTTACAATTTTCTTAAAATTTTGAAAAAATTATATGAAAAATAAAAATAAATCAGTTTTTTTTTTTTCAAAGAAAAAACTCATCTATCTTCCTTTTGCCATCAATGTATACTAAGTAATACCATGTCAAGGGTTCTTATTCCTTTATTTTTTCTCTTTCATGAAATTTTCCTTCAAAAAACATACAAGGGTCCTTTAATAATTTATATTCTTGTTACCTTTCTTGAATGTAGAATCATGGTGGAAAAGTTGCCTTTGATACTGTAGACCGATGAAAAAAGATATTTTGATTTCTAAACATTATTCGATAATGCATATAAGTTAGTATGATCGTAATCATCCACAAAAACATTATAGTTAAGTCATACATTAATTTGGTGCTTCAACTAGTTAAGAAGACAAAAATCACAAAAAAAGCACATGATTTAATGTTGAAGAGAATATATATCATTTATTCTCTTATAAAGAACAAATAAAAATAATTTACCTTTTATAAACGATTCTTAAAGCCTCCACTAATTTAAAAACATAAAATGAAAGCCAAGTGAAACTTAAAATTGAAGAGAACAAGTATGATTTGAATCGCAAATCGGGATTTGAATCGTAAATATTAGAATTCAAATCATAGAATAATAGGATTGATATAAAAAGGGATTCAAGGTTGGGATTCAAATCGTTTTGCTTAAGATTCGACTAAAATCATATATCGTAAATCATAGGATTTTGACAACAGTGATATGTTGCTGCATGGAAAGCCAATTTTTTTTTTCTTTCTTTTGTTGGTAATTTAGAAAGGCATGTATGCCAATGTTTCCTAAAATATACAATAGCAAAAAGTAAATAAAGAAATAATAAACAATAAAAAACATGAAAAATTTGCCATCTTTTGCGAAATTGATCATATGTGAATACATCATTAGTATAGCGTTTCCATGTATAAAAAACTTGTTTGGAAGTATCTAGGTAACATATGGTATGCAGATTCGAATGCTGGGTATTTGATGGACTCGTCGTCCAATATGTAAGGCACATCACTCAAGACACTTGATACGTTAAGCATGTAGCTTTAGGAGCCACCTATAACCAAGAAGTAGCTCAGTTTTGTGTTTGAAAAAGAACATTAAAACTATATACTATGAATTGTCATCAAGGTGAACAGATTGATTTGTTTGTAATTTAATTCTTTTAAATTCTTTTGAAATATAGAGCATGGCAATTGGGAGTCCCAGATTGAAGCATGGCAAAGACCTCTTCTGCAGGACAAAAGTCTTCCTGAATGGTGAGCTTCAGAATCCCCTACTGAATACCAGCTTATCATCTTACAGACGTGATATTTTGTGATGGTTCTCTGCAGGTATCCTATTACCCTCTTCAATGAGCTCTACTTCCTTAATGCCGGAGGGACGATTTGGACAGGTATTTGGGAGCTCACAGCTCAGATCTACTTTATAAACAATGTTGTTCGGCCCAGTGAATTTACTCTTAAATTTCCTATTTGGCAGATGGGTTGGCACCAGTTCAGAATCTAGTAACCATTGGAGAGAGAAAGTTCTCCCTTGATAAGCCCACTTGGGATAATAAAAGCTCTCCCTTTATTCTTCCTCAAAATGATACTGCGGTTGATATCCTCGATAGGATGACATCTGTTCTTGAGGAAATACACAGTCCAGCCACATCAGCTTCTGCTTTTGGAACATCATTGCTTCAAGAAGGAGAGGAAAACATTGGTCAGTTCCTCTATCTTGAAGGGATTGAATATCACATGTGGAACACTTATGATGTCCATTTCTATTCATCATTTGCGTTGCTCATGCTATTCCCAAAACTTGAACTGAGCATCCAAAGAGACTTTGCGGTGGCAGTTATGATGCACGATCCTGAGAAAATGGAAATCATATCCGATTGCAAGTTGGTGCCAAGAAAGGTTCTTGGTGCTGTTCCTCATGATCTTGGACAAAACGATCCGTGGTTCGAAGTAAATGCTTACAACCTTTACAACACGAACAGATGGAAAGACTTGAATCCTAAATTCGTTCTCCAAATTTACAGAGACGTTGTTTCAACTGGCGATAAGTCATTTGCCCAGGCTGTTTGGCCTTCAGTTTATACAGCAATGGCGTACATGGAACAGTTTGATAAGGACGGAGATGGAATGATTGAAAACGAAGGTTTTCCTGATCAGACTTATGATGCATGGTCAGTGAGTGGTGTGAGTGCATATACTGGTGGGCTTTGGGTGGCGGCTTTGCAGGCCGCTTCTGAAATGGCACGCCTAGTTGGTGACAAGGCTTCAGGGGATTATTTTTGGGCCAAGTTTCAAATGGCAAAGACTGTATACAAGAAGTTGTGGAATGGCTCTTATTTCAATTATGACGACAGCGGCGGATATTCAAGTTCGTCTATTCAGGCTGATCAGTTAGCTGGACAATGGTATGTTGCAAGGGGTTGCTTCTTTCCTTGTTCTATGCCATTAGGAACCTGCTACCATTAAATGGAATGTCAAAAGAACTTCCCACAATAATGATACTTTCTTTCCTTTTTTCAGTTATTAGGGAATAGGGATATTTTGTGTTTACGATTTTTAGAAAGAATTCAATACAAGAAACATACTCTCTCCATTTTGTCTTTAAATTCGCACTGGAATACTAAGAGGATGTTTCCTATTTATCTCAGAATTCTAGCTTTAGGGAAAAATGATGTTTTTTTTTTTTTTCACTCGCATGGAAGTTCTGCATTATTACTTTGATTTGATGGATAGCCACTTGCAGGTATGCGAGAGTATGTGGTCTTTTGCCGATTGTTGATGAAGACCAAGCAAAAAGCGCACTAAAAAAGGTTTACCATTTCAACGTTTTGAAGGTGAAGGATGGGAAGCTAGGGGCGGTGAATGGTATGCACCCCGATGGAAGTGTTGACAAAACAGCAATGCAGTCAAGAGAGATCTGGTCAGGAGTGACATATTCTGTTGCTGCTGGTATGATCCATGAAGGCATGGTGGAAACAGCATTTAGAACTGCACATGGAGTCCATGAAGCCGCCTGGTCCCAAGAAGGGCTTGGGTGAGTCCTGGTTTTTCTTCACTTTTAGTAGGTCAAATTTTGCTAAGGAAATTAAAATTCAAGAATACAGCCAACCTGCAACTACATGGAAACGCCACATTCCTCTTCCATGAATGAGGAGAAATGCTTTGGCTGGAAAAAGGAAAATCCTCCCGTTCAATATGATGCCTTTCAGTCTGGTAAGGATGCCGAAGTATGACACCTTTCAGGCCAGAATCCTTAAACCCAAAACTGGCTCTTGCATTTGCACCAATGATTGTATTCTTAACCTATTTCTCGTCATTAGGGAATTAGGGAAAAGCTGCCATTTTCCTGAATTTTTTACATGTTTTCTGTGCTGGCTTATAATCTTGTTAAAATCGAATAAATTACAGTTCAAATTTGAAGGGCCTGTGTGGATTGGTGGAACCCAAAAAGTAGATTTGGAAAGGAAAACATTACATCGGAGGAAATCTATGGAAATAGAAATCTGCGGAAAAGAATCCTAAAAAACCTGTTTGTTTTAGTTCCATGGAAATGTGGATAGGTCAATGGTAAAAAAGTCGAGAACTTTCTCCCAAAAAACGCAAATCTCCATTCCTTATCCAGAACACATGGAAAAAGATCCGTGGTTCAACCCAAAATCATGTTTTTATGACTTCTACAGAATGGAAAGGCATGAAGTTTCATGGCTGCAAGTATCGCAATAACAAGGTGACGTCCCATTCATACCTTGAGTGCTTGGTAGGCCCCTGCTCATAACTTCAAATTCGATTGTGATTGCATAATGTTGAATAGAATATGCAGTAAAACGCAGGTGCGTCCCATATACAAGACCATTCCCCTAAAATGGTACCAGAAAGGCTGTCTGGAACCTTGAATATCCATATCAACAAGTGTTAGAAATGGAATTCTTTTTACAAAGCAATCGACTCATCTCTACTCACAATGCAGGTATTCTTTTCAAACTCCAGAAGGTTGGAACACGGATGGCGAGTACAGATCACTATGTTACATGCGCCCTCTGGCTATTTGGGCAATGCAATGGGCGTTGTCGCCACCAAAGCTCTTCAAGGAGCCAAGACCAGATACAAAGGAAAATCCATCTTTCAAACCACATGCAGGGTTCTCCAGGGTCGCACGGTTTCTAAGATTGCCTGAGGAAGAAGCTCATAGAAGCTTCCTCGGGGCTCTTTATGATTGCACTTGCAGGAGGCTGCGGATCTGATCAAGACTTCTAGATTGGATTGCCTCTGGAAGCTTCAGGCTTCTCAAAAGAAAACCCTTAAAAATGGTGAGATTGTGAAGTTTGTAGAGGCATTCTTGGTGATTCAAGAAGAGATTTGATATTAGCAACAAATTCCAGGCTGCGTTTGGATACACAAGCAGATTGGATTGCGAACATTGACATTAATAACTGGAGGTGACAGAAGTTAATGTTGTTTCCCGGTATATGTGAAATTGCAGTCACATTTTCTTTTACATCCAACTTGAATGTAGCTGGGTTGCAATTCGGAGCAAGATACCTTATGAACCATAAGGTAATTACAATGTGGTTATTTCCACTGTGTTAGACTGATAATTGCAAATCTTTTCGACAGTGCATCCAAATGCACCCTTATATCTTCTGTATATAAACATTTATTATTGCAGTTGCAGAGGATTGTTGTTCTGAAATTTTATTTTCCAATATTATTATTGTTATTATCAATAAAAAAGTTCAGTTCTTGTTTGCAATTGGACAGTGATGTTGTCTTTCGAATTTCTTCTGCAAAGGTGGTTGAAGCTTTAACATTCAATTCTCCAAAATGATTGATGCAGCCTTGTGATTCTGCTGAAGGAGTTGCGCAATTCAAGTTGTCTTTGGGTTTATTGCATGATCTTAAGATTCCCACAAGTTCCATGCGACTTGTCTGAGTTGACTCACCTGAGTTAGCCGATTCAGCCTCAACTCAGGTGAGTCTTGACTTGACTCAAGGTTGAGTCACCGAGTCTTTTAACATCGGTTTAGTGTCTGAGGTTTGTCACTGGTTATTGATTTGAGGGGTTATTGGATCTTAGACAGGCTTAGGTTAGGCATTGTGTACTCAGGGATTTAGATTTGACAGGTGGGGCTGTGGTTCAGTGATCCATAGCATTCATTTGTTGTTTCTCCATGATGGACCATTACCCAAAACTCTTCCATATTTAAAGACGCAAGCCACCTATCTCAGGCCCTTTTTAGCTGAATGTGGTCTGTGTTGTTGCTCTAGTTCTCTTTTCTGCTTTCTATCCACGGTCCAGAAATTGAAAGGTTAGGGTTGCCATAGGAAGGAGTTTTCTTTGGGGTTCATAATCCATCCATGCTGGGCCCAGTAGACCATAGTCTAGGATCAATGAGCCATAGGCCCCATGGATCAGAATTGAAAACCTGAGTGTCTTACAATTCCTCATTTATTTGACGGGGAAATGATAGAAAACCCTACTAGTTTGAGAGGCAAGTGATACAAGATCCTACAATCCAGCTTAGCCAATTTTAAAAATCTCCATCCAGTCCCACTCATCCAACAGCTGCTAGTTTGGTCCCATGGTGTTCCATGGGTATGGTGTGGTTTCCCGTAGAGAGGTTCTGTGACCATCCTCATCACAGCCTTTCTCCAAAGCAACTTGTGGTTTGGCTTTTAAGCGATGAAAGTAGCCCATAATTCAAGCAGCAGCGGTCCACACTCGCTTGGAGTTCATGAATTATTGAAAATTTCAGCTTGCCATCTGGGTGGTGGATGAGCAGATCGACGGTCATGATCACTATGCATGTTTACATGTGTGCATAGAGACCACACTTCATTGATTTCCATGAAGGTGCCTCACAGTGGAATTAGTGGACAATTTCCTTCTCTCTGTTTAAAGACCAGTGGTAGACGCTCGGTCTGACCCACTGATGGTGAACCGCCCCCCTACTTTTGGGCCTGGCATGTACACACCGGGATTCACCTGAAGAATGGCATGTATCTTACAATCGCGTGCAGTGTAGGCAAGTGTGCAGCCCCAAATATTAAATAGTTGCATCAGTTGTCTGAGGTTGAATAATCTGTGAGCAGTAAACAAAAAATAAAATAAAAATAAAGCTGGCCGGCAATCGTCAGATGACACGTGACTTAGATGGTTGATCAGGTGTCCTCACCACGGACGGTAGTCCTTTTCAAAGATATAAACTTTTTCAATGATGAATGCCTGCATACAAATAATTCAAATTAAACTGTCCGAACTATAGTCTCACTTTAGGTGCACCATGGACAAAAACCACGCATATTTGATTTTCTAACTAGTGCTTAAAAATGGAAAAAAAAAAAATCCAACGTTCCTATTAAAAAAAAAAACGTGTAACGAATCAGACGTTAGGATTTTTGGCTCTGTACAATTTGAGGTAAATGTATGCGTCGTGTACAGTTTCTGAGTGCCTGCGCATGAAGTGTCATACTCTGCCTGAGTATCAAATGACCCCCTTTTCAAAACGGTATGGAACATCGAACAGGGCGCGAATTAGGCGTTACCCCGGGAACAGCTTAGTGGGTGTTACCCCTACCGTATGGCCCACATGGATGATATTATGTATATCCACTACGTCTATACGATTATACAGCCCATTTTAGGATAAGGTTCCAAAAATTATGCAGATCCAAATCTCAAGTGGACCATACCACTAGAAACAGTGTGATTGAGTGCGCCACCATTAAAAATTCCAAAGAGCCTATGGTAAGGTTTTGATAATGTTTATTTGCAATCCAAGCTCTTGATAATGTCAATAAGGTCTTGATGAAGTGAAATTATAAATATCAGATTGATCCAAAACTTTTGTGGCCCACAAAACGTTTTTAATGGTCATTCGTCACTGTTTCTAGTGGTATGGTCCGCCTAAGATTGTGATCTTCTTAAGGTTTTGGATCATAGCCTAAAATGATATGAGCAAACAGATAGACGGAATAGATATATAAAAAATACTTCAAAATGGGCCCCACAAGGTAGGGGTAACACCCACTAAGGTGTTACCAGGGTAACATCTAATTCGCTCCCCAACACCGAAGGCGCGACTTGGGTGAGACCCCGGAACCAGCGTTGTGGGTGGGATCCTGAACCTAGGGCCACCTGGATGTGTTCTTTGTAAATCCATGCTGTCCATCTGTTTCTTCATATTATTTTAGGATGCATTCACAAAAATAAATCAGATAAAAATTTCAGGTGGACCACACCCCAAGAAACAGATGGACAGCATGGATTTACAAAGAACACATCCAGGTGGGCCCTAGGTTCAGGATCCCACCCCCATCGCTGGTTCCGGGGTCTCACCCAAGTCGCGCTCGGGCTGGTGTCCGGACTCCAGTGTTCTCTGGACTGGAGCTGCTTATAGCCTTTCTCTCTCTCTCTCCCTCTCTATTTTCAAAGATCCATCCGACCTTTTCTGCTCAGTAAAATGCCAGACACTCCTGAGACTCTCCACATCTCTGCTTCAAATGCAGAACCTATCTCTTCCAATGAGAAAGCCTCGTTTAGAATCGGCCAGAGAGTCCACATCGCCGGCGATCCTCGCAGAATCGGCACCGTCAAGTACATCGGGTCCGTTGTAGGCTATTCGGGCATTTGGGTCGGTGTTGATTGGGACAATTGCGATGGGAAGCACGATGGGTCCCTTAACGGCATCCGGTATTTCATGGCGCACCGCGAGAAATCAGGTTCGTTCGTCCGGCCCCAGAACTTGAGCGGCGGGATGACGTTCTTGGATGCTCTCAATTTCCGTTACCGAGGCGATTCCACCAAAGAAGAAGAGGGCATGTTTCTTCCTATTCTCCTTTTTTTTTTTTTTCTCTGGGAGATTGAACGTGGGATTTTTATGTTATAGAGAAAAAAAATGCACAAACACACATGATGCGTTTGTGAAATCCGTGCAGACCATCAGATGTGTCACCGAGTTTTTGGACCAGGGCTAAAAACAGGCCTATCCGTGATTCAGGTGGGCCACACCAAAGTAAACACTGCACAGGGGAATGCCAACCTTCCAAACTGTTTTCCTTGTTGTAGCCCACCTGAATCTTGGATATACCTGATTTTTGGGTCCTGGGCCTAATGTGGAGTGACACATCTGATGGGCAGAGTGGATGTGACATACATCATGGTGGGCGTCCCCTCTTTAACTGTTTCCGATAGTGTGGCCCACCTGAATCACCAATCAGTCTGATTTTTTGGCCTCGGGCCTAAAATTGGGTGAAACATATAATTTTCCATGTGCATGTCCTATACTCAACATGGCAGGCCCTGGAAAAAAAAATTTGTGGGCGGGCTCAAGGGTGGACAGATTTTTCCCAATTGTTTCCCTTGGTGTGGCCCACCTGAAAATTATGGATGCAAAAATCTGGCCATGACATGGATGTACCATAGCTAAGAAATCAGTGTGTTCGGGCAATCCCAGAGGCCTAACTAGTTCAATTTTTGCTGACTGAACTGTATCTTTAGATGGGTATATAGCAATTGGAATTCGTGTTGAAAATTCTGTTTCCATGTTTATTATGTTGCAGACGAAATGTATGTCTTCTCAGCTAGAAATAATAGAGTAGCCATTCAATTTGTGGGGAAAGATAAAGTTCAAGAAAAGCTCAACCGATTTGAGGAATTGCTCAGTGTGTCACTTTCTTACTTAGGCATTAGCTCAAATGGGTCTCTACAGCAGATCAAGGCTACTGTCCCGAGTAAGCTGAATTCCATTTTTTTTTTGTAGTAGTGAACAGTACATTAGCATGTAATTACTTTGTATTTTATTTCCATTGCAGATCTTAAGGAGCTTGATTTGACAGGAAACTTGCTTTCAGAATGGAAAGTATGTCATCTTTCAAGGATGCTGTAAATTGCTTTGCTTTTAATAACCTTTTAAAGGAGGATGTGTGTGTAATATGCTAACTCAGTTTGAAAAGGTTTCTTATGTGGTATGTTGCTTCCTGATAAATTCCTTTGATTTATTACCAGTCATGCATTTGATCTTTGGACCAGACTATAAGTTATCTGTTGAGTCTGGATTTTTTTTTTAAAGGGGCCATGCTAATTATATAATTATACTATTCAGAATCTCAATGTAATCTGTCCGCTATTCTTTTAATATGGATTATGGAAACCAACAGATTCTAGGAGCATGAAAGTTCATCATATAAAAGTAGTTTCCTGGTATTTATTGCTCTTTTCATTGAGGTTTCTCATGGACCATTTCACACCTTGAAATTGATTAGATCATGGATCTAGATGAGATCAAAGGTTGGATGATATATGGACCAAATTCAATGGTCCAATTGGTTTGTATGGTCTACCGATCTGATCGGATGCATCAATGGAGCTGTAACGCCCCGGTTTTCCAGGGCTCGAGTGAGAAGCCCATGCTCTGAAAAACCCGAGTGTAAAGACTAACAATCATCATTTAATAATATCATTGTAATCCAAATACGAGAGATAGATCTAAGAATCCTACAATGCAAAAATCATCATATCAGAGCGGAAGTAAGTAATGCCCATAAGGCTTATACAAATCCAATGTTCCAAAAGTAAAAGAAAGACTATTCGTCAAGGGCCGCCATCTGGTCCAGCTCCTCTTGGGACAGGTAAGGCCAAGTGTCTCGAATGTCCGCCTTAGGCTCATCCACAGCTGGAACAGGGACATCCTCTCCATCATCTGCACCATCTGATATATTTCGACAACGTCACTCGTTGTCATAGTGAGGCAACACCCTCCAAGATTTCCATGTACATAATACAAGACAATTATCCTAAAAGCAGATGTAAATAATCATAGAAAACAGGTAACAAGCATCCAACACATATTATGATTATCATGTTACTCTTAAATCTTGTTAGTGCATGAATGCATGCACATGTTCTTCAGCCTGGGGATGTATCCAGCTGGTGAGGGTCGAGCCGACAATAACTCGGTTAATCACCAAAGTTACCCGCAATGCAATGCTTATCAAACCAAGAATAGTGTGACTCGTCGTCAACACATCCACAAATGCCATGCGATGGATGATTACCCAGCCGTCATTAGTCCATTTGGTAATTTAATAAAATATACTCGCGGACATTATGAGGGACGTGCACAATCCAGCAGAGGCCGACGGCTCGGGCATAGCATCCCAGAACACCATCCCCGGCCTACGAGAGGAATGATCATAGGCTTAACTCCCATTCCTTTCTAGGTAATATACCACAACCCAACATCAATATAATTTGTAAGCCAGTATCATTATTTATCGTAATGCCCATATATTCCAACAAATATCATTCAAACTAAATTTACTTTAATGTCCAACATACGTCATAAGATTTTATAACATTCACTTCATACATAAAATTAACACACATGTGAAGCATTTAACATATTCCATTGTTAAAAATTAAATTTCATTCAAATAAGCTTTTTGAATCAAACATGTGAACACCACTTAATTTCCTTCAAGTTATTTACATATTTTCCAAATGTGGTGTTATCAATCTAATAATATGCTTTGCAACAAAACAATTAAGAATTAATATTCAATAACCAATAAAAATTGGGGAAAGCTTGAAGGGCGAGGGACCTCATGTCAAATAAGATATTCTCTTTCTCTTGAGTCGATACAAGTCCACTAGAATCTACGCTAACAACTTAGCTCTACTCGATTGGTGAAGAGCGATCTATACCAAATTAGTATTAGTCAATAACTATTTTTCTAATCAAGGTGAATTTCTAAGAAGTTTCTTGGAATAAGTCTTTTCACCTTAGCCCCACATTAGCAATCCCAATTGTCAAATTCACATTATCGTCATAGTATAATGAGCCTAATATAAGAAATATTTAAACTCCATCATATCCTATTACACAAATCAGGATTCATTGTAATAGAAACTTTTATCATTGATATAAATAAATGCCACAACTAGCCTATAATTATACACTTTTCTAAAAATCCTACCCACACAACCCAGCAGTAATCATGTTTCAAATGAACCCTCAGTCTAACCAAGAACCAATGAATTTGCTGTGTACATCTAAATTTAGAGATTCCCTTGGATTGAGTTAAAACCCATTGAAGGGCCCAACTAGATCCAGATTCACAAACAACCCAAATTGTTGGGCAGATCTAAAACTGAGTTAATTTGGATTCAGCACATCCAAACCAAATTGAATAAAATATATCTCATTAACGATAGATGAACTCTACCTGAAATAGGGACCCAACTGCTTGGAATGCACTGAAATAGTGTGAATAACACCTAACAGGAGACTTTCTGCTTGCCTTCTACAATACCAAGAACTCCAACTCCAGAGTACACAACAATGCTAGGAACTACCAAAAAGTCCAGATTCCAACTGCTTTGGACACATAGATCTCACAGTTACCGACTATTGAATCCCTGCAGTAACAATGCCCAGCAATCTGCCGTCACAAACCTCCGGATTTCAAGAGTTACAACACCCCAATCGACCCAACCGTCTCAGCCTCCACGGAGATAAGTAACTCTATTTCTAAACCGAGCTCTTTTGATTGAAGAAATGGAAGCTATGGAGAGAGATGATCTGATTTTCTACCAGTTGGAGCAGCAACAGGTTGTCTCAGAATGCAGAGAGAGATGAAGGCAATATGGAGAAATGGCTGCCCTTTCTGGAACGAAGAAGGAGAGGGAAAGAGGCAGATTTACTAGGGCTTCTTTTGAAAGCAAGGTTCCAAAAGAGGAACTGTTACCTCTTTTTCTTTTATAGGTGTTAGCTAATCGACGTGAAGGATGAATGGAGGGTCAGATTTACACCAAAATACTCTTCAGCATCTGATTAAGAACGGACAGGATGAATATGAGGTCATAGACACGGATTGCTGACCTGTCTGTTTAGTTTCGGCCTTCGGGAAGCAAAAATGCATTTTAACCGACTTCTATTGAAAACCCTCTTGTATATAGTGGTCCCCATTAGTAAAAGTCTTCGTGTTTAGATAAAACACCTTGCGCTTGACCATATGAACGGTTTGGATTGCCTAAAAGGGGGCCATATGGATCAAGATCTGAAGGTAAAAGTGATGCTGAAAACACAACACAAAGTTGGACAGCCCAACTTCAGAAGCTTTCGACGCACCACTCAATGACCAGCGACAGCCATCGCTACCAAGGTTTTCTCAAACCGCACCCCAAGATCTGTTTGAACGGTTTGGATCAACCAAACGGATCCCCAAAGGTAGGCCGCTGATGCACCCCAAACGGACAGTGGTTCGTCCGCCCACTGTGGCTCATTCACGGAAGAGGAATTTCCTCTTTTGGTTGAGAAAGCCGGTTGACTGATTCAACTGGGTCTAGTGCATGGTGAGTGCATAAGTGCTGGTGCACATGCACAATATAATGGGCCCCACATAACTTTTTTTAAGAAATCCAATCCGACCACCAGTCATTACACACATAATGAATACACATGGTCCATTCCTACTTCATTCACCACTTAGGTGGGCCTCATATGTTGATTACTAATGATACTTTTACCCACTCCAATAGTGGATATAAATCAGTTCTATTTTGAACGGTGAACAAATCACAAGGACTAAATTAGTCTACCAATCACATGTAATATTATTTATAAATATATATTTTTATATAATGAATCAATTATTAATATAAAACAATACTTATAATAATTATGATTATAATTATTTCATTTATTAAAATATTAATTGGTTACAATTAATATGGTCCTCTCCAAATCACGATTGTATACCAAGAGGATTCACATATATAAAATATTAATTTAATAATTAAGAGTTTTTAGTTGGTTAGTGGTTCATCTGGTGTGAAATTGAGTATTTTTAAAAAAAATCTAAATTAAAATTATTAATTAATAAGAAAAAAATTATACTATAATTAGTTGACTTCTAAATGACATCAAAGTGCACGCCAGATACGGGGTATTACAGTCTACCCCCCTAACAAAAATTTCGTCCTCGAAATTACCTGCATGATGATATCAAAATAATTGCGGATATTTATCCTTCATCTTAGCTTCTCTCTCCCAAGTTGCTTCATCTTCCCCATGGCGGGACCATAACACTTTGACTAGAGGAATAACCTTAGTCCGAAGAACTTACTCTTTACGGTCCAATATTTGAACTGGTTCCTCCACATAAGTGGCATCATCTCTCAACTCAATATGCTCCCAATGTATAATGTGCGAAGGATCAGGCTCATACTTCCTCAGCATTGAGACATGAAATACATCATGAATATAAGCCAAGTTTGGAGGTAATGCCAAACGATATGCAACTGCACCCACGCGCTCTAAGATCTCTAAAGGTCCAATATACCGAGGAGAGAGCTTCCCTTTCTTCCCAAATCGCATAACACCTTTCATCGGCGAAACTTTCAGAAACACATGATCCTTGACTGCAAACTCTAAGTCTCGACGACGGTTGTCTGCATAGCTCTTCTGTCTACTCTGTGCCACCCTGAGATGTTTCTGAATCACACCAATCTTCTCAGATGTAACCTGAATAAGCTCAGGGCCCAATAAACTCCTCTCACCAATCTCGGCCCAACAGTGCGGTGCTCTGCATGGTCGACCATATAGTACTTCAAATGGAGCCATACCAATACTTGCTTGATAACTATTGTTATAAGCGAACTCTGGAAGAGCCAAATGATCATCCCAATTTCCTCTGAAATATAATACACAAGCCCTCAACATGTCTTCAAGAATCTGATTAACCCTTTCTGTCTGACCATTCGTCTGAGGGTGAAAAGCTGTACTGTACTTTAGAGTTGTGCTCAACTCTTCCTGTAGTCTCCTCCAGAATGCAGAAGTAAATCTAGAATCTCGATCAGAAATAATTTCACACGGAACCCCAAATGACCGAACGACCTCCTGAATATATAACTTTGCCAAATCATCCGCCGAGTCTGATATATGAATCGGTAAAAACCGTGCAGTCTTCGTCAATCTGTCAACAATCACCCATATAGAGTCATGCTTCTTCTAAGTCCTAGGAAACCCAGAAATAAAATCCATGGTGATACAATCCCATTTCCACTCAGCCAACGGTAACGGCTGTAACAATCCTAGCAGTTTACGGTGTTCAGCTTTCACCTGCTAACATGTAAGACACCTTGCTACATAAGCTGCTATTTCACGCTTCATATTTCTCCACCCATATTGACGTTTCACATCTCTGTACATCTTAGTACTACCTGGATGAATAACCATTCTGGATTTATGAGCTTCATCCAAAATTTCTCGTTTCAATTCTGAATTATTGGGCACACATAAGCGGCCTTGATACCGAAGTTCACCATCTTTACCAATTCGCCACTCATAATTTTTCTCAGTTTTACATTTTTCTTTCCTCCTTTTGAATTCCTTGTCAAGATCCTGTGCCTCAATGACCTGTCGAACCAGAGTAGGTTCCACTAACAAATTTCCCGCAAGTGCATAAAAATCTTGTACAAATTCTATCATTTCCCACTCCTTGACCATTAAGGAGGCCATCATCACATGCTTCTTTTTCCGGCTCAAAGCATCGGCCACAAGATTAGCCTTACCCGGGTGGTAAGACACTTCGAAATTAAAGTCCATCATTTCCATCCATCTTCGCTGTCTCATATTCAAGTCCTTCTGTGTAAATATATACTTTAAACTTTGATGATCACAGAATAACTCAAATTTCTCTCCATACAAATAATGACGCCATATTTTCAAAGCAAATACCACTGCAGCAAGTTCCAGGTTGTGCGTCGGATAATTTTCTCCGTGTTTCTTCAACTATCTCGAGGCGTAATAACTTTTCTGTTTTGCATCAAGACACAACCTAACCTTGTTCCAGATGCATCACTGTACACCACATACTTCGCACCCTCCTCTGGAAGTGTAAGTACTGGCGTTGAAGTCAACCTCGCTTTAAGCTCCTGAAATGCTTTTTCAGCATTTTCATTCCACACAAACTTGGCATTCTTCTTTGTCAACTGTGTCAACGATCGTGCAATACGAGAAAATTCCTTGATGAATCGCCGATAATATCCTGCCATTCCCAAAGAACTTCGAACTTCAGTAACCGTAGTAGGTTGCTCCCACTTCACCACAGCCTCAACTTTAGCTGGATCAACTGCAATCCCCTCAGCCTTTACCACATGTCCAAGAAATTTCACTTCGTCCTTCCAAAAATCGCATTTTAACAGTTTTGCATACAACTGTTGTCTTTTAACACTTGCAAAACTTTTCTCAAATGTTCTCAAATGTTCTTCATGATCGAGATTCTAGATTTACTTCTGCATTCTGGAGGAGACTACAGGAAGAGTTGGGCATAACTCTAAAGTACAGTACAGCTTTCCACCCTCAGACGGATGGTCAGACAGAAAGGGTTAATCAGATTCTTGAAGACATGTTGAGGGCTTGTGTATTCGATTTCAGAGGAAATTGGGATGATCATTTGTCTCTTCCAGAGTTCGCTTATAACAATAGTTATCAAGCAAGTATTGGTATGGCTCCATTTGAAACACTATATGGTCGATCATGCAGAGCACCGCACTGTTGGGCCGAGATTGGTGAGAGGAGTTTATTGGGTCCTGAGCTTTATTCAGGTTACATCTGAGAAGATTGGTGTGATTCAGAAACATCTCAGGGTGGCACAGAGTAGACAGAAGAGCTATGCAGACAACCGTCATCGAGACTTTGAGTTTGCAGTCAAGGATCATGTATTTCTGAAAGTTTCGCCGATGAAAGGTGTTATGCGATTTGGGAAGAAAGGGAAGCTCTCTCCTCGGTATATTGGACCCTTAGAGATCTTAGAGCGCGTGGGTGCAGTTGCATATCGTTTGGCATTACCTCCAAACTTGGCTTATATTCATGATGTATTTCATGTCTCAATGCTGAGGAAGTATGAGCCTGATCCTTCGCACATTATACATTGGGAGCATATTGAGTTGAGAGATGATGCCACTTATGTGGAGGAACCAGTTCAAATATTGGACCGTAAAGAGCAAGTTCTTCGGACTAAGGTTATTCCTCTAGTCAAAGTGTTATGGTCCCGCCATGGGGAAGATGAAGCAACTTGGGAGAGAGAAGCTAAGATGAAGGATAAATATCCGCAATTATTTTGATATCATCATGCAGGTAATTTCGAGGACGAAATTTTTGTTAGGGGGGTAGACTGTAATACCCCGTATCTGGCGTGCACTTTGATGTCATTTAGAAGTCAACTAATTATAGTATAATTTTTTTCTTATTAATTAATAATTTTAATTTAGATTTTTTTTTAAAAATACTCAATTTCACACCAGATGAACCACTAACCAACTAAAAACTCTTAATTATTAAATTAATATTTTATATATGTGAATCCTCTTGGTATACAATCGTGATTTGGAGAGGACCATATTAATTGTAACAAATTAATATTTTAATAAATGAAATAATTATAATCATAATTATTATAAGTATTGTTTTATATTAATAATTGATTCATTATATAAAAATATATATTTATAAATAATATTACATGTGATTGGTAGACTAATTTAGTCCTTGTGATTTGTTCACCGTTCAAAATAGAACTGATTTATATCCACTATTGGAGTGGGTAAAAGTATCATTAGTAATCAACATATGAGGCCCACCTAAGTGGTGAATGAAGTAGGAATGGACCATGTGTATTCATTATGTGTGTAATGACTGGTGGTCGGATTGGATTTCTTAAAAAAAGTTATGTGGGGCCCATTATATTGTGCATGTGCACCAGCACTTATGCACTCACCATGCACTAGACCCAGTTGAATCAGTCAACCGGCTTTCTCAACCAAAAGAGGAAATTCCTCTTCCGTGAATGAGCCACAGTGGGCGGACGAACCACTGTCCGTTTGGGGTGCATCAGCGGCCTACCTTTGGGGATCCGTTTGGTTGATCCAAACCGTTCAAACAGATCTTGGGGTGCGGTTTGAGAAAACCTTGGTAGCGATGGCTGTCGCTGGTCATTGAGTGGTGCGTCGAAAGCTTCTGAAGTTGGGCTGTCCAACTTTGTGTTGTGTTTTCAGCATCACTTTTACCTTCAGATCTTGATCCATATGGCCCCCTTTTAGGCAATCCAAACCGTTCATATGGTCAAGCGCAAGGTGTTTTATCTAAACACGAAGACTTTTACTAATGGGGACCACTATATACAAGAGGGTTTTCAATAGAAGTCGGTTAAAATGCATTTTTGCTTCCCGAAGGCCGAAACTAAACAGACAGGTCAGCAATCCGTGTCTATGACCTCATATTCATCCTGTCCGTTCTTAATCAGATGCTGAAGAGTATTTTGGTGTAAATCTGACCCTCCATTCATCCTTCACGTCGATTAGCTAACACCTATAAAAGAAAAAGAGGTAACAGTTCCTCTTTTGGAACCTTGCTTTCAAAAGAAGCCCTAGTAAATCTGCCTCTTTCCCTCTCCTTCTTCGTTCCAGAAAGGGCAGCCATTTCTCCATATTGCCTTCATCTCTCTCTGCATTCTGAGACAACCTGTTGCTGCTCCAACTGGTAGAAAATCAGATCATCTCTCTCCATAGCTTCCATTTCTTCAATCAAAAGAGCTCGGTTTAGAAATAGAGTTACTTATCTCCGTGGAGGCTGAGACGGTTGGGTCGATTGGGGTGTTGTAACTCTTGAAATCCGGAGGTTTGTGACGGCAGATTGCTGGGCATTGTTACTGCAGGGATTCAATAGTCGGTAACTGTGAGATCTATGTGTCCAAAGCAGTTGGAATCTGGACTTTTTGGTAGTTCCTAGCATTGTTGTGTACTCTGGAGTTGGAGTTCTTGGTATTGTAGAAGGCAAGCAGAAAGTCTCCTGTTAGGTGTTATTCACACTATTTCAGTGCATTCCAAGCAGTTGGGTCCCTATTTCAGGTAGAGTTCATCTATCGTTAATGAGATATATTTTATTCAATTTGGTTTGGATGTGCTGAATCCAAATTAACTCAGTTTTAGATCTGCCCAACAATTTGGGTTGTTTGTGAATCTGGATCTAGTTGGGCCCTTCAATGGGTTTTAACTCAATCCAAGGGAATCTCTAAATTTAGATGTACACAGCAAATTCATTGGTTCTTGGTTAGACTGAGGGTTCATTTGAAACATGATTACTGCTGGGTTGTGTGGGTAGGATTTTTAGAAAAGTGTATAATTATAGGCTAGTTGTGGCATTTATTTATATCAATGATAAAAGTTTCTATTACAATGAATCCTGATTTGTGTAATAGGATATGATGGAGTTTAAATATTTCTTATATTAGGCTCATTATACTATGACGATAATGTGAATTTGACAATTGGGATTGCTAATGTGGGGCTAAGGTGAAAAGACTTATTCCAAGAAACTTCTTAGAAATTCACCTTGATTAGAAAAATAGTTATTGACTAATACTAATTTGGTATAGATCGCTCTTCACCAATCGAGTAGAGCTAAGTTGTTAGCGTAGATTCTAGTGGACTTGTATCGACTCAAGAGAAAGAGAATATCTTATTTGACATGAGGTCCCTCGCCCTTCAAGCTTTCCCCAATTTTTATTGGTTATTGAATATTAATTCTTAATTGTTTTGTTGCAAAGCATATTATTAGATTGATAACACCACATTTGGAAAATATGTAAATAACTTGAAGGAAATTAAGTGGTGTTCACATGTTTGATTCAAAAAGCTTATTTGAATGAAATTTAATTTTTAACAATGGAATATGTTAAATGCTTCACATGTGTGTTAATTTTATGTATGAAGTGAATGTTATAAAATCTTATGACGTATGTTGGACATTAAAGTAAATTTAGTTTGAATGATATTTGTTGGAATATATGGGCATTACGATAAATAATGATACTGGCTTACAAATTATATTGATGTTGGGTTGTGGTATATTACCTAGAAAGGAATGGGAGTTAAGCCTATGATCATTCCTCTCGTAGGCCGGGGATGGTGTTCTGGGATGCTATGCCCGAGCCGTCGGCCTCTGCTGGATTGTGCACGTCCCCCATAATGTCCGCGAGTATATTTTATTAAATTACCAAATGGACTAATGACGGCTGGGTAATCATCCATCGCATGGCATTTGTGGATGTGTTGACGACGAGTCACACTATTCTTGGTTTGATAAGCATTGCATTGCGGGTAACTTTGGTGATTAACCGAGTTATTGTCGGCTCGACCCTCACCAGCTGGATACATCCCCAGGCTGAAGAACATGTGCATGCATTCATGCACTAACAAGATTTAAGAGTAACATGATAATCATAATATGTGTTGGATGCTTGTTACCTGTTTTCTATGATTATTTACATCTGCTTTTAGGATAATTGTCTTGTATTATGTACATGAAAATCTTGGAAGGTGTTGCCTCACTATGACAACGAGTGACGTTGTCGAAATATATCAGATGGTGCAGATGATGGAGAGGATGTCCCTGTTCCAGCTGTGGATGAGCCTAAGGCGGACATTCGAGACACTTGGCCTTACCTGTCCCAGGAGGAGCTGGACCAGATGGCGGCCCTTGACGAATAGTCTTTCTTTCCTTTTTGTTCGTTACTTTTGGAACATTGGATTTGTATAAGCCTTATGGGCATTACTTACTTTCGCTCTGATATGATGATTTTTGCATTGTGGGATTCTTAGATCTATCTCTCGTATTTGGATTACAATGATATTGTTAAATGATGATTGTTAGTCTTTACACTCGGGTTTTTCAGAGCATGGGCTTCTCACTCGAGCCCTAGAAAACCGAGGCGTTACAGGAGCACACATGTGGCTTGGACTTGATGATGTATTTGGATATTTCCTAGCTTACAGTATTCTTGTTTCCCTCTTAGATGTAGAATTTTTTGAATAATTGTCTGCTTTCTTGCTTTAGGCTTTTTGTAGTAACTCCTTGTGTCAAATTCTTTATGGATTTTATTATGTCAAAGTTAGCCTAAAAATAGGGTCCTTACTCATGTCTCAGTGGTAGACTCACAAGAGTTTCAACACTAGGTCATGGGTTTGAATACCCATCGTGGTATAAAAAAGCCACACGTGTGAGTTCATATGGGGGGGGGGGGGGGGGGGGGGGTAAAAAAAAAAAGTTAGCCTAAAAATGGTAAAGTTTAGATCTGTGTAAGATTTCTTTAGATCTTTAACTTTTGTATTTTGGACTATATAAAGACCTTGAAGACCATATGTAAGAAAGTAGTTGATGCATATTTTTAATAGTGAATGAAGTGTTTCCTTTTCTTTTCCCATGATGGGGAATTGCTAATCTTTTGGTGAGATGCCATTAGAAGTTTAGAACCATGGGTGCAATGCTATTAGATCGGTAGAGTTGTATTACCTGGTTATCTTTTATTTTTCTGCTGCATCAAATCATCATAAACTAGATTAAATCCTACAGGTTATAGAATCAATTCTGCAAGTTATAGGCACAAACATTTAGTAGGATGATCGAAATTACCTCTGTCGGGCCCATCAAAATTAAACATGGTGGAGCTGTCCAGACAATTGAAGGACTTGACAGTCATCTCTAGAGCAAGTTTTTGCCTCAGATTTTAGCCCAGTCAGAAGGCAATCAAAACTCAAAAAGGATGAAACATAATGACTAAGCCCTCATATTACCCTTTGTAATTGTGCACCTTAGCCTATACCTACAGCTGATGATGGAGGTGGACATTGCCGATTGAATAGAGCACAAATGCTTCTCCACACATGTTGACATACAATAATAACAACAATCAAGTGAGAGATCGAAGGCATTTTCCTCCTCTTTTTCCGACTGATCTGTAGTAGGAATCTCACCTCTCACAGCCAACCATGCAATGAAAATTTCTCAGTGCCACAATAACCACATCCACAAATAAACCTGCAGGGCTTGAATAGAGAACGAACCCGAGTTGTGCATGCATCTAAACCATCTCATAGCCAACTGATCTCCTATAAACCCAAGCTAGTGTCTCATTCAGCTGGAAGAGGTGGAATCTTACCTCTCACAGCCAACCATGCAAGGAAAAATTCTTAGTGCCACAATAAACCACATCCACAAGTAACCTGCAGGGTTTGAATAGAGAACAAACCTGAGTTGTGCATGCATCTAAACCATCTCATTGCCAACTGATCTCCTATAAACCCGAAGCTAGTGTCTCATTCAGCTGGAAGAGGCAGAATCTTACCTCTCACAGCCAACCATGCAAGGAAAATTTCTCAGTGCTACATAAACCACATCCACAAGTAACCTGCAGGGTTTGAGTAGAGAACAAACCTGAGTTGTGCATGCATCTAAACCATCTCGTTGGCAACTGATCTCCTATAAACCCAAGCTAGTGTCTCATTCAGCTGGAAGAAAGCTCTTCCAAGTCCCTTCTTGAACAGGCTCTTCTTTTGGATTCCAATGTACCTTATATTCTTTCTAGACATCTTCCCACAACCCTCATCCAACCAGAGATGCATAGAGTCCCCTTCCCCCACCCTAAACTTATTTACCTTCCTACTACTGAATTTTTAAGATTATACAGCACACAAGCATAGCAAGTCTCCATTTAGTCCTATCTTTGACACCAGAAACACCTTCATGCCAGTATAGGAATAGCTCAGCCACTGATCCAGGCATAACTCAAGGAACATTGAAAAAAGACAGAATTCCATCCCAATTCTCCTTTGTAATAGTTCAGGCCTCCTAAAAAATAATTCACAACTTCTAGGATTTCTGCTATTAGTGGAATTTCCAAATCATGAATTGTTACTCATGTGGATGAGAAAAAAGGCTCTTTCTCTGCAATACTGAAGAAAAGAGCCCTATTTTTCAAAAATTGGAAACTCTTATGGAGAAAAGAAATTCCAGAATTACAAATTATTGTTCTCTGTTCCTGAAATGGCCATATGCCAAACATGGCCCTAGTTTTCTATATTTTTTTCTGCAGTGGGTATCAGGAACCTCGATTATTAGTTCATGTGAAGAGCTTGCTCCTTTATGATATGTTTATGCTATACACCAGCTAGTTGAAGCAGAACATGTTTTGGGCATCTACAAACTGTTTTACCAACGTGCTGGCAATGATAATTTTATGCACAAACCAAAATAAAAAATTAGCTTGAAAACTGTTGAATTTTCTGGCAGGATGTTGGTGCCATCTGTGAGGAGTTGCCAGCTCTTGAAGTTCTAAATCTCAGTAACAATGCTATGACCCATGATATAACTGATCTTCCTGTACTGAAGAACATACGCATTCTGGTTCTCAACAATTGTGGCATGACATGGGAACAGGTACTCAGTTGTACTTGTATCCCCAGTTGTGCATTTTTGTCTTTTCAGTGTACTTCCTTTTGAAATGGTAACTGTGAATATTTGATTGGGACAGGTCGAAATACTTAAACAGTCACTTCCGGCAGTTGAGGAGCTCCATTTAATGGAAAATAATTTGAGGACAATAATGGTTTGCAACGAGATCATATTCCTTTTATAGTTTGCTTACATTTGACTGTAAAGAATTTCAATTTTTTTTGAAGGGTGTTGTTTTCTAAGTCTCGAGAACCTTCTGCCAATGTTGCACTCCAACCAGCACAAGTTCTTGTGTTCGTTCTTGTAGAATAGTGAAAAAAAGAAGAAGAAAAGATTGAAGCCTTTTTTTTGGTGTGAAAGTCCACAAACTTTTCATTTCACTGTCAGTGGTTAAACTATGTTTACATTTGAAAGGGCATTTAATGCAGAACAGATGATACAACTATAAATGTGGACAATTAAGAATAACAAAAATACAATATTAGAGAATGCAGGAAGGTAGAGGAAAGACCATCGAGTTTACATGCTTGCCAATCTTGACAATAAATGTGGATAGGAAGGGAGAATTCAGGAGTTTAGTAAGATTTTTTGAAGGATCATATTGTTTTTCTATTTAGAGAAGAATTTTGATGGAAATTTTTCTGTTTATATTTGCGACTTATGGGTGTTGGAAGGCAGAGTTTGGTAGTGGAAGGAAGAAGAATACTACATAATGGCTCATAGAGATACTTTTGTACTTTGGGGATGTAAAGATGTTACAATTCCAACTCGAAACATTTCAATTTAGCAAAAAATTCTCTGTAGTTTTTGCTTCTATATGCCAAGAGGGGAAGTTCCCTTCCATGCCAATCCTAGACCCATGAGTCCATGACGCTTGCTAGAATTCAGGTTTGGAAAAATGGGAACTTCACTCTACTTGGTGGGGTGATTAAGTGAAAGCTATTCTAGATTTGGATGATCAAGGTTATTTTCCCTAAACAGGATAACACAATTCTAAAAAGTTCTCATAAAAAAAAAAAAGAAAAGAAAAAAAGACAAAAAAAAGACGGAAGATTGAGCAACAACAAAAATTTCAACCACAAGTTCACACATCATCACTGTCATCACCATCATCGCTATTGTCATGGCCATGTCCCAGCTATTTGTGTCAGCTTTAGAAATCCAGTTTGCCATTCATTACTATCTAAGGCTCCATCCTCAGTAGGTGAACGAGCCTTCGTATCCTTCCCACAGGTTTACATGTAATCAAGGTATTCCGTAGCAGTAATGGTGGCTGTAATGGCCACCACCATTACCTTTACGATACGGGGTGTAATGGCCGTTACGGTCTCTCTCTCTCTCTCTCTCTCTCTCTCTCTCTCTATTGAAAAAAGTTCGAAAAACCTGTATCAGCGCCGTGATGGACCATTAGGGGGCTGTTACAGCCTTTACGGATGGTGTAGTGGGCCGTTACAAGGCCTGTAACGGCCTTTACGGTTCATTTTTTTGTTACGGCCTTTAAGACCCTGTAATGTGTAACGGTTGCCACCTTTACCTTTACGTAACGGCCTTTACCGCACGCCATGCATGTAATAATCAATTAATGGGTCAAAAAGTCATTGATATTCTCATAAACAGAGAACAAGAACCTCCCTTGATGACCAAACACCTATGGTTCAACCTCCCTGCAGTAACCTTCAACTGGAACGGTTGATTCATAGCTAGCATTCCTCAGGATACATGGATCCCACAAAACTAGCCATAACCAATGTTGTCAAAATTGTTATCGTATCGCAAATCGTAGTGGGGGTTTAATCATATCGAATCACAAATTGTATCGTAAATCATAAGATTTTTTTTTATAATTTCTTAAAATTTTGAAAAAAATGAAAAATATAAATAAATCACAATTTTTTTTTTTAAAATCATCAATGTTCCTTTTGCCATCAATGTGCACCAAGTAATACCATGTCATGATAGTGTTAAAGGATTCTTATTCCTTTATTTATTTTTTATTTTTTTTGTCTTTCAAGAAATTTTCCATAAAAAAATACAAGGGTCCTTTAATAATTTATGTTCTTGTTACGTTTCTTGAATGTATAATCACAGTGGAAAAGTAGACTTTGATGCTATCGACCGAAAAAAAGAAGATATTCTGATTTCTAAACATCATTCCACAATGGGTATAAGTCAGCATGATTGTAACCATCCATAAAAACATTACAAGTAAGTGATACATCAATTTGGCATTTCGACCAATTAAGAAGTAAGAAATCACAAAAAAGGTACATGATTTAACATTGAAGAGAATATATAACATTTAATCTCTTATAAGGAACAAATAAAATAATTTACTTTTTCTAAACGATTCTTAAAGCTTCCAATTCAAAAAACATAAAATGAAAGCAAGTAGAGCTTAAAATAGAAGAGAACAAATATAATTTGAATCGTAAATCGGGATTTGAATCGTAAATAGTAGGATTCGAATTATAGAATTGTAAGATTCATATATAAAGGGATTCAAGGTTGGGATTTAAATCGTTTTGCTTAAGATTCGACTAAAATCGTATATCGTAAATCGTAAATCGTAAGATTTTGACAACACTGGCCACAACAATCAAAGTTGTAAGATGCATCAGGGTTGCTTGAGTTTGAGGAGGAACATTGCTCTATGTTATTCAGCCCATTATAATGGATCTGCAGACAGGAGTTGGAGAAGGAGATGCAGAATGGTGTATGTTTCTTAGGGATGTCCGTGTCTGTCTCTAGCTTTTCTAGGGGAGGGTGAATGAACTTAGCAAGAAGGACCACCACTCATTGAAGATCCAGACAATTTACTTCTATGTGATTCTTAGTTATCTGCAACAGTTCTGACTTTTTTTTTTTTTTTTTTTTCTTTCTGGTTGGTAAGCTCTGCTTAAATAATTATCACGCTTGGTTGTATCTTGTGTCTAAAGAATGTTGAATCAGCATATCATGTTTGTTGGCTTTAGACTGTTTTACTCTTCGGGTAATATCATTTAATTATGTTACTAGTTAAAGAAAAAAGGTGCTTGACAGACTATTCAGTTAGGGGGCGAGTATGAGTGGTAACCAGTAACTAAGCTACCTACTTGGACATATTTTAAATTATGAGCATGCTTTTACAGTGTAGTTTTAGCTGTACTAGTGGTACCTGCCAGCAAATATATCCAGGTGTTGTTTTTTGAGACCAAGCTGCGGGCATATACAGATACTGAATGTATAAAGAGGAACATGGGCTACTTAGTAGGCATGTTCAAAGCTAATCCTATCAAGCATCAATCTGTCCATCTTTGCTCAGTTCCCTTTTTTTTTTGCTTTTTTTTTTTTTTTTTTTGTCTAGCATAGGTTGAACCAGATGTGGCATCAGCCTAAGGTCCTGTTTGTTTCGCCAATTACCCTACTAATGTATATGAAATGTGTCATCATTATAATTTTACTACTGCCAAACCAAACACCAAAATCATTGGTCAAATGTAGATGTATTTAGGAGACATGTAAAGGAATTTGTAATCATTACACTTTTTCGTGGTATTACCATGAAAATGTCCAATCTAAACAGCAACATTAGTTTATTTTGATGATGATTTGACATTAATTAATGTAAAAATGCCATCATTACGATTTTACGTTGGATAATTCATGACAAAGAAAGGCATATCCTCTGATTGAAAATTTTGATTGCTGAGCTCCCATATGAAGAAGAAAGAAAAGAAGAAACGTAGTGAGGAAGATAAGATCAGAAAGCACGAGCAAGGAAGACCTAGGATAGAAGGAGAAGATCAAGGCCAGGCCGTTAGTAAGATAGTTCATGGGCAGCAAAGCGTTAGATTGGAATAGTGCAAGGGTAAAGATAGCCGTTAGGAGGCACTAGACACAGGATGGTCAATGAGATCGTCCAATGGAAGAAAGTATGAAGCGAAGGAAGCTGAACCCAACGGGGTCAACGATTATCCAGACATCTCAGGTGTGAGGATCAGGTAAAGGAGCATGATTGTTATCCATCTAGAGCGTCCTCGTTCTTGAGACGTAGTGGAGGCTTGTCGTTCAAAACTTCTGCAGGGCAACACAGGAGAGGGACCCAAGATATCTTGATCAACAGTTTTCAGGGGAACAATGATGAAGACCTGGACAAAGATTGTATAAAAGATTACTCCACCATCAGAAAGAGGGACTCCATCCGTGTAAGGGGTTCTTAGTAGTAGAATCCCCCCTTTCTCGCCGAATCAGAGGTGTCTTACGGAAGAAGAATTGAAGAATGGCAACATGTTGCTAGTTGGAAGAAAAAGATAACCAGCGCTGATCCCCAACCGGATTTCTACCCCCTTTGTCATCTCCCCACGCTCTACGTCGATAACTTCCCGGAGGAATGGATGGAAATCCATTTTCGAAGGGTCTTTGGGAGATATGGGGAGGTCAGGGAAGTGGTCATCCCGAAAGAGCGTGGTTCCCTCTGCATCAGGGGGTTTGCTTTCGTTCGTTTTCTTATGATGATCAGCTCAAGAAAGCGGTGGAAGGTATGGCTGGGAAGAGATTCTATGGGAAGCAGATCAGAGTCAATATCGCCCATTTCAACCCAATTCCCCTTCAGAGGAACCGACCTAAGAGTCGCATCTCCTTTGCCCCTGCTCCCTCGTCGATCCCACCCTCTCCCCTACGTTTTGAAGATACCGCGCCCCCCCCCCCCCCCCCCCCCCCCCCCTACGTTTTGAAGATACCGCGCCCCCCCCCCCCCCCCTGCTCGGGACCTGGTTTGCCTCTCCAAAGATCTTTCAGAGATGTGGCGAATGGGCAAGCTACGATTGCTACTTCCATCAAATCTCCTAGTGTGGTTGAGTGTTCATCCCCTCCGTCCCTCCCTCCTCCAGCTCCCCCCCTCCCATGCCGGCTCCTAACCCAGCTTTGGGGTCTCTTTCGTCTTTGACCCGAGAGCCCCTGATCCCTAACGCAGTTAGTAATCCTATTGCTCACCGTCCCCTGGCAGAACCTCCTAAACCCTGCTGTCGTTCCCCATACGCTATTTCCCCCCGCATGTCCAGGAACCCTTCATGCTCCTAGCCAAGGATAACATGAAATGGTCGTTAGTGGTTTCTGTCCATAGTAGGTCATCCCTGGAGGAAGTCTCGGTTTGGTTTCAACATTTCTGCTCGTTTGGTCCGGGAGACTTTTTCCTTCGGTTTATTTCCCCGTCTGCGGTTTGGGCATCTTTTAGGTCCCTTACCGACATGGATAGGATTTTTCCTATAAGGCTTAGCAATCTTGTAGGTCTTGATGCTAATCTTCCTAGGTGGGAAGCTTGGTCCCGCTTTGGCTCAGAGGAGATCTGGATCCGTTTCTTGGATATTCCTCTTGAGTTTTGGCTTGATGATTTTTTTATGACTCTGGGTTCTTGTGTAGGTGAGGTTATTAAGATCCATGGCGAGACGGAATGGTGGGAGAATCTCCTCTATGCCAGGATGCTCATCTGAGTCAAGAGAGGCAAGGAGGTTGACAGTCTGGTTAGGATCCAAGTGGGGCAAGTGTCCGTGAACGCGAGGATTCAAAGAGAAGCTTTCCATGTCGAGGGCTCAGTTGGGCCGCCCCCTTCTATTAGGCAGACCTCGACGACGCCCGGAAACGAAGGAGATCCGGTTTTTGTTCCTCGCGGACCACAGAATTCGCAAGGGCATACGCTAGAAGCCATCGCCTGTGAAGGTCATTACGGTGTCAGGTTTGGTATCTCTGAAGATGGCCAGGTGTCGTCCGCTCTGCTACCTCATCCTCGGAAGGACCGTTAGGTCAGTGTCAGTGATGCACGTGGTGTCGCCTTGCGAATTGATGAAGGCGGTAGAGATGTTATCCGCGAGATATTGGGGGGAGAATCGCATTCCCTGTCGGTTAAAGACACGTGTCCAACCTCTTTTAAAGAAGTATGTCAGGCCTTGGATCTTTGATCTTCTCCCAGCCGCCCCATTTAAGGGAGAGTGGTTCGATGAGCTACATGTGTCCGACTCTCTCCTTAAAGCAGGCTCAGGTCCCGTCGTCTACTATCGGTAAGAGTGCCTCTAATGATGACAGGAGATCTAAGATGGATTCGTCGCAGTGCAGACTCCTGCCTTCTTCCTTCCCCCTTGAGGAAAGATCTGCTGATAGAGATATTTCCAGTCGAAAGCCTGTTGTTGAGGACGTCATATCTTTGTTAGTGTACTTTTCTGTGGCATACTAGTGCACCTTATTTGTCAATTACGTAGGTCAGTGAGTCTAGATGTTAGATGAGCTTAAAGAAGATGAAGACCGAAGACTCAAGTGGACCTGCTGCATTAAGGAAGAAGAAACAGGTAAAGGAGATGCTTTGGTGAGCCTTGAACTTTGAACCTAAACCAAAACGAAACCTCTAGATGACTTGACCCCATAGGTAAACTTTTAGTAATCTTAGATTAGCCTTATGTGTCCCAAAAGATCACAAAAAAATAGGCCCCAGAGGTTGCATGAGTTGCTGGAAATAAGACAAACTAAACAGCAGAACTCATGTGTTTGTCGACCGGTCGTCAGAGGCTACAGAGGGACAAAAAAAAGAAGAAGTCCCTGGCCATTTTCAGACTGGTCGCCCGACTGGTCGGCAAAGGGCAAGTTCGGACAACAACATTGATCAGTCTCAGGCCATTTTCAGATCTGTCGTGGCTCAACGACCAATTGATCGAGGACCCCTCAGACCGGTCGGTCGACTGATCGACAGTCAACCGTTGCTGCCAGTTTTCTATCCGTTGGAGCTTTTGCTCTATATATTTGTAGCTCGATTTTTGGGGTTTTTAGAGAAAAATTAGTGTATTAGAAGCCACCTTCATTGCCCATACCATTAGGCTTTAATCCTAACCATTCTAAGTCATCTTCTTTGTGTTTGATCACAAGATGGAGCATTTAAAGCTCATATGAAGATGGACTTGCTCTCTCTTGATCTCTAGATGTTCTAGGCACCTTGACCATAGGTAGATCCTTTGTCTAAACCTCTCTAGAGATTTAATTAGGTGGAATTCCTCTAGGCAATCAAATCCTACTAATTGTAGAGAATTTTCACCACCTCCCATCACCTTAGTCATCTCACGGAGATCATATGCAAGGTGATTGGTCATTGGAGATGAAGCCTTGGCAAAGCTTCGACAATAAGATCAGGGGAGCATCCGGGAGTTGATTGAAGCACGGGAGAGTGGAGATCAAGCAACCCAAGTGGCGTTGAACAAATGGCTCAATCCGACAAGTAAGTTGTCATTTAGAGGGTCCAGTTGCACTCCTTCCTCGTGGAGGATTGAGTGTGAGAGTTTGGAATCAAACTCGACCAAGTCTCTAAGGGGAACCTCTGGCGGGAGTGTACGCTAGGTTCTTGGATTCGAATTGAAGGCTTGAGAGGATCTTTATTAAACTCCTGGGTAGGATAGAACCCGTAAACATCTTGGTTGAGAGATGAACAAGTAAAATTTCCGTCATAGGTTGGGAGGAACCTTGTCAAACTCCCCGGTAGGGTGGAATCAATTTAAAACACCTAGGTTGGGAAGAACCTGATTTAAACTCCCTTAGTGAAATCCGATGTGCTCAAGGGATGAGTATGTGAGCCGAGAGTGGAGTAGACAAGTAGTCGAACCATTATACATGTTTGTGTTTGAGATTGTCATTTGAGCCATTTCTATTATTGCATTGTCTTTAGTTGTTAATTATATGAATGCTTGGATGGAATGTATGCTATGCATTGCTAGGTAGATTCTCACACACATCTTGTAGTTTTACTTTTAGACTAGGTGCTTGATTAGTATATCCTTGTAGTCTAGATCATTACACATTGATTATAAGCTCAACATGTTGTATCATTATAATTTATGTGCTTAGGCTAGTTTGCTTAAATGCTTATCTCTTGCTAAGCCTTTGTGATTGAACCCACTTAAGCTTGGAAGCTAAGTGTTCTTGTTTAATTAGTTTATTATTGCTAATTAATTTAATTAGACAAGAGTTTTTTTTAAAAGATTTTAAAACGGTCCTAATCACCCCCCCTTTAGGACTTAGCCGTAGTTCTAAGCTCCGCTCTAAGCTTTTGCGGTTAGCGTAGGGTCTCGTATTAGACGATCCAACGCAATTTCAATCTTCCACTCCCTCGCTCCAAGAGGCAGCTCACAGTCCGGTTACGGTGGAGATCGGTGGGGAAGCTATGCAAGATCATGCATACTTTGAGGCTTCAGATGGAGATTCTTCTTCTTCAGATACGTCCGCCTCTGATCTTTCACCGCTGAAGTCTCCTTCCTCTCTTCAGCTTGGCAAAATGTTTGAGATTCCCCTTTCGTCCTGTTCGCACGGAGCTTTCCATCTTTGGAGGTTTTTTCTACTCCTCCCTCCTCCCCGCCCGAACCCCTTCTTTTACAGTCTGCTCTCCCCTCTCCTTCCTCTTTGCTTCTGGCATTGGGGGAACGTTTGGCCTTGATGGATGTTGATGTCTTTTCTCTTGTGCGGGGTGGTGATAGCCCATATGTTCTGGGAATTGAGTTGGAGGATGCAATCCTTGTCCCTCCGTTGAAATTTGCTATACTGGAACCTTATGTTCTAGAACCCCAGCAGGGGTGGTCTTCTGATTAGATACCAGGGGATGTGTTGGATAACCTGGTTAAGACCATTAAGAAGAAACACTGGGTTAGGGAAGTAGTGGGCCACGTTGGAAGACAGCTGGGAGTGGTATTTGGAGATTCAGATGATGATTACTTAGCCCTCTTTAAATCGGTGGCTGAAAGGGGTCTACGAATTACGGTGGAAGGTCTGACTTCCCTGGTTAGATCCTCTAGCATCCAACATAACAGATAATTGCTGAGCCTGGGAGTAGAGCAAGGTGGAAATCTAGAAGCGATCCCTCGGCAGAGGAGAAAAGGGAGAAGGGGAACTACAATGACCTTATGAAAATCCTCTCCTGGAATACGAAGGGATTGCGATGTCCCCATAAACAATCCCAAGTTAAAGATGTGTGTTCAGTCGAAAGCTAAGGTGATTGTGCTTCAAGAAATGAAGCTCCAATCCATGAACAGATCCTTAGTAAACTCAGTTTGGCGGAGAAAGAATAGGGATTGGCTGGCCCTCGGGGGGGGGGGGGGGGGGGGGGGGGGGGGGGGGGGGAATAATTCCCACTGTATCCTTAAAAGAGAGTTGGGTAGGATCCTTCTTTGTTAATATTCTCTTTAGGGAGGAGAGCCCTGGCTTTCGGTGGGTGTTTTCAGGTGTCTATGGCCCTTCCAGATCCCACCTACGCCCTTCCTTCTAGCTTGAGTTATCAACGGTGTTCCCAAGGTGGAAGCTGCATTGGGTTATAGGTGAAGATTTTAACGTTTTACGTTTTTCTTGTGAGAAGTCTAATGGTAAGGGTGTTTCGTCCTCGATGAGGGCCTTTTCCGATTGGGTGGCCACTCATGGGCTCGTTGATCTACCGATGGGGGGAGTGGAATTCTTGTGGTTGAACGGTAGGGATCCCCCTACCTTCTCCCTCCTCGATAGATTCTTGCTCTCTCTAGATTGGATTAGGGATTTCTCTTTTGCTCGTCAAAGAGGAATGCCTAAAACAGTCTCGGACCATTGCCCCATCCTTCTGGAGTCAGATGAGTTAAACTGGGGACCTAAGACTTTCAGATTCGAATTAGCCTGGTTATAGGTGGAAGGATTCCAAGATATGGTTTCCAGTTGGTGGAAGGATTGCAATATTGAAGGGAAACTGGGCTTCATCCTATTTAAAAAGTTCCAATTTTTTAAATTGAAACTTAAAGAATGGCATAAGGAAGTCCTTGGCCTGAGGGAGGGTGAGATATCTGCCTTGTTGTCCAATATCCAAGCGATAGATGTTAAGGCATAAATTAGCCCTCTCTCAGAGGAAGAAACAAAGCTGAGGTGCAATCTCGCTGCTGAATACTATAACCGTTTGAAAGAAGAGGAAATTAAGTGGAGGCAGCGGTCGAGGGCTCTGTGGTTGAAGGAGGGGGACATGAACACTAAATTTTTCCATAATTTCGCCTCTGCTCGGTCTCACTTTAATGTTATTTCTTCTCTCCAGATTGATAATGAAATTGTTATTGATAAAGTGAAAATTTGCAATTCCATAGTGTCTTTCTTCTCTTCCTTGCTGATGGCTGAGAGTGTGCAAAGGCCTAGCATCGACAATCTTCCATTTCAGCAGATCTCAGAGGATGAAGCTACTTCTCCGGAGAGGCGTGTAGATATAGAAGAGGTCCGGTTTGCGATTAAGGACTTGGGCTCGGATAAGGCCCCAGGCCCAGATGGCTTCCCCATTGCTTTTTTCAAAGCCTTCTAGGACCTTATCAAAAGAGAGTTGTTTGCCTTCGTGCAAGATTTTTTTTTTTTTTTTTTTTTTTCCTGGAAAAGAGGTTTTCCCACGAAATAGGCAATACTTTCCTTGCCTTGATTTCGAAAATCGAAGGGGCCCAAGAGATTAAATATTTCTGCCCTATTAGTCTAGTGGGTGGCCCTTATAAGATTATCGCCAAAATTCTGGCCAATCGCCTTCGGACGGTCATTGCTTAAGTTGTCTCCCCTTTTCAGTTTGCATTTGTAGAGGGGAGACAAATTCTGGACTCTGTGCTGATTGCTAATGAGTGCTTGGACTCGTGTGTGAGGGATAATAGGAGGGGCATTCTATGCAAGCTTGATTTACAGAAGGCCTATGACTATGTTGATTGGTCATTTCTAGACTACATGTTGGAAAGAATGGGGTTTGGTTTTGTTTGGAGAGCCTGGATTAGAATCTGCGTCTCTACCCCGAAATTCTCGGTTTTGATCAATGGGGCTCCTTTTGTCTTTTTCAGATCTTCCAGAGGTATCCAGCAGGGGGATCCTTTATCCCCCTTTCTTTTTGTGTTGGTTACGGAAGCTCTCAGCAAGATGTGTTCCAGAGGACAAGAGACGGGTCTCTTTAGAGGCTTTCCCATTGCTAATCTTCTGTTTTGTATTAATCATCTGCAATTTGCTAATGTTACTTTGCTTTTTTGTGATGTAGATGAAGAGATGATTTCTTTTCTTAGCATGACCTTATGTTGGTTCCAGGTGGTGTCTGGTCTCAGAGTCAATATGACCAAATCCTCCTTGATAGGGATTAATCTGCCTCGTGAGGTTTGTTTGTTTTTTGCAGATGCTTTTGGTTGCAACTTGCAAGGTAGATACCCTCCCGATCCTTTACCTAGGTCTCCCTCTTTGCTATGGTAAGCCCCCTTTAGGCCCGTGGAATGCTATCCTTAAGAGAATGGAGAGGAAAATGGCTTCTTGGTTGAGCAATTTCCTCTCCTTAGGTGGTAGAATTAATTTGATAAATGCTTCCCTTTCGAGTATGCCCATCTTCTTTCTTTCGTTATATCAATTTCCGAAATCTATCATTGCTAAAATGGATAGGATTCGTCGTAGGTTTATGTGGCATGGTCCAGATGAGTCTTTTAAATTCCCATTGTTGAAATGGAAAGAGGTTTGTTTGCCGTTTGAGAAGGGAGGAGCTAATATAAAAAATTTGGAAATCATGAACAAGGCTCTCGTAGGTAAATGGGTATGTCATTTTGGGAAGGAGACCGATAGCCTGTGGAGAAAAGTTATTGACGCCAAATATGGTTTGGTGGGCTATGGTTGGTGGCTTGCAGAGACAGGCTCTCAGAGAGGTTCTTTCCTCTGGAGGAATATTGTGAAGATGTCTAAAGCTGTCCAGGATAATTGTTCTTTTGTTTTGGGTGATGGGAACAATATCAGATTTTGGCTAGACATCTGGTGTGGGAATGCCACATTGGCTGAGGCTTTCCCGACTCTTTTTTCTCTTTGCTCTAACCGTCTTAGTCCTGTTAAGGACTGTTTCTTTCATAATGGGCAGGAAGGAGTTTGGATCCCTCTCTTTAGAAGAAAATTCAACGACGAGGAGATTAATGAACTCACTAGGTTGCTTGCTCTCTTGCAAGATAAATGCCCTGACCTTGCCTCTGAGGACAATGTGTACTGGAATCTTTCGAAATCGGGGGTGTTCTCTGTCAAGTCTTTTTACTCTTTCCTCGTCTCCTCGACGGGTTCTCTGATTTGCTGTCACATGGGAGCCATGTGGGCTTATGGCATCCCTCCTAAAGTTGTGGTGTTCGGGTGGTTAGCTGAGAGAAATAGAACACTCACAGTAGACAACTTGCGGAAAAGAGGAATGATCATTACTAATGTTTGTCATCTTTGCCTCAACAATGAAGAGAACGTCAACCATCTCTTTATTCATTGCCCTTTCTCTTTGAAAATTTGGGGGAGAGGTCTGCGGCTGGCTGGGGTGACTTGGTCTATGCCATTTTCTTTGGAGCAACTCTTTTGCTTGTGGCATGTTGAGGATGGCAGGGTGTTAAGCAAGAAGAAGTGGCAGTGTCTTCTTCTAGCTACGATTTGGGCGATATGGGCAGAAAGGAATAACAGAGTGTTTAGGAACTGTCATAATTCTTCTGCTGTTGTTTTCGCCAAAGTGTTGGTTATGTTTAGAGATTGGGCCCCTTGATTTTTTTGAGGCGTTTTTTTTAAGCCTTAGGTTGTAGCAGTTGGGAGGCTTCGGCTCTCCCTTTTCAATAAATTCTCTTACCTTTAAAAAAAAAAAAAAAAAAAACCAAATACAGGAATTGACAGTCAAATTCAGCTGGTATCAAGAGACAAGTATGGTAATTTGTAATCATTGCCTATTTTCTTCACATTTTGTGGTAATTGATGAAACAAACAAACGCTAAATGTAAGAACAATAGAAAGCCACTAGGGTTGTCAATGGATCGGATCATGGTTTGAATCCGATCCGGATCCGACCCAATTTAACCGGATTCGGATCAATAATCGGATCAACGGATCGGATTCGGATCAAAATCTATGATCCGTTTATTAATCGGATCAAGTTCGAGTTGACTCTGATCTGATCCGATAATGATCCAGATAGATGTTTATAAAAGGAAACACTGGTGGGTGTGGTGCGTTGTGCAGCTAATAGCATGGGTGCGTTGCGTGACTAACAGCGTTGGTGCATTGTGTGACTAACAAAAAAAAAAGAAAAAAAAAAACCCTACGACTTCTTCTTCACAGTGGCTGAGAGAGAGAGAGAGAGAGAGAGAGAGAGAGAGAGAGAGAGAGAGAGAGGGTAGATGCAACCCTACTCTTCTTCTTCTTCTTCTTCTTCGTCACGGCTGCTGAGCGAGAGGCCTCTACTAAAATTGCAACCCTACTCTTCTTCTTCTTCTTCGTCACGGCTGCTGAGAGATAGGCCTCTACTGAAATCGCAACCCTACTCTTCTTCTTCTTCTTCTTCGTCGCAGCCGTTGAGAGAGAGGCCTCCACTGAAATCACCGGAGATTCGGGTTTGAATTGTATCGGATACGGATCGCTAAAAATACAAACGGATCGGGCACGGATCACGCATGCCATGATTCGGGTCGGATTCGGATGGGGTATATTCTTAATCGGATCAGATTCGAATCAGCACTGATTTGCTCCAAATCCGACCTGTTGACAGCCCTAAAAGCCACCATCTGATATTGTGCTTGAGTGACCATAGACATGCATACCTGAAAGAGAATCTGTTCATGTAGCCATCCGTATTTTTATTCCTATTTTCATGAGTTTTCTGGTTTGTCATGGGTTTGAAAATTAAAAAGACGTGGGCCACAACAGCTATCTTTCTAATTAAGCTGGATTTGGATTGATGTTGCTATGAATTGATTTTGTCTTACTTTTTTTTCTTTTCTTTCTTTCTTTCTGGTCTTGCTACTGGCATGTTACCTCTCTTAACCTACCGAACTGATTTGGAAGCATATATTTCATACAGCCTGAGCCTAAAGCAGCAGGCACATACGTTGAAGGCTTTGATTTGCTGCGGCTTTTAAATTTGGAAGACAACTGTATAGACATGTGGGATGAAATTATAAAGCTCTCCCAGCTAAGAAGGCAAGAATATTTCTTGTTAGAATCGTCAAGTTACAGTTACATATCCCAATAAAACCATTGAACTGCTTTGATGTGGGTGCTGGTTCAGCTTGCAGCAGCTTCATTTGAACAAGAACAATTTGAAGCGCGTCTTTTATCCCAACCATATTCTAAGATGTGATTCTCTGACTGGTAATGAAATGCAAGGAAAAGGCATCAGGCCTTTTGAAAATTTGCAATGCCTTCTCCTAGGTACAATAACTAGTAAAACTTATCACAAAAAATTTCCCATGCTTCCTTGATTTTGTCTAACCAATGAGTTGTTTTGGTATCTCATTAATCCATTACTTGCTTCAGGAGGCAATAAGATTGAGGATTTGGAATCTGTAGATTCACTGAATTTTTTTCCTAGTTTGAAGGTGAGATAATGTCTTTGAACCATTTCCCAACACAACAAATTGCAATTACATTTCTGGACACTTTGCCTGCCTCATATATCCATGCATACTAATCATTGGCTTCTATCCTTACAACCATGGCTGTCACATGTGCAAAGGACGTTAGGCTTTCTGATAATCCAATAGCTGATCCAGGAAAAGGTGGTATCCCACGATTTGTTTTAATTGCTCGTTTGGCAAAAATCCAAATACTGAATGGGAGCGAGGTAGAAGATGTAGACTTGGTTCATTGCTGAAGTTTGTTTTCTGATGTCATTCATTGCTGAAATTTGTTTCTTATGTAATCTGTGCTCTATCTTATATACCTCTAGGTAAGCCTGCGTGAGCGCAAGGAATCTGAGATTCGGTGAGTTGGCATTTCTTTGATTAACTTTTTTATTTTATATTTGCAGAGTTAATCTCTTGGGATTGGATGGTCTGCATTGGTTTTGCGATGTCAGCTATCACTTTGAGCGTTTGATTTTGCATAAGGGATTCCCTTTTTCTTGTGTGTGATACACCTGTCAAATGGTTGCTAGCATTTACATTATGTATTTGCCGTTAGATTGTCCCCAATATTCATAGAAGCACAAAAACATGTTTAATATAACTAACTTACAGACATGTCTCATCAGTTTTCATTCTAGAACCTGAGATGCAATGAGGGCACAACTGATAACTTATTATTCTATCCTCATACAATTTTTAAATATCAACAGAAAAAAACACAGATTGATGTGGACTGCTGCACTAAGGGTGGTGATCCTCACTTGGGTTTCCAATTGTGAGAACTTGTAAAGGGAAACTATTTTCATTTTATCATTAGGCATTAGAGAGTTAAATCTCTGCAGTGGTGGTGATTGTTGTTGTTGACACTGACTTTTCTGCTTTCCCATATGCACTGAATAGCCGTTGTGATCCAAGCCTCCACCGTGTGTAAAGTGGATAGTAAATCACATTGCCAGCCTTATCACTATGTATTTTTTTTTTTTGTAGGATCTATTTTACCTGAAATAAGAATGTTATGGACCTTTTCAAATCCTTGGCTAATACATTCTTTCTTGTATTGATGGATCTGGGTCTGTTGATAAAAGGGGATGACCTCCTGTTATTTTAAGATCTAACTTTGGAAAAGAAAAACCTAGGATGTTTGTCGCGTTGTTTAGCTTAACTTATCAATGGCTCATCTTTTGCAAATGTGGCAAACGTGTGAAATCTGAACCTCATTAGGTGAGCCCTAACTTGGGTGGGCCATATCCCAAAACTCAGTACTATTGGACATTTCTAAGCCTTCGATTGGAGGATTATTTTATTTTATTTTTTATGGAAAAATGGACAGTTAAATGAACTTCCAGTGACTTCCTATGACAGTTTGTTTTGCTTTTCCCATGTGTCCTCCAATAGAATGGTTAGGATTTTCAGATTGGTTTTGTTTTTGTGGTATTGGCCCATCCAAAGTATAGCCTACCTGGTGATTGGTTCTGGTCTCCTACACATTTGCTAGTTGCTACATGTGCATAAAGCAAGTCACTGAAAAATTAAGTGAAAGAATCAAAGAAGTAATAAAGGCCATAGTCATACATCTAGATTAGCAGCTACGCTAGGGTCCTCTGCAAGCAAAAACTGGTCTGCTCACCCTCAGCTCCCTGGTTTTAAGGGGCATTGTCACTTAGGACTCATGTAGAGATAACCCTTCAAAGAAAAAAAAAGGGGATGGACTTAGTGATGGTTGAATGTCGCCATGAGTGCTCCTTCCAAGGAAAAATCAGTTGGTGGTGGAAATCAAATTCTGATGTTACCTTTTTTTTTTTGGGGGGGGGGGGGGGGGGGGGGGGGGGGGAGGTTGAATCCTCATTCCTTATTTGGGCTCTATTCCTCGAGTAGTAGTTCGTGTGGTAGAAGCCCTGTCCCACTAAGGGAAGCTCTTTGCATCCGTGATAGAGAGTTTCAGGGAAGGTTTATATTATAAACTTATAGTGGGAGGAGGCTCATCCAATATTATAGAGTGGGCAAAAGAAGCATTGGAACAATGGTTGTTGTACTTTGTATTCAATGAAATTAGATCTCTCACCTCAAGGCTGAACATATTGTTCACTGATGTTATGAGAGAGATGGTTTGTCTGAGGGAGGGGGTCATTTGGCTCTGTATTGAGAGTATTGGGAATTCAACTCCCTCTGCTTACAGTTTTTGCTTAATAAAAAATGTGTTATGTTCTAAAGAAAAAGAAGGAAAAAGAAAGAAAAATAAACATTGGTTTTCTCATACCATGGTGTCCTAATAGGCTTATAGAATCACATGAGAGAAAAAGGTACTCCTTGGATTTGGGTCTTAGGGTTTATGATAGACAACCAAGGGGCAAGCAAAAGGTTTTTTTCTGCTACTGTAAGCACCCTTAGATTTTTCCTATCCATATCTTGATGTAGTAGGTGAAGCTCATGCTGTTAAAGGAAAGATAAAACTATGAGATAACAAACTAGAGGACAAGTGGACAGGAACAACTAATGGGACCACACAAGATGGGAACTTTAAAATGATGCAAAGAGGTAAATTTAACGTCGTTTTAACCATTTGAGTAAGCTGTCCTGCTAAATTTCCTTATGCAGAATGTCAAAACCTGTTGCTTTAGTTGTTGAATTTTATTTTTTTATTAAACCCCCCCCCCCCCCTTCAAGCTGTATTTCTCTTTTACGATATGTAACCAAGCAGCTGTATTGCAGGTATATCCGTCTTGTTCTGTCTAAGTTGCAATCTGACAACCCAGAGGAGATTAGCCGATTACATCCGAGGTAATCTCAAAATCTATCACAATTTTAAGTCTCAAAATCTGTTTGCATTTGGTTTTGATCAACCACATCATCATCATCAACTGAGCCTTATTCCACCTAATTGGGGTCAGCTACGTGAATCCTGTTATGCCATTCCACTCTATCACAGACCATGCTCAGTTCAACTATATGATCAACCAAACTGATTAATAGGGCTGGCAATTAACTGCAATTAGCTAGTGAGCACATTTCTTTATTCAAGACTGATGAGCCCTCTGTCTTTCCCTTGTGTTGTTTCTCTTTGATGCCGTATCTTTTTTCTCTTGGTTAATACGATTCCTGTTTATCTTCTGCAATTAATTAGTGGTTCAAATCACTTGATAAGACTGGAGAGGTTAAGATGGAGCCAAGATTATAGTTTTAGAGATTAAGAATGCAGAAAGAAACTCGTTAATTGTAATCAACCTATGTAATAGACAATTAGATAGGGCGTGATTGCAACCTATGTAATAGTATATTACATTGTGCGTATTGGAGTTTTATGCTCTCATTGTTGGTCCCCAGCCTGGATAAAGGAGGGTTGTGTCAGGTTGGCACCGGGCATCAAAATTATGCCGTAACTTCCAACATGAATCTGAATAATATGACAAGTTGGGATAAGTTTGGATGATGATGATGAATACGGAAAGAATGCCATTGAAGACACCTTGTTAAAGCATATTAATTGCAACTTACCTACACTATCAGTGATCTCAATCACTAGATGCTGCTGCTTTCAGAGTGTTCGTCATGAATGAGATGTAATGCACTGTTAGTATGCTACCAAACATTGTCTTCTATTACTCAAGAGTAAGATTCTGGTGCAGATTTACTGAGCTTAAAGAACTGCACGGGATTGAGGATGAGAAGCCATCTGCTGGAAAGTCAGGCCCTCAGAAAATGGCTTCCGGACTTCTTTGTATGAAATAAAAAAATAACGGAAAATTACTGCTTTTGCATCTTGTACATTAACAGGCTGATAATTTACTTTTGTTTGATGCAGCTATTACTCTGAAATGTGTTGGAGCATCCATTGGAGAAAAGCCACCTATTATAAAGAAATTGCCAGCCACTACTACAGTATGCCTCACCAGTTTCCACCTTTTTGCATGAATGCATGTTTAATACTGCTGGAAAATAGCTTGTAAATATTCTAAAATTTGTGTTAGGTTGGCAAGTTAAAGGCTCTATGCGAGAGCTTCTTCAAGCTGAAATCCATCAAACTGAAATTGTTTCTTCAAGAGGAGGTATGTATTTACTATGTCAGTTTGTACTCCTGATAGCCCCAGAGATGGGTCATTAAACAGAGTTTAGAAGGTACATTGAAACATGGTACAGACTGTTAGCCATCTTGGGCATCCCCACTGCAGGGGAGACTTGGAGGCTCAAGATCCACTAATATACAGGTTTCTGATTGCCTGAACCCATCATATGATCCACAGAAAAGAGGGAGGGAGGGAACATTAGAACTACACGAACAGTACATAAATAATACCACAACACAAGGAAAGATAGTTTGGAGCATGCTTCCAATCCCAGACTCAATTGGTCAATGGTTGGGTTCTCCTATGTCTCTGCCGGTCACCTTATCCTATCTTATTCTTCCTCCTTGTTGGGTGTAGAACTAGGATTGCAATCTAGGATTTCTAAAGGTTACTCTCCTTCCCTTGTCTTTAATTTACTGCCCAGAATACTAGTTACACTTTGTCTCCCACTTGTTAGATGAGCTGTTGGAGACACTGTAGTGTGCACGAGTGATCCAGGGTTCAATCCCTGGTAGTGTTACCTTTCAAAAATAAATAAATAAATAAATAAAGAATGCTAGTTACACTTTTAAAAAAAGGAATTTTATGCTTATAAGCATGATCTGCTTGACTCATTCTGACCTAGAGCCAAACAAGTCCCTGGTTGGCCTAGCACACCGGGCCCAGTTTTTCGAAGCCCAGACATATCACTGTTTGCTTGACCCGGGGACCTAGTAGGTGATCATCCAAGTTGACTCGGGTCTGCCCCAGGTCCCAGCATGCATCCTGACTGCATGAAGCTATATATGTTGTTGAGGTTATTCCCTGAACAACCAGTCATTTATCCAAATAATTGTGATTCTAAAACTTATGGAATGATCACTCTTTCGTTGAAAAGTATGATTACTATTTTAAGTAACAAAAGACGAGAAAGTTCTGTAACTTCTGTATAGTTACAGAAGTGTTTTCCGGTTTGCTTTTGCTGTATAGTTTTGCCTTTTGGCTCTTTTAATATACTGATTTCATCTTTAAAAAAAATTATTTAACTTCTGTAACCTAGTACCAACAAGGAATGATAATTCATAACCTACACCACAATGCTTGCTTTCATCACGGATTTTCATTTGGAGATTGATCCCCACTGATAGGTACAAACTAACAGTGGTTTCTAGTAGCTTGGAATTGACTGGGATCCATCTTTAAAAACATTGAGAAAAGAGAGAAATGGTCATATATGACGTTGTACGTTGACAAGTTTTTTATTTACCACTGACACGTCACTTGTGTATTTTTGAAACACTTGCAACATGTCACTTGTGTATAACATCTGAGCCATGCTAAAGGTGGGCCCTATCATAAAAATCAGCTGGGTCAAAAACTAGGATGGTCCCTTCTTCAGGCGGGCTACACCATTGAAATCAATGCACAGCAATGGTTCAAGGCAATTAATGTCTGTAGCCCACGACCCTCCTAATGATGTTCCAACTTGGCTCTTCATGGTATGATCCACCTTTCATGGATAAGATCTTCCACTGAAGTGAGCCCTAAGCGGAGGATAAAAACATTGTATATGTTAACATACAACCTTGACTCATAATGACTGTTTTCCACCGACTAAAAGACTGCATGCCCGAGTCTTTATAGGAAGCTGCTGGCTGTTGATACTTTTGCTGAAGATCCTACGAGTTATTGCAGACCTTGAGAAATGTTGATGAAGTCTGGATGGTTGGTTACATTGTTTAATTCTGTTTGACAGGGTTCTCCACTTCCGCTGCTGCTTGATGATGAAATGGCATCTTTGATGGAGATTGGCATGGGCACAGGATCTACCATTCTAGTGGATGAAGAGAGCTAGCCATTTTAACCTTCAATGGTCAAGGGGGCATGGCCTGAGCAAGGTAATCAATAGAACCTAAGATGCTATATGGGCCACTTCATGATTCCCACCCAGGTTCACCTTCCACCATAAATAGCGAAGTATTGGACAGTACAATGATGATATTGATTATCCAGGAATCGGTTGCACCGTCGATCTTGGTTCTTTTTCTGGTGCTCAGTGATGTGACTGTTTTGCGCGTTCTTTACAAACCTTTGGAGAATTGAGAGAGGTTGGATCCCTGATGTTCCACATGGTCAGTCGGCTGATGTGATGCTAGGATGTGGAGCCTTCCAGTTTCTACTCAACCCCTTCGATAAAAGGAATGCATTTTAAATGTAAGGTACCTGTATTACCTACAGACATGGCCCGCTAGATGCATGTACCGAGTCTATCTTTTGCACAACCCTTGCAAGAGGGAGCAATTTAAGCTTTTCTGCCCATGTCCCCCCCCCCCCCCCCCCCCCCCCCCCCCCCCCCCTTCTCTGCCATGTCGGAGCAGTCTGTGTGGCAAATTGAGATTTTGATGTTGGATGCTGGAATTGTGGGATGCCGACATTGGTAAACAGTATTTTGTATTTGGATACTTTCTTGTAACATTTATAGCACAGAAATTCTTCAGTTCTCTCAAAGCACTACTTAAGTTATAGTGCTCCTAGTTGAATTGGGACCCTTAAACAGTCCAATCAATCAATCTGAACCATCTGTTATGTCCGAAACACATTTCATAGGCTACCTTGTAAAAAATTGCATTAGTAGAATGATCCAATCCATCCTTGATTTGGCCTTATTTTCAATGGCCATCCTTTTTTGATCCAATGGATGGGATTGTTACAATTGCCTAACAAAACTAATTCTTTAGAATCATAAGCAATACATGGCAGGCCCTAACAAACATATTGATCAAATTGTTGATCGGATCTATTTGTGTAAAAAATGTTGTCTGTCCATATAGTCCATTTATCAAATGGTTAATATTTCTCAAAACTAGTTTTTCCCCCCCTTCTGTTTTGCTTGATGCATATGGATCTTAGAGAACAGGAAAAAGAAAGAAAAACTGATGCGGATCAGCAAACAAGTTCATGTCTATTATCACAGACAGGCAACTGCCATAGTCACTTGCATTATTGAACAATATGTTTATTTTCACATGGTACTCCTATGATAGCTTATCTTGTAAAACCACATTTGCTTGTCAGTACCCATGGACAAAACAGCACGCCATAGTCAAATTATCAACGAAAATCCAACAGGGACCAACAACGATGCCTGTTGGACAATGTTCATCACTTTGGTTGTCACAAGTGAAGCAGAACACAGCACATAAAGCCATTCATGCAGGCATTATGCACTGTAAAAGGTTAAACAAAAAGCAGTCTAATTGATTATAGGTAAGAGTTCAGATCGGGTTTGCCAACAGTGCACCATATCCACATCCACACGGTGCATCAGTATGAAGAGATTGGTGCTGGATGACAAAATAGCTGCGTAGTGAAGGTCTAGAAATGCTAACCTTTTTGGTTAGCTGTAAATGCATGGAAATGGTGGTAAATGAATAATTGTGACAAATGCTTGCTGTTTGGTTTAAAGTAGGAATTTCACATCGAACATGGGGCAAAACTCAACCTTGTAACAGGTGGGCCCAACATGATGTATGTGCTATATCTATGCTGTCCATTCATTTTTTTTTTTCAGATCATTTCAGGGCATGAGCTGAAAGATGAGGCAGATCCAAAGCCCAAGTGGACCACACTATAGAAAACAGTGGGGATTGAATGCCAAGCATCTGACAAAACGAATGGACAGTGTGGATAAAATACATCCATCATAGTGGGCCCTGTAGAACATCTGATCTGACTAGTAGTGGCCATATCTAGGTTGAGACTATACTCCCTTTAAGCATAATCAACCGGCACCAATGTGGCGCCAGTGCCGTTCAAATATGGCCCCCTAGCCCGATGGAGGCCTCAGTAGCTCATAGCTCAGCTTGTCTGGAATCAACTGCACATAGCCTGCCTGGCCACTTGCTGGTGCAGACATGCTGTTGTAACCTATATCAGTAGGGCCTTGGTAGCCATTGTTTGAGAAGAAGGGTTGGTCCAAAATATCCTTGTCGAGCACAAAAGGGGGATGGTTGAGAATGACTTGTGGTTGTTCATAACTAATAGTTCACTCGACCAGGGAGCAGGTGCTACAGGTGTTGTGCCATCTGCAACAAACCCCTTCTCTGTGTTGAGGTTTTTGTATGGGAGCTCAAAGGGCTTTGATCCCACACCTCATTGAAGCCACTTCTGAGAACAGCTGTGGTTGCGGATAGCCCACATATATTTAGGAAGGGAGATGGATAGGTCCACTTTTTAAATGGCTACTATAGGATCATCCACTCGAGTTCATTTTGCACACATTGAGCATGTGCACCCAGGTTGTGGCCACGTGATGAGATTGTTCATTCGAAAAATAACCATTTTCTTAGTACTACCATAACTATGCTATATAATCAAATATCGCCTTTCTTTGATGATCATGATTCACGACCGTTGTTTTTTTTACAACATTCAGGAAAAAAAAAAAAGGTGTAGGATTTTTTTTTTTAATTTAATTTAATTTAATTTTATTTATGGGTTAGTTCACGCACCCCATCATTAGTTTACCCACCCACCCACCCCTGTTAGTCACATTACAATGTTAGCCACCCTCATTATGGGAATGGATACCATGACCTCAGTGTTGAAACAAGGCTATCTTCACTCAGTCTGGCACTTGAGCTATGGACCTGGGTGTTTTAAAAAAAAAGGTGTAGGATGTCAGCCATCCGGAACACGGATAGTATGATAGGGCCATCTCAGCATGTGGGCTGCAATGGGGGCACAAATGCTGGTGATCCTGAGCTGCCATAGGGGCAAACTTGAAATCTGTACCCTTAGGCCCATTTGGGCAGTGGTATCCAATAGTATGGAAAGGTATTAAATGGGATTATAGCATTTATTGCTTATTTATTAAATGCCTGCCAATACCATGGGATTAACATTTATTGCTCACTTATTTGCTCATGTGATTACCACATTTGGGGAACATGGGATTACGATCAATAGACCACATTTTATAACTGACTTTGATCGCCCGTGCTCATATGCAGCTTGAATACTATTGTAAAAGGCATGTGTGAGTGGATTCCATTGATCGAATTCACATATCAATGTGGGGCCCACAACTACCACAAAAAATCCAGCCAAATCCACCATTGGTATTGGAATATGTGATTCCTTTGTTATCAAAGTAAAGAAGGAATTGGCACGGGACCAAATGCAATTCCATACCACTTAATTCCATCTATTACGGGCTGCCCAAACAGGCCCTTAGTGTAGCCTTCAGGCTATCATCCATCCAAAATGTTTTCATGGTTGGATGCGGTGGGTTGGCATCGTGAGAGGGCTACTTCACCACATCATAGCTGTCCCCACAAGAATCAAAATCTTTAGTTGGATTTCAGGTGATTCAATACAATACGAAGCACCCATGTTATCTGCTATAGGGTCCATCTTTTTGTTCACAAAGAGGAGGATTTACTGGAATAGTCTGGCAAATTTTGGGCTAGACATTGCCCTACATGATACTTATTATGCAGTTGCACATTTCCATTATGTACTTTTCATGGAAGCCGTTCTTGCAGGATTTCACTATTAGGTGGGTAAATTCTTGGGTCAGGCATACCCTAAAACTTTAGGTTAAACTCAATTTTGGATAAATTCTTTTGGGGTTAATCCAACCCTCTTTCCCGTGCATATTTTAGGGCTTTCAGGTATGCCCACATTGCATTTCAAATTATCTAGATGCTTATGCTGGATAGAATGTCCTTCGTAGTTTTGGCCCTTATACATTGTAGTTGGGATTTGTCATTTCTTCATGATCATGACAATTACTTCATACAGTGGAAACAACAAAAGATATACTCCAAGTCCTTGAGATATTGAACAGAATCCAACTATATTAGAGGGGATGGGTACCCAGAGCTGTTGGATCCGACGGGATTATAATGGGTCTGTATCTATCTTTTGAGCATGTTAAGAAATCCGGTCCGGTTCAGGTTTTACATTGTAGACCCTTGTTAAAAATCAAGTTTGATCACATCTGTGTGATGGATCTAATTAAAAGCGGGATCAGTTGAGTCTCTTCAGGTGGGGTTGGGTCCAATTAGTTTTTTGTAGGGCTGTCAAGGGGCCGAGCCTGGAGTAGGTCTCGCCCGGATTTTGAACTGTTTCGGGCTGGGTTTATTCAAAATTCTGATTATCAGGCCCAAGCCCGGCCATTGACACCCCTAGTTTTTTTTTTTTTAGTCTAATTATATATTTTTAATATATTGATAATTTTAGAGAGATTCCCTGAGCCGCACACATATATAGAGTTGTACTCGCTCGACTCGGCTCAGGTCGAAAGTTGAGTCAATTTTTGGGTGTTCGAATGAATTCGAGTTGAGCACCGAGCAGGGCCACGCTCGACCCGTGGAGTGACTCAAAATCGGCTTGCCTCGTATCATGACTTGGAGTATAAATACCCCCCCCCCCCCCCCTTTTCATTTGAAAAAATCTTAACCCCCCTTCGAACAAAAAAAAAAAAAAAAAACCCTAATCTCCTACTCAGCCCATTCCTGCCCCCCTTCTCTCTTAAGAGTCAAGTCCCAGCTTGATGCCAGCCATCCCCTGAGTTGCCCTGCGGCTTGTCTGTCCACTCGATGTGGGCCACCCCTTGCCTGTCCGCTCGACACTAGTATTCCCCTTCCCTCCTCCATTTTTTTTTACATGAATTTACGCTTGACTCGACCAAGTTGAGTACCGAGTAAGGGCTGGGAGGTTCGAGCCGAGCAATGAGCAGAGCAAAGCTCGACTGGACTCAACTCATGTACAACCCTGCATATACATGTGTCGAGGTGGCACTTGCATGCATACTTTAATTCATCTACTAGATGGATTGAACCATGTAAGTGCTCTTATTTTTCTAAACACAATTTAAAATATAGATCTATAGACCCAGACCAGGAATGACTTGAACTTGATTACCCTAGCTTAGATTAAAGAAGTAAACACCAACGGATACAAAAGCAGATTGCCTCCCACCCCTGCTAGCCGTCCACACAGGAGCTCTGTGGGGGCGTGATGTATGAGTTTTATCTCCGCCGTTCATTCATTTTTTTTTTTCAAGGGTATGAGCAAAAAAATAGGCAGATCCTTGAGTGGACTACACAATGGGGATTGAACACCCACCATTAAAAGCTTCTTTAAGAACTGCAGAAGTTTTGATTATAAGCTAATATTTGTGTTTTACTTCCTTCCGGTTGTGACCTCATGAACAGGTTGGATGGCAAATAATAACACGGCGAACCACAAGAAGGTTTTAAGGTGGTCTACTTGAGCCTACGTCATACTGGAAAAATGGATAGGCAGCCTGGATAAAACCCATTCATCACGACGGCCCCCACAGAGTCCCTGGACCGGGTCCGTCCGGGCAGGTTCAGGACGCCAATGGGCTCGGTTAGGGTGGATCCTGGATCCACTGAGGTAGGTGGATCCCCAACTGTGGGGCCATTGTGATGTATGTACATTACATCTATACCGTCCATGTATTTTGAAAGCTCATTTTAGGGCATTATCCCAAAAATGAAGCAGATCCAAATCTTAGGTGGACCATACCACATGAAATAGCAGTGAATCCACACCATTAAAAACTTCATGGGACCACTGGAATGTTTATCTTCCATCCAACCTGTTGAAAATGTCACAAAGATCGGGATGAAGATGCTAAACAAATATCAACTTGACCCAAAACTTTTGCAACCCATGAGAAGCTTTTAATAGTTAAGTACGATTGTTTACTGTATTATGGTCTACTGAAATTTAGATCTACTTCATTTTTTGAATCATATTCTAAAATTAGTTTTCATCTAATTTTATCAAATCTACTTCAATTTTTGAATCATATTCTAAAATTAGTTTTCATCTAATTTTATCAAAATGAATGGAGAGGCGTGGATGTAATACACACATCACACAGCCAAAGCCACGGTAAGGGATCCACCCACTGGATCCAGGGATCCAGCGAAGCCGCGCCGGACGCGAATTCCCTTCCCAGAGGAACGGAAGCATGCTGATTCCCAGCACACTTCTTTCACGTGTTATGCAGCAATTTCTACGAGTCCCCGGTTCCCACGGTATTACTCCCTGTCGCCAGCTAGGCACAGGCAGGGTCTATGAGGATTCCTTCGTGTTTTATTGGCTCATCCATACCGTCCATCCATTTTTTCATATTATTTAAGAATATAAGCAAAAAAAAAAAGAGACATATAAAAGACTCAAATTCACTACACACTGGGATTGAATGCCTACCATTAAAAACTTCTTGGTAACCGCTTAGGTATCGCATCAAGCTGATATAAGTGTTTTCCTTCATCCAGATATATGCGACCTTACGAACAGGTTATATGGCAGATAAATATAACGGTGGGCCCTTTGAATTCTTCAATAGTGGGCATCATTATCACCGCTCCTTCCTGTGGTGTGGTCCGCTTGAGCCTTTCATCTGCCTATTTTTTAGGCTTACTTTCTAAAATAATATAGCAAAATGGATGATCGGTGTGGATAAATCCATACATCACGTGGGCCCGTCAGAGCCTCCCACACTGTTCCGAGGGTAGTACGCAATCCACGTTGGTTCCAATCTGGTAAATTATGTGAGATCGATAATGCCACTCACCTGGTTGGTACATCCATGAGACGTGTCAGCACATCAGCTGGGCCCAAGCAGATGAGGGAATCGTCTGGTCACAAAACAAGATCAGAACATTAGGTGGGTGGGATCCCTGACTGTAGGGACCACTGTGATGTATATAGTTAAATCCACGCTGTCCATCTGTATTTAAAGCTAATTTTAGGGCATAGTCCAAAAAAATGAAGCATTTACAAATCCTAGATGGACCACAGTAATAGTGGTGATTGGCCATTAAAAACTGATTGTGGGCTACAAAAGCTTCGGATCAAGATAATATTTGCATGATATCTTCATCTAGGTTTTTGTAACCTTATCAATAGGTTCGATTGCAAATAAACATACCGGTGCAAACCATAGAGTTTTTAATGGTGCGGATTTAATCACGACTGTTTCCGTGGTGTAATCCACCTATGAATTGGGTCAGCTTCGTTTTTTGTATCATGCCCTAAAATGATCATTAAAAATGGTTGAACGGTGTGGATTTAAGGCACATAAACACTGTGAGCCCCACAGTCAGGGTCCCACCCACCTCGGTGGATCGGGGGCCTCACCAAATCCGCTCCCAGGAAACAGTGGTGATTGAACACTCCACCGTTAAAAACTTCCAAGGCCCACCTTAATGCTTCCGTAATGTTTATTTTCCATCCAACTGTTACCAAAGTCACAAAAACCTAGATGAATGGAGAAAAAACAAATATCAGCTTGATCCAAAACTTTTGTGGCGCATGAGACGTTTTTAATGGTCATTCACCATTTTTTTTATGGTATGGTCTACCTGAGATTTGGATCTTCTTAATTTTTGAGATCTTGATCTAAAATGATCCAGAAAAACGGATGGACGGAGTGGATATAGAATAAGTACGTCAATGTGGGCCCCACGGTAAGGCCCACACTCGGCCATGTTGGCGAATGTAACGCGAGGAAAAGCTTCCAAACTCACGCGCGCGAGCCATCCCCGTTCAACCCAACCGCCGTTCGTCTGGCACGCTATCGCCCGGTTGTCTTACCAGACATTCCACACGACACCTCTCTCTCTCTCTCTCTCTCTTCACCGACCTTCTTCCTTCTTCGTCATTTTCGAATTCTTTAAACTCACTGAAATTTGGGTTATTGGTTCGTTTTCTTCGATTCCAGAAGGTTCTTGGTTCGTTTACATTGATGGTTTTGGAGTCGCTCTGTACCTTTTCTTTTCCGCTTGGGTTTTGCAAAATTCGTCCAAATTTCAATCAAATCTCTGTTCTTAATCCTTCATTTCTTCGATTTGAAGCGCAACCACCACTTTTTTGCTTCTAGTAAAATATCTGAATGCCTGCTTCTGGATCGCTCTTCTGCCGTTCTCTCATCTGGGTTTTTGCGAAATTTATTGCAGATTCGATTCTACCTGGCACTCCCAGTGCCTTTTTATTCGATTTGAAAAACACCAAACGAGCTTTGTTTGGTAAGTATCTCCACCTGTCACATTTGGGTCTCTCTTTGGCAATTTTTTTTAAAAAAAATCTGGGCTGTTGCAGAATTCCTCCAGAGTTCACTGAAATTTGGGTTTTTTGTAGAATCTCCAATTCCCATCTGGGTATCAAAGAATTGACACAAATTTCACCTGGAGTGGATTTCAGTTCATCTTTTTAGCCAATTTAAAGAGTGCCTACCAAGTTCTTCCGCTCAAATTCTGCATGAAAGTGCTTCAGAATCGTCTGTATGGCGAATTTCGAGGCAAACTCTGGAGTCTCATCTAGCATGGGTAAAAATGACGGAGGATGCCAGGGGGAAGCTATTGTTGCAGTTTCAGAAGTGGCGGGTTCTTGTCCTGTTGAAGAGGCATTGCCAGAGTTATTAAAAAACACACCTACAAACATTGCGAGGTTGGAGGATGTGATCGAGCAGTGTAAAGGTCGACAGAAATATCTTACGCAGACAAAGAGCCCGTCAGATGGGGAGGACATTCGGTGGTATTTCTGCCAAGTCCCTCTAGCTGAGAATGGTGAGTTCTGCAACCTGTAATCGTGCTATGAGACTACCTTATCTGTATCTCTACCTATCTATGTCTGTCTGTCTGTCTGTCTGTCTGTCTATTTCCAGCTTTTTGTGCTCGATGACTTGGTTGAATTGAAAAACTTGAAATTGGTGGCCACCTTTTAGTGACCTATGTTGGACCCCATCTTTGATGGGAGATACCCCAAAGTCTTCCAATTGGATTATCCACACATCTGATTGGGTACCCATTAAATGAGAAATTGTTGGCTTTATGGTCCACTTGCAACTACCAATTGGGTGGCCAGGATCATCTGAGAGAGATGATATTGGGGCATGGCCCATTCCATCATGGGACACAGCAGATGAATGGATTTTACCCACAGGTGTGCCCCACCTGTACCATTGATGGGTTGAAAGAAAAAAAAAAAAACCTGCTTCTTTTGATTGAGCTGCACATAGTAATTCTATCTTTATATCCTGATGGCTTTCTGCTAAATTTGTACAGAGCTGGCAGCCTCAATTCCTCGAGCGGAGATAGTTGGAAAGAGCGAGTATTTTCGTTTCAGTATGAGAGACTCTCTTGCATTAGAAGCTTCCTTCTTGCAGGTTGCACCCATTTGCTATTTTTGAGGTGTTTGTGTTGGTATTCGGGATTGTTCATGAGGTCTTGTTGTGGCTATATACATTATCACATGGTTAGGCCAAGTGAAAGTTTTTTAAAACATGAATGACATGCTTTTTGTTCATGACCATTTTCAACTTTACCGTTATGCCAAAATGCATTTCGTGTATGTGGACCTGATATTGATATTATCATCGTAACTACTATGTATGTACTTCAGTTAGAAGCTTGAATATATATATAAGTAGGACTAAGCATTGTATTTCTGAATGTGTTGGCATATGATTTAAATAGTTCTGTTCTTGAATGATTGGATGAGTCCATGGTTTCTCCTTGAGTTCTTGATATGCATGGCATGAAGTACTTTATAAATCAAGAGAGTAGAAAGCAGTATCTCATTTTATTTGTTGACTGTGTATCTCTATAGAGGGAGGAAGAACTGCTTTCTTTCTGGTGGAAAGAGTATGCGGAGTGCAGTGAAGGTCCAAGTGGATCTCATATGGCTTCTGGTGTTACTTCAGATGCACAACCTAAATCAACTTCTTCTAAAGCTAATAAATCAACTCAATTATATGAAGAAGAGAGAGTTGGTGTTCCTGTAAAGGGAGGACTCTATGAGGTAGTTGTGCTGAAATCGTAATTATGAATTGTAGATCATATTTCTGTTTGGTAATTATTAAATGTAATCTTGATAACCAACCTGTGATCTCTAAATTTACGATTAACTAAAATGAAATGAACTCATTTTTAGGCATCAAACAGGCCATAAGAGGTTAATTCTTTCTGAAACTGAAGCAAAGGGCAACTGCAGGTAGATTTGGCTAAGCGACACTGCTTTCCTGTTTATTGGAATGGAGAAGACCGACGTGTCTTAAGGGGTCACTGGTTTGCTCGTAAAAATGGTCTTGACTGGCTCCCCCTCCGTGAAGATATTGCTGAGCAATTGGAGTTTGCATACCGATGTCAGGTATGATGGAGCAAAATGTCTACCATCTTCTACTTGTCATGTCCTGCCTGTATATCATCAATATTCCTACCATACGGTCTCATCACCGTTGTCATTGTCATAACCATCGGAGCCTTATCCCGGCTAGCTATTGTTTACAATATTCTCCCATGCAGTGTATAGCTTTTTTCCTTCGTAGCTTTAAAGTTTAAATTCACACTCTCATGCATGTGATTTACATAGCACACTTGGAAGCCAGTTGGATTTGAATCATTCCTTTTCTTTTTTAAGGTTTTGAATAAAATTATTACTTCTCACAAAAAAAGAGAGCTTTGATTGTGAGTTTGCTGCTGCTGAGAGGGCATGGCAGAAGCTGACCTGAGTGATGGTGGATCATCATCAGTTCATCACTAGCTTCACCTAAATGGTTCCTGTGAGTATGTGACTAAGGGTCCAACTCAGGGAGGTTGGTCAGGTTGAGCGTCAATCCAAGCCCAACCCTGCCCTAGACCCAACCAAGCTACCCAAACCTAAGTTATTGAATGCTCAACCCTACGTAATATAGGTTGGGTCTAGTTAGCTTGGGTTGCGTCGGGTTAACATGTGCAACTAGTAAACAAATGCATAAACTGAAACATCTAACTATCAAATAACACCATTAAAGTAACACATGTAACTACCAAAGTAACACTAGCAAAATAAAATCTACAATCATAACTCATAAACAAATTAAATAAAAAATATAGAAAAAAAAAAACTCACTAATGTTTAGAGATTCCATTCGAAAGACAAAAAAAGTCATAAATAATAACTCCACCACCCATCTAATAACATAAAGTCTATGTTATAGAAAACCTACCACCCATTAAATGGATCTTCAACACATGTTCTACCCTCTAACACGAGGGTGCTCATTGAATAACGAATTCTCCACCCTGCATGAGTTTGTTTTGCCTCTGAACATGCCTCAAGGTCCACTGATCTAGTGTGTGTCACGACCTAATGAGGTCCACATGGGAGTTGTGATGGTCCCATGATTGTATCCATACATATTCTCGTTAGTTTGACCATTAGAGAATTGCATTGTCATGCCGTGATGGTCCCTTGATTGGATCCATCCCTATTCTCATTTAGTTTGGCCATTAGAGAATTGCATTGTCCTTAATTGTTAGTTTGGATGTTTCTGATCATCAGACCAATCGACATGTGGATCTAAGTCAGTTCAGTTCCCGAAGTATATTTTCTATGAATGGACAGCTCCGATCATGAACCATATAGTTCATCAGAAAAAAGAAAAAAAGATCATGAACCCTATATAGCGTAGGGTCCAAAGCATGGATGGTTTACAATCATGAACCCTATTTTCCACATAGCGATGATTTTACATTTATATCATGCATGGTAGTCATAATGTACTGCATATAAGGTCAGGATCAGGTTGGATCCCCAAGCCCTACCTCAATCCACCTTGACCTGAAGGTTGGGTTGGGCCAATCTGGTTCATCTTGACCCAACCTAAGCTGCAACCGTATTTGTGAGTGTGGCTACGATCCATATTTTTACATTTTTAAAACCCCGACAAAATCCTTCAACTCTTGGAGAAAGGATTTTCTTCCAAAGGGAGTACCAATGAAATGAATGTTTGCCTTTTCTCTTACAAGATCATTCATCCTTCTCCCTTTCTATCCAAACAATTAGTAACTTCCTGAAAAGGGCTCTCATAATGAGCACCATGGGTCTCAAACACTTTTACCAGGCATGAAGTGGATACGATGAACGGTCATGCTACCTTTTATTTTGTGGAGATGTGGTATGATGCCTCTTAGAAGGTTCTGAACGCATCTGCAACAATTGCCCCTAATTATCTGCTTGTGCTCATGGAAATGCTACTGGACATGATGTGCATGCCATGGTTTTGATCTCCTAGCATGGATTAAGGGAGTACCATGTCGGATCCACTGTGAATGGACAAAGTCTATGATCTGAAATATGCGTCATAGACCACATATTGCTATACTTCTGCACTAGATTTTCCTCGCCCTCGCCCCTTCTCATCAACAGTTTGAAGCGTGGATGGGAGTGTGGTTTTAGAACTTGGTATCTTGGGACCAACTGTGTTGAGGGGTTCTTTCCCCACCTGCAAGCCAATTAGTTCAAATTTCTTTCTATTCTGATTTCTTTTAAGAAGTATTTTTTTATGCTTGCTGAGTATCAACAGTATTCTTCATGCTTGATAAAAATCTCATAGTTTAGCTGACAACAAATTGTTGGGATGAGGCTGTGATGATGATGATGATGTCTGAAAATTTTATTAGTTTGATTCCCCCCGCCCTGCCTTTTAAGTGATGGAAATTTATTAAATGATGGCCATTTAAGTTGTTTGATTCTTAAATGATGGACACCCAGGTTTGGCATCGTAGGACATTTCAACCATCGGGGCTATTTGCTGCCCGTATTGATTTACAAGGCACTACCCAGGTATCTGTGTTTCTCTTGAGATGACAGATAAGTCTATTAATTACAATGTTGCTGTTGCTGAAGACATTTGGGCCCGTTTAGGGTTTGCATGCACTTTTCACAGGAGAAGATGATACTTGGGAGGCATGGTTGGGCGTTGATACCTCTGGGCTTTCTAATGTTATTGGTTTGAGAGGAAATGGGGTTAAACTGAGGCGTGGATTTTCTACATCTGGATCTTTAAAACCAACCCAGGTTTGTTTTCTGTTGTAGGGTGACTGTTTTTTTTTTTTTTTTTTCCGTGAGCATATGCATATTCCTTTTTCTCACATTCTGCATAGCCAAAATAATATTTCCAACAATCATCTTACATTGTAACACGGGACCTTCATTTCGACGTCAAAATTGGTTCTATTCTATACATCCACCCGGGATTATTTGTGCTCTTGATTTGTTCATTTGTCCTGTTCCTTCTATTAATTACTCGGTGTCCTCATTTTCCGGTTGAGTTCCTACGCAAAACAAATGCATCCAACTCGACAAACAACAATAATTTTGGTGAAGATTAGAGAAGTAAGACGGACTCTTTCTGAAATGACCCTAAACCAACTTATTCTGTTGTTTCTTACAGAGTTTATAAATAGATTAAGGGCGTGTTTGATTGCATCAAATTTCATGAAATGCCATGAAATTTTGCACCAAAATAGACTGACTAATCGTGAAATGTTATGATATTTCATGATATTTGATGCAGCCAAATGCACCCTAAAAGACCAATACAGCTGTTATAACGGAACAAATTTGAATTAGACACTGTTACTATAGAAGGGAAACGGTTTGTGTTTCCTGGGAGTCAAATTTATTCCAGTTCCAAACGGCTAAAACATAAGATTGTAGAAATTGATGAATCGAAAGCTACCCTATATTTATTTTCTTTTTGATTCTTTTTCAATAATTCAATTCTGTCCTGCTCCCTTGTGGTTTCCACCTTTTTAAGAGCTAGAAGCGTCTTTTTATTCTTGAAAAAGAACTAGGAGATTTCAGCTTTCTATGTTAGAAATTGTTTTCTGTGTTTAAGTTTATAATCCATCCTGATAGTTTTGTTTCATGGGCTTTGGTAAGTTTTAGATAAAGATGGAAATATTTATTTTATGTAATTTTTGTGCAAGCATCTTACGGGATGCTGTTTGAAATTGTGGAGGCCTTCTACATTTATCAAATTCACCTGAGTACTCGTTGCTTGAGACTGTCAGCTGTCCATTGAATATTAATCATCCTTCCTTCAGACAATCATCTTGTTTTTTCAGGATGAATTACGACAACAGAAAGAGGAGGAAATGGATGATTACTGTTCCCAGGTTTGTAATGTTCATTAGCTAACTGGTTCATGTAATTTCTTTTTGGTCTTATATGTGATCTATTGAAGCTGTGGAGTGTCTCCTATTTCTACTCTTTTTATTTATTTATTTTATGAATCATCCTCTCCTATTTCTATTTGTTTGTCAACTTTAATATGATTGTGCTTGTCAAGATGCATGGAGAATTTCGGAATGGGTCAAATAATGTTTTAAGCTGTCTTTTATGTTTGCTGTTAGAGTTGGCTCACAAAACGAAAATTCCTATAGATTGTATCTTTTAGTTGTCTTTGGGTTTCCTTTTGTGTCTTTGAGCCCCTTTGGTGTCCTTTAATAAAAGCTTCATTGCCGAGAGTCAGGGAGGGAGGGAGGGGGGGGGGGGGGGGGGGGGGGGGGGGGGGAGGGAGGGAGGGGCGGACGGAGGCATTGTTTCGTTATTTTTTAGTTTTACAAAGTTTAGATTATTTGGTGGATTGTATAACAACCCCTGGAAAAATGGCCTATAGAAAGGGTTTGAGGGACTCACCTACACTTGTTGATCTCTTAAGAACCACCTTCATCAGACGATCCTAAGCATCTGATCAGGGTCCAACAAAGTACACAATCCACCTTCGAATATGACAAAAAGGGTGGGCTGAATCATGGATCCGACCGTCAAGTATCTGGGCCTGAGAGTACTCATACTTTTCAAGAATCAAATTGGTTGCATCATTGAGCTGTCAGATTCTGTGGCATGCCATTTAATTACCAAAAAAGCAAAGAGTTTAAACGATGAGCATGAGGATGCCTAGACAAAATGATCAGTCTTCTAGCTTCTTGCTGCACAGATCTTCTTGGGGTGCCTCACTCTTTTTGGGAGCTTGTAAACTCTAGACACTCCAGGTTATGAGAGCACTTCTCCTGCACACACTCCTGCTCCCTCCTTCACGCAATGAGAGCTGGTTCTAATTCAATCAACCAGCATTTGCCACATCATATTCTTCTAATGTTTCAACTGCTTTCCAGTTTCTTGATGTAGAATCTTTCAAGTTTGTTTCTCGCAGATTCTGGGCATAAAAATAGAGTCATACGAAATGTGCCATTGTGGTGGTGACTCTCAGTCTGATGTTACCAATAATTAGGGATAAATTTCATGCTGATCTACACTTGCCTTTTCAAGTCTTCCCTCTTTTGCTTCCTTGACGTACACCCTATCGTTTTTTTCTAGACATCTTACATCCCACGGTGTCGCTTTCTTGTATGACTTTGATTTCCCTAATAACTTGGCACCCTTTAGATGTGCTGATGAGATGAAGACATTGATATAGCTTTGATCACCTCGTTTTTGTTTTTTGGTTTTTTTTTTTTTTTTTTTTTCTTTGCGCCTACTAGGCTAAAAAATTGCAGAAGATACATGAGTTTATACTGAAAGGGAAGTTCACATGTTTATGACCAATCATTTATATTTTTATGAAATGTTCCACATTATTCATTTGTGAAAAAAGAACCAGATTACTTCTTGTACGCTTCTAGTTCTAGGCACAAAATTGCTTTGTTTGATTGAACAAAATTTAAGGAGCTGCTGTTTCAACCTTTAGTGCAACTCGAGTGATATTTGTTCTTTTGTATTTAACTCTCACAATGCTGAAGCTAGTTGTTTTGGAGTTGGACATCATTTTAACTGTCTAATGTTTTCACAGGTTCCAGTTCGCCATTTAGTTTTTATGGTTCATGGTATTGGTCAGAGGTTGGAAAAAGCCAATTTGGTAGATGACGTTAGTGATTTTCGCCATATCACGGCAAGTCTTGCTGAACGACACCTAACTTCGTACCAACGCAACGCCCAGAGGGTTCTCTTTATTCCTTGCCAGGTAAATGAAAGATCCTTCCGTATTATATTTTTAATCACATGTTTCCAATATTATTATGTATTGCAAGATGGAAATAAATTTTTGTGTCCATCTGTATGCATTTTGCCCTTGCCTTTTGTAATATTTGTCTGGAGTAGATGAAATGATAGTTCTATACTTCATGCCTTTTCTCTCTGTTTTTTCCCCCTTTTTTTTCGTCCTTTGTATCTTCTTTTGTCATGCTTCACATTTTAAAAATTTATTTTAATTGATTGAAGAAAGCAAAACATAAAAGACAAAAAGAAAAAGAAAAGGAAAAAAATGGTATTCCTATCCAAGCAATCCTTTCACAGTACATTAATTTTAGATACTGGATAGCATTTCAAATCATATTGTAAGTTCCACGTATTTTAATTGGTACAATTTTTTTCTTCAAATTGCAAATGGCATTCAATTTTAGACTAATCACTAAGAAGTTAGCCCACGTGCTCTTGAAATTGCATCGTTCTTTAGGTATTTTCTTTAACTGCCTATAGCTACATGAGCGCTTATTGGACACATGAACTCACATGTTTTAATATGTTGGTCACAGTTATCAAAGTTTCAATGATATTATCAGTATCACCACCTTAGTGATACTGATAACATCATGTCTAAAAAATTCCAGGCATTGCCACTATATTGATACTTCCAATATATTGCAATATTCTCACGTATGTAAAATCTGAAAAAAATAAAATAAAATCCAAGTCTTTTGATTTTTTTTTTTCCAGATGTGCGTGTTGGGGGGGGGGGGGGGGGGGGGGGGGGTGGTTTGATTTCGGCACATATTCTTTATTTCTTGTGGATCGAATCTTCCATTTAGGGTAGAAATTGCAAATCGAAAACTCGGTGTGCTGGAATTGCAAAAATAACAATAATAAGGAAATTTATATTTTTTTAGGGATCTGATTGGGGAGTGGATTTTGACAACTTCTCTCTAGTTTTTATAAATCAAATTCCTAATCTTGGGGGGAAATCGAGAACAAAGAAAATGCGTATAAATACTACAAAATAAAATATCGGGGGGTGGATTCCGACCACTCTTCCATTTTTTGAAAAAAAAATTATTATTTATAAAAAAATAAAAACTATTTTATTTTAAAAACAATGGTACTATTTCATGGAAAGCATATTAATTTTTTCTATTTATGGATGAATGTTTATGAGTGACGTGTTGCAATTTTTAGTAAAAAAAATATTTTCAAAGTTCTAAAAATTATGAAAAAAAAGAATTGTCCACTTCTATAAGTAATTATTATACTTCATAATTATGGATGCATGTATGGATGGATGGATGATATATGTATGTGTAGATAGATGTGTGCATCAATGGATGGATGAATGTATGTGTTATGCATGTATGGATGGATCATGGATCCATGTTTGTATACATGCATGGATGGATGTATTACTGTATGCATGTGTGTGGCTGGCTGATGCCGAGGTTGATAAATGAGCTTTTCGTATCTTGGCACGAAGGTGGTCCTAGATCCAAAGATAGGTGTAAATGGCAGTTAGCCTTGCTTGCGGTCTTATGGTCTATATGGTTGGGAAGGAATGGCAGATGTTTTAGGAACAACAGTGAATCCCTGCCCTCCATTGTTCGAAAGGTCCATCTGCTTATTGGGGATTGATTTTCTATCCCTTTGGGGGATGGGAGGTGGTAGCATAGTGTATTTTTCTTATCATTTTCTTTGGTTTTTGTTGTCGTCTTTGCCTTTTTGGCTGTTGAATAAATTATTAATTCTAAAAAATGTATGCATGGATGGATGGATGTAATAATGTATGTATGATCAAGGTGTCCCAAATTGGTTACGTATCGGTCGTAATGGCCGATGTAACGGTAACGGCGGTTACCGTTACGCGATACGGGGCTGAAATGGTAGGGTCCATAAAAACGGGGCCGTAGCGGCCGTTACGGGGCATAATGGCTGTTACGGGGCATAACGGCTGTTACGGTCCCCGTAACAGTTGTTACCATAGTAACCCTTAAAAAAAAACATACCCGACTTTTTTTTTTTTTCTTTTTCCTCCTCCTCTTCTTCTTCTTCATATATTGCTGCCGTGGTAGCTGCGACGGCCTGAGGTTGCTATGGTACCGACCCCCCCCCCCCCCCTTTTTTTTTTTCTCGTTTTCCCTCTCTCTCTCTCTCTCTCTCTCTCTCTCTCTCAAAACAAATGGTTACCTTTTTTTTTTAATACTTTGCAGCGTACGCTACTTGGTGCACATGAACTATTTGGGCCCACCTTGATTTAAGTGTTGTACGTCCATTCCATCCATCAATTTTTTTAGTTCATTTTAGGGAATGGTCCCTACAATGAAGCAGACCCAAAACTCAAGTGGACCACACGGTAGGGATTGAATGCCCACCGTTAAAAAACTTCCTAAGGTCCATTGTAATGTTTATTTGCCATCAAACCTATTGATAAGGTCCCATAGACCTGGATTAAGGGAAAAACACAAATAACACCTTGATCCAAAACATCTTTTGGTCTCAAGAAGCTTTTAAGGGTGGAAATTCAACCACCATTGTGTGGTCCACCTGAGATTTGGATTTCTTCATTTTATGGCCCTTGCCCTAAAATAAGTTGGCAAAAAGGATGGACGGCATGGATATACAACAAATGCATCGAGGTGGGCTTCACACTCAAGGCATCACTCATTATGGTCCACCTGATATTTAGATCAACCTGATTTTTGGCACCATGCCTTAAAATGAGTTGGCAAAATAGATTAACGGCATGGATATAAAAATGCATTGAGGTGGGCCGCACATTCAGGGCCTCAGCCACTAGTGGTCCACTTGAGATCTGGATTTGCTTTTTTTTTTTTCCATGTCGTAAAATGAATTGGCAAAATGAAATGGACGACATGGATATACAATACATACATTGAGTTGGGCCCCACATACAGCCCTAAAAATTGTACATGAGGCACATATTAACTCAAAATTAATTAATTAAATTATGGACTGTTGTTGCTAAGTCACAATCCAAAAAATTAAATGATTTGAATGGTTTTCACCATCAATTTGTACACACATGTTTTTTTTTAAATGAGACCATTTGATATTTTTTCATTCTTTATTGTCCAATAAATGTCCATCAATCCATTAGTGGGATAAGTACCAAACTACCAATAGATTGCATGATTTTGAGGTTATATAGTTAAATATAGTTAAATAATTAAATATAAAAGATTTGCAGTTAATTCCAGATTATCAGATTCATAAATTCATCAAACAACTCGATACAGGTTTTTCACCAAAGAATGGACTGTTACACCACCATAAACATGTTCAAAATTATAAAAGAATGCATATTTGAGATATTTGGAATTTTCTGAATTTAATCCACTTTTTTGGATTTTTTTGGGCAAAAAAAAAAAAAAAAAAAAAAACTGACTGTTACGGGGGCCGTATCGGTAACGGTGGCACCGTTGCGCCCAACGATACCGATACAGCACACCTTGTGTATGATGGATGGATGTATTGACTTACGTACGATGGAAGGATGGAGGGATACACATGTATGGATGTATGTATGTACGCATGCAAGCACGCATGCATAGATGGATCTAAGAATTATTTATTTATTTATTTAGAAACAACTTTTGGTATGAAATGAACTCAATTTTGGTTACAATTGCACTGATTTTCTATGACAGCACATTTTTTTTCTCTCTTTTTCTATGACAGCACCTTTATTGAAAAGCTGCCTCAAAATGAAGGTTTGAGACGGAAAAGAATACAAAACAATTACAAACCTAAAAGGAATAAGGACACAAGCATCCAAATCCTTAAACCCAAAGGCCCAATCGACCACCCAAGAAGCGAACTTTCGAACTACCAAGCCTATAGACCTAGATTTATTCTCAAAACAACATTTGTTCCTCTCACCCCATATAGCCCATAAGACAGACATAGCCACCAACCGCCACACCACCTTCCCATCTTTTCCCACTCCTCCACTGTGCCACGTAACCAAAAAATCCGGCATCAAACCCGGGATCACCTAATAGATATTGAGATTCGAAATGAGGCACTCCCATATCTTCCTCAGAAACGGGCAATGAAGGAATAAGTGATCCATTGACTCAGCATCCCTCATACACATGACACATATATTAGGGAGCACAACAACACATGCTTTAGGCTCCTATTAAATGGAAACTTATAATGTATGATTTTTTATTTTTTTTGTAATTTTTTAGTTATAAATATATAAATATGTGTATTTTAGCATCTCCTGAAGTTTCAATGAAAAAAATCCACCATTTATCCCATGTTTCCCCAATGTTTCCCTTAGTCAGAGATACATTTCTGGGTATCAACAATATTATTGGTGATACCTACACATGTTTCCGTGTCCCCACTCAGAAATACATGTAATGATACTGGTACCACAATTTTCTGATCTGAGATCCATATAAAGAAAAAAAGAAGAAGAAGAAAGAAAGAAATTGATAGCTATATAGGATGGAAGTGAGGAACTTAAGTGGACAGTTATTTTTTGAAAGGTCTGGATTTTGTAGCTTTAGGGTCTATGATATGAAAATACGAGGAAATTTATACCTCTCTGCTACCTCTTGATGTAATAAAATTTCCTTTAGCAGTTCTATTTCTCAAAGATCATGCATTTTAGCTTGTATGCATGGTAATTCTATAACGGTAATGGTGGCCATAATGGCCACTACTGTTACCGTTATGATACGGGCTGTTTATGGTCTTTTTTTTTTGAAAAAAAAAAATCTGTTTTGGCTCATTACAGACTATGATGGGGCTGTTATGGGCCTTTTTCCTATTATGGCAATTTCAGTCCTGTAGCCCGTAATGTTTACCACTGTTATCATTACGTAACCATTTTGGCATACCATGTTGTATTCATTCACCTGCTTTGATCAACTTGCGTATTTTTTTTTTTTTAACATGTTTTTTGTAAGTTATTTCCAAATTGTATTCCACACTTATCATAAAGAATGCCCTTGTGTTGTCTGCTTGTGGTCAAGAGTGCATTTTCTATGCTCTCTCTCTCTCTCTCTCTCTCTCTCTCTCTCTCTCTCTCTGTAAGTTATTTCCAAATTGTATTCCACACATTATAAATAATGCCCTTGTGTTGTCTGCCTGTGGTCAATAGTGCATTTTCCTGCACCCCCTGTCTCTGTGTGTGTGTGTGTGTGTGTGTGTGTGTGCGCGCGCGTGCATGCGCGCAATACAGGCCTTGATGGTTCCTATTCTTCTATCTTGAAAAATAGCCGTTTTATATCATCAAATTAATATTCATTCTTATATCATGCATTAACTATGGACTTCTCTCAAGACATTGACTCTTTCTTATTCAATTCGTTTAATTTGTAGTATTAGTTTCTCATACATTGTTTGTATTTTAGTGGAGAAGAGGGTTGAAGCTTAGCGGTGAAAGTGCAGTTGAAAAGATTACTTTGGATGGTGTACGTGGTTTGCGTGTAACGTTAAGTGCTACTGTCCACGATGTATTATACTACATGAGCCCCATCTACTGCCAAGATATAATCAACTCGGTACATGTTTCATCTTGAAACTTTTTATTACTCATTTATTTTCAGCTATTTATGTATCATTGTTGTTACTTGTTTGGATGCCGAAGTAGACACGCAGATGGAGCCTTCAAATATATGAACAACACATTTTGCTTTTTTTTTTTTTTTCTTTTCCCAACCCTAAATCATGGTTGTGGTTTTTCTTATTGTACTATTTTGACTTGAAAAGAACTCGTATATAAATTTCAGTATCAACCCCATTATAGTTCTTCCTGACAATATTAAATTTGATTGAATTGTTTAGCCCTGGGTTGTGCAACGTATGAGAAAGATATGGAAGGGCGAAGCATCAATGGCTAAGAAAAATTGTGGAGCATGAGTGGCCAGGAAGGGTGTGTATAAAATAATATTGGGAAGTCTAAAATATGTATTTATTCTAAAAAATTGGAACTTAAAAGGGTGATTAGGATTGTCATAATAGATTAACAAAAGAAAAAATTTCTACAAATGGAAAAGGCTGAAAATATAGGCAATCGATGGAGCTAAGGTTGGATTTGATGTGGTTACGGTAGTACTAAATGGTAGTGGGAGAGGTCCTGAAGCACCAGTGATGCAGGGGGTTTTATGCTATGCCCTAATTCTATATGTAAGTGTGATCAATGGATGATATTCAAGTCATGAAAATTAATACTAACTACTAAAAAGCACAATAGAATAGAAAATTCCAACCAAAGAATAGTGATGAATCATTAGGGCTATGCCCCTAGCATGAAGTACACATAAAAGTAAAAGGGGAGAATCCAAGGGATATGAGAATATCCCTAATCTAGCATAAGTCTATCCCAATCAAAGGGGAAATAACCTAAGTTTAGGAAGGAACTCACATGCCTAGTCGTTCACATGTGCGGACAGCCATCCGTCCATATGGATGGCCATACGGACCGTACGAACGTGAATAGTTGCCCAAGTGTAGACTATTTGAAGGTTTGGGGAGGTTAGATGAAGGAAAGCAAAGATGGAGGAGGAAGAAGAAAGAGGGGAAGTTGTGGAGAATCAATGAGGGTTCAAATGAAGGGGAGGGTTTAAGAGTATGAAGGATTTTACCTTTTCATGTGCGTAGAGAAGCCGAGATGTAAGGAAAATTAAAAACTGGGGCGGAATCCTCACGCCTGAAGGACAATCCTAAAACCCTAATCCTTCTTCACAAGGAGGAGAAAAACAATGCATAAATCCCATTCCAGCCCTATGGCTTTTATATTAAATTTTCATGAAAATTACAAAACTGTCATTCATGTTCGAAATTTAAAATAACATAATCCAAGCATCAAATACCAAATCTAAACCATCTATATGTCTCTAAATAATGTCTAGAACATGTGAAAACTGAAAAATAAGAAGTGGGCCACCCAAAGTGGGCTCGGCGCGATCCAACGGCTGGATGGCCAAATCGGACGAAAACAATGGTTCGATCTCCATCCAATCAAAGATCTATGGTCCAGATAATCTTCGGTCATCATCCCACACACGCATGTCGCTAATGAACTTCCAAATGTGCATGTGGATGTGCGCGGGGTCTCGTGTCCCTTCAGAAAATGAGCCCGGTGGGCCCAGCGTCCATCCACATAAGATCCTCTGCTCCAGCACTTTGTTTACATCACCTCTATCTCTGGTACACTCTAAAAGGTGCACCACTGATGTCTGCATCAACCAGGGATTCTGAATGGAAGCAATCACTTGTGTTGAATGGATCTGGAATACAAGACAATTCCTTTAAAAAAAAAACAAGGAAATGGTACAAGTGAACAATATTGTAGGTGGATAGCATGGTATGCATTTAGTTGTGTTTGTGGAGTAAGGAAAGAATGAGATATTGCATGGAATGGAAGGTTGCTCAAACCAAAATGGGGATGGAAGAATCTAAGGAAAACAATTCCAACAAAAAGGTATGAAGAAAAATATAGAGGCATTTGGAAATAAATAAACACAAAAGAAAAGGTAGATATATAATATTGGCCTAGTAAGGCTTGCGACATCATAATAAGGGAGAAGCTCAATCAAGGTTATGTCGATCACAAAAAGGAGGAGGAGATTAAATAGAGGCAAAAGGTAGAGAGCTACGTGGCTTTAAGGAAGGGGACAAACATGAAGTTTTTTCACATCATTGTGAGTAATCGGGCTAGAAACAGTGTGGTGGTGGATGGAACAAGAATAGAAGGGAAGGATCAAGTATGCAATGCAATGGTTTAGTTTTACAAAGGTTTGCTTTCCAGTGAAGGATGCAAGAGGGCGAAGTTGGACAACTTGAAATTCAAGTGCATCTTTTCTGTGGAGGCAGATTCACTTAAGAAGGCACTGTGTGTGTGTGTGTTTCGAGGGGGGGCAGCATACTGCAAATGAATGGAGATGGAATTCTTCGAGAGAGGATGGCTATTGACAGAGCTAGGGGTGTCTTCCATTGTGATTATCCCCAAGGTGATGTGAGTGGAAAGCCTAAAGGACTTCAAACTGATCAATTTGATTGGGAGTCCTTATAAAATTTTGGCTACCAAATTTTGTGTTGTTCTGCCAAGTGTCATCTCCGGAAGCCAAAGCATGCTTATAGTGTGAAGACAGATCTTTGAAGGAAGTGCATGAGTGTATTGATTCCAGATATAAGGAAGGCAAGGCGTTTGACCATGTGGATTGGAACTTTCTAAATTACATGTTAGGAAGGTTGGAGTGTGATTTGAAATGGAGAGGGTGGATAAAGAAGTGCGTTCGCTCGACTGTGTTATCGGTTCTAGTTAACCGATCACCAAAGGCTCCTTCAAAAGCTCTCGAGGAATTTGCCAAGGTGACCCCTTTTCTCCCTTCCTATTTCTAGCGGTAGCCGAAGCCTTAGGCAAAATGTTGAGAAATGGTCAAGAGTCTGGCGTTATTCGAGACTTTAGTGTTGCTAGACTAGGGTCCCCTGATATTATTCTACTAGGTGGATTCAGGAATGTTGGATAAGTTTACCAAGACTTTGCAGTTTACCGATGACACGATATTATTCTACTAGGTGGATTCAAGAATGGCGGATAAGTTGAGAATGATTATCTCATGCTTCGAAATGGTATCAAGCCTGTCGTTTTGGGTTATTCTTTTCCTGCCTAAAAGCTTTGGTGGTTCTCTTAACAAAAATTGTTATCTTTAAAAAAAAAAAAAGACAAGAAAAAGTGAGATGTAGGAATTCAAATGTCACAAGAGGAGGTAAAGAGATAGGTGGATTTATTCGGTTGTTATGCACCTTTGTCTCTACATCTTGACTTGGAGATGGCCAGCGTTCGAAATATATACGTATCGGTTATCACATGGGATATATCGTTTGTATTGGATAATTTATCGCACTTTTTGGGAAACATGGGGAAAATGGTTGAATTTTTCAATGAAACTTCAGGAATTGTTAAAAAAGACCTTAATACACACTTTTAAATCATAACATCTCAAATAAGAAGTGGCCATAATAGGTTTCCTTTGTATAGGGTCCTAAGCTATGCAATGTCTAATTGAACTAATACAGTATATTCAAATTGAATGCATAACATTTAGAGTGTATATGATGATCATTTCATCAAATACTCCTAAATACTTTGAAATCGTTCTCAATTGATAGCTGGTTGAAGGGAATTTTCAAAAAATATATTTTTTTAATTTTTTATTATTGATCTTTAATTAAAAAATGATTTTTATTTTCTGAAAATTAACAAGGACTTAACAAATCAGTAGATCAAACCTCATACATGCTTGATTTCATGTTTGGAGTACAACATTGCAAGTAATTTGGAAGAAATTGGGAAAACTTGAATTTTCCCCAAATCGGACCACCTACACTCAAAATTTGAAGTTAGAGTGTATGTAATGATCATTTCATCAAATACACCTAAATACTTTGAAATTAGTCTCAATTGAAAGTTGGTTGAAGGAAAATTTTGAAAAAAAAAATGGAGAACATGAAGAACCAATGGATATCGTAATCAAAGCTCCAACTCCATATTTTTTCATGCAAAACGTGAAGAACCAACGGATTTGTAAACATTTGACACTGATTTAACATAATTTCAACAAAAAAAGGGATTGGAAAATGAAAATGCTCACTGGATCAAACATGTGGGGTACAGTGGCACTAGTTATGCGTTTTGTGTCGCACGGGTGGGATACAAGATATGTCATGGAATTTATGGGCCAATATCGTCGATATTTAAAACACTAGAGATGGCAAATCTTGCGTTGCTAGAAAATTGGCCTTGGAGATTTGGAGGTGGAGGAGGACTCCTTGTGGACAAGGGATTCTTCCTTACACCGGGCAACAGGGATTTAGAGGGGGTTGTTGAGCTTAGAGAAGGAGAGAATTCAATTTTGGATCAATGTGTGGGCGGGCAATACCACTCTTCAATTGGTATATCAACTTTAACGCGAGTCTCTCTGGACAGTTAAATCACAATTTCTAGTTGCTTTTCAAGTTCTTGAGATGCGGCAGTGTGGACGCCTCCTTTTCGTAGGAACTTGACTAAGGAGGAAATTAGGGAGTTTGTGTTGCTTCAAAATCAATCCTAGGTTTATTCCTAATCGTAGGGGATGAAGACAAGATGATATGGTTAAAAGACAAATTGGGTCAGTTTTCGGTTCGGTCATTTTATCTGATGCTCCGGTCCCCTAGCGAGGAAAGAGGGAGGATGCCCACGGCTTTCGTGTGGCACTATAATGCCCCTACTGAGGTTGTAGCCTTTGTGTGGCTTGTCAACAGAAACAGGATGTTGACCATTGACAATGTTCAGCAAATGTCAATGGTTTTACCCAACGTTTGTGCATGTTCTCGAGGGATGCAGTGTCAGTTGATCACCTGTTTTTGCATTGTCCACTTGTTGGCAAGTTGTGGGCAAGGATCTTTATGATCGTCAACATATCAGGAGTGATGCCTGAGGTCTGTGGGTGACCTGCTATGGGCTTAGCACGGTGTCGGCTTTGGGAAGAAAGATGGATGCGAGTGTAGGTTGTTCTTGTTGGCGACCCTTTTGGGTGATTTTGGGGGATGACCCTTTGGGGAGATGTTTTTGTAATTCTATCTATTCGGAAAGGGAGGTGTTCAACTAAGCGTAGTTCTTTGTAAAGGATTGGGCTTCGTTTGTTAAGTGTCCCCCATGGTTTTTTATTTTCCTCTTTTGCTTGGTGTGTAGTTTGGTGCGCTGTCTCGGCACCTCTCTTAATAAAATTTTCATTTCCTCCCCCCCCCCCCCCCCCAAAAAAAAATAAAAAAATAAAATCATAATCAACAATAACAACATCATCGTAGTCTTGTACCATCTGGGAGGCTGGAAACATGATTTTATTATTATTATTATTTTTTTGAAAGATGAGAATTTTATTGAGGGACAGCTTTAATTTTATTGAGGGACAGCAAAGCTGCCCAAAAAAAAAAAAAAAAAAATACAAACCCCGTCCTACGGGGCCCAATCCTTGAATTGACTTAAGACCTTGGAAAACACCACAATTGAAGTAGCTGCCCTACTTCTAAAAACCCTATTATTCCTCTCTGCCCAAAGCGACCATAACACTACCAAAAGTAGGCATCGCCACTTTCCTTTGCCTAGCACTCCACCCATCTCAGCGTGCCACGAAACTAGCAACTGATCTAGGGTTGGCGGCATCACCCAATCGACGCCAGCCAGTCGCAAAGCACTCCACCAAATGTCAGACGCATAGGGGCAATGAATTAGGAGGTGCGCTACCGACTCTTCTTGTCTAAGACACATTGGGCAACCATTGGGGAGGATGAAGCCCCTTTTTCGAAGATTGTCAATTGTCAGGATACGATTTTTGCTCGTCAACCAGGTAAAAGCTGCGACTTTGGGAGGAGTCCCATAAGACCACACTGGGCCCGTTTGAACCAGAGAAGGTGGATTGGCCCTCTTCGACAGTGAGTTGTAGAACGATTTTATTGTGAAGGATCCGGACGAGGAGGTCTTCCATTTCAATGAATCTTGGGAAGCCGGGTCTGGATGAAAGTCCTGCAGAAGATTAAGAAGTTGGATTAGTTCATTTATCTCTCCCTCATTAAAGTTTCTTCTAGATGGAGGAATCCAGACTCCTTCGTTCCCGTTATGATAAAAACAATCTTTCACCACAATATTACGGTTAGGAGCTAGCAGGAATAAGGCGGGAAAAGATTCCGCCAGCGTAAAAGGGCTGCACCATTGATCCAGCCAGAATCTAACTCGATTATCGTCTCCCAGGGAAAAATGCACAAAAGGATAAACTAACTGGGAGACTTTGGCAATATTACGCCAGATGGACGAAGATTTATATCCCGAAGAAGTAGTGGGCCACCACCCCATCGGATCCGAACCATATTTCGCCACCACAATTCTCCCAAAACATGATTTTATAACTTCTTATTATATTTAAATTCATGATGACCTCCAACGGTGGGCAAGATAGCATTAGAGATGCTTGAAATATCTTCAAAATAGATGGTATCAATGTGTGTGTGTGATTTCTTGAGATGGAACTCTACTACGCAAATCCTATTATCATAACATGAAATCTTGCAGAATAATATTTTATTAATTGGTTGTTATAGGAAGAGACTGAACTGCTGTTTATAGAAACACCAATGAACGAATACCAGAACCAACCACCACTATGGGAGGGCTAAATGACCCTGCTGAGCCATGCAATCAAACCAAATAAAATTGTACAATTATGCTCATCTCTAATCGGGTATTTTGGGTAGTGTTAGATGCTATCGGCCCATGTTATGTTCAGTACCTACCTCTAGAGGTGGTATGCTTTTCAAGAATGATAGATTCTGAAGTCCTTTTGAATAGTGGAGTCATTGAAAATAGCGAGGGATAGCATTAGTGCCAACTGTTTACTGGGCTATATGTATTGAATTTAACCATTTAAATCTTGAGGCCAATGAAGTAGTTGATGGTCCTCCCAAAGAAGTGGCTGTTGTACCTTCTTTATGTATAAGCAAATCTCTACCTTGTATCTTTTCTCCATTAAGAAATAATTTCATTATCCATCAGGATTCAAGAAAAAAATGTCGGCTTTTTTGTCCATTGCGTCCTAGGTCACCTTCTTGATCTGTCTCTAATCTTGCCACCACAACACTCTTTCACGCGAAAGCTGATAGATGGCTCATGATGATTGGAATTCTCGACCTTTGTAACCAAGACCAGTATAACATGATAGATCTGAGACATGGCTCCGCCTTGTGGCAAGGTTTTGACGTAGGATGCCCTAATTATGATGCATGCTCATGAACTCATATAATCCAGCGGAAATAAAAGACAATAATAATATAAAATCTAGCTTCAATCATCATGAACTAAGAAAATCACAAGGAGACATGCAATGGAGCGAGCCATTCATCACGACCATGAAGTATGAGATTCAATTATTGCTATAGTTGGATCCGGCGAGGGATGGAACCTCCCAATCTTGCATGGTCACAACCCAATCGATCAATAGGGATCACTAGTCCGAGGAATCAAAGAGTTTCTCGGATTGGGGATTTGAAAACTTGAGAATTTAGGATTTTGATTTGATTCTCAAATTTAGGATTTCAAGGATTGGGGAAAATGGAGATAGAGAGAGAGAGAGAAGGAAGAAGATCTTACCTTAGATGAATATTGGAGGGGCACAAGAAGAAAATAGAAGAAGAAGATTGGAGAAGAAGAGGAAGTTTCATGAGAGAGAGAGGAGAGAGGCAACCAAAGAGGCTTTCATTCAATAATAATCAACTAATCTTGTTTTTAGGGCTTAGCCTGCTTAAATAAGCAAAGGAAAGACAGAAAAGTACCAAAATGCCCCTAAATACTAAAGTAAAAACGGAACAAAAAAAAAAAAACAAGTTGCGCAAAAAGGTCGGGCGCCCGATGACGTCCAAAAACGTCTAAAGAGTTTCGGGCGCCAGATAAGCTAAGTTTGGTGGTGGTCGGTCGCCTGAGGACAATGAAAATTGTCCAGCAGGTCTTCTCTTCTTTTCATCCTACACACGTGTCCTCCCAATGTGGGGCCTTCTATGTGTCAACCCACATGTGTAGGGCCTTCAGTGCTCCTCAATGATCACCTAACCACAAGGAAAATACTTGTGGCGTGCGCTTTCTTCGCTGATAGACTTTGAAGGCCTAGATGTCCGCATCAGTTTTTTTACCATCTGAATCCTGCTTAAGTGGCATGCTTGTATAGCTTAGGCTCGATGTGTATGCAAGCAATGATTTCTTCTTCGAGATTCTCCATTATATCTTTTAGTGTGGAATTTATGGTGTAATTTTTATACTTTATCAAGAACATTAACAGGATTGTCATATCTTTGGGCTTATGAGGTAGCGAGACTTAACATCATGGATCAGTACTGAGGGATGATTCTTCCTTTTCAGGTTTCCAACCAGTTAAACAGGTTATACATGAAATTTATCAAGAGGAATCCAGGGTATGATGGGAAGGTATCTATTTCATTAATGCTATTTTGCTTTGCAATACGCTCTGTTTATTTGCCTCAGCAATGATTTTGTTTGAAGATTGTCAACACATGCAACTGATTTGCAGGTTTCCATCTATGGCCATTCTTTGGGAAGTGTTCTTTCTTATGATATTCTCTGCCACCAAGAGAGCTTGTCCTGTCCATTTCCTATGCAGTTGTTATACACAAAATGTGTGGAAAATGAAGAATCAGTCGATGCAGCCAATCAATCTGCTCAATCAGAAAACAAAAATATTAGGGGGAATGGTGAAACTTCGAATGAGTTGCTGGGTGGTGTGGATGGAGAGAATTCGAGTCCACACTCGAATAAGATCGTTCAGCAAGAAAACACTGAAGATCATTCCTTCACTGAAGATCCTTCTCCCACAACAGATATGGAAGGAGAGCCCTCAAAGACATTTGGCAATCCAAGTCCTGGAGAAGCTAATGCGTATTTCCAACAGACCGCAGAGTCCTGTGAGTCAAATGATGTGTCATCATTTGAGGAAGGTTCCCAAAAATTGGATGAGGGTTCCAGCAACAGGTTTTCTCAAGATGGAAAGAGTCTGGATGTGGGTACAAATGTAACCAGTCAAGTTCCAGATGGTGATGGTTATACGTTGGTTGAAGATACATCTGAAGATATCAGTGACAAAGGCAAGCTAATCACTTTGTTGATGGAAGAGGTAGAGATGACTAGTAATAGTTAACTTCTTTCATTGATATGAACAATAAGCTACTATCTTTGTGCTGTTTATTACCCTAATTTATTGTGATTCACTGCAACGTGGTTTGCTAAGTTCTGTAGATTGTCTTTCTAGATTAACAAGTATATTGGCTCTATCAATCATCTTATTGGACCAAAAAGGAGCAAATAAAAAAATGAAGGAATGTGCAACAGTTTTTTTTTTTTCCAAAGAAAATTCCATCATGATTTGCTCCTCACTGCTGTTCCATATTGAGAAGATATGAACCCTGACTCCTATCATACGGAGAACAAATTTTACCTGGTTTCTACTTATAATCCATAGAAAGATGGGAAATATACTCGAAAGATTCCTTTGATTATCATATACCAAGGAAACAAAAAAAGGATAAAGGGAATATAAGTGAATAGATTGGAAAAAAAGAACCTATCAGCTCAATTTTGCATGGGAATACAAGTGAAGTTGGAATCGAACATGAATCAGTGCTTGCTTAAAGGAGAACTTGGTCGGTGACAAGCTTCAAGCAGAAGAAAATAGGGAGAATGGAAATTTGACGGAAAACAAAACGTTGATGGAGTTGTAAAAGTAAACTCGACTTGGGCCTTGTTTGAGAGCATGTATATGATATGCATTGGCAATTAATATGGAATTCATGTGAATTGCAATTACCAGTTGTGTTTGGCAGCCTATTGAATCGGTGGTAATCGGAATCACATGGTTTTGTTGTGATTTCAAAAGATGGCTTTTGGGGTCTGTTTGTTTCACCAATTTCTATGGTAACGTTATGTGAGTAAGCCATCATTACTATTTCAATGCTTGATTAAATTAGTATTTTGGCACATAATTTGAGGGTCAAATGCAAATGTGATAGGAGATTGGAAAAATTGTCATCTTTACAATTTTACTTGGATAAAACAAAGTAATGTTATCATTGCAATCAAATTCAACTAATGCTACTTGACATGTGAAGCAATTAGTAATCATTATTCATTTACTTCATTCATGTAATTGGTGAAACAAACAGGCCCTTAGGAGTGATACGTGGAGAGTGGTGTACGTTGTCTGTTCTCTAGTTTGGCATATTGTATATAATCTCCAAATGGGTTAGGGTGCAAAACCTGCATTATTAAGTTGCAAATGTGAAGGATGGTGGAGCCTTGAAAGAGCACAATAATTCTCATTCATCAAAAAAGTGAAATGAAGGTTTTCAGAATACACAATACATATTGATAATCTACTAGATCACAATGAAGTCCTTCACGCATTATTGATCAAAGCATCAAATTAGATAAAGAGTAACATACTCATCTCAATTTAGGAAATACAAAAAACCTCAAAATTTTACCTACATATGCCTTGTTGTCCTATGATCCTATCATCTTGAAGTGCACTAGTAGGTGCTTATTCTCAATGGGCGCATATCAGGCTTAAGTTTTTCTTGAAAAGAACTGGAAACAAAAAAAAAAAAAAAAAATCATGGAAACAATGAACCCCTAGAATCCATCATTTAAAAGGAAAAAGGGGGGAAAAGACTATGGAATTCCTAGAGACATGAGGTGTCTTCCTGGGAGTACAAACATATGAGGGTATCAACTAGACATAGGAGTTCAACACTTCTTGGACTATTACACAGAATGCTCATATTGATAATTAGCACATTTCCTAAGGGCCTGTTTGATTTTCTTGTTACAATGAAATAACTGTAAATAAGTAATTATTACTTATTTACCCCGTTTGAAAATGTGTGAGTATTTCTTTTTCGAAAATTGGTCGAAAACTAGTAGCTTAAATTTGTGGGTCCCACCGTGATGTATATGACTTATCTGCGCCGTCCATCTGTTTTACCAGAATACTTTTTGGTATGAACTGAAAAATGAAGCTGCTCCAATGCTCAAGTGGCCCACAACAACAGAATCAATGGCTATCACCCGTCCACCGTCGAAAGTTGCTTCCTTCACAGGGCTCACATTGATGTTTATTTGTCATCTAACTGGTTCATAAGGTCACATAGACACGGATAAGGGGAAAACACAAATATCAGCTTGATCCAAAACTTTCGGGGCCTCCAAGAAGTTTTTAATGGTAGGCACTCGATTTCCACCATTTTCTGTGGTGTGGTCCACTTGAGCTTTAGATCTATCTTATTTTTGGGCTCACACCTTAAATTTAGCAGGCATAACTGATGGACGGTGTGGATAAGCCACATACATCATGGTGGGCTCCACATTTAGTTCACATATTCCTCGTTTTTTGTGCTAAAAAAGTAACCGGTCACTATCTGCCTCGAAAAAGATGCCGTAATTACCTAGGTAAATAATTATTACTAATTTACAAGGAAATTACAGTCAACCTGAAAAAACAAACAGGCCCTAAATGTAGTGTAGAATGTTATGCTTGAAAACTGGCTTCATATGTGTTGTAGGTGTCCTACTTTTATAATTGTATGTGTCTACCAATGTTGTCAAATGGCATAAACGGTCCCATGCGACCCAAGGGGGTTATGCGCTATGGCATAATCACATATGCGATGGCACTACACCCCAAATAATTTTTTTTAAAGGAAAAGGGAAAAAGTATATGAAAAAATATGTAAAAATACTACAAGTGAAAGGAATTGTTATAGTTTAAACTATTAGACTATAACAAGTCAACTAACAACTACTCAAATGAATGCATATACCAAAAATCTGGAAAAAACAAAAAACATATTTTATTGATGACATTTTAAGATAAAATGAGAGCAATAGTGTGGGAGCGAGAGTAAGACAGCTAAGAGACTATAGAGATTGAAATATGAGAGTATTAGAGTCACACACACGCGCGCGCACACACACACACAGAGTTGTGAAAATAGGGGTGGGAGTGTCTATTTATGGGTAAAAAGTGAGAGAAAATGAAGTAAAAAAAAAAAAGTCCCAACGGTCAGAAATCTAACTATTGGGAGGTTATGCCATCTCATACTGTGTACACTATGTCATGATCACATAACTATAGCTTATGTTGTCACACACTTCTCTGTGCGACCACATATGCCACATGGATATGCGGTCCACTGGTCCAAAATGGCTATGCGATGGCATAATCGCACATGACAACACTGGTGTCTACAATGGCGGTTCATGTATTCCAGGGACACCCTTTTTTTAATATAGTTTTCAGGAATTCAAGTGAAGATACTTGAGTGTCATTTGGGTGATGCCTTTCTTGGTTTGCAGTCTTCTCTTCACTTGCCAAGGGGGCCACAGCGTGGCCACCATGAAATCTCATTGGCGCCTTTACCTTCTTGCAACTTTCTAGGCCATATGGAGGGAAAGGAATTCTTGAACATTCAAAGATTCACTTTCATCCTTGGCTTGCGTATTAGCGCTTATCCTTGGAGATGTTGCTTATTAGGCTTTGAGTTCTTTGGCTCCGTATCAGCATGCCTAGTCCCATAACTCTTTTTCAGGGCTCAACCCAAGTTTTGAGTTGTATAGTTTCCTATGTTTCTTTTGCTTTGCTTTGCTTTTCTTTTGTTCTTTTCTTATTTTCTTTTTCTTTTTCGTCCAATTGGCTTGCTAGGGAGTCCTTACAAAATTCTTGCGCTTCGATTTCGGAATGTGCTTTCGAAAGTCATTTCAGACTATCAAGGGGCCATTGTCAAGGATAGGCAGATTCTGGATATAGTTCTTATCGCTCATGAATGCATCGATTCAAGATATAGGCAGAAGAAAAAAGGGTTGGTCTGCGAGCTTGATCTTCACAAGGCGTACGATCACGTAGATTGGGAATTCTTAGATTACATGCTAGATAGGTTGGGATCCAGTCAGAAGTGGAGAGGGTGGATCCGGTCTTGTTTGCATGCGCCTTCGTTTTCTGTCTTGGTGAATGGATCGCCAAAAGGTTTTTTTAAGGCTTCTAGAGGTCTTCGTCAAGGTGACCCCCCTATCTCTTTGTGGTGGTTTGGCGAGGCACTTAGCAAGATGATTGGTAGGGGGGAAGATCAAGGTATTGTTAGCAGTTTCAGGGTGGTAGATGGGGGCTCTTCTATTAGCCATCTTCAGCATGCAGATGATAAGATGTTGTTTTGTTACGTAGAGATGACCGCGCTGGACGATTTGAGTAAAATTCTTGTTTGTTTTGACGCGGTGTCCGGTTTACAGGTTAATGTTTCAAAAAGTGAAATGTTGGGCATCCATGTCTCTCAACAAGAGCTAGCGAGGCTCGTGGTAGTCATGGGGTGTAAGACAGGTTCTTTCCCTTCTTCGTACCTTGGGTTGCCTCTTTGCATAGGGAAGGCCACTAAACACCTTTGTCATAAGGTGTTGGAAAGAATTGATTGGAAGTTGGCAACCTGGAAATGCCGTACCATGTCTTTGGGGGCTAGATTAACTCTTTTAACTTCGGTCCTTTCTAATTTGCCGGTGTATTTTTTGTCTCTCTTCAAATGCCCAAGGTCAGTGCTCGATAAGATTGATAAAAAGAGGACTTTTCTTTGGAAAGGGACGCAGGATGGTCGGAAGTTTCTTCTTAAGTGGAAGGAGGTGTGCAAGCTGAAGACTGAAGGAGGAGCTGGAATTAGGGATTTGGGTCTTATGAACATTGCGTTTTTAGGCAAGTGGATTTGGAGATTCAGGGCGGAGCTGGAAAGCCTTTGGAGGAAGGTTGTTGCTTCCAAGTATGGTGTTCAAGATGGCGATTGGTTTGTTGAAAGGTCCTCTCTTTATTGGGCTTCGGGAATTTGGAAGGCTATAGTGTCTTCGGATCATTTGGTTCGTAAAGGCATTAAGCTCGGTTTGGGTAGAGGGGATCGAATCCGTTTTTGGGTAGATGAGTGGTGTAGAGATGGGCCACTTCAAGACTTTTTACTGAGTTTGGCAAATTTAGCTTCTGACCGTTTTATCCTCGCTTCTCAATGTTTTTCGACGCTCGGTGGTATCACGGTGTGGTGTCCCCCTTGCTGTAGGAGATTGTCGGATGATGAGGCCTTAGAATTTATCTGTTTGCTTGAGCACATCAAGAATGAGGTGCCTCTTTCTAGGGAGGATTTCTTGCATTCGAAATGGAATAAATCGGGTAGGTTCTCTGTTGCATCTTTCTACCGTTACATTTCTCGTGATCCTGCATTTCAAGGTCCCTCTCATCCCTTTCTCCATTGGTTTTATGGGGCTCCCCCTCGGGTTGTGGCCAGTGTTCGAAGTTTCGGCATCGCTACAAGTTTCGCCAGTCGGGGATACGGAAACAATATCGATATCGCCGATAATATCGTTGATAACCGGAAATGCGGGGAAAATGGGAAAAACAGTGGAATTTTTCAATGAAACCTTAGGAGTTGATAAAATACAAATAGTTACATATTTAGGAATAAAAAATTTGCATAAAGAATGCATATATAATAGGTTTCTATTTAATGGGGGCCTAAAAGCATGTGCTACAGTAAGAAGTCAGTCCAATCATCTCATCCAATCCAAAATCTGAACTTCCATTCAAACATCCATTGATATTTCAGAATATCGGCAACACATGAAATATCCAAACAAATCGTTAACAACTAAAAAAGAAGCTAAAGATTGTGGTCTCGTTATTGTCATGTTGCGATAATGATAATATTGTGATATTATCAATGTTATCATCAACAAATTGAGTGTTGCATACAACCATACACCCATAAAAAATATGAAATGGGATTTTTTAAAATATATAGATTTTTGGTGATATTATCGATACATTGGTGATATTATCGAAATACTGCAAATAAATTGACAATACAAGTGACACTTGGAATTTACACAGTAAAAAATATTGGCGATACACCGAGGGCATCAATGTATTGACAATACAAACGACGCTTGGAATTTACACAATTGAAAATATTGACGATATCGATACATTGGCAATATTTAGTGATACATCACCGATATCAAGAATTTTTAATACTATCAGTATTATCAGTATCGCTACCAGTGTTATCGGTGTCGCTGAGCTAAAAATAGAGATAATATCGGGGATATTTTGATAATATCGGAGATAATGCAAACACTGGTTGTGGCTTTCGTTGGGCTGGTTGGTTGCATGAGAAGCCTAACCATCGATAACTTACAGAGAAGGTCTCTAGTCCTCTCGAACATTTGTCTAATGTGTATGAAAGATGCTGGGTCGATTAATCATTTATTCATTCACTGTGACTTCGCTCATGAAGTGTGGGTCTTCTTCCTTGCTGAATCTAACGTGGCTTGGGTTATGCCGGAGTCGGTGCATGAATTTCTATGGGTTTGGTATGGAGCGGGTAGGGGAAAGGAGTGGAAAATCATTTGGAGACTTATTGCTATGGCTGTTCTTTGGGCAATTTGGAAAGAAAGAAACAAGTGATGTTTTCGAAACGGGAAATCTTCAGTTAGCGGGTTGATCAATGTAATGGTAGCTTTTGTTTTTGTGCCTTGTATTCTTTGCCTGCATTCTAATAAATTTGTTGTTATCTCTTAGAAAATAAAAAGTTTTCTGTCTTTTCTTTGGTGCCTTTTGGCCTTAATAATATTTGCAATCTTGAAAATTGGGTCCTATTCTCTGTTAAAGTGTGTGAATGTGAGCCCACTTTGGTGGGCTTTCTCTCCCTCCCTCCCTCCCTCCCTCCCTCCCTCCTTCACAAAACATTAAGCACCTTTAACGAGTAACCTTTTTCCCTCTACTAGTTTTTCACTGGAAGCAGATTTAGTGAATTTATTACCTCCACAGGTGAATGCCCTTAAAGCAAGAATAGTGGAACTAGAATCAAGAGATAATTCTTTGACTTTGTCTGGTGGACGGGAAGATAGCGGTCAGGCATTTCATCAAGGTAAGTGTGCATTTCACCAGTGATACTATATTTTTAACTGCATTGGGTGCTTGTATCTTAAACATGAGCCTCAATCATATGATTTTACTGGAGCTTACCATATGTGTGGTTAGTAGGTGACAAGGTGGACAGTGGTGCTCCAAGGCAGTCTATTCCAGGGAAGCCCTCTCCAGAAGAAGAAGATTCAAGGAAGAGTTACACGCCTTGTATCAAATACACTAAGCTCGAGTTCAAAGTAATTTTTCCATTCCATTTTTACTCTTATCTTTGGTGCTTACTGTATCACCTTATTCTATGGTGATAACTTAGCCCTCTAGTGGCACGCGCAAATTAGTTCTTGTACTCAATATGAGGCATCATCTTATTGTCAGTTTGGGTAGGTGATCCTAACAAATCGTGATTAAGCATGATCCTGATATTGGTAGGCCCCACGCCCTCCAAGTCCACATCAAATTTATCGCCATTAAATCACGCTTTCCTCCGCATAATTGGGATTGCCAAATTTTGAGAAGAAAAAAAAACCTGAAACGCCACTAATTGCAATTGTGTGGAGAAAGAATGGTTTTAATGCAGTGAATCTGACCTGGAGGGTATGGGTCCTACCAAAAACAGGATTATGCTTAATTCCAATTTTGCAGGGTCCCCTACCTAAACTAACCATTAATCTTATAGCCTATGTTTATGTTGTACGTGGAATTGGTTTTGATACCCTTGCTGATACTATCTTGTGGCCTTGTTTATTTTCAGGCTGACACTTTCTTTGCTGTTGGATCACCACTTGGAGTCTTTTTGGCTCTCCGCAACATTCGTATGGGGATTGGTAATTAATCATGCAAAACTCCTCTTGATGTTTTTTATCCTTTATTTTCAAATCCTGCCCATTTATAGTTACAAAAGCAAGAAGTGTTTCTTTTTTGTTTGTCCTGCGATTAGAAAATAACTGCATGTATTTTGTTTGAGAAATTTATGGATTAGTTTGCCGTGATAAGGCTACATGCTCAATCCTTTTCCTTAGACATGCTACGACGCAAAGGCACCATTTTCTTTAGGTAAGTGATTGGTCAAAACCATCGTGTTTTCCCAAAAGAAGAATAAGCTTTCTTGAGTACAATAATCGAGATATTCGTGATTTGCAATTACAGAAAGTCACAGAGAGCAGATTGGATGGTTTGGTCATGTAAAAAGGCGGGAAACTGCTCCAATGAGAAGGGAAATTTTGATTAGAGTTAAAGGGTCTGAAAAGAAGATGGGAGAGACCTAAAGGACTTGAATCAAGGTGGTGAGGAGAGATTCAAAGACTTGTCACTTACTGAGGTTAGGGCCTTGTATTGGAATGATTGGCAAAATGGGATTGGTGAAGCCGAACCCCAGTAACTGTGATGAGATGATGCCGAGGCTAATAATTCGAAGTTTCAGTTTTTGTTTTTTATCAAGAATATGATTAATTAATCTTGCTGTATTTTCTGTAGCAGTTCATCTCCACCTTCATCAATAATGCCCCAACCTTTCTAGGAAAGGGAAGTTCAAACTGTTTGGGGCAAGCTCCAATTGCTCTAGTTAATTTTCTGTACATACTCGACGTAATCAGCATTGTTGGAATGTGGAATCAATTCATAATTAATTACACTTAGCAGCAGCATGTAGACCAGAATTGTGTCACTGAACATATAAATGCTGTGCAATCAGCCAAAAGGCAAACATTCTACACATGCTGTCTATCCTGGTCCGCTTGTCAAGAAATGCTTGCATTGGGAGGTCTCGTTTGGGAATTTGGGCATTTGAGTTCCCAACAGTATTGGTCTAGAGTGTAAATACATGGATATTCTACTTAGGGTGCCACTGCCTCATCTACTTCCAAAATTCACATGATCCTTAGATACCTAAACTTTTTGTTTTTGTTTCATCTGAAATAGAATAGACAGACTTTTATTTCTTTAAGAACGAATGCAATATGGCGCATGTATGTGCCTCTAAGGCCACATGTAGGAAGATTCTAGAAAACTAAGGGCCTGTTTGTTTTGTTGTAAATGTATGTAAATGCATGTTGGAAAGGGTAAATGTATAATTATTGCAATTGTTAGCTGGATGATTGGAGTTGCAATTATATGCTACTTTCATCCTTGCAAAATCTGTTTGACGTCTATTTGCGGGCCCTACTATGATGTCTCTAACATATCCATGCTGTCCATCCATTTTATTGGGACATTTTAGGACATGAGCCTAAAAATAAGGCAGATCAGAAGCTCAAGTGGTCCACCCATAGGAAATTGTGGTCGTAAAAGGTTCTTAACGGTAGGCGTTCGACCCACTATTTCGTGTGGTGTGGTCCACTTAAGCTTTGGAACTGCCTCAATTTTGGGCTCATGTCCTAAAATCAGCCCGTAAAACAAATGGATGGCGTGGATAAGCCACATACATCACAGTGGACCCCACATGAAATTCAAACCTTCCTTGATTTTGGTGTTTAAAAAGCAAACCTATCAACATCAGCCTTGATATACGTGTGGGAATTACTAAGGTAAGTAATTATTACATATTTGCAGGGATTTACCCTAGTGTATTTGGAAACAAACAGGCCCTAAGAGAAATCTAGAAATCTCGAAAAATTAGTTATTACTTATTAACGCCTGTGTAGCTACAACATATTTACAATTATGCCACTCCAATATATCTACAATAGTGCTCTCTAGGCAAACTTGTCCCTAAATACTCCCTCTCAAAGTGAGGGTTCCTGGAGATGAGGTGCTCAACTTGCTCTTTAGCCATTGATAACAATCCTTCAATAGCGCTTTAGTGAAAATGGCTGCAAGTTGGTTATGCAAGGTGATAACGAGAGCCTTCATATCTCCTGTAGAAAGCTTTTCATGAACTAAGTGATGGGCAATTTCAATATGCTTGTTTTGAGTATGAAAGGCAGGATTGCTCATCAATATGCTTGTTTTGAGTATGAAAGGCAGGATTGCTCATCAATATGCTTGTTTTGAATATGAAAGGCAGGATTGGAAGATGTATATGCAACCGCTAATGTTTTCATATAACAAAGTCATTATTGTGGAAAGGGAGATGCCAAGATCATAGTGAAAAAATATGCAAACATATGGTGTGAACTAATCATCATCATCTAAGCCTTATCCCAACTAACTGGGGTTAGCAACATGACTCCTTCTCTACCATTCCACTCTATTGAGGGCCAAAACTTCAGTTAGACCATGGGTCATCAAGTCTTTTCTTTCTACCTCCACCTAGTCCTTTTGTGCCTTCCCCTTGCCTTCTAGAGCCTTCAACTTGTACCATTTTAACAAGTGTGGTTCTTCGTCTCCGTTGCACATGACCAAACCATCTAAGACTACTTTTTGTTATCTTATTACCTATTTGTGCTACTCCTAAATTCCCTCAATTGCATTCATTTCTAATTCTATTCTTCTTTGTCTTGCCATTCATCCATCTCAACATCCACATTTCAGCTACACTCATCTTATGAACATGTAGTTCATTAACTGCCCAACATTCTGTCCCATAAAGCATGATTGGTCGTCATATAGCCATCCTATGAAATTTCCGTTTCAGTTTGAGTGGTATATGACAATCACATAAAACTCATCTCCATTTCTTCCACCCTGCTTGAATTCTATGAGCAATATACTTCTCAATTTCTCTACTCTAATGAATTATCGATGCAAGATATCAAAAGTGGTCATTCTAGAGTGTGGTTTGTCAGGAGGACACCCGTGGTCCTAATGACCAAAGCTTAAGGATCCTTTTGTATGGTCTTGATAGACTTTGCCCCTCGCATTTCTACTTTTGCCCTCGAGCTGAGTAACGAGGATTGTCTGGCTATCGTTAACAGTCTAAATAGCTCCTCATGGGTCATGTGTCTTTATGCCTGATTGATTCATTCCTGGATTTCTTGGATGAATGCCTATGTTAGTATTGTTGGAAGCTGGAGAAAAATAGCATTGCAAAGCTTCTTCAAGTCCTGTTATCGGGCTCTCAAATCGAGCTCATTATCTTCGCTTGAGTTGGCCTGCCTACTTTATGATGCAGGACAGCCCTAAATATGATGCATGCTCATGAACACAATATTTCAGCGGAAATAAAAGCAATAATAATAATGAAATCTAGTATCAATCATCATAAACTAAGAAAATCATAAAGGAAACATGCAATGGGATGGGCCATCATCACAACCATGGAGTATGGGATTCAAGTAGCGTATAGGTTGGATCCGGCGAGGGATGGAACCTCCCGATCTTGCATGGTCATACCCAATCGATCAATGATGATCACTAGTCCGAAGAATCAGAAAGTTTCTCGGGTTAGGGATTTGAGAATTTGGGGGTTTAGGGTTTAGATCGATTCTCAAGGTTTAGATCGTGGAGAATAAACAAAACAGAAGTTTAGAAGGATAATAATAGAAGATGAAATACCTGGAAGAAGTTGGAGGGGCACAAGAAGAATAGAGAAGAAGGAGATCAAGGAAGAAGAAGAAGCACCATGAGAGAGGGAAAGAGGAAGGAGGCAACCAAAGGTTTGCTCTTTTTCATAAATTAACAACTAATCAAAAAGGTTTAGGGCAACACCCTTATAAAATTCGGAATTAGCATAATTACCAAAATACCCCTACTAACAAAATTTCAAAAAAAAAGACATTTGCATGAAAAAAACGTACCTACACTAACCCAAAACTCAAATAAGTAAAAAATGCGTAAAATAAACTCAAATCTAAGATGTCCAATGCGCTCCAATGATGGTGTGATGAAAGTGGGCCACAATGAATCAACGGTCCGATCACATCATCATCACGATCCAACGGTCTGATCATCTCCTCAAAGCAACTTACACATGTCTTCCCAATGTGGGGTCTTTTCAAATGTCTCGGACTACATGTGTAAGGTCTTCAATGCTCCTCAATAGTTGCCTATCCACAAGGACGGTGCTTGTAGATGGCGCTTTCTTCGTTGGTACACTTGAAATGATCTTGTGTCCTCATCAACTCCCCTTGGGTGAGAAAAACTCGACTCCGGCGAGTTAAAACTCTTGTGGCGCTCTAGTAAGTCTGGATCATCACGCTGCACTTCCGTTTCAGTCAACCACGTAGATTCAGAAGGTGGTTTGTTCCTCCATTTGACAAGATACCTCTGGAAACCTCCATCTCACATGGAAACTATCTCATCATCCAAGATCTCTTCAATTTCTTCTTTATGGACAATAGGTGGAGGGAGGGGTGGAAGGGGTTGTGAAGCAAAATCAGAATAGGGCCATGAATGAAATGATGGATCAATGGTAGGGTTAGGGGAACGGACTAGATCTTCTACATTAAAAGTCGGGTTAATGCCCATTTCAGATGGAAGGTCAATCCGATATGCGTTGGACCCAATTTTCTGCACTATCTTGAATGGTCCAGCACTACGCGCTTGTAATTTCTTAGCGGTACCTTGTGAGAACCGCTCTGGCCTTACCCTTACCATTACATAGTCTCCTTCTTGAAAATCTTGCAGTCTACGATGAGAATCAGCTGAAATTTTATAATTATCATTACTCTTACTTATCTGCTGTCTAATATGTGTATGCAATTCATGGATATGTCGTGCAAATGCATCGGCTGATTCAGAAGACCTTTGGGTGACAGACATGGGTAATAGATCTATTGGCATTCTAGGTTTATACCCACTAACAACCTCAAATGGACTCAGCCCTGTAGATCGATTTACTGACCTATTATAAGCAAATTCAGCAGTTGGTAAGATTAGGTCCCAAGTCTTAACATGATCACCCACTAGACAACGTAGAAGATTTCCAAGACTACGGTTTACCACTTCAGTTTGACCGTCTATTTGTGGGTGGTAAGCAGTAGAGAATTGTAAACGAGTTCCCATAATGTGCCACAGTGTCTTCCAAAAATAGCTAGTAAATCGAACATCACGATCAGACACTATGGTTTTAGGTAACCCATGGAGACGCACCACACCATCAAAAAAGATACGAGCAACATGAGACGCATATGACGTTTTCGAACATGGGAGGAAATGTGCCATTTTAGAGAAACGGTCCACCACGACAAAAATGGAATCGTGCTTTTTTATAGTCTTGGGAAGCCCAAGCACGAAGTTCATACTAATGTTCTGCCACGGAGCATGTGGCATTGGCAATGGCGTATACAGCCCGGTATTTTGTTTTCTCTGCTTTGCCAGTTGACATGTACGACACTGCCCTAAAACTTTGGCTACGTCTCGCTTGAGACTTGGCCAATAGAAACGATCTTCCACAAGGGCAATGGTCTTATCATGACCAAAATGGCCAGCTATCCCTCCTGAATGAAGCTCCCAGATGAGGAATTCACGAAGGGACATACGGGGAATGCAAACTGTCTCCCTTGAAAAGGAAGCCATCTTTAAGAACATATTCGCCCATAATATGCTGGTCACTAGAGAACGACGCGTAAGTACCCCCAAAATCAGGACGTGGGGTATTCATCTTTCAGTTGCTCAAACCCGACTACCTCTACACTCAAGGAGTTGAGCAACGCCACTCTTCTACTAAGGGCATCCGCTGGTTTGTTTTCAACCCCAGCTTTGTGTTTCAACACAAACGAATATTCCTGAAGGAACGCTACCCACTTGGCATGCCTTGGGTTGAGTTTCTTCTGAGAATGCAAATATCTCAAAGCCTCGTGGTTAGAAAACAAGACGAATTCCTGCGGTAGGAGATTATGTCGCCAATGTCTCAGGGATTGCACTACCGCATAGAACTCTTTGTCATAAGTGGAGTATTTTTGTTTTGCCTCATTCAATTTCTCACTAAAATAGGCTACAGGGTGGCCCTCCTGGCTCAACACTCCACCTATACCAACACCAGACGCATCACACGCCACCTCAAAGACTTTAGAAAAGTCAGGTAGACGCATGACGGGAGCTTCTACCATTTTGCCCTTAATCTCCTTAAAAGCCTTGACTGCGGCTTTAGACCACACGAATTCTCCCTTTTTCATGCATTCTGTAATGGGAGCCATGATCGTGCTAAAACCTCTAATGAACCGACGATAAAAAGTTGCTAGGCCGTGAAAGCTTCGCACCTCATGAATGTTCCTCGGTTCTGGCCATTCAATTATGGCCCTGACCTTTTCAGGGTCTGCACGCATCCCTTCAGATGAAACTATGAATCCTAAGAACACAACTTGGCTGGACATGAATGTGCATTTCTTAAGATTAGCGTACAACTTTTCCTTCCTAAGGACGCTACAAACCTTCTTTAAATGTTCAAGGTGTGATTCCTTAGTGGTACTGTAAATAAGAATGTCGTCAAAGTACACCCCTAGGAATTTTTCCATGAATGGCCTCAAAGCTTGTGTCATCACCCGCATGAATGTACTGGGTGCATTAGTCAAGCCAAAGGGCATGACCAACCACTCATACAACCCATCTTTTGTTTTAAACGCAGTTTTCCATTCATCCCCTGGGGCGTATACGGATTTGGTGATATCTACTTTTGAGGTCTATCTTAGAGAATATGGTGGACCTCGCCATCATGTCAAGCATATCATCAAGCCTAGGTATGGGAAACCTATACTTGACAGTAATTTTGTTTATGGCACGACTGTCCACACACATGCGCCACGTGCCGTCTTTCTTTGGCGTCAACAATGCAGGCACGGCACACGGGCTCATACTCTCTTGGATGAAACCCTTTTGCAGAAGCTCATCAACTTGCCTCTTTAATTCTGCATGTTCTGCCGGGTTCATCCTGTAGTGAGGAAGGTTCGGTAGAGTAGACCCTGGGACAAGATCAATGGCATGCTGTATGTCCCTCATAGGTGGTAACTCATTCGGTAAGTCTTCAGGAAATACATCACTGTATTCCTTCAAAACCGAAGTCACCTCACGGGGTAACTCTAATGGAACCTCAGGTGTAATCTCTCTAGCCACAAGGGCATACACCATAGAATCCTCCTTAGTCTCTCTTTCAAACTCTCTTGCATTGATTATATGTAGAGACTTAGGCCTGGATTTCCCCACTCCTTTAGGCTCACTTGCATTCTCATCCTTTTTCTTCCCTAGTGTGCTCTCAGGTGGCATAGGGTTAAGTTTGATCTTTTTACCGTTATGCGCGAAGGTACACGCATTGGAACGGCCAAAGATCGTGACATCATTATCGAATAGCCACGGTCTACCTAGGATAACATGTCCCACATCCATAGGTAAAACATCACACCACAGGGACTCTTTGTATGACCCAAACTCGATGGGGACTAGACATTGATGGGTGACAGGTAGGGATGTCTTGTCAACCCAAGAGACTTTATATGGGTCTGGATGAGGTGTGGGTTTCAGTTTCAATCACTCCAAGGTGTTAGTGGAAATCACATTCTGACAACTTCCACTGTCCACTATCACCTTGCAATTCTTTTCACCACACTTGGCAATAGTGTAGAAGATAGTGCTTCGATACCAGTCAGCACTACTCCTAGACTGAGCTAGCACACGCCTGACTACTGCAAGCGTTGCTTCTCCATCTATTTCTTCCTCATCAATAAGTCCTCCTTCAGGATGATACTCTTCAACTTCATAATCACCCTGGTCATCTCCACACTCGTGGGACTCGCCTATAACTAAGGTTTTTCCACGGCTCTTCGTAGGACACTGATTAGATATGTGGCCCAGATTGCCACACTCGTAGCATCTCACTTGGCTACCTCCACTAGGACCTGCACCAAGAACCCCTTTGCCCTTGTCCTCCCTAGGCCTAGGCGGGATGGTCGCCTGTGTCCTAGGTTGACTACCAACATTAGGTCTAGTTCCCTGGGAACTAGATCTAGCACTGGAGTCTCGGGACTCAAAACGACAGACGATAGGAGTCCTTAGATACTGCTCTAACTCCTGCACGACTTGATATGCTTCATCCAAGTCCGTTAAGGGCCGAGTTATAAGCTCGCGCTGAAGATCCGCACGAAGGCCCGTCTTGAAACGCGAGAGCGTTACTAGAGGGTCTTCTTAGATATCACATCGCATCACATATTCTTCAAATTTAGCGATGTAGTCAGCGGCAGACATTGACCCTTGGCGTAAGGATTGCCATTGGTCAAGGAGCTTCTGACGGTATGAGAGAGGAAGGTACTGCTCCTTCAACTTCTCTTTCATCTCATACCAATCTGTGATAGGGGCTCTACCAACTCTTTCTATCCTACGCTCGGTGTTGGTCCAAAAGAGCTCGGCTTGACCCACAAGCTTCATCTTAGCAAACCGCATTTGACGGTTTTCTGACATGCCATACCACTCAAAGTAGTGGTCCATGTCAGCAACCCAGTCAAGGAATGCTATGGGGTCCAAGCGCCCATCAAAACTCGGGGCCTCGACTCTAACATTCTTCATCGCGCGCTCATCTGGATCATAGCGGTCTTGATGATCATATGTGGCTCGTGCCTCTAGCACAACACCACGACCGTTACCACGATCCCTATCCTCACTCCCTACGCGCGTGGCAGCGCGTTCCTCTATGATTCCTCCCACTTGGGAGTGCGCATCATCCCCAACAGCGGGGTTTTCCCTTTGAGATGCCTCTAGTTGCTCGACCTTGGTCCTGGTAGTGGTGATCTGGTCCTCAAGGCGGGCAAAATCACACTTATGACTTGCTTCTAGGGCGGTTATCTTTTGTATCAATTGAGCAAGTTGCTCAGATAACTGCTCGTTACTCATGGTAGGCTGAAGTCCGAAACCTCTACCTCTTTTAGTTGGCATACAAATAAGACTCGAACCAAAACTTTACCCAACTAGACCACCAGGTGTTTTGACTCACAAGATGAATGCAAAAATAATATGAATTGACTAAAATAAATTAAAACAGAAAACAACTCAAATCTGGAAATTTTCCAAATTAGGAAACTTTCTAAAATTGGAAACTTTCTAAATCTGGAACTTTCCTAAATTAAGCTCAGAAATTCAAAACCCTAATTTGATAACTCGATCTAGACACAAACCATGCAAGCCTATGCTCTGATACCAAATTTGATGTAGGACAGCCCTAAATATGATGCATGCTCATGAACACAATTATTCAGCGGAAATAAAAGCAATAATAATAATGAAATCTAGCATCAATCATCATAAACTAAGAAAATCATAAAGGAAACATGCAATGGGACGGGCCATCATCACAACCATGGAGTATGGGATTCAAGTAGCGTATAGGTTGGATCCGGCGAGGGATGGAACCTCCCGATCTTGCATGGTCATACCCAATCGATCAATGATGATCACTAGTCCGAAGAATCAGAAAGTTTCTCGGGTTAGGGATTTGAGAATTTGGGGGTTTAGGGTTTAGATCGATTCTCAAGGTTTAGATCGTGGAGAATAAACAAAACAGAAGTTTAGAAGGATAATAATAGAAGATGAAATACCTGGAAGAAGTTGGAGGGGCACAAGAAGAATAGAGAAGAAGGAGATCAAGGAAGAAGAAGAAGCACCATGAGAGAGGGAAAGAGGAAGGAGGCAACCAAAGGTTTGCTCTTTTTCATAAATTAACAACTAATCAAAAAGGTTTAGGGCAACACCCTTATAAAATTCGGAATTAGCATAATTACCAAAATACCCCTACTAACAAAATTTCAAAAAAAAGACATTTGCATGAAAAAAACATACTCACACTAACCCAAAACTCAAATAAGTAAAAAATGCGTAAAATAAACTCAAATCTAAGATGTCCAATGCGCTCCAATGATGGTGTGATGAAAGTGGGCCACAATGAATCAACGGTCCGATCACATCATCATCACGATCCAACGGTTTGATCATCTCCTCAAAGCAACTTACACATGTCTTCCCAAGGTGGGGTCTTTTCAAATGTCTCGGACTACATGTGTAAGGTCTTTAATGCTCCTCAATAGTCGCCTATCCACAAGGACGGTGCTTGTAGATGGCGCTTTCTTCGTTGGTACACTTGAAATGATCTTGTGTCCTCATCACTTTAGCTCCCACTCCCTCCGTTTTCCTTGGCTCAGGGTGTAAACTTCCTCTCTTTCTCATTCCAATTTAGGATATGGACTATTTTTTTTTTTTTTTTTTTCATTTCTTCCTGGCTTGGGGTGTGGGCTGTTTTATTTTCTTGTTTCCTTAGCCTAGGTTGTCGATTATCCTTTTTATTTTGTTTTCTTGGCCCAGGGTGTGGGGTGTTTCTTCTTCTTTGTTTCCTTGGTACAGAGTGTAGGTTGTTTTATCTTTTTGTTTCCTTGGTGTAGGTTGTGGGCTTTCCTTACCCCATTCTTTTTTCCTTTAGCTCATTTATTATCTTCTTGTAATTATCAGGGCCTTCGTCCCTTTGGTTGGTAATAATAATAATAAAAAATCTTGCCTTCTAAAAAAATGGTGGTCATTTTAGAAAACTTCTTGGTCCCCCCCCCCCCCCCCCCCCCCCCCCCCAAAGGGGTCTTGCCAATTAAAACTATGTTATCTGCAAACAACATACGTCATGGGATCTCTTTTTCTGCAAATGTTTCGTTAACTCATCCATAACTGGAGCGAAAAGGTATGGGCTCAATGCTGACCCCTGGTGCAAGCTTATGGTAATTGGTAACTCACTTGTCTCTCCACTAATGGTCCTCACATTTGTTACTGCTCCCTCATACATATCCTTAATCATATCAATATATCCTCTTCACACGCCTTTCCCAGTTCCCAGCCGATGTGGAGGCTAAAATATTGTTCAGCTTCTGCCTAGAATGAGAGACAATCAATTATATCTTTGCACACCAAGACATGAGACCCAAATACATGCAATTGCCTTGTCATTGATAATTTGACATCGAAACTGCCTGCCCAACCAGCATGACAACATGCAGCGACCATAAAGGTGGAATAGCGACGGATGTAATACCCATGATTGACGGTTCTCTTCAGATAATGAAGAAATTCTTTGAACAATTGAAAAGTTTGTTATAATAAGTGCATGCATGAGCTGGCACATCTGATTAATGGGATATGAGAAAAAGAAGAGGAAGAGAGATGGAAGAGGAGAGAGGGAAATGAAAGTGGGATTGAAGAGCCTGCTCAAAATTTGGAATCAAAATCTAAAATACGTGCTTTCTCTTCTCTCTCGCTTGCTGTCTATTTGGGTTGAGTAGAACAATAGGTGCTTTCGTACTTGTGCTTGCTGTCAGGATGAGGTGTTCAGAAAGGCAAATTTTGAATGTGATTGATTGGGCAAAGTCTTTCGAGACTTGCCGATGCTTGTGGTCTAGATTTCTCATCTTTGCCCCACTTTTCTTTCTTTACAAATTGAGTTACCTTAAAAAAGTCCAAAATATGAAATTCAAGTTTTTATTTTTTGTAGTTGATGATTTGAGGTTTTGGAATGTGATGATTTAGAGATTTTGGATATCTGGTGCTTGAGGATTTGACAATGTTTGGAATTTGATAGTTTTAGGTTAGGGATTTTGGAGAAAAGATGATTTCTTTTTTTCTTTTGTAAAGAAGAAATAACTTAAGAAATCAGTTTTTTATTTAAATTTAGAAGAAGAAAAAATTGGATTTCATTAGTTCATAGGATGAATGATAAAACCCAACAGAAAGAAACTTCTAAAATAAAATCATTTAAGCGAAGAGGATTTTGAATGAGGATATGGAAGAAAGGACTGAGTGGTACAAGTTGAAGGGTGTAGAAGAGCAAGGGGAATGCCCAAAAGGACGTGAGTGGAGGTAGTAAGAAAAGACTTGATGATCTATGGTCTAACTGAAGTTATGGTCCTTGATAAAGTGGAATGGCATACAAGAATTCATGTAGCCGACCCTAATTAGTTGGTTTAAGGCTTGGATGACGACGATGATGATATGGAAGACAGAGAGAGAGAGAGAGAGAGAGAGAGAGAGAGAGAGAGAGAGAACTTTGGTGAGGGAGATCAAGTCACATGTTTTATCAGTGTAACCAAATTTGGTGTATGGATCCGCTATGGGAAGTACGTTGGGCTGAGCTATCAACCTCTAATTTGATAAAGGAATAGTCCCACCTTGTAGGAAAAGTTTCCCTTAGTTGGAGAGCCTACTAGTTTATGTGTTGCAAAGGGTACTGACAAGTCTATCTCCAAGACAATTTAGGCCCAAGAGACTCTTGTGGAAGAATAGTTACACCATCGTTACGCAACCCGAACACTTCGTAGAATTAATTTAGAAAATTAGAAAATAAAAATAGTATTAGAGAGATTGTGAGGCTGGAAGAGATACTAGTTGGATGCAAAATAACTCTACTAGACCCTGTATATTGAACTCGAATAAATGCTTGGAGGAGCCTGAGAGAATGCCTGAATAAACACTTGTTTGTTGGATAGAGACACTTTGTGTTTCTTCATTTGAAACAAGGGCAATTTCGTTATTTACGTTGATTAACTAAACCAAGTTGGTCAACACCCAGTTGCATCACCGTACTTAACGGCCATTTAAATTGCAATTTAGGAACTGCCAAGCCACCTAACTGCCACTTTAGCATGATGTATCATGTAGCGGTCAATATAAAGTCAACCATTAACCAAGGTGTCCCTACTTTCCCTATCACACCAAGCCATTGGTGAAGCCACTATTCGCACCATGGTCAACCTTAGAGCAGAGCTCGCTTAGGAACAGTTTAAAGTTCTTCATGACCTTTGTGAGTATGCATATGCAAAGTGCACCAAAGGTACCCAAGTACAATGCAAATCTCATTCTCGACAATTTCCCACTCTAGGAATTTCTCAGGAGTTTCAAAATGTTACTTTTTTCTCACAATATTATTGGGAAAATCTTGTGGAAATTGAAATATTAAATACATCTTCTATAAATTAGTAAATGATTTTAAAATTTTAAAAATATAGTTATAAAATGACTTTTTCATGATAAAGTGGAATGGTGGAACATGATTCATGTAGCTGACACCAATTAGTTGGGAGAAGGCTTAGATTATGATGATGATAGGTATAAAATGACTTATTTTAGTGGCCTGTGTGTGTTCGGTAGGAAGGAACGAGGTGCTCACTGTTGACATATCTCTGAAAAAGTTCGATGATTATCACCAATGCTTGTAGTCCATGTTTTGAAGATGCAGAGTCGGTTGACCATTTATTTATTCGTTGCCCTTTACCAAAGTTTTGTGGGATGAATCTTTGGATTCTTCTATGTCGCATGGGTGGTGCCGGGTAATATAGAGGCCTTCTTCCTCACTTGGCAAGGGTGAGATTCCCAGAAGAAAGAAAGAGGGACGTAGAGGTTAGCCTTGTTGACTGATCCTTGAGTTCTTTGGGGAGAATAGAATAATCATTGCTTTTGGAACCTAAGTGAGTCGACTTTAAAGGCTCTTACAAAGGCGAAAGCGAACATGTTGGAGTGGGATTTTCAACTATGGGGGTGTTGTTGTATTGGGTTGTATTCTTGAGTTAAGAGTTTTTGAGCTACTTATAATATGTTGGTTGGTTGTTGATTTGTTCCATTGCCCTTTTGGCTGCTTTTTTTAATAAATGTTCATTGCCTTATATATATATATATATATATATATATATATATATATATATATATATATATATATATATATATATATATATATAGTTTAATATGGCAATAAATTCATGATCAAATCTCAAAACATTAATAACTACCAAGATTTTGAATATCTCATGATATTATCACGAGAATATCGTTTGATCTTGCGAGGACATCGCAAGATTTTAAAGATCTCAACAATATTTGTCATAATGCTCCCAAGTAGCCCTAAAATCCAACACTCCACTCTGCAACTCGAGTGCATGTGCAAACGATGCAACACTGCCCTTAACTGACTTGAACCATTGCAAGGCAAAATCCCAAATCCTCTTCCCTTTCTTCTAACCACCATTTCTTTGCAGCCCTTTTAACAAAAGTGTAGTTTCATAACATGAAAGGAAACTTTTGAAAAGGTTCCCTTTGAAAGTAAGTTTTGGATGGAAACGGTATTTTAATGAAAATAACTACTTTTTAAAACTTGAAAAGTTTGCCTATACAATTTGAAGTAAAACCCCCAATCATTGTATTTTGAAAATATCCACAATGTACAACATTCCAAGGTAGCTGAAAAGGTACACTAATGTGAGGTGGATAGCGGATTCTAACGATTGTAAATCCACTAGTTGGTGGTGTTAAATCACCACTTGATCTAAAAGCTCAAGCTATTAGAGGATGGCGTATCAATGCATATCAAGGGACTCTAACACTCCCTTGCACGTGTGGGGTGGAACTCTGCACGGGAACATACTGGGCATGGTTGGAGGGACACTGACAACTCACACCATAAACAATCCCCCCCGGTGGGAGAATATATTACCAGTGGCATATTTGCTACTTTTGGAATTCAAACACAGGACCTTCCGCTCTGATACCATGTTAAATCACCACTTGATCTAAAAGCTTGAGTTATTAGAGGATGGCGTATCAATGCATATCAAGGGACTCTAGTAGGTGGGTCTTTACACTCAAAGGAGCAGTTTTATGATGGTTATATAAAAAGCAAACATGTTTAACTCATTTCCATTATGCAATACAAGTTTATTGCATTAGTCATGGCTGGCAAAGAAGCATAATGGCTAAGTTATAGATATGTTACAACCAGTGTTCGAAGTTTCGGTATCGCTACAAGTTTCGCTAGCCGGGGATACGGAAACAATATCGATATCGTTGATAATATCACTGATAACCGGAAATGCGGGGAAAATGGGAAAAACGGTGGAATTTTTCAGTGAAACTTCAGGAGATGATAAAATACACACATTTGCATATTTATGAATAAAAAAATTGCAAAAAGAATGCATACATAATAGGTTTCTATTTAATGGGGGCCTACAAGCATGCGCTGCTGTAAGAAATCAGTCCAACCATCTCATCCATCCAATATCTGACCTTCCATCCAAACATCCATTGATATTTCAGAATATCAGCAACACATGATATTTCCAAACAAATCGTTAACAACTGAAAGAGAAACTAAAGATTGTGGTCTCGTTATTGCCATGCTACGATAATGATAATATCGTGATATTATCAATATTATCGTCGACAAATTGAACGTTGCATACAACCATGCGCCCATAAAAAATATGAAATGGAATTTTTTATACTATTACTGTTATCGGTGTCGCTGAGCTAGAAATAGAGATAATATCGGGGATATTTTGATAATATCGGAGATAATGCAAACACTAGTTACAACTATCATATCTTTTTTGTCCAAACCAATCAAGGTATTTGATAACTTAACTGCTGGCGTAACGGCTGTCCATATAATTGTTACGATAGGAGCTATAATGGTTGTTATGAAATTTAAAGGAAAAAATGTTTCAGCCTTGTATTGGCTTGTTACAGCGCCCTATACCACATAATAGATCCCATAGTTATCGTTATGTAACATTTTTTAATACCTTAATGACAATGCTTGCTATACATTTTTTAATACCTTAATGACAATGCTTGCTATACATTTTTTAATACCTTAATGACAATGCTTGCTATAACTTTGCATTGTGATAGTCATGGGCTTACAGTCAGACATATAATGGGATATCTTTTTTTACATTGTGACAGTGAAGCCAATGGCTTTATAAAATTCTCTTTGGTCCAAGCCAATGCTTGTTAAATCTTTACATTGTGATAGTGAAGCAACGCCGTTAGGGGCTTACGTCCGAAGATCCAATGTAAAATCCTAACAGTTTGAGGGACAACCATCTTAGACAACTATTTAGGGATGTAGAAGTAGATATCAGCTTTATAAAGTCAAAACAAATTTTGGCCTATCCTACAAAATGCCTTAAAAGAAATATTATTTGGAAGAGTTCTATAGGGATGGGTCTGAAGCCCATTGAAAATTAGTTACTCGTGATAGAAACCCAACCTAAGATTTGATAATCTCCATAATCAAGTTCAATGCGGAAAAAAGTCATAATAGTATCTGGGTTGATGCGCAATTAACATACTTAATCCCATCCAAAGCATTTATTGCATGCCTTTATGGTCATGAGGGAGTTAAGTGTGAACTCTTAACGAACCTATAATATGGAGAAATGCAGGTCGTGTAAGATGACTTAAGATAGAGCTCACCTATGCAAGTGTAGTGGTGAGGCAACTTCCTATGAGATTTAAGCTAATTTCTAAAGCATTTCAATAATAAGATCATGATCTTTAAAAGAAAAAGAAAAAAAAAAACTTTAGAGCACTTACCAAACTAGGATATAAGTTGATGCAGGGGCATTTTCTCACCGGGCTCGAGTGGGGCAGCCTGTGTGATGCGAGGGCACACTTGGGGTGGGCGGCCCGTGTGATGTAGGTGGCTCGTGTGATGCGGGCCCCACCCATGTAAGGCAGGTGGCTAGTGTGATGCGAACCCATGTGATGTGGGGCCCACGAAGGAGGGTTCAGCCAAGGCCTTTGCCTGTGTGAAGTAGGAGCCTAGGCTATGAGATAAAGGGATTGATTCGCCACGCTTTATCAGTTCGAGCTTTTAGAGCAAGTGGTTAGTTGTCCTGTGTCAAAGTGGTATTAGAGCGGGAGGTCTCGTGTTCGAGACTTCTCACCGGGGGTGATTCATGCAGGGGCATTTTCACACCGGGCTTGAGTGGGGCAGCCTGTGTGATGCGAGGGCACACTCAGGGTGGGCGGCCCGTGCGATGCGCGTGGCTCGTGTGATGCGGGTCCCACCTGTGTAAGTCAGGTGGCTAGTGTGATGCGAACCCATGTGATTTGAGGCCCACGAAGTAGGGTTCAGCCAAGGGCCTTGCCTGTGTGAAGCAGGAGCCTGGGCTATGAGATAAAGGAATTGATTTGCCACACTCTATCAGTTCGAGCTTTTAGAGCAAGTGGTTAGTCGTCCTGCGTCATAAGCATAAGGTCATTAGTGTTGGCTTCATTTAAACATCTCTACTTTAGATAGGTTGTGTTTGGTATGTTTGATTTGTTAAATAGGCTTGTTGGTTCAAGACTACGGTGACCATGCACCTTTACAAATTACAAACCTAATGTAATTGAAGCAAATCTAATGTAGAAGGTTCAAGTCTAAGTGCTCATTTGGCATCTCTACTCTAATTCAATAAGAGCTACTTCAATAAATTCTTTTTGTTCTAGCTCCTGTTTTAAATAAGCTCGTTTGGTAAAATCTCCGGAAAAAAAAAAAAAAAAACTCTTATTTAAAATAAGCACGTTTGGTAAAACTTCCAAATAAGAACTTTTTTTAAGGATAGTTGAGGTCATTTTTAAAGATTACAACAACTTTAATATAAGAGCAATCCAAATGGTTGTTTTGGTGGACCGTCCATCATGTGGGGTCCAACATCAATGCTAATTGTCCTTTATGTGGGGCCCCTCAATGTCCACTACCCATCGCCCATCACGAGCAATCCAAATGATTTTTAGCAAGAAGGTTGCAAGGTAATAGTGAAATAGGGCTTTGATTTTTTCCTTTCCATGTTTAAAACCACCACAAGAATGAAGCGTCGCACCATATGCCCATGTAGTATGTACACACGCGGCATGGTGTGAAGGCTAGTTGGGCACCATTAGTGCCTTTCTATCGCACTTTGCACTTAGCACATAACCATCATCGAGAGGAGCACGAGGATGTTTTAACTTTTCTTAGTCTAGCTTTTGCTTGAGGTTGAGCCATGGTGCAAACCATGTTTTAACTCATGGTTGGGTGTGATCACCAAAGTAATGATGCTTGGTTTGTGGTTGACTATGCTGACCAGCATGTTCTTTATATAACGTGCTCGAGTAGCAGTTAGGTGACTTGGTGGTTCTCAAGTGGTAGTTGAGAAGGCCATTAAGAAGCTGACAATGGTGAGGTGGTGAACAACTTGGTTTTAGTAAACTAGCATAAATAAGTTAGGAAATTGCCACTGGTACAAATGAAGAGACATAAAGTGTCTCTTGCTAACAGATAAGTACCTGTTTAGCACCTTCTTTGTCCCCTCTTAGCACCTATCTGAGTAGTACATATATAGGGTCTGTGAGAGCCATTTTGCATTCAACAAGTATCTCTTCTAGCCTCATTATCTATCTCTAACATTGTTTTCTGAATTTTTGGGTTGGTTTTGTAAGGTGTTCGGTTTGCACAACAATGTTGCAATTGTTGTTTAACAATTGTCTTTGGATGGGCCTTGAATTATCCTGGAAGCAGAATTGTTGGTACCTTTTGCAGTGTTGCTTCAACTGATGTAGGGGCAATTACTGTCCCTTTGGATTGTCAGACTTTCCATTTGTTGGAGAATGAACCAATCCCATAACTTTGACTTTTTGGCCCAACCGGTCCCTATTACAGTAATCGACTTATTATGCAACCCTCTTATCAGAAACAATCAGATCAATCCTGGTAACGATCAATGCCGAGAACAACCATCTTTTTGGGGAACGAGTTCATGTTGTCTAAAAAGACCTGTTGAAAATAGATTGATGAGAGGAACTTGGTACATCATTAGCTGCTTCAGGTCGAGCTACATGAATACCCTTGGGAGAGATCGGAAGCAAAGTGCTATGCCGTGGCGGGGGGATGGGAAAAGAAACTGCTCCGAAGAAAGAATTTGGGGTTCCCAATGCTTCTCCACTCCCAAGCCTTGATAATACCAAGAGATTGGTCGACGGCACTTGTCAAAGGGCTAGATTTAATTATTGAATGGATTTCCGTTTCTATCCTAAAGGGCTGTAATATGGATTTTCTCGGGGTTTAGTAGGTCGCTGTCTCGGCATCCTTTTCTTGTTGCTTTTTTTTTTTTTTTTTGTAATTGTCTTTGCTTGTAGTTGCTTTTGCTTTTAATAAAATTTTCTCATCGTTCAGGAAAAAAAGAAAAAAAAAAAGTGCAGTGGTCAGCATTGCCTACATGGTGAGGGTGTGCCTTCTAGTGTGAGTTTGCACATTGAACAGTTAGACACTTCTATATCTTGAATAGAATAAAAAGACTTGCATTTCCTGTAAGGCTTCATCTAGGAAGATTCTAGAAAACCTAGGGGATTCTGTAGTTCTCAGAAATTAGCTAGTTATATTTATGCCATGGTAATATAATTTACAGTTATGCTCATCATCATCCAGGCCTTATCCCAACATATCTTACAATTGTGCTACTACAGTATATTTACACTAATTCCATCCTGGAGCTACTCATGCAACTAACACCCTCTTCTGTACAAATTCCTGCTTCATGTTGCTCTTGGTTAGTGTTAGAGTAACAAATGTAGTTCATGGAGGCAGTTTCTATGAGGAAGCGGTACAATTGGATTGTTACATTGAGTTCACCATAAATTGCTCAAAATATCAAAGACGTGGAGGCTAAGCAATGAAAACCAGTGTTTGCAGTATCGATAATATCGACCGATAATATCGGCCGATATTATCGGTATCGCTGGTCACCGATAAATATCGGCCCAGTAATAACAAAAAAAAAAATGCAGATTCCTTGGTATCGCACGATATATCGTGCGATATCGATAATATCACACTTTGTATCGATATCGCACGATATATCGGCAATATATCGTGCTTTTTTCTTTACACGATTCCAGATATCGTCGATACTTGGACGATATCGTCCAGGTATCGGTCAGAGATACCGGAATGTTTATAAACTTGGTTTTTTTTTTTTTTTTTTTTGGAGAAAAAACTTGGGGAGGCTCATTTTTTCTCAATTTTCTCCTACTTTACTATATCGGTCAGATGCACAAGGGTCCCCCATTTTGTAGAAAAAAATCATTTTTTGTTCAATTTTCTTCTAGTTTCTCCTCCCTAAAAAATCATTCTAGTTTCTTCGGTCAGCTCGACCCGCATTCCGACTCTGTGTAGGGGTCATAGTTTGTTGAGTCCAGTTAACTATTTTCTAGATTATTGAATCCTCATATAGATCTAGGCCATATAGAATAGCTTGTATTGCGTTGAACTAGGATAGTCAAAACTGCATTTGGAGGATACTTATTCAGTTGCATCATCCATAGGTATATTTCTCAACTCTCTTGCTTGTTTTACTTTGTCAATGCATTGGTTGTATTTACATTAATGTCTTGTTACATTTGTATATCTTATGGAATCAATTTAAACAATAGTTGCATCAGTTCAGTCAGATAGTGCATAGCTTAGGATCCTTTTACAAAGGAACTCCATTATGTGGACTTTTTTTTTTTACATATTATGATTTAAATGTGTGTATTGAGGTCCATTTTAACAATCCCTGAAGTTTCATTGAAAAATTCAATCAATTTCCCAATGTTTCCCCATGTTTCCCAAAAAGTGCGATACATTCCGCGATACAACCGATATTTCCCACCGATACGCAATATGTATCTATATCCCAAGGGTGCGAAATGTAACACGAAACCGATACTGCGAACACTGATGAAAACTACTGAGTTCTTTACATGGAGATTGCTAACAGTCTAAAAAATGGGTTGGTTTTGATCCACAGGGTTCCATAGACATGAGCATACAAAATAAATGATATTTTATACTCATCATAATCATTCTTTTCGTAATTCTGATGTGTTTGACCTAGTAGCAATGCTATCAGTAGGTAACTCCTTACTTAACAGTTCAAGTGAACCTTCTACGCAGCTCTTTAGCTGCCGCCCGCTTTTGGTAGAAACCTGCTTACAGCTTTATTTATCTTGTCTATTTCTTTTTAAGAGTTATGTATAGCTGTTGATGCTCTTCTATGTATTATGTCACTGTCACACTCAGTAAACTGGCCTCCCTGTTTGTTACATGAAAGTCCATCTCTTTTGAGAATTTTAGGGCATGTTTTGATTGGGGGTAAACTAGGGGAATGCAAGGGAAAACAAAATTGTGACATAAGCAGATGGTGAACTGACATCAGCGTCAGGGTAAGGAAAGCCTTTACACCTGTTTGTTTTGTATCTGAAAAGCCCTGGATAATGCTTTACCTTTGCATTTTCCAGTGTTTGGATTGCAATCCCAGAAAGGTAAATCTCTTTTCCCTCCAACTTTGCCATTTAAAATGTCATATCAGAGCAAAACCTCTTTTACCACCATTTAACTTTTTTGAGAAAAAGTTTTACTCCCTTGTAGAGGTGGGAAAGGCAAAGGCAAGCAGTTTGTCATGCCATTCACTGCTTCCCAAGCAAATGCAAATATCTTGTTGACATAAACTTAATGCTTTTCCTAGTTCACCCTTAATCCAAACATGCCCTTAGCATCTTTCTTTCTCATCCAGTACATTTAAATGAATTGGCTATGGTTCTCTTGTAACCTTCTCTCCCTCTCTTTTTTAGGGAAAGGGCAAGAGTATTGGCAAGATGAAAGGATAAGTGAGGAGATGCCAGCTTGTCGGCAAATGTTTAATATTTTTCATCCATTTGATCCTGTGGCATATAGGTCTGTCCATGTCACTGTATTTTAACTTCACATATTAATTTTTCATCCATTTGATCCTGTGGCATATAGGTCTGTCCATGTCACTGTATTTAACTTTACATATTAATGTGTTTCTCCATTTGTCACCAGCATCTCTAACTGTACTCTTCAATGGTGCTATATCTGTGTGATATTTTTTTCTGGAGTTATGCTAAGCCCACATGCACCTCTATGCATGTCCACTTTTGCAAACCTGGCACTGTGTGACATCTGAGCCGTGCGTTGGGTGGGTGTCATTATGTAGATGACCTGGCGCAAAAAATAAGCTGATCAACTCACGAGGTTGGCCACATTTGTATGTGAACACTGAGAGGTTTAAGAAAGTTCCTAAGCGTCCACATTCAACGTGTGTTTCCCACCCTGTAAGTGGACCAGGCTAATTTTTTGGCCAGGTTATTTACCCAGTTGGGCCCCACAGATGCATGGTTGAAATGTCACACACTTCCATATTGGAATGTGTGGGCCTATATATAACTGCTGTTGACCCCACCATGAGGACCACCTAGTGCAAAAATCAGCCTAATCCATTCATCAAGTGGGCCACACCATAGAAAACAATGGACAGCCATTGATAAAATAAAAAGAATACGAATGTGGGTCCACCTGGTGAGTGGATTGGGCTGACTTTCCACTAGGTGATCTTCACCTTGGGGAACCTTTTAGACGAGTTGGATGTTGCACACGCATGATAGGATTGAAATTAACCGCTGGTTGGACAGTAAATTAGCTGTCTAAGCAGTTCGGCATGAGGATCTCTCATCATACATGCTCAGGTATGCATGTCTATGGAGAATGATCCAATATGTGTTGTCACTACCTTAAGTTACAGTAGTGTCCAACAAAAGTAGGGCCCATGTGTTGTTTTACTATCATCCAACCAGTCCGTTGGTTGTGTCCAATCATCTTTTCTTTTTTCGTTTTTCGGGGACCATAGAAAACTTTCAGTTTCTTGATGGGCTATCCAACCCCTGTTGGGATTTCTGGAAGACTGAAGAATAAGTTTTTGAGAAACATGAGATTTTATTGATGAAATAAATGGATCCTCCTCCGAAGATGGCCTCTCCCTGATCTCTCTCTAGTGAAGGAGAGATGAGAGATCTACCTTCTAATCACATTGTAGGGGTGTTATCAAAAGATCTAGTGAGAGCCATGCGATGGACCACCCAGAGATGGACAGGGAAGATTTCTACTCTCTCCCTTTTCTCCTCTTTTCTTTTCTTTTTCCTCTCCTCTTCGGATGGTCCGTGGAGGGGGTGGTGATGCCCAAGGCTCTCTCACTTCATGACATAGGGATAAAGTCTATTAAAAGAGCACCATGTATTTAGGGTTTCAGGGGAGCACCATGTATGGTACTCTGCACCTCCACAGGCTTCGGTATGCCTCACATTATCAAAAGCTTGTAAATCTGCCTTCCTATACACTCCAATTGGCCCAACTCCCTTCACTATCAGTGATGTCCACCCTTGGTCAAAGTCCCATGCCAACACAAGTGGTGGACAACAAAACAACCTAACCATTGAATGTCCATCAAGTTTGATAAAACACGTATATGATAAAATTAAAAGGATTTAACAGTTAAAACCAACCAAGAAAACTCTTTAAACCATTTAAGAGCGTTGGCTAGCAGTAAAACACTTGATGGACAGTCCTATTATCAATATCTAATCACAATTTAGTCCCGTGAGATTAGTGGATCCCTTGTTGGTGTACATAAGGCTTCAAATGTATCATGACATGTGTCCAATCACATCCGTGCATTGGCTACAAATGTAACAAAAAGAAAATGTGTCAAGGCCCACCACAGTAGGATCATGAAGTCCTCATACAACCACAGGTCTAAGGATCAGCCAAAACTAGTGCATGATCAAGTCAATCCACACCTCTCTGCAAGTCCCTAGTTAGGAGACTTAGATGTGATCCACCTATATAAACATCCAATCAAGTAAATTATTGTACTTGTGATCCAATGGTGTTTGGACTTCCACGTGGAGAAGGTCATTGGCCACAAGGTGGCTGATGGTGGAGATTAATCCATCCCAACTTATCGTTAAGTTCTAAATCACACAGGATAACCATATTAACTAGTCCCATGTTGCCCAAACCCGCTAGAGTGGTTATGGCATTTAGGATACTCAAGAACCATAGTCCCCCAACTGTCGAATGACCATGTAGGCCGTTGTATCCACTTTGTTCTTTCCCTATGAGCCTACTAGAGAGAACCCCTAAGGAATCCCTGTAACCCATTTTAAAATATACATTGCATATTTACGGACAATTAATTAATAAGAGAGGATATAAGGAAGCCACTAATGATCAAGTTCCATTCATCAAAGGGGTCACTAATGACCCAATTCCAATCAACTAATATTTGATTGGCTTTAAAACATGCACACAAAACCAACAGCCTATGCATTGGGTGTGCCCCACCATGATGATGGGATGCCCCACATATCAGGCCAGGCCAGTCCAATTATCATGTGCGCCATGCCACATGAATTTGTAGGTTTTTGTGTGTTTTCATTGTTCGGATGGCCCATGTGATGATTAGATTGGTCTGGGGGGAGGGCCACACATGATGGACGGTTTGGATGGCATTCACACAGCTCTTGCGGCAGTGTCAACATTACTGGATCGTTCCCACACTCAAGCGCACACACAAAATTTGTTAAGCCATTATGATCTCTTTTGGATATGAAGTTCTATTTTAAAGTTAGAACGCATTATATGAATCTAGGGTGGGCTTTCATACAGAGTAGAACCACTTGTCTGTAAAGAATATATCAGCAAACGGCCTGTTATTATACCTTACCACAGGGGTGGAAAGAGACTTCACATCGGCTTTCAGGTACATTCTTTTTTTTTCTTAGTAGTGATTGTTGGCAAGGTGGTATTATTTTAATTATATATAAAATGTGACTCCTATGTGGTGCAGGAGTTCACTGAAGATCTAGCTACGCGATCCCAAGCTGTTGTTAGTAACTTAAGCTCAGTGAGGGTATGCTCCATATTCAACTTTGAAAAACTAAATATTATTGTCTGACCTGTATTTTTCTGGAAATTGCACTGATTACGCCTGATTTTTTTTTTTAATGCACTTCAAGATTAGCTTGTCCTAGTCATTGGAAAAATGACAATCTACCCATGTTTCTTCATTGTAAAATTGTGCCAGCTACTTTCTCTCGCTGTTGGGTTTTTTTTTTTTTTCCTGTTTTGGGATAAAGAGACTACGTTTGGGCTGGACTTGTGAAGAGCTGGTTTGGGTGCAAAGTGGTAATGTGCAGTTCTCCTGCATTATGCGTTATGTTATACTTATAAACAAATTTACTCCATTCTACAAATTTTTCCTTTGTGATATGACGTCGAAATTAGCGTCGAATCGGCTAGTGGTGACATGTGATTTTTGGTCTCTTCCCATAATAAATTTTGGAAAGGTAAAAACATTCAAAATTATCCTTCAAAAAGGGAAAAGAAAAAAAAACTCATTATCATTGTTCAGAGAGTAGAGTTGTAAAAGTTGTAGGAGAGAGAGAGAGAGAGAGAGAGAGAGAGAGAGAGAGAGAGATGAGAAATGGAGGAAAAATTGAGAGAGAGAGAGAGGCTGAAAACGTAAGCATTCTCTTTTTCTTATTTTATTTTATATGTAGGGTTTCCCCTATTTACAAAATACATCCTACTAAATATAAAACTACACATAAGACGCTAATTTGCATATTTACAGATAAGCCCCTACATAACAAACAAATGTTCCAACACTCCCCCTCAATTTCGTGTATGAATATCTGTCATACCTAACTTGTTCGAAATCTCTTGTAACATAGGAGGATTGAGCACTTTTGTGAAAATGTCAACTAACTACTCAGTTGACTTGATGAATGGAGTGCACAGTGTTCTAGAGGAAATCTTCTCTCAAATGAAATGGAGATCTACTTCAATATGCTTCATCCTTTCATGGAAGACCGAGTCAGATGCAATGCGAATAGCAACTTGGTTATCACAGTAAAGAGGAATATCAGAGTTGATAGGGAAACCAAGCTCTACAATAATGGATCTCAACCATAGAATCTCACAAGTCCCCTAAGCCATAGCTCGATATTCTGCTTCTACGCTGGATCTAAACACCACCGATTGTTTTTTACTTCTCCAAGTCACCAAATTACGTCCAACAAAGGTACAATAGCCAGAAGTTGACTTTTTGTCAGTTGGACACCTTGCCCAATCAGCATCAGAGCATCCAACAATTTGAACATGTCCATGATTAGCATAGAGAATACCGCGTCCTGGACATGATTTCAAGTATCTCAGTATACGGTACGCAGCATCAAAATGTGACGATTTCGGTGAATGCATAAACCGGCTAACAACACTCACAACCTGAGTGATATTTGGCCTTGTAATAGTTAAATAGATCATCTTCTCAACCAATCTAAAAGCTCGAGCTGTTAGAGGATGGCGTATCAATGTATATCAAGGGACTCCAACACTCCCTCACACGTGTAGGGTGGAACTCCGCACGGTAACATACCGGGCAAAGGTGAAGGGATACACAACTGACACCCAGGTGGAGGGACACTCACAACTCACACCATAAACGGCCCCCCGTGGGAGAATATATTACCGGTGGCATATTTGCTACTTCCGGGATTCGAACACAGGATCTTCCGCTCTGATATCAGGTAGAGTTGTAAAAGTCGTAGGGGGGAGAGAGAGATGAGAAATGGAGGAAAAGTTGAGAGAGAGAGAGAGAGAGGCTGAAAACGTAAGCCTTCGCTTTTTCTTATTCTATTTTATATGTAAGGTTTCCCCTATTTACAAAATACATCCTATTAAATATAAAACTACACATAAGACCCTACTTTACATATTTACGGATAAGCCCTTATATAACAAACAAATGTTCCAACATGGAGAATCCCCGATATTATCCGTATCTGTAGCTCAGCGATACCGATAACATTGGTAGCATAAGAAATTCCAAGTATCTCCAATGTATCAATATCACCAACGTATCACCAATATTTTCGACTATGTAAATTCCAAGTGTTGCTTGTATCACCAATGTGTTGTTATCGCCAATATTTTCGACTATGTAAATTCCAATTCTCTTTTATCGCCAATGTATCGGCAATTTTTTGATAATATCACCAAAAATCCGTCTATAAAAAAAAAATCCATTTCAGATTTTTTTATAGGTGCATGGTTGTATGATGAAGTGCGTGTTTGTATGTGTGTATATGTGTGCGTACATGCATAGATGGATGTGTGTGTGTGTGTGTGTGTGTGTGTGTGTGTGTGTGTGCGTGCACGCATGCATGGATGGATGGATGTGTGTGTGTGTGTGTGTGTGTGTGTGTGTGTGTGCACATGCATGGATAGATATATGGATCAATCATGCATGTGTATTTTTATGTATCTATGTGCATGCATGGATGGATGGATGGATCCACCATTTTTCCCTTGTTTCCCAAATGTTTCCCGGACAAGGATACATAAAAGGAGAATTATTATTTGATTCCTAAATATGCAAATATGCACCTTTTTGCTATTATTTGATTCTTAAATATGCAAGTATGTGTATTTTAGTATCTCCTTAAATATGATTGAAAAATTCCCCCATTTCCCCCATGTTTCTTTAATGTTTTCCTGAGTCAGCATTACATGCTTTTAAACCCCCATTGAGGAGAAACTTACTATGTATGCATCTTTTTCAATTATTTGATTCCTAAATATGCAAATATGTTTAATTTAGCATCTCTTGAATTTTCATTGAGAAATTTCACCATTTCCTCATGTTTTCTCAATGCTTCCCTCAGTCAGCTATACATTTCCAGGTATCAGTGATAATATCGGCGATTCGATACATGTTTCTGTATCCCCAACCAGCAATACATGTAATGATACTGATACTGCGGACACTGCTCACGATTCAATGAGATGTATATGCTTACCAAACACCTGAAGGGAATAGAAGTCCACAGCTCAGTTGTAATTCTTCAGAAACTTTTAGCTACATTTGGAGGCTCCCAGTATGAAATAGCATGAAGAACGCTTCGGCTAGTTTGGGCCTGTTTGAGAGCTGAGAAATCAAATGAATGTAAATAAGTAATGATTATTTACCATCCTATTTCCTTAGAAATGCACGTTGTCCCTAAAAGTCTTATGTTGGGTAGCGTGCTATGTACCAAAATTCTGTGGGCCCTACCATGGTGTATGTGTTATATCCACACCATCCATTCATTTTTCCAAATCATTTTAGGGCATGAGCCCAAGAATTGGGCAGATCCAAAGCTCAAGTGGCCCACAATGAGAATAATTACGTCTACCATTGAACCTACTGTTATCTATGGTGTGGTCCACTTGATCTTTAGATTTTTCTCAATTTTGGACTCATTTCCTAAAATGACTTGAAAGGATGAATGAGCGGTGTGGATATAACACATACATCATGGTGGGGCCCACAGAGTTTTGCTTTGAAAAGAGGTTGAAATTTGCATAATTTTCGAGGTGGAATTCCATCTCTCTATCAAACAGCTGTAAAAATCATTATTATGCATTTACTTTCATTTCATTTACATCCAATCAAACAGGCCCTAAATGTAAATACAAAGCGACAAAGGAAATAAAATCTGTACTCGTGTGTGGTTCTGTTATATAGGTTTATTTTTGTCAGTAGTGGGGGTAATTGTCATGGACAGTAGAGGGAGAAGCAATCTTGTGTTCTTGGGTCTGTCAGCGATGGGCAATTCTGGTTGGGCTGAGTTGGAGGCACTAAAATTGGTTTGCAGCTATCTTTGGAGAAATTTGGATCCTTGGACAGGTTTGTCATTAAGGGGATTCGGAAAGGCTTGAGCAACCCGCAGAAAAGTTACTTCACTGTGAACGGGACGATGGGCTTGTTGGCGCTCAGTCTTACTCAATGTTTTCCATATCATTATCGTGTAATTTATTGCACCCTTGGGGTATGGATACATATCGGTTGTATCACATAATGTATCGTTGTTGTTGGGAAACATTGGAAAATTGGTCAAATTTTTCAATGAAGCTTAAATAATTATTAAAAAAAAGACATGAATCCGCACTTAGAAATCAAAACATCATTAAAAAAAAAAAAAGCGCACATAATAGGTTTTCTTTGTATGGCCTATGGGGTCCTAATCTATGTGCTGTCTAATTGAACTGATGCAATTATATCGATAGATATCATTATACAAAGTATTTTTGGTAAAGGATTGGTTGCGATATCTTGCAATACCATGCGATACGAAAAATTCTAGACACTACCTGTGCATTTCATATTGTGCAGGTAGGACACATGATATATCATGGGATATATCGGCTGATATTGTCAATACTAAAAACATTGGTCGGTCTTAATTTAAACCCAGAGGTTTGTGTTTTGGCCAAAAATAGTGGTCAAGGCAATCTTTGTGTGCATGACACTTACACATTACCTTGAATGGAAGTGTCCCTTTCTTCTTTTCTATACGAGATCATTGTCACCTTTCAAAAAAAAAAGCACAAAAAAAAAAAAGATAGGTTTATTTGGAACGGACAATAAGCTGTGTTAATTTACTGGATAATTTTTATAATATTAAGAATTAACTATTCTAGTGAGAATTTGTGTCAAGACATTTATTCATGATTCGGCATTGTGCCTGTGCTAATACCCTTCAAACTATATATATCCATTTCTGAAAAGTGGCATGTTGAGATGGCTTCAAAGATACTTCGAACATAAAGGATGGAATTTGTGGTATGGGTGTGATAGTTGGTATTAGCAAATGTCGCTTTAGACAGTACATGTATAAGCAGTTTTCTTGTCCATTGGATCAAATAGCATATGAGGACTTTACTTATATTTCAAATGCCAACTGTGCACTTTCGTTTGCCTGCCAACATATGTTTTAAGGTACTTAGTGCTTTGGTCTTCAATCTATTGTGTAGTTGTTTCCTAACAGCGAGGCTATTTCATCAGGTCAAACTGGTCAATGTGTTTCAATCAAGAAAGAAGGAAAATATGGAAGGTAAGTGGACAGTGATACATTGTTACACCTATTATTTTGTTCACACCTTCCATTTGAATTCATTTTGACTTCGTGTATGTTATATAAAAAAGCCAAAGAGGATGTCAAAGTAGTGGAGGAAAGAACGTACGGCTCCATGATGATGGAAAGATTAACTGGAAGTGAAGAAGGTCGAATTGATCACGTCCTTCAAGTGAGCAACTCTACAAACCTAATGCCAATGCCTTTGAACAACTAACTGAATTATTATTTCATATCCAATGTTATACTTTAGCATTTCATGGGTTAGCTGGCTGAATTCTTAGTTCACACCCTATGTCGTACTCCTGCATTGCATGGGGTTTTATGTATATTAGTGTGACATCATTTAAAGAGTATTTAATCAGTTTACCTTGTTTTGGACTCGTTGGTCAACTGGGTTTTAAGTCAGTCCTCTCTCACTGTGAGTCTCTGAAATTGAAGAGTCCTAAAGAAGATTCTATGATACTTGATTACTTGGGTGTTGCAGTGTTGCAATTCGGGGTGCAGAAATGTGATGTTTCTGCAACCTTGACTTCTAAGCAAAGTTTAAATGACTTAAAAACTCATGAAATCATCCATGACCTTCTTATGTTTTTTCCCTTCTGTGGGAAAGATTAGTAGCTGTGCTGTTGAATCTCATGCACACAAATGTTGTCAAGAAACCTGTGATTTTCAATAGATGGAAAGGGCACCTTGGTGCATGCATGCACTCATTTATTTTTCATCTTGGTTTTGACATGATAGTCGCAGAGATGGTTGCACCAGCGGTCCCAATTCCCTCATTTGCATTAGTAGAAATTGTTAGACCTAATTTGGGATTCTTTTTTTTGTAAATTTAATTTGCATTGATGTAGCAAGAAGGGCAAGAAGGGGGACATGAAGTCCTGCATTCCCCGCAGCCTTAACGTAGCCCAATAAAATCACTCCTTGTGCGCCTATTGGATGTAGGTCCTGCAGTGAAAATGGCAAAAATGTCATTCACCTGGAGGAATCTCTTTTGCTTTTCACTACAAGGCGTACATGGAGCCTGCATCTAACAAGCTTATCTGACAAGCACACATGGCGCTCTTTCATGGGGGCCACATCAGGCCTGCAGCCCTTGGTTGCAGGCAATTTCCATCTCAAGAAAGGGACCATGAACATTGTCCCAATCAATTGATTGGACTAGGTAGCTAAATTTCTAGGGTCTTAGTGTTCGATGAATTCCAAATGTGTTGGCTAATGTAGTTTTCGCATCTCCAAAATTGCATAGCATATAGTATTATAAATATTGTTATTTATCTCATCTGCTTGAGTTTCCTCAATTCACTGTGCAGGACAAAACATTTGAGCATGCATACATCTCAGCTATAGGGGCGCACACGTAAGTATCTGTATCCATCTTGTTTGAATCAGTTATTTCTTGTCAATGTAATATGCTTGTGACAACTTGCTAGTATATTGCACTATTTATGAAACTGGACGTGCCACCAAACCTGAAACTGAACTGGGCTAAATGTGATTGGGCATACAGAAATTATTGGCGGGATCCTGACACTGCACTTTTCATACTAAAACACTTATACCGTGATATACCTGAAGAGCCCGACTCGCCCGAACAACCCAACAGTCCAGGTAGCTTGGGTAATCAGAAAAGGCCTGCTGGACCAATTTTCCAGAGTGATGCCATTGATGAAGATCTTCCATTGACATTCTCCGACAAGGCATGGATCAGGGATTTCTCGAGGAAAGCAAAAAAGGTCATGCAGAGTCCCTAACAATGCAAAAATTATTCTGTAGCTTATGTTGCATTTTGATCCTTTTGCATCCTTCCCTTTTCCTTCCCTGTAACTAAGCCCGCTTTCTTTTCTCCATCTTCTTTGGGTAGTCAAAATTATATTACACACACACACACAAAAAACACAAAAAAAGTAGAATGATATTCTGAAAGGTATGTATATACAGAAGGGCCAGAGGGATATTCATGTATATTTAACATACGGTAAGACATCACGAATTTTAGGGTAAAAATTTGTTTTTGAAATTTGGGACGATCTGACCATTGAATCAGTGATTCATGCCTTGGATCTTCCATCTGGGCCATTTGTCTTATGTGATGATCCGACCGTTGGATCATTGATCTGCGCCTAGGATCTTCTATCCGGACCATCCATCTTAAATCTGATACGATCCGACCGTTGGATCATCGATCCCCCCTTTGGATCTTTGATCCGGGCCATCTATCTTAAATATGAGATGATCTACCTGTTGGATCTTCGATCTGCGCCTTGGATCTTTAATCTAGGCCATCTAAACTTAAAATTAACCAGTAGTTCAACAAATGGACCGTTAAAAATGAAATTCGATGGACAAATCTTCTAGATCATGAAAGATGAGCCTTCGATCCTTTGATCCATCTGTTAATTATTGTTTGTTTTGTTAAACTACCTTGAAATTGGTATTTGATCATGTAAATCTTTGGATTAGAAGTAATAATTACTTAATATCGATCTTGGTCCAATTCTTAAACTTGATCCAAACTTACTACTACGCACTCGAGGCTAGAAACCTTAATGTTAACGGTTAAGATGACCACTTGGGTGGCCACAATTAACTTTGAGTGTGTACGGAAAATGATACTCTTGGGCCACCTATTTTTGTGAGGTATTTGCTAAGATTAGCGCACAGGGTGTATTATTCCTTAAAAGAGTGTTGACCCTCATATGTAACGAAGTGTACCTGACAAATCTGCTCTTTTGGATCACCACCTTTCTATGCTCCCAAAAAAAGAAAAAGAGAAAAAAAAAGAAAAAAAAAGAAGAAAGATCTTCTTGGACGCGGATTTCCTGCGAAAGCCTTGCTCACGAAGTTCGTTTTGGGAGCTCATTTTGGACATGAGACCAAAAATGAGCCGGATTCAAGACTCAAGTGGGCCTCACTAAAGAAAAAGGTTGGTAGGGAAATTACTACCGTTGAAACCTCCCTAGGATCCACAGTGATGTTTATATGACATCCATACCGTTCATAAGGTCACTACTACTGGGATGAACGGAAAGCACAAATATTAATGTGATTTAAAACTCTTGTGGCCCCACAAATATTTCAACTGTGATTTTGGCCCACTTGAGTCTTGTTCTCATGTCCTAAAATGAGCTCCCAAAACGGATGGACAGGGGATTTATCAAAAAAGAACATCAATGTGGGCCCCACCTTGGTTCCCAGCAGGAACTTCATTTGAAAGCCTTGCGCAGGAACATAAGACAAAAAATGAGCCGGATTTAGGACATGAGAACAAAACTAAACCGGATCCAAAACTCAAGTGGGCTGAAAACGTGAAGATTGAACGTTCACACTTGAAATATTTGTGGGGCCATAAGAGTTTCAAATCACGATAATATTTGTGGGCCCCACCTTGGTTCCCAGCGCAAGGCTTTAGCAGGAAATCCGCATCCCTCTTTCTTCTTTGAATTTGTAAAGGAGGAGATCAGGGTGGTTAGCCCCCGTAAGGGCGTGAATTAAGTGTTACCCCGGGAGCAGCTTAGTGGGTGTTATCCCTACCGTATGGCCCACATGGGTGATATTTTGTATATCCACTCCGTAATGTGGTTCCAAAAATTATGCAGATCCAAATTTCAAGTGGACCATACAACTAGAAACAGTGTCACGAGTGCCCCACCATTAAAAATTCTAAGCTCTTGAGAAGGTAAAATATAAAGATTAGATTCATCCAAAACTTTTGTTGCCTACAAAATATTTTTAATGGTTATTCATCACTGTTTCTAACGGTATGGTCCACCTGAGATTTGCATCTTCTTACGGTTTTGGATTACATCCGAAAATGATATGAAAAAACAGATTGGCGGTGTAGATATATAAAAAATACATCAAGATGGCCCCCTAACCGTGTAACACCCAGTAAGCTGTTCCCGGGTAACACCTAATTCGGGCCCTCTTAACGGGGAGTGGAATGCTGTGTGGGGTCTATAGAGATGTAACCGGAGCTGTGTGGGGTCCATATCTTTGTATCCATATCTCTGTAACCGGAGCTGTGTGGGGTCCATAGATATGTCCGTGCCAAATCCAATCCGTCCATATTTTTTGTAAGACCATGATAGGACAAGATTCTAAAAACCATACAGATCCAAAACTCAGGTGGGCCATACCACACGAAACAGTGGATATTTAACACTTAGCGGTGACAAAAGTTTTGCATCAGGATGATTTTTCTTTTTTCCAAAGTTTATCTGAGTATTAATAATTCTATGAACGGTTTGGATGGCATATAAACATCATGATCAACTCCAGAAAGGTTTCAATGGTGGACGTTGGTGTTCCCATTATTTTGTTGGTGTGGCCCACCTCGGTTTTGAATCTTCCTGATTTTCAGGATCCTGTCCTATTTTTGTCTTTGGAAACAGATGGACATAGTGGATTTGTCACTAACATCTCTGTGGAGCCCACAGAGCCGTAATCCGCTCGGATCGCTTTCGCAGGCATCTCCAGCAAAATGTGGGTAGGGAAAATCTTACTGTTGAAACCTCTATGAGGTCCACAGTGATGTTTATATGCCATCCATACCGTTCATAATGTCATTCCTACTGAGATGAGCTGAAAACACAAATATTATCTTGATTCGAAACTTCAGTGGCCCCACGAATATTTGAACTGTGGAAGTTCAAGCATCACGTTTTCGGCCCACTCAAGCCTTGGATCCCGTTTATTTTTGGTCGAAATGCCTAAAATGATCTAACAAAACAGTCCCACGGCGTAGATTTCTCACAAACATCATGGTGGGCCCCACCTAGATTCCCAACGCGCAGGAGATGCCTGCCAAAGGCTTTCGCAGGCAATCCACGTCCCTCTTAATGGATGCTTATATATATATATATATATATATATATATATATTTGTGGGATCCAATAATGTGATAAAATGATAATAAAGTGGAACCCATAGATGTGATGGGTCAATGATATATTTAGCAGTGATTTACACTTTAATTACAAAAATAAGCCTACTGTACATATAGCATGTTTAAGACATTTTTAGAAAAAGTTATTATTAACTTATGGGGTCTCTTGTAATAAGTGAGTAACCAAACTGGTATATGGCCGTTGCCTCGGCTCATAAGGAAAATCTACCATTAAGAATGAAGAAATGAACTCCACATGATTCAATCTAGTACCTTTTTTTTTTTTTTTTTTTTTTTTTTTGGGGGGGGGGGGGGGGGGGGGGTAACACATCCTATTGTTAGTACACCCACCCACCCCCCTGTTAGTCACACTGCAATGTTAGCTACCCCACTTTGGGAATTCGATGCCATGATCTCAGTGTTAAAACGAGATTATCTTTACTCAGTTTACCACCGAGCTATGGATCCAGGTGTATTCAATGTAGTACCCTATCACATGGAAATTATTAAAGTTTGGGAGATCATTAAATTTTGGCCATTATTCCTAAATCGGATCAGTTAATGCTTGGAATATTGGCTCATTTGGGCCATTAGATTTTGATGTAAAATAGAAGAATGGTAAATCTGGCAGTTTTATTTGTTGGATAAAACATAATTTTCTAGTCTTGGATAGAGATTAGTTATCCAATAAGGGAATAAATGAAATTTTTTAACCAAAGTAACAAAATAGAATAGTAATTTCACATTCTCCATATACAAGCCAAATCGTGAGTTTTTCACACATGGCCAAGAGAAGGGCACGTTGGAAAAAAAAAAAAGCCATCCAAAGAGGCGTTTTTAAGATGTCACCAACTTAATGTGAAGAAAAAATTATTTTCGCAGGTTAATTATTCAATTTGGGTAAGTAATTACTTGCATGGATGATGTCTTACATATGCTTGTCATTAATTTACAATTATAATAATTATCATGTCCTTTTTTTAAATAAAAAATCTTAGAAATGGAGGAATGGAAAGTAGCGTTCCCTAGGTGTGAACACCAGACAACTCGGGGAGCGACATTAGGATTGAGTGGGGAAGGTCTAACGCCCTGTGCTGCCCCGTGGTTTGAGCAGGGGTTGTCATCCGAGTCCCTTGTGTGGGATCGGTCGGGCTTCGAAAATATCGCTTCAGTTGGGCCAGGTGCCTTAGTCCAACATCGGATGGATGAGCGCCCAAAGTCCTGGCTATAAGTGGGGTCTCTGCCTTAAGGATATGATGCGTTCTATGAGTGTGTGGCTATGTGCTTTCGCTATGTAGGAACAAATCCATAAGGTGGTTCATCCGAGCTTGTGATCAGTCATGATTTACGACCTGCTGGATAGGTGGACTGTAAATTCTGACACTCGTCGGTCTGGGCTACCAGAGCGGACAATATCTTCCTTAACTAGAATGACGTGTTTTGGGGGAAAGCCCGTGAACAAATCCGTAAGTCTTCGGCCAAAGTAGACAATATCACTATCCTTGGGCTGGGGCGTTATAAAGGTGGTATCAGAGCCGACGGTGGCTCTGCCCTGAGGGTGGGGGAGTCTAACACCCTGTCCTACCCTGTGGTCCAAGCGGGGGTTGTCATCCGGGTCCCTTGTGTAGGATCAATCGGGCTTCGAAAATACTGCTCTAATCGGGCCAGGTGCTTTAGTCCCACATTGGATGGATGAGCGCCCAAAGTCCTGGCTATAAGTGGGTCTCAGCCTTAAGATATGGCGCGTTTTATGGAAAATCCCAAGAACAAATTTGTGAGGTTTCGGCCAAAGTGGACAATATCACTATCCTTGGACTAGGGCGTTACAGAAGGAATCTAACAAGCTCGTAATAGTTGCCCATTAAGTGAGATCGGGTGATTGCCTACAATGGGAGGGTTGAGTATTGCATGAGGCTTTTACGCCGAGTGTGTAGATCTGCACATGTGATAGGGGTTAGCCTATGCAAGCTAGGTGGATGTTGGCAAGCCAAGTTTAAATAGACTGGGCCCTGATAATTTAAATGAATGATTGTACTGAGGTTGTAGTGAAAATTCATGCAATTGGCCTAATTGTTTCATTCAATTATATATTTTGTGAATATTTTGTGAAATGATTCATGTACCAGTTATAAGTCATGAAATCATGCAATTTATTGCTTATTCATCAGCTTAGATAGCTCATTCTGTTGAGATGCCAAGGGCCCGTTTGGATTGTAAGTTACCTAAGATAAGTTACTTATCTTGGTTTCTACTTATTAAGCTGATAAGTATGTTTGGTAAACAACATACTTATCAGCCAATAAGTAAATAAGTATGTTTGGTAATAACACATTGATAAGTAACCATTCGAAAGAAAATTTCAAATCTGCATATAATAAGTAACATATTGACATGAAAAGAAAAAGCTAAGCGTTGAGGCAGTTTTCCTAACAAAATGAGCTTTTCTAATCCCACATGCGTGCAATAAAGCTCATGTACATGCCATGCATGTGCTAGCATAGCATGATTGGTCCGAGATACATTCCATCCATCAGAACAGGACCACTATATGGATGCCCTGGCACAAAAATCAGGTTGATCCACTGGTCAGGTGGGCCACAATCTGCAAAACAAATGTACGGCTCTAGAAGACTTGGCTGAAGTTTTCTAACCCAGTCACTTGTTTCCAATAGTCGGTCCACATGGTGAGTGGACTAGAATCATTTTTGGGAAAGATGTAGAAGATCAGATCAACATCATTGGTGGATTGGATCTTGCACCAATTAATGTAGAGGCCTTCTTTGATGTGGTCCATCCACTGTGTGAGCCCCACCTTTGATGGGATGGACATGTGGGGGCCTCCTTTGATATGGACGGTATGAGAGAGCAGTAATTGAGTGAACCATGAGAGAGAACTTTGATATGTAGTGTGACCTGAGAGAGATAATTAGTAGAAAAGCCAAATTGGAGGGTGGTTAATTAACACCGGAGAGTGACTAACAGTGTGGGTGTGTACTAACCCAAAATAAAATAAAAAAATGAGCAAAAGCATAACATGAGAGAGATAAGTAGAAACGGCAAAAGTAAAAAAGCTAAAAGAAAATAGTTATTAAGATAAATAATTTTTAAGAGAAAAGTTACTTTTCAATTATACTTACCAAACAAACTTAAGTGCCAAAAGTAACTTAACGTCTTAAGTTCAGTTGAAAAGTAACTTATTTGATAGTATCCAAACGGGCCCTAAACATCCAGGATGAGGAATATGTTCGTCACCTATGAGAATTGTTATGTGATGTTGATGATATTCCCTGATAGGAGGTGGAGAGGGCAATGATCACAATCGTGGAGTACAAGTGAATAAAGCTTCAAGAAGATGAGAAACTTAGTTTTTAGAGAGAATTAGAAATTTTGAATAATTATTTTATTTTAATTTCTTTTATAGGAATTATGAATAAATTCATTTTTTTCGTTAATAAGTAACATATAGGTTGACATTTCTACAAATTCATTTTATTTAATAATCCTTTATTTTGACTTATATTATGGTGTTTTGGCTTTGGAATGTGTGATCAAATGAATATTGCTGCTTACACTAATGGTTAGGTGACTGAGTCAAGGTTACTCTAGTCTCAAAATTGGCGGTGTGTCACATACCTAATAAAAGTATATGTATATGAAATAATACCTATATCATGCATAAGCCATGAAATCATGCAATTTATTGCTTATTAAGCTTAAATAACTCACTCTATTGAGAAATTGACCATCCAAAATAAGGAATACATTTGTTGCCTATGAGAATTGTCCAATGATATTGACAATATTCCCCCGAAGGAGGTGGAAAGGGTAATGATCAAAATGGAGGAGTACAAGCGAAGGAAGCTTCAAGAAAATGAGAAACATGGCTTTTAGAGAGAATTAAAAAATTTAATGAACAATTTTATTTTAATTTCTTTTGTAGGAATTACGAATAAATTCATTTCTTTGGTTAATAAGTAACATAAAGGCTGACATTTTTGCAAATTTATTTTATTTAATATTTCTTTACTTTTTACTTATATTATAGAGTTTTGGGTTTGGAATGTATGGCCGAATGAATATTGCTACCTAATATCAATGAGTCACACTTTTGATTAGGTAACTAAGTTGAGAATAATACTCTTTTAGTCTCAAATTGAGGTGTGACACATACCTAAGTGAAAATATATAAAACGATCCAATGCTCTCTCTCAGAGCAACTGTTAGTTATGGTGCTTCTAGCTGCACTGGAGTACTTGGACGGCCTCAATTGATAGATCTGGACCATCCATTAGGTGAAGCATGAATTTCATTTCATGGGTTACCGTGTAAAACTCACACCCATAAGAGAATTCTAAGCATCCGATTAATAGTCTATAAAATGGACAGTCAAGATCACTTATAAAAAGAGAGAGAGGTTGAATCAAGTACTTCTACTATTTGGGCCCTGTTGAGGACCGATTAGAATCACTTCCATCAGACCATCAGAAGCATCCGTAGAAGGTTTGCGAAGTGGGCCACAAAATGTGCGTTTCAGCCAGTGATCATTGGTTCATCTCTCTTTATGTTTGTCCTCAACAAGCACTCAAATGTCCCAAGCACATGACATGCATGTACCAAACCCAGATGGTCACCATGGAAGAGCCCGATCAAGCTCTGAGGTAGGGCCCAATGGATGAAGGATTCAGAACACTGGAAAGCTGTTGCCATCGCTTGATCGATCACTGGTAGGGCCCAATGGCACCATTTTTGGGGCATTTTTTTCTTTTCTTTCAAAGCAGAAAACCACTTGGGCTCCACAAATGGTTGGATTTTAGTAACTTTTGCTGTCTGAGCCGTTTGCGTAAGTTCTGGACGCGGATTGCATTCAAGAAAGCTTTTTGGCAGTGAACTTCCTGCCTACCATAGGAAGCTAGGTGGGGCCCACCGTGATGTTTGTGAGAAATTCATCCCGCCGATCCATTTTGCCAGCTCATGTTAGGACATGAGCCCAAAACTCAAGTGGGCTACACGACAGGAAAAGATGGGTAGGGAGATGATGCTAGGGCTGAAAGTTCGGCAGGTTTAACCCGACCGACCCGTGACTGACCCAACATTAGGTTGGGCTTGGGCAGGAAATATCGAAGCTGATCTTGAGCTTAGGTTATGCAAACATTAACCCGATAAAGCTTAGGTCGGGCTTGGGTTGAGGTCTCGGGTCACCTGACTCAACCCGAACCCAATCTATATACAAGTTACTTATAATTTTATTATACTTTAGTTAAGTAATCTTATTAGTTTATGTTACTTTAGTGAGTGAACTTATAATCTTTGAAATTTGCTATGCTTGAATTTGATATGTTTTAAGGATTAAGAGAGTAGTTATCCTATATTTTAGTTAATTTGTGGAGAAAAAAGTTAAGTTCTTTATAATAAATAACTACATTCATAATTAATAAAGTTTTAGGTACAATAAAAATAAGATGTGTATTGAAGCATGATAGACTAATGTAATACGAACATCAACCCAACCAAGCCCGCTTAAGTTAGGAATTCCCAACCTGAGGTTGGGTTGGGTTAGGATTAAGGTACAGGAACTTTGGGTTAGGTTAGGGTTGAGCACCAATCCAACCCAACCCCCGGGAATTTCAGCCCTAGAAAATGCCAGCCTTTAAAACCTCCCTAGGTCCATTGTGATTTTTATATGCCATCCATACCGTTCATAAGTTCATTCCCATTAGAATGAACTGAAAACACAAATGAACGGCCGGGACATCACACGCACAAAGTGGGAGCCACGCAGGCTGCAATTCTTCCCATCCGCAGGAGAATTAACCAATGCCGTGCCTTCCCTAACTACCTTAACGTTTAAAATGACCAAAGAACCCTCACCTCGTAGTTAATATTACAGTTTAACCAGAAGAGATGTTGATTCGTCACATACTTCTTTTCCGGCCCGTGTCATTTGTGTATATCATCCAAGCCGTGAATAATCCAGCCGCATCATAAATATCACTTGAAAACCAAGATTGATCATTTATGAGACGGGCCACACCATTAAAATCAATGGACAGCTGATATCTAACTCAAATCTGTTTGTGGCCCACCTGATGAGTGGATTGTTCCTATTTTTGCTCTTGGTGAACCTCAGGGTGTAGCCCATCTTTTTGACGGCTCGGATGTTCTACTGAAGTGAATTACTGGAAAATAAAAACGGTGCATTTGGAAGCTAATATACAACGTTGTAATTTTATTTTATTTTTTTCAAAAGCAAAACAGCATGGTAAACCTCCGTGGAATCATTAACGGTCAGGAATTGGTCCTGGTAATCTTAAAATGACTAAACTGCCCCTCTATTCTGTAACGACCAAAACAACCCCCGACACATTACCCATTTCATCCCTCCACAAACCACAAGGAAGCTACACGTGGCAAACACCCATTCCCCCATCCATCTCTACCCAATCACACTCCAAGAGCCCCCACAAAATCAGGATCTCTTCAACGGTTTTCCTCATCTTTCCCCGTATAAAGGCATCATTCCCATCCAATTCCCTCCTTCAACACAACCAGGAACCAGAGTAAAACATATTCGTAAAAGAAGGCTTTCAGGGTTTCTTTGGACCGGCGGGCGGTTTTCCGGTGACGGAAAATCGCTCACTTTCCGATCACCCTCTTAAATTTCTGCAGTTGGATGGGAAGGAAACTGCTTTGATTAGGGTTTCTTCAGTTTCTCTGTTTTTCCTTTGTGGGTACTTCAAATCCGTTATTTTTCTTCATCTAATCTCCCCAAACCTCAGTAATCTATTCTCACAACGGATTTCCCTTTTGGGTTGTTTAGAGAAATTGTCATAGGCTGTTTCAGTCTTGGAGATATCCTCTGGTTTTTTGGTTGTGGGTATTTCTAATTCTCTGTATTTTCCTTGCTCTGTTTTTCCCCTCTTAACAAAATCTTGTTGACGGAATCTATATGCATTCAGAAAGACAAATTACCTGGTTTCTGGTTGGATTCTCCATCAAACACAAGAAGACCACATAACTTTCCGCTCTTCTTCTCAGTCTTTAACCAGGAAACCAAAAATGGCAGGAAAATATTCGAACTCTCTTCAACAAATGGAATGGGTGAAGGGGAATGCAGTTGGGTCTGGATCCTTTGGCATTGTCAACTTGGCCATGAACAAATCCAATGGCGAGCTCTTCGCTATCAAATCTGCTCCATCCGGGGCTGGGTTTCAATCACTCGAGAATGAGGCTGACATCCTGAAGAACCTCGATTCGCCGTACATCGTCCGGTGTCTTGGGCATGATATTTCACATGAAGCAAATGGCGAGCAGAGATTCAACCTCTTCATGGAATTCATGGCTGGGGGCAGCCTGTCCGACATCACGAAGAAGTTCGGTGGTGCTCTTGATGAGTCCGTCATCCGGTCATACACCCGTGGGATCCTCCATGGGCTTAAGTACTTGCACAGGAACGGGATTGTGCATTGTGATCTCAAATGCAAGAATGTGCTCTTGGGCTCATCTGGAGAAATCAAGCTGGCAGATTTCGGTGGCGCCAAGAGACTGAATTCTTCAAGAACCAACACAAATTCAAAGAACTACTTGCAATCCATATGCAGCACTCCCCTGTGGTCGGCACCCGAAGTCCTGAGAAATGAAGGGCTAGATTTTGCTTCCGACATCTGGTCTCTAGGATGCTCGGTTATCGAAATGGCCACCGGAAGACATCCTTGGGGTGGTGACGTTTCAAACCCAATGGCCGCCATCTATAAGATTGCATGCAGCGATGAAACTCCTCAATTACCACTCAACTTCTCTGCAGAAGGATTGGACTTCTTGAGGAAATGCTTGCAAAGGAACCCAGCATCAAGGTGGACCAGTGAGGAATTGCTTAGCCATCCATTTGTTTCTAGGAACCCATCTGGAAAGCATTCATCAACCTACTCACCAACAAGTGTACTCGATGAACGAGGATGGGAATCAGATGGATCGGAATCTCCAATTGCAGAAGAGCTTCCGGCCCGGATACCATTCTCAAAAAGGAGCACAAAGGGAGAGAGGCAGATGACGAATCACCAAAGAGAGATCGATATTGCAGCATCAGAGTGGGTCGATGTTAGATCAACTTGAAGGCTTTCTACACGCATACAAGGTTTTAGGAAACTGTAGATTGACAGAAGAGGGTTTTGAATGTACATTATTTAGGATAAAGTTACTGATTATTATATTACATCCATCAAAAGCGACATTTAACACATTCTAACTTTAGTTCCATACACTATAAAATGCGTAAGAGGAAAAAACTGCAAAATGGAGAAGAATCAGACAAGAATCCATTTTTATGCTCTCTGCACTAATTTGAAATCCGAAGTTTTTAACCTGAAATCTGAATCTAAAGTCGGAAACTAGTATTAAATCTAGAATAACCTGTTGGTTAATGTAACATATTTGCGTTTAACGTTAAACGGTCAAAATTGAATCCCTACCATTAAAAACTACATGAATTCAACCGAAATGTTTATTTGGCACCCGACCTGTTGATAAGGTCTGAAAGACCTAGATAAAGAGATCACACAAATATCATCTTAATCCAAAGCTTTTGTAGCCCACATGAAATTTTCTACGATCATTTACAAACCATTGGTTCTTGTACTATGGTCCATTTGAGATTTGGATCTGCTTCATTTTTTGGATCATGCGAGCTTTCAACATGGATGGACAGCATAGATGTAATCACATACGTCAAGGTGGGCCCAGAGTCATGGGTCCCACCCACCTCAGTGGATCCGAATTGTGTATTCCCGATGTCAATAGGCCTCAGCTATTGGACGGTGTTGTGTGGCCCCATCATAATGTATGTGTTTTATCCATGACGTCCATCCATTTTTCCAAATCATTTTAGGGAATGATCCCAAAAATGAGGATGATCCAAATCTCATGTGGCCTAGTACTTTCGTGGCCCATTAATGGCCAATCACCACCGTTTCATGTAGTATGGTTCATCTGGGATTTGGAGATGCTTCATTTTTTGGATCATTCTCTAAAATGAACTTTCAATACGGATGGATGGTGTGGATGTAGTCACATACATCACATGGGCCCCACATTCAGGGTTCCCACCCACCTCGGGAGCGGATTAGGCGAGACCCCGGATCCATGGATATGGGTGGAATCCCTAACCGTGGGGCTCACAATGATATAGTTTCTTTAAATCCACACCGTCCAACCATTTTCGAAGCTCATTTTATGGCATGATCCAGAAAATGAAGAATGACTAAGTCTTAGGTGAACCACATCATAGGAAACAGTCGTAATTGAATCCCCACCACTAAAAACCTTGAGTTCACCATAATGTTTATTTACCATCTAACCTGTTGATAAGGTTTAAAAACCCAAATGAAGAGACCACACAAATATCATCTTCATCCAAAACTTTTGTGGCCCACAAGAAGTTTTTAATGGTCAATTACTACTGTTTCTGTACTATGTTCAATCTGAATTTGGATCTGCTTCATTTTTTGGATTATTCCCTAAAATGAGTTTTTAATACAGATGGACAACCTGGATGAAGTCATATACATCAAAGTGGGTCTCATAGTCAGCTCCCAATCCACCAAGCCGCGCCCACCCACCTCTCGAGGTTCTCACCTAATCCGTTGCGCCAAATCCGGGAGCGAATTAGCTGTTACCTGGTAGTGGGTGTTACCCTAACCGTGTGGGGCCTATCCTCATGTATTTGTTGTATATCCAGGCCTTCCATCTGTTTTTCCATCTCATTTTTGGGCGTGATCCCAAATCATAAGAAGATCTAAATCTTAGGTGGACCAAACCAGTAGAAACAGGGATGAGTAACCACTAAAAACATTTCGTGGGCCACAAAAGTTTTGGATTAATCTGATCTTTCTAATTTCCCTTCAACCAGATTTTCTTGACATTATCAAGAGGTTGGATTGCAAATAAACAATAAGAAAACATTACGATGGGCCTTTTGGAATTTTTATGGGTGAGGTACTCAATCACCTTCTGTGGTGGTGAGGTACACGTGAGATTAAAATCTGCGTGAATTTTGGTACTCCATCCTAAAATGGTCTCGAGACACGGATGGACAGCATGGATATACAAAAAATCATCAAAATGGGCCCCTCGACAGGGGTAACACCCTCTAAGTTGTTACCCCGGTAACGCCTAATTCGCTCCCCCAAATCCGGGCGGGGATTGCGCACTACCCTCAGCCGGATCTAGCTAGAGACGGATGGCCCAGTCAAGGTGCTTTATGGGGCCTACCGTGATGTATATGTTTTATCCACACCATCCTTTCATTTTTTCATATCATTTTAGGTGAACAAAATAAAAAACAAGGCAAATCTAAGGCTAAAGTAGGCCACACTACAAGAAATAGTGGGAAATGGGTGTCTACCATTGAAAACTTCTTGGGGTCATAGAAGGCTTTGATCAAGGTGATTTTGTGTTTTCCCTCCATTCAGGTTTGTGTGACCTTATGAAGAGGTTAGATGGCAAATAAACTTTACAGTGGAACCCAAGAAGGTTTTAACGGTTCCCACTGCTTTCTGTGCCGTGGTCGACATGAGCTTTCTATGTGTCTCATTTTTTTTTTTTGGGATCATGCTCTAGAGTAATATAGAAAAGTTGACGGAGGTTCTGGGTCTGACACATAAATCATGATGGGCCAAAGAAGTGCCCAAAGTTAAAAGTTGGGTTAGGTATCACGTCGCATGGGTAAGACCTCAAAACCAGCCATGTGTAGGGCTGCACATCTGCCCTGTTAACCCGCCCAGCCCGCCCGACCCGACCCGGTAGAAACCCGATCCGTCCCAACCCGGCTAACAAAACGATCCGGTCCCAAGTAGATGTGGTCGGACCGTTTTTAATTTAGGTACGGTTTAGGGTACATGCCAAACCCGCCCGACCCGACCCGTACCCCGACCCGTATATCCCGACCCGTTCCACCCGACCCGAACCGCCCCGTTTATACTAGTTTATTGCTTTTAGAAATATCTATATATCATTATCAATAGGTTGAATGGTCAATAAACATTAGGGTGGACTTTAGAATCTTTTAATGGTGGGAGTTCAATGACCACTGATTTTTGTGGTGTGGTCTACCTAAAGCTTTTATCTGCTTCCTTTTTGGGACTATGTCCTATAATAATCTGGAAATGTAGATGGACGGCATGGATTTACAATATATATATCGAGGTGAGCCTCATGGTTAGGGTCTCACCCACATGGCTGGTTCGGGTCTCACCGACTCTCATCTCACACTCACAAGGAGCGGATTGGGTGACATCCGGGATCCACCAAGGTGGGTGGCCCCTGACTATGTGTCTTAAATCCACACCGTCCAACTATTTTAAAAGATCATTTTAGGATATGATACCAAAATGAAGCTAACTCAAATCTTAGGTGGACCACACCATAGAAACATTGTCCTAACCCGACCCGACCCGACCCGACCCGGTTTGGCATATAGGGTAGGGCAGGGTTAGGGTTAACCCTTTTACAAGTAGGGTAGGGTTAGGGTTAGGGTTGGGTCAGCCCAACCCGGTCACGACCCGGACCGAAACCCGAACCTTTAAATATATTTAGGTTCGGTCCAGGGTTGGGCCCAACCCGACCCTAACCCGACCCGTGTGCAGGCCTAGCCATGTGGATGGGACACTTGACGGTAGGAGCCCACCTCAACGTATGAATTGTATATCCATGCTGTTCATCTGCTTTTACAGCTTATTTTATGCCATAGTACCAAAATTGAAGTAGATACAAATTTAAGGTAGAATACACCATAAGAAAAACACTGGTTAACGACCATTAAAAACCTTTTGGGCTATGAACGTTCTCTATCAACCTGATATTTGTTTTTTACTTACAACCTTATCAACAGATTTGATGGTCAATAAACATCATACTGGACTCCAGGAAATTTTTAATGGTGGGCGTTTAGCGAGCACTGTTTCCCGTGGTTTGGTCCACCTAAAAGTTGAGTCTGGTTCATTTTTGGGGCTGCATCCTAAATTAATCTGAAGAAACAAATGGACGGCATGGATATATAGCAAATACGTCCAGGTAGGCCATAGGTTCAGGGTCCCACCCACATTGCTGGCTCCGAGGTCTCACCCAAGTCGCTTAGGGTAATTTTGGATTTTTTAAAAAGAGTATGCCGAGCGTCGAAAAAAATCGGTGCTTCATGGGTTACAAGGCATCCATCAAGTGGGTTACATCATAGAGGCACCTTGGTACAAAAATCAGGCCCACACACACTAATCAAATGGGCAACAATTCACCAAAAAAAAAAAAAAATGGTTGGCTAGGGATTCTTTGGAAAGAACTTTTACTGAGGAAGAATCACAGGCAATATCAGAGTTAGAAAGTGACAAGGCTCCAGGGCCTGACAGATTTCCAATGGCATTCTATCAAAGATTTTGGGATTAGGTAAAGAAGGATGGGATTGGTTTTATGTAGGGCTGCACATCTGCCCAATTAACCCGCCCGACCCAACTCACTAAAAACCCGCCCGACCCGACCCGGTAGAAACCCGATCTGTCTGGACCCGGCAAAAAAAACGGTCTGGTCCCGAGTGGATGCGCGGCTGGACCGTTTTTAATTTAGGTACGGTGTATGATATATGCCAAACCCGCCCGACCCGACCTGTTCCGCCCGACTCGAACCGTCCCGTTTATACTGGTTTATTGCTTTTAGAAATATATGTATGACATTATCAATAGGTTGGATGGTTAATAAACATTAGGGTGGACTCTAAGAATCTTTTAATGGTGGGAGTACAATGACCACTGATTTTTGTAGTGTGGTCTACCTAAAGCTTTTATTTGCTTCCTTTTTGGGACCATGTCCTATAATAATTTGGAAACACAGATGAACAGTGTGGATTTACAACATATACATCGAGGTGAGCCTCACGGTCAGGGTCTCACCCGCATGGCTAGTTCCGGGATCTCACGGACTCTCACCCACGACGTGGATATACAATAAATCATCAAGGTGGACCCCATGGTAGGGGTATCATGGGTTAAACACTCTTGTTTTTAATATATAAAGTTAAAAAGAATGCAAATAAGCATAACGTAGTCCTAACTCGACCCGACCCGACCCGACCCGGTTTAGCATATAGGGTAGGGTAGGGTTAGGGTTGACCCTTTTATAAGTAGGGTAGGGTTAGGGCTGGGTTAGCCCAACCCGATCACGACCCGGACCAAAACCCTAACCTTTAAAATATGTTTAGGTTCGATCCAGGATTGGGCGCAAACCGACCCGTGTGCAGGCCTATTTTTATAGATGAATTTCACAGAAGAGAATGCACTGCATCGAAATTGGGGGTTACTTTTATAGTGGTTATTCCCAAAAAAAGGAGCCAAATATCTTCAAGATTTTAGGCCCATCAATCTATTGGGAGGTCCCTATAAAATCCTTGCGAAAGTGCTAGCCTTAAGATTTCGAGGGGTTTTGTTTACAGTTATCTCAGCAGCTCAAGGCGCATGCTTGTGAAAAAAAAGGCAAATCATGGATACTTTCTTGGTGGCAAATGAGTGCATACATTCCTATATTAGCAAGGAATCAAAAAGCGTAGTTTGCTACTAGACATTGAAAAGGCATATGACTATGTCAATTGAGATTTCTTGAATTATATGCTAAAGAGAATGGTATGTGATATCAAATGACAATCTTGGATGAAAAAATGCGTGAGATCGGCAGAATTTTCAGTTTTGGTGAACAGATCTTCGAATGGATTCTTCTCATCTTCCGAAGGACTGCAACAAGGGGATCCTCTCTCCATACCTATTTGTGGTGGTTATGGAGGCAATGGGTCGAATGATAGAAAAAGGAGCAAAGCTTGTGTTGATGAAAGGTTATGGCATAGATAATTCAGATTTTCGGGTAACACATTTACCGTACGCGGATGACAATGTTATTCTACAAAATAAATTCAAAGCAGATCCTACATACATTGAAAACCTTCACTCGATTATCGTCACCTTCGAGGTGGTTTCCAGTCTTATGGTTAATATCTACAAAAGGGTATTTCTCAAGAGGAGTTGAGGTCTTTTGCCCAAGTGATGGGGTGCAGGTAATGTACTTTTCCAACCTAATACTTTGGTCTTCTGTTGTGCATTAGTAGACCGATGAAGCAGCTTTGAGATACAATCATTGAAAGGTTTGAATTGAAGTTATCTAAGTGAATCTAGAAGTTATCTCAATGGAAGACTAGCTAGTTTTCGTCGGGAGGAAGAATTACTATGATTAAGGCGATGATGACAAACCTTCCAGTGTATCACATGTCTCTTTTCAATTGCCCAAAATCAGTTTTGTTAAAGTTGGATAAGTTAAGGAGGGATTTCTTCTAGAAAGAATTAAATGATAATCACAAATTTTATCTTATGAAATATGGGAAGAGGTGTGCGAACCTTGGGATAAGGGTGGGGCAGGCATTAGGAAATTGGAGGATATGAATTTGGTTTTGTTAGGAAAGTGGGTTTGGAGATTTGGGGTAGAGGTGGGATCTCGGTGGAGAGATGTGGTTACAAGAAAATACGAGATTGAAGAGACAGGTTGGTGAACTAGGTCATCCTCATTATATAGGGCTTCACATGTTTGGAAATCAGTAGCTCCAATTACTAGGGGTATGGGAAGGGGTTGGTATCTAAATGGGAAATGGGAAGAATATCAAATTTTTTAGATGATAGGTGGGTGGGGAATAAAAAATTAAGCGAATTATTTCCTAGGTTGGCGGCAACAACAATTGAAGAGGGATTGAGGGTAGATAACTGTTACTCAATAGTTGGGGAGAATATCGTCTAGGCCCCGCCATGTAGGTGGAATTTAGAACATTAAGAGTTTGCATAACTCATTTCTTTGCTTCAAATATTATCAAAGATAAATCCAATCATTTCAAAGGCAGATTTGATGGGATGGCTAAAAGATAAATCTGGTTGGTTCTAACTTAGATCATTCTACATGACCATAAGCAAGGCCGATTATAGAGATGAGGCTTGTGCAACATCATTCATATGGAGTTTATAGCGGTCCTCCAAAGGTAGCGGCGCTTGCGTGACTAGTGGGGAGTAGGCCTGCACACGGGTCGGGTTAGGGTCGGGTTGGGCCCAACCCTGGACCGAACCTAAATATATTTAAAGGTTCGGGTTTCGGTCTGGGTCGTGACCGGGTTGGGCTGACCCAACCCTAACCCTACCCTACTTGTAAAAGGGTTAACCCTAACCCTGCCCTACCCTATATGCCAAACCGGGTCGGGTCGGGTCGGGTCGGGTTAGGACAATGTTTCTATGGTGTGGTCCACCTAAGATTTGAGTTAGCTTCATTTTGGTATCATATCCTAAAATGATCTTTTAAAATAGTTGGACGGTGTGGATTTAAGACACATAGTCAGGGGCCACCCACCTTGGTGGATCCCGGATGTCACCCAATCCGCTCCTTGTGAGTGTGAGATGAGAGTCGGTGAGACCCGAACCAGCCATGTGGGTGAGACCCTAACCATGAGGCTCACCTCGATATATATATTGTAAATCCATGCCGTCCATCTACATTTCCAAATTATTATAGGACATAGTCCCAAAAAGGAAGCAGATAAAAGCTTTAGGTAGACCACACCACAAAAATCAGTGGTCATTGAACTCCCACCATTAAAAGATTCTAAAGTCCACCCTAATGTTTATTGACCATTCAACCTATTGATAATGATATATAGATATTTCTAAAAGCAATAAACTAGTATAAACGGGGCGGTTCGGGTCGGGTGGAACGGGTCGGGATATACGGGTCGGGGTACGGGTCGGGTCGGGCGGGTTTGGCATGTACCCTAAACCGTACCTAAATTAAAAACGGTCCGACCACATCTACTTGGGACCGGATCGTTTTGTTAGCCGGGTTGGGACGGATCGGGTTTCTACCGGGTCGGGTCGGGCGGGTTGGGCGGGTTAAGGGGGCAGATGTGCAGCCTTAGTGGAGAGGAAGAAGGTACTTCCAATAGATAACATTCACAGGTGAAGCTTCATTCTACCGAATGTTTGCTTGTCGTGTATGCGTGGCAAGGAATCAGTGGATGATCTCTTTCTGCAATGCCCTTTCGCAAAGAGGTTATGGGATCAAGTCTTCGTTTGCTTCGAAGTTGATTGGGCAGCGCCAACTTCCATCGATAGTTTTTTCCTAATGTAGCCAAGAAAACCGGGGGTGGCAACTATATTTACTCGGGCATATGGACCATATGGCAAGAAAGGAACAATCAATGCCTTATAAGCTGCGGGAGGCAGTTTCCTGAAGTGTTTGGCAAAGAAAAATCTCTTGTAATAGAATGGGCTTGTCCTATAAGATTATAGTCCCTTCCAGCTTTTTGCGGGGGAGTTGTAATCTCCCGGTTGTTGTACATCTGTAAAATTTCGGCTTTGGCCTTTGAGTAATAATATTATCATCATTTCAAAAAAAAAAAAAAAAAGACAAGTTTTTTCTAAGCCATCTATTTATTGTCAGCATTGCAGTCCACATGATGAGTTGATGAGCCTGATATTTGGGCCAGGGCATCTAAACATGGTGGTACCCACCTGGTGGACAGCTAGGATCTCACACCTGTGTGCCATGTGCGTAAATATGGTGGCATGTAGGATAGTGACAAATCTCATTCTCCAGAATTTCTCGGTTCAGGAATTTCTAGGGAGATTTTCGAATTTTGAGGTTCCTCCGGGTACATCAGGAAAAGCATTAAAAAAAAATAAAAGTAATTACTATAAATTAATAAATAATTTTAAGTTTCTTATATACAAGCATATGATGAACTAGTTAAAAATTTAAATAATTTTCTCATAATATCGAGATAATTTCGCAATAAAATCAAATTAATTAAAAACTGGTGAGACATAATGTGGTAACATTGTTTGTTTTATTTTTCAGGAGAATATTGTGAGATTTTTAAGATCTGGCAACATTTGTCACAGACTCACAGTGGTGTACTGGTGTCTAGTTGGGAAGCCTTGAACACGCTTGTGGGCTTACCAAATTTCTTATCCTTTTTCTTTTTTTTTCTTTTTTCTTTTTTTAATTTTATGCTTCATTTTGTAATTTGTCTTCCTTCCCTTCCCACTTCTTCAACCCAATTTCACTACTCCAGAGTTGCGTCACTGAGTTTCCTACGCTCAACTCAATTCAGCCCCAAGGATAACAGCACACCTGGGTGACAGGTCAAGAGAATCACCTGAAGTTGGAGAGTCATAGACTCATAGACTCATAGACTGAAGGAGAACAAGAAAAAAAAAATGGAAAATGGTAATTCGGCAAGTTGAGTTGGCTTGTCCTGTTGGCTGAGTCAGACCCAGCTCTGTTGCTAGGCTGTGTTAGCATCTTTCTTCACCTGTTGGTTCATTCATGTTCTTTAGCTTTCCCATCCTGTCCATGTAAGTTCTTAGTTCCAACTGAAGTCCAAGTCAAAAGAAAGAAAGCATTCAAAACTTCAAAAGAAGATCATGAATGTTGGTCCCTGGAGAAAATCGAGATCTAAGATTTTGAATCGGGCTTTCCCTTGTTATGCTTATGTTGGTGATAGTTTGAACCATGATTAAATGTACTCAAGAAGACATGAAGGGCATCTCAGCAGTTAAGATTATTCACGCAAAATGAACTAGAGTTGTCAGAAAATTTTGGCTGCTGTTCTTTGGATTTGATCAATATCATATTCAAGTACTGTAGATAGAATAATTGTGCCGCAAAAACCACAGCATCCAATGCTTTGGCTGATTTACAGATAACAAGGACTAGCCGCTGATACAAATTGCAGATAATACACCTTAAAATCAACCAAATTCTATCAAGATACATGTAAATGATGATCAGTAATTTTTACAAGACTAACATACCTATCTATTTCACATTTTACCGTTATTGGGCTGTCTACACAATTGAAATTTCAGGCATATCTCCATCTGGGTGTCTACTCAATGTCTTTGACAGCATCCTGCAATAGATGGTTGTATGGTATTAAGTTGACATTAAGAATCAGGTGCCGCACTCATGTTTTGAAAAGCCTAGGTGCAGAATTCAGCTGTCCAACTCATTTTTTATTCAGCACCAGAAAGCCAACAGACCAAAATAAAAAGACTATCACCCCAAATAATCCCAAGCATCAGGGTTGGTTTCAAGGTGTTGTCTGAGTTGGAAGAAGGGCTACATCATTTTATCCTTTTGTAGTGGTGGACTTGGCAAACATTGTAATGCTATTTTAAAGGGGAGATGACACAGGAACTCTATTGTAACAGCAAACTGGTGTACACATGGTGAGAGATGGTGACAACTGATTTTTTGTGAACGAAATTTCGATAGGGACATTACCTTTGCAAGTCGTGTGACATAAGCTGCAGCCAATGCTGTAAATAAGAGGCCCAGGCCCAGCGTCAGTAACTGACCATTTCCTCCTGGTAAACCCACATCTGATTCTTCTTGCTGAGAAGTTCAAAGAAACCCAATACCTCACTTAGGGGACAGCCAACATATTGATAAAATCGGGAAAACTAATAATGTATCATGTATGTATCACAGAAGCCCAAGACAGACAAAACTCCAAATTATTAGCAGAAGTGAAGAAATTTGTGTGCATCTTTTTGGGTGGGTAATGATGGTGGTTGTGGGTGTTTGGTGTGCGTGTGTGTGTTGTGGGGTTTAGTTGGCATCAGTTCTCTGCAAGCGGCAAAGCAGTGGTGCAGCAGCATATTATTTGTTAAGAATCCCCCCTTGCCCATTTCAAGCTCTGAATAGAAAGCAAGGAATAGATCTATCCTTGTTTGGATCATCAAGCACATGAAGTGGACAATGCTTTTCTGTTCCTTTTTCTGAAAGGGAAAAGTAATTACTATGACCATCATTTGATATCTTATTAGGGCCTATTTGGGTGATGCTTTAAACAGCGTTCAATGCCATTGAGCAGAGTTTAGTCCATGAAAGTAGTTTAAGAGTGTATGGATGACATTCTTCCCAAAATGCCATTTGTAGCAATGATATTTTCTTGTCAAGTGGAACCAAGTGGAGGAGCCATTTTTTCCACTTTTGGAGATAGGATTTAAGATGGGAAGTCATTTGATAGTCTGCAGAACATGTATTTAGAAATTGTAAACTTCGAATAAAAAAACTCACAATAAACCATCGAAAGGATGGAACCAGTGTTGTCATAGACGATTGCATATGCAAATTGTGGCATCGAAAACGCATAAGTCACCATGGCTTATGCCGTTTTAGAAGTATGCCATCACATATTGGTATATGCAATCGCATACAGCAGTATGCAAGAAGCAAAAGATCCCTCGTATGCAATAACAAGAAGCAAAAGATCCCTCGATTTATTACAGCTACGCCCAAGCCAAAAGAATACAATATATAAAAAGGAAAAAAGACCAAACCAATCAAAAACTACCCTACTGCTTTAAGCAGATTCCCATTCCTTTACATTCACTATCACCTTTTTGAAAACATCGATTGCCTGACTTCTTCTATTCCAAAAATATCTACTATTCATTTCCACTCATACGGCCCAAATTCCAGCCAACAAGGACATCTTCATCAAACATTCCCTTCCTTGCCAATTCCTTTCCCATCCCATATCCGGAAGAAGCTAGCTGCAGATTTTGGCATAACCCAGATAGTTTCAAATTCTGCAAAAGAATTCTCCCATACTTCTCTACCGAAAGGACAATGAAGGAAAAAATGGCCCACCATCTCTTCATCTTGCATGCATGACAAACATGTATTGGTTATCACCATCCCTCTCTTTCGAAGATTACCAACCATTAACACCTTCTTCCTTCCCACAAACCAAGCCAAAGCCACCACTTTATGAGGGGCCCTATAAAACCACACCAGATAGTTTCAAATTCTGCAAAAGAATTCTCCCATACTTCTCTACTGAAAGGACAATGAAGGAAAAAATGGTCCACCGTCTCTTCATCTTGCACGCATGACAAACATGTATTGGTTATCACCATCCCTCTCTTTCGAAGATTATCAACCGTTAACACCTCCTTCCTTCCCACAAACGAAGCCAAAGCCACCACTTTATGAGGGGCCCTATAAAACCAAACCAGGGTTGTGTGACTATGTTCCTTTTTCCGATGACGACCCAACCATAAAGTTATAGAATGATTTGACTCAAAATTTCCCCGATTTATTTTTTATCCCTATCATAGAGTCCCGCTCTCCCACCAATTGCATATCATTTTGAAGCATTCCCAGCAATTTAATCATCGCTTCTTCTTCATCTTCCAACAAGTTTCTTGTACATAGTGGGGTCCAAATCACCTCATTCCCAGGTCTAGAAAAACAACTAGCAACCAGTATATTCTGATTCTTGTACATGGTGGGGTCCAAATCACCTCATTCCCATGTCTAGAAAAACAACTAGCAACCAGTATATTCTGATCCACCGAAATCCTAGCCAAACTATGAAATTCCTCTTGAAGAGGGTTATCTCCCATCCAAATGTCCACCCAAAAGTGGATACTCCTTCCATCCCCAAATGAGAAACCTACCCCTTTAAACTTCCCTCTCAAATCTGCTATTGCTTTCCAAACCCCTGAAGCTTTATATAAAGAAGACTCTCTTACCCGCCTACCTCCATACTTAAGCCATTTTTTTAATAGAACCTGTTTCTATAGAAAAGCATCCTTCTCACCAAGACGCCATAGCCATTTCCCAAAAAGGGCATTATTCATCACTTCCATACTTCTTATGCCGGCTCCATCTTCTTCGAAAGGCTTGCACACCTCTTCCCATTTCATTAAATGGAATTTCTATTTATCCTATTCTCCTTGCCATAAGAAACCTCGCCTAATTTTCTTCAAACGATTTATAACTGTTTTCAGACATTTGAATAACGATATATAGTAAACCAAGAGATTTGACATAGCCACCTTTATCAATGTTAATCTTCCACCTAAAGACAAATGTCTTCTTTTCCAGACCAATAACTTCCTTTCAAATCTTTCTATCACTTTGTCCCATAAGTGCTTTGCTGGTTTTCCTATACCTAAATAGGCTGATGGAAAGGATCCCATCCGACAACCAAAGATGCTAGCAAATTCCCCCACCACTTCTTTTGATAAATGTACCCCCAATAATTCATATTTACCTATGTTTACCTTCAAACCTGAAACTGCCTCAAATTTCAAAATAAGACACTATCTTCCTTAAATTGTCCGCCTTTTTTTCTATCCTAATCACAAAATAGAATCGTATCATCCACATATTGCAAGTGGGACACTTGAATTCTGACTAATCCACCTTGAAGCCTACTATCAGTTTTGTAACCACTCCTTGAATCACACGACTACAAGTAGGACACTTGAATTCTGACTTATCCACCCTGAAGCCTTTTATCGGTTTTGTAACCACTCCTTGAATCGCACGACTAAAGGCCTCTCTCTCTCTCTCTCTCTCTCTCTCTCTCTCTCTCTCTCTCTCTCTCTCTCTCTCTCCTGTTAGATTAGACAATTAGACTTGAGAACTTAGAAGAAGACTAAACTCTCTCTAAACTAATCTTCATCTCTCATCATGTCTTCTTCCCAATCTGCTTCTTTAAAACCGAAGTTTAATGGCCTGGGATGGAAGTACATGCATTAGTGTAGCGCTTTCAAAAAATCATATATAACGTGTGAGCTTTGCAGGTTTGTGAGTGCTGGTATCATTAGCTGGCACAAACAACATTGGGATCAAATGCAAGAGCATGTCCCAGTGTTACTACAGAGATCCAAAAGGAAATCATGGAGTACATGGACAAACATGCTCTAAAACGGCATGAGAGTTCAATACTTAAGAGAAGAAATTATGGAACATGAAGCTTATGAGGATATTGGTATAGATGTTAATGTTGTTGATGTCGATACGGCAACGCCTACATCCACGGGGCGATCTAGACCACCGACACCCAAAAGATCTAGATGGCATGGGCCAACGGATAAGCGGTGTAGATCACATCCCGAGGATATAATTGACCAAAGGGGTAAAGGAAAATGATCTGCACAAACAATACTTGAAAATTTATATAAGAATACAAATATGAAAACCACAATTCAGTACATTGCTAAGTAGTTAGCCAGTGTTGCTTTTAACACCGTTAAATTGAAAAACGAGTTGTTTCATTTGCCTATGGGAGTAGTTAAGTTCACGTGGTGTGTGGGAGGAGATTTCAATGTGGTTAGATTTCCATATGAAAAATCAAACGGGGGTAGGATTAATAGGAGTATGAGATACTTCTCGGATTAGATATCAAAAAACGAGTTGTTTGATTTGCCTATGGGAGTAGTTAAGTTCACGTGGTCAAACAGGCTGGTGAATGTGGTGCAATCTAAGTTGGATAGATTCCTTCTTTTGTCTTACTTCATAGACAAGTTCCTGATGGTGGTGCAGAGATGCTTGCCTAAACCGATCTCCGACCATTGTCCAATTCTTCTAGAATCAGATGAGGAAGATTAGGGGCCTAGACCGTTTAGATTTGAGCTCTCGTGGTTACAGGTGGAGGGGTTCCAGGATCTAGTCAAGGGATGATGGATTTCTTTCCTGAACCGAGGGGGGAGAAGGTTTTAATTTATTTCAAAAGCTAAAACTCCTGAAAAACAAGATCAATGTGTGGAAAAAAGAGGTTCTTACCAGTCGAGAAGAGGAATCGACAACCCTTCTTAATAGGATTCAACAAATCGATGTCAAGGAACAAGAGGGTAAGTTGTTAGAGGAAGATAGAGCATGGAGGGAAGTTCATTCGGCAAAGTACTATGCTAGGCTAAGAGAGGATGAGATCAAAGGGAGCAAAGGTCAAGGACTCTATGGCTTAAAGAAGGGGATAAGAATACTAATTTTTTTCATATCATGGCGAGTGCGAGAGCCCGTGTTAATAAGATTAAGTTGTGGTAGAAGGGGAAACTATAGAAGGGAAGGTTAATGTTTGTGCGACAATCGTAAATTTCTATAAAAATCTTTTAAAGAAGGAAGATTGGAAACGGCTGAAGCTAGACAACCTTTCGTTCGATACAATGTCGATAGAGGAATCGGAGGCGTTAGAAAAAGCTTTTACGGAAGAAATTTTAAATGCTATTTCTGAGCTGAGAAGTGAAAAAGCCCCCAGGCTGGATAGATTTCCGATTTTGTTTCATCGGAAATTCTGGGACACCGTGAAGAAGGACGTGATTGATTTTATTAACAATTTTTATGTTTCAAGTGCTCTTCCTCCGGAGCTTTGTGCCACGTTTATTGCTTTGATCCCAGAGGAGGAGGGAGCGGAAAGCTTGTCGGACTATAGGTCGATAAGCCTGTTAGGAGGTCCATATAAACTCCTAGCTAAAATTCTAGCAGCAAGGTTCAAAGAAGCAATTGGGGGAGTTATCTCAAAGTCTCAGGGAGCTTTTGTGGCGAGGCGGCAGATTGCAGATAGCGTTTTGGTGGCCCATGAATGCATAGATGCATGTCATAGGAGAAAGGGGGTTGTATGCAAGTTGGATGTCCAAAAGGCGTATGATCATATCAATTGGGAATTTCTTGACTACATGCTTTAGCATGTGGGGTGTGGTGACAGATAGTGGGAGTGGATCCGTGCGTGTGGTGTCGGCTAAGTTCTAGATTCTGGTGAATGGTTCACCGAATGGATTCTTTTCTCCATCCAGAGGGTTGTGGCAAGGGGACCCACTATCCCCTTATTTTCTTGTGATTGTGATCAAAGCTTTAAGTAGGATGATTGATAAAGGGGTGAAGGAGAAGTTGGTAAAGGTTTTTGCTATTGACAACTCCGACTTTCAGGTGACTCATCTCCAATATGCGAATGACAGGCTTTTGTTGTGCAAGGCCGACAAAGAGTTGGTTGACAATCTTCGCATGATTATGATTTGTTTTGAAGCAGTGTCCGAGCTCAAAATCAATATTTTAAAGAGTGAATTGCTGGGAGTGGGATTCTCCAAGGAAGAAGTGGCAGTATTTGCAGAGTTGTTGGGTGCAAAGAAGGATCTTTTCCTTCTACCTACCTTGGGCTTCCTTTGTGTATAGGTAAACCCCCAAAGGGCGTCCAGGATAAGGTGATTGAGCGCTTTCTTAAAAAGCTCTCGTGTTGGCAGACTAGATCTTTATCTTTAGGGGGGAGGATTACTCTCATCAAGGCTACAATGTCTAATTTACCGGTATATTTTATGTCCTTGTTTAAGTGCCCAAAGTCAGTGTTGGAGAGATTGGAGAGAATTAGAAGGGACTTCCTTTAGAAGGGTATAGAAGGCAAGAACAAGTTTCATCTCATGAAATGAGGGGAAGTGTGCAAGCCTCGGGAGTAAGGAGGTGCCTGTTTGAGATGCCTAGAGAGAATGAATGATGCATAGTTAGGGAAATGGGTGTGGAAGTTTGGGGTGGAAGAGGGATCCTTTTGGAGGGAGGTAATGGGTAGGAAGTATGGGGTGGGTGAGGGGGGATGGTGGACTCGCCCATCATCTTTATACAGATCTTCCTCGGTTTGGAAAGCGAAAGCCCGTATTAGAAATAAGGTGTGGGAAGGGGTTGGCTTCTCTCTAGTTAATAGTCAGAAAATTAAGTTTCGAGATGACATCTGGGTGGGGGATCAAATATTGAGAGAGCTGTTCCCTAGGCTAGCTAGTTTGGCAATGGGTGAGGGGGTTGTTGTGGCTAGTTGTTTTTTGTTCCAAGGCGACACCTGTTTTTGGGCCCCACCGTGTAGGAAGCATTTGAGTGATGATGAGCTGGAGGAGTTTCTTGGTTTGTTAGCCCTTCTTAATAAGGTGAGGTCGCTGCTTTCAGAAGCGAACTCCATGGTTTGGAGGAATGATAGATCTAGGAGGTTTTCTGTTAGATCCTTCTCTCGTTCTTGGAGGGAGGTGATCGAAGTGCAATAAGCCCGATGTCAGAAGTTTGGCGTTATGGGGTTCCTTCCAAGGTAGCGGCTTTTGCCTAGTTTAGTAGGGCGTAGCAAGGTTCTGATAGTTGATAATCTTAGGAAAAGGAATATGATCCTCCCAAATGTGTCATATGCTATCAAGATGAGGAAACTGTAGATCATCTTTTTATTCATTGTGGCTTTGTGAGGCAGATGTGGCATAAGTTCTTCATTCTTTTCGTAGTTTCGTGGGTCTCACTGAATAGCATTGGTTCTTTTTTTCTGCTCGTGGCATGAAGGAATGCATGGGCTTGCAGGGCGGAAAGTATGGCATCTTGCTCTGTTGGCAGGGCTTTGGTTCATTTGGTTGGTAAGGAATAATAGAAGTTTCAGAAATCGGTCGGGTCAAGTTGAGGATGTGTTTTCTAAGGCTAAATTTCATGTAATGGAATGGGCAGTTACCGCGAAGATCATAGATCGTTTTCCAGCCAGTTGGGTAGAGTTGTAAAGGCTCTTTAGGTGGTTGTATAGTCTTCGTTTTTTTTTTTTTTTTTTTTGTATATTCTGGCCTCGGCCTCCTTGCAATAAAATTTTCTTCTAATCGCTAAAATAAAAAAAAAAAACACCATTAAATTGAAGAGCTTTAAAGTTAGGGTTGAAAAGAAGGTCAATTTGGACCTAGACTAACACCCTTTCATATTAGGAAGTGAGGGAAACTTGCCTCAAAATGAAGTAGAATTTACTAGAAACTTTATCGCCAAATACAAAGAGGTGTGGAAAATCTATGGATGTACATTAATGGTCGATGTATAGACCGGTAGATCCAGTCGAGCACTCATCAACTTTCTCATTAACTGACCAATTTGAAGTTCGTGAATACATCGACCAATTTCCACACGGCCGAATACTTATTTAAATTATTAGATATTGTAGTTGAGGAAATTGGAGAAGAATATGTTGTCCAAGTTATCACGGACAACGCAACCTCCTATATAGCCGTCAGTCACCTTCTTATGAAAAAGGGGCACCGTTTATTTTGGACTCCATGCGTGGCATAGTGTATAGATTTAATGTTAGAAAATATATATATATATATATATATATATATATATATATATATATATATGAGAAATGCTCACACACAACTAGTTGTACGTCCAACTAGTTGGCATGTGGGGGCCACTATGGTGTTTGTATGATATTTCGTCCATACAGAAAGATTGTCTCACTAGTCACTATAAAAATAGGACGCACCAAAGATCAGGATGATCCAACCATGAAAATGTGATGCTCCATGTGAATGTGGAGTTTATAGGTGTTGTTTCATTGTTTCCTATGGTGTACCCCACCTAATAGTTGAATCAACTTGATTTTTAGGTCATCTCATTTTCATGATGGGATAATCTTAATGGACAGGCAAGATATTGTACAAACACTATGGTAGGCCCCAAACACAAACTAGTTGGACGTACAACTAGTTGCGTATGAGCATAATGCTCATGCGCAACTAGTTGTACAAACACTATGGTGGGCCCCAAACACAAACTAGTTGGACATACAACTAGTTGCGCATGAGCATTACTCTCTCTCTCTCTCTCTCTCTCTCTCTCTCTCTCTCTCTCTCTATATATATATATATATATATATATAATGTTAGAAAATGTAGGTAAGTTATACATATTAAAATGATTGTTAGGGCTAGAAGAATAACTGTATTTATGTATAAACATGCCCTTATACTCCATCACAAGAGAAAACACATTAGTTGAAATTTATTTCTAGTCGTCACCCGATTTAGAAGTCTTTTTAACACTACAAACGTTGTATGCCAAAAAAATCTAAGCTTATAAAAGCTTTGCAATGTCGGTCAATTGTAATTCGTTTCATCCAACTATCACCAGATTCACAAAAGCCTTTAACACTACAAAGGTTGTATGAAAAAAAATATGAACACAGAAAGCTTTGCGGTGTCGGCCAATTGTAATAATGGGCCTTAGTCAAAGAAGACCAAAGAAAAGTTAGTCCAACAAATTATCATTTCACAATCGTTTTGGACACAAGTGTCAAAAGCATTAAAATCATCAGAACTCTTAGCGGGTCTGTTAAGATAGGTGGATGGATAAGAAGCCATCAATAGGATAAATCTATGATGTTGTGGAAAAATTATGGGCCACTTTAATTACAACGAGCATGATTATAGGCCTATGTTGTATATTATAGATAAGAGATGGGGTAACCAGATGTTATCTCCATTATATTCGGCTGTCTACATCCTTAATATGGTTATATTCTTCATTTCCGCCGTTCGCAATGAAGGAGAAACAACGCATATGGTAGGCTTTCTTGATGTTTTGAAGAGTGATTCCAAATAAAGATAAACAGGATAGGATTTCTACTTTACCATGCTTCTACATGAAAAGTATGGGGATTTTCTCAAAAGACATAGTCATCAGGCATAGAACTATATAACTACAAGTATGAATATCTCAGCGAGTTGCTTTAGCTCAAAAATAATTTCTTACAATCTACTAAGTCTAACCTACGTTAATTGTTGTTTGCACAGCTGACTGGTGGTCAATGTATGAAGTGGACCCAAATAGGAAGGATCTAGTACTGAAGAAGTTGGCCATAAAAATTCTCGGCTTTACATGTTTTGCAAATGGTTACGAGCATAAGTCGAGTACGTTCAAGTTGGTAAATTTTTCAATTCACTCCTTAAATGTAAAATTTAGACTTTAGAGTGAATATTAAAATTTAAAAGTATGTATCTAATAGTATTCACTGATTCACTTTCAATTAAAATGTTATAAAGATTCACGCCAAAAAAAAAAATCATTTTGAATAAAAAAAGCTAAATGACCTAGTCTTCGTCCAATATAACTAAAAACGATTCCAGGCTAGGCGTGAAAAGCCTGGTTTCTATGATCTTATCTACTAATATGATTTGAAGGCAAACGGTGGATGGCTTGTAGAGACAAAGGATCTGATTTTTGCAAGCAAGGACATGACATGGGCCCAAGTAGAAGATGTTGCATTTCGATCAACACCTAGATAAAGTTCTTCAAATCAAAGGCAAAGAAGAGGGGTGAGCACAAAGCCTAGTAGTCAAGGCCGAGAAATAAACAAGATACCAGAAAATGATAATTAAGATCAACCATTGGATATGGATGAACGACTAGTGTGAACCAATGATGAAGAAATAGAAGAAGATGAAGTTGATGTCAATGAAGGAGATGACTCTGATGACAATGATGGCGGTGATTATGTTATGCCACAATGGAATAGGGATCAATATGTATAGTATTAGTATATGTTGTGCCACAATGGATTAGGGATCAATGTGTGTAAGTATTAGTATAGTAACTTATTTTTAATTTTTAAACTTTGAATTTGTAAGTTGTAATTATAATTAATTTGTAGTTTGAAAATTGTAATTATATTTGTAATTTCGTAGTTTTTTTTTTACTATTTTAGATTATAGTTTGTACTTTGTACAATGTTTTTCTACATCAAGTCATCAATAAAATTTCTATATTTGTAGTTTTTAATAAGTTGTTGCTTGTTAGTTTACTTGCTGACTGTTATAGATGGTCTAATAGTTATTTATATGTAAATATAATCATGCAATGTAACACATGCCATGTTAGCACGTGTTGCTTATAAAGTGCAAGTGGAAGAGATTCCTGCAGAGTGATGCAGGGGCATGCGATGACCTAACCCTAAATGCATGTATATTCAGTTGGAAGATATTCAAATAATAAAATTACAAAACTAACTACTGTCAATTAGAGAAAACTAACAAATCTCAACACCAAGATGAGATCCGTCCGTCCGGATCATGCCCCTTAGCATAAAACCATATAAAATCGTAAAACAGGGAGGATCTAGGGATATGAGGATATCCCAGATCTAGCATAGACCAATCCACAATCAAGTTTGGATCCGGTTCTCATAGCTAGGCATCCCTCTTTTCGATCGTACCAAAAAAATTGGGGGGGGGGGGGGGGGGGGGGGGGGGAGGGGATTCAGAAAAGGACGAAGGATGTACCTTTCCTCGCACCTTGAAGAAATAGAGAAAAGAAAACGGGAACTCCAGGGTGGAATCCTCAACACCCGAGGGTCAATCCTGAAATCATAATCTCTCAAACAAAGAGGAAGAAACACACGAATTTTCTATTCATTCAATGATTTCGAAATAGGGTTTCTCACAGTATATATGCTACGAAAATAAAAAGTGCACTAAAGTGCGTAAAAACCAAAGAAATAACATAAAAAGGCATAACGTAATTAACGACACTAAAGCGCCTAAAAACAATGAAATAAACAGAAAAGCGCCTAAACGTAAATCTGCTCCATGGTCCAGCGGTCATGATGCTCCTGCACGATCCTGCAGCTCGCATACTCGTAACGCGTCAGAAAATGGGCCCAATGGGCCCGACGTCCATCCAACTCGTCTGATCCAACACTCGATCTACGACGTCGCCTCCTTTGGTACACTCTAAAGGGTACACCACTCATGTCCATATCAATTCTCCCCGAGTGGGAAGAATTCGCCACTGGCGAAAGTGAACTCCTGTACCGCTCAAGCATGTCTGGATCGATACGCTGTAACTTTGTCTCGGTAATCCAGGAGTTATCTGCAATAGGCCTATTCCTCCACTTGACTAGGAATTTCTCGTAACCCCCTGAGCGAGCAGAAACCAACTCGAAGTCCAAAATTTCCTCTATTTCGTCTTTTCTCGGTGCAGATGGAAGAGAAGGTAAAATGGGTATAGGGAGGTCAGGCTGTGGCCAAGGTCCATATATAGGGGAGGTCTGGGAAGAAATAGGGGAACCAGTGGATAGAGGTAATGGCTCGTGATAGGGAACTAGAACTTCCACATTAAATGTGGAACTGATGCCCATGGTAGGAGGGATATCGACAACATAAGCATTAGCCCCCAACTTTTTAACAATTTTATGTGGGCCTCTGCTACGGGGATGAAGCTTCTTCATGGATCCAGGTGGAAACTGATCAGACCTAATACGAACCATGACGTCATCTCCAAGTTGAAATTCCCTAAATCTCTTGTGAGTGTCAGCAGAAAGTTTATAATGTTCATTACTTGAATTAATCTTCCTTCTGATCTAACTATGCAATGCGTGTATATGATGGGCAAATGACTCTCCTAACTCTGAAGGACGCTGTGGGGTAGCCATGGGAATCAAATCTATGGGGGCTCGGGGTCTTAAGACCTGAAACAATTTCAAATGGGCTCATTCCTACGGACCTGTTCACTGAATAGTTATAAGCGAACTCTGCTATGAGAAGAACAGTGTCTCAGGTCCTGTGGTGGTCTCCAACTAGACATCTCAACAAATTCCCTAGGCTACGGTTCACTACCTCTGTTTGACCATCCGACTGAGGATGATATGCTGAAGAAAATTGAAGCCTCGTACCCGAAAGATACCAGAGAGTCTTCCAAAAATAACTAGTGAACCCAATATCTCTGTTAGACACGATGGATCTAGGTACCCCATGAAGTCGCACAACCTCCTAAAAGAAAATCTTAGCAATGTGGAAAGCATTTGAGGTCTTATAGCAGGGTAGGAAACGGGCCATCTTAGAAAACCGATCAACGACCACGAATATGGAATCGTATTTACGAATAGTCTTGGGAAGCCCAAGCACGAAATCCATACTGACATCTTGCCATGGGGCATGTGGAACTAGCAAAGGAGTTTATAAGCCTTTATTTTGTTTCCTCTGCTTTACCAGTTGACATGTCCGACACTGCCCTACAATCTTGGCCACATCTCGCTGGAGATTAGGCCAATGGAAACGATCAGAAACCAGGGCAACTGTTTTATCTATACCAAAGTGACATGCCATACCTCCAGCATGAAGCTCCTGTACTAGAAAATCACAGAGAGATGTGCGTGGGATGCAGAGCTTGTCCCCTCTAAAAAGATATCCATCTGTAAGGACAAACTCAGCACTCCTCGAGGGCGGGTCACTAGACAACGACGCATAGATAGTCCCAAAGTCAAGACAAGTTGAGTACTCACCCTTGAGTTGCTCAAAGCCTGTAACTTCAACACTCATGGACCGCAGCATCATGACACGACGGCTAAGCGCGTCAACAACCTTATTCTCTTTCCCGGCCTTGTGTTTAAGCACAAACGTATACTCTTGAAGAAATTGTGCCCACTTGGCATGCCTAGGGCTCAACTTCTTTTGAGAGCTCAAATATTTTAAGGCCTCATGATCAGAAAACAAGACGAATTATTGCGGTAATAATAGTGCCGCCAATGACACAATGATTGCACAACCGCATAGAACTCTTTGTCGTAGGTGGAGTAGCGTTGTTTAACCTCATTCAGTTTCTCACTGAAAAAGGCCACAGGATGTCCCTCTTGGCTTAACACTCCCCCTATGGCAAGTCCCGACGCGTCACACGCCACCTCAAAGACTTTAGAGAAGTCGGGTAGATGCATGACAGGCGCTTCCGTCATCTTCTTCTTGATTTCAAAGAAAGTCGTGTCGCGGCTTTAGTCCATTGGAACTCCCCTTTTTTTATGCAATCTGCGATGGGAGCCATAATAGACCTAAATCCACGGATGAACTGCCGATAGAACGTGGCTAGGCCGTGAAAGCTTCGCACGTCGTGTATATTACGCGACTCAAGCCAATTGACAATGGCCTTAACTTTCTCAGGGTCTGCAGACATACCCTCTGACGAGACAATGAACTCCAGGAAGATAACTCTGGAGGTCAAGAATGAACACTTCTTGAGGTTCGCATAAAGCTTTTCTGCTCGCAGGGCATTGCAAACCTGCATCAAGTGTTCAAGGTGCTGGCTAGGGGACGTACTATAGATGAGGATATCATCGAAGTACACAACTAAGAACTTACCCATAAAGGGTCGCGGCACCTTTGTCATATCCCTCATAAATGTACTTGGAGCATTGGTTAACCCGAAGGGCATAACCAACCACTCGTACAACCTGTCCTTCATCTTGAAGGCAGTCTTCTACTCATCTCCCGGGCAAACATGAATTTGGTGATAACCACTCTTGAGGTCAATTTTTGAAAAGATAGTAGGGGTGGCCATCATGTCAAGCATGTCATCAAGCCTCGGGACAGGAAACCGATACTTGACAGTAATTTTGTTTATAGCTTTATTATCCACGCACATGCGCCACGTGCCATCTTTCTTTGGCGTAAGAAGCGCGGGCACGGCACATGGGCTCATACTCTCATGAATAAACCCCTTTTTAAGCAATTCATCCACTTGCCTCTTCAACTCGGCATGTTCGGTGGGATTTATTCTGTAGTGAGGGAGGTTTGGTAGGGTCGCCCCTGGGATAAGATCTATTGCATGCTGAATGTCCCGCATAGGTGGGAGCTCGTCTGGAAGGTCCTCAGGGAAGACATCCTGAAACTCCTCTAGGATTAAACGAACCTCCTGGGGTAACCCTATAGCAACCTCGGGTGTGCTCTCTCTAGCCAGTAGAGCGTACGCCATAGTCCCAACTTTGGCCTCTCTCTCAAACTCCTTATCATCTATAATGTGGAGAGACTTTGACTGAGGTGCCCTTTGACTCTTGAAACTACTTGGAGAAGCAATATCTTTTGCTCATGTGGACGATTTGGGAGGGAGCGGGCTCAAGACAAGCTTCTTTCCATCATGCTTAAACACACAATTATTCGTAGGCCCGAATATTGTGACATCTTTGTCAAAGAGCCACGGCCTTCCCAAGATAGTATGGCCAACGTCCATTGTAACCACATCACACCACAACTTGTCCTTGTATGGTCCGAACTCAATAAGGCATCGATGAGTCACAGGAAGGGATGTCGCATCAACAAAGAAACTCGGTATGGGTTGGGGTGAAGGACTAGCTTCAACCTCAGGCGACTCAAAGTACTTGGAGAAACCACATTCTCACAGCTCTCACTATCTATGATCACTTTGCAGCTTTATCTCCACACTTAGCGTAAGCGTGGAAGATGGTGGTTCTACGCCAATCCTCACTTTCCTTCACCTAGGCCAAAGCGCATCTCACCACTGCAAGTGGGGTAGTCTCCACAGTATCATCCTCAGCATCACTGGCCTGCTCAAGGGATTAGATGATGATTTCCTCATCATTTTGGTCACCATCAACTTCATATGCCACTTCTTTTGCAGAATGTTCAGAAACAAAGGCAATGCGCCCACCCTTATTTGAACACTCTGCGGCAATGTGACCTATGCCACCACAGTGGTAGCACTGCCCGGCATCACAGTCCTAGTACTTTGTCCAGCCACATTGTTGTCTCGATTTCTGTTGAATGGCTGGGTACCAGGTTGAGCTCTGGGTTGATTTCCGACCTGAGGTCTCGCTCCCTGCGGAGCTACTCTAGGCACGGTAGAGCGAATCTCAAACACTCTAGCAGGAGACTAGCGCACATAGCGCTCTAGTTCCTGCACCATTTGGTAAGCGTGATCTAAGCTGGTGACCACATGAGGCATGAGCTCACGCTGGAGGTCAAACCCGGGGCCCATACCAAAACGGGAGATAACCACAGCAGGGTCCTTATCTACATCGCACCTCATCATGTATTCATCGAACTTGGCGATGTATTCCGTTAACGTCATGGATCCTTGGCGCAAAGTGTGCCATCGATCCAACAGCCTTTGCTTATAAGAAAGGGGAACATACTTCTCTCACAACAGCTCTTTCATTTCAATCCAAAAGAGAATCGGCCCCTCCCTAGATCGCTCGCGATGACACTCAACATTTCCCCAATGTAGTTTTGCCTAGCCCACCAACTTCATCTTGGTGAATCCGACCCGCTGTGGGTCTGGCAAACCGTGCCACTGAAAGAAGCGATCCATGTCTACTAGCCAATCGGAAAAAACTTTGGGGTCCAGTCTCTCATCAAAACTAAGAGCGTCAACCTTGATGCCCTTCATGACCTTAATAACAGGGTCCTGCTCATGGTATCTCTGAGGTTGCAGATATCGCATCCCACCATGGCCCTCCCGCTGGGTGGGGAAAATTAGATCACGAATCTATGGAGGTGGCTGATGATGAGCCCCATCGTGTCTATTGCCAGGTCCACGGGCCTGACCTGCGCCCAAACCATCCTTAAGCGGATCAGGGCCCACAACTTAGGACTGATCGATTGCCCCAGTGTCGGGGGTTGCCTGGGGACCATCTAAAGTGGTGGTCTGGATGTCATCCTCTAAGCGCGTGACCCTCTCCTCTAAACGTATAAACCCATCATCCTGATGCATAAACTGTTGCGCGATCTCACCTCTCAAGGTCTGAAACTGTTGATCCATTCTCGTAATTATACCCTCCAGAGCTTTGGTAATTTGATTAGAGTCCACAGTATTATGAAAACCAAACCCATGACCAGTGCGCGTGGGCATACGCCAGGAGTGATATGTGAAAGGCCCAAAATCTAGGTGCGCAAAGGTGTAAAAATGTAAAAATCTAAATGCAATTTTGACTATCCTAGTTCAATGCAATGCAAGCTATCCTATATGGCCTAGATCTATATGAGGACTCAACAAAATCTAGAAAAAAAGGCTAACTAGACTCAACGAACTATGACCCCTACGCAGAGTCGGACGCGGGTCGAGCTAGGATATCTGGTTCCTTTGAAAAAAATCACCGAAAAGGAAAATTTTGGGTAAACCGACCTACGCTAGGAACCTTGTTCTCTGATACAAAAATTGATGCAAGGGCATGCGATGACCTAACCCTAGATGCATGTATATTCAGTTGGAAGATATTCAAATAATAAAATTACGAAACTAACTACTTTCAATCAGAAGAAACTAACAAACCTCAACACAAAGATGAGATCCGTCCGTCCGGATCATGCCCCTTAGCATAAAACCATGTAAAATCGTAAAACAGGGAGGATCTAGGGATATGAGAATATCCCAGATCTAGCATAGATCAGTCTACAGTCAAGTTTGGATCTAGTTCTCATAGCTAGGCATCCCTCTTTTCGATCGTACCAAAAGGGGAGGGGGGGTCAGAAAAGGACGAAGGATGTCGAAAAACAATGAGTTCTCATGAAGTACGAATTAAGAATCAAAAGAAGCTTACCTTTCCTCGCACTTTGAAGAAATAGAGAAGAGAAAACGAGAACTCTGGGGTGGAATCCTCAACACCCGAGGGCCAATCCTGAAACCCTTATCTCTCAAACAAAGAAGAAGAAATACACGAATTTTCTATTCATTTAATGATTTTGAAATAGGATTTCTCACAGTATATATAAGCTACAAAAATAAAAAGTGCACTAAAGTGCCTGAAAACCAAAGAAATAACATAAAAACGCCTAAAGTAATTAACAACACTAAAGCGCCTAGAAACAAGGAAATAAACAGAAAAGCGCCTAAATGTAAATCCACTCCATGGTCTAGCGGTCATGATGCTCCTGCGCGATCCTGCAGCTCGCGTACTCATAACGCGTCAGAAAATGGGCCCAATGGGCCCGGCGTCCATCCACATCAACTCGTCTGAAAAACACTCGATATACGACGTCACCTCCTTTGGTACACTCTAAAGGATGCACCACTAATGTCCGCATCACAGAGTTAGCAAACTTTCAGTTAAACATGGAATGTCACTATACTACTTTCTTGAACTCTCTAACTGAAGCATGGAAAAGTAGATACTGCACATCCCAAATCTCTTTCAGATTAGAAGATTTTAAGACAATAGATGTGCCATGCCCCAAATATTTTTCAAATTGGAAAGATGGATATGCCTAGCCTTGTAATGGAAGTTTGGTCCTACTAATGAAGTTTTAGAAATATGAAAAATTATAGGCTAAAAGGTGAGCAAGCATTGAGATGGATCGTGGCTGCAAGGTATGTTACAACTCCCCAAGGATGGAGAACCAAAGATTCTTCCTATTACAGAGCCTCGTTCATTTGGAAGAATATTGCTAAAATGGGTCAAGTGGTTTTTGATAAGATTTCTTTTACCCTAGGGAATGGTCGCAAAATCAGATTTTGGTTGGACAATTGGTGTGGCTCTCCTACCCTAGTGACCACCTTTCCTTCCCTTTTTTCCCTCTCTTTAGAGCCCAACTCCTCTGTTGAGAGTCGCTTCTCTTTCAATGACAACGGTGGAGTATGGTAGCCCCACTTTAGAAGAAATCTGTTGGATAATGACATAGAGGAATTCATTGGTCTTTTGTCTCGATAGCAGGGTGTCTCCTTCTCCCCTTGCTGAAGATTCGCCCTTTTGGACCTTATCTTCAAAAGGTCAGTTCTCGATGAAGTCTCTTTATCGAGCTCTGGCATCTACAGAAGACCCAAGAAGAATGGTCCACATTGGAAATGTTTGGAGATATTCTGTGCCTCCTAAAGTTGCTGCTTTCGGATGGTTGCTGGGAAGAAACAGAGTGCTTACAGTTGATAATCTGAAGAAAAGAGGAATGCCTACCCCAAATGTTTGATTGCTATGTTTAAGGAACGAGGAATCAGTGAATCATCTATTTATCCACTGCGATTTTACCTGTGATGTTTGGTGAAGTGTCCTAAGATTGGCTGATGTCTCCTAGGTAATGCCATTTTCTATCAATACCCTCTTTAGGATGTGGCATGAGGAGTCAGGAGGAACAGTAGGACAAAGGAAATGGAGGACTCTATTACTTGCAGTCTGCTGGGCAATATGGGCAGAAAGAAACGAAAGATGTTTCGGGAACAAAAGCATCGCTTCAACAGGGATTTTTTCAAGAGTTCTTACTCTCTTTAGGGACTGGGCTCCTTAATATTCTTCTTTGTGGGTGACGTTCGCCAGGCTTGGGCCTGCTATTGTATCTCCTTTCTTTTTTTCTGTTTTTTCTTATTTCTTGTTCTCTCTCTCTCTCCCTGTTTTCTTGTTCTCCCCTCCTTGCTGCCTTTTTGTTTCTTGAGAGGATCTCCCTCTCTTCTTTCCTTTCAATAAAATCCTCCTATCTTTCAAAAAAACAAAAAAAACTCCATTATTGAGTTTACTTTTTATAAAATGACTTTTAACTAACATCCAAACAACAATATACGAAAAAACAAAAAAACAGGCAGTCACCAAAACAGCATTTCCAGATAAAGTGAGTTTTTAAGAACTGCACTCTCAAAACTGTGTTTTCACATAGTGGAGTTTTCAGAAACCAAATTCTACTAGGAAGCTGCACGTTTATAACTTACAATAGAGAGGCCAACCATAAATATTGATAGCATTCAAAGCAAGGAATGAGTGTTGCAAAGATGAGGACATGCGAGAAGACTAAGAATGACAGAATGAAAAATGAGGCTGTTCAATGCAGCCCAATAGTAGTCAAAATAAGAAATGAAGGTGATGGAAAGCAGATTTACATGGCTCCATCATACTCAGCAAAGACCAGAGACAGCTCTAGGAAGGAGGGGAACTTTGATTAGGGTTGAAGGTCCTGAAAAGAGGATGAGAGGAAGACCTAAAAGACTTGGCTTTGTGGTGATGAGAAGGAATATGAATTCTTGTTCACTTATTAAGGATATGCATTTGTAAAGCTGACCCCAAAAAGTTAGGACTAGCAGTAATAACTTTTGACTACTCATGGGATACTTTAAGAGTAACTGTACTGGATAACAATATTCACATGTTAAATTCTAAATTATTTGTGTAGAAAGCCAAAATTTTACAGGGAAAAACTACTACCAACTCAGGTTCATAACGGAAAACAGATAAGTATCAGTGGACCGTCTTTTTATCCACTGCCCTTTCTCCTTGGAGGTTTGGTCTTTGATTCTTGGGTGGTTGAAGGTTTCTTGGATCATGATCGACAGCCTCTTTTGCTCGTGGCATGCTGTTGGAGGTGGGTGTGTAGGCAATCGGAACTGGAGGGTGGCTCTCTTAACAGTTTTGTGGGCTGTCTGGGGAGAAAGGAATTCTAGTCGTTTCTGCAATCAGAGTGAGTCAAGTTTCAGGGGTTTCAATAGGGCTTTGTTATATATCAGAGACTGGGTCCCCTGAAGGGCTGGTTGTGGGTTGGGATGTGTGTTTGTGTCTCTTTCTTTTTCTTGTTTTCTTGGCCGTTGGCACTAATAAATTGCATCATCTTGAGAGAGAGAGAGAGAGAGAGAGAGAGAGAGAGAGTAGCTCCTAAGCAAAGAATTTCAAGAAGAACAAGGGATAATGAATGCCACTAAATGTGAAACAGAAGTCGTCAAAAGGGTGTTTTATGCTTGCATCAATATTAACATCTATACATTTCGGAAGCAATGCATCAGAATCTATTGCAACACAAAATGAAATAAAAAAACAACAGCTTACAATGATTGCTCGCCCAAATGCACCAGCACTGACATAAGCCCAAGTTCCTGGAAGCATCCCCAACCAACTGCAGCCAGAAATTCATGGCGTCAACAGTTGAATCCTCTAGAAGTAGGAAAGTTGCAACTTCTACCCATATGTACTGTGATTTGAATGATTGACCAGTGCCGATCATATAGGCAGGTCATCAATCTATAAGCTGACACATTGATCAAAATTAATATTCATACTTTTGAAGGGAAAATATTTGCAACGGTTACTTGATAGATTAAAACAGCTTATTATAGGTTTTTGATATGCTACATAGCAACCCATGACATATAACACTAAGCAGCAAGCAACCATATACTTGATAGATTAAGATAGCTTAATCTAGGTCTTCGATATGCTAAATTGCAACCTATGACATGGAGCACTAAGCAGCAAGTAATTTCTAACAGCAAAACTGATTCCTAACAAGTAACACGAGACAGTCATTTTTTTAGTTATTGATAACATGAGACAATCTCTGTGTGGGCGCACACACGTGCAGGTAGGAAGGGGTGCACCATGAGGACTTCCCAGAAGGTCACCCATCCTAGTGGCTAGCACAACTCTCACCCAAAAGCATGCTTAACTCTAGAGTTCTGATGGAATACTAATGCAAATAACCTCACTTGATGTGCAAGAAACCTTCAAAAATGCATAATTGCCAGCACCAGCACCAGCACCAGCACAAGGCTTCCATAAATGTCATGGAACAGAATACAGCTTGTCTCTCTAACAGAAATATCAGAGATATGTGATTACCTAAAAATTAAGTACAACTTACATTCAATTAGGAATAGAATGATTCAAGTATTTTAAAGATAAAAATACAAAGAATAGAAAATTGCTGACGGTTGGAGGTATAGACAAACTTGATGAAGTCAGGTATTGGTATTTGGAGATTGGGGAGGGGAACATTCTAAAACAAGGGCTAGAGCCAGAGTGAGGTTTTGGTGTGGGTGCAGACCCTTAGGTTGAAGATTCAGCAAACTGAACCTTCATAGAAGGAATATTCCAATTTCCAGGCAAGGTATCATTCCTACTCCCCTTTCAAACCTCCGCTTGACTCTCCCACCAACAACTAATGCCATAATTCCATCAAGAATACTTTTAGTTCAATCAAATTTGTGTTATAGGTACACACACACACACACACACACACACACACACACACACACACATATATATATATATGGAAATGGTACTATGAAGTTAACCACATGAGAGCTTCCCATGAGGTCGAGCTCTATGGGACCCAGGCGATGTGTAACAGACATCCAACCCATTAGTCAGATGCACCCTTTCATGGTGAGACATGGGCCAAAAACCAGGCCAATCTATGACTTAGGCGCACCACACCACAGACAACAGTTGAGAGTGGATGCCCACCCATTAAAACCTTCCAGATTGTATATAGGGCCCAGTGACATCTGGTTTAGAAATCCAGCACTTCCATTGCGTGTCCCCCTTGTATGAGGGATCACACCAAATTTAGGCCATTACAAAACTCAAGTGGGCCCCACCAAGTGCTTTTAGATGTTTTAGTCATGATTTGCCATGATTTTAGAAGATGTGGCGCACCTGAGTTTCGAATACGGCTGATTTTTCGCACATCCCATAACCTAGAGGGGACCTACCAAATGCATGGCGTGGATGTGCATAACACATCACTGTGGGGCCCACAGAGCACGACCTCATGGGAAGCTCCCATGAGGTCAACCTCATAGTACCATTTCCCTATATGTGTATGGGTGGGTGGGGGGAGCAGATTTCTTTTGGGAAAGCATGTACATCATCGGACCAACCTGATGGGTGGATTACATGAGCTGTATTGCACGTGCATGTGCTCTAAGAATCATCATATATTTACATACACAAGTTATGAATCTAGATAGTCATAGCTATGTAAATACAACATCAGTATTTTCTGTATTGCAGTAAACGTGTCTATACATATTTTGGATTATTTTATACAACTTCCCAATCATGCTTTGTAAAACTAAGGTCCACAGCAGAAACAACAACAAAATATGAAGTCATTTCAACATTTATGGCCTCTTTGGATGCAGCGGCAAAAATGGATATGGTTTGTCTTCTTCAATAGAACCGTTCCACAATGCATTTGAAGTGGTTGGCTGAGTTCAGGGCTTTTTGATTCCCTGTGATGGTGTATACCTTAGGACAAGGATTTAAATATTGGTTTCAGTCTGCAACTTATCTGAGTATGGGACTGAGTCATATTGCCATCTGATACGTGACAAGTTGCAACACGAAAACAGAAAATAAAAAAAAAAAATTAATATTTTTAAAATCAGAAAAAAAAAAAAAAAAAAAAAAAAAAGCAGAAAAATGAGAGTACCTCACTCTCCGAATTACAGAAGGGGAGCAACTAGATACTCAGACAGTTGACGGTTGATATACAGCCACTAAAAAATGGTACATAGCATACGCTAACTCAAATTGCACTTCTCAAACTATGGGATCCACTGTAGATAGATCATCATTCATAATTAAAGATCAGTTGAACCATCCTAACCTTTGATTGATACGCACTTGTTTGTAAAATTCAGAACATTCACTACTTTTCACTTTTAACGTCCATTGAACATTTTGCCAATCAACCATTTAGAAGATTAAATCAGTTCTATTTTCGATTTAGAATCCAACTAACTTGAGACCCACAATAGAAGGTTTATTTCAAGTTACATGTGCACAAAGTGTGCAAGTTCTTAGTGCCCGTGTACCAACCAGGTAATCTCAAAGAGTATCAAAGATTTTTCTAAAAGCAAAGTCCACTTAATGTGAAAGCATGGGGTGAGACTGCTATGATAGTTTCAGCACCATTATGAAAATGATGGTGACTCGTCTTCCTGACATGTGTTACCATGTACAGCTATACGAATCATCAAAATTGTGGGGCACTGGTCCATTCACGAACTGCCAAAACCATAAAAGTTTTCTCATAAATTGAAGAGAAAGTTTTGTCATAAATTGAAGAGACGGAGGGTTCAATTCATCAAATCTCCCCATAAAAGTTTTCTCATAAATTGAAGAGATGGAGGGTTCAATTCATCAAATCTATCTCTCTCTGCTCTGAACCGAAATCCTTTGCAACACGTGTCGTAGCCTTGTAGACATTGGGTACAACACCCAATCTCAGTGGGCCCAATATGTTGCGTGTTTAACATCCACTCTATCCATCCAGTATGCCGCTAGACGTTAGGCTCTGGGGTCAAAAAAAGCTTGATGAACATCTCATGTGGACCACACCACATGGAACATTTTTTTTTAGAAAGAAAACAGAAACTTTATTCGAAAGGCAGAACAGCCAGCTAAAATACAAGTGAAACTAAAGGGCAAGAAAGGTAGAAAAAAGAACTATATACATCACCCTACTGGTTATTCCTTATATATTGACAATTACAATTTTTCCAACCGTCTGTAGCTAAATGATTGTCCTTCATTGCAAGGCAAATCCTAGCCCATTCAATGACCAAGTATTTTGACCAAGTATTTTGTCCTTCATTGAAACGTCGAGAATACCTCTCTTGCCATATTAACCATAATCCCGCAAGCGGTGATAGTCTCCACACTTTCTTCCCTGTTTTACCCACACCTCCTTGCCATGCTCGGAAGCAATCAGATATAGATTTTGGCAGCAGCCATGAAACCCCAAATAAAAGGAAGATTTTATCCCAAATTCGCCTCGCAAAGTGACAATGCAGAAATAAATGGCTGACCGACTCACTGTATCCAACAAAGGGGGCATGCATTGACAAGTATTAAACCTCACTTACAGAGATTATCAATGGTAAGGATCTTGTTCCACCCTGCCACCACATGGAACAATGGAGAGGGAACACCATCGATAGGTTTGTATTTGGGGCCATCAACCTGTTCCTTTTTGGAGTTGATTGGCACGATTCACTAGGACAGACTCGGACCTCCAAGTCCGACCAATTTGTTGTGATTATCCCAGTTATGAATGAATTTGGACAGAGTCAGGACCAAATTGGGAGTTTTTTTCTTGTGAAGGCAGTCCAAATCATACCCATTCCCATTGAAATCGATACAAAGCAGGCAATACTTTAGACTATGAACAGCCCAAATTATACTGAGTCGTATGGGACGATATTTCGACCCATGCCTTCAGTGGAGAACTATGAAGGCATGTCAGACATCATCTGAATTCTCTGATTCAATAGAGTCAGCAGGGCCCAGGTGACCACAGTGACAGACAGCTTTAGGTTGAAAACATTCTCATTGATCAGCTTTCAGAGCTGGCCCAATTGATCCATTTTAGCTGAAAACTTATCCCCTGGCACCCCTCTCTCCTTTACTTAGGACCATGATGCCTCTTTAAGTTTGGTATCCTGCTTTAAATCTCAACTTATTAGGAAGGCTTCGTTTTCCCACCTTTTCTGCTGAAATTGGTACTTGATTAAGAATAAGAACTACCCATTAATAACTCAATACTGAGAGGGAGCATATCCAATCCGCCACCAAAAGTGGAGCAAGAGAAGGAATGGAAAAAAAAAAAAAAACACCTAATGCACCCTTACGTGATTACCTGCCCTTCATCAATCCAACGTTAAACCAATAAAAAATAAAAATCTAATATCAAAACTAGTTGCATTCACCAGCAATTGCAACTTTGAGGCCACACCTGCTGTTTCTTCTAAGAATGAAGCGCATCTAAAACAGCATGTGTATAATAAGCAGAATGAAGCAAACAACCTATGGCTTAAGTGCGCAATACGGCTTAAGTGTGCAACAATAGTTGCAGACGACAAACACCAGTGATCACTACACCTGCACTCGGATAGGGATGCATAATCAAAGGCTCAGAAACATACCTGCCCAACACATAGGGTGCAAGCTTCACTGATGTCAATCCATACAGATAGTTGCCAAGAGAAAATGGAAGTAAAGGGCTCAAGCGCAGAAGGGTGACAACTCTGAAACCATTCTCTCCAATCGCTTTATCAATGGCTAGAAATTTCTTGTTTCCTTTGACCAATTTAAGAATACGCTCACGGGCAAAATATCTTGCAATAAGAAAGGCAACAGTTGCTGCCACCTGAGAAAAGGGAGCCTTGAGAACATTAGTACCGGTAACTGATGACACAACAGAACCAAAGATGAAGGGAGCCCATAACACGACACCATCTTACCGTCCCGCTGATAGAAACTATAATAGTGCCAGTAACAGTGCCAAACAAAAGACCAGCCGACATGGTTAATGGAATAGCTGGAATTGCAAGGACCTACAACAATGGGAATGATTCAAGGTTATGGAAAGCACAAGAAACACATCTTCTTTTTCAATGAATGAAAGAATAGAAGGGTGCTGGAATAACCGTCTACCACTCTACCCACAGATTTCAAAATTATTGGAGGACTGCTGATAAAATCTCTCCTATTGTTCTGGATTTCATAACCAAAAAAGAGTTGTATCCTTAGTTCCTTACTAGTTGTTGGACAATGCAAGAGAGTGCTAAAAGTTTTGGCCAGTTGGACGCACCTAAAAACACGGCCAGACCCATGTGTCCACCACAAAAAACGAGAATGCCATGATTACAGGTCCAGCCTGCTATCATTACATTATCATTTTGGGAGATTGTGCACAGGAGCATTTGGTGAATCCAGCCATCTGAATTTTGCAGGATGCATCAAATGCCACCACCTCTGCAAAATGAACATGCCTGACTGCATTTGGAAGCACAAGTGAATTGGATATGTAAAATCCAATTTAACCATGAGTAAGTAAAAAACAATTATGTTTCTTTCAGCTCCAACTTGAAAGTAATGCAATGGCAACTTAGAGCCATACCCTCGATATGATTGCTAAAGGGAAGGAAAATACAATTTGGTCATCTCCACTTTATAGACTAAAGATTGCAAGTTCTTCCAAATGCAACCTTAATTTATCAACTACTATTAGTCTGCAACATAGCAATATAGAATCTGCACACTTTTAGATCCCATCTGATCACACCCAAAATCGGGTGTAAGCCAGATGTTTCTATGGATTGGATGGTATTCTGATGACACAGCACTGGAAAAAAAAACGAAGCATTCGCTGGCTTCAGGTTTCACCCTTTTCTGCTCCAAATCAATATTAAGAGCAGAGTGATTCCAACCTGATATGATATACCCAAACTGGGAGATGACCAAATATTTATGTGGGTTGGACGATACCCTTCTTCTCTGCATTTGGCGTTGCGGGGGAAACAAAAGAGACATTTTGCAGGCCTCGGTTTTCTGCCTTTTCGGCTCTAAACCCATATCATTATATAGACAGCATTTCAAACCCAACCTGAAACACTATTGATATTGATATGGACAAGAGATAGACCCAACAAACCCAACTATTTCAGTACATCCTGTTAGTTTAAAATGGTTTTAAAAAATAGATTTGAAAAATCTTGGAAAAACAGTTTTTTGCTCAATTTCCTTAATTGGGTATAATTTTGTCCCACATTGGAAAGTTGTTTGGAAAATTAAGTCTTCATATTAAAACCTCTCACTAATATTTTGTATTGGAAAGTAAGGGTATGCCATGGGAGCAACCTCGCGCGCGCACGCTCTGCGGCCGTAGTCATGGCGAGGCGCAGCACAGTGCGGTGGGGTGGGGTGGGGTGGGGTGGGGTGTGTCTTTGATCGGACACTTTTGGTATTCTATACACATATTTTGTCCTTTTCTTCATGTAAGGACAAAAGTACAGCTGCCCACCTACCTATTTATTGAAGATGCGCATGCGCCGTCATGCATTTATTACAGCAGCAGCATGCACCTCGAAGCCTCAATGGTTGCCTGCTCTGCCTTTATAAAGATATCTTCTCTGTTTTAAAATTTTATTAGAAAATCTATCTTCTCCTCTGGTTTTATCTCTGCAACTCTCTTGTAGGCAAATCAGTTCGAGTTTCTTGGGTTCGTTTGGATGTGATCAAGAGTGCACCAGATCAAAGTCATCTATCTCGTGGAGAAGAGTTGTTGTATCTCAGGGGCAAACTTGCTAGGACCCAGTGCATCAAGACCGTCTTCCTGTGGGGGCAAAACTGTCTTTAAGACAGCGACTATAACGTGCCTCAGCTCTCCAGTTTTCTTGTTCTTTCTCTAGTTTATTATTTTTGTTTTGTGCTGTATCTCTTTAAATTAGAACCAACAATTTAAAGACAAATTTCTCTCTCAAAAATCTCAGCACTATGGCTATTGTTTCTTAAACTCCTAGAATTGAGATTTTTTTATGGGAAGAACTTCAAAAGATGGCAGCAGAAAATGGAGTTCTATCTGACTACCCTCAAGCTGATTTACGTCATCAAAGGATCTACCCCATCACTTGAGGCAAATGAACCAGCAGCATCTGTTGAATAATCGAAATGGAAGAATGATGATTATCTATGTCACAATCGCATTCTCAATGCAATGACTAATGACAACTATGACATCTACTGTCATTTCTCTACGGCCAAAGAACTGTGCAAACATCTCGGAAAGAAATTCAAAATAGAAGATGCTGGAACAAAGAAGTATGTTGTAAGTTGCTATATTGATTATAAGATGTCTGATGATAAGTCTGCAATAGATTAGGTGCATGATCTACAAAAGATAGCCCGTGAGGTCTCTTCCGAAGGTATGGTGATTGATGAGGCATTCCAGGTTTGTTGTAATCATCGGAAAACTTTCTCCATCTTGAAAGGAATACAAAAATTCTCTAAAGCATAAGAGAAATGAGATGAGCCTGGATGACCTTATTCTTCACATACTAATCGAAGAAGAGGCAAGGAATCATGACAAATATTCTCTGGAATTAGAATCTGTGACTAAGGCACACCTCGTCGAGAATAACCATAAGGGTCAAGAAAACCGAAGGTCTGGACTACATAAGAAAAAGCATCCACATGGCCAGATAAACAAGAACAATAAGAAGAATGAAGGATGCTATGTATGTGGAAAGAAAAGTCACTTTGCCAAGCAATGCAGATTCTGCAAGAATGACAAAAAAGAAAAAGATAATGCTAATGTAGCTGAAGAGTTTGTGGGGATCATCACTAAAGCACTCATTATTTGTAGCTCTAATGAGTGGTGGATTGACTCAGGTGCCACCAAGCACCTATGCTATGACCAGTGTGCTTTTTCCTCCCACGAGAAGGTAGAGAATGCTAGAGACATATTCATGGGGAATTCGTCCAAGGCAAAGGTCATTGACAAGGAAAAGGTGAGCCTGAAACTTTCCTCTGGAAAAGTATTGGCTCTTCAAGACGTGTTGCATGTACCAAACCTTAGGAAGAATCTTGTCTCCAGCTCTACTCTTGACAAAAATGGGTTGTAAGTTAAAAAAAAATCTGAAAAATGTGTTATCACCAAGAATGGCACCTTTGTTGGAAAAGGATATGTAATTGATGGATTGTTCAAACTTAGTGTTATGAATGATAATGGTGCTAGCTCTTCTGCTTACTTGATTGAGTCTCTTGTTATGTGGCATGCTAGACTAGGACATATGAATTATTATTCTCTTGAAAATATGATATCTATGGGACTGATCCCTAGAGTAGAAAGGGAAAACAAAAATGAATGTAAAATATGTGTACAATTTAAGCATTCCAGAAAACCATCCAAAAGAGTTTAAATGAACAACCAAGTCTTAGATTTGATTCACAGTGACATATACGATCTTAAAAATATTATGACTCGTGAGGGAAAGAAATATTTTATAACCTTCATAGATAATTACTCCAGATTTGTTAAGGTATATCTAATCATAAGTAAGGATGAAGCAAAAGATAGATTCATAGCCTTTGTAAATTAGGCAGAAAATCTAGAGTTCAATTAGAAAGAAACGTAAAAGTTCTCAGATCTAATCGGGGAGGAGAATATCCTTCCCACGACTTCACATCTTACTATGAATCAAAAGAAATTATACATGAGGTAACTGCACCATATTCACCTCAACAAAATGGAATAGCTGAAAGAAAAAATAGAACTCTGATGAACATGGTTAATGCAATGCTTTCTAACTCGGGTTTGCCCTTTAATCTATGGGGAGAAGCTCTCCTAACTGCATGTCATATTCTTAACTGTGTACCTCATAAGCATTCTAATAAAACCCCTTATGAATTATGGAAAAACAAACCTCCAAACCTGGGCTATCTTAAAGTGTGGGGGTACTTAGCCAAGGTGGGGCTACCTTTACCCAAGAAAATGAAGTTAGGGAATAAAACCCTTGATTGTGCATTCTTAGGCTAAGCTCAAAATAGCAAGGCTTACAGATTCTTGGTTTTGAAATCTCATAATCATATTGAGATCAATTCTGTCATTGAATCTTTAGATGCTGACTTCTTTGAAAATATATTCCCAGCAAAATCTAAGGATACTTCTTCAGTAGAAGTAGTAGATTCGGCGACAATGATCAATATGAAAAATGGTACAGTAGATGAGCCTTTGAAACTTAGAAGAAGTAAGAGGGTCAAGGTTGAGATAAGCTTTAGACCTGACTTTTATACATTCCTAATAGAGGATGATCCATCCTCATATGCTGAAGCTATGAGCTCTCTAAATGCAACGTTTTTAGAAGGAAGCCATTAATAGTGAAATGGATTCGATATTGCACAACAACACTTGGGAATTGGTAGACCTACCTCCTGGTAGCAAGCCCATAGGTTGCAAATAGGTTTTTAAGACTAAGCTAAGACCAAATGAGTCTGTTGAGAAATTCGAGGCTAAACTTGTGGTTAAGGGGTATAAACAAAAGGAAGGAATTAACTTTTTCGATACATATTCACCTGTGACCAAGATCACAACCATACGAGTCTTGATATAGCGATGCAAATTGGATATCAGATTCAATGGAATCCAAGTCCACTGATGGCTATGTGTTTACTCTTGAAAGAGTTGCAGCATCCTGGAAGTCTAAGAAGCAAACTTGTATATCTCGACCCACGATGGAGTCCAAGTTCATTGCTCTTGCAACTCCAAGAGAAGAGGTTGAATGGTTAAAGAACCTACTTTCTGATATACCCGCGTGGGGTAAAACAGTTGCATCAATTGTGCTGCATTGTGATAGCCAAGCTACGATAGCTAAGGCAAACAATAGGACCTATAATGGAAAATTCAGACATAACTTAGTCAAGCAATTGATCCAAGATAGGATAATTGCAATTAACTTCGTAAGGTCCAAAGAGAATCTAGTTGATCCACTAACTAAAGCGCTAGCCAGAGAGTTAGTGATGAGTACATCGAGGGGAATGAGGTTGAGTTCCACTTAAATAAATCACCAGCAATGGGAACCCAACCTATATGCCTGGAGATCCCAAGAACTAGGTTCAGTGGATAATAACAAGTTGCTTTGAGTGATTTGATATTGGCGCTATATATATAATATTTGAGAACCTCATTCCTATGGTGTAATAGTGCCTTTACCTGTAGCGAGGAAGAATGGACTATGTCCTTAATGAGTTTCATAGCTGTGATACAGTGGTATGTTTAGCTGCAGGTACATCCCTGATGGACTCACCTCTATGAGTATGGAAGTAAGGCAGCTTCCTATGAGAATTGGAACATTCTCTAGAGCATTCATGAAACTGGGATTAAGCGCATGGTCGTAACATGCTAGCTTTCGAGATTCAAGTAACTCTGAAATATTGTGCGTGTGATGTGTTTGGATTGTTATTGTAGGGGGTTAGGTCAAAACCCTATGTTACTTCCTCCCAACAAACCAAACATATTTACACTAGGTAAGGTTCAAATCTTCTAAATACCTTTGTTGATGCACTTCGTTTCGCTGATTTGCCCACCTGGTTCTCCATTCGTTTTCTTGATTTTTCAAATTGCGAGGGATTGTTAGTTTAAAATGATTTTAAAAAATAGATTTGAAAAATCTTAGAAAAACAGTTTTTGCTCACTTTCCTTAATTGGGTTTAGTTTTGTCCCACATTGGAAAGTTGTTTGGAAAATTAAGTCTTTATATTAAAACCTCTTACTAATACTTTATATTAGAAAGTAAGAGTATGCCATGGGAGCAACCTCACACACGCGCGCACTGTGGTCGTGGACGTGATGTGGCAAGGCGAGGCGCGGCGCAATGTGTCTTTGATCGGACACTTTTGGTATTCTCTACACATGTTTTGTCATTTTCTTCATGTAAGGACAAAAGTACAGCTACCCACTTACATATTTATCGAAGATGCGCATGCGCCATCATTCATTTATTACAGCGGCAGCATGCACCTCGAAGCCCCACTGGTTGCCTGCTCTGCCTTTATAAAGATATTTTCTCTGTTCTGGAAATTTATTCGAAAATCTATCCTCTTCTCTGATTTTATCTCTGCAACTCTCTTGTGGGCAAATCAGTTCGAGTTTCTTGGGTTCATTTTCCTATGATCAAGAGTGCACCAGATCAAAGCCGTCCATCTCGTGGAGAAGAGCTGTTGTATCCCAAAGGAAGACTTGCTAGGACCGAGTGCATCAGGACCGTCTTCCTGTGGGGGCAAATCTGTCTTTAAGACAGCGATTGTAACATGCCTCAGCTCTCCAGCTTTCTTGTTCTTTCTCTGGTTTATTATTTTTGTTTTGTGTTGTATCTCTTTAAATTAGAACCAACACATCCTAGCTGTAATAATCTGTTTTTCAGAGTGAGCTTACTCCACAGGTTCAGAAACTGGCTAAATTCACAGTCAAGTTAAGAGAGGAATGGCTTGAAATAGCTACTTAGTTTGCTCCAGTTTGCAGATTGTGGGATGTTAGGCCCTTAAAATCTAGCCCATGACAGTATAGTATGACACCGAGTTTATTAAAAAGGTAAAATGCCCACGCTAAAGGGAGCTGGAAACCAAATTGATGCACCGAGTTTGAGATGTAGATCTCACCTCCAATCCAGCATAAACAGCTACAAATAAAGCATATCCAGCTGGCCCATAACCTGTTTGAGAATAGAACCATCAGCATACATTTCAAACCACCCAAACAGAATTCATTACAAAACAACATCATTCCCAAAAACCATTTCTCATTCATGAAGGAAGAACTTCTGAAACCAACCCAAATCCAAAAAAAAAGACAAAATTTTGAAATTAAATCTAAATTCAACTAAAAGCGCCCAAAAATCTCAAGAAATCCTAGATGGATCTTTGAAACTGAGACAGGAACTACCTTCAATGAAGCCCGAGAACTGCGTCAAGAACATGTTAATCTGATCCTTGTAAATGTACCCAGCCCATCCGAACCCTCCAACGACGCCGACAAGCAGAAGGCCTGCCAAGATGGTCCCTTTAATGGCGGTCTCCCCTTCGGAGCCGCCATCAGATTGGTCGTTGGCATCGTCGTCGTTCTTGGGGTTATTGAATCCGAGGTTTGGGGGGATGAAGGAGGCCTTTCGGAGGGTCTTTTTCTTGGATTCTTTGAGAGAAGAGCAGGGCTTGAAGACATGGAAGCGCTTGGGTCTGAAATTCGAGAGGAAGGATGTGGGTCTGAGAGTGGGAATGAGGAGAGGTTGGAATGTGGGCGCAGGATAAGAGAGGGATGGGATTAGGGTGCGCATTTTAACGAGAGGTGGGTGAAGGATAAGTAGTGTAGGAGAAAGAATGCCATGTAGTAGGGAGAGGGAGGGAGGGAGGAAAGAGCAATTTTCTCTTTTGGTGTGTGATGGGAGCGCGGAGAATTTGGAAGAGGCTAGTAAGCCCACGTGGCGTATTTCTAGCCAATGGACGGGTTCCACGTGTGTGAAGAGGATTTCATGAGGGCCATTTTGTATAAAGTATAGCAGAAGTCACACGAAGCACACGTGCAGCGATAAGTTATGGGGTCCATCTAGTGGGCCCTATCATGGTTGATTCACTTCCCAAAGATTTTTGGATGATCTAATCCGTCCGCTTTCTTCACTCTCCCGTACGGAAGGTTTGAGGTTTGATAGATTTTGTTTTCTGCCGTTACTTTTGGAGGCCACTTATAAGATGAGTTGGAGCATGCAATGTAGGCCATCGGTAGTAGTGGCAACAAGATGGACGGTCTCAGATGACAGTTTACATCGCACATGGGCTGTGCATAGAGGGATTTTACTACAATAGCCCTGAGTTGTTGCTGCTTTTACTAAAAGTCCAATTTCTTGTCTGGCTCATCTCTTTAGGCGGAGGAGTTGAAAATTTTATCGTCGAAAATGCCCCTTTGAATGGATTCCTTTTGATATTATGGATTCCTTGTGGATTCCTCTTGGTGGGGACTCTGGATTTCCCTGAGCACATGGTCGTCAGAGGGGGCTTTTTTAATGGTAAATTTTTCAATTTCTCATCAAAAAGCCAAAAAAGATAAGTCGTTGCCGTAAAATGCCTGTGCATAGATGAGACTACCATAATCCTGTTCTGCCAGTTTTACCATATCCAGATTAGATGCGGCCTGGGCCCTTATCATGGGCCCGCCCTTATGTATGCATTCTATATCTAGGCCGTTCATCCGTTTTTCATATCACTTTAGAGCACGAGCCCAAAAATTAAACAGATCCAAATCTCAGCTAGACCATACCACAGGGAACAGTAGTGATTGACCATTAAAAACTTCTTCTAAACCACAAAAGTTTGTGGATAAGCTGATATTTCAAAAGTTTTGAATTAAGTGGTTATTTTTTATTTTATTTTATTCCTTCATTTGGGTTCATGTAACCTCATCACGAGGTTGTATGACAAATAAAACACTACGATGGGCCCTGGAAAAAAAATTTTATGACAAGTCATTCAATCATCACTATTTCCCACAGCCTGGCACACCTCAGATTTGAATTTGTTTCATTTTTTAGATCATGCCTAAAATGATTCGTAAGATGGATGGACAAGAGCGATATAGATTAGGTACACCCTATGTCTCCCTGGTAGACTCACAAGAGTTTCATCATGAGATCATGGGTTTAATCACCCATTATGGTGTGAATGCGCCTGTGTGTGGGGTGTGTGAGTGCATGCGGAAAAAAAAAAAAAAAAAGGTAGGCCTGCAGTAAGAGCATTCAAACATATTCGGATCATGGGGTAGGCCTGTAGTAAGATACACCATGGCGTTTGTCAAACATATCCAAATCTCAAGTGGACCATACACTATGAGATAGTGGTGATTGACCATTAAAAACTCATTGTGGGCTACAAAAGTTTTGGATCAAGGTGATATTTGTTTTTCCCTCCATTTAGGATACGTGGCCTTATCAACTAATTGGATGGCAAATAAACATTACTTTGGACCCTAAAAGGTTTTTAACTGTGAGATGTTCATTCACCACTGTTCCATATTACGTGAGATTTGGATCTGCTTCATTTTTAGACTCCCGTCCTAAAATGATTGGGAAAAAGGCCGTATCATCTTGGGTGAGGCCGAGCAACGCCTAATCTGTTCTGGACGTAGATTGCAACTGGGACTTGGATTCAATGATGACCCTCCATGTTGGTGTTGATGAATGAAGTGGGCCCCACTATGATGTATGTGTTTTTTCCATGTCCTCAGTTCATTTTGACACCTCATTTTAGGGCATTATAAAAAAATTTTAAAAAATGGGACAAATCCAATTCTTAGGTGGACAACACCATAGGAAATAGTGGTGATTGAACGCCTACCATTAAAAACTTCTTTGGGGCCACAAAAGTTTTGGATCAAGCTTATATTTATGTTTTCCCTTCATCCATGTTCATGTGACCTAATCAACACTTTGGATGACAAATAAACACTACAGTGGGCCCTAGGAACCTTTTAATGGTGGGCTTTCAATCACCATTTTTTCCTGTGGTGTGGTTCACCTGAGATTTAGATCCACCTCATTTTTTAGGCTAATGCCCAAAAATGATCTAGAAAAATAGATAGATGGTGTGGATGAAACAGATACAACATGGTAGGGCCTACCAAACTTTTTACATAGCCAACCAGTTGAAGGGAATCCAAATCCCTGTAACTGAGGGCTAGGGCTCACCATGATTTATGTATTTTCCACTTCGTCATATCATTTTAAGACATGAGCCAAGCATGAGTTAAATCTAAATATCAAGTTGATCATGCCAGGGTGAAACAATAAGGATTGAACAGCCACCTCTGAAACTTGTTAAAGGCCACAAAAGTTTAAGAACAAGTTGATATTTGTGTTTCCCCTTTATTCTTGTTGGAGTCACCTTACAAATGGGTTAGATGGCATACAAACATCACGGTGGCTGCTAGAAAGGTTTTAATGGTGGTCATTTGTATCCCTATTGTTTCCTATGGTGTGGTCCACTTGAGTTATGGATCTGCTTCTTGTTTAGCCTCATGTCCTATATATTTGATAAAATGGATGGACTGAGTGGACTACTAACATTGCGTTGCGAGCGAGCATTGGAGTTGTCACTAATCAATGAAGAGTTTAAGACTTACGATCGGCTAGAAATCGTAAAATATATTAAAGAATGAAAAATCTAAAAATCTCTCAACTCGAATGACTCTTGCAGCTAGTCTATTGCCGAAGACTCTAAATAAGGGCCTTAATAATAGAAAATGAAGGGGTTAAACACCATTTTCCATGAATATAAAACGTCGTCTTTACTTTACGGGATTTTAGATTTTCAAGGATTTTAAGAATTATAGAAGAAACTGCATTTGAGGTTCAAGTGGATAAATGTCGGAGTAAAAATAAGTAAGAGAAAGAAAGCAGTGGCAATAGAAATGCATGATAAAATGTGTGGATTAAAACGCAAGCTTGATATGAAATGTGAAAAGGATAATGGGAGGCCTATGCTATTATCTTAAAGAAATAATGATGTATTTCTGACCTCAACCCTACTCATAAACTTCAGCAAACTTTTTTTGGTTTTTTATTATTCTCTCTTTTTCTTTATTGAATCTTGCAGCCTTTCAGCCTAGTGGAGAAAAATCTCCCAAAAAACCTCTCTAGGCACACTTCTCACTCAAAGACCTCACTTTGAAACCCACTTATTTACTTCTCACTCTCTCCCCTAGCCTCTTTTGAGCATGAGGAGGCATGAAAATGCGGAAAATGAGTTGGTGCTAATGTTGCACCTTTTCACACCTTTTCAAGATCTGTCAGGCGATCAAGTTGTCTCAACTGATAAGTACACTATTTTAGAGAATAAAATTATTGCGAATACTCTTCTTTTTTTTTTTTTTTTTTTTTTTTCACGTATTCCAATGTGGGCAAGGTTGGCTCATTGGGCTTTCAGTTGGGTTCGGGCTGAAGTATCAAACTAATCGGGTTTAAAATTTAAGCTTGTTTCTAATTTGTATCAGGTTTATCGAAAAAGAGTTGCCTACGTAGATGGGCCCCACCATGGTGTTTATGTAAAATCCACCCTGACCAAAAAGTTTGTCACCCCATTTTATGTCCAGGACCCAAAAATCAGTTGCGTCCATGTTTCAAGTGGACCACGTGATTAAAACAACATACAGGGAAACACTCACCCTCTGAATTATTTCCCTTCATGTGGCTCACTTAAATCACGGATGAGCTTAATGTTAGGGTCCCAATTTAAGTTTTTGTTTGGTAGCTAATAGTTGGAATAGATTTTATATACTCATCACCTTGGGACCCCTAAATATCAAGGGTGGACAGCTCTCTCCAAACTATTTCTGCTTGTGTACCTTAATCTTGGTTCATTCTAACTTTTTGGCCATGGACAAAAATTAAGATTTCACATCTAATGATCAGCGTAGATCTCGCATACACATCATAGCTGTCCCCTAAAAAATGAAGGGTGAGCGCGGTGACGAGAGCCATTCCGTACATACACGTTAGTGGGTGGGTGTCTCAAGGAGAAGTTTTAATACAATTTTTTGAAAAGTGTGCCACGACTTGGTTGTGCTCTACCTTAGTGTTGATGTGAAATCCACTCCAACCATCAGGTGTGTCACGTAAACATCAGGGTTGGCCCCCAGGCCCCATAAAAAATTACTTCCTATCTTAGTTTTATTTATTCCGGAACTTTGAACAAAATTAAATGCCTACCTTTGATTTTTTATGAGGCCCACCGTAACCAAGTCGGTAAAATCTACTTTGACCATTAGATGTGCAATAATACGTTGTGCTCATAGCAAAAAAGGAAAAATTGATACTGACCAATGATTCAAGTGGGCCACACAAAGCAAAATGGTTGGGAGAGAGACATCCACCCTTGGTATCTATAAGGCCACGATGATTATATTTAATACACTTCAACCTTTAGATACCACACCAAAACATAGGCCTGGGACCTAAACATCAGGCCCATCGTATGGTACACCTGAAACACCGGCAGAGGTGATTTTTGCGCCTTGGGCCTAACATGGGATGCCATACCTGGTAGTGAGAGTAGATTTTACATAAAACCATCATGGGGCCTGGTCAAGCCGACAAGCTCAATCGGCAGTCTGTCTCTCTCTCACATGTAGCCCATTGCTCCCATCTCCCTCTCACCTCCACCCGTTCCTTCCCATTTCTTTCACACCTTTAGCCCATTCCCCCATCTGTCTTTCTACACTTTAATTGACCAAGCCCTTGTTACCATTGCCGGTGATTAGAACAGGTTTGCCCCTCTTTCTCTCTCTCCCTTGATAGTGGGGCCCATCAAATGCACGGATCAGATATTAAAAGGGAAATGTGTCGAAGGTATGTGTGGGCCCACCAAAACGTCCATTTGCAGAACTTCATTTGGGCTCGGGCTCAGCCAGGCCTTGTACAAACATTCCGAGCAGGGATCGGGCTGGACTGTTTTGGTCTGGGCTGAGTTTGGGCTTACGCTTTACAATCTATGCCAGGCTTCGATAGAGCTTGGCCTGGCCCTAACCCGGCTCGTTGACACCTCTAAATTCTTAGGGGTATCATGGTCCATCTAGAAAATTTTGGTGGCCCAGATGATTGGCAGGAATTTTATTCCCGATCTGATTGGATGGAGGATGTCACAAGATATCCCTTGGCATAATGTCACAAAGACCTGGATGAAGGGACCAAACAAATATCAGCTTGATCCAAAACTTCTGTGGCCCACGAGAAGTTTTTAATGGTCAATCACCACTGTTTCCTGTGGTGTGGTCCACCTGAGGTTTGGATCTGCTTCATTTTTGGGTTCATGCCCTAAAATGAGCTGTCAAAACGGATGGACAGCGTTGAATGCAAGGAACATACATCACGGTGGGCCCCATAGTCAGGGATCCACCGAAGCCGCACCCCATCGAAGCCATCCATTAGGTGGTCCTGACCGTGTAGATGTTCTCTCCAAGAATAAATCTGGTCCATTTGTCAAAAACAGTGGGATGATTCTTAGGTTTCTATTATTTTCTTCTTTTCCCTTTGCACAAAATATGTGGATCAGATCTAATGATTTCCATAGGGTGGGCTCATGGCCCATATCGTCCACCCAAGCAACTCATGTGAAGGGCGTGAGCTGTGGATTAGGACGCCCCAAAATCTCTCCGAAGGGATATGTTAGGCAATGGAAATCTCGTAATGACGGGCCTACCGCCCTACCTGAGATGGGCCATGGCCAGAAGTTGCTCGAACTGGAAGATCCTGATCGTTTTTTTCAAGAACTTGCAAATAAGCTCAGGAAGCTATTTAATACTCTGCCAGCGTACTTGATTACGCTTGATGCGCAGGCATCCACAAATTGTATACTCGGGGTACGTTAATTGAAATCAAAATCAGATTTCTAGAGCAATCTAAACCTCAGTTGTGGCCACTTATTTGTTGAAACAGGATGGTTTGATACTTTCCAGTGTTAACTGTCCAATGTCCACCAATCTGACAGTCGCATGGTCAAATAATTTTAAAATTTTGGCTCCTGATACATCTAAACTGGTACCCATGATTTGGACGGTTTAATTTGAATTGCTTTCATCGCCGGCTTATCATCCATCATACTCTTCCAGAGTAACTTGCGCGTGCAAGGCAGCTCATGCACAGGCTACCACGTGCAGCTTGGCATCTTGGTGCAAAATCCAGTCCGTCCATCAGGTGGTTTTGACTGTCTAGATGTTCACTCCTGAAGTTAAATCAGGTCCACTCAGCAGGTGAACCGGTTAGAAAATTTTGGCCAAATATTCTCACAGCCGCACATTTGTTTTGTAAACTGTACGTTGTCCAAGTAGACTAGTGGGCCAACCTGATAAAGGGCCAAACTGCATAATGTCATCCCCTGCATTTGAGAGGACGGATGCAGTGAGGCCTGGAAACATGACTCCTTTGAGGCCATGACCATGGGGCCTGCCACTTTGTCCATCTGTTTTACCTGTATGTTTCAGGGCACGAACCTAAAAAATGGCCTAGATTCAATCTCAGGTCTACCTCACCACAGGAAACAGTTGTGATTGAATGTATCATTTAAAAACTTCTTGAGGCCTAATGTTTATTTCTCATTTAACCGGTCGATAAGGTCACAAGGAACTGCATGCATGGGGGATCGTGTTGGACGTGGACCATGTGGGGCCCACTTGTCAGCAATCACTTGAAAGCGGACAATATTATGTCCTTGGGTGGGGCGTTACAAATGTTATCAGATCAGGCTTTGCCTCATTGGTGGATTCTGTGGAGCTTCAACAAGGGGTCTTGGTTTCAAATTCGATAAGTGGTGAAATATCCATGCTGCTGATAGCACTAGTGGGTGCGTTGCATGATACAAATATCAGCTTGATCCAGAACTTTTCAAGAGAAAGAGGCAGTGAGTGATATATATATATATATATATATATATATATATATATATATATATATATATATATTCACACCGTCCATTTATTTTGCTGGCTCATTTTAAAGCATGGATCCAAAAATGAAGAAGATCTGAAGGTCAAGTGGACCACACAACAGAAAAATAATGGGGACAATGACACCCACCTTTGAAACCTTCCAAAGGCCCACTGTAACATTTATTTGCCATCCAACCTATCGAAGCCACGTAGACCTTGGAGGATGGGAAAATACAAATATCAGCTTGATTCAAAACTTTTGTGGCTCCTAAGAAGTTATTTCATGGGGGCCCTTTTAATCGCCACTGTTTCCAATAATGTGGTCTATTTCAACTTCAGATCCACTTCATTTTTTTGCTTCATGCCTTAAGATGAGCCGGCAGAATAAATGGATGGTGTACATGGATATAAAACACATACATCAGCATCCAACTTCTATAGCCCAAAAGAAGTTTTTAATGGCGGGCATTTAATCATCATTATTTCTTGTGATGTGGTCCACTGAGATTGAGATTTGAATCTGCTTCATTTTTTACCTTATTCCCTAATGTGAGCCGACAAAATGGATGGATAGTAGGGATATGCAACACACACCAAAGGGGACCTTGTGGTCATGGCCTCATTAGAGCCAGTGTTTTTCTGGTCTCACCAAATCCACTCCCTACAATTGATGGCTTGGAACTCATACCTATGCGGCATGCTAGCACATGTGTGGCATATGCATGAGCTGCCTTATAGCCATTGTTTACACCCAACCTATCGCAATTAAATCCGACGGACAAGATGTCGCCACATGTTGGTACATTCGTATGGAGACACTGAAAATGTACCTGCGAAGAACTAATGAAAGATCGTGAAAATTTTGAACACCTCTTTCCTAGAGACTATGGATGCTGAATCGCGGGCATATTGCGCTCAATGGCCTTTTTAGGCTTTCGTGTGTATTTGCGACTCAAGGTGTTATATATTTGACTTGGAGTCGTCACTAATTAGTTACTTAAATTTTTATAGTCGGTTAAACCCTGTAGAAACCTTAAGTTAGAGAATCAGAGGTTTTTCTACCTTAAAATGACTCCTGATTTGCGATCTAGGATTCTGAGTAAGGGACCACAATGACAAAGAGGAAATGTGTTAGCACCTTATCTGTTTGTAAAAATGTACAGTCTTTGTTTCATAAGACATGACGAAATACAAGAGATTGAACTAGTTCTTGCGCGTAAATGATGCAAACATATTTGTGTGAAATGTAGTGTGGTAATGCAATGCATACATCAAACGATGGACTGGGAAAGACTTCTTTACTTGGACTTACCCTCTTAAAGCGGTTGAGATCTAGTCAATTCAAGTTTTTTATGGGTAGGATTCGACATTTTGACAAGTTGCAGAGCATACACATGAACTGATTAGATAAGTAAGGTGGTTGAGAGTGGAATTAATGATGATGCACAATGCTAATGCAAATATGAATAAAGCTAATCAAAGTTAGAGAAATTGATACATGGGTTGTCACAAGGATCGATTAGAATGGATCAGATCAACCTTTTAACAGCTTAGGTAGTTAAGATTGGGACTTCACTAGGCTGACCTAAGGCTTGAAGGGCTTCCTCTCTTACACTATTTTCATCTCCTTGGTGGTTAGACCCACTCTCCTTCTCTCACTCTTCTCCTTCTCAAGGCTCTCTTGGTAACGGTGAATAATGGAAGATTAGAGATAATTTAGGAAATGAGAAGGGGATGAGTATTTATAAATGTCTCGGATGACATTTTTGTAGTTTTTTAAAAAAAGTTTAGGGTTTAATGAAGGCTCTAAGTGTTGTGATTGGCTGTTGTAATGGGTGTACCACATGACGCGATGTGGTTGGTTGGATCTAATGGCGCAATGCAAGGGGTAGATGGTCTTTTTACACTGAGGGGGCTTCTCGAGGCAAGGGTTGCTTTTCCCCTCCCCACCTAACCCGCGATAAAATAATTGTGAGATTTCAAGTGGCAGGCAGACGAGCTCTGATTTTGGCCAGGGCCCCAAGTGGAGTGTTAGTTCTCATCTGGTCTGCTCAGTTATGCTTATTGTAGTCCTAAAGCTATATGGGCTTGGGCTTTGGACTAGGTTTTGGCTTCGTTCTCACTGTGCTCAAATCAGCTTGTCAGCCCTTTAGGCGGGGTGTCTACAGAGACACATGTAATACCAGGAGTATTGAGATGTTTAGAGACGTACGCACAATCGAAATCTCAGAGGCAGTCACTCTCCCAATGACACATGGCAAACAAATGTAAACGAAGCGTGTGTATCATATTTTGAAGATGTGTTTGACGACACGACGATACCCAACGACACGTGACCGGATACAATTAGCCATGCATAGTACCCGAAGATTGTGAAATAAGATATAAGGAGAAGGAATTGTCTAAAATCAGAAATACACTCGAATACAAAGGAATATATATAGGTGGCCACACCTTAGAAAAGAAATGTATCGAGCTAAGGTTGCTAACTTGTCGAACTCTAATTCCAAAAGCCTAGGAATCATGCGCAAGTCCATCGTCTCACCTAAGTCTATAAAAGCAGCACAAAAAGAATAGTTTTGGGCCCTCGCCAATGCAAATCAATCAACTCTTTTCAACTCAGCACTCCATATCAATCATTTGTCCTTTATGAAAACATATCTTAACATAACCTAGTTTTAGCCTCTCCACTTTTTGTCCAGCACCACGTCTTTGTCCGGCGCATCGCTGCAATAAGTTGGCTTAGTTTAGATAAACATCTATGACCCTATCATTGTATCCCCTTCAAATCCTTAGGTTCTTACTTAGCAATTTCTTAATCACATCCTATTGACTAAAAGCCAAGACCGTCTCATGCTTGTCAGGATTCTTTTCACGACCGTCTCACAATCATTCAGGTATTGGAGATCGTCCAATCCATGACTGTTTCATCCACTCGAATCATCGTCGGTAATCTTTTCTGCTTTATTTACTCATATATGCTGATTGTACTGAATTCTCGTTCATATTAATAAAATCGATAATGAGCCTTTAAATTCTTATTTGACTTTCTTTCATTATTTTTGTGGACCCTCTCTTCTCCCTATAAATCGTCTTATCATCTTGTCAATTAATGGCTTAGTAGTTAAGCCAATCTTTATAGATCTATTTTCAATCCGGTTATTTCGGGATTCATAAGGCATTTGGTTCGATTTAAGTCAAATTATAACTCTAACATGCCCATCATGTACACACGCTTAAACCAAATTGGGTCATTTGTTACACATGCAATTGTGTATTCGAATTAAATAGTAGTAGACATGTGTGGCTTAAAGCTCCTTACAAATAGTCTAGCAAAGAAACGCATGGTTCAAAGTACATATTTGAACCTTGATAGCTAAGATGACCTGATAAAAAAATCTATCATTGAAGATCAATCCCACATATTGTACGAGCAGTGGGCCAGGAACCAATCAAATATCTAAGGAAAGGGATTGGGATTGTGTAGTGTAGTATGGAGCACCAATGTTGGTACTGTGTGCTGTTGGAAAAGCTCTGTGGGGCGCCACCATAATGTATCATGTGTATTTTCCTACTCATTGTAGGGTCACGACATGAACCTATAATTAGGAAGCAGATTGCATACTATGTAAACTCTATGAGGGCCACCATGGATGTATTGTTGGGTGCGTTTCACATAAACCTTAGGATCTCGCCACCCAATACATTAGAATTATGGGATATAACAATGTAATAATCAAAGATAAAGCATCAACCACACGGTATAAACAGTTTTTACGTGGAAAACCCTCGAAGAGGTAAAAACCACGGGACCTCGTTCAGATTAACAATCCACTATCTTAGAAAATCGTTTACAATTGATCACAAGCACATACCGCTTGGATCAAACCTTCATCACTCACGTAGGAGTGGATAAACAATAAGAGAACTATGAAAATGGAGAGATCTCACCCGAGCACGAAGATGTTGAAGAGCCGAGACGTCGTTGCACCGTGAATCACCTTTGCGAGCAAAGCCTCCTCTACCAACAAGCTTCCTCTCTTCTCTCTCTCTCTCTCTCTCTCTCTCTCTCTCTCTCTCTCTCTCTCTTTCTCTCTCCTTGGATGTGCTAAACCCTTATTAGGAATCCCTAACCTCGTTTTGGAACTCCCTTAAATAGAGAACCGGAGGAATTAGGCTCAAAATAGGAAATTGCGTATAAGCAGTCCGCGTCGGGTCGGGCGCCCGGTCAAAAAGGCCGTCGGGTGCCCGCCCAAACAAAAACTGTCCAGTGAGAAAATCAAAATGAACTTTTCAATTTTGGGCGCCCCGCCCAAACAAAAACTGTCCAGTGAGAAAACTAAAAGGAACTTCCCAATTTCGGGTGCCCGGACCAACTTGGTCGGGCGCCCGCCCAGGGCACCAGGCGCTCGGTCACAAGGCCATCGAGCGATTGACTTCTGTCAAAACTGTCTAACAACTTTTTGCCTCATCTGGATAATTTCGGTCACTTGACCACTCTTGGTCCGGGCACCCGACCATACGCAGGCTGCACCAATCTTTCCTCTAAGCTGAGGAGGAAAACCCCATCATGTATGTCTTATACACACTTCATCCATTTTACTAGCTCATTTTAAGGCAGGAGCCCAAAATTGAGGCATATGAAAAGCTCGAGTGGATCATACCAGAGGAAACACTAAACATAATGACATCTGCAGTTGGAACCTTCCTTCAGTCTTCAGTAACGTTCAGTTGCCAACCAATCTATTCATGAGGTCATACATACTTGGATTGAAGGGAAAACATATGTAAGCTTAACTTAAAACTTCTATGGTCCTAAGAGTTTCCAACGATAGAAGCTCAATTCACACCAGTGTGGTTCACCTTGAGCTTTGGATATGCTTCAATTTTGGGCTAATACCCTAAAATAAGATAGTAAATTAAATAGGTGGACAGCGTGGATAAGACACATGCATCACGATGAGCCACACAGAGTTTACCCCGTATGCTGTAGCCCACTGCTCACCAACTCAGAAAGTAGTCCGCTTCCCCGAAAGTGAGGCAGGTTCCAATATAAGGTAGACTACACCAAAGGAAATGTTGGTGATTGAAAGGCCATCGTTCAAAACTGCTTAGGGCTGCAAAAGTTTTGGATCAAGTTGATATTTGTGTTTTTCTTTCAGTAAGGCTTGTATAACCTAGTCAATAAGTTGGAGGGCAAACAAACATTACAGTGGGCTTTAGAAGTTTTTAATGGTAGGCGTTCAATCACCAATGTTTCCTATGGTGTGGTCCACCTGAAATTGCGACCTGCCTCTTTTTTAGGTTCATGCACTAAAATGATCCGGAAAAGTGAATGGACGGTGTGGATAAAACACATACATCATGGTGAGGCCCACAGAGCTTTTCCATAGCACATAATACCCAAATACTCCACTTCGCAGTCCACGTCCCCAAAAGAAGTTTCTAGATCAACATTAGGGCTGTAAATGGTCGGGTTCGGGGCGGGTTTAGCCAAAACCAGACCCGCCCATTTACTAAACGGGTCTGGGTCCAAATTTTAGACCCAGACCCTTTTACTAAATGGGCGGGTCCGGGTCGGGTCTGAGTCAGCCCATTAGACCCATTTATAAATGGGTCCGAGTCTGGTAGAGGGAGATCCACCCAGACCCATTTATAAATGGGCCGGGTCTAATGGGTCCGGGTCTGGATCAAGTATGTAAGCATTTTACATGGCTTAAAACCGGGTCTGGACGGGTCTGGGCTGGACGGGTCCCTTGTAACATAGACCAAACCCGCCCACTTACTAAATGGGTTTGGGTCGGGTCGGGTCGGGCCTAATATAAAGGAAACCAGACCCAAACCCGTTTAACAAATGGGTCTATTCTTGGACCCAGACCCGTACCATTTAACAAATGGGTCGGGTCTGGGTCGGGTCTAAATGGGTTGGGTCTGGGTACCCCATCGGGTCCACTGACCCATTTACAGCCCTAATCAACATCGGTACGCCAGGTGAAACTCATCAAATGTTGGTGACCGGTGCCATGCAACCAACGGTCAAACCGACCTCCTGGATGCCGTTATCAGTGCGTCTAACAAGTTTGCGGCAACGGCTCGTGCCACGTCAGCAACCCAAGCGAATAGATCGAAAGCGATAGGAACCGACTGGAACTACGTCATCGTTCTATAATCTAGATTTCCTTTGAGAAAAACTTTGATACTCTGGTGGAGTGTGATATGTGATACTCAAGCACTTAGAAATTGCACGTGAGATATATTTATTCAAATTAAACCGTCCAAATAATGGGTATCTGTTCATTTGTATTATAAACAAAAAAATCAACCTTATTTTATAACCTGAATATCAGATTAATGAACATTTATTAGAAGTAAAAAAATAAAAAAAATCCAATGGTGTTTTTTCAACATACAAGTACCCACGAATCAAAGGTCAAGATTGTTTAAACAATCTTATTTTTGGACTGTATCTTAGATCTAGTCGTTTTCATAATTTATCCCCTTTTTTTCTTAAGGTTAATGCATGCCACGTATATCATTCCTAAGTGCTTGAGTATCAAGCATTCTACGCAGCCAGAGTATCAAATAACTCTCTGCTTTGCCTTTTACTCGCGATTAGTGGTCACGACATCGGCGATTCTGCAATGAAAATTACTAGAGTAGAATTGGATCAAGTGTGCGTCCAGTATCATTTAGTAAATAGTATCAACCGTACAAATACTTGGTCGGTGCACTCTGGCAAAGAATCTCGACCGTCCAATTAGCGGGTCACCTCCGGCAAAAGTCATATAACTCTGTCCTAGTACAACGTCATACATATCCATTCCATAACCCACGTTTGGACGGTCAGGAAACGCTGAGAGCAACTATCCATTATACACACGGGCGCGGATTTCTTCCACATGAAGTTCCTTCGCTGGGAAGTTAGATGGGCCTACTGTTTTTTTTGTGAGAAATCCGCTCCATCTTTGTGAGAAATCCACTCCATCTTTTGAGATCACTAGGGAAATTTCTACTGTCCATTAAGACAGTTAATAATGTCATTCTCACTGGGATGAATTGAAAACACAAATATTAGCCCGATTCAAAATTTCTCGTCGCGTGAATATTTCAACGGTATATGTTCATCGGCAAAGTACTTAGTCTTGGATCTGGCTCATTTTTGGTCTCATGTCATAAAATGATCTCACAAAAGGATGAACAGGGTAGATTTCTCACAAACATGGATTCACAGGTTGGAAACGTCCATTCAGCATAATTTTTGAACATTGGCCCATCCATGAGATAGGAAATCGGTTGGTCCAATCTGATCGGATTGTTTGACAGATTCTTTTATTTTGTCAGTTCTTAAGGCGATACCATTTTTGAAGATAGTAGAAGTGTTGCATGGAACAGCCCTCATTAGAGTAGAAATTTGTTGGCCCTAGGGCTGTTAATGGGCCGGGCTTGGGTAGGTCTTGGCCTGGATTTTGAACTGCCTCAAGCGGGGAAGTCAGGCCAGAACTATTCAATTTTCTTTATTCATCAGGCCCGGGCCTTGTCCATTGACACCCCTAGATGGCCGGAAATTACTTGGAGGTTTCAAAAGTTAGAGAAAATTTTGCCATAAGTTAAAATATTAAAAAAATACTTATTTTAAATTATTAAATAAATTTAAAAATTAAATACTTGCTAATATAACAATTTCTTTAATAGTTTTACTAATTTTGAGTTAATATTGCAATAACATTACGATAAGATATTTTAAAATTTGTCGAGGTTTTGACAATCTTGTAATGACATCAAAATAGGCCTATAGAGTGTATTTCTCACAATATGTAAGATATTCAAAATCTTGGCAACATTTGTCCTACTGTTTGATATTACTGGTGGTATTTTATAAGAGGAAAACTTTGATAATCTTGTAGAGTGCCTATATTGTAAGCAACACTTACATTAAGGTACTTGCCTAGCCATTCAAGACTTTTGATTGAGTAAATGTTTTTAAGTTTAGTTGTCTTTATGTATACAACTCATGGATGTACGTGGTTACCCTGTCTCATGCTATATATACATATATATCCGTCTATGTATTACCTTGAGGCCCCTTGTCTTAAGCCTACCATATTTCATGTCTATGATAAATCATCTAAAGACAAATATGAATTGTTGATTTTACAAAACAATACATATTATAATTTTGAAATCAAATATTATTTAATCAAAATAATTTACAAAACTAGTTCAATTAGCTACGTTGATCAATCATTCCTGGTCTTGATATGGGCCTAAACCCATATAAGTTGTTGATCATTTGTTGAGAATTCTAATATTCATTAGAACATGATTGGCTACCCGACTTGATCATCAGCCACCTAATAAGCTCATTTATTAATAAATCAAAGTAATCAATTGAATTTTGCATTAGGTTCCATATTCTTTCAAGTCTAAGAATAAGCGTAACATGCATAGAAAATGTAAGTTGATATGCTAGATAATTAACTCTAACTTGACTTTCTAAATGTAGTTAATATGTATATACACATATATACACACTTATAGAGATGTGGGGACAATATCCCATGATGGAGAATCAAAATATGTATTACATGCCGCACCATATAGAGTAGTCAATCAAATACGATATTCTAACTTATCCACTAGTACTCAAATATTCTAGGTCCATAAAGAATCATACAAGTCAGGCCTATAATGTATTTTAAATTACATTTGTCATGTTTCATTTTGTAAAGATATAGAGACCTTGATGAAGTCTCCCAACAATCTGTCCCAATTATATTCAATCTATATATTTACAATAATAATTAGCAATAAACAAAACATTAATGAAAAAAATATATATAATTCATTCAATTAAAAGAATATAAATTTCAAAAAATGATATATAAGTAAATAAAATCAAATCATTTAAATTATAGGTACCGGTTTAGATGTTATAAATAAAATATTTTATTATCTAGCTATCATGTTGGCAGGCATTTATTAGATGGAAAAGAATAAAAAGTATCCAATGATCTTATTTCTACAATAAGTGCCTATAATTCAAAGGTTAGCATCCTTCGACCAATTTATTTTTTGGACGCTGTTGGGGGTATCGAATAACTCTCCCTTTTATAATCATTATGATCTCAAGACTATAGTCTCATTGCCCAGGTTAATCATCCAAAGAGAAGTTAATTAGGCAACCCAAAAGAGAATTATATGATCCTCAACCCAATTGTATGAGTAATATATATAGGTTTTCAGTAGTAAAAGTAGGGGTGATCTGGACCATCGGTTTGTTGGCCCTCCCTCAGATGAACTGGGGGCTGAAAATCACTTTGAAAGGACAATTTCAACCTTTAATTCATGTCCAACTAAATAATCAAACAAGAAGACAAGTACAACAACAGTTCACATGCAACTTACAAAAGCACAGTGAATAAAGGCCATGATTTTTTAATCCAGGAGATTTTTGAGGAATGGTCCATATTCCTCTGACAGATCATTGGTCTAATGAGTAAACCATGGGCCCCACCTGCACAAGCTGAAAGCCTTATTCCGGTCGTATTATTCTTCCTAAAACGATGCTTTCTAGCGGCTATTGCACGCTAGAACAAGGGGCGCGGTTTGGGTGGATCCGGGATCCACTGAGTTCGGTGGATCCCCAACCGTGGTGGCACTGTTATGTATGTACCTCACATCTATACTGTCTATGCATTTTGAAAGCTCATTTTAGGGCATTATCCCAAAAATGAAGCATATCCAAATCTTAGGTGGACCATACCACATGAAATAGTAGCGATTGAATCCACACCATTAAAAACTTCATGGGGCCACTGGAATGTTTATTTTCCATCCAACCTGTTGAAAAGTTCACAAAGATCTTGATGAAGATACCAAAGAAATATCAGCTTGACCCAAAACTTTTGTGACCTATGAGAAGCTTTTAATGATTGAGTACCATTGTTTACTGTATTAAGCTCCACATGAGATTTTGATCTACTTCATTTTTTGAACCATTCTCTAAAATGAGTTTTCAAAATGAACGGGCGTGGATGTAACACACACATCCCACAATGGACGGCACGGTAATGGATCCACCCACCTCGGTGGATCCGGGGATCCTGCGAAGCCGTGCCCAGAGCAATGAGGGTTATTTGATGCTCTAGAAGTCCGACCGTTCATACACGTACTGACCAATTATACAAATAGCACCAGTTAACTCATATTAAACGGTCTTGATTACCACTTTAGATGGATCTTAACCCCAAAATCAGATTGATTCGAGGGCCCAAGCATATGATTGATGGACAATTTCGTGCTGACTTCAAGTTTTTATATACATTTCATTTTAACCGTCCATCAGATGTCCACAAATATACTAGTGAAGACATTAATTCAGTGTAGTTGATGGTTCGTAATTCATCTAACATGTGGCCCACAATTTGGAAGGCTTAGATTGAGCAACGTATACACCAAGCATACAAGTTCCGAGGGCATGCATATGAAAGGCACCTCTGCGCCACAGTATCAAAGGGCTTTTTTATTTCCTTTTTTCTTTGAATGATGGTCACTATTCAATTCGTCAATTCAGACCATCCAAACTCCTAGAAATTACAGTGAGAAGATAATCGTGACCATCTGATTTTGCCTTTGGAACTTAGACCACTCCCCATATCACTTTTAGCATCTATTGGATGGTCAGGATTGCTTGATCAGCATGATTTTAGTACTTGTATCCTGTGATTAGTTCTAACAACGGAGTCATTTGATGGTTGACACGTAGAATATATTAACTCAATTTAAGCCGTCCGGTTTTCTGAAATTCAGATTGATCAAACGATCTTAACCTCTGATTAATGTTTTTTTATTTTCGAAATCAAATCGTTTACGATTTTTCATTTCGACCATCCATTAAATTAGAAAATCAAGTCAGTGTAATGTTCTGTCTCAGATCCATCTAAACTGGGACCCACCATTTTTACGGTTTAAATTAAGTTTCTGATATTCATTTTTGCAGTTTGGCAGTGACTGCGTATCAACCATCACAGTCTTACAGAGTATTAAAGTTTTTCTCGTGGTAATCTATAACCATGTTAAACCAATTGGGAAATAATCGGCGACGAGAATGTACTTCCACGGCGTTTTCTCGCGAACCCTTTCCCTGCATTTAACGCTTCCAACACCTTTGCGTGTTGTCTACAAAAGGAGCTATATCATACCCGGATGTGTATTCTAGGCCGTACGCATCAGCATTTTGAATGATCATGTCTTGCATGTAATCAATCCAGGCCTTCCATATCATGGAATCCACCACTAATACCACATAATTCGAGAACGGTATGATCACAGCCATTCAACTAGTCTCCATCAAATATACAGCTACAAAATGATCAACGGTTGATATCATACAAAAAAAAGTACATTCACTTTCGGATGTCTGATCTGTATGATATTTATGTTATGCCCCACCTGCAAGCTTGGGCCCATGATGTGTAAATTTCCGATTGAATTAATGTCAGATTAAGGTTGTGCATTTGTATGTTGTTCCCTACTCTGCCGGACTATATTTAAGTTCCACTTTTTGCAATTAAGAATCGGTTATGATGTCATTTAGATTTTTAGGTTGACTAGTCAAAATAGTGACCTGATCATATTAGATATTACGTCGGTGAAATATTCACGTACAACGTGTATGGACAGTTTAATATACAACTTCTTTAATTTTCTGGTGATGTATCCCTGAGGTGAAAAATCTGAACCGTGAAAATGGTGTTCCATTGAATTAAGATTATCTGGAGCAAAAATTGCAACGATCCATTATTGATAGGGATAAAGAAGTTTGATGGTCGGACCATTGGCTGTCTATTTATTTTGATGATTTAGGCTGGCTGATTAATGAAGAATTCTGATTTTAGTCTCATGTAAACTTTATGATGTGTCCCACGTTCTGAACGGATCGGATTTTATAAGAAAATGACAGGTTGGTGGGAAAGAAACCGTAGTATGATGAAGTTCCCATGCAAACATGTATCATCGGATGAGAACACTCCTTCCAAACGTCACACTCCTATAAAGAGCCCCAACCACAGCAATAGTGTGGAAGTATCTAAGCCAAGTTCAACAAAGGAAAGGATTCAAAGATGGTAGACGTCCCTGAGTTTCCATGGAATCTCTCTCTCATTTCTCTTCTTTTAGACTTTCCTCAAATGCTTAGAAAGATCATCCTCATGGCCCTAAGCCCCAATTCCCCTCTTCCTTCTTCATCTCCACCTTTATCATGGTTGCGTCTTCCGCCCCCGGATGCTGCTTTCGCATCTGGAAAGTACCCACTAGAGAATTTGTGTCCCGGGCCGCAAGATTTAGCTACGAAAGCCACCATCTTTGATATTGAGGAAAACCCACATGAGAATTCGCAATTTTGTCCGCAGAATTCGATTGATAAAGACATTAGTTTTATAAGGCATGAGATCCCACTAGAGAAATCCAGTGCTCTAGTGGTAGGAGGATTGAATTCTATGGGCACATGCAAGGGAGGAGAAGTAAACATGTCGAGCAACGCACGAAAAAGGCCGGCTAGGATCATCATACCGCAATGCCAACCAGATTCTATTTTTGATGAAGTGGGATTGGATTTGGCAGAGAAAGAATGTCTGGTTGAAGGGAAAGATTACTATCTAGCAAGCAAGAGGGGAAGAAGAAAGGTGATGGAAGATGGCTATAAGGTCATAACCAATATTCACGGAGACTCTAAGCAGGTAAGAGCATATATGTATGTATGTGTGTATATCACTGTTTGTGTATGTACAAATATATGAGTTTTGAGGCTTGTGGGTCCTAGGGCGTGGGCGACACCTTGGCATGGACTTGGATAGATAACCTTGCTCCGATACCAGTGTTATGTCATACCCAAAAGGTTAACCCGTTAGAGTTAGATGGAGTGACCCAAGTGTATATCAAGTTCCTTTCATAGTCCAACCCAACAATAATTAGACTTAATTATTTTATTTCTCCACTCAACTATCCATTCTCCGTGCTATGATAAGATGCTTAGATCACCCTATTGGAGTGATTTTTGCACCATAGCTTGTCTATAATTGTATGGGAAAATGGACAGTCTGAATTGATGATGATGTGTGTATATATTTTAGAGTAGTTTATGCGAAATAAGATGGTATATTTTGCTTTTGGAGCCTTTTCAATTTGGGAGTTACTATATACACTTTTTTTTTTTTTTTTTTTCTTTCTTTTTTTTAATAGATGTGCCCTTTCTTTCTACTTTTCGTGACGCAATAGTACAAAGGTGCAATCTTTCAGTACTCTTAAGTAGAAAAACATTCTATTACGAAACAATTACAAAACTATCCAACAGGTTTGGTGTAAATTCCCAGGGTAGGAGTAAGGTGATCCTGGGACTACTGAAGTGAAATGTCAAGCCCTCGGGAGCGGATTGCGTGAGACCCCGTGTCTCACCCGAGACCGCGCGGCCCTTACTGTGGGGCTCACCTTAATGTATGTATTCTGTATCCACACCGTCCATCTGTTTTTTCAGATCATTTTAGGTCACTATCCCAAAAATGAAGCAGATCCAATTATCAGGTGGACCATACCATAGGAAACAGTGGTGACTGACCACTAATGGGCCACAAAAGTTCTGGATCAAGCTGATTTTTGTTTTATTTCCCCTTCATCCATGCTTATGTGACCTTATCAACAGATTGGATGGCAAATAAATACTACGAAAACATTAAGGTACAATGTAAGAAGTTTTTAACGGTGGGGTGTTCGATCACCACTGTTTTCAATGGTATGGTTCACCTGATAATTGAATCTGCTTCATTTTTGCATGATGCTCTCAAATGATCTGAAAAAAAGGATGGACAGCTTGGATACAGAATACATACATCAAGGTGGGCCCCATGGTAAGGACCGCCTTGGGTGAGTCCGGGGACTCAGCTAATCGGCTCCCATAGGCTCAGTGAAGGAGCCACCTCATGAGGTAGTTCTCATCATGGATAAGTCATAGATGGTCCTCTTTCTATAAAGATTATCCTAAACGTAAACAAAAGGAACTTGAATGCAAACAACTACCCATTTTATGATTTTATCAATCCATAACTGATTCTCTGCCTGTGGCCTATTCATGGTTGGACCCAACTCTTGAATGGTTCCGATCATACATACGGATGACCCAACTTTTGGGCTACTCAGTAGTCCGCAGACTACAATACCTTTTCTTAATTTAAGAACTCTCACATTGGAATTTCAGTTCTTGGAGAAGGATATTAACTGTCTTTTGTGTTTTGTACTAGGCATATTTTGGTGTGTTTGATGGTCACGGAGGCCGTGCTGCCGTAGATCATGTTACTGAAAAGCTGGGAAAGAGCATCATAGCAGCTCTTGGGGAGATTGAGAGGGGAGAAAGCCAGATGGAGAAAGCAATTAGGGCAGGCTACCTTACTACAGACAAGGAGTTTCTTAATAAGGTATAATATACCTTCAATCAAATGCATTTTAAAATGTAATGTTTAAAATGAAAAAAATGTGGGTCTAGTTCTAAAATCCATCTACTGTAGACAAGTATGAATGTGGATTATGGTCCATCGACAGCACCGTTGGGCCCATTTTAGATGGAGCATAGTTTGAACACACATTCCCCTTTTAGGTGTCATTTAAGGCCCATGCTCCATACATAATGGGGTCCATGACTTGGATGATCCAGATTGGTTGTTTACATGTATGCAATTTCAACTAATGACATCTTGCGATCGAGCTTCATGAGCCAGTGGCTTGAACCGATGGCTGCAGTTTTGGCATCACTGGTTCGATCCCGTCTGACCCACCAAAGAAATTAATGATCATGTGATTTATGCATTGATGGGATTTCTCATTAACAGGCCGTAGGCAGTGGAGCTTGTGTAGCTACTGTGATTTTGAAGGATGGGGAGATAAATGTAGCAAATGTGGGTGATTGTAGAGTGATTTTGAGTAGGAAAGGCATAGCTGAAGCCCTAACGAGCGACCATCATGCCGGAAGAGAAGATGAACGGCTGCGAATTGAAAGAACGGTGAGCTTTACATAATCAATGTTTATGTTCTTTATGCAACAGCTCTAGTAGAGTTTGAGAATGACATACATTGTACTCGAATTCTGTTACAGGGAGGGTATGTGGTGTGTTGCAATGGAGTATGGAGGGTTCAAGGCTCGCTCGCAGTTTCCAGAGCGATCGGCGACATGCATATGAAGGAATGGATAATTTCGGAGCCGGAAACTAACAAGATCCGATTATCATCCGATTGCGAGTTTTTAATTATGGCTTCTGATGGGTTGTGGGAGAAGGTATGATTAATACTAATTTTTGATTTTTTTTTTCAATTATGGCCCGTTTGGCACCATGGATTTGAGGAGAAGTGGATTCCATGATATGAATTCTCATCAATTCCAGTTCTTACCAATTCCAGATTTTCTGTTTGGCAGTCAAGATTTGGAGAGAAATCAAACATGAAGGAATGGACGGTGTAAATTTTAATCCCACCTTATTAGCCTCGATTTTTAAATCCATGCCATTCATCCATTTTTATAGATTATTTTATGCCAAGATCCAAAAAATAAAACAAATCCACATCTAAAGTGGACCATAAAACAAGAAAAAATGGAGAGTGAAACCTTTATGATGCACAAAAGTTTTGGATTAAACTGAAATTTGTATGGTCCCTTCATACAGGTCTTTGTGACCTTATCAACAAGTTGGATGGAAAATATACATCATGTTGGGTCCCATAATTAGGAACACATTACGGTGTCCCACGTTGGGAAGGATTTCTCTTTAAATCTCACCTTTTTTGGCAGATTTGAAAAAGGGCTAATAGTGACTTTTTGAGTTCTCCTGGATTCCTCTCAAATCCACTTCCCATAAAATCCACAGTGCCAAATAGAATAAAGCAATCAGTTTCTCCTCCTTTCTCCTCCTTTCCCCTCAAATCCATGGTGCCAAACGGGCCATTAGAGAAATTCGTTTTGAGATGTTACAATGCCTCTAATTTTCATTACTTTGGGAAAATCAGGTCACTAATCAAGAGGCTGTTGATGTGGTCTTAAGAAACAAGAACTCCATTGAATCATGCAAGAAGCTTGTGGATCTTTCTTGGGGTAGAGGCAGCAAGGATGATATAACAGTCATTGTGGTCCACTTACAACAGTTCACACATATGGGTGGTTGAATGTTACAATGCAACCATGAGTTTCTACTAGGGTGGTCCCTTCTGCCCCACCACATGGCAATCTAGGCTGTACATTTAGTAGGTCCATTGTGGATATAACTCACATGGCAAAATCCACTGATCAGTGATTCTTGTTGTTCTTACCTTGCTATATATGAATGGTAAGGATCTTTGATCAGTGAGGTTTTTGCAATGTGGCCTATCTATGGTGAGACTGATTTGTAGATGAACGGTTCAGATTGTGCAAAGAGATGACATCTACTTGAGAAAAGGGTCTAAGAGATGCAAGTCATGGGGGCTGTGGGAGAAAGGGCTGGTGTATTTTGGACTAGTAGGGGGGGAGTTAATCAAAAGGTTCCAGCAACATGTAAATTTTTATTTGATAGCAAGTAAATTTCTGTTTGCTTAGACACTCTTCTTTTAGCTTGCTCTTGGGTAGACTGACAATGGGTGGGCCCAGCTTGATGGGCCAAGACCGATATGTTAAAAAATAGGCCTAAATCAAATCTAGACCGATCAGAACTGTCCATCTTTGAGCACTATTAATATTTACAATTGAAAAGAAAATTTTCAATGGTTCGCATTCGCTTCACAGTTATCGACCGGATTGTCCATTTTTTATAGTGCTTATTGGATCGTCGCCCACCTACGATAGCGCCCAGATGATGGGTGCGACCCACGGCTTTCATGAAAGCCAGCCGCAGGCTAGTATTTTAGAGGGTGCCAATTGGAAATTTATGTGAGATCCGGACCATATGTCAGGTGGGGCTCCATGTGAACATGTTCTTTTCCAAAATTCAGGCCATTCGACTCATCAGGACAGTCCAAACGTGTAAATTGAATGGATGAGAATTAACTATGGGTCAGGGCGGCCCCCACCTAACGATTAACGTAGATGTCATGCCAGAGAGAGAGGGGGATGGCAACCATATGTTAGGTTGTTGGAAACTCTTCAAGTGCTTTAACTCACGCAGACCAAGTAGATAAACTTTGATACTCTTGCAGAGAGTGATGGCGATACGCAGGCACTTATAAATTGCTCATGTGGCATACTGTGAGTAATTTAAATTATGGGTCCAATTTAGATGTATTGTGAACCAAAATTTATGCCTATTTGATCATATAACTACAAATGTGGCCGACATTTATTGGACGATTAAGAACGGAAAACATCCGGTGGTTCTAATTCAACTCTTCTAATCAAAGGTTAGGATTTTTTTAACCGATTTGATCTTGGAGCTATTACTTAATGACAATGGGTTCCACAATTTCGATGGTTGAATTGACTTAATGTATCTTATTGATACAATTTCGTAGTGCCTGTGTATCAAGCCTCATACACTGCCGGAGTATCAGTAGCTCGCAAAGTAGATAACCTCTTTAAAGGTGGCCCAACATCTTAAATCCATCGTTCCTATTAAATAAAAATGGGTAGCGGAGTTAGTACAAAGGGGCCCACTATGATCTGCCGGATCAGGAAGGGACACGTGGAAGGCACTGGGGTGGGTCCGATCTCTGCATTTAGTGGCTCTAGGTTGAAAATCACACCGAACTGATGAGTCTCCCGTCCATGAGTTTCTTCCATTGAATCCATTTTCATTTTGACCATCCATTTAAAGGCTTCTGTTCGATAAGGTAATCAGTACCATTGTTTGTCGTATGAAGGCCCGTTAATGGTAATGGTTCACTAGATGGACGGTTTGGATTCACCAAACCACCTCCCACATTTTAGCCATTGAGCATAAACAACCCTTCCTGATCCAACCGTCCAAAGTCAAAAACCTCCCCCCAAGCCCCAGGGGTGAAAACGAAAGGACAAAACAACGTGATCTGAAACTACGGCTATAAATGGTTGTAGGCCCTAACTATCAAGTCTCAACAACCCCACGTTTTGTGCAGTTATTTGATACTCTGGAGAGTAGGATGGATAATATACCGGCACTTGTTTTTGCTTACATGCATATATGTAAGTATGTAACTCAAATTAAACCGTCTAATTCATGAAACCCACCGTAAATAGGTTCTGAATAATGAAAAATCTCTTTTCGGAATTCAGAAGTACCACCGATGGTTGCTTTTCATGTGTTTACGTCCATTATACGTAAAAAAAAATAGATCAGTTAAGTGTTTTATATGTTGGGAAAGCCGGCAGCGGAAGTGGAATGCCGAATGCGTGAAGCAATGCGATATCAAACAAGTAAACAGGATGCAAATAATCACACACAAGCACTCACCACAAGAGACTCCGAATTTACGTGGAAAACCTCCAAAATGGGTCAAAAACCACGGCACAAAGCGATCCACTATGAATATCAGAAGATTACAGAGATTGAAAGCCCACAAGCAAGGAAACACAGAGAAAACCCCAAGTTCTCTCTTTCACACACCTCTCCCCTCTTCTTAGTACGAATAGGAAACCTTGGACACCTTAGGATACCAATCTAAGACGGATTACAACTCCTTAAATAAGCAGAAGTCCGAAATTAGAAACACCTTGCGCAGTACTGCGGACTGCGCAAGAAATCCGCACGCATAGCCGACCAGTCGGCCAATACAAAAACAATCCAGGGAGATTGCAAACTGACTCTGCTTCACAGCCGACCGATCGCCCGATCGGTCAGAGCCCACTGATGACCGGTCGGCCGACCGGTCTGGGCATAGGAAACTGTCCATTGGGGGGGGGGCTCTTCACATGCATCTGGTCACACCGTCCGGCCGGTCGGACCACCCAATTCGTGCACAATTTGAAAACTTATCCCCAACAATCTCCACCGAGGCTTCAAACGAAGAATCAACACCATCTTTGCAACGTCATCTCATCTTCAATCATAGCTTCACCGCTTCTCGCGCCACCATCAACCCTATCCTTGCAAATTCATGCCCTTTTCCGCTCTTCTTATGTGGCCCTTGGGCACTTGCCACATACTAGCAATCGTGGATCTCGCTGCCTCACCGGCAACTCCACCGTGAATTGTGCTCCCGATCAACATGTAAAGATGGCCACACCTCCGTGCCTTTATACATACGAGTGCCCCTTCATCACTTCACAATAACGATCGCGGCCGATAAACACGCACCTTTTAGCCTCGAGTGCACCAAGAGAAATCACATTCATCTTCATCTTGGGAACGTGCTTCACATCTTCCAGGATTCATTCAACTCCATCGAACATCCTGATGCGCACGGTACCAATACCCACGTACAACCTTATGAGCGACTCCATCGCCCACAAACACCGATTCTCCACCATACTCCCTATATATTGTGAATGAACTCCGGTCAGGACAAACGTGGCATGAAGCACCTGAATCAAGGATCCACTCACTACCGTGAGATCCCTTGCCAGATACAGTCAGAACTTCACTAAAATTGCTACCGTCCTCTACGGTATTAACTTCATCTCCAGAAGAATTTCCAAACTTCTCTTGCTTCAACCTGGGATTCTGAAAATCCTCTCTCATGTGGCCCTCCTGACCACAATTCCAGCACTTCACCTTAGCCTTTCCTTTGCCCTTGGCCTTAGATCCCGATTTTGAATATCCTCCATGCTCAGAACTTCTTCCCATCATAACCAGTGCCTCTGAGGAATAACGGGAAGCCACGTCACCGCTTTTCTTTCTCATCGCCTTCGACTGGAGGGCTGAGATAACGGTCTCAACGCTTATGGTTTCCCTCCCTGCGCACACAGAGTCCTTGAACGACTCATATAAATCTGAAAGAGAATTCAACAGAATGCATGCTTGATACTCATCCTTCATCGGTTCATTGATCTCCACCAACTTGCAAACCAGCCTATTGAACGTGCTAAGGTGGTCCTCCACCTCCGTTCCCTCAGTCATCCTCAAGGTGAACAACTACATCAACACGTACATGCGATTCTCTAGAGATTTCTTGGCATAAACCTTCTCTAGCTTCGCCATCGTTTCAACCACAGTCTTCTCCTTCATGACATGATAGAGAACATCATCCGTAAGGTTTAACAGGATTGAGGTTCTAGCCTTCTTGTCGAGCCTCGTCCACTCATCGTCCTTCATAGCTTCAGGTCGCTTTTCAAGAGCTTCATCAAGCCCTTGCTGAACCAGGAAGGATTCAACATTCACCTTCCATAGCTCAAAGTTATTTTTCCCGAAGAACTTCTTTACCTCGAACCTTGCGCTCGATACCATCTTCTCGTCTCATATTCGAATCTACTCCACTCCAACTTTATCTCTGATACCAGTTGTTGGGAAAGCCGACAGCGGAAGCGGAACGCCAAACGAGTGAAGCAATGCGATATCAAACAAGTAAACAAGATGCAATCAATCACACACAAGCACTCACCACAAGAGACTCCGAATTTACGTGGAAAACCCCCAAAACGGGTATAAAACCACGGCGCAAAGCGATCTACTATGAATATCAGAAGATTACAGAGATTGACAGCCCACAAGCAAGGAAACACAGAGAAAACCCCAAGTTCTCTCTCTCAGACACCTCTCCCCTCTTCCTAGTACGAATAGGAAACCTTGGACACCTTAGGATACCAATCTAAGATGGATTACAACTCCTTAAATAAGCAGAAATCCGAAATTAGAAACACCTTGCACAGTACTGCGGACTGCGCAAGAAATTCGCATGCACAGCCGACCGGTCGGCCAATACAAATACAGTCCAGGGAGATTGCAAACCGACTCTGCCTCACAGCCAACCGGTCGGCCAACCGGTCGGATCCCACTGACGACCGGTTGGCCAACCGGTCTGGGCACAAGAAACTGTCCATGGGGGGGGGGGGGGGGGGGGGGGCTCTTCACATGCATTTAGTCACACCGTCCGGCCGGTCGGTCGGACCACCCAATTCGGGCACAGTTTGAAGACTTATCCTAACATTATAAGCCATTTAAAAAGTGGGCCCCACTATTCGAACTTGTATAGTCTGATATGGCATTTGTGGAAGTTTTGACTGCTGCCTGCTGTACATCACACTTTGACAAGGTATCAAAGTTCTTTCTCCTTTTTACATGTGATTGAGAGGCAACCACAACAACACCCGCAAAGAACCAAATTTGTGTGCCCTAACGTAAATGTTGATCAAATGTTGTTGATCAATCTAGGGGCTCGTTTGGCATCTCTACACTAATTTAATAAGAGCTTTTTGAATAAAAGTTACTTGAATAAGTCCTTTTTTGTTTTAGCTCTGTTTTAAATAAGCTCGTTTGGTAAAATTTTCAAAAAAAGCTCTTATTTAAGATAAACACATTTGGTAAAACTTTCAAATAAGAGCTTTTTTTAAGTGAAGTTATGTCATTTTTAAACATTACAACAACTTTAATATAAGAGCAATCCAAATGGTTGTTTTCGTGGACCGTCCATCATGTGGGGCCCAACATCATTCCTAATTGTTCTTTATGTGGGGCCCCTTAATGTTCACTACCCATCATGTGGACTCTGCGTTTGATCTGTCCATTGTGTGGGCCCTACCTTTGAAGTGGATTGTCCATCATGTGGGGCCCACCTTTGATATCCACCATTCATCATGTGGGGTGCACCTTCTATGTGGATTATCCATCATGCAACCCATTTTGGATATGGGTCATTGTTAGAACTAGAGAATGAACATTCTCCAGAATGTGGAGTTTTGCTGATCTGGGGTTCTGAATATAGAAACATTCGTAGACAATCACAAGCATTCACCAAAGTACACAAAAGAAGAGATATCGCAAGGCGAATTTTATTCCAGAGATTCTGAGATCTTGTACATTCCAGGCCGTGATCTGGCACGAGCCCTTAATTACATCGAATGATCGATGACCCTTGATTAAAAGGCAAAAGACTAGTCAGCGGGGACTATGGTCTCAGAGTTCATTGGTCACGGAGACCTGTGTTTTGGTGGTCACGGAGACCTGTGTTTGTATGGTCGCGGAGACCTGCGTTTGTATGGTCGCGGAGACCTGTGTTTGGATGGTCGCGGAGACCTGTGTTTGTTATAGACTGATCCACCTTTGTGCGAGTCGGATGTCTATGTCCCATGTTTTGACCGAAGATCCGGGCTGAGACTGTCAGGGTTTATGGCTGAGATGGACGACTCTGGGCCCGCGCCTGTCAATGTAGGGACAGGTGACCTCGGGAAGTCCATTCTACAGTTGTGTGTACCTGCGCAGCTCAACCAGCGGATGCCGTTTGGATGGGTAGGGCATCGACTGTTCTTGGAATATCAGTTTCTAACAGATTGTGTGTGATAGTTCAGAACTCTCCTGGTGTGGTTTATCGTGTTAACCATGGTCCCCTTTGATTAGTCCAGACCTGGATTAGGGTCATATTATGATAGTACACGTGATGATAATGCATCAGTATGATTATGGGCGCCGGCGGCCTCTTTTCGAGAAAATCGTTCCATTCAGCTCGTTGGGTCAGATCGGACTCCGAAGGCTAGCGTTCTGCTCATTGGGTAACTCGGATGGGTCGTTTGGCTGCTCCATTGCGTTCGGAACGCTCGAAATACCCAAAATAGGCTCAAACGGGGCTTAAAAATGTTATAAAATGAGGATTTAAGGGTGCTGGAATGAATGCGCAAAGTGCTGATTTTTGCGATCCGCTGGCCTGATTTTATTGATGCGCTGGGGCCAGTGCGTCCATAAATGATTTTTATGATGCGCTGAGTAATTTTATGACGCGCTGGGTAATTTTATGACGCGCTGGAGCCAGTGCGCCCTTAAATCTAATTTTTCGATCCGCTGGCCTGTTTTGCGACGCGCTGGGGCCAGTGCGTCCTAAAATTGTAATTTCCTGATGCGCTGGGCTATTTTGCGACGCGCTGGGGCCAGTGCGCCCTAAAATTATAATTTCCCGATGCGCTGGGTCACTTTTATGATGCGCTGGGACCGGCGCATCGGAAAAAGATGACTTAGTCATTCCTCCAGACCCGGTATGATCGGAGGTGCGATTTCCGGCGAGGGATTCCGGCGGTCGGAGAAGGATTCCGGCGATCGGCAAAGGTTTTCCGGCGACGAGGTCCTCTCTCTCTCTTGCTGAATGATGCAAATGAGGTGGTGGGCGGGGTATTTATAGGTATCGTCGTCCAATAGGCGGTTGACACGTGTAGCGCGTCGAGAAAATGAGTCGGCGCGTCGATAAATGCGCTCGGCGCGTCGCGAAATGATCGGAGTCCAGAAGTTGGTTTGCAGGACGCGCCAGCTGCCAGCGCATCCTGAAATTAACTGATTTTTGGATGCGCTGGGTGAATTTTTGGATGCGCTTGGGCCAGTGCGTCCATAAATTCATTTTTTGGATGCGCTGGGCGCAGTGCGTCCATAAATTCATTTTTTGGATGCGCTGGACGCAGTGCGTCTATAAATTCATTTTTTGGATGCGCTGGGCGCAGTGCGTCCATAAATTCATTTTTGGATGCGCTGGACGCAGTGCGTCCATAAATTCATTTTTTGGATGCGCTGGACGTATTCGTGTCCCACAGATTTGGGTTTTGCAAATTGGGGGGTTTGCGGGGTCCGCCTCGCGATGAATGCCGATGCACTGCTCCTATTTCTTCATAATTGAGGTATCCTCCCAATTTTGGACAGTTTTGGTCACGGTGACCGGTAGGGTCCACTACCGGCCCAATTTCATTCTTAAGGCAAATCCGATGCGTGTGTCATGATTCGTGCCGCGATTTTCGATGCGCTGGCCCTAAATCTGACCGCGTGGTGGTTTTGGCATTCGGAATCACCATTTCGGGGATCCTCACTTTTGGGACCCCAACAGATGCCCCTCCGATGCGTTGGGATGGACGAGCGGCGATCCATTGCGACGCATCGGATTTTCCGGGTCCCACTATAAATAGGGGATCCCTGGTCATTTCGTCGTTTCACTGTTCATTTTCGACGACCAGAGCCCTCGGCCAGCGCATCGATTTTTTCTCCAGCGCATCGATTTATTATCGCCAGCGCATCGAAATATTAGGTAGCGCGTCGATTTATTCGAACTTGCGTATTTTATCGACGCGCTGCGCATAGCGCGGCTGTTCAACTTGGGATTTTTTTTTTTTTATTTTCTGAACGCGCCATAGTACAGCGCACACAATAAGTACTTAGCGCGTCCATTTTATCGACGCGCTAAGGTCAGCGCGTCATCCCGTGCCTTCATACTGATTTCATGACGCGCTGTGCTCAGCGCGTTGAACTCTGTAATTTCTCGATGCGCTGGGTCCAGCGCGTACTTGTGCCTGGGAAAATTTATTTAATGGACGCGCTAGGGTGAATTTACCATTTCTGGGACGCGCTGAGCCCGGCGCGTCATGTCCTTCGGATTTGTGAATTTGCCTGATTTTCTCGACGCGCTGGGCTCTGTGCGTGCGACTTTGGGACTTAGTGAAATTTACTAAATCTGTTACGTAAACCGGCTCCCACACGCACCTCCGGACTTGATCAATTGGCCCGATCGCAAGGTGTGTTCAGGCCAATAGGCGCTGATCTCTGAGTTGGGGAAGTTGTCCGATTCTGGTGTCCTGTTTTGATGCGCTTATCGTGGCTTAACAGACTTACTTGCGGGTTCATTTGACCGTTGCTCACGATATTTGGGACTCATTCCGGGTGCGAGGGGTCTCAGGCACCCTCTTACTAAACCAGATCTGCTTTGAGCATCACCAGGGTATGTGAAACCTCGCGCACCTAACTCGCGGGCCTCGGTGGAGTCTGCGGTTTCTGCGGGTTTTGCACCGGCGGTCCGTCGTGTCTCCAAAGGGCGTGAACCCCCATGCCTCTGTTTCGTGTTCGCGCATGCGTGCCAGTCGTCTCATGGAGGCGTAGGGTCTCACACACTTGGGAGACTCCCCGGCCTTTTTTAGTTTAATCGGCAATTCTAATGACGATTTTAAAGTGTTGTTTCGAGCATACCTTTGCATGTCGTTTCTCGGCTTTTCTGGCTTTGCGTGAGCGGTTTTGTGCATTTTTCTTCTGTCGGACTGCCTTACGGGTTCATCTGTCTTGTTCTTTAGCAGACGATGGTCATAACCCGTGCTTCCCTTCGCGCGGCTCGTGACTGCATGGGGCGGCTATTAAACGATCTGGACCAACCCGAGGCTTGGTCATCTCTTGCTAATCAATGCGATGAGGTGGCTGAAGCCTCGACTCGCCTTGGCGCTGAATCCCGCCCGATCCTCCGGGCTATGCAGAATATCTCGGCGATGGCGGGCATCTCTGATGAGCGCAAGGAGGCTATATCTGGTTACATCGGCGATTCTTCCCTCCTGGAGGAATTGGCGGTTCTGGAGGCGGCGGAGCCTTCTCTTGCTGCTTCCTTTCTGTCCCTCTCGAAACGTCTCCACTTCCTAAGGGACGAGAAGAGGGAGAGTAGGAGATTCCTGGCTTGGCTCATTCCCTTGGCGGAGGCCGAATACCCGGATCGTCGTGCTGGCATTTGGAGGATGGTCAGGGCGGCTCTCCGGGAGCACGATGACTTGGCGATTGACTTGTCCGCGATAAGGAACTACGCTGATGCTGAGCACCTGAACTTCGACCTTGTACAACAATGCATCTCCATCTTGGTGGACTTGGTCTACAAGGAGGCCCTGATTCAAGCGAGGGTCGATGAGCTGAGGGCTCGAGTTCTTCCTCTGGTGCAAGACTGAAATCTTCATTTTCTGGCTTGGGGGAGGGGGTCCCCACAATTTTGGGTCATTTAATATTGACTGTCGGCTTTTTATCTTTTCAAAACAATTGACTTTGAATGGTTTGGGCTTTGGCATGGCCCTCGTGGTTTAATGAATGCTATTTATACTTTTCCGCCTTATTTCTGTCTTTTGAAAGCTTGCGCGTTTGTGATGATGTTGGTGTTGCCATTTCATTTCATTCTCATTGGTTGGTGATGCTGTGCATTGGCCTGGATCGGTGCCTGTTCTTCGTTCACTTGTTGCTTCTTATGCTTTTGGATTTCGTGAATGCTTAATTGTCTTTATGAGGATATTTTCACGTGCTCGGTACTTAAGCCCCTTTTCTACGCCATTGCAGATTATAATGGCCAGCGACCCTTCGCAAGCCGGTCCTTCGGGTCCGTCTCAAACTCCATCCAAGCGTAAGCGGGCCGCCACCAAGCAGACTTCTAGACCGTCAGCTGAGAACCCACAGTGGTTTCTCCCGCCCGAGACATTCAATTTCTACGAACGTATTCTGACCCTTCCAAAGAATGTCCAGCGAAAGATACTTTGCGACAAGGTCTTACCGCCCCCTCCTGATGAGGGTACCCAGGAGGAGTGGGATGCGTGGTACGCTCCCTTACAAGGTTTTCGGACTGATGAGGTTGTCGGGTCCGAAGAGGGCGAAGCTAGCCCAATTGAGCCTGCTCAGTCTGCCAAGCGTGGTCGTCCAAAGACGACTGGGAAGAGCGCCAAGCAAATCTATATAGAAAACCAGACTAAGTCGAAGTCCGACAAAATGAGGGTTGTCTGGTCTTCTGTGAAGCTGCCAGTATCATCCCTTGTAATCCGCAACCCTTATACGAAGCAGTTCATCCGTTTCCCTAAAAGCTTCCAGAGATACCGCTCTCTACCGAGCATCGAGCCCTCCGATATACGTCGCGCAAATTCTTTCTATAGCGTCGATTCCTGGACGTCCATTCCAGAGACGTTCGTCAACTGTGCCATATCCAAGAACGACACTCAGCAGTCTGTCCTTGAGGAGAAGGACATGATATTTTTGGAACCGAACCACGACCCTCATCTGCCCTTTCCGACTCACTATTACGAGACCCTGCGCCAAAGGTTTCGTCCTCCGTCTGATGCAGAAATTTGGCCTACTGGGGGTTTCAGGACCCGAGGACATTTGAGCCCTCATCCCGGTTATGAAGCTTGGGCCGATCTGATAGTCGAGCGGCACGAAGAGATCTTGAAGCAAGTAGGTCTCCTTCGGGCCATTCAAGCGACATCGAGCTATTTCCATCGAGAACCTTGCATTTATAAGGGGTTCCTGAATCATTGGAGTTCTGTCACCAACTCCTTTCATCTGCCTTGCGGAGAAATGAGCATCTCCCTCTGGGATCTGTATCGGATAGCAGGTCTTCCTATTCGCGGCAGAATCTATGATGAATGGACTCCTAGTGATGAGGAGCTGTCCAAGAAGAAGAAGGGTGTTGATGAAGGCTTTTATTCTGCAGCCTGCTACGAATTGTTCGTGGAGTTGCCGCAGTTTCTATCCTCCAGAGATAAAGTGCCTTTCGAAGACTGGCTAGTGTACTTTAGCCATGGCCTGAAGTGAGTTTCTTCTCTTGTCTTGCACTGTTCGCGCACTGTTTCTTTCTCTTTTTCTTCCGCTGATGGTTCTCTTCCTGTCTCAGCTTGGATTACGGATTGAGCGATGAAGGTCGCAAGGATAAATTAGTCTTGGAGGCCAAGATGAAGAAGAAATTTCCGCGGCCGAATAAGCTATCCCCTTCCTGCGAACTTGCCAGGTTCTTGGCCTATTGGCTGTGTTGCGTGGCCCTCCCGAGCTCTAAGCAAGCGGACGGTGTGCGAGTTTCCTGTTTCGCCGTGGCGAGGAGTTTGGCCGATGGTCATCGCTACGCATTGGCCCCAGTAGTATTGTGCTCAATATATCGGGCCTTCGGCGGTGTCATTAGCAACAAAGGTTCGGCATCCTTCGGATTGAATTCCGCTTATTGTGGGTGGCATTTCTTCTCAGGATGGCTTGGGGTCTACTTCCCGTGGGTATACGGCATGGAGCTTAAGGACTTCATTCAAAGGGGATCTGTTCCACTACACGCTTTTCAAAAACGAAAGATGATCAGCGGAAATCCGGCGACTATCGAGACGAAGATAGCCCGCCATGACGATGTCGACTTCTTCCTCTTCTCGGGGACTAACAGCGAGGATCCAGACCTGCTTGACGACGACGAGAGTCTCAGCTCTTATCACCGCTCGTTCTTGGTGTCCATTCGCCCGAGTTCGTTGCCTTTAAGAGAGGGCGCTGAATTTTGGAGAGAACCATACTACCCGAACCGATTTGCCAGGCAGTTCGGTTATGATCAAGGGGTACCGGAATTGATCGAACCGGTGACAAGGGAGCAGCGGGCATACGGCACAGGGCCGATCCATTGGAAGTGGATATGGCGACAGCTTCTGCTTACCAGGTCAGGTTGTTCTTTCATCATTCCCGGGACGGAGTATGTCCCCGGCGCCACGTATGGATGGATGCGGTGGTGGGCCCACCAATATTCCTTGGTTCGCAATAACCGACACGTGACAGATCCCGTCTTCGTCTCTCCTCCGATTGTTAATCCTACTCCTGCCGACGGCTTAGGGTACGTAGCAGAGCCACTTCGCCAACTGGCTACCCCTGGCGTGCAGAAGTTCATGACTTCATTGAACGTCATAATAGATCATGAGAAGCCCGAGCATACACTCGAGGGGTGGGTCGCTCATGGCCAGAGGGTTACGCTGCAAGGGAACCCGGATTCCCCACTTGTCGGTCCTATGGCAGAGGGGCAGAGGGAGCGTTACGACATTGGCGATGATGATGGTGGTGAAGCTGCTGCAGCGGGGAATGCCGGTGATGAGGAAGAGGCGGGTGATGGCGACGAAGGGGATGATGGTGGTGATGATGGTGGTGGTGGAGAAGGCGGTGGTGAGGGAGGCGTTGTGGCGGCAGGCACCCCGCCCTCCGGGGGTCAGGGAGGTCGCGGCCAAAGTCCGGCAAGTCGGACGAGCCTGTCTAGACGTTCTGCGCCCGAGGACGGTGATTTCGAACTATCTCCCGAACGTTCTGGGCCCCGTATAAAGACTGCTCATCGCGTCTCTGTTTCTGACGGCGGTAAGAAAATAAAGGACCTGCTGAAGTTGTATAGAGCTGAGAAGGCGCGGAGCCAACCCCCCGGGGGCTGCCGGCAGCGTCCCGACCGATGATGCGAGCGGTCCAAGGGAGGAAGGGGAGATGAGTTCGCAGGCGGGTCTCGGCGGAGATCATCCCGTGGAGGGAGACGAGGGTAGCGAGCCAGTGTATGAGCGATCTGTTCCTGAGGTAGACATAGAACCCGTCCCTATGGACGTCGATGGTGAGCCGCGAGCTGAAGACCCCTTCCTTACCGTTCCTGTCAATATCGAAGCAGCAGTGAACCCTGGTCCTGCTCCTGAGGCGAGACCCGTTGTCTCATTAGAAGAGGCCTCACTCCCTCCCCGAGGAATCATGCTTGCAGAGGTCACTAGCGTTCCAGAGCCTATTGCCGAAGTGCCCCTGGCCGCTGAACCAGCCCGGGCTATCTCTGCCTCTGAGGTCGTCATTCTTTCTTCTCCTGAAATGCTCGAGCCGGCAGCGGAAATCGTGGTTGGATATGCCCCCAGCTCGTCGAGACCTGTTGCCTCAACCAGTGTACCGGGTGATGAAATCCCTACTGGTATAATTTTTTCCTTCATCGTTTGTTCGCTTCTTTTCTCTCTTCAGTGTGCTAACGTTTACCGTTTCTTTTACCAGCCACTGCCCCTGCCAGCGTCCCGGCTCCTGTAGTCCTGCCCGAGGCATTCCTCTCGTCTCTCCGAGGCTTATCAAGGACCAAGGCGAACCTTCTGAAGAGTTTACTGTCCGACATCGTCGATTCGCTTAAGAAAGGAGACGAAGGGTCTATCTTGGATGAGGCGTTGCAGGCGTTGGAACTCACTGCTACGTGGCTTGGAGTCGACATCTCTTCGATAGTCGGCCATGTGTCACAATTCAAAGATGGTGTGGCTCAAGTAAACGATGCAAGGCACTTTAGGACTGACCCCTCTATTGAAGAAAAACGCGGTCAGTTGCGGTCCCTTCTTCCGGAACTAGAGTTGCACGAGGTAGACGTGGCCGCAGTGCAGAGGGATTGGCAGGCTGTGGATACTGAGCACCAAGAGGTCACCAGGCGTCTTGCAGAGATTGAGGATGAGATGGCCCGATTACGTGCCGAACATTCTGTCGTTCATTTCAAACTTTCGAAACTTGGTGGTCAGAAAGCAACCCTGCAGTCTTCTATTGACCAACGCAAGACGGAATGTGACGCTGTGAGGGCACGGATCACGGAGCTGCAGCGGTCTCTTCAAGATACTCCCGACCCTGTTCAAGTCCTGGCCGAGGCTGAGGCAAGACAAAAGGCAATCGCGGGGTCCGCGGTTAACCTACTAGAGCAGTGCTTGAGAACTTTAGATGGTTAGGCTGTGATGTAATGATAATGATTCTTTTGTAGTTTTAAAACACGTTGTAATGAGTGTTGTATCATTATGTATGCTAGTGTGATGATGAGTTCATATGGTGCTTCTTGGCCCGTTTGTCGTTCCTCTTGAGTTTGAATGCAAAACAGATTGTGCTATTTGGAAAGGAACGTCCCCCTGTTTAGGACTTGAACCTACGCGTGTGTACGAGGATGTAGCCGAGCCTTGGCTTAGGGCTTATCTTGATTTTAATATTCTCGAAAAGGCGTCGTGTCTTGCTTGACGTGCCTCGAGCTTTGGTGACCCTTCCAATACCTGTGTAAGCATAAAGCAGATGATCAACTTTTTAGTTTAGTCATAGCACGGCACTCTTTCTTTTGGCATCTATTCTATTACATTCCCTCTATCGGGGTGTTTACAACTTGCAATGATAGTTTTACGTCAGGTGTAATATCTTTTCAGGAATCGACCATTTACTAGCGAACTGACACCCTGTCCTTTGCAATCTATTACCCGATAGGCCCCGTTGGAATACACTTCGTCGATAATGCAGACGGGGTCCCACTTTGGGTCGAACTTGCTCCTCGATCCTTGGAGCGGTGCGGGACGCTTCATCATTAACACGAGATCGCCCCTTTTGAATGATCTGCCTCTAACGCGCTTATCGTACGCTGCGGAAATTTGCTTTTGATATATCTCGAGCCTTTGCTGGGCAGCGAGCCTCTTTTCATCCAGATTATCAAGTTCGACCATCCGGCTCTTGGCATTATGCTCGGTTGTCAGGGAGTGTCGGAGAGCGACCCGTAGTGACTCAACTTGTATTTCCATCGGGATTACAGCTTCTGTACCGTATACCAGTGAGTAAGGCGTAGCCCGGGTGGTCGTGCGGTGCGTAGTTCGATAAGCCCACAGTGCTTCGGGCAACCGTCTGTCCCAGTCCCTCTTATTCTCCGCCACTGTCTTTTTCAGAATCTTCACAATAGTTTTGTTGAATGCTTCGGTTAGCCCATTCGCAGGAGGATAATAGGGCGATGAGTAGCAATGCTTGATTTTAAATTTTGCGCACAGCTTATCGATGGCAGCATTCTTGAAAGATGTCCCGTTGTCCGTGGTGATTCTCTCGGGAATACCATGCCGGTATAATATGGCGTGACGAACGAAACCCTCGACATGCTTGGCTTTCACATTTCTCAGGGCGACTGCTTCGGCCCATTTGGAGAAATAGTCGTTTGCCGCGAGGATGTACTGATGTCCCTGGGAGGATGGCGGACTAATTGGTCCGATCACGTCCATGCCCCAGGCTGCAAAAGGCCAGGACATCACTGATTGATGCAACTCTTCCGGTGGCGAACGTATGATATCGGCATGGATCTGACACTGGTGGAATTTCTTTACGTATTCTATCGCGTCCTTCGTCATTGTCGGCCAGTAGTAACCCATGTGTCGTACACGGTGGTGTAAGTTCTTTCCTCCCTGATGAGCACCGCATTCTCCGCCATGAGCTTCTTTTAATGTACTACGTGCTTCATCTTGGTTTAGGCATCGCAGCAATATCCCCTCGTAGGACCGCTTGTAAAGTATGTCATTTTGGAGCACAAATGAACTGGCACGCCTTCTGATCTGTGCGCGCATTTTGGGATCTTCTGGCAGAAATCCGTATTTCAGATAGTCAATGAATGATTTTCTCCAATCATCTTCCTCTGTGATCTCGAAGCAGCAAATGGGATTGGTGCTCAATTCTCCGTTGCGCATCGCAGTCGTTGGCAGGATTCTTCTTTCTTCGATCGTAACCTGAAGTGGGCTGCCTCCAGGGTTAGCTAAAGCAGCGGCTAAACTGGCGAGTGCATCAGCTTGTATATTCTCCTGCCTTGGTATATGTGAGATACTGCTGTTCCGAAACTGCTCAAACAGGGACTGCGCTTGGTGGCAATAGGGTGATAATTCTGGTTTACGGACTTCGTACTCTGTCGTCAATTGTCCGATGACAAGCCTAGAGTCGCCGTAGATACGCATTTCCTTGATTTGCATTTCTAGGGCCAACTGCAATCCAATAATAAGAGCCTGGTACTCAGCTTCGTTGTTGGTGCATGCCGGGACTAATGTGAATGAATAGGGTAGCAGGTCCCTTTGCGGACTGATGAATATGATTCCCGCCCCTGACCCTACTGCTCTGGCCGCGCCGTCAAAATACATCTCCCAATGGCGTGTTTCATTAATCGCCATGACCTGCTCGTCTGGGAGGTCATATTCTATTTCTTTACCGCTCGGTACTGGATGTGCGGCAAGGAAGTCTGCGATAGCTTGTCCTTTGACGGCTCGAGCCGGCATGTATGTCAAGTCGAATTCTGACAGGAGAAGGGCCCACTTGGCCAATCGTCCGGACAACATAGGTCTGTTCATGAGAAATTTGAGGGGATCCGCCTTAGATATTAATGTTATCTGGTGAGAGAGACAGTAATGCCTGAGCTTTTTAACGGCAAAGATCAGTGCCAAACAGATCTTCTCGATCGCTGAGTAGTTAAATTCGGCTCCCACCAGCGTGCGGCTCAGGTAATAGAGCGCGCTTTCCTTCCCTTCTCCGTTCTTCTGGGCTAAGAGGGCTCCAAGTGAATTTTCACCGACGGCAATGTAGAGGATTAGTGGTTCCCCTTTAATTGGTGCCGCGAGGACTGGAGACTTGTCGAGCAAGTCTTTCAGAGAGTCAAACGCTTTCTGGCAAGCATCGTCCCACTTAAACTGAACTCCCTTCTTGTTGAGGCGCGAGAATGGTTGACAACGACCGGACAAGTTCGAGATGAACCTCCTTAGGTACGCGACTCGGCCTTGGAAACTTCTCAGCTCTTTGAGATTCTTCGGTGGCGGCATCTCCCTAATTGCCTTAATCTTTGTTGGGTCAATTTCTATTCCTCGATGTCTGATAACAAACCCCAAAAACTTGCCAGAGGAAACCCCGAACGCGCACTTCAGTGGGTTCATGCGAAGGCTTTTCTTTCTCAGTCTTTGGAATACTTGCCGTAGATGCTCCCTATGCTGTTCGTGCCCGGCTGATCTCACTACCAGATCGTCTACATAACATTCGACATGTTTGTGCATCATATCCTGGAAGATTACTTGCATCGCGCGTTGATACGTTGCCCCTGCGTTCTTTAACCCGAACGGCATCACACGGTAACAGTATATGCCCAACGTTGTACGAAAGGCTGTTGATTCCTCATCTTCCGGAGCCATACGAATCTGATTATACCCCGAGTAACCATCCATAAAGGACATCACTGCGTATCCTGTCGTGCTGTCGATCAGTAACTCCGGGATAGGTAGTGGGAAATCATCCTTAGGGCATGCTTCGTTGAGGTTCCGAAAGTCTACACAAATTCGGATTTGACCATTCTTTTTCTTGACCGGCACAATGTTTGAGATCCACTGTGGGTACTTAACCTCTCGGATGAACCCGGCCTGGATTAACTTTTCGACTTCTTCTTCGATTTTGGGCACTATATTTGGGTGGAATCGTCGTTGAGGCTGTTTGACCGCTCTCTTCCCTTTCAAGATGCCCAACTTGTGCATCGCGATTGCTGGACTAAGCCCCGGCATTTCTGAGTATGTCCAAGCGAATACGTCCCTGTTTTCCCTCAACAGTCGGATGTATTTCTCTTTCTCCTCTTCTGGGACATTTTTACTTAGGTACGTATTTCTAGGGTCTTCTAGGGTTCCCAGATTTATTTCTTCAAGCTCATCTATCGTGGGCTGTCCCCCGTCCTCTATCTGTGCAGGTGCGGCACTGGGTTGGATAACGTCAGCTACCTCTTGTGGTTGTACCTCTTCCGTAGTATTGATTGTCACCATATTAACATGTCTGATCTTCGTTTTTGCCCCTAACCCTTCTCTTCCTTGATGGACTTTGTTGTTTTCTTCGAACGGCGCTAACATTCTACCATTCGAGGCTGATTCTGAACAGCAGAAGCCCATACTTTTCATGATGTTACGGCTGGCTTCACTGTATCTCCCTTCTTCTATGGGCTGAGGTAAGCGAAGTGGTTTTTCAACCTCGTCCTTGGACCGTGCAGGTTCATCTGTCACTGAATAAAATTTGATTTCTTTCTTTGTATTGGTATTTGGCGGTACCACGAACTGGCTTGGAGCCTTCGGAAAAGGCTTAACTCTTCCTATTTTTGGCGCTGGCATATTGAAGCTAGATTTGAGCACACTCATGTGCTGATTCGAGATCATCTCTAGGACGGACTGCCCGGGCTGTCGCAAGTGTTTCGGGATTATGTAGAATTTTTTGGTAGTCCTTTGAGGTCCTTCAGCTAGCCGACTTGCTTCTCTCTGAATAATGGATTGAGGTTCGGCCCTCTGTTCGAACTTGCTGACTTTCGGTTTTGCCCCTTGCCTTTTCTGCATTGCGTCGGGTTTCTTCATGTCTCCCCCTTCGTCGACCAGGTCATAATACCGAGCATCCGCTAAGAATGATTCTGCAATTGTATATGGCTTTGGGTCTGCTGCCACTCTGTACTGAACTCCCTCTCTGTTGTATTTAAAGCACTGATGATAGGTTGAGGGGATGACGCGATTCTGATGGAGCCACGGTCTCCCTAGCAGAAGATTATACGTTGTTACTGCATCGATTACTTGGCATGTTACTTTTGTCTTCAACCTTTCAATTTCTAGCATCACAGTGATCGACCCTAGAGTGCGCTGGCTGTCCTGATTGAACCCTTGAATGACCATGGTGCTGGGACGCAAGGCTGATGGCCTGTAACCCAATCTTTGGAGTGTCTTTAATGACATAATATTCACCGCGGACCCATCGTCAAGCATGCATCGCTTGACCTCCGTGTCTCTAATTGTTCCTGTGACCATCAACGGTCGGTTGTGGTCTGTTGCTTCAATTGTGCGATCTTCTTCGGAGAATGTGATTATAGAGGGATGATCTATTTGCATTGCTTGTTGAATTGGCGCGTTTCCTTCCCAAAACTTGTCTGGATCGCTCATTTCTGCTTCAATTTCTGTCATCATTATTTCTCTGGCTTCACTGTCTAGCAGCGCGTTGATCAACATTTCCCTGTACACCTTTGAAAGACACAAGGCGTCGTATATGCTCAGGCGGGCCGGGACCCTTCGTAGGTGTGACACGACATCATACACTACTGGTGCTGCCCCTTGTCTTGGCTCCGGACGACTGGTCGTGGCTTCGACAGCTTTCTGTTTCAACTTCTGTCCCTGGGGCCTTGTTACGGGTATACCCGGGTTTTCGTCTTCTTGCATCGGATCGACTGGTTCTGGCCGAATGCGCTCTGGCATCTGCCTTCCGGATCGGAGGATGACGGCATTGACTTCTCCTTTATCTGTCTGCCATGTCTCTTCTGTTGATGGCTGTTCTATGAATGACACCATTGCGCAATGTACCTGAGTCTCTATAAGTCGGCTCTTCCCCTGGCTATCCTTCTTTTTTGTCCCTTTCTTCCTGCGGTTGAGGAGTCTTCTTCGATTCTTGAGCCTCTTCCGGCTGCTAACTAAAGTCCAAGGTTCTTCAGGTTCAGGGGATAGGGCATGCAATTGGGTATTCTTATCCGAGGGGAGGGCTGAAACTACCCCTGCTGTTTCCCTCGTTGTTGTTTCTGGTGCCTTCATACTGATTACCCCTTGGTTGATCAACCCCTGTATCCTTCCTTTCAGGCTAAAACAGTCTTCCGTCTTGTGGCTCAGGCACCGGTGGTATTTACAATACCAGGGATCATCTACCTTCCCAACCTCGTGGGGCTGAATCGGTTCTGGCAGGCGAATTACCTTTTCTTCTACCAATTGCTCCATGATGGGGATCAGGTCGGTCATGTCGAAGGTGTATGGGCCGTTGGCTCTTTCCCTCTCGGCTATTGTTATTCTCTGAGGAGCGTAGGGCCTCTTGCCTTTTTCTTGGGTAGGTGTTGGTTTCGTGTCTGTCTTGGAATCCGCGGCGGGCCGTTTTCGATCTATCGTATTTTTTCCCTTGTTTACGTTGTGCGTCTCGGCAATCCTCACTCCTTCTCTTTTCTGCCTTTCGGGTCTGAGGTTTACCCGTGCTGCGGCTTCCTCTACCAGGTGTGCCTTGGTGGCTAATTCTCGGAAAGAGTGAAAACTGTTTCCTGACAACCCGTAGGATATCATTGGGTCCAGGGCTCGCATGCACATCTTTATCTGTTCTTTCTCGCTGGGTAACTCTTGACACTGAGCCGCTATTGTTCCCCATCGGTCCATAAATCTCTCCACGGGTTCGCCCTGCCTTTGTCTGATCAAAGCCAGATCTGTCACTGATGTTTCTCTTTCTATAGAGAAGAATTTTGAAATAAAACTGTCTCGCATTTGCTCCCATGACTTCACTGATCCTGCTGGTAGCGACATGTACCATTGGAAAGCTTTCCCCGTCAGCGTTGACCCGAATAACCGCATACAGTACTGTGGGACGGTCGACCAGTTTCCCAATGCTGTGAGGAAGCGAGTGATGTGTTCTTCTGGTGACCCCCTTCCGTCAAACTTTTCGAAATCCGAACATCTGAAGTTGACCGGAAATGGTATTTCTTCTATTTCCAGAGGGTATGGGACCTGATATTTATACCCGGTTCCTCTTTCCTTCTCCTTCTCTTGTCGCATGAGACTTGCAATGGTTTGCGACAGTTCTTCTCTCGTCATTTGTGTAGTTGGAACCATTATTCGTTCCGCTGGAACTCTCCTGGCCTGGGTGAGTGGCTCAGCACTAGCTGGCTCTCCTGCTGCCCCTTGAGATTCTTCAGCTAATGGGCGCGTAGGTGGTGCAAGGCTTCGAGTAGCATTTTGAGCTATTAAAGTGGTCAAGGCTTCCTGGATCTCTCTCATTCGTTCATTCGTTTCCCGACTAGCCTGAACTAGTCTGTCGATCTGATCTTGGACCGTAGGCAGTTCGTCCGCTTCATACGATCCCTCTTCTGCTTCTGCTACCTGGACCATTGCGACCAGCACTGGCCGGGCCTTCTGGTTCTGCCCCTGTCCTGGCTCGATAACTATTGTGGGCTTGGAGCTCCTCGCGATCGTGGTTTTGGTTGATTTTCGTGTGGCAGGGGTGGTCTTGGGCAATGGCGGAAATTGTTCGATCGTCATTGCGGGCACCGAGGACGTGGCTGACGTGGCCTGACCGTTGGTGGAAGTCTTCTGCCCTTGTTTTGGTTGCCACTGTCCCTTGGTCGCCGGGCAAGGTCTTGCAACATTCGCTTTCTTGTATGTTGCTAAGCTGGCTACTTTCTTCTGCTCTTTCTTCTGTTGGCGTGTTTTGACCATCTGCCATCCTGAACTAGAAGCAACCGTCGTGGCTGGAATGAAGCGAGGGAAGCTGAAGCCTCCGGAGGTAAGGAAGGTGCATGAACCGGTCATTGAACATGCCATTTCTTCTGTCTGTCCTAGTATCTTGCTAGTTCTGGTATGTCATAAAAATCGTTAGAACAGTTCACAAGCGCGGTCGGGAGTATGAGCCCATCGATCGCAGTGCATAAACCGACAAAATGAGCTAGAAGGAGACAAAATTCGTGTAGTCGTGGAAATTGTGGGTTCGAAAACCTTTTTGAATGTCTATTGCCTTAAAGATGAATGGAAGAACGTTCCCGTTGAGAGTCGCCAGTTTGGCGCCTGAAGGGCGCCGAAACATTACGCCTCGCGGTAGCTTTCTTATGTGTATATTCGTGCTTGCAAGCAATTGATCTCAGAGTATCCATATATTCAGATGTAACCAGATATTCTGGTACGGTTCGATCCCCAGCAGAGTCGCCAGTTTGTTAGAACTAGAGAATGAACATTCTCCGGAATGTGGAGTTTTGCTGATCTGGGGTTCTGAATATAGAAACATTCGTAGACAATCACAAGCATTCACCAAAGTACACAAAAGAAGAGATATCGCAAGGCGAATTTTATTCCAGAGATTCTGAGATCTTGTACATTCCAGGCCGTGATCTGGCACGAGCCCTTAATTACATCGAATGATCGATGACCCTTGATTAAAAGGCAAAAGACTAGTCAGCGGGGACTATGGTCTCAGAGTTCATTGGTCACGGAGACCTGTGTTTTGGTGGTCACGGAGACCTGTGTTTGTATGGTCGCGGAGACCTGCGTTTGTATGGTCGCGGAGACCAGTGTTTTGATGGTCGCGGAGACCTGTGTTTGTTATAGACTGATCCACCTTTGTGCGAGTCGGATGTCTATGTCCCATGTTTTGACCGAAGATCCGGGCTGAGACTGTCAGGGTTTATGGCTGAGATGGACGACTCTGGGCCCGCGCCTGTCAATGTAGGGACAGGTGACCTCGGGAAGTCCATTCTACAGTTGTGTGTACCTGCGCAGCTCAACCAGCGGATGCCGTTTGGATGGGTAGGGCATCGACTGTTCTTGGAATATCAGTTTCTAACAGATTGTGTGTGATAGTTCAGAACTCTCCTGGTGTGGTTTATCGTGTTAACCATGGTCCCCTTTGATTAGTCCAGACCTGGATTAGGGTCATATTATGATAGTACACGTGATGATAATGCATCAGTATGATTATGGGCGCCGGCGGCCTCTTTTCGAGAGAATCGTTCCATTCAGCTCGTTGGGTCGGATCGGACTCTGAAGGCTAGCGTTCTGCTCATTGGGTAACCCGGATGGGTCGTTTGGCTGCTCCATTGCGTTCGGAACGCTCGAAATACCCAAAATAGGCTCAAACGGGGCTTAAAAATGTTATAAAATGAGGATTTAAGGGTGCTGGAATGAATGCGCAAAGTGCTGATTTTTGCGATCCGCTGGCCTGATTTTATTGATGCGCTGGGGCCAGTGCGTCCATAAATGATTTTTATGATGCGCTGAGTAATTTTATGACGCGCTGGGTAATTTTATGACGCGCTGGAGCCAGTGCGCCCTTAAATCTAATTTTTCGATCCGCTGGCCTGTTTTGCGACGCGCTGGGGCCAGTGCGTCCTAAAATTGTAATTTCCTGATGCGCTGGGCTATTTTGCGACGCGCTGGGGCCAGTGCGCCCTAAAATTATAATTTCCCGATGCGCTGGGTCACTTTTATGATGCGCTGGGACCGGCGCATCGGAAAAAGATGACTTAGTCATTCCTCCAGACCCGGTATGATCGGAGGTGCGATTTCCGGCGAGGGATTCCGGCGGTCGGAGAAGGATTCCGACGATCGGCAAAGGTTTTTCGGCGACGAGGTCCTCTCTCTCTCTTGCTGAATGATGCAAATGAGGTGGTGGGCGGGGTATTTATAGGTATCGTCGTCCAATAGGCGGTTGACACGTGTAGCGCGTCGAGAAAATGAGTCGGCGCGTCGATAAATGCGCTCGGCGCGTCGCGAAATGATCGGAGTCCAGAAGTTGGTTTGCAGGACGCGCCAGCTGCCAGCGCATCCTGAAATTAACTGATTTTTGGATGCGCTGGGTGAATTTTTGGATGCGCTGGGGCCAGTGCGTCCATAAATTCATTTTTTGGATGCGCTGGACGCAGTGCGTCTATAAATTCATTTTTTGGATGCGCTGGGCGCAGTGCGTCCATAAATTCATTTTTGGATGCGCTGGACGCAGTGCGTCCATAAATTCATTTTTTGGATGCGCTGGACGTATTCGTGTCCCACAGATTTGGGTTTTGCAAATTGGGGGGTTTGCGGGGTCCGCCTCGCGATGAATGCCGATGCACTGCTCCTATTTCTTCATAATTGAGGTATCCTCCCAATTTTGGACAGTTTTGGTCACGGTGACCGGTAGGGTCCACTACCGGCCCAATTTCATGCTTGAGGCAAATCCGATGCGTGTGTCATGATTCGTGCCGCGATTTTCGATGCGCTGGCCCTAAATCTGACCGCGTGGTGGTTTTGGCATTCGGAATCACCATTTCGGGGATCCTCACTTTTGGGACCCCAACAGTCATCCATCATGAGAGACCTTGGATGTGGATCGTCCATTAGGTGGGGCCCACTTGATGTGAACCGTCCATTATGAGGGGCCACACTTTTATGTGGGCCATCCATCATGCAAAGCCCACTCCATCCATTATGTGGGCCCACATTGACGTGGACCGTTCATTGTGTGGGGCCCCACCTTCATTATGTGTGGTTCATCAGTGGGCCCATCTTTGATATCAATTGACAATCATGTGGGCCCACCTTCAATGACCATCATCCATCACATGGGTCCCACCTTTGACGTGGATTGTCCATCAAATGGGACCCACTTGATGCCCGTGTTTTGTCATGTTAGGCCACACTTTGATGCGGGTCATCTATCATTGAGGGCCCACCTTTGATGTGAACCTTTCATTTCATGGGCCCACCTTGATATGGGGCCCCACTTTAATATGAGTCATTCATCATGAGGGGCCCATATTTTATGTCCACCATCCATCGTGTGGGTCCTACCTTTGTTGTGGACCACTATCATGTGGGGCCCACTTGATGTGGATAGTCCATCATGTGGGACCCACCTTTGATGTCCACCATCCATCATGTAGGTCCCACCTTGGCTGTGGACCATCCATCATATGGGGCCCAACCTTTAATGTGGGTCATTCATCATGTAGGCCACCTTTAATGTCAACCTTCATCATGTGGTCTCACATTCAATGTCCACCATCCATCACGTGGGTCCTACCTTGGATGTGGAACGTCCATCATGTGGGTCCCATATTTGTTGTGGACCATTTATCATGTGGGGCCCACTTGATGTGGATAGTCCATCATGTGGGACCCACTTTTGATGTCCACTATCCATCATGTAGGTCCCACCTTTGCTGTGGACCGCCCATCATGTGGGGCTCAACCTTCAATATGGGTCATTCATCATGTGGGCCCACCTTTAATGTCAATCTTCTATCATGTGGTCCCACATTCAATGTCCATCATCCATCATGTGGGTCCCACCTTTGATGTGGACCATCATCAGATAGGGCTTGCTTGATGTGGATCGTTCATCATGTAGGGCCACACTTTGAAGTAGGTCATCCATCATGTGGGGCTCACTTTTGATGTGACCGTGCATTATGTAGGCCCACCTTTGATATGGGCCATTCATCATGTGGGGCCCACCTTCACTATGGGTCGTTCATCATGTGGGCCTTTCTTGAAGAAATTGTAAAGAGAAGATAGAAGGGTAAGATGGAAATTACTTGAAAAGTTTAAGGGTAAACTTGTCCAAAAATTAGTCCAAAATGTCTACTTGCTTAAGCTAAATAAGCTCCGTTTCAAAAGGTAACCCCTCCCCTACTTATTAAATCGGAACTTATTTGCTACTTTCTAAAAAAATAAGCACTTCATTAGACGTTTACCAAATAGTCTAAAAGTTATTTTTTTTATAAATAAACCAATAAGCTCTTATTTGTAGAAATGCCTAACGCCCCCTAGATGTATGGGCACACATGTTATGAACTACATGTTCAATTAAGAATAATGTTGGGCATGCTAGATTTGTACTTGATTCAAATTGATTGAACACTTGTGATTCCAGACACCAAATTAGCTAGGTTAGGATTAGACCTGTAAAGGTTGATTTGACTGTTCAACCATAATGTTATAGCGATTAAGCGATTTAAAAGGAGAAGGTTAATCTTGCAAAATTGAATTTTTTGGCCTTGTGTTAAGTGCCTTTCTTTCAATGATGATAGCATTTTTAGGTTTTTCAGTAATGCAATGTTGGATGAATGAGATTTAAAATTAAATTTGAATCGATTTTATTAATCAAAGAAGATGAACAACACAATTAGCGAAGGAAAAGTAAATCAAGCAGAGAAAACAAAAATGATTATCTATAATTGTCTGTGTGGATAAAACAACTGAGGTGTACAGTCTACAAGACGTGACTATTGTGATATACCAAGTGAGAATTCGATGATCAGTGGGATCTGACGACGAAGGTCATGAATGTTTAAACTATTCCTAAGGTGTACTGCAGTGATGTTGCTGAACAATAGCGGATTTGTCCTAAACTATGGATTAACGTCATGCTGTAGAAATTTATTAACTGTGTGTAATGAGGGCCTGGGCCTCTTTGTCGAATGCTGCTTTTATAGGTTTGGAGAGCTACTTTTATAAGATTGTAGATGTTTCCTTGCCACCCTAATATGATTTTTTATGGCGAGAGATCTTGTTGTGCGTATCCTATATATATATATATATATATATATATATATATATATATATATATATATATATATATATATATATATAGAGAGAGAGAGAGAGAGAGAGAGAGAGAGAGAGAGAGAGAGAGAGAGAGCTTTTTTCATACACTGCAGGTCATACGCGCCACTCATGTAACGGTCACATGTCCTTCAATCAGTGTCCCTCTTTTCTTTTCTTTGTTTTTTTTTTTTTTTTGCAAATGTGCGGGCGGCTTTAAGTTGTTCTGCTTCCATTGCTGAAGGATATGAATTAAAAATTTCTTAAAGTATGAGTATGATTTACCTCCCATCGCTCATACATGCTTGAGTGTCGACTCATGACAACATCTCATTGAAAAACGTGGACTATGTTAGCCAAGTATAAACAGTGACCTTTCTAAAGAAACTCAAAGGCATCGTCCATGTTTCCATCATAAACCAAAATTAAGACAAAAATTAATTTTGATAATCAAGTGTAATTTTTATTATACACTAGGCAAGTAGCCATGGACAATTTTACCCAATAATTAATCAATGAAAATGTCGTAGCTTTGGGTTTTAAGATCATCACTGACCATGGATATTTATGTTATTATCTTTTTACGTGAGACTTTCATTATCACACTTCTCTCCCTTCCTGTGTTGGAATTTTCCATTGGAACAAATAAAGTTTTATTGGCCCACCATAATATTTGTATGATATTCACTCCATACATTAATTATCAACCACTTATATATGAATATGAATCCAAAACAAGGAACATTTAGAACTCAAATGGACCACCGTTGAAACAATGTAGGTGGGCTATTCATTCTCTCTCCCTCCATGTAGCTTGGAATTTTTTGAGAGCAGTATGCCTTTCTCATCCCGTCTCTCTTCCCTCCTTTCTCCACATGTATTTAATTATTCATAATCAAAGCTGAGGATCAATCAAGACACACCATGTGGTATTAGTGGGTTTGATGACAATGACATCCGCACGATAAGATAATTTTGAAGAATTCTGCCGTGTGGAAACGTATGATTGATAGAGAAAGCTCTCTAAAATGCCATTTTATATCCCCTCAATTCCCTGATTTGTAGGATGAGGTTTGGCTGGTGAGTGTCAAAACTCTGTGGGCCTCACCATGATTTGTTTTATCCATGCTGTCCATCTATTTTACTAGCTCATTTTAGGACACAAGCCCAAAAATGATGCAGATTCAAAGCTCAAGTGGACCACACCACAAGAAAACGGTGGAGATTGAATGCTTACCATTGAAAAGATCTTGTGGGCCACAGAAGTTTTGGATCAAGCTAATTTTTGTGTTTTCCCTTCATCCAGGTCTGTGTGACCTTATGAACACTTTGGATGACAAATAAACATCATTGTGACCCCAAGAAGACTTCAATGGTGGACGCCATTATCCCCACGGTTCTCTGTGGTGTGATCCACTTGAGCTTTGGATAAAACACATACATCACGGTAAGGCCCACAAAGCTTTTTTACAACAGCTAGCTGGCTAGTGTTGGGGTCACCAGCCCAACCGCGTTCGCATTTGTATTGCCTGGACCCGGCATCAAGTACAATGAGAGTAGCTGATTACAAGTTACATGACCATCCAACCGTTGAAATATCAACATCAAGATGAGAAACCGCATCTAGCCTTTTCCAATCAGGGAAACAAAAATGCTATAGGTTAAGAAGTAGGCAAGTGGATTCCATTTTCCAACAGTGGAAGTTCCAACGGCTAGCTTTTGAGTCTGAATCCTCTGTTTGTTATAAATAAGAAATTTCTGTTTGCAATTTCAATGTGATGAAGTTGCACTGAAGATGTGATGTGGTTGAAAACCTATGTGATGACGTAGACCAATCAAAAAGCTGCAAACAGGAATTTCTTGTTTGAAGCAAACAGAGGCTCCGGATTCCCAGCTTCTTATGAGGGTCCCGTGAAGCTTCAGGAGGAGATGATGAGACATCTCTTTACATTACGCATTCAAGGGTAATCCATCAATCTGAACTGTCCAACTAGTGGGCCTCGTTATGGATGGACAACGTTTCCAAATCACAGGTATCACAAGACTATTAACTGTTTTCCTCTCCCACCATTGATTTGAAGGCCAACTGTTTAGATGGTTTGATCATCCTATCAATGCATATCTTGAATTAATTATCATTCATAGTGGGTCCCACTATATGGACAGTCTTGATTGAGAAATAACCTGACATGTGTAATTTGCTACTGTGGACGCCGTCCCACGCTCGAGGTGCGCACGTGTGTGCCCACTGTTTTCCTTTTTGGTTTGTTTTGGTTTGGGGCGCATAGTCGCAATGATTGATTCGCTTGGCTTTGATTTTCCTTGGTTGTGCAAAACATTTCCGAAGACAACAGAATGACGTTCTTGGACTCGGTATATTTAACGGAGTCACTACCAGCCGAAAAGAGGCCTCAAAATCCACGGTCGGCCAGGACTCGTGAAAATGCCAAAATAACTGGGTATTCTGAAGAATCCTTGGTCTTTTAAATGACTTCCATATGGATAAGTTGATCTGCGCCATGGATTCTGGGTAAGGGCCGCAGTTATGAAAGGAGAAGGTGTTAGGCACCCCTTATCGCCCGTGCATCACACGGTTTCTACTTTACAGGACTAAACAATTTTAGGGGGATTTTGAAAAGCTTCTGGACTTGCAAGCTTAGGCCATACGTCACAGGCTTTTTAGAGCCTGGGTAGGCAAAACACCAATAACATAACAACAAAATGACAGGGTTAGGCCCAACTATGTAGGCTTTTTAAGGCCCGGGTTGGCAAAATTAAAAAAAATAATAGCAGTAAAAGTAAAAAGTGAGTGTGTGGAAGGATGAAGTGTATATGGAATGTGCGGAGTAGAATATGGTTTGATTTCGAGATGTGAGCGGAAAAATTGGGAGTCAGACACTCTTTCTCATGGGAAAAACCAGGGATGATCAGACACCCCGGATTCCGACCATACTCGTTGACTTTGACTTTGAGAATGATTGACGGAGAGTGGGCACTTTGAAATGTGAGTAAGGAAAAAGGAAAATCGGACACCCCTTCTTTATAGGAAAGACAAATGATGGTCGGACGTCCCAGATTACCACCTTATTCGATGTTGCTTTTGACTTCTCAATAGAGAAAGAGACAGAGACAGAGAGATTCGGTCATTAGTATATGGTTACCGAAGCAGGAGGCTTGCCCTGCCTATGTCGGATGGTTGATTAGTGGGGCAGAGCTTCGGCCACCTCAAATTTGCAAATCTCTTACAAGGCAGGGATTCGACAGAGCTTCGCTGCAGCATTTGTCATTGTCTCTTTCTCTCATAATTTTTCTCTCTTGGTCGCTTGCTCGCTGCCTTCGTTCATCTCTCCCCTCGGTCCCCCTGTTCGTCCACTGGGCTCCTGCTTAAATAGACGGGCAAGAGGTGTGAGCGCGGTGATTTGTTGATTCCGCGCGAGTATGGAGCAGTCGCGTGACAATTTCCATAATTACTCGCTGAGTTAGAACGTCCACGTGATGATCAGCACCTCGGTTGGTTGAGGGCATGTCGGCAAACGCGGCTGTCAAATGTGAGGCAGACAGGTGGGTGCACACGCTGGAGATGCGTAGTGGATGGCCCATCCATGGTCAAACCACCAAAAACCCACAAAAGACAAAAGAAAAAGAAAATAAGAGAGAGAGGTGGCCGTGGTGAGGCTATCCTCTCTCTCTCTCTCTCTCTCTCTCTCTCTTATTTTCTTTTTCTTTTATCTTTTGTGAGTTTTTGGTGGTTTGAGCCACATTATATGTGCATGCGCCTCACGTGCTCCCATAGCCACATGTCGAGCCTCGGGGTAGATTCGAACTGTCCATCACCTCGGCGGTCCACTTTCAGCCGTACAGGAACTCGGTTTTCACAAAGTCAAAGTCAACAGGTAGTTCATTTTCTCGTGAAAGGTGGGGTGTCTACAGATGCCCCCTCTTTAGCAGAGGTTAGATACAACCGAATGCCAAAGCGAGTGGACACCCCACCCCTAGATTAGATGTAATGGCGATTAGCTTTACTATTTCGTCGTAGTGACGTTTGTTGTTAGATTTGCATGGTTTAAAGATTAATTTGGATGCCTCACGAGGGCCACAGAAGGTGATAATTGAGTATGTGTGTTTGAATTGAGAATGGTTAGAGCCCCTGTGCATTTTGCGGCCTTATGAGGACAACACACTTTGAATTGAGAGATTGATTTGAATTGGAGAGGTGAATTAGAAGACTTCCGTGTTCCTAGGCTCGCTTGCAAAATAGGTCGTTGTAATGGGCAGTTGCTTGCGCATTTTGCAGCTTTACGGATCTCCCGCGTTACAATATGTTAGGGCAAGTGTCCCGGTCTAGAGCCATCCGGATTATTCTTTATGCCATTCGAAGTTTTTGACTTGGTCACCTTGGTTTGTAGCAGAGTTTTTCGCAAATTGAAGTGCGATTGCGCTAATCCATAATCATTCCATATTCCGAGACGATTGAGCTGACACTGAGAGTTCAGGCCGACCGTCCCATGTTCCGCGTATGATCTCAGAGAAAACCGACAAGTCGGCCAAAACCAAAATCAATTATTGATGTTGCATCAATACCCACTAGGGAGTATGGAAGATTGCCCAGTGCCTCGGATGCCGTGCGCGTAGTATTTTTGAAAACTTTTGAATTTTTGAATTTTTTTTGGATTTTTGAAAATGATCCCCACTTGTAGAACATTGTTCCATGGGGGTTTTTATTGCAACGATTTTTGAAAGGTTTTTTTTCGGGCCTTTATTTTGAAAATCTCCGCTTGATCTCGTGGGTGGGCGTCGTCAAGAGGGTTTTATTTGGCCTCTTTTTTTTAAACTTTTTTTTAAAAGAGAAATATGACTCTGCTTGGGGATGCGCTTTTCTGATATGTCGTCCCCTGACCAGACGAGCATGGTCAAGATCAGGTGGCGCGAGTCGTTTTATTGCAAGATAGGGGAATGCGATTTCGCTTGAGGATGCGTATATATGTATTTTTTGGTGGACAATGGGGAATGCGATTTCGCTTGAGGATGCGTCTAGTCCGATATGGGGAAAAGAGGACTTCACTTGGGGATGCACTTATTTCGATCCGTCATCCCCTGGCCAGATGGTCATGGTCGATATCGGGTGGCGTGAATCGGTTTACATTGCATATTATATTTTCTCCTTTTTGTTCTTTTTTTAAACCAGATTTCCCCTTCTTGATCTAGATGGTTCTGATCGAGTCTAGATGGTCAAGATTTAGACTTATTGCGTTACATGGTTTGTTGAAAAGGATCCACTCCATCATCCCATCCTGGGATTCTCTACTGGAGAAGTGTGGAATTTTCATCCACTCTCAGCTTCTACTGCTGATAAGGCACCCGATCCATTTTACGTCAACGAGCAAGACGAGCACACATAATTAAGTGCCATAGTTTTACATCTTTGGACGAATTTGATTGAGGGTTTACAGTCAACACACCCTTGCCTGTTCATTTTGTGCAATGCACATAGACCATGTATCATTCGACGGACTCCTTCAGCCACAAGATGGACCATATCCTCACATTTTCTATAATCAATTCAGTTTGGGGTCTTATACTGTTCATAATACCATGAGAGTGAGCTTCACCTCCCAATTACATGACTTCTGGGAATAGGGAACATCCGTCAAGTTTCAACAGCGATTTCCGATTAAGGTCATCTATCACGGTGCGTTCAACACGAATAGGATTGCGGAACTTCCATCCGCTCTTGACATGGCTGTCAATAAGCTTCGGGCATCCATACAATCGAATGTCAGTTATATCCGAAAGAGATTTGAAAAGTCCTCAAGAAATTAATCACAGTGTAGTTTAAGGTCTTCGGACCACAGAGTTTGGCTTGAATGGTTGCGGTTGGTGCCATATGATCTAGTTCATTGTCCCAAGCTGGACGGTTCGATTGGACCCAGATTGGTCAAGAGATGGATTTATTGTATGATTTTTTTGATGATCCATTCCATCATCTCGAGATCTGGACGGTCTGATTGCGTCCAGTAGGCCAAGAAATGGATTCATTGCATGATTTTTTTTTAAAGAAAAGAGAGTTTTTTTTTAGTATCAGACTTTTTTGGATGGTTTGTACCTGAGGTCTTTGATAGAGGGATTGGGTTGTTGATTGATAGCTTCGTCGATCATCTTTCGTGAGGTCGAATCGGCCCTTGTGGATGACTCGCAAGAGTATACGTTGGTAGTTCTATTCTGAGCTTTAGTCGATTTTGATAGTTCCTGAACGTCACAGTTTTTTGACCTTGCCATCATGACGCGTTTCTCAGTCGGGATCGAGTCATTCCCTGGTTTTCCCATTTCTTTCATTTCTTCCCTTTTCTTTTTCTTTCTCTTTTTTCTCTTTTTTTTATCACTTTCATTTTTACTCGTAACGCCCTTTCGAGTTTTCACCACGTCTGGATTGGTCGTCATTTTTTCCCGTGGTGCCCTTTTAGATTTTCACCACATTCCGAGTATTTGATCTTACTTGCCCCTTGGCAGCTTTGCCTTTTTACCCCTAGCGCCCTTTCGGGTTTTCACTAGTTTTGTTGTGCATCCACTGTTTTTACACGAGGTGCCCTTACGGGTTTTTGCCTCGCCCATTCTACTTTGGATATACTTTCCTTTTTTTCTTTTTTCTTTTTTCTTTTTTACTTTTGAGGTGCCATTTGTTGGAGTTTTCCATTATTGCCGGCCGATTAATGCCCTAGATAGCATGAAGATTTCGAAATGTCTTATAAGACTAGGATTCTTTTGGGGGGGGGGGGGGGGGGGGGGGGGGGGGGAGGTTGGATTTTTTCCCTCAATTTTTGTTTTCTCTCTTTTTCCTTTTCTTTCTCTTTTGACTCTCTTTTTTTTTTTTTGGGTTTTTGTACAGACATCTTTTTTTTTACTCAGTACACACATTTTCCTCTTGTTTGAATTGTCTCTATACACACACTTTCTCTCTTTTTTTTTTGGCGTTGTTTTTATCTCTTTTTGGATTTTCTCTATACACACTTTTTTTTTCTGTACATACTTTTTCTCTCTTTTTTTGGGTTTTCTCTATACACACTTTGTTTTTCTCAAGGGCATATTGGGTGGATAAGGAGTGAGTTTTAACCTCAGGTGATGTTTCACAACCTTCATACTAACTATGGTGAATTCTGACATGATCGGCGTTGATTGGCTCAAGAAGATCTTCGCTGTCCATGTTAGTGAGGCGGAGTGCACCTCTTGAAAGCACCTCTCGCACAATGAGTGGACCTTCGTAAGTGGGCTTGAATAAGGGATCAGGCAGGGGTGGAGGCAAGATTTTTTTCATAACCATATCTCCCACCCTGAATACTTTGCACGTACCCATTTGTTGTATGCTCGTGCAATCCTTTTCTGATACGTTTGGGGATGGCATAGGGCTTGCATGCGCTTTTCGTCTATCAATTCTAATTGATCGTAGCAAGCCTGTAGCCATTCTCCCTCTTCAGCTTCACTTTCGAGCAATATGCGTAGTGAGGGGATTTCCACTTCGATGGGTACAATGGCTTCCATTTCGTATGTAAGCTTGTATGGAGTAGCGCCGGTCGCAGTGCGTATAGATGTTCTATATGCCCATAATGCATATGGTAGCTGGTCAGCCCAGTCATGATACGTTTTCACCATTTTCTCGAGGACTCGCACGAGAATCTTGTTAGCGGCTTCCACACCTCCGTTCATTTGTGGCCGATAGGGACCGGATCGGTGCCTTTTGATTTTGAATTGTTTGAGCATGTGTTCCACTTTTCGATTCATGAAGGGCGTCTCATTGTCAGTGATGGGGGTCTGTGGCACCCCATAACGGCTGATAATGTTGTTCCTCAAGAACCACACCACATGCGAGGCCGATATGGTGGTGTAGGTTGCTGCCTCCACCCATTTGGTGAAGTAATCGACTGTCACCAGGATGTATTCGTGGCCGTTTGATGCTATAGGACTGATTTTCCCGATGATGTCGATGCCCCACATAGAGAAGGGCCAAGGCGTCATCATATTGTATAGCATAGATGCCGGGGTGTCGATCCGATTGGCATGTTCTAGATATTTGAAGCATGTTTTGACGTGCTGGCAGCAATCGGTTTCCATGGTCATCCAATGGTACCCTTGTCAAAGAATCTTTTTGGCCATTATGTGGCCATTCATGTGTGGACCACGGGTTCCTTCATGGATCTCGGACATGATTTTTGTAGCTTCGACCTCATCCACACATCGCAACATGATTTGATTGAAGGACTGTTTGTAAAGAGATTCACCACAGATCGTGAACTATGCTGCTATATGCTGAATGGTGCGACGGTCCGTTGGTGTGGCATCGATTGGATAAGTTCGATCTTCTAGGTATTTTCTTATGTCAGCGTACCATGGCTATTTATCGGTTGGCGTTTCTGCTTCTTCGATTTGTAGGCAGAAGGACGGTTCTTCCTGAAGCTTTACAGTGAGTTCCCATTAAGTTGCTTCATGGGAAATCCCTACCATTGATGCCAATGTAGCCAGGGCGTCGACAAATTGATTCTTGGCGCGAGGCATGTATGTGAATGTAATTTTGTGAAATTCTTCGATGAGGTTTTCGAGGTAGGCGTGATATGATACTGGTTTCTCATCTTTCGTTCTCCAGTTGCCGTTGATTTGATTGATAATAAGTTGCGAGTCACCGAAAACTCGCAGCTTCCTCACGCCTAAAATGATTGCTTCTTTGAGGCCTGCTATACATGCCTCGTACTCTGCAATGTTATTGGTGCAGGTGAATGCCAGCCTTCTTGATATGGGCACGGGGATGTCATCAGGAGAATAGAGGATTGCCCCTACTCCACTTCCTTTGCTGTTGGATGCACCGTTGAAATACAAGGTCCATTCATCTGCTTCCGGTCCATCTTCTCCTTCACAGAATAGGATATCTTCATCAGGGGAAAAAGTCTTCAAGGGCTGGTAATCTGGCAATGAGTGTACCGCGAGTTGATCGACCAACGCTTGCCCCTTCATTGCCTTCTGAGTGACATAGGTGATGTCAAACTCAATCAGCAACAGTTGTCACTTCGCTATTCTGCTTGTTAGTTCCGGTTTCTCAAACAAATATTTCAAGGGATCCATATGAGCAAGCAGGAGAATCGGATATGCAATCATGTACTGGTGCAGACGTTGAGTGGCCCATATAAGGGATAGGCATGTTTTCTCGATCAGAGAGTATCTGGACTCGTAGTCTGTGAATCGACGACTGAGATAATAAATGGCCTATTCTTTACGTCCCGTGTTGTCATGTTTACCGAGGACGCACCCGATTGCATCGGTGACTACTGAGATGTAAAGTAACAGTGGCCTTCCTGGTACTGGTGGGACCAATACTGGGGGATCTTTTAGGTGTTCCTTGATTCTGTCGAAGGCCCTTTGACAATCGTCGTTCCATTCTTTTGGTGCATTTTTTCAGAGTAGCCTAAATATGGGTTCACATATAAGGGTAAGCTGGGCGGTGAAGCGACTGATATACTGGATTCTTCCAAGGAAACCTCAGATCTCTTTCTCAGTTCTCGGGGCTGGCATTTCAATGATCGCCTTGGCTTTCGACTCATCTACTCGAATACCATCTTTGCTGACGACGAAGCCGAGTAACTTGCCTTTGGTTGCCCCAAAGACACACTTTTGTGGGTTCAATCGAAGCTTAAATTTTGCCAACCGGTTGAAGAGCTTTTCCAGATCTTTAAAGTGTCCCTCAATGCTTCGTGATTTGACAATCATACCATCCACGTAGACTTCGAGCTCCTTGTTCATCATGTCGTGGAAGAGTGCCGTCATAGCTCTTTGGTATGTTGCCCCCGCATTTTTGAGTCCGAAGGGCATGGCACGGTAGCAAAAAGTTCCTCGTGGAGTGATGAATGGGGTCTTCTCGTGGTCTTTTGCAGCCATCTTGATTTGATTATAACCAGAAAATCCATCCATGAAGGAGAATATCTGGTGTCCTGCTGTGTTGTCGACCAGAGTATTGATGTGAGGAAGCGAAAAGTTATCTTTCGGGCTAGCCTCGTTAAGGTCATGGAAGTCGATGCACATTCGGACCTTACCATCTTTCTTTGGGACCGGGACGATGTTGGCAAGCTATTCTGGGTAATTAAAACCACTAGAAAGCCCGTGTTATACTGCTTGATGACATTATCAAGCAGTATTTTTGGCCGACCGAGAATGTAAAGTCCTCATCGAGCCCTGACATATTTTTGTACGAGAATGTAAAGTTTGATAACCGTGGTTTCAGGAACTCGATCATTTTCTGCCAATTTTCAAGGGAAAGATTCTTTCTAAGGCGTACCTCTTGAGGATCCTCAGTGGTCCCGAGATTCACGACATCAAAATCGATGGACACGACGTTGAATTTCGAATCGAACTTTTCGAGGAGATCCTCGAGTTCGCTGCCTGAGTCACTGTTTCCCTCTTCTTTGACCTCTTCTAAACCCATGAGTTCAAAGTCTAATTTCATGTTGAAGTCATAGTCATCGACTTTGATCTCATGTTGTCTAGGAACCAAGTCTGTTTCTTTATTGCTTGGGTTTGTACAGGGTTTTTCAGGATTTTCTGATTTTTTGGCTTTTTCACATTTTCTGATTTTTTTTTTTGTTTTTGTGTATTTTCTGATTTTTTTTATTTTTAAAATTTACAATTCCCAAGCAAGACGGCATTTCGAACCAAGGGCTAACCTGATTCGGCCTGGGATGCCGATGGCTATTTACATGGACATTTTTTTTCAGGCCAGCATGGTTAGACATTTGGCCGGCCAATTCAACTGTCATGAGGGTTAAGAACCAATTTACGCCCTATGCTCCCTCCCCTCGAGAGACAGGGCCTGTGTGGGCAGTGGATTGATTTGGCTCTCCATGCCCAATCATCATGATGAAGTGAGGGCTTGGCTCTGATTCAGCATCAGACATGGTAGCATCTTCTACATCCCCAGGGTCATGACATTCCTGAGGTCGCTGTAATTCTGGTGGGATGGTGAAAGACGTCCAATCAAGGTGGGGCAGTTCATACCCATTGCCCCCATGTTCCTGGGGAAACTCTACTAAGGTGAGGTTGAACTGGTGGTTTGGAGTGATGGGATTTGGGCTTTCACCCGGATGGATGACTCCTGCGCTGATAAAGTTGATTGGTGGGAAAGGCAAAAGGTGACTCGTCTCCGGACAATTTCCTCCCATATTTGTCCTTAGTTCTTTCATTTCATTTTCTAGGAGAAACTTATATCCCAGTCCGGTCTTGTCTACCTTTTCTCGAACTTCAATTATCTTTGTGGTATGTTGGTGTTCGATTCTGTAGTTCAGTATCTAGGTTGGGGGCATGGGCTGACGGCACATGGTTGACTTCTTCAAATTGGTAGCTTTGATAAGGCCTGTCTAGCCCCTAAACGTCAACTACTAGGACATTAGGTTCTCCTGGGAGGGTTTCTTCTGTAGGGAGCAGTTGTTCAGAATCAGCAAGAATGGTGAGCACCTTATCCCCGAGGACATATTTGACTCTTTGGTGGAGGGTTGAGGGCATTGCCCCTACTTGGAGATTGAATGATGATGGTATGTCCAGGACTTGAAATGTTATCGTTAACACGTCTGGACCGATTTGCAGTTTGAGGTCGACTTCTCATTGGGCCTGTCTTCAGAATTATCAAATGCTCTAACATTCATGTTGCTGGGTCTGAATACAGACGGTTCCATACCTAAATATGTAGCAGGTCGTAGCGAGCAGAAGTTCAAGCTTGAACAGTTGTCGATGAGTACTAGTGGGACGCTGCAATCCTTGTGACCAACGGTTATATTCAGTTGGCGCACATGGTCACGCCCTTCTGGTGGTAGCTCGTTGTCTAAAAATGTGATGGCTCGCGGGGCGAGGAGTTGCCCTATCATATGCGCAACCATCTCTGGCGGTGCCTCTCGAGAGATGTGTGCGTCATTTAATGTCTTAACGAACATTTCTCGATGGGTTTGTGATGTGCAAAGGAGCTCCCAAACAGATATTTGGACAGGGATGTTTTTGAGTTGGGCCGCTATATCGTATGTTGTTTTGGCCTTAGATGTTCCTGCTAAATGCCCCTTGGGATCTCCTCTGACCACATCTCTTCGAAAACATCGCCCATTTGGGTTCATGTTTCCCACTTTCGATCATTCTAGATAGTGCCATGGGACTGCTTTGTTATCGAAGACTGGAACTATCCTTCCCTGAAGCATTAGGGGAGATTGAGAAGGTGTTGGAGGGGCGGAGACGGGTCCCTGATGATCGGGATGAGGTGTAGGACTTGCCCCTAGTAGGACCAGAGGCTGCGTCGATGGTGGTGTTAATGGTGTAGGACTTGCCCCAAGTAGGACCAGAGGCTATTGGGATGGTATGGATGCAGCTTGAGCAGACCTGACCAACTCATGTGGCAGTGGGTATCTGCCCCTTGCAGGGTTACTGTAACAACCCGGATCCTTACAATAATAATAATGTGATCCACTTGAAAGTCCTGGAATATTTTTATTGGTAGGTTAATTGAGTAGTTGAACAACTACATAACCGTAACATTTTCAAGTTACATGACTTAAGTTATAAGACCATTTGCAAAGATTATGATTTCTGGTGATCATTACCATACAAAACCTTATATACTAGTTCTAGGACACGATCCAACCATACATGTCAAATTTTAACCCTCCGATCATCCTACAAACGCCCTAATCAGAAATCGGGCCATAAGTGGGCCATCTGACTTCGGAACCGTCTCATTTTTGGTGTTATAGCCTAAAATCATGTGGCCCACCTAACTATTGGAGTGGATGTTGCATATACATCATGGTGGGACCCACGTGCACCGCGTGCACCACAAATCCCCGGTCAACCCGCGTTGACCGCGTGTTTTGAAGAAAGTTTCTTCTTCTTCTTCGTTCGTCGACCCGGCTGCGAGCGGACGCTGTCCGCTGGTTTCATCCACGCCGTCCGTTGGGGACCGTTGCAGGTGGGCCCCACATGAAAGTGGAACCCAAAGGGTGGGTGTACGTGCACCGCACGTAACAAGCCGAGAGGACTCCTCCCTCACCAGCGTTTTCTCTTCGCTGAAACAGCGGACGCTGTTACAGCGTCCGCACGCTGTCCACTGTGGGACCACATGCGATCATCGGGATGGGCCCCATAGTTCTATCCAAACTGTCCATTGATTCTGTACCTTCGACAGGTATATACCCCCCAAGTTTCTCCTTCAACAGCGGAGTATCGGATCTTCTTCAAATATCCGTTCAAACCAAGAAGCTACAAGATCCAAGTCCGTACCTTGCATGGACGATCAAGAATTGCTTCGATAGGATCGTGTGGGCCCCACCTATCATCCCAACGTCTCAAAGTGGCATAGTTTTGCAAGTCATAGGATCCGAATCCAAGTAGGATTCGGAAACATCTTCAGTTCGCTCGGGCGTGCGAGCTTGGCTATAAAAAGCCAGGCTCTTTGCGTAACTTCTTCAGAGGAAACAGTGGGAGAGAAAGAGAGGGAGAACTGTTAGAGAAAGAGAGAGAGAGAAGTTGCGAGAAAGAGAGAGAGAGTGGGTCGTTGGAGAGAGAGGAGAGAGAGAGAGTGGGTGACAGCACATGTACGGCTGCTGCTGTTGCTGCTTGTGCTCCTGCCGCTGTCGCTACTCGTGTTCAGGTTGCTGTTGCCGCTGTTGTTGCTCTAGCTAGGTCAGCAAGAAAGAAAAAGAAGAAGAAAAGAAGAAGAAAAGAAGAACGAGAGAGAGAGAAAGAGAAACAAGAAAGAGAAACGAGAAAGAGGTACTGGGCGCTGAGCAACGTTGCTGTGGGGACAGCACCCCAGTCAGCAAGAAAAGAGGAGAAGAGAAGAAGAAGAAAAGAAGAAAGAAGAAGAAAGAAGGAAGAAAAAGGAGAAAGAAAGAAGAGAGAAGAAGAACTTTCTTTTCTAGACTCCCAAACTGAGTCGACTCGCTGAGCGACTCGCTAAGCCAACTCGTATTCAGGTTTGGGCTGGTATAGAGCCTATAGTTCATTACAGGTGAGTGATCCACCTCATAATCTTCCTTATTGATTATCATTTTGTCTTCTATTCCTATTATGAAAATTTCGAATATATCCTTTCCAAGTTCTTAGTTGGTTCTAATAGGAACGTGTTGGAATTCCAATAGTAGTGCCCATCTCCCATGTCTATACATTAATTGGATTGTTGTATATTTAAATCCCAAGCTCCTCTTCTTTCTTCATTGATTTCCTTTTGTCATAACTTTCTAGGTAATACATGAATGGCCGAATAGACGTAACTTAAACCTTGATATTTTAGACACCGCCATCGATATAAACTTAACATGATGAACATACTACTTCACCTTCGTAATTAATGATAAATTAGAGTATAAATTGATAAACACGTAAATAAAAGTAATGCATGCATTGTATGAATGAAATTGAGTTTGAGATGCATCGAGTGCTTGAAAGAGTGATTTCATAGCTCATATATTTATGTACATCTTTTACACATTACGACAGAACAGGAGCATGATTGATTTGACTCCTGGCATGCATGGTTGATTTGCCGCCTCGCTGTACCGGTTAGGTGAGCATGGTTGATTTGCGACAGGTTCCTAATGTTCAGTGGCAGCGAGTTCTGGTCGTTTCACTTATTGAGCATGGTTGATTTGCTCGGTTGGATCAGTGGTGCATGGTTGATTTGCCCACTGGCGTGCATGGTTGATTTGCCGCCTCGTTGTACCGGTTAGGTGAGCATGGTTGATTTACGACAGGTTCCTAATGTTCAGTGGCAACGAGTTCCAAGACGTTTATTGCTCTCACACGTATCATGACATACATGACATCATGATAATAATGTTCTATTGATAATAAACCATAAAGTGTATTAATCATAGTATTATCCTCATATATCGCTCACAATTCTATCCATTGATGATTCGCATTCTATCTCTTATTAACTGGAATATTACCTGTGATAGAAATGACCTCACTGGGCTTTAGCTCACCAAAATCACCATAGTTCCTGCAGGATATCAGGAGGAAGGAGGAGCGGCTGAAGCAGAATATCTGGATGACTACTTTTATTAGAAGACTTATCCTAGCTTAGGTGTTGAATTTATTCTTTTGGAAGATGATTGAAAACAGACTTCAGTAGATTTGAATATTTTGTAGAGTAGATGTAGTTGTTTGATTTAATTTCCATTTGAGATTTAATTTATGGTTAATAAAATACTTTAGTTTGGTATTATTGTGGTATGTGGAATGGAATTTCTCTAAAAGTTATATTTGGATTAAATTCGTACTCTGAAACTCGGGCCTTGAGTTGTTGTACTCGAGTCTCGGATTTCAGGGCGTGACAGTTACCGTCGGACAGCTGTTTTAGGAGGTGAGGATGGTGTCTTTCCTAAAAGCACCACTGGGTATTGATTTGTTGGCAGGTGATGGTGCAAAAGCTCTCCCCATGAGAACCACTGGTGAGGGATCCCAGGATGGGATGTATAGGGTGGCCGAGTTGGTCGTTGGAGCCCGCCCTTAAAGAATCAGTGGCAGATGAGTGATGGGTGCCGAAAAGTATGTTGGCTCGGTACCCTTCTGATATGAGGGTGGTGCCCCTTGTAAGACGAGGGGTGAGAATTCTTGGGCACAGTTTAGGGCCATGTTTGTGTGGAAGGCGTGGGGTGGATAGTCCTCTTGAATGACATTGACTATCGAGGTTTTCGACGAACTGGGACCTGCTTGATGGGGTGGCGGGGGATTCTGGAGTATGTTGTTGGTAGTGGCATTGACGTTGGGGGCCACAATCGAAATCTTATTCTAATCGATCAGGTCTTGGACTGCGTGCTTTAGTGAGAAGTAGTGTTCCGTTATGTGGCCCTTTCCTTGGTGGAATGCATAGTACTAATTTTTGTTGTAGTTAGGCGGCAAGGGGTTTTGCGGTAGCTTAGGTTGCAATGGAGTCAGAAGTTGCCTTTGAATTAATGTGGCTAAAATTTCAGTGTATGACTGAGCCAATGGAGTAAATTGCCTAACGGCCGAGCTAGACCCGCTTGCTTGCCTTGATTAGGGTACCGCGGGTTCCACCTGGGTTGTTGTGGCTGTGATTACGGTTGCGGCTGACGCTCAGCTAGAGGGATGACGATCCGCCCTGTGCTAAAGTAACGAGGTTGGTTTCTATCGGGCGAGGAGCAGGCATATCTTTGTTCTTGGGGACATACCTTCCTACCTTCTCTTCTGTCCTATTTTTCTGTGCAGAGGGGGACTGGTGAGGCCATGGTGCGATCGTACCATCTCTGATGCCGACCTCTACTTGTTTCTCTTGCACGAATCAGTTGTGCAAAGTTGATGTAAGGGAAGGAAATCAGGTATCTCGATATGTTGGGGTTGGCCGAGCGCATAATCATAGAAATTTGTTCCTCATCATCGATTGATGTTTTCATGCGTGCGGCCATGAGCCTCCATGGCCCGACATATGCTGACAATGTTTCGTCGCTCCTTTGTCGAAGGGTTGCCAGACCAGCCCTTCAAAGTGCTGCGTCCAGGTTGTACGCAAAGCGATTAATGAAAGCCTGAGACAGATCTTCCCAAGTCCCGATTTTATGGTGATCAAGTGATGTGTACCAATTGAGCGCGCCATCTCTGAGAGATTTCTAAAATAATCATATCAGGGCTCCATCGTCCCCTGCCACGGCATCAACTTCTCCGCAGAATGCTTTCAAATGAACGGTAGGGTATCCCGTGCCATCGTATTTTTGAAACTTCGGTACTTCAAAGTTTTTTGGCACCCGTGCGTTTAGAAAGGGACAAAGGTCCCAAAATTTTATCGAGGGGAGTTCTACTCCATGTTCCTTCTGGAGTTCATTTCTCATGACCCTGAGCTGCCCCTTGAAATGTTCTCGGAGCCAATCAATTTCAGATGGCTGTTGAAGGGGCGGACGTGCCCCTTAAGAGATATGGTTAGCCTCTTCTTCGTAATGGTAGATCTCCTCAACGTTTCTGGAATCCCTATCCAGAGGGCCTGATTGGGGGAGAGTTGTCGGATAGATGGATGAATGATGGGTCCCCATTGTGGGGTGTGGTTGGCTGTAAACTGTGGGGGAAGTGGAATTTGGTTGGATTGCAACACACGTTGTAGTGGTTCTGATGGGAATTGTGAAGTGCTCCCGTTAGGGGGAGTTTGTTGGAATTGGTCGACTGACCATTGATTAAAGGGTGCCAGTTGCGACATTGACTAGCTCCCATTAGGGGTAGTTTGTTAGAATTGAACAGCTGAAAATTGACTGGCAGGTGCCGGTTGCGACATTGACTGGTTCTCATTAGGGGGAGGAAATGTTGGAACTTGTGCTGTAACTGAGGGGTACAGGAAGTATACCCGGTTCCCTGTACAGGGGACATGTTGAAGCTGACTGTTGGTCGGGTCAGATGGATCCACTTGGGCGATGAGTGGTTGTATGCTGTGATTGACGGGAGCGGTTCTCCCTTGGAGGAGGCTTGTAAGCATGTCTTTGATCCGACTCATGTCCTGTGCAAGCTTGGTCAGAGACGGCATGACCTCGGGTGTTGCAGTTGACTGCCTTGGTGAGTCAAGCCGGGTCAGCATGTTGTCTTCTTGTGTTGACATTACTGTTTGTGCCCGGGTCTGAATAATGCTTTGATGTAATTTGACCTTGTGACGGATTCGCGGCCGGATTTTTGGTGCAATGGTTTTAGATTAATTCATTGCCAACCCACTTGGTCCATCACAAATTTTTTTGTCCTTTTCTCTTTTATATATTTTTTTATTTTTAGGCAAGTAAAAAGTCATAGCATATAGAATATATACGGGAAAATAAAAGGGACCAGTATAAACTGGAATGTAGGACGCAGCCATGAAACTAAAGAGGATCAGTATAAACTGGAATGAAGGATGCGGACAGGAAAGTAAAAGGACCAGTATAAACTGGAATGCGGGATGCTCACTGAAAAGTAAATAGGACTAGTATACACTGGAATGTAGGATGCTCGCAGGAAATTAAAAGGATCAGTATGCACTGGATTAGTTGGCTTGTTAGTAGGTTAGTAATGTTAGTTTTGAGAATCCTCGAAAAATCGTAAAGCCCCACGTTTCGAGTCGGGCCTAAGCTGGTGGCTAGCAAATTCTCCCCAGTGGAGTCGCCATTCTGTAGACACCGTCCCCCGCTTGAGGCACGCACGTGTGTGCTCACTGATTTCCTTTTTGGTTTGGTTTGGCTTAGGGTGCACAGTTGCAATGATTGGTTCACTTGGATTTTATTTTCCTTGGTTGTGCAAAACCTTTCCGAGGATAACAGAATGACGTTCTCGGACTCGATATATTTAATAGAGTCGCCACCAGCCGAAAAGAGGCCTCTGAATCCACGATAGGCCAGGACCCATGAAAACGCCAAAATGACTAGGGTGTTCTGAAGAATCCCTGGTCTTTTAAATGACTTCCATTTGGATAAGTTAGTCTGCACTGTGGATTCTGTGTAAGGGCCTCGGTTACGAAAGGGGAAGGTGTTAGGCACCCCTTTATCGCTCGTGTATCGCACGGTCTCTATTTTGTGGGCCTAAACGATTTTAGGGGGATTCTGAAGAGCTTCTGGACCTGTAAGGTTAAGCCATACCTCACAGGCTTTTCAGAGCCTGGGTGGGCAAAACACCAATAACACAATAACAATATGACATGGTTAGGCCCAACTAGGCATGTTTTTTAGGGCCCGGGTTGGTAAAAATAGAAAAAATAATAGCAGTAAAAGTAAATAGTGAGTGTGTGGAAGGATCAAGTGTATATGGAATGTACGGAGTGGAATATGGTTTGATTTTGAGATCTGAGAGGAAAAATGAGGAGTCAGACACCCTTTCTCATGAAAAAGACTAGGGATGATCAGACACCCCGGATTCCGACCCTACTTATTGACTTTGACTTTGAGAATGATTGACAGAGAGTGAGCACTTCGAGATGTGAGTAAGGAAAAAGGGAAATCGAACACCCCTTCTTTATCGGAAAGACAAAGGATGTTCGGACGTCCCAGATTACCACCCTACTTGATGTTGCTTTTGATTTTTCAATAGAGAAAAAGACAGAGACAGAGAGATTCGGTCATTAGTGTATGGTTACTGAAGCAGGAGGCTTACCTTGCCCATGTCGGATAGTTGATTAGTGGGGCAGAGCTTCGGCCACCCCAGATTTGCAAATCTCCTGCAAGGCAGAGATTCGACAGAGCTTCGCTGGAACCTCTGTTGCCGTCTCTTTCTCTCATAATTTTCTCTCTCGGTCGCTCACTCGCTGCCTTCGTCCATCTCTCCCCTCGGTCCCCCTGCTCGTCTGCTGGGCTCCTGCTTAAATAAACGGGCAAGAGGTACGAGCACGGCAATTTGTTGATTTCGCGCGAGTACGGAGCAACCGCGTGACGATTTCCACAATTACTCGTCGAGCTAGAACGTCCACGTGATGATCGGCACCTCGGTTGGCTGAGGGCATGTCGGCAAATGCGGCCGTCAAATGTGAGGCAGACATGTGGGTGCACACGGTGGAGATGCGTAGTTGATAGTGTTCACTTCCCCAAGTGTAGGGTTGCGATGTAATAATAATCTCGGTAAGACCGAGGTCGATCCACAGGGACTTATGTAGGAATTTACAAAACACTTCCAATAGTTTTTACTGAGAAGCTAACAAATAAGTTTTTAAAGAGATTGATGTGAATAGCAATTTTGAACTTAAACTGAAGTAATCAATAAAAGGCACTAGGGGTTCAAGGATCCACTTGTAGCAATCCTTGATGCCCAATTCGCTGTGGTTTCTCACTTTCTCAACTAGAATCGAAATTAGGATCTATTTAGTCGGATGATAGAGTAGTTAAACCAACAATCTGCCCTATGTAAGATCAATGTACATGATTCACTCAATGCAAGCTAGGACGAGCATACTCAATTGTATAGGTCAGTCCGAATTCCAATAGACTAAGGGTGTGTTTGGTAAAACTTAATTTCATGACTTATCACTTAAAATTGTTAATTTCAGTGATTTTGGTAATTCAGACCGTTTGGTAACCAAAATAAATTAAGTACTTAATTAGAAATATCACTGAAATTTGGTGAGATTTTTTCAGTCATCGCACCTTGACTTAAAACTTAACGCTGAATGCGGTAAGTGATTTTGTCTTTAAATTTATTATGAATTGTGACGAAAATACCCTTGCCAACTTTTAAAAATGACAAGATTACCCATCAAGAGTTTCCAAAAGTCATGAATTGCTTCCTTCTTCTCCTGAAGAAAATCCCTAAAGATACGGAAGCCAAATCATTCTCAAATTCCCCTTTTCTTCCCGTTAATCTTGAGGTGAGGTTTTGATTTTTTTAAATTTTTTTTTTAACCTTCCTAGGGCTCACTATGATGTTTATTTGTCATCCGTACCATTCATAAGGTCACACATCCCTAAATGAAGGGAAAACAAAAATATTAGCTTGATTGAAAACTTTTACGACCCCCAAGTTATAGAAGATAGGCGTCCAATCTCATTGCTTTATGTTGTATGGTCCACTTAAGCTTTAGATCTGCCTCATTTTTGGGCTCATGTGATAAAATGATCTCACCAAATGGATGGACGGTTTGGATATAACATATACATCATGGTAGAGCCCACAAAACTTGATGTTGATGACCAAAAGGGAGCATGTGGTGCTGCGTGACACACCAAACCTAGTTAAAACCGGACGCGGATTAGCTACGACAGGTTGGGTAGAGAATCTCGCTAGTGAATTGACGTCACCATGATACGTGGGCCTCAGCATGATGTATGTTTTGTATCCACTCCGTCCATTCATTTGGAGAGATCATTTTAAGGCATGACCTGGAGAATGAGGCTAATCCAAAGCTCAAGTGGACCCCACCACAGAAAACAGTGGGGATAGTGACATCCACTGTTGAATACTTCTTAGGGGCCATAGAAGTTTTCAATCAAGCTGATATTTGTGTTTTCCCTTCCTCCATGTATGTGTGAACTTATGAACAGGTTGGATCTCAAATAAACATCATGATGGGCCCAAGAAGTTTTCAACAGTGGATGTCACTGTCCCCACTGTTTCCTATGGTGGGGTCCACTTGAGCTTTAGATCTTCCTCATTATTTGAGACATGCCCTAAAATCGTCTCTCCAAATGGATGGACGGTGTGGATACAACACATACATCGTGCTGACGCCCACAGAACATTGTGACGTCACTTCAGTAGCCAACCTGTCTATAGCCGATCCACGTCCGTTCAAACCGGATGGGGAGGGACCCAGATTTCCTGTGAAAGCACTGGGAACCTAGGTGGGGCCCATAGTGATGTCTTCTGATAAATCCACCCCGTCCATACATTTTGGGAGCTCGTTTTAGGACATGAGAACAAAAAAAGAATCAGATTCAAGACTCAAGTGGGCTGAAAACGTGAGGATTGAACATCCACAGTTGAAATATTTTTGGGGCCACAGGAGTTTCGAATCAGGCTAATATTTGTGTTTTCAGTTCATCCCAGTAGTAGTGACGTTATGAACGGTATGAATGTCATATAAACATCACTGTAGACCTCAGGGAGGATTCATCGGTAGTAATTTCCCTACCCACTTTTTCCTTTAGTAAGGCCCACTTGAGTCTTGGATCCGGTTCATTTTTGTTCTCATGTCCTAAAATGAGCTCCCAAAACGGATGGACGGGATGGATTTATCAGAAAACATCACTGTGGGCCCCACCTAAGTTCTCAGAACTTCCTGCGCATGGCTTTGGCGATGGGGGCCGAATTACGTGTTACGATGGGGAGGGAATTAGGTGTTACGCGGGAACAGCTTAGTGGGTGTTACCCCTACCGTGTGGCCCACATGGATAGTCTTTTGTATATCCACGTCGTCTATCCGTTTCTACAGCCCATTTTAGGATGGTATTCCAAAAATTATGAAAATCTAATTCTCAAGTGGACCATACCACTGGAAACAATGCTGATTGAGTGCCCACCATTAAAAGTTCCAAAAAGCCTATAGTAAGATTTTGGTAATGTTTATTTGCAATCCAAGCTCTTCATAATGTTAAGAATGTCTGGATGAAGGGAAACTTTAAAGATCAGATTGATCTAAAACTTTTCTAGCCTGCAAAATGCTTTTAATGATTTTCATCACTCTTTCTATTGGTATGGTCCACCCGAGATTTGGATCTTCTTCTAATTTTGAATCGCATTCTAAAATTAGGTGTAACAACAGATGAACGGCATGGATATACAAAAATACATCAAGGTAGGCCCCACATAGTAGGGGTAACACCCACTAAGGTGTTACCATCTAATTCGCTCCCAGCCTAATGCGGATTGCCTAGTAATGTTACCGGTAGCTAGGTGTTATTGGATGGTACTCTGTACGTACCATGATATATGTGTTTTATCCTTGTTACCTATCCATTTTGGACAAGTATTTTAGGGCGTAATTAAAAAAAAAAATGAGGCAAATTCAAGTATCAGGTGGACAACACCATAGGAAAACAGTTGTGATTGAAAGTCAACCATTAAAAACTCCACGGATCATTGTAATATTTATTTGTCATCCAACCTGTTGATTACCCTTCATTCAGGTCACACGTACTTAGATGAAGGGAAAACACAACTATTGGCTTCATCCAAAGCCATTGTGTCCACCAAGAAGTTTTTATTGGAGGGCGTTCCATCACCACCGTTTCCTATAGGGTGATCCACATGAGCTTTGGATTTGGTGGCAAACCAATATCATGTTTTGTCTCATATTCTACGAAGGATAGAAATTGAGACAATAGGGGCAAATATGATAAATTGTTAATTTTCAGATATTTATGGTTTACTTTTACCAAACACATTTTTGTGAAAAAATTACTTATTTTCAGATATCAGGACTTTTTTTCAGACAAATAACCAAACAGAATTTTCAATACTCATAAGTACTTAAATTCAGCACTTTAAATTTTCGGCACTTAAATTAAGTTTCAGACTTTATTTTTCAGTTTACCAAACGGCACCTAAGTTCACAATCACAACCATCATTAAGTCCTGTCACAAGACAACGCTAGATCATGATTTGAAGTTGATTCAAATCACATACACAGTCCCACATACAACAGAATTCCAGAAAAATGGAACTTGGGTAGGAAGTTCCCACATGAAAATCATGAATCTAGAGCGGATTCCTCGGATCATACAGGTCTAGATTAATTCACAACAATTAAGAACTCAAGCAATTCTTCCAGACATCCATGAGTCATCATAAGACTAAGAAAAACTACTTAGAACTTGAATTAAACTTCAAACCATTGTTCATAGACATGAAATCCAATCTTAAAACCAACTTTAAACGAATTGAAACATCTTAGATTCACTACAAGCTTCACCTCTTAGCCCTAGCTAAGAGGTTTAGCCGTTCATGATCCAAAGAAACATGAAACAACTAAGAAGAACATAAAAATAGCAAACAAACTAGGAGGAGATGTGGAACTTCGAAATCCACTTCCGCCACCTCCCACCATGCTCAAACCCTCTAAGATACCCTAGGAACGATCCCTATGTGTCCTTTTGTACTGGGGAGGCTCCGCAGCATCAGAATCTTCCAGAAATTACGTAAGAGTACGCAGTGCGCAGAGAAATCCAGAGCTTGTAGAACACGCTCAGTTACGCAGACGACTGGTCGCACGACCGGTCGCAAAAGTGAAAAATATGTCTAGAGAGTTTCCAGAATTTTCAAATCTAGAAAATTAATTCAAGGACCGGTCGCACGACCGGTTTGAGCAGTGGACGACCGGTCGTACAACCGGTCTTGGCCAGTATAGTGAGATCTGCCCTGTGACCCCTCCTATTGAGTGATCGGACCGGTCGTGCGACCGGTCCTGTGCTATGGACGACCGGTCGTGGGCCTCTTCTTCTGCTTTCTTTCTTCTTTTCTCTGACTTCTTTCTTTCATCCTTTGACGCTTAGCCCTTTGATCCTCTATACTTGTAAATGACTTCTTTAAGTCTCCAATTGATGAATCCTCTCTCTCATCCTACAATCACAAATTCATGCATTAGATTAGTCTATAAATCGTGAAAATCTTGCATGATGAGTAATGAATTAGGGTTAGAATATGCACAATTAAGAGCTTAACAGATAGCCCATCCACGGTCATTACATGGTGGCCATGCTGAAGCTAGCGTCTCTCTCTCTCTCTCTCTAATTTTCTTTTTCTTTTGTCTTATGTGGTTTTTGGTTGTTTGAGCCACATTGTATGTGCATGCGCCTCACGTGCTCCCACAGCCACATATTGAGGGGGTCGATCCGAACTGTCCATCGCCTCAGTGGTCCACTTTCAGCCGTACATGAGCTCGGTTTTCACAAAGTCAAAGTCAATAAGTGGTTCATTTTCTCGTGAAAGGTGGGGTGTCTACAAATACATGGCTTTATCATATTTTGTTTCTTCTAGCTCTACTCCAGCGTGATGATGTTATGGAGCTGGAAGAACAAGAATCTGGTGGAAACATCTCATTAATGTACACGTTGCAATCGAGAGTGTCCATCTAGCATCCCCTTTATGGTAAGTGGCTGAAAATGAGTGATCTCCCTGATGGACGGATCTGCTCTATTTTGCTACCAATTATCTATCTAGCACAACCTTCCCAACAGTATGAGTGTGACACCTGCCAAATGCGAGTTAGGATTAGGTACTACCCTGCCTGTACATAGCTCCGGACTAGCTACACGTGTCACACATATGTCACGTCTCCATCGGTAGAGAGCATGCTGTTGGAAGGAATCCGGATCCTCTGTTAAAATCAAGCAGAGAACCTGTGCTGCTGCTGATCTGATTGGTCCACCTCAGCCTGACTCAGAGCTGCTCTCTGATACAGTTAGGCTGAGGTGGACCAATCGGAATGGTGACGGGCAGGATTTTCCTACTTGGTTTTAACATAGGATCCGGACTCTGTTGGAAGGGACCTGCTCTCTACTAATATTGTGGTGACGCATGTTTGCCTGTTCCAAGCTCTGCATCGGCAGAGTAGTACCTAAGCCGAGCTGGCCAAACCGACTCATATTTGGATTCCATAGTGACCCCTCCAATACCCACTTTGCTGATGGTCCATACTTGGAAAAGATCCGTAGGCCCCCCTATAATGTATATGTGTTATCCACACTGTCCATAAACTTTCCCAATTATTTTTAGGGCATGAGTCCAGAAACAAGGTAGATCCACATTTCAAGTGGACCACATCCTAAGAAACAGTGGTGGTAGAATGCTGCTATGAAAAACTTCCTCGGCCATACAAGTTTTAGATCAAGCTCATATTTGTGTTTTCCCTTAATTGAGATTTGCTTGACCAATCAAACAGGTTATATGGCAAATAAACATTATAGTGGGCGCCAGAAAGTTTTCAATGTTGGGCATTCAATCACTACTGTTTCCTGTGTGTGGTTCACCTGATATTTGGATTTTCCTTATTGTTGGGCTTATGCCTTAAAATGAGATGGAAAAATGGATGAACAAGGTGGATAAAATGCATACATCATGGCAGGGCCTATAGCGTTTTTCCAACACCGACCAGCACTGAACTGGGTACTGGAGGGGTCAGTACCAAATCCGTCCTGTGAAACATGCCAACATGGCACACCATGTTTCACCATTGAGTTGTTCATCAGGTGCTCCCCATAATCCACCAAACCCACACTTGTTAGTTGAGACACATGCATAGGTAAGTAAACTTGTGAAGAAGGTACCGTTGGCACTGCTTTAAAAAAACGAGTACCACAAATCAGTGGACTTTAGGAGATCTAGATTGGTACTACCGTCTTTACCAGCCAGTAGAGCACTATTTTGTAGGATTTGATTGGATGACAGTCTGGCCTCATTTCTTAAAAAGGCCTCACCTTATATCAAATCTTGCTAGGTCGTGCCCATACTATTATTGGTACAGGGACGATGCCCAGGCCACATCCCATTTGAGGATCGTGTCGTGACTCAGGAAAACACAACTTGTTTTAATTTAACGGTGGATAGCTTGCGATTGCTGTGAGCAGGAAGTTCCTATTGTTGGAAGTTAGGTGGGGCCCATCACGAAGTTTGAGAGAAATTCACCTGTCTATACGTTTTGTCAGCTCATATTAGAACAGGATAAAAAATGAAGTTGATTCAAAACTCAAGTGGGTCACATAGGAAACAATGGGGATTGAATGCCCACTACTTGAACATTCACGATCATGCTAATGTTTTTGTGTTTTCAGTTCATCCCAATGGGAATGACCCTATCAACGGGTTGGATTGTATGGTACATAAATAAACATCAAGGTAGACCTAGAAAGGTTTCAACGGTAGGCATTTCCCTGCCAACTGTTCCTGACGTGTGGCCTACTTGAGTTTTAGATCAGCTCATTTTTTTGTCTGGGCCCACCTAGCTTCTCACTGCATGAACCTCTTGCGGCCGGCTGTTGCAGGCAATCTGCTTCCGTTTAACCTAGGGTGCAGTGTCAGGCCTAACCATGATTTATGTTTTATCCATGCCTTCCATTCATTTTTTACAGCTCATTTTAAGGCATGAGTCTAAAATTGTAGCAAATCCCAAGCTCAAGTGGACCATATTATAGGAAATAGTTGAGATTAATCTCTTACCAATATTATAAAACTTACAGGGGCTACAAAAGTTTTAAATCAGGCTGATATTTGTGTTTTCCCTTCATCCAGGTTTGTGTGACCTTATTAACAGGTTGGATGGCAGACAAACATCACCATTGGCCTTAGGAAGGCTTCTACGGTGGACGTCAATGTTCCCTTTGTTTCTGTAGTGAGGTCCACTTGAGCTTTGGACCTATCCCATTTTTTAAGCTCATGTTGTAAGAAGAATTGGCAAAATAGATGGATAGTATGGATAAAACACATACATCATGATGGGCCCCACAGAGCTTTAACATGGGCTACTTGGCTGGTGTTGGGTCACCATCCTAACCGCGTGTGATTAATGTGACTGGGCTGGACCCGAAAACCAGCTATGTCGGTGGCATGTTGACTGTGGGTCCCACCTTGATGTACATGATTTGTATCTATGCTGTCCATCCATTTTGCCAACACATTTTATGGCATGAGCAAAAAATTAAAGCAAATACAAATCTCATGTGTACCACAACATAGGAAAAATTGTTATTGAACGTCCACCATTAAAAATTTCCCAAGGCCCGCCATAATATTTATATGTCATCCAACCGTTTGATAAGGTCACACAAACTTAGATGAAGGAAAACATGAATATCAACTTTACCCACCCAAAAATATTTTTAATGGTCATTTGCCATTGTTTCCCATGGTGTGGTCCACTGAGATTTGTATCTGCTTCATTTTTTAGCTCATGCCATAAAATGAGTTTGCAAGTGAATGCACATCATAATATACAAAACATATACACCGAAGTGGGGCCACAATCAGGCTATCACCCACATCATTGGTTTGCATCAACCATAGGAGTGGATTAGGTGAGACCTTGGACTCACCCAAGAGGGTGCGGCCCTTATTGTGGGGCTCACCTTGATGTATGTATTCTGTATCCATCCATGCTGTCCATATTTTTTTTACAGATAATTTTAGAGCATTATCCTAAAAATTAAGCAGATCCAATTATCAAGTGGACCATATCATAGGAAACAATGGTGATTGACCATTAATGAACCACAAAAGTTTTGGATCAAGTTGATATTTATTTCTTCCCTTCATTCTGGCTTATGTGATCTTATCAATAGATTGGATGGCAAATAAACACTACAAAAACACTAAAGTGCGCCTCAAGAAGTTTTTAATGGTAGGGCATTCAATCACCATTGTTTCCTATGGTATGGTCCACTTGATAATTGGATTCGCTTTTTTTTTTAGACAATGCCCTGAAATTATTTGAAAAATGTATGAACATCGTGGATATAAAATAAGTATATTAAGGTGGGCCCCATGATAAGGGTCATAGCGTCTTAGGTGAGTCCAGGGTTTCACCTAGGGGTGTAAATGAACTAAACCGAACCAAATACCATCGTGTTTGGTTTGAGTTTGATAACCAAAACTTAAGTTTGAGTTTGGGTTTGGTTTGTTTACTAATCAAACGAACTTAAACGAGCTTTAATCGAACCGAACTCAAACCGTTCACGGATAGTTTGGTTCATTAACCACCCCTATATGCAACATTTTAAATGCTTGTGTAAATGAAATGTTGCACCTTGAGAATTCATCGTAGGTTGGACAGCGTGGTATGGTCCACTTAGCTTTGGATAGGCTTATTGTGGGGCTCGCCTTACAACATATATTCCATATCCAACATGTATTCCATATTAAAAAAAAGTCAAGACGGTGAGGCTCTTATTGTGGAGCCCACCTTGATGCATATATTCCATATCCACTCTATTCATACATCTCATCAAATCATTTCATGGCAGGAGCTAAAAAATGAAGCAAATCCAAATCTCAGGTGGACATATCATAGGAAACAATATTTTTTTAAGCTACAAACGAACCCTATCGAGCCTAACTGAACTGAACTCATGCCTGTTTGAGTTTGGTTTGATTACTAATCGAACCTAAAAACAAGGTTTGAATTTTGTTTGATTACTAATCGAACCTAAAAACAAGGTTTGAGTTTGGTTCATTTACTAATCAAACGAGCTTTAATCGAACCGAACTCAAACCGTTCATGAATAATTTGGCTCATTAATCACCCCTGGTCTCACCTCATCCGCTCCCATCGACCATTATCCTCTGACAGAGTATTAGATGACTCACCGTCGCTGGTATATGCTAGGAAGAGGCTCCATGGCCCCAAATGACGCAAAAGGAATGGAAGCAGATTGTGTGGTGTGGCACGTACTACTGACCTTGATGGTGTGTTGCCGTCACTAAGTTTTGTGAGCCCCAACATGATGAATGTATTATATCCACACCGTGCATGCATTAATATCATATGTTTGTATGCGAATGACATGTTAATCTTTACTATTAACACTAACGTGATGAATGCAACTTAATCCTTTTTTAATTCATAATTCGATATGAAGGACTTGAGAAAGGCTAATGTGATAATTAGAATAAAAATTATGAAAGATCCCAATAGAATCACTTTATCTCAATCGCACTGTATTGAGAAAATTAAAAAAATATATAATATTCTAGATTGTACACTTGCAAGCACTCCATTTAAATCTCATGTGAAATTGTGTAAAAATGAAGCTAATAGTATTTCACAACTTGAGTACTCTAGTGTTATTGGGCATTTAATGTATTTAATGAACTGTAGTAGACCTGATATTGCATATGTAGTTAATAAGTTAAGTAGCTACACTAGTAATTTGGAGAAGAATATTAAAATGCAGTAAATAGAGTACTAAGATACTTGTAAAAGACTTATAGCTATGGTCTCATGTATACCAGATATTCAAGTGTATTATAAGGGTACAATGATGCAAATCGAAATTAGACTCAATGGAATCCAAGTCCATGAGTTGCTACATATTTACTCTTGGGGAGAGTCATAATATCTTGAAAGTTTAAGAAGCCAATTGGTATTTCTCAGTCCACAATGGAGTCCGAGTTCATTACTATTGCAATTGCAGGTGAAGAGGAAGAATAGTTGAAAAATATGCTTTTAGATATACTCATGTAGGATAAGCCAGTGGTAGCAATTGCGCTCCATTGTGACAGTAAAGTAATTATAGTTAAGACGAATAATAAGACCTATAATGGAAAGTTTGAACAATTTACATCTGAGATAAAATTTAGTCAAGCAATTGATCCGAGACGGGATAATTATAATTGACTTCGTAAGGTCCAAAAAGAATTTAGTTGATCCACTAACTAAATCATTAGTTAAAGAGTTAATGATGAGTATATAGAAGGAAATTGGGTTGAATCTTACTTAAATAAATCACCGACAATGAGAACCCAATCTATATGATTGGAGATCATAAGAATTAGGTCTAATGGGTAACAACAAGTTGCTTTAAATTATTGAATATCGACACTGCGTATGTATAAATTGAGAATCATATTCCTATGATGTGGCATTGTCATGACCTGTAGTGAGGGAGGTTGGACTATGTCATTAATAAGTTTCATAGTCGCGATACAGTGGGATGTCTAATTACAGATATATCTTCGATGGACTCACATATATAAATATGGAAGTGATGCCACTTTTAATGAGAATTGTGATATTTTCTAGTGCATTCATGAAACTGGGATTTAGCACATGGACATAACATACTGATTTAAGAAATTTAAGTTGCTCTGAAATGTTTTGTGTGTGATGTGTTTGGATTGTCATTATGAGAAGTTAATTTAAAACTTTTTGTTATTACCATCCAACAAGCCAAACATGTTTACACTAGGCAAGGTTCAAATCATTAAGATGTTTTTGCTAATACATTTCGTTTCACTATTTTGTTTAATTGATTTTCTCCTCATCTATCTGTACTATTTTTCCTAATTTTTAAATTGCGGGGAATTGTTAAGAAAAATATATTTAAAATTAAGAAAAAAATATTTTCCTCATTTTGTGGTTTTGATTTTTTCATTTGCTAAGTTTAGTCCTATATTGAAAAGAAGATGAGAATTTTAAGTCTTTATATTAGAATCCTCTACCTTTTCTTTGTAGTGGGAACCATGAGTATCCTTTAAGTGCAACCTATGTGCATGCACAGGCTGCAGTTGCGGTCGTAGTCGTCACAAGGCGCGGTGTGGTGCGATATATTTTTTATCAAACTTTTTTTTATACAGGGGTAATGTCATGATCACGTGCATGTGGATGGAGAACTATCGCATTAACACAATATCTAATAAGTCAGCGGAGCCCGACAATCATCTCTTAGCTTTGCATAAAAGCAACTCGTTTTCTCCCCTAAACACAAAAAATTTATCTCCTATTTGTTTTATATCTCTATGGGTTTTCTTTCTGCAATCTTTCTTCGAGCAATTCAATACAAGTAATCTTGGGTTTGTGCGGTTGAAATTACGCAGCCGTTTATCATAGAGGAGAGCTATTATATTTTAGAGGTGGGAGTTGTTGAGACCCATCACATCGAGGTTCTCCACAAGCATGATTTAATGCTCTATCTCCTTATTGCTTCCTTTACCAAGCATGATTTTATGTATATCTCCTTGTTACAACCAGTGTCTTCTTCAGAGTGATTTTGGGTGGGACCGATGTATCGTGGTCCATGACTGTATGCCTCGGGCCCACACGCGTTTGGATTTGAGCTCTTCCGTGTTATGATGTAATTCCTCTGATACCTCAGCTCAAAGGGTGATTCGGTCCTTTTTGGGTATCTTTCGCTCATTTTTCATCCGCTTTAGATGTCGTAAGCATCAACTATCACGCGATAAAATAAAACCGTGTAAAATAAAGGGGATTATTTGATACTCCGGCAGCTTTCGACGCTCTTGATACACAGGCACCGATTAATTGTACATTTGGAATATATTAAATCAAAATATTCCGACTATATTATGGAAATCACTGTTTCCAATTAACAGTTCCAGTATAACATAGATTGAGAGTTACTAATCTCCATCACGTGGATACTTGTTGGTTGAAACAGGACCGTTGGATTTTTCATTTTCAACCGTCCAATAAATGTGCCCCAGTCCCATAATCATATAATCAAATAAGCTTAATTTTTTGTTCACCATAAAACATCTAAACTGGGACCCACAACTTGGGCCATTTAAATAGGATTTCTTATATTCCATGCGTGTAATTTCTAGGTGCGTGCGTATCCTCTATCCTACCTTCCAAGAGTATCAAAGTTTTTCTCTTACAATAGCATATCCTCAATAGATCGCGATAAGGGGAAGGAAATGATACGTTGCCCAAAGATAAAAAGGGTAGTGATATGATAGAGCCGTCTCTACCATTATATGATCGACCTACCATTTCATTTTTCCACTTAGAAGTGTAAAAGGAAGATCCCAACCGTAAAATTAGTAAAAACTATCTTGGATGGACCGTGTATGAAATTTCAGTAAAAATGGATGTTTTTAGATATTCGATCCGTTGCATTTAATTGAAAAATAAAACATGCCATTCATTAGATAATGGTGAAATATACTGATGGATAGGATTATATTTTAGCGTATTTTAATTCTTTGAATATCTAATTCAGACAACACTACGTGGATAGTTCAGATCCACCGTCCAAAATTCCACGTGGACGATGCAAGATTGCTGTATGCGGATAGACACGGCTCCATTGTATTCTTTCCCGCGATAAATTTCTCAACCTTTCCACTCTGGGAAGAAACGAATTATTTGATTCCCGTACCCGAGTATGAGCAGAGAATACTCGGGTTTTCAGTTTGTACATCCCGGGGCCATGATTTAGTGATCCGGACCATTGGTTTGTTGGGCCACAAACTGGATCAATCACGATCGAAGAATCTTCTACATTAGGATATCATAACTACCAATCCCTTTTCCTATGGCCTTTCTCCGGTGTAATGTGGATCGACCATTTCTTTTTTCTAACCGTCCATAAAATGAATGATGAGGATCATCCCGAGCAGGAAATTTATGGGTCCTAACAGGCCGTTGGTATGGGTCAATGAATGGTGGGACCCACCTTCACACGCAAAAGCTCGAGTATTCTGTGCATATCCTCGAGTCCTCAGGAGGGAAAAGCGAGGAGAAGATGGCCACTTAATCTCCATTCGTTTGACAGTTGTTGGCTTTTCTCATCTGCTCTCTCTTTCCGCAGGCAAGACTCAAGAGCAGAGCAGAATTCCCCTTTTCTGCTTCCTTTCTTCGTATCTCTGACAAGACTCTCTCTCTCTCTCTCTCTCTCTCTCTCTCTCTCTCCTGCGGGCTACAGCTTCATTTTCTCTTTCAAAATCGCCATGGAAGAAGCGGGAGAGTTCCAGGATTGGGAAATGCTCCAAAAAACCGACATGGCTCTTGTTCAAACGCCGTATTTGTCTCAGAATTCCAGGGATTTTGAAGGAATTGAGGGCGATTCCGAAGGTGCGATCAGGTCGGATTACTTCACTCTCGAGAATTCATACGCTAAGGAGGCTCCTGAGGGAGATCGAGAAGGGAGTTCTATCGAATCGGATAATCCAAGCTGGGTTGATCCTGCATCAGAGCCTCGGTATGCAGGTGGTGCAAAATCGGAAGTGGGTTTTGGAGGAATCGCGCTGCCGTGCAGGAATTCGGGTGGATTTTGGTCGGATTCGGGCAGCGACAGTTCGGTTGGTCGGAAATTCGGGGATTTCGATGGAAAAGGCGAGCTGGGTTGTGGAGATGATGGGAGAAGAGAAGTAGGTTTCGAAGGGATTGAGTCTGCAGGGAAGAACTTAGGTGATTTTTGGTCCGATACTCTGAAATTTCGTGACTTCTTGGAAAAGGGGGAAATGAGTTTTGAAGGAATTGGAATCAAGCGTACTAATTCCAGTGAATTTTGGTCTGATTCGAGCGGTGATGACAAATTCAGGGGCGCTGATGAAGAAATTGAATTAGGTTCTGGTGATTTTCTCAAGATGGGAGATGCATCGGAGTCTGGTGGGGTTTCGGAGGTTGCGGAAGGAGATAGGTTGGATTCTGATGGGCTTGTTGAAGGAGAGGGAGGTGGAGAAACAGATAATCTCGTTACTAGCCATGTGAAATCGGGTGAGGCGGAGAAGAAGAAGGTGGTTTGGTGGAAGCTGCCTTTGGAGCTTCTGAAATTCTGTGCTTTCCGGATTGGCCCTGTTTGGTCATTCTCCATCGCCGCAGCTGTGATGGGTTTTGTTATTCTGGGACGGAGATTGTACAGGATGAAGCGTAAGAGCCGGAGCATTCCCCTTAAGGTTAGCCTCGACGATAAGGTGAGCTCCTACCCACCTGGTAATATGTATATTGAGTGTTTGGATTTTTTTTTTTTTTTTTTTTTTTTTTTTGTTTTTTTTTGTTTAACTAATTTTCCTTTGCCTTCATCTTTATAAAATGCGCAGCTCAATAGAACAACCTGCCTTTGCATTTTTTTTTAATATCTTTTTACCTTTTGTTATGCTGATACTGCTAGAATCGTTCTACTGATTGTTTTGTGTTTGGATGCACCATTGAATTGGATTGAAATAATTAATTCAACAAATAGTGGAAATAACAAAGTTGCAATTTCCTTGCTCAGTATTCATACTAGGGGCAGGCTTCAAATTGCAATTATCTTACCTTCGAGTTGGACTTGGAAGGAATATGACTGTAATTTGAGGGCTACTTCCTTGTTCTGAATACTAAGAAAGGTAGCTGCAATTTACTTATTTGCTCTCTGTTGAACTAGTTATTACAATTCAATTAAATCATGCGTCCAAAATCAAGCTCATGGTGTGGCTTTTACTTGCTCAAATCATCTTGCTCATCAGTTGACTTGAAATATAGTTTATCTGCTGGATGTGATCTTGGTCCTTGAGTTTAGTTTGTTGAACATAAATATGCGGGCTTTGATGAGCACATACACATGTAGAAGTCAGCTAATGAACATGCTGCCACATATGGCTGTGAGGTGGACAGGTGCACCGTTCAGGCAATCCATCTGAAGGATACCACTTTGTAGATTCCCTATCCCAAAAATCAGGTAACTCACTAGTCAGGCGGGGTAACAATTAACTGAACAAATGTGTGGCTGTGAAAAAATTGCCCAAAGTTTTCTAACCCTTCAACTTATTTCCAACATCATGGCCCGGGTACTGAGTGGACAGCCTTTATCTTTCAGCAGTTGCATCAGCACGGCGATGTCCACATGATGGATGGCTTCGATATTTAACATGTGTGCCAAGACTGGCATATGTGGTGGCATGTGCATTAGCTGACTTGTATATGTGTGTGGGCTAAGCAAAGCTCTAGACATGCTGCTGTGATTACACTTAGATCATTAAGCAGTTGAGAGATTTATTTTCTAGTGGTAAGTCTGGCGTAGATGCTAACTACTTTAATCAGATTACATGCGATGCTCGTTGCAAATTACAATATGTGCCTAGAGCATCACTTTATCTTCTCCATTCCCTTTTTACTTCTGTTAGCATCATGCCTTCCAAGACTGAATGTTGGATGAACTGTGGTTTTTTTTTTTCTTTCCAAGTTATATGATGAAAATGATCTTTCACCATTTGAACTCTGAATGATTCCACTTCGAGGTCAGCAGCTCATGTACTTTTGTGCTCGTTTCATAAATATCCATTGCTCTTGGTCTGTCTTTGCTGGTTCCATTTAATTCTAATCGATGTGCACGGATTGTTTGTTTGTGGAGTGCCATGTCCCCCACTTTCACCATTATGGTAGCATTATACGTGAAAGATTTCAGACAGATTTGTGAGATTCCGTATGAAAGATGATCAGTTTTCTCACATACAATGAAAGATACTAGAGCCAATAATGAGCTATGCTGGGTAGTAATAGTAAAATTTGTCTAAAAAAAAATCTAGATCTGGAATGTTTCAACTAGATTTCTCAAATTCTGGTGGAAAACAGTATGTTTTCCCCAAAGATTGACTTTTCCTCCATCGAAAGCCATATCCTTTTTTTTTTTTTTTTTGGTGGGTTGTAGAATGGAGATTCTTTTTGGTTTTTATAACTGATATTTCATAGAGAGCAGTTGACTCCCATCCAAAAATGATTTCAACTGAAAATTTTGTTTTGCTTCTGAGATAATTTGAGATTTTTTTATTTAAAAATCCAGGATAATTTGGGATTTGCGATGACTTTTGTATATATATGCACTTTGTTTTTGTGCATGAGATGTTGATGTTTGGAGACTTATGCAATTATAGGGAGCAGTATTAACGGCCCGTTTGGGCATCATGTACTTAAAATTTTGCTTCTTTCTCATTGCTGATATTTGTTGAAGGCATATTGGGTTTCTTCTCTCATTATCATTCATCTTATAATTTCTGAAATCTATGATATGTGGTTCCTTGAGGAAAAAGGAGTCCTAGCTCAGATAACAAGGATGATAGATCCTCCTTCCTTGAGGCTTGAGCTTTAAATCTACCTTATTTTTGAACTCTATACTCCTAGCTATTTGGAATTTAGAGCGAAGTATACTTAAATTACCTATTGGGCTTCAAGCATTGCTTTTTAATATATATTTTATCTGGGAATTATTTCAACATGATTACACTTATGAGATATATAACCTGTCCATGCTGTACGCATGGTGCAAGTAAAAGTCTCTTTGGCATGAAAAATAGATCTCTTTAATCTGAATTCTTCAATCTTGAAGCCCGAGACTATTTCTGAATCGAAAACCAGGAAAACCCAGATTTGAATAAAAGAAGAAAAGGAAATAATGGTTGTGGTAGAATCCTACCTCTCTGAATAAATATTAGAGATCAATTGAATAATGACAAAGCCATAGCCGAAATTTTTATTCTCCAATGCATAATGAAACCACACATCCAATGAAGCCCCTGTGTAGGCTTAAACAAAGAGAATCCTAATAACTTGTGTAAGGGACCAAATTGCAGTTGCTTATTATTATTCCACAATGGCCATAAGGAGGGGTATTTTGGTCATTCCAATGCCCAAATAGACTTAAAAAACAAGACCGAACATTAAAACCCTAAATCTACCTCACAAGGTCAACAGGCGTGATCAGTAGGGCCCACAAGTGTGCAGGACCCACACGTGTAACATGTGGGATCAGATGGGTCCCAGCCTGAATCTCTTTAGGTTCCCTCATGAAGAGGGCCTGATTGCTTCAACCCATATTTTGAGAATTTCATGTTTTGGAGGATATCGGTCCCACCCTGAATCTCTTTAGGTCCCCTCATGCAGAGGGCTGGATTGCTTCAACCCATATTTCGAGAATTTCAGGTTTTGGAGGATGTGCTGTACGTGATACTTTGGTGTACTCAAAACCTCCCGACTTGGGGAACATAGACTAAAAGAATACGAGTTATTATTGACATGATGATGCTTGTAAGTTGCGGCCCTTTTTAGAGTTTGACTAGTATGTTGCGCATCAGTACATCATTCCAGCTCAACCTGCCGTCTCATAAGTTGAAAAAAAAGAAGCATCCTACTTGATTTGGGACTTGGTTGAGTATTAGATGTAGTTAATTGAATCTTATTTTGAGTTAATGCAAATAATAGTTGAGGGTCCTGATTGCTTCAACCCATATTTTGAGAATTTCAGGTTTTGGAGGATATCGGTCCCACCCTGAATCTCTTTAGGTCCCCTCATGAAGAGGGCTGGATTGCTTCAACCCATATTTCGAGAATTTCAGGTTTTGGAGGATATGCTGTACGTGATACTTTGGTGTACTCAAAACCTCCCGACTTGGGGAACATAGACTAAAAGAATACGAGTTATTATTGACATGATGATGCTTGTAAGTTGCGGCCCTTTTTAGAGTTTGACTAGTATGTTGCGCATCAGCACATCATTCCAGCTCAACCTGCCGTCTCATAAGTTGGAAAAAAAGAAGCATCCTACTTGATTTGGGACTTGGCTGAGTATTAGATGTAGTTAATTGAATCTTATTTTGAGTTAATGCAAATAATAGTTGAGGGTCCCTTGGTCATGAAATCTCCAAAATAAGGATTGTTCCTTAATTCCAATTTTGGTAGGCCCATGCCATCCATGTTAGAGTAGCACTCATTAAGTGATGATTTCTCCTGCATTATTAGAAGTCTGAAAATCGTGATAATGCAGGACATTGCCATATAATGGCCTCTCTAATCTGACATGAAGTTCACAGGGCTTGCCAAAACTGGGATCAAGGGATAATCCCCATTTTGGAGGATTTCCTGTCTAAAAGGGCTCTAAATATTTGCTATTAAAAGAATAGTTCAACATAAATACTTCTAAAAGACAATTTGTTATGGGTTGACCTGTGCCAAACAAGTATTATACTGCATGGATTAACCTATATTTGCATTTTTTTCTTTTGAGCATTAATCTATGTCGGCGTCATGAAATGGTACGCAGAACCTGAAAATTAAGCCTAAGTTAACAAAACACCTAATAAACTATATAATTGTCTATTTCTAACCTATTCCGATCCTTAACAAGGGATAGAAAGTGTTTGGAGTGGGGATTCCGTTATCTTCAATCCATTCCAATATTTAAAAAAGTTTAAAAGACAGGCTAGAGCTTGAAAATCTCATTGTTATTTTTGCTTGTGTTTTCCAAAAAAAAAAACTCAGCTTGTCAAGAGGATAGGGTTATCCACATGCAGGGTCCTGGTGTACCTACAGCTGGACCTGCCTAAGTGAGTTGGATTTGTTTCCGGGGTTGATGTTCGAGGTACCGAACTCAAATCCGATGTAGCCTGGGTACCTGTGGGGAGTTGGGACTTGAGAGTACTAGTTTCGATTGGCTAGGTCACGTCCAGGTTAGATTCGGGTGGTTTGGATTCTCTTAAGTCTTAATTGGTAAGTTGTAGTAATATATATAATCAAATATTAAAATTAACTGGGTAGTTGGGAACCCGATGGGTACTTGATTAGGTTACTGACCCAACCTGATTCTTAACCGGGTCTAAGGTGGTGAAGCTGAAATGGGTCCGAAAATTGGATCCAGGTGTTCAAATCTTTTTATTTTTACACCCACCCACACACCCCACATGGGGACTCAAACCCAGGACTACAGTGTTAAAACTCAGAGTGTCTACCACTGAGCCATGCATCTAGACCCGTGTTCAAATCTAGTTGGGTCCTTTGTGTACCTTTGGATCCATGTATCAATTGACAGCCCTACAAGTGCACAGGAGTGTGAATTATTTTTGAATTGTATGATGACCATTCTAACACTGAGCGGACCCAAAGTAAACCCAAGTCTTGATCCTATAGAGTTGACTTCTGTCGAGTTTCTCAAGTGCTCAGTTGTGTTTTTTGAACATTGCTTTCAATTATACGATCACCATCATGTGCGGCAGATTATGGTTTGTTCCATGATTTATACTTTCAAATGGTCAAGTTGTCATGCTTTCATAGCATCATACCCACAATGGTGCATTTTTCATATGGATATGTTTACATGTGACTATCAATGCAGTAGTCGGTGCTGAGTAGTAGTGTGGGGGCCTAATGTTGTTCACATGTGAATCTTGTCAGTAACCGTGTATCGGTTGCTCACTTGAGCACAACCCTCCATGTGTGTGGGTACCTTGAGCTTAGCAGTTTTATTGGCAACTGTGCCACCACGACCCTACTTGCTGGATCTTTGGGTGTGTATGTAATAGTTAGGCTGGGGTTCAGTATTGGGTGGGACCATGGTGTAAATGTGAGCATCTTCCATTGCCAATTCTGAGAGTTAGTAGAAAAGGAAGATTGATGTCTGGTGGGCAGCAGATTTAAATAACTTTTGCCAATCTGCCTTTCAAAAGCAAACCCCAATTTGCTGAGAGAGGCTTTTTATTTTTATTATTTTTATTTTGTTTTTTACACACGCACTCACGCACTGACACCACAGTGGGATTTCACCACAATGGGTACTCGAACCCATGACCTAGTGTCGAAACACTTGTGAGTCTACCACCGAGGCATGAGAGAGGCTAAGGCCATGTTTAGTACACCAGAGACACCTAATAAGGACTTCATCTCATTTGGTTATCAATAATTATCTCTTAGAGATCTTGATCTCTAATAGATAATCACTGCTAAATAAAATGAGATGAACTCAATTTTAGGTGTTTACCAAATAGGGCCTAAGATAATGATGTTGATGTTATTGGCCGATGAATGTGAATCTGCAGAAGGCGACCCAGTTCATGACTCGTGCTGCGCGTCTCAATGAAGCATTTTCAATGGTGAAGCGAGTGCCCATTGTCAGAGCATCACTGCCGCCGGCCGGGGGAGTGACCCCATGGCCTGCGATGGCTTTAAGATGAGATGTTACGCCACTAACAAAAAACAGATGCGTCACGACAAGGTCAGTCAAGAACATCTCTCACACTTTCCTTTTATGTATGTATGTTTGTATATGTATCAGCTTTCAGTGCACAGCAGCTTTTCTTTATGTTGGTATATGTTGTGCTAAATAACATGTCTTCTTCAAGACTCTGTATTTATGTTCTGGAGATTTCCTTTCCTCCCGTTGGAATTGTTGATTTGTATATTTTCAAAGTTGATTTGCTATACTCTTCTACAACCAATCATTTAATGAAATTGGGACATGGACAATGTAGAAATTGGGACAATCTGACAAAGCAAACACACCCGCTCATGTATATGATGATGTTGCAGAAACTGTTATTGTGCAGGTTTTAAATCGTTGTTTGTTCTTGCAATGGGATTGCTAATCCACTTTCAGACTTCTTATCTTCCATCCTAACTGCGCGGTCCTTTCATCCTCTTCTTAATCTCAATTTTAAGCTGTTTTGAAAGTAAATAACATTAGATAATAGTAACTTACATGAAAAGAAACTGATTGGAAACTTGACTAACTAGCGGTTGTGGAGATTAACTAGGATCAAGGTATTCCAAAACGGCAATGGTGGCTGCCTAAAGGAAAAAAAAAAAAACCTGTATCGGCCCCATAATGGACCGTTATGAGGATAGTAATGGCTGTTGCTGGTCATTTTCTCCATAATGGCCATTTGCCACTGTTATCTTTACATAACAGCCTTTGCGACCTTGTAACAACTGTTATGCCTAGGAGCTACACCATGAATGGCTAGGATCAAGAAGACCTCATGGTCTGGATCCAACAATAGTTACACTTTGTTCATCAGGTGTCCTCATTTGGAGTGAATTCTTTGTTTTCCTTGGATTTTTATGGTGTGGCTCACATGATGAGCAGATTGGTCTTATTCTTGCATCCGGCATTCGTTATGGCGGGGCCGATCTTGTGGACGGTTTGGATGTCATACTCATTTCACATTGACAATTACGCACTAGTTGTTGGGAAAATTGGCCCGCGAAAGCGAGAAATCAAACGAGATAATCATAATGATCAAGTAACAATTAACACACACAAGAAGGCAATCCTATTTTAATGTGAAAAAACCCCGAACGGGTAAAAAACCACGGCATAAAGCGAAACTACTATGAAATCAAAGTTACAAGAAAATGAAGAATACTCACCCAGATCTAAGCCTGTAAGAGAAAACCCAAGCTATCACAAGCTCTCTCTCACCCTAGAACTCTCTCAATCCTTCTCTATGCATCTAGGATATCTTAATTTTCCTTTACACCCGCTCATATAGCAATAGAACTGGAATGAGAAATATCTTACGCAAAACTGCGCGAACCTACATACGTTCGGTCAATCGATTGAGACCGCCTAAACTACCTTCGGTCGCTTGAAACTACGTAAAATCGTCCAAAGAGTTCATCGTGCAAAATCCATGGTGGTCTGTCGACCGACCACCTTCCTCAATCGCCCGACGGCCCTGTCCAGCATAGATTTGAGTCACTTGACGATAATCTTCATGTTGCACCTCGCCATACTCGATCACCCATCATTCATCTCTACTTCGTCTCTATCATAGCTTTACCTCTTCTCGTACCTCCACCGATTCTATTCCTACACCTTTACATCCCTTGCTCTTCTCATGTAGCTCTTGCGCACTTACCACATACGAGTAAATCGTGGATTCCACTACAACCATTGTAGCTCTACCGTGAGAGGTGCTCTCGATCAACTTGTAAAGATGGCCACACCTTCGTACCTTCATCATCGCAAGTGCCCTTTTTGTCACTTTACAAACCCGATCGTAGCCGATGAACTTGCACCCCATCGCCTCAAGTGCACCAAGAAATCAAATTCTTTTTTTCAGCATCATAATGGGCACCGTACCAATACTCACCACCTTGCGGGCATAGCCATCGCCCACAAACAATGATCTACCATTATACTTTCTGTATGTTATGAATGAACTCCGGTCATGATATACGTGACATGATGTACTTGAATCTAAGAGTCACTCTCTACCGAGAGACCTCTTACTGGATATAGTCAATACATCGCAAATATCACACCCATCTTTTGTGGATTTCATAGTATTAGCCTCCCTAAAAGAATCTTCATACTTCTCTTGCCTTGTCTTGGGATTCTGACAATCATTTTTCATGTGTCATTCTTCCTCACAATTCTAGCATTTCACCTTGCTTTTTCCTTTGCCCTTGGATTTAGATCTTGACGACGAAGATCTCTCATTCCGCTTATAATTTCTTCCCATCATAGCCAATGCCTCGTTAGACGACGACCCCATGTTTCCACCCTTCTTTCTCATCGCCTTCACTTGGAGCGTTGAGATAATGGTCTCAACGCTAATGGTCTCATTGCCCGCGCACGAAGAGTCTTTGAACGATTCATATGATTCAGAAATCGAATTCAACAAAATACATGCTTGATATTCATCATTCATCGATTCATCTAGATCCAACAACTTGCAAACGAGCCTATTGAACGTGCTAATGTGGCTCTCAACATCAGTCTCTTCCGCCATCTTCAGATTAAACAATTGCAGCATTAGATACAGATGATTCTCAAGAGACTTCTTCACGTAGATATTCTCTAACTTTGACCAAGTATCAGCCGCAATCTTCTCCCTCATGACGTGGTACATGACCTTATGTGTCAGATACAATTGGATTGAGACCTTAACCTTTTGATCCACCTTCTTCCACTTTTCTTCTTTCATAGTCTCTGGTCGCTTCCTAAGGAGCTCTTCTTCAAGCCCTAGCTGAACTAGAAGGCCTTCCATCTTCACCTTTCACAGTTCGAAGTTATTTTTTCCGGAATACTTTTCTATGTTGAATCTTATGTTTTACGCCATTGAAACACTGTCTTAGATTCCACTCTAACTTCCAACGTTATCTGTGATACCACTTGTTGGGAAAATCGGCCAGCGAAAGCGAGAAATCAAATGAGATAAGCACAATGATCCAGCAACAATCAGCACACGTGAGAAGGCAATCTAATTTTAACATGAAAAAACCCATCACGGGTAAAAAACCACCCCATTGCACAAAGTGAATCCACTATGAAATCAAAGTTATAAGAGAATTAAGAACACTCACCTAGATCTAAGCCTCACAAGTGAAAACCCAAGCTAACCCAAGCTTTTTCCCCCACCTTAGAACTCTCTCAATCCTTCCTTACGCATCTAGGATACTCTAATTTCCGTTTACACCTACTCATATAGCAATAGAACTAGAATTAGAAACATCTTACTCAAAACCATGCAAGATCACACAAACCGATGTACGTTCCGTCGGTCAATTGAGACCGCCTGAACTTACCTTTGGTCGCCCGAAACTACATAAAATCGTCCAGAGAGTTCACCGTGCAAAATCCGCAGTGGTCGGACCACCCTGCTTGATCGCCCGATGGCTCGTGGCTTGTCCAGAATAGATTTAAGTCACCTGATTCCAACACTAGCTGCACAATACCAATGTCCCACTCGTTAGTTTGTGAGACCTCAAATAACACCAAAAGACAAGAAATAAAAGGATAAACTTTAAAGGTTTATGAGGTTCTTAGGACCCACCCGATTTTGATCCAACAATCTATCTGGCTAGGTTATGGGGGTGTCTTGAGTTTCGATGATGTGGTGGTTGTGATGTTGATTATCTTTAATCTCAATCTTTAAAGCCCAATCCTGTCCTCTAGATTGATGGGTCTCACTTTATTTTTACTGTACACTTGGATTCTGTGGGGAAAAAATCCAGACTGTTTATTCAATAGGTCCATGAATGGACCATAAAAAAAGAGCTGATCGGATGGTCCTAATTGTTTAATCATTCGGGTACAAATGCCAACTGAAGATAGATTAACAATGGCATGATTTCATGGATCAGATGGTTTGGATAGTCCAGTAAAGGTTCGTTTTAATTAAACGATGGCCACCCAATGTTGGAGGGTGTGGCGATAATGAATGATCTGGATATCATTCATGTGTACCTTCCATATTTGATTGAATGATATGAATCGCATCCCAATGCCTTTGTAAGCATCTGATCAGCTCCTTTTCTCCAATTCAATACATTCGGAGGACATCGATTGAAGGGTTAGGATCTTGCAATATGCGCAGACCGCCATTGGTAAATGGTAGCATCCAACCTCAACCCTTTCATCTGTTGAATGCGAAGCATTGCTGCATTTCTTTTCTTAGCCGACCAATTTGCAGGACACCGATCAAAGAGTTGGGAGTTATTCTTTTGTTGGAGATTTTTAGGCCATGGTTCATCCATGATGAAGCCCAGTATAGCAACGGCCAGGATCAGTGAACCAAGGACCCAACTTGTACAAACTCTAGTGCTGGCCCTGGGCAGTCAATCAGGCGGTTGCCATTAGACGGCCCACGTGTGTGAGGTGGGTTACAATGCTGACCCTGGCCAATAAATGAGGCCGGTTTCATCAGATGGGCCGCATGCATGAGGCGGTCCATAATACTGGCACTGGTCGATAAATAAATCAGGCCGGACCATCAGATGGGCCACTTGCGTGAGAAGAATGGACAACCAACTGTCCATATTCAATCCCTGCAGGGGAAGGTACGGTCTAAACTTTTGGGCCACGGCATTTCATGATGGGCCTCAGGTAATGAATGGCCCAGATCTCACTACCCTGTTGTGATGTCAACACGCACGCAGCGAAGAATCTCCTCCATCTCCTAAAGGGTGCTCATCCAACGCCTCTGCCTCTGGAGGCATATGAGGATGGTGCATCCACCTCATTGTGATGTGGTGTATACATGGATGATGAGATCAGAACCATTCATTCGGTAATTCCAATACGGAATAAGCCATAGATAAAAAAAAATCACACCGTTTGGACTGTCGTTGCACTTTGATAGACAATGTTCAAATGGTCACTCAAAAGATATGGTCAGGATAATCTGATGAAGGCAATTTTTTTGGTAAGAGCATCAAATCAAAAGCGGAGTCCGTGATTGCATTCTAGATGGTCAGGATCAAGGAAATCTTTGTATAGCATCCAATCAATGGTGGAGCCCTTGTGATGAACAAGCACCACGCAATGTGCCTCTAGATGCGTTGGATCTCCTCTCATGATTTATCGCATCCCTCATTAATCTACAATGGACATGATTCGATATGAATACTTATTATGATGGCCCGTGCTAGGTCTAGTGGACCACGTCACCCTGATCAACGGCTGGATGATACAAGAGTGACTTCAACAGTACATGTTCCGTGTAGTATGGACCCCAGAGAATTTGATTGGTGCGATTATGGGATCGTGGATCATCCATAGTGGACCCACCGTTCGGACGGTGTAGATCAGGTGACGTACTTTTCCAGCCTTGATGTAGAATATTGAGAGAAGAGAGGAGGAGGAGGTGGACGTGCCGGAGTGGTTATCGGGCATGACTAGAAATCATGTGGGCTTTGCCCGCGCAGGTTCGAATCCTGCCGTCCACGTTTTTGTCTAAACAATATCTTGCCATTTTACTTTATGGGAAATAAAATTATTAAAAACAGTCCGGTATGTTGACCAAGGGGCCCACATGTCTCCTAACTATTATGGACGGTCACAATTTGCTTCCGTGCTCAGAGTGGCCCACATCTCATACACTTGCCACATGGCATGATAAGCATATATTGATAAATATGTGGCAATTTCAATCTTTATATAGTGTTTTTGTGATTTATATTAAATGCGGTTCCGGTGGGTCCCACCGTAGTTCACTATGACTATCAGGTGTGTCATTCCCTATTTGGCCCAGGGCTCAAAACTCACCTCCATCCCTGACTCAGGTGGACCACACGATTTGAAACAGTTTATAAGGTAACACTCACCTGATAAATTATGGCCCACTTTACTTATGGATAGATCTTGATTTTGGGCCTCATACTAACTTTTTGTGTGGCATCTGATAGTCATCCCAAAGGCCCCTGTAAACAATAAGGGTGGATGTCTCCTTCCCAAATGTTTTCTTTAGCATGGCCCACCTAAATTACATACCAGTCTGATTTTTTAGCCTTGCGCGCGGAGGAGAGACATCTTCACTTAATTCTATAGGGCTCACTATGATGATTATATGAAATACACTCTAAGTCATTAGATGCCCCATTAAAACCGGGGCTTGAGCCCCAAAAAATAGACCCACCCATGATCATCTGGGTCCATTGAGGAAAATAACTTAGAGGGTGAGTGTTGCCCTATATCTTATTTTCAATTATGTGACCCACCTAAATTATGGATGAGAGTCATTTCTGGGCCCTTGGCCTAACATAAGGCGACTCATTTGGTGGTCAGGGTGGATTCACATAAACATCACTGTGAGGCCCACCTGATCTGCTAACCATTCCGTTAATCAATCTAGCAATAAGGCACTCTGATAAATTAATGAGATTATGTAAATTTTAATTTGCAATACATTAGGGTCGATTGTTTGCACCAAATATCATGAACTTTCATGATACTTTATGATTTATCAGCCTAATTTGGGGAAAGATTTCATGAAACTTGGTGCAACCAAACACACAATTACTCCATTATAAGTAATAGTGCTCCTAGTTGCATCCATTTACTTGGACAGTCTAATTAATCAATCTGAACTGCATGCCTATTCACTCCTGGACACATTTTATGGTCCACCAAGCAAAAATCACACAAGTCAGCTGATCCAATCCACATCCTTAATTTGGCATGATATGTTTTAGCCATCATTGTTCCCTGCCATTGATGGGATGGTTATGGTTGCCTAACAAAAGTGATTCTTTAAAATCATTGACAATCCATGATGGGCCTAATAACAAATAGATGCATCAAATTGTTCATTGGACTTATTTTGCATAAACAATCTTAATCATCCATATTAAAGTTCATCAATCAAATGGTTAATATTTGTTAGATTGGGGTAATGTTGGCATAAATTAATTTTTTCAAACGCATACACCCACACCCCCTTAAACACCCGTGCACTCACACCACAATGGGTACTCGAACTCATGACCTCATGTTGAAACTCTTGTGAGTCTACCACTTAGGCATGTTGGCATAACACTTCATGAAATATGTACTAGATATGATGAATGATTTGGATTGGATCAATGCATCTGTCTAAGTGTCGGATGTATAGTGTTATGAGAGCTTTGGAGCATTTCTCTTCAAGATTCCATCAGTGATTCATGTAACATGATTGCGTACATAATCATAATTTTTAATGTATTCAGTCTACAAATCATCATTTATTGATACTTCCAAAAAGATTTAATACAATGTACTCAAGATATAAGAAAAACTTATAAAAACTTTTGATACGATAACCCTAAACCCTGAACCCTAAAACCCTGAACCCTAAAACCCTAATGAATCCTCTTCTCACTCAAGGTTTAAGAAGGATTCATAAAAGCTTCTGGCATAGTAACCCTAAATCTTAAAATTCTATGGCACCATCTTCAAGGGGTGTGATGCCTTCTCGGCGAATGACCATGTTTTCCTCTATGTGGCCTCCTTACGACGTGTCCATGTTTCCCACCATGCGGTCTACTCGAAGAATGACCATGTGGCCCACTCAACGAATGATGATGTGGTCTGTGTAGTGCATGACCATGTGGCCTACTTAGCGTGTGACCATGAGGCTTGCTTACGATGTGACCATGTTTCACACCATGTGGCCTAGTCAACATATGATTGTGCGGCCCACTTAATATATGGCCAAGAGCTGTAATTTTGTGGGAGTGTCTGGTAATGAGTGCAGTTGTGGAGGAATCCTGGGACAGAACAATCTCATAACCATCACAGTATGGATCCATCCCTTCTGCCATGATTTGCCAAACTAAGCCACCTGCGATGGTTCCGCCGCTGCGGGCAAAGTTGTACATGTTCTGATAAATGATGCTAAGGAATGCATTCCTAACATTTATGGTGAACCCAGGGTCTTTCTTTGATTTTCCGAACTCAGAGAAAACCAGTGGCTTCTTTAGTATATTCTTTGCGTCCCTCCAATGACTTGCCAGCCACCGTTGCATGAACGCCAATTGCGAGCCATCGCTTTGTCCTGATAGCCTGTAAATAGTAGAATATCAATGTTTGCAATCTTTCGACGCTAATGGAGAGAAAGAGAGAGATAGGTGAGTTTCCCTTGTTGTGGCCCACTTGAGTCACCAATTGACCTAATTTTTAGGCCAACGTCCTAACATAAGCCCAAATGATAAATGTATTTAGTGATAGCCCCACATCACCATCCAGTTTTCCTAATGAGATGACTTTGTGCAAGTTATATATATATAATAGAGGAGAAGAGGTAAGTGCAAGCTGCATGCATTAAAAGAAGTGAAGCACATAAAATCTCAACATTTCCCTTTAGGGCCTGTTTGATTTTCCACGTTACAGGTAAATTTCGATAAAAAAAAAGTAATTATTATTTTTTCACACCATAAATACGATAGTATTTCTGCTTTGAAAATCAGTCCAAAATTAGTGGCTTAAATTTGTAGATCCCATCTTAATATATATGACATATCCGCACCGTCTATCTGTTTTACCAAAACATTTTGGTGGACGAGCCAAAAAAATGAAACAGATTCAACACTCAAGTGGACCACATCAATGAAATCGGTGGCCACAATACGTCCACTGTCTAAAGTTGTTTCCTTCATGGGCCCACATTATTGTTTATTTGTCATTCAATCAGTTTACAAGGTCACATAAGACATGGATAAGGGGAATGCACAAATATCAGCTTGATCCACAACTTTTAGGGCCCAACAAGTTGTTAACGGTAGGCACTTGATTCCCACCATTTTTTGTAGAGTGGTCCACTTGAGCTTTGGATCACACTCATTTTTTTTTTGTTCATGTCATAAATTCAGCTAGCAGAAAGGATGGACGGTGTGGATACGCCACATACATCACGGTGGCCCCATAGATAGTTGTCACATTCCTCATTTTTTGTGTTCAAAAAGCAACTGTCACTGTCTGCATTGGGAGAGATACCCTAATTACCTAGGTAAATAATTATTACCCATTTACAAGGTAATTATGATCAACCTGGAAAATCAAACAGGCTGTCAGTAGTAAAATCTCAACCATTCATTGCCTAGTAGTTGCATTTTATGACAAATTTATCCTTTCAACGTAGAGTGATTACTATGGTAAAAAAAGTCCAAATTATTGATGATCATATGTATAGTAACGATGGTGATTCAATAGAGTGAGAGATAAGCGATATATTAGAATATTGGAAGTTAAAGAGGTGTATTTATAGGATCCTGTTAGTGGTCAGGAGCCATCCCCATGAGCCATACCAATGAGAATTGTACTCTACAACGATATATATGCCTCATGTTGTTTTTATCCAATGACCCATTTACTACTTTCTCAATTACTCAGGCAAAACAACATCACATGAAAAATCAAGCCGATCGGACAATCCTAATCACTCAAATTGAGAAAAAGGACCACATACCCACTTTCGCCCTGTTTCGACGGTTTAGGATCATCTGAGTGGCCATTTTTTTTTGGGTCATGACCGATATATGGTGCGGCCTAGCGGCAAAAGCGGTCCACTTCTTGTATTCAATTAAAAAAAAAAAACCGACATATATAGCTTTCAATGCAAATGGGTTTCTTGGACTTACCATATATCAGGATATGCATGTATTGTAGCAAAATCAATCTCTCTAATGAGATTACTCCTTATAAAATCAGTCCCAACTTGATAGCCAGGATTGTTTATCTTCTTCTCTGGCATTGAATCCCCATAGAATCCTTCCATCCCTATCTCAAGCAAGTGTTTCCTGTCTAGAGACTTTGTATATTGGGCCATCTCTTCCACCCATTCCTGTTTTTGTACACTAACATTAGTTTTAATATAAACAGCTTATAAAAATCCAACGGCACAGATCGAATGCATGCATGCATTTCAATCGCTGGTGCGAAATGGGCAACTACACTTACATTCACTGTTCTTCCAGAGTAGTCCACTTGGCAACGTGGTTCGTTCATTAGCTCCCAAGCCATGATCGTGGGGTCATCTTTGTACACGGTTCTAGTTATTGTGTTGAACCTAGTCAGCACCCTCTGCAACAAAAAACAGACGTATTGGATCAAAAGCTGGCGTACATAAATACGTACATACATACAAACATACGTACATTCATTTACATATATGTGTATGATCCATGCACGTGGATTATTGATCAGCTTTCTTAATTTACCTTGACATGATTCTTGTAGTAATTCTTCACCACTGGATTTGTATAAAAATCATCGTCGCCGTTGATTGGTGTGCCCGCATTTCTGGCCCACTGTACGTACTGTGGCCTTCCTCCATAGTCATTGAAATTGTTCACCAAGCTCAAAATCAGACGTATTCCGTTTTTTCGGGCCTCCGAAATCACAAAATCTAGGGCCTGGAGTTTAGTGTAATCTCATTAATAAAATCAAATTTTCATTATTCATATTATTAAATGACCGAAATAGAGCTGGAATTCATGTATTCAGTATGCTAAACCTGGAAAACACGTTCATCGTAGACGCCGGGCGACATCTGTAGGGCTCGATCGCCTCCATCGCTGAAGGCCCATGTCCGGCATATGGTGAGGCCCGCATTGGCTGCTTGGCGGAACACATCAGTGATCTTGTGCCGTTCATTTGGGTCAGATGCAACATGCATCATCCAATAGGAATTGAAGCCATTGAAAAGAAAAGGAGAGCCATTTAGGACAAATTGGGTATTCTTTATTTCAACAAAGCCTCTAAAATGGGAACCCTTAGCTTCACAAAGTAGAGCTAATAGAGTAAAAACACCCCAAATGTAGCTGATTCTACTAAATCTAGCCATTGAGTTAGAGGAGATTTGTGTGGGGCACACATGTGGGGTTTGGGTGTTTATTTATAGGGAATATTATGGATAGAGAAGTTGCTAGAAATAGTAAGGTTTTGCATGATTTGGTAGAGCTTTCGGTGTGGTGGGGACATTTGTGGAACTTAGCTAAATTTAGTAGTGGTTTTAGGGTTGCACGTGAGGGTAAATGATACGATAGGCCCTGTCTATCATGACATGATAAGACCCCCTTTCACCGTCCATGCGACCAGTTGAACGGTGATCAAGATAGTCTGCCTGGTGCATGCACACTGCAATGGATGGCCCATGGTTAAAATATCCACCAAAATGGTTCTTCTAAAAATTAGATTTGTGGCCTTCAAATGGGCCGTAGGAACCAAGATGATCAAGGGATGTGATTTAGGAAGGACAAATGAGAGAAAGGGATGGATGTGATTTGTCTTTTGGTATGGCTTTCAAAACAATGGACCATCTAATCAGGATCCCACTAAATGAACGGTCCTGATCTAGCGTATTCACTTTCACGTGGACAGTAAGAAGGAGGTGTCTATCATATCATGATGTGGAAGAATAGATCATATCATTAGCCTGCATGGGAAAGAGGGTTGCATGAAATGGTGGTTGATGTGAACATGGGATTGGTGTATTAGGAGTCAACGTAAATGTGGGATCGGTTAGGTAATCCGCTAAAAATAGATGGGTGTTGACGTGGGCTCATGTGGGTCGTCTGAAATGGGAGCGGATTAGGTGCGGCCTCAGTCTCAACCAAGACGTTGGGGCCCTTACCGTGGGGCCTACCTTGATGTATTTATTCTAAATCCACGCCGTCCATTTGTTAGAACATTTTATGGCATAATAGCCCAAAAATAAAGCAGATCCATATCTCAAGTGGACCATACTATAAAGAACAGTGGGGATTTACCATAAAAACGTCTTGTGGGCCACAATTTTTTTATCAGGCTGGTATTTGTTTTTTTTTTTTTTTTTTCCCTTCATCCAGTATTTTTTTTTCTTGTATCTTACCAACAGGGTGGATGGCAAATAAACGTTACGGAGAGATTGTGGTGGGCCTTACGAAAATTTCAATCGCTACTGTTTCCTACAGTATGGTCCACCTGACACTTGGATACGCTTCATTTTTAGGCTCAAGAACTAAAATGATAAGGAAAAATGGATGAACTGCGTGGATGTAGAATGCGGTGCAGATTGGGTACTACCCCCACCAGGACCTAGCTGGAGACGGGTCGGTCTTTGTGGGATCGACCGTGATATATGTGGTTTATTGAAGCTTTTCATCCATTTTGAAAGATCATTTTAGGGCATGAGCCCCAAAAGAGGGCAGATCAAAGGCTCGAGTTGACCCACCACAGTAAGAAGCACTCGTGACTATGACTCCCCCACCGATGAAACTTTCTTAGGGCTCACTGTGATGTTTATTTGCTATTTAAACTGTTCATTAGGTCACATAGACCTGGATAAAGGGAAACATAAATATCAGTTCGATCCAAAACTTCTGTGGCCCCAAGAGGTTCTCAGCTGTAGGTATTCAATCCCCACTGTTTTCTATGGTATGGTGCACTCGAACGTTCGATCTACCTCCTTTCTTAGCTCTTGCCTTAAAACCATCTTTCAAAATGACTAGGCGGCTTGGATAAAACACATATACCACATTAGGCCCCACAAAGCCCCTGACAGGACCGTCCGTCTCTAGCTAGGTACTGGTGGGGGTAGTACCCAATCCCCGACCGTAGAATACATATATCAAGGTGGCCCCACGATAAGGGCCGCACCGTCTTGGGTGCACCTAATCCGCTCCTGTCCGAAATGTGGAGTCTGAAACATTTATTAATTGTTCCCTTGAAAATTCTTCAGAGATGCTTACGTGGCATAATAAACGGCAAAGATTAGAGGAGTTATTTGATACTCTTCCACTGCATTATGGTTCATACACATGCACTCAAAGATTGTACACGTGGTATACAAATAACTTGAAGTACACATTCCGAACCGTGGCAACCAGAATTGGATCGATCAGACCATCCGATCCTCTGATTAATAGACATTTATTGATTAAATCTGGGCCATTGACTATTTTCCTTTCCCACCCCACCATTTGGACGGTTTAGTTTAAAGTAAAAATATTCCAGAAACTGTGGCCTACTTGATAAGTGGTCTGATGCCTGCCAAACACAGCATGATGACAAGTGGCACTAGTGGGCCCATGATTTGCCAATGTTTATCAACATCCAAACCATTGGATCAGTTGGAAACAAATCGATGCTTAACGAAAGTTCTAGAACATTGATATTGAGAAACACCAAATATCGAACGGCTAAGATCTTCAAATATCTAAAGACCTGCTGGAGCATCTCAGTGATATATACCGCTGATCCCATCCTATTACCGGATCTGGAGCAATGGACCCTAAGTCGGTGATCCTGACGGTTAATCTGACATATGCATCAATGGATGGGGATGGCTTGAGTAAATCTCAAAATAGAAGATCCAAATGCTTTAATCCTGGACTGTTTTCCAATGAATGTTATGTCTTAGTTTCCACCGTTTCATTAGGATGAAGGAGACTGGAAGATTTTGAAGAACTCTCCATCTATGTGTCTAAGCATCAGATCAACGGCTCAGATTACTGAAAAAAATGTGAACTACATGGTCCAGATCAAAGGCAGGCTTATGAGACTTTGGATAAAGATGCAATCTTATCGGTGGGGCCGTAAAAGTGGAAGCGAGGCCGGGTTTCCCGCTTCTCCTTCGCATGCTTGGCGGGAAAGAACGATAACAGTTATGACATTTCCGACGTGGCAGAACACATCATGATACGGAATCTCCGCAGATTTCATGACAATTCCATGCCCGACAAAACTAATCACATGCTCCGCTTGACCGGGAGCGGCCCAGGCCAACGCAAGACGGTACGGTCCTTTCCGTGGGGCCCACCTTGCTAAATGTAATATATCCACGCTGTTCGTCTGTTTTTAAAGATCATTTTAGTGCATTGTCCAAAAAAACAAAATATATCGAAATCTCATGTGGACCATACCATAGTAAACAGTGGTTAATGACCATTAAAAGGTTATCGTGGTCTGATATATATATATATATATATATATATATATATATATATATATATATATATATATATATATATATATATATTTCCTTCCTTAAAAAGAGTTAGAATTGAAATGTGGCAGATGAATCTACCGTATTATCATGGCAAAGCTTTTAGAGAGGGCATTCTGTGAGGTACCCGTGACCGTGGGGCCCACCTTCACGTATGTTTTTTTGTATAATCTCATGTGGACCATACATGCGTTTTCCCCTATTATTTTAGTGCATGGGACGAAAAATGAAGCAAATTCAAATCTAAGGTGTGGTCCACATGAGATTTTTTTTTTCTTTTTCTTTGGGGGGGTGCTAGTACACACATGACACATCTGACCATTAGTAAACACGCCCCACACTGTTGGTCACACTTCAATGTTAGCCACCCCTATGTTGGAACAGCAGGACCTCAATGTTGAAATGAGGTTATCTTCACTCAATCTACCGCAGTCTCAAAGTTGTGGGTGCATTATCTACTTCATTTTGAGCTAACAACCTAAAATCAGCTGGCAAAATGCATGGACTGTGGATATATAACACATAAATCAAGGTGGGCCCTCCTGTCATGAACTCAAGTGGCAGACTGAGTGAAGATAGCCTCCATCGTTTCAACACTATGGTCATGGTATTGATTCCCATAATGGGGGTGGCTTACATTGTAATGTGCCTAACAAGGGTGGGTGGGTGTACTTATAATGGGGTGTGTGAACTAACCCTTTAAGAAAAAAAAAAAAAAAAAAAAAAGGTGGGCCCTCCTGTCATGAACTCATTGTCACCTCGACCCGGCGTGGATCCAGAGATCTACCAAGGTGGGTGGGATCCTACTGTCGTTATGATCTTGAAAACAAAGCAAATCCAAATCTCAGGTGGACCATAATATAGGAAAAAGTGGTGATCAATTATTAAACTTCCTGCAGGCCAAAAAAAAGTTTTGGATCAAGCTGATTTATTTATTTATTTTGGTCTATCATGGTCTTTGTGACCTTATCAACAAGTTGGGTTTTGAATCCTAATGTGGGGGTGGCTAACATTGCAGGGTGAGTAACAATATGACTGTGTACCAACAGTGGGATGTGTACTGACCAAATAATAATAAATAAAAAAAAAACAGCTGGATGGTAAATAAACATTCCTATAGTTCCATCAAGCTTTTAATGGTGAGGATTCAATCAGTACTGCTTCCTATGGTATGGTCCTCATAAGATTTAGATCTACTTCATTTTTGTAATCATGCCCTAAAATGAGCTTTCAAAAAGGATGGATGGCACGGATTTAAAGTACAAGCATCACAATTAGCCTCACGGTAAGGGATCCACCCAAACCGCACCCGACCGCACCCAATCCGTTTCCGGCATTTTAGGTGCTGTTGCAAATGCGCTAAACACTAGGCTATAAGCAAGGGCTGCAGAAAATTCGCTTGCTACCAAAAGTGTAAATGGGTCCCAGCAAAGAAAAGTGAAACTTATGTTGCAAAATTGATGTGACCTGTGGGCCATTTACATTCATAGCCACTCACTTTTTCTTTCCACTTTTGCTTATGTGATGGTAGGGGTGGCAGTGGGTGCCAGAACAGACCCAAATTTTGATAAAACTCCTATTTACGGCTTTATTTTATTCTAATTTATCCATTGATTAGGTGAGACACATATGCACAAAAAATAGATATATCAAAGGAATTGGCTTCTTGAGGATTAAAATTTCAAAGATAGGTTATGCTAAAATGTTTTGCAATGGTAAAACATTTCTTGCAAGGAAAAAGTCTCATTTTATAAATTTGTTGTCTAACTTCTTTTATGGTATTTAGGTTTATACCAAATTCATAAATTTATGGAGGGTGGATTTGACAAATTCCTAAGGGCATATTTTGCCCGCAGGATTAAATGGTATGGAATTGTTTAGATGAGATTAACATCATTATTGTACAATGATTGTATGCCTGAAAATACCATTTATTTTGGCCATTCAATCCCCTTGTTTGGGATCAGATTCTTCCTCAAGTAAAAATACCATATCAAGTAAAACCTGTTTGGTGGATGATGGATTTGTTATCAATGGACCAAATTCGTAACTGATGACGGTCACTTGCACATATATACAACTCAAATGCCAAGCATTAAGGATACATATGGGTGGACTGCATGGATAAAAAACATGCAATAATGTGGGGTCCACAAAAGTAGTGGATTTCAAAATCCACCACCCGCATGAGACCAAATGCAATTCTATTCCACCTAATTCCATTCCTTCCTATGTCTCAAAATGTCTCATAAAATTTGCATGGAACCAAATACAATTCCATCCCACTTAAATCCTCTTAAGCTTAAATACCAAACAGGCCCCACGTTGGGGAAAACAAATAGGAGGTGTTCGGGAATTAGTGCAAGAATGTGAAATTTATGGATTTTAATTCTGTAGTACTTGTTTTTTTTTTTGTTTATATTTGTTAAATACGTGGACGTTGTACTAACAGTCGAGCCCACTTAACCAGAATTCAACTAATGCTTTGGAGCACTAGAAAGCAATCTATGTATATACTAAAATTAACTAAAGTGAGTCACGAGGTTAGTTTACAATTATAGATTTTGAGTGAGCGTCTTAGTTATGGAAAAGGAAGAGGCACCATTTTCCGTAAGCATAGTGTGCTGTCTTTATTTACGGGGTTTGTCAAAATTTCAGAAAATTTTTAATAGAACTTCAGTAATATCACATTTAACCTTATTGTGAAGGTTTTAAGACTCATAGTAAGCAAAAGAGAATTAAAATGATATTTAGCCTTACTGCATAGGGTTTAACTCCTAAGTACGCAAATTTAAGAGAGAGAGAGAGAGAGAGAGAGAGAGAGAGAGTGTGTGGGCAGGAGAAGAGGATTGTAAAAAAAATAAAAGAGTGAAGGTATATTGTCGATATTTTTGAAATGTACAAAGTGGGATGCAAGTTGACTTAAGATGTGAGAAGAAAAGGGGGAGACCAAGCACAAAATATGATCAAATGTCTTCAATTTCAACCTTACACTTTTCATTTAGTAGCTCCAACAATGGATGTCTCTTGAATCTGACAGAACATCTACACAGTCTGAATCCCGGCTGAGCTCCGTATGTGCACCCTGTACACTTGAAACCCTTTCAAACATGTTTTTCTCTCCCCACAACACCTTACAAGCCCTCTTACTAGTGATCGCTATGGCAGTCAAAGAATTAAAAAAAAGGGGGGGGGGGGGGGGGGGGGGGGGGGGGGCTATCGCAAGGGGCAGCTATGTGAATAGGTGGTGTTGAAGTCCCTTGATATACATTGATACGTCATCCTCTAACAGTTCGAGCTTTTAGAGAAAGTGTTTGTTTGACATGGTATCAAAGAGGAAGGTCTTGTATTCAAATTTCGGAAGTAGCAAATATGCCACCGGTAATATATTCTCCCATAGGAGGCTGTTTATGGTGTGAGTTGTGATTATCCCTCCACCCTTGCTCAATATGTTCCCGTGCAGAGTTTAGCCGGTTGGATCTAGTAATTGTCTCCGAAGGTGCCGGGGATCTTATCGACTTAGTCTATTCGGAATAAGAGAGATGTAGCTTGATTGAAGATGTGCACTGCCAAATCTTTCAGACAATTCAAGTGATCAACCATTATCTAATTTCAACAAGCTATGGCCTCGCCAATCCAAACCATTGATCATTCCCGATTGGACCAAGGACCCATTCATACCAA